>OU343063.1:45449147-46785239 GCA_910593695.2 Ocypus olens
ACAGGTGGAAAATAACGAATTCATCATTTAAAAGTTGACTTTCTGTTCTATTTTTCCTTCACAAATTAATTCGTTTGTGGAAACCTTGGTTTGGATTGTAGGTTAGGGCCCACCCACCACTCTTAGTATCCAATTAACCATAACCGACAAACTTATGTTGTATTCAATATAACTTTTGTCACGTCATCAGTGATGTTGTAAATTTTAACAACTGTCAATAAAAAGGAGTGTGTAGGTTAAGTTAAAGTGGAAACGAAGGGTGGTGGGTGGGCCCTATCCTACCCTCCAAACAGCAGAACACACGCGAGGGTTTTACGGGTGAAAAATGCTGAATTAATCATTGACTTTTTTTTCTTTTTTTTTAATAAATTGATTCATTTGTGGAAACTCTGGGTTATGTTTCACTGGTTGGATTATATGATAGAGCCCACCCACCGTCCTTGATATCCAATTAAGCATATCCTACAAACTTATTTTTTATTTAATATAACTTTTGTTACTTCATTAGTGAGAACTCATTTTAGTAAATTTTGGCACAAAGGACCAACGAATGGTCTAAGTGCTGCGACCATCTGGTCGCCCTCCACAAACCATCATTATCAATCATGTTGTAAATTTTAACAACTGTCAATAAAAAGAGTTGTAAATTTTAACAACTGTCAATAAAAAGGAGTTTGTAGGTTAGATTTAAGGGGATGGGCTCTATCCCACCCTCCAAACATCAGAACAGAACAGAACAGAGCAGAAATAAATTCAATAAAACGAAATATAGCCTGAATATACAGGGTGTTTCAGAGCTCTGGGAACGGTCAATCACGTGCTTATTTTTCAAAATTTCGAAAAATGTTTTATACAAAAGTTGTGTATAATAGTGAGCTGCACGCCCTGAAAATATTTAAATTTATACAGGGTGTCTCATAGCAAAGTTACAGACCAAACTTATGTTTTTTTTTAAATTGGAACACCCTGTATTTTTTGTCATTTTTGAATTATATGGAGCAAATAAAGGTGAGTTACTTCAATACTCTCTATACCTATTGTTTGCCGTTTTGGAAATATTTGAAGATTTGTTGAAATGCAAGTCTGGGTGAAATTTTATTTTTGCCCCAGTGATTGACGTTGAACGATTAAAATCATTTTAATTATTTGGTTGAAGGTTCGAACTGTAGAGCCAACCATGATTTCATACAAAAAATTATACAGGGTGATGAAAAAAATGCGGTAGAAAAACCCAACTTATAAAGTTGAATAACTTCGTATTTTCAAATGGCACACCCTGTATTTAGTAACGTATTCTCAAGTAGAATCCAATTATCTTTCAGATTATAATCATTATTCCTGATATGATAATCGCCGAATACAAGAAAACTATTGAGATTAGGAACAGGGAACCCTTATACAATCTGAAAGATAATTGGATTCTACTTAAGAATACGTTACTAAATACAGGGTGTGCCATTTGAAAAAACGAAGTTATTCAACTTTATAAGTTGGGTTTTTCTACCGCATTTTTTTATCACCCTGTATAATTTTTTGCATGAAATCATGATTGGATCTATAGTTAGAACCTTCAACCAAATAAAAGAAATGATTTTAATCGTTCAACGTCAATCACTGGGGCAAAAATAAAATTTCACCCAGACCATGCATTTCAACAAATCTTCAAATATTTCGAAAACGACAAACAATAGGTATAGAGAGTATTGAAGTAACTCACCTTTATTTGCTCCATATAATTCAAAAATGACAAAAAATACAGGGTGTTCCATTTAAAAAAACATAAATTTGGTCTGTAACTTTGTTATGAGACACCCTGTATAAATTTAAATATTTTTAGGGCGTGCAGCTCACTATTATACATAAATTTTGTATAAAACATTTTTCAAAATTTTGAAAAATAAGCACGTGATTGATCGTTCCCAGAGCTCTGAAATACCCTGTATGAATATCCAACCTGTTCGTTAATCTGCAAGCAAAATTAAGTGTTACTAAAACTATAGCAATGTAGAACAGAAATGTTGACTCTCTTTTATTTTTCTTTTATAAATTGAAAGTGGTGGGTGGGCCATATCCCACCCTCCAAACAGCAAAACTTACACGAAGCTTTTGCACGTGGAAAAAATTTAACAGTAACATACGTTTACTGGTTAGAAAATATTGTGATAATTTTGTAGCTCCGTAGTTTTTTTTTACATCATTAATTCTAATGGAATTACAACAGATACACACGTTTATGAGTGCTGTTTTTTTTTATCATCAATTGCAAATGAAAAAAAATCCATATGATTCCTATGATTTTAAAGAAAGGGTTTCAAAGGGTAATTCGAGAAAAGTAGAAGTTAGTGAAATGGATATACACAATTTTTATGATAAGGTTGGTAGCACCCTACTATACGTACTACAAAAGGCTTACGTCTATATTTACATGACTAGCAAATATAATTTTTGTAAATATATTAACTGTTCCCTCTATGTATACAGGGTGTTGACTTGCAAAGCGGGCCATGGGGATTTACATGTAAAATTTTAAATGTGTTAATATTGACTTCCCTAATCATTTGACACTATTTGCCTTTTTACATTTTAAGCTGAATCATTTGGTACCTTACTCAATGGTTTCTGTGGAGTATTTACCGAGATATTTGCAAAAAACTTTATTATTATTTTGAATTAAAAACAAAGGTTTGCCATGAAATCGTAATGGCGGATATTTCAAGTGACGTTTGCTGCCAATCGGCCGTGTATTCTACACAAGAAAAAGTATTTATAAATGGTTTTACGCAGGTACTATTTAAGAACTTCACGTGAATTTCCGGAGTAGGCAATATCCAGCAAAAGTACGATTTACAGAATAATTACAACTTTACTTTCTATATTTGAAATATGGCTCCCTTAATTATCGCTTTACTTACATTATTTTTAAAACTCGTTGAATACTACTTTTACTTGCTGGGTATTGCCTTCTCCAAAAATCCAACACTAGCCAAATCACGTTCACTTCTTAAATAGTACGCTTTAATAATCGAAAATATTTTTTCTTGTGTAGAATACACGGGCCGATTGTAAATCGTAATGCGACATCTACCGTCACTTTTTAGAATAAAATGAAATATCGGCCATTATGATTTCATGGCAAACCTTTGTTTTTAATTCAAAATAATTGCAAAGCAGGAAACTGGAATGTCGTATGGAGAAAAATAGAACAAGGACATGCATCCCTACAAAATGCAAGCCTGCCATAAATTGGTGCCACCAGATTTTTACAGACACACACCTAGCAGTTTTCAGATAACCTTAACCCTTTCGGCCCTGGTCTCTACTTACTATGACAATCCATATTTTTGCTGTTTATCACTAGATGTCACTTCAACAAAGCCTCACCAATTAATTCCTATACTAATTAATCAAATCAGATCAAATTTGGTATTTATGGTCTTAAGAAGCTTCCCATCAACAAACATTTTTTTTCAAATTTAAAAATCCAGGACTGAAAGGGTTAACAATGATGATGTACTTGATTGGAAATTCTTCTCCGATGAGGCATAGTGTTACCTTTAGGAGGAGTATGGAAATTGTCAAAATTTGGAGCTCTCAAAATCTTCGCGTACTTCCTGAATCGCCAATACGTCCCCAGAAAGTTGGTGTGTGGGAGAAGAATTATTGGACCAATTTTTTAAAAACAGTGTGACAGCTGAAAGATACAGGAAGTCTTTTTATTAAGGAATTACACCCTGATAAACTGCAAAATGCCTCTGGAAAAACAAATATATCGCCTCTTTATATTAGTTGCTTTATTTTATTAAATAATGTAGTTGAAGCTGTAGATTCTGTAGAATTTAATTTAGCATCAGGGAGGAGGAAGAGTTGTTTAGTTCGAAAGCAGGAAGCTTTTTTCACCGCGTGTTCCGTTCGTGCAGTATTTTTCTTTTCAACGGTCGGCCGGCCATCGGACGGTTGAGTGGTCGCGGCGGCCGGAGCTATTTTCCGGGCCGGCAAAGAGATTAATATAAATCCCCGAGTACATCAAATTCCACTTAACCGCGCTCCGCTCGCACGAATTCGCCAACAGTTATGTAAAATGGTCAACGCGAAAGGGAGGAAAATGCGTACAGTATTGTGTGAATTGGTGTTTGAAGCTCGCCCAAAGAATCCATAGAAAAAACGTATAATATGAAAAGCTCTGTCTAAAATGTTAATTTTCGAAAAATCTATAGTGAAAACGGACGTTAATTAATGTTTAATATTTTTTTGACATATGCCACTTAGTCTCGTCAAAAATTGAATTCTGAAACACCCTGTACATTGTTAAAAAAAAATTGTATATTAATTATAATTACAGTCCATCGGAGTCGAAAAGTTGATTGACCGGTTAACGTCCCATCTTTTTGGGCGTTATTAGGTTAGGTTAGGTCCAATTAACATAATAACAGTTTGACACGGAATTCGGACGCAGAACACCTGTACTACAGCAATCACCGCAACGGTACGCATAAAAACGATTCAACCGGAAAAATGTTTGAAGGAATCCACGGAACTGGTTTACGTAATTTTCGGGCACGTGAGGTGAACTACAAACGCGTTTTTCAAAAATTGGCACCCCAATGAAGAGTTCTGATAATTCTGAATAGAGTTCTCGATTCCTTTTGATGTATCTGGAAGTACTATCAACTTTTTAAAAAGAGTTCTGTAAAATTGGGCTGTCAGAAATTTTTTGAAAAATTGGGTGCCAACTTGACACCGCACTCCAATATTGTTATCGAATAGTTCTGAACTAGTTTTAAGATGTTTTTGGGTTAGTACTATAGTTCCTGATACTTTCAAAAAAGAGTTCTATTAAATTTCCAGAGATAAAAAGTTGGAAATTCGAAATATTCAAATTCATATTGCTCACTTAATATTGGTTAGATCTAAATATTTCATAACAACTATGGATAGGACTCTCAAAGAAGTACGGGAAACACCAATCAGAACCATCAAAAATATATTTTTTTTTTAAGTCTCAAAGCCAAAAAATAATTGAGAGTTTTATGAGTTGGGATTTAATTTTATATTTTTGCTTATTGAGTACAATAATTCTTTCGTATAAACAAATTCGATACAATCACGATTTATGGCATTTTTAAATAAATTTAAAATTCGATAATAGAAAATTTAATTTTGAAAAACCTATTTCCTGTTGTTTAATCGCAATTTACCATTAGAGTTTTCATTAGAACTCCTTGAGTACAGCCCATAAGTCAAACCAGAACTCCCAGAGCTATTAAAAAAAATCTATTTTCGAATTTTAAATTGATTTAAAAATGCCATAAATCGTGGTTGTATCGAATTTGTAGTGATGTAGGAAGCTTCTACTTCGTTATATTATTCCACTAAGGTAATAAGTGCTATCCTGGATGTTATAATTTAAACACTAATTGTAACATAGAACAATAATAAATTTCGTGCACATTTTGAGAACGGTAATTTGTATTATTAATCTACGGTCAATCAAAGTATGACCTCATGGCGGAAGCAACAACAAAACTGTTGACTTTTTCCATTGCTTTCCCATTCAGCGTTTACGGACAATTCTGTATTCACGTAGCGATTTAATCGTGTCATGATTGTTGCCCATGGGAAAAACGCGTGGTGAAATTGTTGCTTGGATAAGATCGGCGTTTACGTAATGTTCCCATAACAGATGGATGGATGGCGATGATGGTCGGATTCGCGGAACAATTGTTGCGGTTTTAAAAATAAACGAAAATGCGGATTTAATTCAAGGATAATAGATGATGAATGCAAAAAGTATCAGTTTTATGATTATGAAAGCTGATGGTTATCCTAGACGTTGTAAATTATAATCAAGGACAACTGACAGCTCAGACGTAAATGGGACTTGGTGTTTGATATTGTTTGTTATTGGAGGTTGTAATACATCGCCATAAAAAAATATAAGCACACGAATAGATTCTGCATTACATTAGTTAGACTAACTACACTGATGAGACCTGAAAGGTCGAAACCGGTCTGTAGGTGTTCTGATGGGAGAACAATATTTAATATTGTTATATTTGTCCATATCTTGTCGGTGTTAAAGTCATCCGAATTTGGTTCAGTACAGCATTCAGGCAATAGATTCCGCCACTTTGGCGTTGCTACATAAAATAAAATTCGTATCACCGCAGCCCGAATACTACGAAAATAACTAATTTCCACCCTTAATTGTAACCAATTCGTTAAATTTAAAACTAATAATTACATGATTTATACGTTAGAAATGTATTTTGATAAAAAAAAAATAGGGCACGAATATGATAATACATACTCGTATTACATATTTCTGCTCCGAGCCAAATAATATTTACACGAGAACATGATATTCGAGGAACGCCCCCTCAAAACATGCGCCTGCATCCTATCAAGGATTATTTATAAACAAGTTGTGTTTCCCGTACACGTATTAATGTCAAAATTCATCAATTATTTGAATAATAACGTTCGGGTTTTGATGAAATTCATGGAGTTGGGGCGTTGCGAGGACCATGTTTACCGTCAAATTAATTCATGAATTAGAATTGACGTTTGACCTACTGAACACTGGTTAATTTGCGTAGTTCAAACGGTAATTTTTCGAAACGTTAAAGGTAGGTTAATCGTAATGTTATTAGGGTTTCTTCTTCAGACACCAATTTTATGTAATTGCGTCTTTCTAAGGAATACAGTTCAAGATATAAGAGTCGTAATCTAAGCCGGTATACATACAGCTATCACAAAATGTTGTGACACATTGCGCGGTGAACGTCTTAACTTTCAAGAGTGGGAACACCGGAAACTCATAATTATTCAGTGAAGGTACTCAGTATTACGATCAAACGTATGGTGGCGCTGTCTTCAGTTTTTAACAGTTTGCCTAAAAACCATGCCTGCATTTTATGGTTTGCATATTGGCTTTGTATTGTAAATATAACAACATAATTATTCAGTACACGTGTTTCGTTCGTTATACTCTTCTGTGAAGTTTTGTGTTTAATTAAAGACAACATTCATTCCGTTGAATTTAGTGATTGTATTATTTAATTGGTAAGCACAAGTAGATTTTTTTACATTTATATAAATATTTGTTATGTAGGAAGCTTCTACTTCGTTATACATGCTTTTTATATAGAATAAAACACTTTTTTACTTTGTTTGTATAACACTTATTTTATTTATATAAATTCTCATATCAACTTATTGTAGGTACGTACATTACTGTCACTCATAAAATAGAATTGTTGTTGTGTGCCTTGATGTGACGAGAGGATGTTGTGCAGAATGGAGTTTTGCTTCAAGATAAGGAAAGATTTAAGTTATGGGTCACTAATATTTCAAATCCAAAGTTAAAATTAAAACGTCACAAAGACATTTATAGAACACATCAAGTATAATATTTTAATGTTGTTTATACTGGAAGCTTCTACTTTGTTATACATTTTATATAATAAATAAAATTAGTTATGGATTGGTAGGTGAAGTACCATTGAGTGGCCTCCGCGGCCGCCTGATTTGACACACCGAGACTTTTCTTATTGGGATACCTTAAGAGCAAGGTGTACAATACGCCACCAAAGTGTTAATTCATCACACAACAAGTTCCTTAGCGGATTGTTAACTTTTTCGTGGCATTAAACAAGTAAAGTTGCAATTTAGAAGTGTTGCTGCCAACTAATTTTTCAACAGGACGGTGCATCTCCACATTTCACTTTATTACCTTGACGAAACTTTTCCTGGGCGATGGATTGGTAGGTGAAGTACCATTGAGTGGCCTCCGTGGTCATGAAGGTGGAAATGTCATAAAAACTTGTCCCCCAAAAAATCGACGTGTCTCGGCGATTTTTTCAAAAATGCCGCGTAACTCAACAAGGTCGCTTGTTACCTCTGAGATGGACCACTCTGTATAGGCCATTCTTAATTTTATTAGGGCTCGACGTTTACTCCGTTTTTCGTTTAAACGTTTAAACGTGTAAACGTTTACCGTTATTTTATATAAACAAGAAAAATGGTGATGTGGTCATCATGTTACTTTCTCCGACTTGATGGTATCAGCCATTTATATTTACGTTTTCATTGTTTATTTTCAATTGAAATCTTATTTTAAATGTACATCGAGTGGATGAAACTGACGTTTAAAACGTCAAAATTATGAAATATGGAAAAATTATACTTCAAATTCAAAAACTCGGTTTACTCAAAAACTAAAGGGATTTCGAAAAAAACTTATTATTTATAAGTTGTTCATTTTAGCATTCTATACAATTATTATTAACATAAATTTGCTGTAACTATTATCGTTTTATAATTATAAACCAAAAAGCAAAAGTATTTCGGCTTTATTTATCCACAGTGGAATTTTTTAAATTCCAGTTGCTCGACATTTCATTTTAATACAGTTTAAATAAAATATCATTACTTTGTTTGTAAAACTTAAAATTTTTATTTTCGTGACCATAGTTAACTTGCTTTATCGAAGAAATAGTAAATTAGAATTACGAAGCTGCCGAAACTATAGTCATGAAAATGAAAATAAAATCTCGAACTTTTACAAAATAGTGTGTTATAAAAATATTTTAAAATTAGCGCCATTTTATCCCAACCAATAAAATCCACGATCAAATAGTAGGTGGCGCTAAATTTGGTACTAACACTTTTCCCCAATTCTATTGCTTGAGTTGGCAATCTTAATTAATAGTTTATTTATGATAGATACCCACCGACTTGTACGATAGATGCAAAAAATCCACCAGAGGTGTTTTAACTTTCCGGAATGTTAAATAAAGTTAGAGCCAAAGAAGTAGATTAAATATTAAACTCGACGAAAATAGCAATTTTTGGAGTATGTCAAGTTGGCACCCCAATGAAGAGTTCTGATAGTTCTGAATAGAGTTCGCAATTCCTTTTGATGTATCTAGAAGTATTATCTATTATTAACTTTTAAAAAAGAGATTTTTTTGAAAAATGGGGTGCCAACTTGACACCGCACCCCAACATTGTTATCGAATAGTTCTAAACTATAGTTCCTGATACTTTTAAAAAAGAGTTCTGTTGAATTTCCAGAGATAAGTTCTGAAGAACTGAAAAGCTTTTGGTGAAATTTCGTCCTTCCGAATATTTACCTTAACAGGTTTTTGTTCTTTTAGCCTTTTTGATACTTCAGGATAATGTTTTCAGAACTTTTTTACGGGCATTTTTTTAAAGACCTTTCCTCGAGGATTCTTCTTCAGGGCTTTAAAAAAATTCAAGACTTATTTTTAAGACTTTTTCTTTCAGGGCCTTTGTTTTCAGAATTTCTTTTCAAAAACGGGTTTTTTTTTTCGGAACGTTTTACGTTTTCAGGACTTTTTGCTGAGGGATTTTTTTTTAGAAAAAATTTTTCAGAATTTTCTTCTTGACATTTTTTATAATTTTTGGAATTTTGAAGGACTTTTTCAGATATTTTTAGCTTTTTTTTTTCAAGACAATTTTAAACCTTTTTATTTCGGGAATTTTGTCAAGGATTAATTTTAGGCCTTTTTGCGGGACTTTTTTTCAAGACTGGGATTTATTTTTCACGGCAATTTCTTAAGATCTTTTTAAGGACCATTGAAAGGATTTTTTACAATGCTTTAAAAAAAATTGTTTATTTTTTAAACAATTTATTTTCAGGTCAATTTTTCAAGACTGTTTTTATAGAACAATTTTTTTATGATATTTTGGGATTTTTTCAGAAATTTTTTTCAGAATTTTCTTCTTGACATTTTTTAGAATTCTCCTTTTCATAACCTATTTTGGATCTTTTTATTTTCAAAACTTTTTATTTCAGGAATTTTGTTAAGAACTTATTTTAAGCCATTTTGCCGGATTTTTTTTTCAAGACACTTTGGGATTTCTTTTTCGGGATAATTTCTTCAGATCTTTTTAAGGACTTTTTACAATGATTTTTTTACAGAAATTATTTTGGGGCCAATTTTTCAAAGACAATTTTTTTATGATATTTCATCAGGACTCTTTTTCTGAACTTTCTTCAGAACTTATTTCAGCGTTCTTTCGGGATTTCTGGGGCTTTTTTTTCGCGGCATTTATTTCAGGTATTTTGTATAGAGATTATTTTTCAGGAATTTTCTTCGCGGCTTTTATCAGGACTCTTTTTTTCAAGACTTTATTTTCAGGACTGGGACTTTTTCGAGAATCTGTTAAGAACCTCTTGTTCAGGACTTCTTTTCTTAATTTTCTTAATTACATTTTTCGGGAATTTTTTTCAAGCCTTCTTTACAGGACTTTTTTCAGTACTATATTTCAGAAATTTTTTTATAGGATTAATTTTCAGGACTTCCTGTTCCGGACTTTTTTTCGAGACACTTATTCGGACTTCTTCCGGGATTTTTTTGAAGACATTTATTTCTGGTGTTTTATATGAAGACTTGGTTTTCCGGGACTCTTCTTGCAGTACTTTTTTCTGGACTTTTTTCACAACTTTTTAACAGGATTCTTTTTCAAGACTTTATTCTCAAAACTCTTTCTCCAGGACTCTTTTTCATGACCTTTTTTTGACAGAACTCTTTTTTCAGGACTTTATTTCTGGTCATTTTAAAGGAAATGTTTTAGAAGACATTTTGTTATCAGGACTCTTTTTCAGAACTTTTTTATCGGGACTCTTTTCAAGACTTTCGTGTTCAGGACTTTTATTAGGGTTTTTAGGGCTTTTTAGAAATCTTTGTCAAGACTTTCTTGCTCAGGACTTTTGTTAGATTTTTTTTTGGGACTTTTTAATTAGGACTATTTTAAGAAGTCTTCTTCAAGACTTTCTTGTCCAGTGCTTTTTTTTAGTTTTTTCAGGTCTTTTTAATCAGGACTATTTTTAGAAATCTTTTTCGGGACTCTTTTTCAGCATTTTTTGTTTAGTTTTTCAGTAAACTTACGGTGAAGATTATTAGAATTTGAAACATAATTTTTACCTTTCATAATTATGTCGTTTTAAACGCTATTAGCACTCGATCATGTGAAACGTTCGATTTAAAATATGATTTAAATTGAAAATAAACCATGAAAGCGTAAAAGTAAATGATACCATCAAATCGGAGAAAGTAACATGCTGGCCACATCACCATTTTTTACTATGATTCAAAGCAATACATAACGGTGAAACTATTTTGTGCAGTATCTGTATGTTCCACAGAATAAATGGTAAAAGTTTGGCATCAAAATATGCATAAACTTACTGAGTTATTTTTTTTTCTTACCAGCTGCAACACTGTCACGGTGCAACAAGAACGGCAAAATACCTTTTTCCCATAAATGTTTTACTTGAATATTTTGACTAAGGCTAACAGTATTTTCCGTGGCTTTATAATAACTGGTGAAAAAAATCATCAAAATCTGAAGTGATGAGTGACCCACTTGCTTTGGCATCAACAATTATTTTGCTCATCAGTTTTTTCAACTTTATTTTTTTCATTCTTAGATATGATCGACTCTTCCGGTTCATTTTTATTTGGGGTTGTAATCAGAATTTTGGCCTCTTGTGACGAACAGGAATTAGAAACTCTGTCTTTTGATAAAACTGGTTCTTCATCTTCTTCGTCACAGGGCGGGTTTATCTGACATTCGTGTTCAGCAGGCGCTTCTTCATTTTTGTGTGCTTCCACTAGAAATTTGTCTTCTGAAGATCCGTTTGTAGAAATTCATTGACTGCCCTTTCACCAGTTTTTTTTTCAAATAAGCTTTACCAAGCAGGTTACTGATTGGACGATTATTTTGCCTTAAAAATTGGCGAATTTCTTCATTATAGTAGCTGTATTGCGGATTTTTCAAACTTCGGCTGCATTTTGTGCGTTGTGTGAGGCGGTAAAGGTTACGTGGTTTTCTCTAGCAGCGGCAATAACATATAAGTTTGATATTTGTCCAAAATCAAAAGTACAGTGTTTTCAGCACTTGATCTTACATAATCTAAGAAATGGTCGAACCATTGAGTGAAAATTTCGGTTTGAATCCACCCAAATGGATGGAAGGCAAAACAACTTCATTTATCAAGTCGCTGGCATACAAGAAAACAGTGACGGTTCGCAGGGTTTTTTTCTGGTACGGCCGAGGAACAAGAGATGGTAATACAGATAGCTGCGGTCACGCAGCCAGCCGTCTCTGCAACTGTATTATTACCACCTCTTGTTCCTCGGCCGTACCAGAAAAAACCCCGCGAACCGTCACTGCAAGAAAAGAGGAACATGATTACATCTCGCGCTCGTGATACAACTAATGCCTAAAAAAATATAGCAATACCGCTCTGAAATACACAATGCGGTCCAGTTGTAATTGTAAATATTAGTGAGTTCATCCATCTGCCGACTTTCACGAAAGCAAGCGAGCAACGGCCGCATTCCGTCGTCCGGCACAGACGGAGAAAAGTCTTGTTCCACTCGCGGAAATAACTGTACAGATCGTCCGACGTGTTACTGCTGGTTAACACTTTGGAAATTGGAGCCCATTCCGTATCGATGAAGCGCAATTAACGCAATTTATGGCGCGGCACTGAGAGATAATCCCTGTTCTGCCGTGTTACTAATTATCTCATAAAGCACCTATACAGTGCAATTGCGACCGGACGAACTAAACTGTTCAAACCAATTTTCCGTATCGTCTAAATTCCAGCAATAGGAAATTTTTTTTCGAAAAATGCAACCTTCGCCGTTTTGATGCAGAGGGCTGAAACCAATTATCCGTATCGTCTAAACTCCAAATATTTTTAGAAAAATGTTGATGTGACGATTATGTAACTTTCGCCGTTTTGATGCAGAGGGACTGCATATTATTTAATAGAAGATTCCAGCGAAAGGAAATATTTTTCAAAAGTAATTAAAAACATTGATGCGACCTTTATATAACTTTCTGGGTTTTGATAGGGTGGGACTGCAAATTATGTTAAACAAGTAGTTGCAGAAATTTTAATTATTTTAATCAGTATCTCCTTTTGGGCGAATAATTTTGAAAAATGTCTAGCCAGAAAATCTTAATGGCGAAGAAAAGAATTAAAAAAAAACTCTATTACCGAAGTTGCGAAAAGAAGATCATTCGATTCACAACAATTTTAATTGACTGGTGTGAAGTTAGCAATAGATTTCAGCAACAGATTTGAAAATTCATTTTTTGCTATAAAAATGTACATTTTCCAAAAACCTTCTACAAGCAGGGTGGAGTTACTACTAAAGAATACACATGAACCTCCCCCACCCCAAAATTTCAACCCCCTACAGTTTTTCACACTATATAAAAAAAATCATCTTTCCGCTAACTTCTACATTCTTTTTATTTCTCCATTTGTTAGGCCTGTATAATCCATCAATCTCAACTAGAGTAGTTGCGCACTGGCAAATGGATGGGCGTAGGGCGGGAGAAGGCCATCGGTATAATACGGAGTGCGTTCGTTTAGGACATTCAATGACAAAAATTATCATAATCTGTTAAAAACGGTGTGCGTTCGCTGCGGGAGGCTCGCACGTGTCTGGCGACAGGCGTACGAGCCGAATGACGACCTTCTCTAGACTGCTAAAAACCGCCCAATTGTTGTCTCCGATTATACTCGGGAAATTGTTTGTTCCTCTCGCTTAGATGCTCGGTGCGCGGCCCGCCTCCTCACCACTCAGATTGAAATTGATGGATAATATGTCTAGATTGTTTATAAATTTTTAACTTTTTATGGCGGTCATCGAACTTTGAAAAAACTTCAGTTAATATGACGACGCATGCAATTTCGGAGAGTGTGTCGGATTGTTTATTTTTTTTTAAGTGATCAAGGGGCCGGCACGTTCTTTTTATTTCTCCATTTGTTAGGCCTGTATGTCTAGATTGTTTATAAATTTTTAACTTTTTTATGGCGGTCATCGAACTTTGAAAAAAAACTTGAGTTAATATGACGGCGCATACATTTCCACAGAGTGTGTCGGATGGTTAATTTTTTGCAAAGTGATCAAGGGGCCGGCACGTTCTTTTTATTTCTCCATTTGTTAGGCATGTATGTCTAGATTGTTTATAAATTTTTAACTGTTTTATGGCGGTCATCGAACTTTGAAAAAAACTTCAGTTAATGTGACGGCGCATACATTTTCGGAGAGTGTGTCGGATTGTTTATTTTTTTCAAAGTGATCAAGGGACCGGCACGTTATTTTTATTTCTCCATTTGTTAGGCCTGTATGTCTGGATTGTTTATAAATTTTTAATTGCTTTATGGCGGTTATCGAACTTTGAAAAAAACTTCAGTTAATGTGACGGCGCATACATTTTCACAGAGTGTGTCGGATTGTTTATTTTTTTTCAAAGTGATCAAGGGGCCGGCACGTTCTTCTTATTTATCCATTTGTTAGGCCGGTATGTCTGGATTGTTTATAAATTTTTAACTGTTTTATGGCGATCATCGAACTTTGAAAAAAACTTCAGTTAATGTCACGGCGCATACATTTTCGGAGAGTGTGTCGTATTGTTTATGTTTTTTCAAAGTGATCAAGGGGCCGGCACGTTCTTTTTATTTGTCCATTTGTTAGGCCTGTATGTCTAGATTGTTTATAAATTTTTAACTTTTTTATGGCGGTCATCGAACTTTGAAAAAAACTTCAGTTAATGTGACGGCGCATACATTTTCACAGAGTGTGTCGGATTGTTTATTTTTTTCAAAGTGATCAAGGGGCCGGCACGTTCTTTTTATTCCTCCATTTGTTAGGCCTGTATGTCTGGATTGTTTATAAATTTTTAACTTTTGTATGGCGGTCATCGAACTTTGAAAAAAACTTCAGGATGCGCACGGAATCAAATTACCATTCCGGACAATTTGAAGATCACGCCATCTGACGATTTTCAAGATTTTCAAGCTATATTGAATATCTAAATGTATAACTAAATACAATTTATATTCTTTAATTGGAGAGTTAAGATCGTAATTGCGGATAATTGCGTAAGCACCTGTTGTGGAATGTTTTCTGTTCAAGTAATTGCGAATTAATTGCGCGCACTCTATATATCGTCGACATCGTAATTACTCCGAACCAGGATTTATGTAACATTCACTCGGGCTGCATTTAAATGTCAAAAACATATCCCGTTCCGAGAGGATCTTGAAATTCTCTTTTTATTGCGCAAGAAAACACGTTACGGGGGGTTTTAGGGGAGATGTGTATTGCGTCAAGCAGAAAAAAAAATTGATAAAAATAGGGCATTTAAGAAAGGTATCGTTGCGTATGAGGTGTCCTGATAAAATGTGATCTGCATGTACAACGCAAATAACTATTTGTGTAACAAGGGCTTTATGGATGAGCAAGCTCGCTGGGGCTATAAATAAGGCGAATCATAAAGATCAATTATCTACGCGTTGAATACAAAGGCTTTACGTTCGACTGCTTTTAGCATTTTTGGAATACTTTTTAAATAATTTATTAGTTATAATTGTATACAATCAGATTATGTAATGTTGTTTCTTTCCATTTTTTTTTCTGTTGAGTAAAAAAAAAGCAATTTATGTATATAATCTGACCGCGCTACGATGGCATCTGAGATGATGGTGCAATCGGTTTCTATTTACAAATCAGTGGTTTATAAAAGGTTATAACTTTGGAAGTAAATATGCACGCAACCCAACATCTCATGAGAATTATTGAGAACACCAGCCCAGCTTAATCACCTCAGATGCCATCATAGCGCGGCCAGACTATACATGTCTTAATCATAATATGCATGTGTTGCCACACTAACATCATCCATTGTAAATTTAACGCAAAACGGATGATCACAACTCACAATAGACGACCGAACCTTGTGATCTTCTTCAGGAACAAATATAATGAATCATTATTGCTGCGTAAAAACGGAACTATTATTTTACGAAGAAAAAAACTACGGCCCGAGGATCTGCATAACCGTCCTCCTGCGAGCCCCCGCTAATGAGAATGCAACCATTAATTAGGGCCATCGATTAAGCTTTGTTTTCCGGCTTCGGGCTCGAGGAGAGAGAGCACTTCTGGTGGCCTCTTTTTGCCCTCGCGAGCAAACGAGCGTCTTAAGTAAATAAAAGGAGTTTTTTTGCCGGGCGCGCCGGTAATGATGCAGGATGTTATTAGGCCTCTCGCAGAAGTGTCATTTGCTTGCGTAATTTATAAATTGCAGTTCTTATCGACGTTGGAGGAGTGAGAGGATTGCGTGATTTAATTAGGAAGGTGGTAAAAAGTTCGAAGAGGATAAGTGCACCACAAGGAAACATTTAAAAAAAGAAGAAAAAGTGAAGTTAGTTACCCAGCAACGAACGTGTGTAGCGCCAAACGGCACTTACAATTTTTTGAAATTTTTTTACTCGCTTATCCGCGGACATGGATCGATTAAAAAATTAATCACTTCCGCAATTCTAAAGGGCAATATAAACAAATTATTTTATACCACTTTCCACATGTCACTTTACACATTTATGTCAAAAATTCGAACGTGTGTAGCGCCTAACAGCACTTACAATTTTTTGATTTTTTTTACTCGCTCTTCCGCGGACATGGATCGATTAAAAAATTAATCACTTCCGCAATTCTAAAGGGCAGTATAAACAAATGATTTTATACCACTTTCCACATGTCACTTTACACATTTATGTCAAAAATTTGAACGTGTGTTGCGCCTAACAGCACTTACAATTTTTTGAATTTTTTTACTCGCTTATCCGCGGACATGGATCGATTAAAAAATTAATCACTTCCGCAATTCTAAAGGGCAGTATAAACAAATGATTTTATACCACTTTCCACGTGTCACTTTACACATTTATGTCAAAAATTCGAACGTGTGTAGCGCCTAACAGCACTTACAATTTTTTGAATTTCTTTTACTCGCTTATCCGCGGACATGGATCGATTAAAAAATTAATCACTTCCGCAATTCTAAAGGGCAGTATAAACAAATTGTTTTATACCACTTTCCACATGTCACTTTACACATTTATGTCAAAAATTCGAACGTGTGTAGCGCCTAACAGCACTTACAATTTTTTTGATTTTTTTTACTCGCTCTTCCGCGGACATGGATCGATTAAAAAATTAATCACTTCCGCAATTCTAAAGGGCAGTATAAACAAATGATTTTATACCACTTTCCACGTGTCACTTTACACATTTATGTCAAAAATTCGAACGTGTGTAGCGCCTAACAGCACTTACAATTTTTTGAATTTTTTTTACTCGCTTATCCGCGGACATGGATCGATTAAAAAATTAATCACTTCCGCAATTCTAAAGGGCAGTATAAACAAATTGTTTTATACCACTTTCCACATGTCACTTTACACATTTATGTCAAAAATTCGAACGTGTGTAGCGCCTAACAGCACTTACAATTTTTTGATTTTTTTTACTCGCTCTTCCGCGGACATGGATCGATTAAAAAATTAATCACTTCCGCAATTCTAAAGGGCAGTATAAACAAATGATTTTATACCACTTTCCACGTGTCACTTTACACATTTATGTCAAAAATTCGAACGTGTGTAGCGCCTAGCAGCACTTACAATTTTTTGAATTTTTTTTACTCGCTTATCCGCGGACATGGATCGATTAAAAAATTAATCACTTCCGCAATTCTAAAGGGCAGTATAAACAAATGATTTTATACCACTTTCCACATGTCACTTTACACATTTATGTCAAAAATTCGAACGTGTGTAGCGCCTAGCAGCACTTACAATTTTTTGATTTTTTTTACTCGCTCTTCCGCGGACATGGATCGATTAAAAAATTAATCACTTCCGCAATTCTAAAGGGCAGTATAAACAAATGATTTTATACCACTTTCCACGTGTCACTTTACACATTTATGTCAAAAATTCGAACGTGTGTAGCGCCTAACAGCACTTACAATTTTTTGAAATTTTTTTACTCGCTTATCCGCGGACATGGATCGATTAAAAAATTAATCACTTCCGCAATTCTAAAGGGCAATATAAACAAATTATTTTATACCACTTTCCACATGTCACTTTACACATTTATGTCAAAAATTCGAACGTGTGTAGCGCCTAACAGCACTTACAATTTTTTGATTTTTTTTACTCGCTCTTCCGCGGACATGGATCGATTAAAAAATTAATCACTTCCGCAATTCTAAAGGGCAGTATAAACAAATGATTTTATACCACTTTCCACATGTCACTTTACACATTTATGTCAAAAATTTGAACGTGTGTTGCGCCTAACAGCACTTACAATTTTTTGAATTTTTTTACTCGCTTATCCGCGGACATGGATCGATTAAAAAATTAATCACTTCCGCAATTCTAAAGGGCAGTATAAACAAATGATTTTATACCACTTTCCACGTGTCACTTTACACATTTATGTCAAAAATTCGAACGTGTGTAGCGCCTAACAGCACTTACAATTTTTTGAATTTCTTTTACTCGCTTATCCGCGGACATGGATCGATTAAAAAATTAATCACTTCCGCAATTCTAAAGGGCAGTATAAACAAATTGTTTTATACCACTTTCCACATGTCACTTTACACATTTATGTCAAAAATTCGAACGTGTGTAGCGCCTAACAGCACTTACAATTTTTTGATTTTTTTTACTCGCTCTTCCGCGGACATGGATCGATTAAAAAATTAATCACTTCCGCAATTCTAAAGGGCAGTATAAACAAATGATTTTATACCACTTTCCACGTGTCACTTTACACATTTATGTCAAAAATTCGAACGTGTGTAGCGCCTAACAGCACTTACAATTTTTTGAATTTTTTTTACTCGCTTATCCGCGGACATGGATCGATTAAAAAATTAATCACTTCCGCAATTCTAAAGGGCAGTATAAACAAATTGTTTTATACCACTTTCCACATGTCACTTTACACATTTATGTCAAAAATTCGAACGTGTGTAGCGCCTAACAGCACTTACAATTTTTTGATTTTTTTTACTCGCTCTTCCGCGGACATGGATCGATTAAAAAATTAATCACTTCCGCAATTCTAAAGGGCAGTATAAACAAATGATTTTATACCACTTTCCACGTGTCACTTTACACATTTATGTCAAAAATTCGAACGTGTGTAGCGCCTAGCAGCACTTACAATTTTTTGAATTTTTTTTACTCGCTTATCCGCGGACATGGATCGATTAAAAAATTAATCACTTCCGCAATTCTAAAGGGCAGTATAAACAAATTGTTTTATACCACTTTCCACATGTCACTTTACACATTTATGTCAAAAATTCGAACGTGTGTAGCGCCTAACAGCACTTACAATTTTTTGATTTTTTTTACTCGCTCTTCCGCGGACATGGATCGATTAAAAAATTAATCACTTCCGCAATTCTAAAGGGCAGTATAAACAAATGATTTTATACCACTTTCCACATGTCACTTTACACATTTATGTCAAAAATTTGAACGTGTGTTGCGCCTAACAGCACTTACAATTTTTTGATTTTTTTTACTCGCTTATCCGCGGACATGGATCGATTAAAAAATTAATCACTTCCGCAATTCTAAAGGGCAGTATAAACAAATTGTTTTATACCACTTTCCACATGTCACTTTACACATTTATGTCAAAAATTCGAACGTGTGTTGCGCCTAACAGCACTTACAATTTTTTGAAATTTTTCTACTCGCTTATCCGCGGACATGGATCGATTAAAAAATTAATCACGTCCGCAATTCTAAAGGGCAGTATAAACAAATGATTTTATACCACTTTCCACATGTCACTTTACACATTTATGTCAAAAATTCGAACGTGTGTAGCGCCTAGCAGCACTTACAATTTTTTGAAATTTTTTTACTCGCTCATCCGCGGACATGGATCGATTAAAAAATTAATCACTTCCGCAATTCTAAAGGGCAGTATAAACAAATTGTTTTATACCACTTTCCACATGTCACTTTACACATTTATGTCAAAAATTCGAACGTGTGTAGCGCCTAACAGCACTTACAATTTTTTGATTTTTTTTACTCGCTCTTCCGCGGACATGGATCGATTAAAAAATTAATCACTTCCGCAATTCTAAAGGGCAGTATAAACAAATGATTTTATACCACTTTCCACGTGTCACTTTACACATTTATGTCAAAAATTTGAACGTGTGTTGCGCCTAACAGCACTTACAATTTTTTGATTTTTTTTACTCGCTTATCCGCGGACATGGATCGATTAAAAAATTAATCACTTCCGCAATTCTAAAGGGCAGTATAAACAAATTGTTTTATACCACTTTCCACATGTCACTTTACACATTTATGTCAAAAATTCGAACGTGTGTTGCGCCTAACAGCACTTACAATTTTTTGAAATTTTTCTACTCGCTTATCCGCGGACATGGATCGATTAAAAAATTAATCACGTCCGCAATTCTAAAGGGCAGTATAAACAAATGATTTTATACCACTTTCCACATGTCACTTTACACATTTATGTCAAAAATTCGAACGTGTGTAGCGCCTAGCAGCACTTACAATTTTTTGAAATTTTTTTACTCGCTCATCCGCGGACATGGATCGATTAAAAAATTAATCACTTCCGCAATTCTAAAGGGCAGTATAAACAAATTGTTTTATACCACTTTCCACATGTCACTTTACACATTTATGTCAAAAATTCGAACGTGTGTAGCGCCTAACAGCACTTACAATTTTTTGATTTTTTTTACTCGCTCTTCCGCGGACATGGATCGATTAAAAAATTAATCACTTCCGCAATTCTAAAGGGCAGTATAAACAAATGATTTTATACCACTTTCCACGTGTCACTTTACACATTTATGTCAAAAATTCGAACGTGTGTAGCGCCTAACAGCACTTACAATTTTTTGAATTTTTTTTACTCGCTTATCCGCGGACATGGATCGATTAAAAAATTAATCACTTCCGCAATTCTAAAGGGCAGTATAAACAAATTGTTTTATACCACTTTCCACATGTCACTTTACACATTTATGTCAAAAATTCGAACGTGTGTAGCGCCTAACAGCACTTACAATTTTTTGATTTTTTTTACTCGCTCTTCCGCGGACATGGATCGATTAAAAAATTAATCACTTCCGCAATTCTAAAGGGCAGTATAAACAAATGATTTTATACCACTTTCCACGTGTCACTTTACACATTTATGTCAAAAATTCGAACGTGTGTAGCGCCTAGCAGCACTTACAATTTTTTGAATTTTTTTTACTCGCTTATCCGCGGACATGGATCGATTAAAAAATTAATCACTTCCGCAATTCTAAAGGGCAGTATAAACAAATTGTTTTATACCACTTTCCACATGTCACTTTACACATTTATGTCAAAAATTCGAACGTGTGTAGCGCCTAACAGCACTTACAATTTTTTGATTTTTTTTACTCGCTCTTCCGCGGACATGGATCGATTAAAAAATTAATCACTTCCGCAATTCTAAAGGGCAGTATAAACAAATGATTTTATACCACTTTCCACATGTCACTTTACACATTTATGTCAAAAATTTGAACGTGTGTTGCGCCTAACAGCACTTACAATTTTTTGATTTTTTTTACTCGCTTATCCGCGGACATGGATCGATTAAAAAATTAATCACTTCCGCAATTCTAAAGGGCAGTATAAACAAATTGTTTTATACCACTTTCCACATGTCACTTTACACATTTATGTCAAAAATTCGAACGTGTGTTGCGCCTAACAGCACTTACAATTTTTTGAAATTTTTCTACTCGCTTATCCGCGGACATGGATCGATTAAAAAATTAATCACGTCCGCAATTCTAAAGGGCAGTATAAACAAATGATTTTATACCACTTTCCACATGTCACTTTACACATTTATGTCAAAAATTCGAACGTGTGTAGCGCCTAGCAGCACTTACAATTTTTTGAAATTTTTTTACTCGCTCATCCGCGGACATGGATCGATTAAAAAATTAATCACTTCCGCAATTCTAAAGGGCAGTATAAACAAATTATTTTATCCTACTTTCCACATGTCACTTTACACATTTATGTCAAAAATTCGAACGTGCGTAGCGCCTAACAGCACTTACAATTTTTTGAATTTTTTTTACTGGCTTATCCGCGGACATGGATCGATTAAAAAATTAATCACTTCCGCAATTCTAAAGGGCAGTATAAACAAATGATTTTATACCACTTTCCACGTGTCACTTTACACATTTATGTCAAAAATTCGAACGTGTGTAGCGCCTAACAGCACTTACAATTTTTTGAATTTCTTTTACTCGCTTATCCGCGGACATGGATCGATTAAAAAATTAATCACTTCCGCAATTCTAAAGGGCAGTATAAACAAATTGTTTTATACCACTTTCCACATGTCACTTTACACATTTATGTCAAAAATTCGAACGTGTGTAGCGCCTAACAGCACTTACATTTTTTTGATTTTTTTTACTCGCTTTTCCGCGGACATGGATCGATTAAAAAATTAATCACTTCCGCAATTCTAAAGGGCAGTATAAACAAATGATTTTATACCACTTTCCACGTGTCACTTTACACATTTATGTCAAAAATTCGAACGTGTGTAGCGCCTAGCAGCACTTACAATTTTTTGAATTTTTTTTACTCGCTTATCCGCGGACATGGATCGATTAAAAAATTAATCACTTCCGCAATTCTAAAGGGCAGTATAAACAAATTGTTTTATACCACTTTCCACATGTCACTTTACACATTTATGTCAAAAATTCGAACGTGTGTAGCGCCTAACAGCACTTACAATTTTTTGATTTTTTTTACTCGCTCTTCCGCGGACATGGATCGATTAAAAAATTAATCACTTCCGCAATTCTAAAGGGCAGTATAAACAAATGATTTTATACCACTTTCCACGTGTCACTTTACACATTTATGTCAAAAATTTGAACGTGTGTTGCGCCTAACAGCACTTACAATTTTTTGATTTTTTTTACTCGCTTATCCGCGGACATGGATCGATTAAAAAATTAATCACTTCCGCAATTCTAAAGGGCAGTATAAACAAATTGTTTTATACCACTTTCCACATGTCACTTTACACATTTATGTCAAAAATTCGAACGTGTGTTGCGCCTAACAGCACTTACAATTTTTTGAAATTTTTCTACTCGCTTATCCGCGGACATGGATCGATTAAAAAATTAATCACGTCCGCAATTCTAAAGGGCAGTATAAACAAATGATTTTATACCACTTTCCACATGTCACTTTACACATTTATGTCAAAAATTCGAACGTGTGTAGCGCCTAGCAGCACTTACAATTTTTTGAAATTTTTTTACTCGCTCATCCGCGGACATGGATCGATTAAAAAATTAATCACTTCCGCAATTCTAAAGGGCAGTATAAACAAATTGTTTTATACCACTTTCCACATGTCACTTTACACATTTATGTCAAAAATTCGAACGTGTGTAGCGCCTAACAGCACTTACAATTTTTTGATTTTTTTTACTCGCTCTTCCGCGGACATGGATCGATTAAAAAATTAATCACTTCCGCAATTCTAAAGGGCAGTATAAACAAATGATTTTATACCACTTTCCACGTGTCACTTTACACATTTATGTCAAAAATTTGAACGTGTGTTGCGCCTAACAGCACTTACAATTTTTTGATTTTTTTTACTCGCTTATCCGCGGACATGGATCGATTAAAAAATTAATCACTTCCGCAATTCTAAAGGGCAGTATAAACAAATTGTTTTATACCACTTTCCACATGTCACTTTACACATTTATGTCAAAAATTCGAACGTGTGTTGCGCCTAACAGCACTTACAATTTTTTGAAATTTTTCTACTCGCTTATCCGCGGACATGGATCGATTAAAAAATTAATCACGTCCGCAATTCTAAAGGGCAGTATAAACAAATGATTTTATACCACTTTCCACATGTCACTTTACACATTTATGTCAAAAATTCGAACGTGTGTAGCGCCTAGCAGCACTTACAATTTTTTGAAATTTTTTTACTCGCTCATCCGCGGACATGGATCGATTAAAAAATTAATCACTTCCGCAATTCTAAAGGGCAGTATAAACAAATTGTTTTATACCACTTTCCACATGTCACTTTACACATTTATGTCAAAAATTCGAACGTGTGTAGCGCCTAACAGCACTTACAATTTTTTGATTTTTTTTACTCGCTCTTCCGCGGACATGGATCGATTAAAAAATTAATCACTTCCGCAATTCTAAAGGGCAGTATAAACAAATGATTTTATACCACTTTCCACGTGTCACTTTACACATTTATGTCAAAAATTCGAACGTGTGTAGCGCCTAACAGCACTTACAATTTTTTGAATTTTTTTTACTCGCTTATCCGCGGACATGGATCGATTAAAAAATTAATCACTTCCGCAATTCTAAAGGGCAGTATAAACAAATTGTTTTATACCACTTTCCACATGTCACTTTACACATTTATGTCAAAAATTCGAACGTGTGAAGCGCCTAACAGCACTTACAATTTTTTGATTTTTTTTACTCGCTCTTCCGCGGACATGGATCGATTAAAAAATTAATCACTTCCGCAATTCTAAAGGGCAGTATAAACAAATGATTTTATACCACTTTCCACGTGTCACTTTACACATTTATGTCAAAAATTCGAACGTGTGTAGCGCCTAGCAGCACTTACAATTTTTTGAATTTTTTTTACTCGCTTATCCGCGGACATGGATCGATTAAAAAATTAATCACTTCCGCAATTCTAAAGGGCAGTATAAACAAATTGTTTTATACCACTTTCCACATGTCACTTTACACATTTATGTCAAAAATTCGAACGTGTGTAGCGCCTAACAGCACTTACAATTTTTTGATTTTTTTTACTCGCTCTTCCGCGGACATGGATCGATTAAAAAATTAATCACTTCCGCAATTCTAAAGGGCAGTATAAACAAATGATTTTATACCACTTTCCACATGTCACTTTACACATTTATGTCAAAAATTTGAACGTGTGTTGCGCCTAACAGCACTTACAATTTTTTGATTTTTTTTACTCGCTTATCCGCGGACATGGATCGATTAAAAAATTAATCACTTCCGCAATTCTAAAGGGCAGTATAAACAAATTGTTTTATACCACTTTCCACATGTCACTTTACACATTTATGTCAAAAATTCGAACGTGTGTTGCGCCTAACAGCACTTACAATTTTTTGAAATTTTTCTACTCGCTTATCCGCGGACATGGATCGATTAAAAAATTAATCACGTCCGCAATTCTAAAGGGCAGTATAAACAAATGATTTTATACCACTTTCCACATGTCACTTTACACATTTATGTCAAAAATTCGAACGTGTGTAGCGCCTAGCAGCACTTACAATTTTTTGAAATTTTTTTACTCGCTCATCCGCGGACATGGATCGATTAAAAAATTAATCACTTCCGCAATTCTAAAGGGCAGTATAAACAAATTATTTTATCCTACTTTCCACATGTCACTTTACACATTTATGTCAAAAATTCGAACGTGCGTAGCGCCTAACAGCACTTACAATTTTTTGAATTTTTTTTACTGGCTTATCCGCGGACATGGATCGATTAAAAAAATAATCACTTCCGCAATTCTAAAGGGCAGTATAAAGAAATTATTTTATACCACTTTCCACATGTCACTTTACACATTTATGTCAAAAATTCGAACGTGTGTAGCGCTTAACAGCACTTACAATTTTTTGAAATTTTTCTACTCGCTTATCCGCGGACATGGATCGATTAAAAAATTAATTACTTCCCCAATTCTAAAGAGCAGTTTAAACAAATTGTTTTATACCACTTTCTACATGTCACTTTACACATTTATGTCAAAAATTCGAACGTGTGTAGCGCCTAACAGCACTTACAATTTTTTGAATTTTTTTTACTCGCTGATCCGCGGACATGGATCGATTAAAAAATTAATCACTTCCGCAATTCTAAAGGGCAGTATAAACAAATTGTTTTATACCACTTTCCACATGTCACTTTACACATTTATGTCAAAAACTCGAACGTGTGTAGCGCCAAATGGCACTTAAAATTTTTTGAATTATTTATACTCGTAAATCCGTTCCATTTCCTCCGTGACAGTTCTGACAACTGAAATGCATTTTCTCAATAGTTCTAAATGCAATTCAAATAATTCCGAGGAGTTCTACACGATGAAATTATTTATTAATTTTATTTCCTTTGAATATTTTGAGTTTCAACCAATTATTTTCATTCGGATTTATGTAATATTTTCAGGAAAAAAAAGTGCGCATGATCTATGGTTTCCCCTTCGGATAATCGCCCGGAAAATTCGGCATAACATCGTTTAAACGGGGAATCCTCGCGATCTACCCTCGTCAAAGTGATATACACTTATGGGGTCTGGAACTTTGCCCTTCGATCGCCCGATGGTGATAATATCGAGAGGGTTAACCGCCGGTAATTGTAATAAACAATCGTATATCATTTATGCGGAGGGTAACTCGCATTAAACAACATGCGAAACTTTTGGACTTTATGAATTCTGGATGATTTTATGATAACCGATTTGTTAAAAAAATGTTTAATTGTGATTGCCTTAAGTGCCAAACATTAAAAATTTCAATCCTCAGAGGTTATGATTTTTTTTAAATATGAGCCATGTTCCAACGCTCCTTCAATAAATTTTAAAAAATTTCTCAAGAGCTTATAAAATAGTAGTAATACAATTTATTGAAACTCAGTTTACAAATGGCCATTGACCGAAGTCTTTCAGCCTCTTATAAAATATTTTCACGCACTTTTAATAATTTGCATTCGTTAAATATACTCACAAAAAGGCACTCCATTAGTAAAATTAAAAATAAGTCGCGCCGAATTGGAGTTATGATTTTTTTTTAATGCGAGCGACGTTTCAACGCGCGTTCAATAAATTTTGAAAAATTTCTCAAGAGCTTATAAAATATATATATAAATCATCTTTATTAAAGAATTCATACATTTAGTATATGCTATAAACAAATCTTGCTTAACTATAATAATTAAATGTGTAAAGATTCTTTATTGGCTATCGACCGCTTATAAAATATTTTCACGCATTTTTAACAATTTACATTCGTTAAAAATACTTACAAAAAGGCACTCCATTAATAAAATTAAAAATAAATCACGCCGAATTGGAGTTATGAGTTTTTTTAACGCGAGCGACGTTTCAACGCGCGTTCAATAAATTTTGAAAAATTCCTTAAGAGCTTATAAAATATTTTCACGCATTTTTAACACTTTGCATTTGTTAAAAATACTCACAAAAAGGCACTCCATTAATAAAATTAAAAATAAATAGTGCCGAATTGGAGTTATGATTTTTTTAACGCGAGCGAACGTTTCAACGCTCGTTCAATAAATTTTGAAAAATTTCTCAAGAGCTTATAAAATATTTTCACGTATTTTAAACAATTTGCATTCGTTAAATATACTCACAAAAAGGCACTTCCTTAGTAAAATTAAAAATAAATCGCGCCGAATTGGAGTTATGATTTTTCTAATGCGAGCGACGTTTCAACGCCCGTTCAATAAATTTTGAAAAATTTCTTAAGAACTTATAAAATATTTCCACGCATTTTTAACAATTTGCATTTGTTAAATATACTCACAAAAAGGCACTCCATTAGTAAAATTAAAAATAAATCGCGCCGAATTGGAGTTATGATTTTTTTAATGCGAGCGACGTTTCAACGCCCGTTCAATAAATTTTGAAAAATTTCTTAAGAACTTATAAAATATTTTCACGCATTTTTAACACTTTGCATACGTTAAATATATTCACAAAAAGGCACTCCATTAGTAAAATTGAAAATAAATCGCGCCGAATTGGAGTTATGAGTTTTTTAACGCGAGCGACGTTTCAACGCCCGTTCAATAAATTTTGAAAAATTTCTTAAGAGCTTATAAAATATTTCCACGCATTTTTAACAATTTGCATTCGTTAAATATACTCACAAAAAGGCACTCCATTAATAAAATTAAAAATAAATAGTGCCGAATTGGAGTTATGATTGTTTTATTGCGAGCGACGTTTCAACGCGCGTTCAATAAATTTTGAAAAATTCCTTAAGAGCTTATAAAATATTTTCACGCATTTTTAACACTTTGTATTTGTTAAAAATACTCACAAAAAGGCACTCCATTAATAAAATTAAAAATAAATCGCGCCGAATTGGAGTTATGATTTTTTTAACGCGAGCGAACGTTTCAACGCTCGTTCAATAAATTTTGAAAAATTTCTCAAGAGCTTATAAAATATATATATAAATCATCTTTATTAAAGAATTCATACATTTAGTATATGCTATAAACAAATCTTGCTTAACTATAATAATTAAATGTGTAAAGATTCTTTATTGGCTATCGACCGCTTATAAAATATTTTCACGCATTTTTAACAATTTACATTCGTTAAAAATACTTACAAAAAGGCACTCCATTAATAAAATTAAAAATAAATCACGCCGAATTGGAGTTATGAGTTTTTTAACGCGAGCGACGTTTCAACGCGCGTTCAATAAATTTTGAAAAATTCCTTAAGAGCTTATAAAATATTTTCACGCATTTTTAACACTTTGCATTTGTTAAAAATACTCACAAAAAGGCACTCCATTAATAAAATTAAAAATAAATAGTGCCGAATTGGAGTTATGATTTTTTTAACGCGAGCGAACGTTTCAACGCTCGTTCAATAAATTTTGAAAAATTTCTCAAGAGCTTATAAAATATTTTCACGTATTTTAAACAATTTGCATTCGTTAAATATACTCACAAAAAGGCACTTCCTTAGTAAAATTAAAAATAAATCGCGCCGAATTGGAGTTATGATTTTTCTAATGCGAGCGACGTTTCAACGCCCGTTCAATAAATTTTGAAAAATTTCTTAAGAACTTATAAAATATTTCCACGCATTTTTAACAATTTGCATTTGTTAAATATACTCACAAAAAGGCACTCCATTAGTAAAATTAAAAATAAATCGCGCCGAATTGGAGTTATGATTTTTTTAATGCGAGCGACGTTTCAACGCCCGTTCAATAAATTTTGAAAAATTTCTTAAGAACTTATAAAATATTTTCACGCATTTTTAACACTTTGCATACGTTAAATATATTCACAAAAAGGCACTCCATTAGTAAAATTGAAAATAAATCGCGCCGAATTGGAGTTATGAGTTTTTTAACGCGAGCGACGTTTCAACGCCCGTTCAATAAATTTTGAAAAATTTCTTAAGAGCTTATAAAATATTTCCACGCATTTTTAACAATTTGCATTCGTTAAATATACTCACAAAAAGGCACTCCATTAATAAAATTAAAAATAAATAGTGCCGAATTGGAGTTATGATTGTTTTATTGCGAGCGACGTTTCAACGCGCGTTCAATAAATTTTGAAAAATTCCTTAAGAGCTTATAAAATATTTTCACGCATTTTTAACACTTTGTATTTGTTAAAAATACTCACAAAAAGGCACTCCATTAATAAAATTAAAAATAAATCGCGCCGAATTGGAGTTATGATTTTTTTAACGCGAGCGAACGTTTCAACGCTCGTTCAATAAATTTTGAAAAATTTCTCAAGAGCTTATAAAATATATATATAAATCATCTTTATTAAAGAATTCATACATTTAGTATATGCTATAAACAAATCTTGCTTAACTATAATAATTAAATGTGTAAAGATTCTTTATTGGCTATCGACCGCTTATAAAATATTTTCACGCATTTTTAACAATTTACATTCGTTAAAAATACTTACAAAAAGGCACTCCATTAATAAAATTAAAAATAAATCACGCCGAATTGGAGTTATGAGTTTTTTAACGCGAGCGACGTTTCAACGCGCGTTCAATAAATTTTGAAAAATTCCTTAAGAGCTTATAAAATATTTTCACGCATTTTTAACACTTTGCATTTGTTAAAAATACTCACAAAAAGGCACTCCATTAATAAAATTAAAAATAAATAGTGCCGAATTGGAGTTATGATTTTTTTAACGCGAGCGAACGTTTCAACGCTCGTTCAATAAATTTTGAAAAATTTCTCAAGAGCTTATAAAATATTTTCACGTATTTTAAACAATTTGCATTCGTTAAATATACTCACAAAAAGGCACTTCCTTAGTAAAATTAAAAATAAATCGCGCCGAATTGGAGTTATGATTTTTCTAATGCGAGCGACGTTTCAACGCCCGTTCAATAAATTTTGAAAAATTTCTTAAGAACTTATAAAATATTTCCACGCATTTTTAACAATTTGCATTTGTTAAATATACTCACAAAAAGGCACTCCATTAGTAAAATTAAAAATAAATTGCGCCGAATTGGAGTTATGATTTTTTTAACGCGAGCGAACGTTTCAACGCTCGTTCAATAAATTTTGAAAAATTTCTCAAGAGCTTATTAAATATTTTCACGTATTTTTAACAATTTGCATTTGTTAAATATACTCACAAAAAGGCACTTCCTTAGTAAAATTAAAAATAAATTGCGCCGAATTGGAGTTATGACTTTTTTAACGCGAGCGAACGTTTCAACGCTCGTTCAATAAATTTTGAAAAATTTCTTAAGAACTTATAAAATATTTTCACGCATTTTTAACACTTTGCATACGTTAAATATATTCACAAAAAGGCACTCCATTAGTAAAATTGAAAATAAATCGCGCCGAATTGGAGTTATGAGTTTTTTAACGCGAGCGACGTTTCAACGCCCGTTCAATAAATTTTGAAAAATTTCTTAAGAGCTTATAAAATATTTCCACGCATTTTTAACAATTTGCATTCGTTAAATATACTCACAAAAAGGCACTCCATTAATAAAATTAAAAATAAATAGTGCCGAATTGGAGTTATGATTGTTTTATTGCGATCGACGTTTCAACGCGCGTTCAATAAATTTTGAAAAATTCCTTAAGAGCTTATAAAATATTTTCACGCATTTTTAACACTTTTTATTTGTTAAAAATACTTACAAAAAGGCACTCCATTAGTAAAATTGAAAATAAATCGCGCCGAATTGGAGTTATGATTTTTTTAATGCGAGCGACGTTTCAACGCGCGTTCAATAAATTTTGAAAAATTTCTCAAGAGCTTATAAAATATTTCCACGCATTTTTAACACTTTGCATTCGTTAAATATATTCACAAAAAGGCACTCCATTAGTAAAATTAAAAATAAATCGCGCCGAATTGGAGTTATGATTTTTTTAATGCGAGCGACGTTTCAACGCCCGTTCAATAAATTTTGAAAAATTTCTTAAGAGCTTATAAAATATTTTCACTCAGTTTTAACAATTTGCATTCGTCAAATATACTCACAAGAAGGCACTCAATTAATTTAAAATAAATTGCACCAAATTGGACATACCTTTACTTCTCTTGCGACTTGCAAAATATGTGTTCTGAAGATCTCGTGAAGACATCCTTATTTCCATCCTTTGGAATGAATGTAAAGGAATGGAAAATCCCACTAACACTAGCACTGCACACCCACGAATTTTCCAGAGTTTAACACCTATTTTGAAAATGGGAAACTGTTGCAGTTTTGAATAAATACGCTTTCGGTATTAACTCCTGTAAATCCGTTCGAGAAAAGCGATGCGAACTACCGGTTTTTCCGCGGGGAAAATTTTCAATAAACGGTTTTCGAAAAAACAATTGAACGCTATTCGCACGGTATCACGACGGCGACGTGCACAGACTGGTAGGGCAACGTTCTGATTAGAGAGAAGACGCGCTGATAAGATTTCGAAATCTGCGCAAAAAAATTTATAATACCTCGGGCGAATCACTAATCTCGCTCAGTATCAAAACTCCGTTCGGTGCGGTTGAACACGGGAAGAATTCAATTGGGCAATAAATGTAAGTTTTCGTAAAAAATTTTATGGCGATGTGCGAAATTTGAGAAATTTTCCAATTCGTATTCGTTGCGCGAGGGTGGAATTTAATTATTTTCATAGTGCTAGAGATGAAATAATACGAATTTTATTTTTTTATTAGTTAGTCCGGTTAATGTAGGATCTATTCATGTGCTTATAATTTTTATGGCGATGTGCGAAATTTTAGAAATTTCGCAATTGCCCAACTCGGAGTCCTTCTCTATTCAAAAGTACTCCACGTCAGTGATTTAATCACCAGAACGTCATTAAATCGCCTTTAGGCTCTTTAAAAGTTTTCGGTGCTTAAAAACCCGAGTAATTAATATTAATCACGTTGTAACAAAAATATTTACCCATTAAATTACATCCTTTAAAAAATTTCCCCGACGCCAGTAATTACATCTCCCCGGGCAATATATCACGCTAACGACAATTTTTACAATATAATCCAAAGCGGTACTAAAATTAATAGCCTCGCCCCTCCCGCAATCTGACACCGTTTATGAATTTATACCGAACTTTTTTTTTTTATTGTCCCCGGGTTTTACGAGACGGGAACGATAATTAATCGACACGACATTAAGGAATGGAGACTTGAAGGTTGTGGGAAGAAAAAAAAATGGGCAAACGTAAGGCCCTCAATTAGTCAAATCCTCGATTCATTAGGTCCACGTACGAGGCGCAAAGTTTCATCGTTAACCTCGTCTCGGCCGTCCGGATTAATATTGTTCCGGGGACAATCTTGTTTTAAATTGCTGCTGATGTTTGGTGGGTGTAGTTTTCGTGTTGTTAATAAGATTATTAAGTCGACGAACTATGGATTTTGATCTTATTGTAGGGGCTGAAAATTCAATTCAACGTTTTGCTAACGAAATGGGGAAAAACATCCTCTGCATAAATTTTATCAAATCAAGTGCAGTTTTTGAAAATCCACCAATTATTTCGCGAGTTGTGAATTTTTGAAAATTTTAGTTTTAGAATTGTGTAATACTCGAGCAAAAATATAAAACGTGTCGACGAAATTCTACAAAAATTAAACTAGAATTGCAAATCATCGTTTTATCAAATCAAGTGCAGTTTTTAAAAATCCACCAATTATTTCCCGAGTTGTGAATTTTTGAAAATTTTAGTTTACGAATTGTGTAATACACGAGCAAAAAATTTAAAAAAAATATAAAAAGTGTCGACTAAATTCTACAAAAATTAAACTAGAATTGCAAATCATTGTTTTATCAAATCATGTGCAGTTTTTGAAAATCCACTAATTATTTCGCGAGTTGTGAATTTTTGAAAATTTTAGTTTACGAATTGTGTAATACTCGAGCAAAAAATTTAAAAAAAATATAAAACGTGTCGAAGAAATTCAACAAAAATTAAATTAGATTTGAAAATCATTGTTTTATCAAATCAAGTGCAGTTTTTAATAATCCACCTATTATTTCGCGAGTTGTGAATTTTTGAAAATTTCAGTTTTCGAATTGTGTAATACTCGAGCAAAAAATTAAAAAAAATTATAAAACGTGTCGACTAAATTCTACAAAAATTAAACTAGATTTACAAATCATTGTTTTATCAAATCAAGTGCAGTTTTTGAAAATCCGTCAATTATTTCGCGACTTGTGAATTTTTGAAAATTTTAGTTTTCGAATTGTGTAATACTCAAGCAAAAAATTTAAAAAAAAATATAAAACGTGTCGACGAAATTCAACAAAAATTAAATTAGATTTGAAAATCATTGTTTTATCAAATCAAGCGCAGTTTTTGAAAATCCACCAATTACTTCGCGAGTTGTGAATTTTTGAAAATTTTAATTTACGAATTGTGTAATACTCGTACAAAAAATTTAAAAAAAATATAAAACGTGTCGACGAAATTCAACAAAAATTAAATTAGATTTGAAAATCATTGTTTTATCAAATCAAGTGCAGTTTTTGAAAATCCGTCAATTATTTCGCGACTTGTGAATTTTTGAAAATTTTAGTTTTCGAATTGTGTAATACTCAAGCAAAAAATTAAAAAAAAAATATAAAACGTGCCGACGAAATTCAACAAAAATTAAATTAGATTTGAAAATCATTGTTTTATCAAATCAAGTGCAGTTTTTGAAAATCCACCAATTATTTCACGAGTTGTGAATTTTTGAAAATTTTAGTTTTCGAATTGTGTAATACTCAAGCAAAAAATAAAAAAAAAAAATAAAACGTATCGACGAAATTCAACAAAAATTAAATTAGATTTGAAAATCATTGTTTTATCAAATCAAGTGCAGTTTTTGAAAATCCACCAAATATTTCGCGAGTTGTGAATTTTTGAAAATTTTAGTTTACGAATTGTGTAATACTCGAGCAAAAAATTTAAAAAAATATATAAAACGTGTCGATTAAATTCTACAAAAATTAAAGTAGATTTGCAAAACACTGTTTTATCAAATATAGTGCAGTTTTTGAAAATCCACCAAATATTTCGCGAGTTGTGAATTTTTGAAAATTTTAGTTTTCGAATTGTGTAATACTCGAGCAAAAAAATTAATAAACATTATAAAACGTGTCGACGAAATTCAACAAAAATTAAACTAGATTTGCAAATCATTGTTTTATCAAATCAAGTGCAGTTTTTGAAAATCCACCAATTATTTCGCGAGTTGTGAATTTTTGAAAATTTTAGTTTTCGAATTGTGTAATACTCAAGCAAAAAATTTAAAAAAATATATAAAACGTGTCGACGAAATTCAACAAAAATTAAATTAGATTTGAAAATCATTGTTTTATCAAATCAAGTGCAGTTTTTGAAAATCCGTCAATTATTTCGCGATTTGTGAATTTTTGAAAATTTTAGTTTTCGAATTGTGTAATACTCAAGCAAAAAATTTTAAAAAAAATATAAAACGTGTCGACGAAATTCAACAAAAATTAAATTAGATTTGAAAATCATTGTTTTATCAAATCAAGCGCAGTTTTTGAAAATCCACCAATTACTTCGTGAGTTGTGAATTTTTGAAAATTTTAATTTACGAATTGTGTAATACTCGTACAAAAAATTAAAAAAAAATATAAAACGTGTCGACGAAATTCTACAAAAATTAAACTAGATTTGCAAATCATTGTTTTATCAAACCAAGCGCAGTTTTTGAAAATCTACCAATTACTTCGCGAGTTGTGAATTTTTGAAAATTTTAGTTTTCGAATTGTGTAATACTCGAGCAAAAATTTTTAAAAAAATATAAAACGTATCGACTAAATTCCACAAAAATTAAATTTTATTTGCAAATCATTGTTTTATCAAATCAAGTGCAGTTTTTGAAAATCCACCAATTATTTCGCGAGTTGTGAATTTTTGAAAATTTTAGTTTTCGAATTGTGTAATACTCGAGCAAAAAATTAAAAAAAAATATAAATCGTGTCGACTAAATTCTACAAAAATTAAACTAGAATTGCAAATCATTTTTTTATCAAATCAAGTGCAGTTTTTGAAAATCCACCAATTATTTCGCGAGTTGTGAATTTTTGAAAATTTTAGTTTTCGAATTGCGTAATACTCAAACAAAAAATTTAAAAAAATATATAAAACGTGTCGACTAAATTCTACAAAAATTAAACTAGAATTGCAAATCATTGTTTTATCAAATCAAGTGCAGTTTTTGAAAATCCACCAATTATTTCGCGAGTTGTGAATTTTTGAAAATTTTAGTTTACAAATTGTGTAATACTCGAGCAAAAAATTTAAAAAAATATATAAAACGTGTCGACTAAATTCTAGAAAAATTAAACTAGATTTGCAAATCATTGTTTTATCAAATCAAGTGCAGTTTTTGAAAATCCACCAATTATTTCGCGAGTTGTGAATTTTTGAAAATTTTAGTTTTCGAATTGTGTAATACTCGAGCAAAAAATTAAAAAAATATATAAATCGTGTCGACTAAATTCTACAAAAATTAAACTAGAATTGCAAATCATTTTTTTATCAAATCAAGTGCAGTTTTTGAAAATCCACCAATTATTTCGCGAGTTGTGAATTTTTGAAAATTTTAGTTTACAAATTGTGTAATACTCGAGCAAAAAATTTAAAAAAATATATAAAACGTGTCGACTAAATTCTAGAAAAATTAAACTAGATTTGCAAATCATTGTTTTATCAAATCAAGTGCAGTTTTTGAAAATCCACCAATTATTTCGCGAGTTGTGAATTTTTGAAAATTTTAGTTTTCGAATTGTGTAATACTCGAGCAAAAAATTAAAAAAAAAATATAAAACGCATCGACTAAATTCTACAAAACTTAAACTAGATTCGCAAATCATTGTTTTATCAAATCAAGTGCAGTTTTTGAAAATCCACCAATTATTTCGCGAGTTGTGAATTTTTGAAAATTTTAGTTTTCGAATTGTGTAATACTCGAGCAAAAAATTAAAAAAAAATATAAAACGTGTCGACTAAATTCTACAAAAATTAAACTAGAATTGCAAATCATTGTTTTATCAAATCAAGTGCAGTTTTTGAAAATCCACCAATTATTTCGCGAGTTGTGAATTTTTGAAAATTTTAGTTTTCGAATTGTGTAATACTCGAGCAAAAAATTAAAAAAAAATATAAAACGTGTCGACTAAATTCTACAAAAATTAAACTAGAATTGCAAATCATTTTTTTATCAAATCAAGTGCAGTTTTTGAAAATCCACCACATATTTCGCGAGTTGTGAATTTTTGAAAATTTTAGTTTACAAATTGTGTAATACTCGAGCAAAAAATTTAAAAAAATATATAAAACGTGTCGACTAAATTCTAGAAAAATTAAACTAGATTTGCAAATCATTGTTTTATCAAATCAAGTGCAGTTTTTGAAAATCCACCAATTATTTCGCGAGTTGTGAATTTTTGAAAATTTTAGTTTTCGAATTGTGTAATACTCGAGCAAAAAATTTAAAAAAAAATATGTAACGTGTCGCCGAAATTTTACAAAAATTAAACTAGATTCGCAAATCATTGCTTTATTAAATCAAGTGCAGTTTTTGAAAATCCAGCAATTATTTCGTGAGTTGTGAATTTTTGAAAATTTTAGTTTTCGAATTGTGTAATACTCGAGCAAAAAATTAAAAAAAAAATTAAAACGTGTCGACTAAATTCTAGAAAAATTAAACTAGATTTGCAAATCATTGTTTTATCAAATCAAGTGCAGTTTTTGAAAATCCACCAATTATTTCGCAAGTTGTGAATTTTTGAAAATTTTAGTTTTCGAATTGTGTAATACTCGAGCAAAAAATTAAAAAAAATTATAAAGCGTGTCGACTAAATTCTACAAAAATTAAACTAGATTTACAAATCATTGTTTTATCAAATCAAGTGCAGTTTTTGAAAATCCACCAATTATTTCGCGAGTTGTGAATTTTTGAAAATTTTAGTTTTCGAATTGTGTAATACTCGAGCAAAAAATTTAAAAAAAATGTAAAACGTGTCGACTAAATTCTACAAAAATTAAACTAAATTTGCAAATCATTGTTTTATAAAATCAAGTGCAGTTTTTAAAAATTCAACAATTATTTCGCGAGTTGTGAATTTTTGAAAATTTTAGTTTTCGCATTGTGTAATACTTGAGCAAAAAATTTAAAAAAATATATAAAACGTGTCGACTAAATTCTACTAGAATTGAAAATCATTGTTTTATCAAATCAAGTGCAGTTTTTGAAAATCCACCAATTATTTCGCGAGTTGTGAATTTTTAAAAATTTTAGTTTTCGAATTGTGTAATACTCGAGCAAAAAAATGTAAAAAAATATAAAACGTGTCGACTAAATTCTACAAAAATTAAACTAGAATTGCAAATCATTGTTTTATCAAATCAAATGCAGTTTTTGAAAATTCACCAATTATTTCGCGAGTTGTGAATTTTTAAAAAATTTAGTTTTCGAATTGTGTAATACTCGAGCAAAAAATTTAAAAAAATATATAAAACGTGTCGACTAAATTCTACTAGAATTGAAAATCATTGTTTTATCAAATCAAGTGCAGTTTTTGAAAATCCACCAATTATTTCGCGAGTTGTGAATTTTTAAAAATTTTAGTTTTCGAATTGTGTAATACTCGAGCAAAAAAATGTAAAAAAATATAAAACGTGTCGACTAAATTCTACAAAAATTAAACTAGAATTGCAGATCATCGTTTTATCAAATAAAGTGCAGTTTTTGAAAATTCACCAATTATTTCGCGAGTTGTGAATTTTTAAAAATTTTAGTTTTCGAATTGTGTAATACTCGAGCAAAAAATTTAAAAAAATATATAAAACGTGTCGACTAAATTCTACAAAAATTAAACTAGAATTGCAGATCATCGTTTTATCAAATAAAGTGCAGTTTTTAAAAATTCAACAATTATTTCGCGAGTTGTGAATTTTTGAAAATTTTAGTTTTCGCATTGTGTAATACTTGAGCAAAAAATTTAAAAAAATATATAAAACGTGTCGACTAAATTCTACTAGAATTGAAAATCATTGTTTTATCAAATCAAGTGCAGTTTTTGAAAATCCACCAATTATTTCGCGAGTTGTGAATTTTTAAAAATTTTAGTTTTCGAATTGTGTAATACTCGAGCAAAAAAATGTAAAAAAATATAAAACGTGTCGACTAAATTCTACAAAAATTAAACTAGAATTGCAAATCATTGTTTTATCAAATCAAATGCAGTTTTTGAAAATTCACCAATTATTTCGCGAGTTGTGAATTTTTAAAAATTTTAGTTTTCGAATTGTGTAATACTCGAGCAAAAAATTTAAAAAAATATATAAAACGTGTCGACTAAATTCTACAAAAATTAAACTAGAATTGCAGATCATCGTTTTATCAAATAAAGTGCAGTTTTTAAAAATTCAACAATTATTTCGCGAGTTGTGAATTTTTGAAAATTTTAGTTTTCGCATTGTGTAATACTTGAGCAAAAAATTTAAAAAAATATATAAAACGTGTCGACTAAATTCTACTAGAATTGAAAATCATCGTTTTATCAAATAAAGTGCAGTTTTTGAAAATCCGCTAATTATTTCACGAGTTATGAATTTTTGAAAATTTTAGTTTTCGAATTGTGTAATACTCGAGCAAAAAATTAAAAAAAATATAGAACGTGTCGACTAAATTCTACAAAAATTAAACGAGATTTGCAAATCATTGTTTTATCAAATCAAGTGCAGTTTTTGAAAATCCAGCAATTATTTCGCGAGTTGTGAATTTTTTTAAATTTTAGTTTTCGAATTGTGTAATACTCGAGCAAAAAATTTAAAAAAAATATAAAACGTGTCGACGAAATTCAACAAAAATTAAATTAGATTTGAAAATCATTGTTTTATCAAATCAAGTGCAGTTTTTGAAAATCCACCAATTATTTCGCGAGTTGTGAATTTTTGACAATTTTAGTTTACAAATTGTGTAATACTCAAGCAAAAAATTAAAACAATATATAAAACGTGTCGACTAAATTCTACAAAAATTAAACTAAATTTGCAAATCATTGTTTTATCAAATCAAGTGTAGTTTGCCATTTCCACGCCGGTAATTGCCATCCTCTTCGTGAGGCCATCATCATCAATTCATTTGTAGAAGTTCAAGGCATTATTTGTAAATAACTTTAATAATGGGCTTTTTTTTACTTTCTCCGTTACAAAATCGCCTCTAGGGACCTTCAATACAAAAAAAAATTCACGATCACAAATCGCCTCCACGGATCCCAAAACGGATATTTCCATTAAAAAAATTAATTACGGAAAAAGTAAAAAAAAAATAGACAATTAATGGTGGTCTCCGCTTAACAATTAACAAAAAAAAAAAAAAAAACGGAAATGAATCAGTCGCCGCAACACCGACACCGGCACCAACACCGTTTTTTATCAGCAACTTAACAACAAAAACGTAACCCAAGCCAATTGTCCATTACACACGAGATAAACCCGGCGTGTAATATCGGATTACAAGAGTTTACCGGACGGTAATTGCTACACATTTAAAACGAAACGCGGCGGACGGACGCGGGCAGGTCGGCGCGGCTCAAGTGAGGTCATGTCGCTGACCCAGGTCATGGAGGACCAGCTCCAGGATCCGCGGAGACGACGACGAGAGGCTAACTGTAGTTCTGGGAGCAATTGCCTCTTCGGCTACTCTCTCTCTCTCTCTCCATCCGGATGGATGGGAATCGAATTGAACGCTCGATTTGGACTTTATTAAGTCCTTAATGACCCAGTCTAGGAGTCTAATGGGTCGAACTGGGTTTACGTCCTCCGCTCATATTTATAAATCGCTCGGTTGGCTGACGGTATTACTAATTGGCGAGCGCCTTCTTTTGAACGACATAAGAATAAAGAATAATGGCCGTTGAGGAGTCCGGTACATTTTTTAATGCCAATCGATTTGCCTCGTTCTTCTGATGAAAAAAGGTATACTTTACTAGTCTGTGCAGATTATTAAAAAAAATAGATTTTTTCGATTTTTTCCATTTTTGAGTTTTCTTTGCTGACTCGTCACGGGCTTAAAATTGACATTTGTTCTTGCGAAAGTAAATTTTCTGAAGGGTGTTGAAGGGATCTTTCCAGTTATGTATAGAAACCCCGAATCGAACCAGCGGTTTCTTCAGGAAATCATTTCAAAGCCAATTTTTGAGCAAAAGTAAGAAGGGGGGACCGTTGGGTAGTTTTTCAGGTTTTCGTCAAAAATTAAAAATCGCCCATTTTAATTGAATCCGACTAATTGTCATACAAGGAGTATTAATAATATTTCTCGAAGTATGCCCCTCATCGAGAATTCATTAGCGCGAAATGTTGGGATAAGTGGTGTGATCGAATCTGATCAATAAACCGAATTTAGATATTACAGGATGGCGGGAGGGGGAAAGGGGGTTAATCAAACGGTGGCTAATCCGTGGCGTGCACGCTTCACGCCTTGTTTGGTCCTTCGAACCCGACAGACCAAACGATACAAGCTCCACCGTACGCGCATTTCCATCCAGACAGATTCGTCATTGACGCAAAAGCAAGTATACTCCATCTACCCATAGATTAGACTTTTTTGACATCTCTACTGACAAACTGTAGAAAATGAAAAAAAATGTCATTTTACAGCAAGTTAGGTTAGTACCGGTATTCATATATATTCATACAAGATGTTGCCCAACAGTTTGTTATTGTTCTTGATTTCCGCCATGGACAAAACGTTCTAAATGATGTGATGAAGCAACTACACACCTACGCGGTATGATTCTCGAGTCCAATTTTCGTGATAAAGTAAGTACTACTTTTTGTGGCGAGAGTTGTTCGGCAACCTGGTAGCATTTCTGTCACTCAAGATGTAAAAAAAATCTAATCTATGAGTAGACGGAGTATACAATATAATAACTTTTCATCTAATTTAGTAATTAATTGTAAAATTTCGGTTGACACATTAATAAATGAATTGAATTGAATTGCCCCTGGCGGGCGATCGACTGCCCCCTGGCGGGCGATCGATGTCTAAATTGTGCGTTTATCTGACAATCCCTATTTGAGGGGCGATGGTCATTATTTTCTGGGGCGAAAGCATTTTGAATACCAGCCTGCAGAGATTAGGCTCAAATCGCCTAAAAATTTAATCAAGATTATATCGTTAGAAATTAGAACCAAATGTTATTAAACTTTGATTAAAAAAAAAAAAAACTTGCATATTTGCCAAGTTGCGTTGAATTTACATGAAAGTTTTTAATATTAAAAAAAATACATTTTGGAAATTAAACCATCAAAATGAAATAATTTACCAAAAAAAAAATGAAAAACCTAATTTTGTTAATTTTGAACTTGAAAAATTTCGGATTTTGGCAATTTCAAAATTATTTTTAAAACCATTTAAAACAAACTGAATACTCTACTTTTTAACATATAAAATATCACAATTAAAAAATGCGTTTATTAACGCCTCAGCAATTTAAAAAAATTAAAAACGAGGGTTTGCTTTGAACTTGAAAATCATCGACTCGAGCTGATTATCTCTTGATATTTTTTCAAACATCACTTGTATTTGTAAGAATTTATGTTATGTTTCTAAGGCATGGTCAATAAACGATTTATTATTATTATTATTATTCACTACATTTTGGCATTTCAATCGTCAAAATAAAATACCGCATTTGCAGATATAAAATAATGTTTCCAAATTAAAAACTTGATTTTGTTGAATGGAAATTTTTGGATTTTAGCAATTTTCATTGTCGCTGCATGATATTTAATAACACTTAAAACACTCTATTAATCATCAAAATAAAATACCGTGTTTGCAGATGAAATAATTTTTCTAAATTAAAAACTTGATTTCGTTGACTGAAAAATTTTCGATTTTAGCAATTTTCATTGTCGCTGCGTGATATTTAATACCACTTAAAACACTCTATCAATCATCAAAATAAAATACCGCGTTTGCAGATGAAATAATTTTTCGAAATTAAAAACTTGATTTTGTTGAATGGAAAATTTTGGATTTTAGCAATTTTCATTGTCGCTGCGTGATATTTAATAACACTTAAAACACTCTAAAATTAATTACTTCTTAACACACAAAATACCGTAATAAACACGCGGCAATTTTAAAAATATCCAAAACGCGAATTTTTTTCTTTCAACTTCGAAAACCCGAATTTGAGCAACTTTCATTGATTGAACATGAATTTTTCCTAACACTTTTTTAAGCACACTAAATTCGTTGTATTTTGACATTTAAATTTTCAGAATCGAATAACACGTTCGGAAGTTAAGCAATTTTTCAAAATCAAAAACCCGATTTTCTTGAAAAATTTCAGATTTTATCAATTTTCGTACTTTGGCATGAATATTTTTTTTATACTTTCTTAAAACACACTAAATTTTCCACATTTTAACATATGTATTAATCAGGAAATGGTTTTAACGCCTGGACAATTTTCAAAAATCGAAAACATGAATGCCTTTGAATTTGAATTTTTCAGACTTTGATCGGCCGTAGCAGCTAAACGAAAACTCCAAATTGAACGCGGTTTGCAAATCTGAACTCCTCGTACGTCAATTAGTCGGATTAGAGATTTTCAATTTTTGATAAAAACACGAAAAAAAAGACATGAGTAAACCCCTTGGAAATTTGTTAAAAAATGCAACTTTCTTAATAATCATCGTAGACTATTGAAATTACCTTTTTTTTCATCAGAAAGACGAGAGAAATTGATTGCCGTTAAAAAATTTCAGCTATCTTTAATAATAAAAAAAAGTCAGTCACCATGAACATTTTAGAAAATTTACAAAAAAATTGTTTTTTCAGACTTTGATCGGCCGTAGCGGCCAAACGAAAACTCCAAATTGAACGCGGTTTGCAAATCTGAGCTCCTTGTGTGTATATTAGTTCAGGATTCAGTTGAAATTGGCGATTTAAAATTTTTGACGAAACCTGAAAAACCACCCAAGGGTCCCCCTTTCTTACTTTTGCTCAAAAATTGGCTTTAAAATAATTTCCTGAAGAAACTACTGGTTTGATTCGGGGTTTTTTCACTTCACCGGAAAGATCGCTCGGAAAATGTACTTTCGCAAGAACAAATGTCAATTTGAAGCCTGTGACGCGTCAGCAAAGAAAATTTGAAAATGGCAAAAATCGAAAAAATCAACTTTTTTAATAATCATCGTAGGCCATTGAAGTTACCTTCTTTTTCATCAGAAGAACGAGAGAAATTGATTGGCGTTGAAAAAATTAGCCATCTTCAATAGCAAAAAAAATTGAAAAATCAGTGCATTCTAATTTATTCATTTATTGCATACTTTACACTGTTGCTACCAAATTCACGCAAAATTAACATTGGTTTTGCTTCAGGTAGATGTGTTAATAACAAATTTTTCGAGACAATCGCAAAATAGCCATTTTCAAAGCTCAAAAATCGAAAACGCGTTGATTTTTCAAAACCCAAAAGCAATACAGAATTCCAACTTTTACAGCGTTATTCAGAAATAATTGGGATTCGATATTCTAGAAAAATCCAAGCATATTAATCATTTAGAGTTCCAGTTAATCACCCGTGATCAAACGTGTTAATTTTTCAAAACTGAAAACAGACTTTTAACTTTTAATTGATTCCGAAATCTAGGATATTTAAGAAAAATCCCGGCACATTATTTACCTCGTTTTTTTTTTCATTACATCGTGATTAAACCCGAAAATAAACATTTTCAACGCACAAAAAACTGAAAGAGAGCGTTGATTTTTTGAAAACTAAAAGAAACACAGACTTTCAACTTTTATAGCATTATTTCGGAATAATTTAGCTTTAATACTATTAAAACATAAAAGTATATTAATAATACCGTTTTCCAGATAATCACGATCGATCCAAGAATGGCCATTTTCTCAGCGTTTGAAAATCGAAAAAGGGTCGATTATCCAAAACCTGAAACGAACGCAGAGTTCAAATTTTCGCAAAATTGGCCATCAATGATAAGGCTTCGGTGTAAAATAATATACATGCTCGTTAATTGTTTAATCTTTCAGATAATCGCCGTCAAACTCAAAATTTAAAATTCTCAACTCTCAAAAATTGAAAATGTGTTGATTTTTGAAAAACTGACTTTAATGAAGACTTTCAGCTTTAACAGTATTATTGAGGAATAATTGGGCCTAAATATGACAAAACATCAAACAATGTTAATTATTTAGTTTTCTAGATTTTTAAAATCAAACCGAAGAATGGCCATTTTTAAGGTTCAAAAATCGAAAAAGTGTTGATTTTTCAAAAACTGACTTCAATGAAGACCTTCAGCTTTAACTGTATTATTTAAGAATAATTGGGCCTAAATATTACAAAACATCAAACAATGTTAATTATTTAGTTTTCTAGATTTTTAAAATCAAACCGAAGAATGGCCATTTTTAAGGTTCAAAAATTGAAAAAGTGTTGATTTTTCAAAAACTGACTCAAATACAGACTTCCAATTTTGACAGTATTATTGGGGAATAATTGTGTCTTGCTATTCTAAAAAAAAATAGGGGATGTTAATATTTAGTTTTCTAGACCACCAAGCTCAAAAATATTGCAATTTTCAGTGCTCAAATATCGAAACTGTTGATTTTTCTAAATTTAGCAGAATTATTGATAAATAATTGGACTTTGATGTTCTAAAAAAAATCAAAGCACTTCAGTTATTTTGTTTTCTAGATAATCGCCGTCTAACCCAAGAATTGCCATTTTCGTCGAAAAAACTGAAAATTATGCAGACTTTCAAGTTCTACAGCATTATTTAGAAATAATTGGGCTTTATTATTTTAGGAAAATCAAAACATGTTAATTACTCAGTTTTCTAGATAATCACCATCGAACCCAAAAATGTTGCCATTTTTTTATTCCAACAGGCGGGAGGATTTTGTTCGTTTTCAGTTGCTCTTGTTTTTCTGGCTCTGATTCTGTTTGAAGCTCTAATACTTTTTCAGGATCTGCATTTTCCTTTTTTGGTAACAGTTACTTTAGAATATGTTACGAAACTGAAAAATCCAGAGGATTGATTATCTCACTAGGTGACAATAAAAATGTTAAATCATTTGATGTAATTAAAGTATTTAACAAGCGGTTCGCCGGACTTAAATTTTCTTAATAAACGGTTCGAGCGAACCGGTGCGTGCCGAATCCCATCACCAGAAGCAGTGACGGTTCGCGGGTTTTTTTCTGGTACGGCCGAGGAACAAGAGGTGGTAATACAGAGAGGTGGGGTCGGCTGCATGACCGCACCTATCTGTATTACCACCTCTTGTTCCTCGGCCGTACCAGAAAAAACCCCGCGAACCGTCACTGACTGGAAGTGTCCATACTGTATAAACCAATACGATCCGCCACTGTACACCATTCAGAGTATTTTCAGTTATCTGTTGAATGTGGAGCATGTGTGTATCCGTTGCGACGATTTTAATTTTAATCTGGCGAACGAGGGGGAAAAGTGGAAAAGCAATTACCGTTTGTTGTTGCCAGTTCTCTCCAATAATTCCGACACGTGACGGTAGGTACAGGGACGACAGGGAAATGTGGGCTGGCGAGCACGTGTCCCGCAATGGGTATACCGCCCGGAGTTGATCGGCGGCCCGTTGGAGGTGCACGCGGTTACCCCCCTTTGGGTGGGTACCCGGTGCACATCTCGTTAGCCTTGACTCGCAAAGTTCAAACCAGCACAAACACACACACACACATGGAGAACACAACACCCAACGGTCGCCGCGAAAGAGAAAACGCCTCCCTTTTATCTCTCGTATAATTATACTGTTAATTTACTGTTAAGTCTAGATTTTACCGCCCTAGCCCAAATAAAGCTACGCGAAATTGCTTTTAACGTGCAATTTTCGTTTTTAGCCTACGTATTATTGACACACACACAGATGATCCGAAAGGGGATTTTGTTGGTAAAGTAAGATGAATCCGAGGGGGGAGGGTGGGCACCAACCCACCCTCCAATTTGTAGAACATAGACGACGGTTTCACATAGAAAAAACTGTGCAGATTATGATTTTGTTTTCTTCATACACTAATTTATCTATGATTGCGGTATAGAGCCCACCCACCACCATATCACAAAATCTTGTACGATTGAAGGCATTCTTCGCCCCTTGATTAGAGACGTTGATGGTTTAAAAATCCCCACAAAAAGGAATGTTTTAGATTCAAATTAAGTCAAAAGTTAATTTTAGTATGAAAATTTCATTTTTTTAAATAAAATTCTATCAAACTTCTATCTGTCACTGCAGCTGAATGCAACTGTCAAAATCACTTTACAATATAGCATTATTCAATTTTTCGAAAGAAAACTACAAATATTTCCCCTGGAAATAAAATTGGAAGCATTCAAAGTTAATTTTGGTATGAAAATTTCATTTTCTTAAATAAAATTCTGTCAAACTTCTATCTGTCACTGCAGCTGATTGCAACTGTCAAAATCACTTTACAATATAACATTATTCAATTTTTCGAAAGAAAACTACAAATATTTCCCCTGGAAATAAAATTGGAAGCATTCAAAGTTAATTTTGGTATGAAAATTTCATTTTCTTAAATAAAATTCTGTCAAACTTCTATCTGTCACCGCAGATGAATGCAACTGTCAAAATCACTTTACAATATAACATTATTCAATTTTTCGAAAGAAAACTACAAATATTTCCCCCTGAAATAAAATTGGAAGCATTAAAAGTTAATTTTATTATGAAAATTTCATTTTCTTAAATAAAATTCTGTCAAACTTCTATTTGTCACTGCAGATGAATGCAACTATCAAAATCACTTTACAATACAGCATTATTCAATTTTTCAAAAGAAAATTACAAATACTTCCCCTTGAAATAAAACTGGAAGCATTAAAAGTTAATTTTAGTATAGAAATTTAATTTTCTTAAATAAATTTCCGTCAAACTTCTATCTGTCACTGCAGATGAATGCAACTGTCAAAATCACTTTACAATATAGCATTATTCAATTTTTTTAAAGAAAACTACAAATATTTCCCCTGGAAATAAACTTGGAAGCATTAAAAGGTAATTTTAGTATGAAAATTTCATTTTCTTAAATAAAATTCTGTCAAATTTCTATCTGTCACCGTAGCCGAATGCAACTGTCAAAATCACTTTCAATATAGCATTATTCAATTTTTCAAAAGAAAACCACAAATATTTCCCCTTGAAATAAAACTGTGAGCATTAAAAGTTAATTTTAGTATGAAAATTTCATTTTCTTAAATAAAATTCTGTCAAACTTCTAACTGTCACTGCAACTGAATGCAACTGTCAAAATCACTTTACGATATAACATTATTCATTTTTTTTTTAAGAAAACTACAAATATTCCCCCTTGAAATAAAACTGGAAGCATTAAAAGTTAATTTTAGTATAAAAATTTCATTTTTTTAAATAAAATTCTGTCAAATTTCTATCTGGTCACTGCAGCTGAATACAAGTGTCAAAATCACTTTACAATATAGCATTATTCAATTTCTCGAAAGAAAACTACAAATATTTCCCCTTGAAATAAAACTGGGAGCATTAAAAGTTAATTTTATTATGAAAATTTCATTTTCTTAAATAAAATTCTGTCAAACTTCTATCTGTCACTGCAGATAAATGCAACTGTCAAAATCACTTTATTATTATTTTTTAAATTTTTTTATTCAATTTTTCGAAAGAAAACTTCAAATATTTCTTCTGGAAATGAAACTGGAAGCTTCAAATATTAATTGTATTTCTTTGAAAAAGATTCTGTCAAAACTTTTGTACTTGAATTTTTATGACGCGAAGTTGACCAGTTAATTATTTGTTGAAAAGCTTAACTGGACAGAAGGCTACATAAAAAAAAGAAAAAACAACGAAATCCTTTACGCCCAATTGATCCGTTTCGAGGTTGAATTAATGTTTACATTCATTTATTTAGTTCTGCGGTAACCCACCAGGTTAACATTATTGAACACCTAATTTAATTACATGCTATAGAAATTAATTAATTAATTTAATTAAAACAAAGTCATGTTAATGAATAAATAAAAAAAAATATCTCTCTTGATAAAATGGCAAATCTTTTAGAATTTTTCTAATTACGAGTTGCAAATTTCCCTTCCTCCAATTGAAATTTCTAGTGTTGGCATTTTGTTTTTAAACTGAAAATATCAATTGTTTTTTAGTGTGTTAAAAAGAAATTATGTTTTAAGTGGATTCAGAAATTTTGAAGAGAATTCTGCGAGTGGTAAATCTTAGTAGAATTTTTCTAATTTTCTGTGTCTGTGTCTGTGTCTGTGTCTGTGTCTGTGTCTGTGTCTGTGTCTGTGTCTGTGTCTGTGTCTGTGTCTGTGTCTGTGTCTGTGTCTGTGTCTGTGTCTGTGTCTGTGTCTGTGTCTGTGTCTGTGTCTGTGTCTGTGTCTGTGTCTGTGTCTGTGTCTGTGTCTGTGTCTGTGTCTGTGTCTGTGTCTGTGTCTGTGTCTGTGTCTGTGTGTGTGTGTGTGTGTGTGTGTGTGTGTGTGTGTGTGTGTGTGTCTGTGTCTGTGTCTGTGTCTGTGTCTGTGTCTGTGTCTGTGTCTGTGTCTGTGTCTGTGTCTGTGTCTGTGTCTGTGTCTGTGTCTGTGTCTGTGTCTGTGTCTGTGTCTGTGTCTGTGTCTGTGTCTGTGTCTGTGTCTGTGTCTGTGTCTGTGTCTGTGTCTGTGTCTGTGTCTGTGTCTGTGTCTGTGTCTGTGTCTGTGTCTGTGTCTGTGTCTGTGTCTGTGTCTGTGTCTGTGTCTGTGTCTGTGTCTGTGTCTGTGTCTGTGTCTGTGTCTGTGTCTGTGTCTATGTCTGTGTGTCTGTGTCTGTGTGTCTGTATCTGTGTCTGTCTGTGTCTTTTTTTTAATTTCACGTAATGAAGCAAGAACTTTTAAAGTTAAATTTAAAATACATCAGTTAATCATCCACTTTTCATGTGCGCTTTATTGCACACCCGGGGCCAAACAAAGGGCACATTTCCCCCTCGGTTTTTAGTTGACGGAGGCACAAACTGGAACGAACGTCTATTAGATTCCTGGTAACCCGTCGGTCGTCGGAAACCGCGGAACGCAATATCGTTCAACGTGTCAAGATGTCTACAGTTGCCATTTATCGGGCCTTTCAGTGCCGAAGGAACTGGGACAATGGCAGACACACACACACACACACACACACACACACACACACATACAAAAGACACTACAACTATAGTAAAGAGGACGAGCGTTTAACGAATCTCGCGGCTATTTACGTGCGCATTGTTCAATCAGGGACGAAGCCGACACAAACATGCGACACACACACACACACACGAGAGAGACGCTCATTGTTCGGGACACGTCAAGTCGCAAAACAAGCGAACTACGGAAGAAGAAAACGGGAACGCGTATGCATATTTCATGAAATTATCGGTGCTTGTGCTAATGGTGCACAAAGGATTACGTGGTTTATTCATTTCAGTGGAAACGCGATGCGTTCGGGGAAATTGAAATTAAAAATAAAATGGTGACAGTTTTCAATGCCTTCATTCGACAACGCAGTAATTTAAACACAACAAAACTGTTTTCAGTGAAATTCGAGAATAGATGTCGCTTGCGACTTTATTACAGCTGTATAATACCAAGAGGAATTGAGTCAAGGAGGCAGGATTTATTGTTCTTTATTAATACATGGTGGGCCTGGGCTATGTCGCGCAGATAAAAATAAAAATTTATGGCGATAAATAACGACTTCTTAGAAACGTAATTGTCGAATTTCATATCCAAAAGTTAAAGTATTGTTGCGCAATAAAATTTTAAAAACAATAAAAAAATCACCATGGATCACCATGTAGAGGAAGAAATGCTGTATCCTGTTGAAAAAATAAAGTTCGTTGCCATAGCAACAAAATTATGAAGGCTAGAAAATATTCAATGCCATTATACGTCTTTAAAAACCGAACTTCTTTTATTAAAATTATGATTAGATCTAGTTTTTAATTAAAAATATACGGGGTGTATTTGAAATAACGAATAGGCATTTAAAAATATTTGTGAACCCAATTCTGTCAAAATTTATTCGAATTTTTTTTTTGAATTTTCCTAATTTTTCGAGGTTTTTTTAAACATTTAGAGAACCGATGCTTTTCTCATTTAATTAGGTCTGAATGGAATGTGTGTTTGTTTATTTAAAACGCGAGATACGATTTCTTGTCACCGAAATTTGAAGTGTTATCGCAACGTTTTTTTTTGTAAAAGATAAACAGTCCTCAAGTTCATTGACGCTTAAAGAGCCGAACTCAGATATTTCCTACGCGCTTGTTGTAATTCGATATCTAAAGCCGATGCCGTTTAAAAATTAGGTCACATTACCACTGCCCCCAAACATGTTGCGTATTTTCACTCATTAACTTTAATAATTAATTGCGGGCTTTTTGTTACAGTTATAAACAAAATAATTGCGAAAATTGTTTAAAAATAATATAATCTCTTTGTAGTTACGAGCCTGTTCGTTATTTCAGATACACCCTGTATAGTCATTATGAGATACTTTTTTTTTATATACAAAAGTTGTGTATAATAGTGAGCTGTACGCCCTAAAAATATTTAAATTTATACAGGGTGTATTTTTTGTCATTTTTGAATTATATGGAGCAAATAAAGGTGAGTTACATCAATACTCCCTATACCTATTGTTTGCCGTTTTCGAAATATTTGAAGATTTGTTGAAATGCATGGTCTGGGTGAAATTTTATTTTTGCCCCGGTGATTGACGTTGAACGATTAAAATCATTTCTATTATTTGGTTGAAGGTTCGAACTATAGAGCCAACCATGATTTCATGCAAAATATTATACAGGGTGATAAAAAAATGCGGTAGAAAAACCCAACTTATAAAGTTGAATAACTTCGTTTTTTCAAATGGCACACCCTATATTTAGTAACGTATTCTTAGGTATAATCCAATTATCTTCCAGATTATACACAACTTTTGTATAAAACATTTTTCGAAATTTTGAAAAATAAGCAAGTGATTGACCGTTCCCAGAGCTCTGAAACACCCTGTATATTAATCTTATACAATTTTATAAATGTACTATTTTCCGTCTTTATTTAATTTATTTAATGCATCTGCAACAAGTGAGGCTGTTTCAAGTTTATGTATGCAATTTTATTTAATTCAACTACCTTAAGTACACTTCTAGGATATTGATAAACTGATATTATTCTTCATTAAGACTAGCGAATAATGATTAACGAAAAAAAAACATGAAATAAATTTTTTAGTAAGGTTTAGCTGAAATTGTGTTTGTCGAGTTTAAATATAAAAAAAATGCTATAACTGGCGTAATCAATTCCGAATGATGCATATTTAAACTGTACACTGTATTCTTATTTGGTAATATAGTTGATATTTTATATTTTCAATTCTTAAAATGAGCAAACAATATTAAAATCTATACTAGACTTTCGCGTCGACGCAACTTGGGTTGCATACCATGAATACTTGTTTTAACGGAATTGTGTTGGTAATGTGAAATCATTAAAATTTCCCGGTTGTTTAAAACGAAATTAAATCATTACTGTGCATATAAGTTCACCCAACCATTTAATCATTTTTATACAATAATTTGTACGTTATTATTTATGCTGGAGCAAGTTAAAAAAATAGTGATGTGGCCATCATGTTACTTTCTCCGACTTGATGGTATCATTTATATTTACGTTTTCATTGTTTATTTTCTATTTAAATCATATTTTAAATGTACATCGAGCGTTGCGCAAACTCGGATGAAACTGACGTTTAAAACGTCAAAATTATGAATTATGGAAAAATTATACTTCAAATTAAAAAACTCGGTTTACTCAAAAACTAACGAGATTTCGAAAAAAACGTATTCTTTAGAAGTTGTTAATTTTGGTATTCTCTACAATTATTATTCACATAAATTTGCTGTAACTATTATCGTTTCATAATTATAAACCAAAAATTGGAAAATTAATAATAATTTTTATCTCGAATAGCAATGAGTTTATGAAAAATATTTTCAAGCAAAAGATGTGCATTTCTTTGTTGTCTTCCGTGTTTGTTTAAATATTTTTGTGATATTTTTCATATTTAAGAAAATATTGGCAAAAAACAAAAAACAGTTAAGGTAAACACCCACTTCCGGTGTACAGAATTTTACCAAAAGCTTTTCAGTTCTTCAGATTATCAAATAAGACGTATGTTCAAAGTTTCATATCAATTGCTGTATTAGTTTTTGAGATACAGCGCACACAGACAGACACACACACACACACACACACACACACACACACACACACACACACAGACACACACACAGACACAAAAAAAATTTTTCCAGAAATTGTTGAAATGGCATCTAGGGACCCCAAAACGGATATTTCCGTAAAAAAAATTTTTGAAAAAAAAATCACGATCACAATACTTTCTCGGACTTCGTAACGGAGAAAGTAAAAATTATTCAAATGAAAATGAAAAATATGTGTCCTGTTTTCATTGCTTACTATTATTAACAAAGCATGTTAAAACATTTATGGACTAAAATGTTAATTCTAAACTACGTCTAACAATGAGTTATGATTTTATTTAAATTGGCTATGTTTCGGTAGATGTTTTATCGAAAAATCCAGGTAAATCCTAAGTTAAAAGCTTATTGCTATTACTACAGCATTACTGCTGTTCGATTAATAATGATTTTTTTATCAATTTTCAGTAAATTAAAAGAGAATACTTAGAAATTTCATTGATTTATAAATGGTGAAGGCGCCGGACTCGTGGCTGAAATCTATGGCCAACTTCCAATCGGTGTTTTTTTCTTGTTGGATATACAATTGGAGATTTTAACTGTATTATTATTTGATTTATTGAAGTGTGTATTGAATCCACCAATTATGATAATTAAATAAAACACACTTTTACTTAGTTAATATCACACTGTGTGTTTTATTTAATTAAAAATGTATCACGAAGTAAGTGCCGCCAACTTCAATCAGTTAATTATGATATTTAAAATCCTAACTACTGTAAAACTTAATATTAAATTGTCGAAAAAAGTCGATTTTTCAGACTTTGTACGGCCGTAGCCGCTAAACGAAAACTCCAAATTGAACGCGGTTTTCAAATCTGTGCTCCTCGTGTGCAAATTAGTCGAATTCAAATAAAACTGGCGATTAAAATTTTTTGACGAAAACCTGAAAAACTACCAAAGGGTCCCCCTTTCTTACTTTTTCTCAAAAATTGGCTTTGAAATGATTTCCTAAAGAAACCACCGGTTCGATTCGGGGTTTCTACACATCATTAGAAAGATCCCTTCAAGACGCCTCGGAAAATGTTCTTTTGCACGAACAAATACTAATTTGAAGCCCGTGACGCGTCACCAAAGAAAACTCGGAAATGGAAAAAATCGAAAAATGCCACTTTTTTAATAATCATTGTAGACCATTGAAGTATACCTTCTTTTTCATCAGAAAAACAGAGATAAATCGATTGGCAATGAAATATTTCAGCTGGCCAAGACACCAAAAAAGTTGGCAAGTCAGTTTGAAAATTGTACACGAAGGTTTGCGTTACTAAACCATTCTTGAGCTGAAATTTTAAATGTGTATTTCTTCACTTATATTCCACATTTCAGAACTTACACTCATCCACTCATCGATTCAATTAATTATAAATAAAACACTTTCTTTGTTAATGTCACTCGCTTTCGAGTGATATTAACAAAGAAAGTGTTTTATTTATAATTTCAAAATGTATCACGAAGTAAACGCCTCCAGTGTCAATCAATTGATTCAATTAATATTTTTATCGAATTATATACTCTATTATATTTCACTAAATGTTAATTACTTTTTTTTTTCTTCATATTCTAATTAATACTTTAATGTACAGGGTGAATCCCGTAAATATATTATTATTTTTATTATTATTATTGTAAATGGTGTAGCTGTGTAGTAATAAATAAATCGAATAAATAAATAAATAAAAAACCTATTATTTCATACCGAGAAAGAAAGAGTATTTATTATTGCTTTTATTTTTGTTTCAGCCGTGGATTTAGACCTGTGTTCAAGCAACGTCCAAGATGCATTTGTTATCGCGGTGGAGCAGCAGGCGAGGGAGCGTTTGGAACGGCTGTCCGCCCTCAAACGCATCACCCCTGTCGACATGACCAAACTATCACAACAGGTTTGTTTATTTGGATATTTAATAATTTTTGAATTCGATTTAAGAAATGTAACGCAACAAAAATATACTCTGTCGCATCGAAATTACAACTCTAACAGTGTATTTCACAAAGGTGGTAATAAATATAACACCGACTTTAATTGACATAACACTGGTATTATAAATCTCTACTATAATTCTGGCTTAAATTGACATAACACTGGTATTATATTTTCGGCTGTGCAAAGCGATCTTTTAAAGATCGGAATACGTAATTTGAGGTTTGGTTTTGTAATTACATTACACATGTTTTAATTGACGTTTTACGTGTACAACTATATTTTTATAAAACAGCTTATTATTATTATTATTATTGATCAAATTAATATTAACAAATTATTTTCCATTTCGATGTATTTTTTACCTTAGATGCTCCATTTCTAATTTAAACAGTAACAATTCAAAAATGTATTCGGTGATAGTTAAGGGCGCATGAAGAACGAAAATATAATATCGACTTACGTAAAACCTGGCTTAAATAAATGTTTGTAAAATCCACCGTAAGAAGTTTTTTTGATTGAATTTTGCAGAAAATTTAGTCCATCGAGAAGTAATACTCGATTAAAATTTTCAAGTGTAAATATAAAACCGGCTTACGAAAAACCTGGCTTAAATAAATGTCTGTGAAATCCACCGCAAGAAGTTTTTTTGAATAAATTTTGCAGAAAACTTCGTCCATCGAGAAGTAATAATCGATTAAAATTTTCAAGTGTAAATATAATACCGGCTTACGAAAAACCTGGCTTAAATAAATATTTGTGAAATCCACCGTAAGAAGTTTTTTGAGTAAATTTTTCAGAAAAGTTTGGCCATCGAGAAGTGTAAATTTAAGTTCTATTCGTAATGTGTTGATACACATAAATTATTAACTATCATTAACATTTATTTAATATTTGGCACGCATACACAGGTGGCAAACAACATTTCCAAGGCCGTTTTATTAGATTAAAATTAAGACGGAGCGTCGTAAAAATTAATTTCATTTATTCGATTTTGTCCCCTTGATGGATTCCTGCGTTTTCTTCGCGATTCGCGGAGGAGCCACTTTAGATTCCACTGCGAAGGCCAAAGAAATAGATTATGCCGGAATAATATTATTGGGAATCTTTTGTGGCCTCTAATCCAATTCGTATCCCATTCACTGCAGCGTTAAATCCTTCCTCTGCAGGATAATACGTCGACGTTAAAATACTATTCTAATTTCCTACGGGATTAACGTTCCCCCCTGCCGGCAATCCAGATTCGTTCCCAACACTTGGCACGGTGGATAAATTGCACGAAATGCTTTGACTGATTAGTGATTAAATTATTCTCCTCGCTGAATTGTTATAAAATAATCAACTTGAAATAGTGGTGTTATTGATTAGATTTATACTTTCATGGTTTATTATCAATTTAACTCTTAAAGAACGAGCGCTTTTTCTGTAGAACAATCACCAGTAGATCGACAGAATTCTAACCCTTTACACTCGTATTTATATTTGAGACCACAATAGTAAAACGTATTGTGGCGGCCAGTGACGGTTCGCGGGTTTTTTTTTCTGGTACGGCCGAGGAACAAGAGGTGGTAATACAGATAGGTGAGGTCACGCAGCCAGCCAGACCCTACCTATCTGTATTACCAGCTCTTGTTCCTCGGCCGTACCAGAAAAAATCCCGCGAACCGTCACTGGTGGCGGCTATAATTCGACATACGAGTGCAAAGGGTTAACAGATCCATTGATTTATTACTAAAGCGGGAAAACTGCATAATTAATCCTTAGCTAATTTAATTAACCATCGCTTCACAGATTATTTGAGAATTCATGTTTTGGTGGAGTCGCCGGGAACTAAATTTATAATGTCACGAATATTGTGGATTTCGTTCGCTAAGGGTAATCTGATGATACTGATGTTTCCTTTTATTAATTACGGCAAATATAGTTCATCCGAATGATGCGCAATATGTGTACCGATACTAAGACGGTAGGAGTTTCAATCGAATTGTGTTTTTTCCCTCTTAATAGTTCGGAAAAGGAACGGTGCAAGACCTTGCGGTGTCTCGGGGAAAACCAAAGTTGCCCGACGTAAATAGATTACTACTTGTACCGCGGGGAAGTCTTGTAATTTCATAAATAGAAATCGATAGCGCGCCCAAAATTTCTCCTTTAACTTTCCAGGTACGAGAATGCCATCGGGAGGAAATGATTTTTCCCTGTATCCGTAGCTTTTCAGATACAATTCAACGAGTGGAACATTGATAAGTATATAATCATAATTTTCAAAAGATAATTTAACCACCGATGAAATTAATTTATTTGGTATAAAGAAAACACTTAACTTTTTTATACCACTTTTATTTTACTTTACGTGACTAGTTTCAATTACACGGTAATCATTATCAAACTGAGTAAAGTAAAATTGTTTTCTTTATGTCAAAATTGAAAATGTACCACGAAGTGAACGCCTCCAAGATTCAAGAATTAATTTATTTGGCGTGACGTATCAAAAACGATTTTTTTTGTTTTTTTGTTTTTTGGCATAGGTTTGACCATACAGCCACTAACGATGATCCAAAAACGAATTAACTATTTAATCGCTATTTTCAAAAGGTGATTTCTGACAGTTATAAACCACCAATAATAAAATTAAGTCCTTTAGCGTCACGTGGCAAAAATGAATGAATGAAGTAGCGCCTACATAAAAAAAAGTCGCGATGCAATTACCAAAAGGGTCTTTTCAATTCCTGTCTAGGGATCTTATCAAAACCGCCACAGTTACGAATAATACCTACAAATGCATTTCTTACAAAGGGCTTCGCACTAGTTGCATACTCACATGAGTGGCGTTCAAAAAAATCTTTAAAACTTCTTTTTTTGAAGACAACAAAGAACTATTTAAAACCAAAATTAAATCTACAGTTGCTATGAATTAAAGTTTGAGTCTAAATACCCGTATTTGTGGATTAGTTATTTAATAAGGAAGAAAAAGAAAGTTAATACTTTTATCCTTTTACTGACATGCTGTATTTTACTTTTTTATTTTTGTAAATAAAGATGTTGAATATACCGGGTGTTTCAGACCACCCGTACACCCCAAATATCTCCTGAAATACGAATCGGATTGAGATTTAAAAAAATATGTCCAAAAATGTTTTTTGAGCCCCATCATGTGGTGTGAAATGTGAATATTTATATTTATTGTAGATTTGGATTCTAATTCTAATAATTCGAGCGACAGATGGCGCTATATTCGGCAAAAACATTTATTGAATTATATTTATTTCTCGCATCAAATAAGAGATTATGACATTTTTTACGTAGTCATTTCTTAAATAAGGCGTTGATTGAAGTCATTCGTAATTTTATGTTAGAAATATGCAAAAAAAAATTCTTTGTAAAAAAATCATAGAAACGAATAAAAATCAATTTGATTATCAAATTCCATTTTATTCTTTTCTATTGTGGTAATGTATGAATGTTTGTAACTACAAACAGGATTCTTTTTAGTTAAAAAAAAATGTTTAAAAAAAATGTTTTTTTGTTAATCGAAATTTTTTTTTTTTTGAATAAAAACCTAATATATTTTGGACTAGAAGCCAAATCTGCAATAAAAAGTATGGGTACCTATTTAAGATTTCAAAGTTAAGTGGTTTAAATTTCACATCACATGATAGAGCTCAAAAAAATTTAAGACTTATTTTTAATAATAATAATAATAATAATAATATTTATTTCCTTAACAGGCCGAAGCCTAATTACAAAGGAAAATACAAAGTAAAGAGGATGATTCTATATAAAAATAAAAATAAAGATAAAAATAAAAGTGAAAACAAAAATAAAAAAATAAATATAATACTATCAACAAACTTATAATACCAAAGTAATAAGTTATACGAAATGAACAAATAAACTTATAACAAACACGATTTTAAATTATTAACAAATTCATTTCTATTATTACAAAATATGTCCACTCCGTATTGAACTTCATGATACCGTTTTTTTTTTGTATGTCAATCCGATTTGTATTTCGCGAGATATTTGGGGTATACGGGTGGTCTGAAACACCCGGTATAACAAAGATGCAGAGGGCATTGATTCCACCTTATTTTACTCATCTAATTTCTTTTACGCTTTCATCGATCCATTCGAATGATTTTTGAAAAACTATAATTATTACTTGTAAACCTCATTTAAAATATATTTTTCATTGTGGGAGACTGCAAGATCGAAAATTTAACAAAAACAAAATTGAATTGTAAAAAATAACCCTGTGGGAGCAGGGCCGGCCCTAGGGTAGTCAGCGCCTGCTGCGAAATTCTTAGCAAGTCGTAGAAATTATTGTTTTTTTTTGCACAATTTCACGCTCTGTTCAAATGAAATTTTCTAGAAACTTAAGGGTGAGATATTCACAGATTTTTATAGTATCGTAATCCCAAATGAATTTTGAATAGATTCATGAAATTTTAGGTCGATGGCAATTGTTCTTATATTTTTTTCAAGTCGTCGAAATTATTGTATTTTTTCACAATTTCACGCTCCGTTGAAATTGAATTTTCTCGAAATTAAGGGATGAATTGTTCGCAGATTTTTACAAAATCATAATCCCAAATGAATATTGAACAGATTTGTGAAATTTCAAGTCGATGGCAATTGTTTTTATATTTTTTTCAAGTCAACGAAATTATTGCATTTTTTTCACAATTTCACGATCTGTTGAAATTGAATTTTCTCGAAATTTAGGAATGAATTGATTGCAGATTTTTACAAAATCGTAATCCCAAATGAATATTGAACAGATTTGTGAAATTTCAAGTCGATGGCAATTGTTTTTATATTTTTTTCAAGTCAACGAAATTATTGTATTTTTTCACAATTTCACGATCTGTTGAAATTGAATTTTCTCAAAATTTAGGAATGAATTGCTTGCAGATTTTTACAAAATCGTAATCCCAAATGAATATTGAACAGATTTGTGAAATTTCAAGTCGATGGCAATTGTTTTTATATTTTTTTCAAGTCGTCGAAATTATTGTATTTTTTCACAATTTCACGATCTGTTGAAATTGAATTTTCTCAAAATTTAGGGATTAATTGCTTGCAGATTTTTACAAAATCGTAATCCCAAATGAATATTGAACAAATTTGTGTAATTTCAAGTCGATGGCAATTGTTTTTATATTTTTTTCAAGTCGTCGAAATTATTGTATTTTTTCACAATTTCACGATCTGTTGAAATTGAATTTTCTCAAAATTTAGGGATTAATTGCTTGCAGATTTTTACAAAATCGTAATCCCAAATGAATATTGAACAAATTTGTGTAATTTCAAGTCGATGGCAATTGTTTTTATATTTTTTTCAAGTCGTCGAAATTATTGTATTTTTTTACAATTTCACGATCTGTTGAAATTGAATTTTCTCGAAATTTAGGGATGAATTTCTTGCAGATTTTTACAAAATCGTAATCCCAAATGAATATTGAATAGATTTGTGAAATTTCAAGTCGATGACAATTGTTTTTATTTTTTTTTCAAGTCGTCGAAATTATTGTGTTTTTTTCACGGATATGAACTGTCATAGTTAACCTCGAATTAACATTTAATCGCTGGCTAATATTGGTTGGTGCAACTGAAGCGCTAATTTCGGTGAGTTACGTAACTCGACGTTGATGCAACTGGACATCGGTATTGTTTATAATACAGATTGATAATTGCGTTTGTGTGTATCATTCAATACATAGTGAAAGTCATTTCATTTCAAATTACCTAAAAATGGTCGCTATCATTTCATGCATCTTCAACAGGTGAAATTGTTTCAAGTTAAATCATCTTTATTTGTATGTTTCGTTTTAAAATAGACGCTTTAATACCTTGATGACAGTTGTTTGAGCTACGAAGATCATTAACCCTATGCTGCATGACAAAATAAATCCTTCGCATGTGCGATAATACGAATTTTAGAGCAACCGCCTCGCATAAACTAAAGTGGCTCGACATTTGACATTCGAATTCATATCCTTCTAAAGATAATGCCTGGAAGGGTTAAAGGACAATCATCAGCACAATAGCGCACGAGCTTCCACTCCACGTCTCAGACATCCCCGGCAGATGCACCTGACGCCTCAAGTGTCATCTCATCACACATACACACACACATATACTCACTATCACGATATAAACACAACGCGAGGAAAGCCACCCCTTTTATGAAGAGAAGCCCAGAGATCGTTGCTTAATTCAAACTAATTTTCTCAACAGGAAGAGAGTCACCCATGGACAGAGAATAAAATATTATTTATGCTTGAGGCTTCTACTTCGTTATACATTTTAAATATTATATAATATAAAAGAATAAAATGTTTACTTAAAATTAATCAAGACACGCGGTAGTGGCAGATGACCAAGCAGTCAACGCTAATTTCCACAATTTACAAATTGTGAACAAAAAATGGTGATGTAGCCATCATGTTACTTTCTCCGACTTGTCGGTATCATTTATATTTATGCTTTCGTGATTTATTTTCAATTGAAATCATATTTTAAATGTACATCGAGCGTTTTGTAGACTCGGATGAAAGTGACGTTTAAAACGTCAAAATTATGTTTCCTATAAAATGTGATGAATCAATAGATATTTTTATTCTCCGTCAGACTTGCAGTACACCATCGATTATTTAGAAGATTTTGGCAGAATTAAATTGCTAAATCGCACACCCGTTGTTTCCAGATTCAACTCGTCATCAGTAAAGTGGATATCACTTTCTGGCTTCGGATCGGGTGATAATTACAACTTTTACAATAAGTAATTTAGCTGCTTCCGCAAAGTTTTTCTTCCCTTTTTTTTTAGTTTTACCTCCACCCAACAATAATAACTCATCGCGGCATCAATTACAAGAGTCGTAAAACTTCCGTGCGAGATGAATTAAAATTAATCACTTCCTCGCAGACAATCAGCTGTCGGTAATTAGTTCGGGAAGGCGGTGAAAAACTGCGGAAAATTCGTCTCCGAAGGAATACGTGGACGTCGCGCGTCGGTTCATTACTTCGAATTCCGTGCAAAATGCCAAGTATTTTAATCATCCCCAAACACGTTTTTGTGCGAACTCGCGGAGGCGCGTAATTTACGGCCCTTTGGTCGCCCCCCACCCTCGCCCTGTAAAATGTTCCCACCTGTCCGGAAAATTCCTCCGGCGCTAATAAGAAAGGACGCCGGAATTTAACGGCCCGACGACGTTAAATGGGATGTGATGGGATGGTATTAATAATTATTTTCGTTCAGAATAATGGGATTTCGTTCTTTTTTGCGTTTATTTATAACAAAACAAAATGATGAAAAAAATCAAATTGAGATCAATGTTGCTTGACCATCAAAATACGTCGAAGACCGATGTATACATTATTGTTTATACAAAGCCAATTTTGAGGATATATTGGGTTGAAGCTAAATATGGTTGAAATTAGGCAGGAAAACCTTAGTCGAAGTATTTAACTTTTTTTTTTTGGTCCATTTGAGCCTGGCATAAGAAGCTTGTCTACAGCCAATCAATTTAATTGTTTAAAGACAACAAATACAAACACATACTCCTCTTATATTTACAATTATGTCAAAAAGTAGCCAGTTGAAAGGATTTTCTAACAACAGTGTGCTTCAATATCACATGAAGAAAATTGTTTGCGTGGCGAAAAATGCGTCTTAAGAAAATGACGCCCAACATGGGGCTCTATTAGTATTAGATACTTCACTTGGATTAATTTTCGAGGCGAAAAGGACTTTACAAAAAAACATGCATTTTTTAATTGCGTTGAAAATTGAGCATTTTCTAAAATAAATAAAAAATATTAGAAATTGTTTAAAAATTCTGAAATAATTCTACTCAACTCCCACATTATTATATTTTAAGAATATAATCAACTTCTTAAATTGTAACAATTTTTTAATGGGTAATAACTGTTCGTAGTTAAACATGCATTTTTTAATTGCGTCCGAAATTGAGCATTTTCTAAAATAAATAAAAAATAGTAGAAATTGTTTAAAAATTCTGAAACAATTCTACTCAACTCCCACATTATTATATTTTAAGAATATAATCAATTTCTTAAATTGCAACAATTTTTTAATGGGTAATAACTGTTCGTAGTTAAACATGCATTTTTTAATTGCGTTCAAAATTGAGAATTTTCTAAAATAAATAAAAAATAGTAGAAATTGTTTAAAAATTCTGAAACAATTCAACTCAACTCCCACATTATTATATTTTAAGAATATAATCAATTTCTTAAATTGCAACAATTTTTTAATGGGTAATAACTGTTCGTAGTTAAACATGCATTTTTTAATTGCGTCCGAAATTGAGCATTTTCTAAAATAAATAAAAAATAGTAGAAATTGTTTAAAAATTCTGAAACAATTCTACTCAACTCCCACATTATTATATTTTAAGAATATAATCAATTTCTTAAATTGCAACAATTTTTTAATGGGTAATAACTGTTCGTAGTTAAACATGCATTTTTTAATTGCGTTCAAAATTGAGAATTTTCTAAAATAAATAAAAAATATTAGAAATTGTTTAAAAATTCTGAAATAATTCTACTCAACTCCCACATTATTATATTTTAAGAATATAATCAACTTCTTAAATTGTAACAATTTTTTAATGGGTAATAACTGTTCGTAGTTAAACATGCATTTTTTAATTGCGTCCGAAATTGAGCATTTTCTAAAATAAATAAAAAATAGTAGAAATTGTTTAAAAATTCTGAAACAATTCTACTCAACTCCCACATTATTATATTTTAAGAATATAATCAATTTCTTAAATTGCAACAATTTTTTAATGGGTAATAACTGTTCGTAGTTAAACATGCATTTTTTAATTGCGTCCGAAATTGAGTATTTTCAAAAATAAATAAAAAAATAGTAGAAATTGTTTAAAAATTCTGAAACAATTCTACTCAACTCCCACATTATTATATTTTAAGAATATAATCATTTTCTTAAATTGCAACAATTTTTTAATGAGTAATAACTGTTCGTAGTTAAACATGCATTTTTTAATTGCGTCCGAAATTGAGTATTTTCTAAAATAAATAAAAAATAGTAGAAATTGTTTAAAAATTCTGAAACAATTCTACTCAACTCCCACATTATTATATTTTAAGAATATAATCAATTTCTTAAATTGCGACAATTTTTTAATGGGTAATAACTGTTCGTAGTTAAACATGCATTTTTTAATTGCGTTCAAAATTGAGAATTTTCTAAAATAAATAAAAAATAGTAGAAATTGTTTAAAAATTCTGAAATAATTCTACTCAACTCCCACATTATTATATTTTAAGAATATAATCATTTTCTTAAATTGCAACAATTTTTTAATGAGTAATAACTGTTCGTAGTTAAACATGCATTTTTTAATTGCGTCCGAAATTGAGTATTTTCTAAAATAAATAAAAAATAGTAGAAATTGTTCAAAAATTCTGAAATAATTCTACTCACCTCCCACATTATCATATTTTAAGAATATAACCAACTTCTTAAATTCCAACAATTTTTTAATAGGTAATAACTGTTCGTAGTTAAACATGCATTTTTTAATTGCGTCCGAAATTGAGCATTTTCTAAAATAAATAAAAAATAGTAGAAATTGTTTAAAAATTCTGAAATAATTCTACACAACTGCCACATTATTATATTTTAAGAATATAATCAATTTCTTAAATTGCAACAATTTTTTAATAGGTAATAACTGTTCGTAGTTAAACATGCATTTTTTAATTGCGTCCGAAATTGAGTATTTTCTAAAATAAATAAAAAATAGTAGAAATTGTTTAAAAATTCTGAAACAATTCTACTCAACTCCCACATTATTATATTTTAAGAATATAATCAATTTCTTAAATTGCGACAATTTTTTAATGGGTAATAACTGTTCGTAGTTAAACATGCATTTTTTAATTGCGTTCAAAATTGAGAATTTTCTAAAATAAATAAAAAATAGTAGAAATTGTTTAAAAATTCTGAAATAATTCTACTCAACTCCCACATTATTATATTTTAAGAATATAATCATTTTCTTAAATTGCAACAATTTTTTAATGAGTAATAACTGTTCGTAGTTAAACATGCATTTTTTAATTGCGTCCGAAATTGAGTATTTTCTAAAATAAATAAAAAATAGTAGAAATTGTTTAAAAATTCTGAAACAATTCTACTCAACTCCCACATTATTATATTTTAAGAATATAATCATTTTCTTAAATTGCAACAATTTTTTAATGAGTAATAACTGTTCGTAGTTAAACATGCATTTTTTAATTGCGTCCGAAATTGAGTATTTTCAAAAATAAATAAAAAAATAGTAGAAATTGTTTAAAAATTCTGAAACAATTCTACTCAACTCCCACATTATTATATTTTAAGAATATAATCATTTTCTTAAATTGCAACAATTTTTTAATGGGTAATAACTGTTCGTAGTTAAACATGCATTTTTTAATTGCGTCCGAAATTGAGTATTTTCTAAAATAAATAAAAAATAGTAGAAATTGTTTAAAAATTCTGAAACAATTCTACTCAACTCCCACATTATTATATTTTAAGAATATAATCATTTTCTTAAATTGCAACAATTTTTTAATGGGTAATAACTGTTCGTAGTTAAACATGCATTTTTTAATTGCGTCCGAAATTGAGTATTTTCTAAAATAAATAAAAAATAGTAGAAATTGTTTAAAAATTCTGAAACAATTCTACTCAACTCCCACATTATTATATTTTAAGAATATAATCATTTTCTTAAATTGCAACAATTTTTTAATGGGTAATAACTGTTCGTAGTTAAACATGCATTTTTTAATTGCGTCCGAAATTGAGTATTTTCTAAAATAAATAAAAAATAGTAGAAATTGTTTAAAAATTCTGAAATAATTCTACACAACTGCCACATTATTATATTTTAAGAATATAATCAATTTCTTAAATTGCAACAATTTTTTAATAGGTAATAACTGTTCGTAGTTAAACATGCATTTTTTAATTGCGTCCGAAATTGAGTATTTTCTAAAATAAATAAAAAATAGTAGAAATTGTTTAAAAATTCTGAAACAATTCTACTCAACTCCCACATTATTATATTTTAAGAATATAATCAATTTCTTAAATTGCGACAATTTTTTAATGGGTAATAACTGTTCGTAGTTAAACATGCATTTTTTAATTGCGTTCAAAATTGAGAATTTTCTAAAATAAATAAAAAATAGTAGAAATTGTTTAAAAATTCTGAAATAATTCTACTCAACTCCCACATTATTATATTTTAAGAATATAATCATTTTCTTAAATTGCAACAATTTTTTAATGAGTAATAACTGTTCGTAGTTAAACATGCATTTTTTAATTGCGTCCGAAATTGAGTATTTTCTAAAATAAATAAAAAATAGTAGAAATTGTTTAAAAATTCTGAAACAATTCTACTCAACTCCCACATTATTATATTTTAAGAATATAATCAATTTCTTAAATTGCAACAATTTTTTAATGGGTAATAACTGTTCGTAGTTAAACATGCATTTTTTAATTGCGTCCGAAATTGAGTATTTTCAAAAATAAATAAAAAAATAGTAGAAATTGTTTAAAAATTCTGAAACAATTCTACTCAACTCCCACATTATTATATTTTAAGAATATAATCATTTTCTTAAATTGCAACAATTTTTTAATGAGTAATAACTGTTCGTAGTTAAACATGCATTTTTTAATTGCGTCCGAAATTGAGTATTTTCTAAAATAAATAAAAAATAGTAGAAATTGTTTAAAAATTCTGAAACAATTCTACTCAACTCCCACATTATTATATTTTAAGAATATAATCAATTTCTTAAATTGCGACAATTTTTTAATGGGTAATAACTGTTCGTAGTTAAACATGCATTTTTTAATTGCGTTCAAAATTGAGAATTTTCTAAAATAAATAAAAAATAGTAGAAATTGTTTAAAAATTCTGAAATAATTCTACTCAACTCCCACATTATTATATTTTAAGAATATAATCATTTTCTTAAATTGCAACAATTTTTTAATGAGTAATAACTGTTCGTAGTTAAACATGCATTTTTTAATTGCGTCCGAAATTGAGTATTTTCTAAAATAAATAAAAAATAGTAGAAATTGTTCAAAAATTCTGAAATAATTCTACTCACCTCCCACATTATCATATTTTAAGAATATAACCAACTTCTTAAATTCCAACAATTTTTTAATAGGTAATAACTGTTCGTAGTTAAACATGCATTTTTTAATTGCGTCCGAAATTGAGCATTTTCTAAAATAAATAAAAAATAGTAGAAATTGTTTAAAAATTCTGAAATAATTCTACACAACTGCCACATTATTATATTTTAAGAATATAATCAATTTCTTAAATTGCAACAATTTTTTAATAGGTAATAACTGTTCGTAGTTAAACATGCATTTTTTAATTGCGTCCGAAATTGAGTATTTTCTAAAATAAATAAAAAATAGTAGAAATTGTTTAAAAATTCTGAAACAATTCTACTCAACTCCCACATTATTATATTTTAAGAATATAATCAATTTCTTAAATTGCGACAATTTTTTAATGGGTAATAACTGTTCGTAGTTAAACATGCATTTTTTAATTGCGTTCAAAATTGAGAATTTTCTAAAATAAATAAAAAATAGTAGAAATTGTTTAAAAATTCTGAAATAATTCTACTCAACTCCCACATTATTATATTTTAAGAATATAATCATTTTCTTAAATTGCAACAATTTTTTAATGAGTAATAACTGTTCGTAGTTAAACATGCATTTTTTAATTGCGTCCGAAATTGAGTATTTTCTAAAATAAATAAAAAATAGTAGAAATTGTTTAAAAATTCTGAAATAATTCTACTCAACTCCCACATTATTATATTTTAAGAATATAATCATTTTCTTAAATTGCAACAATTTTTTAATGGGTAATAACTGTTCGTAGTTAAACATGCATTTTTTAATTGCGTTCAAAATTGAGAATTTTCTAAAATAAATAAAAAATAGTAGAAATTGTTTAAAAATTCTGAAATAATTCTACTCAACTCCCACATTATTATATTTTAAGAATATAATCAATTTCTTAAATTGCAACAATTTTTTAATGGGTAATAACTGTTCGTAGTTAAACATGCATTTTTTAATTGCGTTCAAAATTGAGAATTTTCTAAAATAAATAAAAAATAGTAGAAATTGTTTAAAAATTCTGAAATAATTCTACTCAACTCCCACATTATTATATTTTAAGAATATAATCATTTTCTTAAATTGCGACAATTTTTTAATGGGTAATAACTGTTCGTAGTTAAACATGCATTTTTTAATTGCGTTCAAAATTGAGAATTTTCTAAAATAAATAAAAAATAGTAGAAATTGTTTAAAAATTCTGAAATAATTCTACTCAACTCCCACATTATTATATTTTAAGAATATAATCAATTTCTTAAATTGCAACAATTTTTTAATGGGTAATAACTGTTCGTAGTTAAACATGCATTTTTTAATTGCGTCCGAAATTGAGCATTTTCTAAAATAAATAAAAAATAGTAGAAATTGTTTAAAAATTCTGAAATAATTCTACACAACTGCCACATTATTATATTTTAAGAATATAATCATTTTCTTAAATTGCAACAATTTTTTAATAAGTAATAACTGTTCGTAGTTAAACATGCATTTTTTAATTGCGTCCGAAATTGAGTATTTTCAAAAATAAATAAAAAATAGTAGAAATTGTTTAAAAATTCTGAAACAATTCTACTCAACTCCCACATTATTATATTTTAAGAATATAATCATTTTCTTAAATTGCAACAATTTTTTAATGGGTAATAACTGTTCGTAGTTAAACATGCATTTTTTAATTGCGTCCAAAATTGAGTATTTTCTAAAATAAATAAAAAATAGTAGAAATTGTTTAAAAATTCTGAAACAATTCAACTCAACTCCCACATTATTATATTTTAAGAATATAATCACATCATCATCTTTATTCAGACTATACAATAGGTTGGATTAATATACAAAATATACAATAAACAAAAAGGGTGTTAGTCCGTCTGGGCTATCGACCTGCGGTCTTTCTGCCCTGTTTTGATTCTACTGGTGAAAACATATAATACTTTGCTAGTTAGCTGAATTGTCCTGATGATTCGCGCAAATGAATTGATGTATTGTGATGGGAGGATGCTGATATTTAGAAGGGATATTCGGGTTTCGGGAAATACAGAATTTGGATAGAAGTTGTTGATTAAAAGGATTGTTTGCAAATTTAACGCTAAGGCTAAGTATACGCTGGGAGATAGGTGTGACGTGGGTGGTTTCATATAATAGGTCATTTGAGGGATTATGGAGTGGATTAGTCGGGTGTCTTAATTTGGTTAGGGTTCTTAGGGCTGATCGTTCAGCAACTTGGAAGTGGTATAGGATGGATGGTCGGATTTGGGTAAAAAGGATTGCACCGTAGTCTAACAAGGGCCGGCATATCGATTTGTAAATATTAACAGCTGTTTCTGTTGATATGCCTTGTTGTTTAAATGTTAAGGATCTGAAATGCCGGGCCCTGGTCTTGATTTTAGTTTTAATGGATTGGGCATGAGTTTTAAAGGATAGTTTGGAGTCAAATAGGATGCCTAGGTATTTGCAGGTATGGGAGGGATGGATTGTGACGTTACTGGATATGATGGTGGGGGATTGTGGTGAGATTTTGTGGTAAGGGATAAATAATTTGGATTTGGAGGGATTAATTTTGATGCGCCATTTGGAGCACCAAGCTTGGATGGAGTCAAAGGAGGATTGGAGGGATTGGTGAGCAATTGAAAGGGTGGGTGCATGAGTAATAAGAGCGGTGTCATCGGCGAAAAGCAAGGTATATTGTGATGGGTTAAAATATGTAGGGTCGGGGTTGTGTAGGTCATGGCAAAATATGTTATATAGGAGAGGTGATAAGGGAGAACCTTGAGGAACGACTTGTAAGATTGGGAACGGATGGGAAAGTCTTTGTCGAATTCTTACTTGGCAGGATCTATTGGAGAGGAAATTGTGTATTAGGATTATAAGATGGCGTGGGATTTTTAATAGAAAACATTTATACAGGAGTCCAACATGCCAAACTGTGTCAAAAGCTTTTTGTATATCTATGAATAATACAGCAGACTTTTGTCCTTCGAGGTGTTTGGTTTGCATATTGGACGTTAGGATGGCAAGAGGGAGCATGGTTGATTTTTGAGGAAGGAACCCAAATTGATATTCAGGAATGGATTTGATGGATGTGTGAAGGAGTTTTTGTTTAATGAGGGATTCGAACAGTTTGCCTACAACCGGGAGGAGTGTAATGGGGCGGGAACTGGAAACTAGTGAGGGGTCGTTTTCGGGTTTGGGAATACATACAATTATACCTTGTTTCCATTCGGAGGGGAAGTGTTGGTGACGGTAACAGAAATTAAAGATTTTTAAAATAAACATGTGGATATCATGAGGTAGCTTTTTAAGGATAGATCTAGGAATGTTATCATAACCTGGAGAGGAGTTTTTACCAGAGTGTAATATCGAATAATAATCTGTCTCGTCTATTGAATCGTCGCTTGGAGGTGGTAAAGGGGTTGTTTCAAATGAATCGTACCAGTCGTTAACTAATTTAAAAAAGTTTTCGTCGTAGCCATTATTTTGCGTTGGTTGGAATGTCTTTTCTAAATGTCCCGCAAAAGCTTCAGCAATTAATAAATTTCATTTTCTTAAATTGCAACAATTTTTTAATGGGTAATAACTGTTCGTAGTTAAACATGCATTTTTTAATTGCGTCCGAAATTGAGTATTTTCAAAAATAAATAAAAAAATAGTAGAAATTGTTTAAAAATTCTGAAACAATTCTACTCAACTCCCACATTATTATATTTTAAGAATATAATCATTTTCTTAAATTGCAACAATTTTTTAATGAGTAATAACTGTTCGTAGTTAAACATGCATTTTTTAATTGCGTCCGAAATTGAGCATTTTCTAAAATAAATAAAAAATAGTAGAAATTGTTTAAAAATTCTGAAATAATTCGCTAGATGCGTTTTTAAATGCCAAATAACTTTTATTCAAATCATTTTTAGAACCGATGACTACTAAAAAAAATATATACACCTATCACCTAGCCGAAAAGATTTTTGGTGGCACGCCTCGAAAGTGACAACTGAGGAAAATTCAGAAATGTGCATAAAATTAAAAACGTCAAACTATAAACCAAATTTTGATGACAAAATTGAACCTCGAGGAAGTCCCTGATGTTTAAATATTATGATTTTGTATGTTGTATTGTTCTATCGGAATGTATCTACAGTTTATTTTAAGTTAATTTGAGAAGTTTCAAGTGCGTAGCAATTGTTTTTATATATTTTTTTGGCTGGATGGGAAATGAGCAAATTGTTACTGAGTTTAAAATCGAATAAAACATGAAATTGTAAAAAGTACTGTAACCCCTCGCGGTGAACACTATCGAACAGTTTAGGTAAATTCAAGTGTCTCCTTCTTGAAAAAAAAAGCAATTTGGAAATTTAATCATGTTCCTACACCAGAATATTCCGATAACTCGAGCCGCGGAGATTATACAACATCCGCCCCGTATACACCTTGCGCTTTCACTAACGTATTATTAAATTTAAATAAGCCCGGCACCTCTTTCACCCTCATCACCCCGAGACAGGCGCTCTCTCCCCCCGATGAAAAATCCACCAATACGAAAAGTGGAAATTTTTCAATATCTATTTTCAGCGCCCCCCCAGTTATGCCCGACATTTTAATTCATGAAATACCGTCATAGACGAGTTATGGAATACTTTCGAGGGCTAATTTCGACGCTCTCACGACACTCGAAAGAATCTCGAGCATTTCCAGGCCTTAATCAATTTCGATAAGTGGAGTAGGTAGTTTGCTTTTCATCGGGGGACCCGAAAGTGGATGCGCTGGCGCGCCCCGGGTGTAGAGATAATTTTAAAAGGGCCTCCGCCGCCGCCCTCACCCCTCGCCCCGCGCCCTCTGATAAATTGCTGCGACATTCCGCCATCGTGTCACGACATTGTAATAAAAGACGTATATAGAGAGAGGGGAAAGAAAGAGAGTTTATATAAGAATAATATACGAAGTGTTTAGAGGTCTAATTACAAAGTGGTTAAAAAAAGTTTACTCAGGCAGTTTGAAAGAACCCTCTGTATCAATTGAGTATTGGATAAATATTTTTTTAAGTCGCAATAACTTTGTCCATTATAAATCTTGAGCTTTCGAAATTTTCAAATCGTTTGATGCAGTTTTCTTCTCTCAATTCAAGTTTGAAGCGTTGTCGTTTTATTTTTACCCTGAAAATAGCAATTGTTTTTACTCAAAAACAAAAATCAATAGTTTTTCTTAATTAATTTTTGAGCTTTCGAAGCAAATATTTTAACCAATTATTTTTTTTACAAATTTTTAAATCCCTGAACGCAATTTTCGTTTTCCCCGTTTAAGTTTGGAGCGTTGTCGTTTAGGTTTTACCGAGAAAATATCAATTGTTTTTACTCAAAAACAAAAATCAATCGTTTTTTTTAATAATTTTTGAGCTTTCGAAGCAAATATTTTAACCAATTATTTTTTTTACAAATTTTTAAATCTCTGAAAGCAATTTTCGTTTTCCCCGTTTAAGTTTGGAGCGTTGTCGTTTTGGTTTTACCCAGGAAATTGCAATTGTTTTTACTCAAAATCAAAAATTCATAGTTTTTTTTAATAATTTTTGAGCTTTCGAAGCAAATATTTTAACCAATTATTTTTTTACAAATTTTCAAATTTCTGAACGCAATTTTTGTTTTCCCTGTTTAAGTTTGGAGCGTTGTCGTTTTGGTTTTACCCAGGAAATAGCAATTGTTTTTACTCAAAAACAAAAATCTATAGTTTTTTTTAATAATTTTTGAGTTTTCGAAGCAAATATTTTAACCAATTATTTTTTTTACAAATTTTTAAATCTCTGAACGCAAATTTCGTTTTCCCCGTTTAAGTTTGGAGCGTTGTCGTTTTGGTTTTACCCAGGAAATAGCAATTGTTTTTACTCAAAATCAAAAATCAATAGTTTTTTTTAATAATTTTTGAGCTTTCGCAGCAAATATTTTAACCAATTATTTTTTTTTACAAATTTTTAAATCTCTGAAGGCAATTTTCGTTTTCCCCGTTTAAGTTTGGAGCGTTGTCGTTTTGGTTTTACCCAGGAAATAGCAATTGTTTTTACTCAAAAACAAAAATCAATAGTTTTTTTTTAATAATTTTTAAGCTTTCGAAGCAAATATTTTAACTAATTATTTTTTTTTACAAATTTTTAAATCTCTGAACGCAAATTTCGTTTTCCCCGTTTAAGTTTGGAGCGTTGTCGTTTTGGTTTTACCCAGGAAATAGCAATTGTTTTTACTCAAAATCAAAAATTCATAGTTTTTTTTAATAATTTTTGAGCTTTCGCAGCAAATATTTTAACCAATTATTTTTTTTTACAAATTTTTAAATCTCTGAAGGCAATTTTCGTTTTCCCCGTTTAAGTTTGGAGCATTGTCGTTTTGGTTTTACCCAGGAAATAGCAATTGTTTTTACTCAAAAACAAAAATCAATAGTTTTTTTTTAATAATTTTTGAGCTTTCGAAGCAAATATTTTAACCAATTATTTTTTTTTACAAATTTTTAAATCTCTGAACGCAAATTTCGTTTTCCCCGTTTAAGTTTGGAGCGTTGTCGTTTTGGTTTTACCGAGAAAATATCAATTGTTTTTACTCAAAAACAAAAATCAATAGTTTTTTTTAATAATTCTTGAGCTTTCGAAGAAAATATTTTAAACAATTATTTTTTTCTACAAATTTTTAAATCTCTGAACGCAAATTTCGTTTTCCCCGTTTAAGTTTGGAGCGTTGTCGTTTTGGTTTTACCCAGGAAATAGCAATTGTTTTTACTCAAAATCAAAAATTCATAGTTTTTTTTAATAATTTTTGAGCTTTCGCAGCAAATATTTTAACCAATTATTTTTTTTTACAAATTTTTAAATCTCTGAAGGCAATTTTCGTTTTCCCCGTTTAAGTTTGGAGCATTGTCGTTTTGGTTTTACCCAGGAAATAGCAATTGTTTTTACTCAAAAACAAAAATCAATAGTTTTTTTTTAATAATTTTTGAGCTTTCGAAGCAAATATTTTAACCAATTATTTTTTTTTACAAATTTTTAAATCTCTGAACGCAAATTTCGTTTTCCCCGTTTAAGTTTGGAGCGTTGTCGTTTTGGTTTTACCGAGAAAATATCAATTGTTTTTACTCAAAAACAAAAATCAATAGTTTTTTTTAATAATTCTTGAGCTTTCGAAGAAAATATTTTAAACAATTATTTTTTTCTACAAATTTTTAAATCTCTGAACGCAAATTTCGTTTTCCCCGTTTAAGTTTGGAGCGTTGTTGTTTTGGTTTTACCCAGGAAATAGCAATTGTTTTTACTCAAAAACAAAAATCCATAGTTTTTTTTAATAATTTTTGAGCTTTCGAAGCAAATATTTTAACCAATTATTTTTTTACAAATTTTCAAATTTCTGAACGCAATTTTTGTTTTCCCTGTTTAAGTTTGGAGCGTTGTCGTTTTGGTTTTACCCAGGAAATAGCAATTGTTTTTACTCAAAAACAAAAATCAATAGTTTTTTTTAAATAATTTTTGAGCTTTCGAAGCAAATATTTTAACCAATTATTTTTTTTTACAAATTTTTAAATCTCTGAACGCAAATTTCGTTTTCCCCGTTTAAGTTTGGAGCGTTGTCGTTTTGGTTTTACCGAGAAAATATCAATTGTTTTTACTCAAAAACAAAAATCAATAGTTTTTTTAATAATTCTTGAGCTTTCGAAGAAAATATTTTAACCAATTATTTTTTTCTACAAATTTTTAAATCTCTGAACGCAAATTTCGTTTTCCCCGTTTAAGTTTGGAACGTTGTCGTTTTGGTTTTACCCAGGAAATAGCAATTGTTTTTACTCAAAAACAAAAATCTATAGTTTTTTTTAATAATTTTTGAGCTTTCGAAGCAAATATTTTAACCAATTATTTTTTTTTACAAATTTTTAAATCTCTGAACGCAAATTTCGTTTTCCCCGTTTAAGTTTGGAACGTTGTCGTTTTGGTTTTACCCAGGAAATAGCAATTGTTTTTACTCAAAATCAAAAATCCATAGTTTTTTTTAATAATTTTTGAGCTTTTGAAGCAAATATTTTAACCAATTATTTTTTTTTTACAAATTTTTAAATCTCTGAACGCAAATTTCGTTTTCTCTGTTCAACTTTGGAGCGTAGTCGTTTTATTTTTAGCCAGAAAATTGTTTTTATGCAAAATCAGTGATGAACAGATTTTTATGAATCTTGAGCTCCTAGAGCGATAAAAAAAGGTTAGTCAAAAAAAAAAATTCTCAACAACTAAGAATCATTAAGTATTGAAAAAAATCATACATACACCTGAAAATAATATCTTTTATTGCAATTTATTTCCCAGTTCGCCGAAGGTCATTAACCCTGCGAAAAAAAAATCGCAAAAGTGAAAAATGTAATTTTTTTTTAAAACATTTTTTTCTCTAACTTTATTGGGCCATGACCTAATTTTTATGGTTTTTTCCATTTTACGTGAAAATGCTCATAAATATATAGAAGAATCAGAATATACATTTTGTAGGTAAACAATTTTTTTTTTTAATTTTTTTAGAAAAAAAAAATATTGAAAATTGATCGACTTACAGCAGTTTAAAATCATTAACCATACGCGTTATAGGTATACAAAATATTCGTTTATTTTAACACTGAACATACTATTATTAACGCCTATGTTCAATCGTAAAATAATCACATCAACGCATTACCTTTAGTAACCAAAATATTCACTTTTTTTTTTAATTTTCCGATAGGGAAATTTTGCCTATCTTATCCGGGGACACCCTTTCCTGATTGATTTTTTCAATTTTTCAAATAATTTTATGCAGTTTTCTCTCACACGATGGAATCCGTGATTTCTTTCATCTCGCGTTGCCACGTTTGCACTCATTGAGGGAACGGAAACAAATCTTCATAATTTGGATTTGCAGCAGAATAACGGAGCTTTGTTCAGGAGCAGATAAGGACCGCGCGTGGTGTTCCAATTTTTTTTTCTCCCCTCCTGAAAAGATCATCGAACAAGGGGGTGGCTTATGTGCGAGCACTTCGGGCAAACACCGAAACATGACCTATCTCGATCTTCTGGTTTACGTCGGAGGGCTTATCGGACGTCTGGATTTGCTCCAGTTGACGGGGTGCAGGTGGTCGGGATTCTTATTATAAAAAATTTGACGAGCTTTCAGCTATGCGAGTTATTCGTTTGTAGCCATTTAAAGTTTTCATGCGGAAAGTCTGGAATGGATGGCATCCCGTCGTCGTCGGCGGTGGCCGTCCGCAGAGTCGATGTTGCATAAGGAAAAAATGTAAATGCTGAATATTAGTCGCATAACTCACGTTGCGAGCGACGTTTTTTTTTTTTATTTCTTTCTTCTATTTATTAAGTGGACGGCGATGTTACGAAACGCCAGCGGCGGCGGCGTCTCCGCTTTTTTTTTACATAATCCTGAAATATTCCGTGTAATTCCGGTTATTCACACAACAGTGCACTCTAACAACATCCACTTACTTATGAACTATAAAGTAATATTTAAATACAGCAGGGATACAAATTACCTGACAGTAATTCGGTACTGTTTTTTTTTAATGAAGGAATTTTAATGTTAAAATTTCTAAAATTCTTAAATTAAATCTTCTAGATTAAACTAGAACAATGTGTCTTTAAAGCCAATTATAGAAAATTGACCAAAATTTGAAGCATCAACAATGGCTGCGCTAGCAAACAGATTTTGATGATCAAAAATGCACTCTTTCTAGAAATTGCTCTGGGAATTCCACATTCCTAACGATGGATGCTTCAAATTTTGACAGATTAAACTAGAACAATGTGTCTTTAAAGCCAACGAAATTTGAAGCATCAACAATGGCTGCCCTAGGAAACAGATTTTGATGACCAAAAATGCACTCTTTCAAGAAATTGATCTGGAAATTCCACATTCCTAACGATGGATGCTTCAAATTTTGACAGATTACACTTGAACAATGTGTCTTTAAAGCCAATTAAAGAAAATTGACCGAAATTTGAAGCATCAGCAATGGCTGCTCCAGGAAACAGATTTTGATGACCAAAAATGCAGTGTTTCAAGAAATTGCTCTGGAAACTCCACATTCCTAACGGTGGATGCTTCAAATTTTGACAGATTAAACTAGAACAATATGTCTTTAAAGCCAATTAAAGAAATTGACCGAAATTTGAAGCATCAACAATGGCCGCGCTAGCAAACAGATTTTGATGACCAAAAATGCACTCTTTCAAGAAATTGCTCTGGAAATTCCACATTCCTAACGGTGGATGCTTTAAATTTTGACACATTTAACTGGAACAATGTGTCTTTAAAGCCAACGAAATTTGAAGCATCAACAATGGCTGCCCTAGGAAACAGATTTTGATGACCAAAAATGCACTCTTTCAAGAAATTGATCTGGAAATTCCACATTCCTAACGATGGATGCTTCAAATTTTGACAGATTACACTTGAACAATGTGTCTTTAAAGCCAATTAAAGAAAATTGACCGAAATTTGAAGCATCAGCAATGGCTGCTCCAGGAAACAGATTTTGATGACCAAAAATGCAGTGTTTCAAGAAATTGCTCTGGAAACTCCACATTCCTAACGGTGGATGCTTCAAATTTTGACAGATTAAACTAGAACAATATGTCTTTAAAGCCAATTAAAGAAATTGACCGAAATTTGAAGCATCAACAATGGCCGCGCTAGCAAACAGATTTTGATGACCAAAATTGCACTCTTTCAAGAAATTGCTCTGGAAATTCCACATTCCTAACGGTGGATGCTTTAAATTTTGACACATTAAACTGGAACAATGTGTCTTTAAAGCCAACGAAATTTGAAGCATCAACAATGGCTGCCCTAGGAAACAGATTTTGATGACCAAAAATGCACTCTTTCAAGAAATTGATCTGGAAATTCCACATTCCTAACGATGGATGCTTCAAATTTTGACAGATTACACTTGAACAATGTGTCTTTAAAGCCAATTAAAGAAAATTGACCGGAATTTGAAGCATCAGCAATGGCTGCTCCAGGAAACAGATTTTGATGACCAAAAATGCAGTGTTTCAAGAAATTGCTCTGGAAACTCCACATTCCTAACGGTGGATGCTTCAAATTTTGACAGATTAAACTAGAACAATATGTCTTTAAAGCCAATTAAAGAAATTGACCGAAATTTGAAGCATCAACAATGGCCGCGCTAGCAAACAGATTTTGATGACCAAAAATGCACTCTTTCAAGAAATTGCTCTGGAAATTCCACATTCCTAACGGTGGATGCTTTAAATTTTGACACATTAAACTGGAACAATGTGTCTTTAAAGCCAACGAAATTTGAAGCATCAACAATGGCTGCCCTAGGAAACAGATTTTGATGACCAAAAATGCACTCTTTCAAGAAATTGATCTGGAAATTCCACATTCCTAACGATGGATGCTTCAAATTTTGACAGATTACACTTGAACAATGTGTCTTTAAAGCCAATTAAAGAAAATTGACCGAAATTTGAAGCATCAGCAATGGCTGCTCCAGGAAACAGATTTTGATGACCAAAAATGCAGTGTTTCAAGAAATTGCTCTGGAAACTCCACATTCCTAACGGTGGATGCTTCAAATTTTGACAGATTAAACTAGAACAATATGTCTTTAAAGCCAATTAAAGAAATTGACCGAAATTTGAAGCATCAACAATGGCTGCGCTAGCAAACAGATTTTGATGACCAAAAATGCACTCTTTCAAGAAATTGCTCTGGGAATTCCACATTCCTAACGAAGGATGCTTCAAATTTTGACAGATTAAACTAGAACAATGTGTCTTTAAAACCAATTTAAAAAAATTGACCAAAATTTGAAGCATCAACAATGGCTGCGCTAGCAAACAGATTTTGATGACCAAAAATGCACTCTTTCAAGAAATTGCTCTGGGAATTCCACATTCCTAACGAAGGATGCTTCAAATTTTGACAGATTAAACTAGAACAATGTGTCTTTAAAACCAATTTAAAAAAATTGACCAAAATTTGAAGCATCAACAATGGCTGCGCTAGCAAACAGATTTTGATGACCAAAAATGCACTCTTTCAAGAAATTGCTCTGGGAATTCCACATTCCTAACGATGGATGCTTCAAATTTTGACAGATTAAACTAGAACAATGTGTCTTTAAAACCAATTTAAAAAAATTGACCAAAATTTGAAGTATCAACAATGGCCGCGCTAGCAAACAGATTTAGATGACCGAAAATGCACTCTTTCAAGAAATTGCTCTGGAAATTCCACATTCCTAACGGTAGATGCTTCAAATTTTGATAGATTAAACTAGAACAATGTGTCTTTAAAACCAATTTAAAAAAATTGACCAAAATTTGAAGTATCAACAATGGCCGCGCTAGCAAACAGATTTTGATGACCAAAAATGCACTCTTTCAAGAAATTGCTCTGGGAATTCCACATTCCTAACGATGGATGCTTCAAATTTTGACAGATTAAACTAGAACAATGTGTTTTTAAAACCAATTTAAAAAAATTGACCAAAATTTGAAGTATCAACAATGGCCGCGCTAGCAAACAGATTTAGATGACCGAAAATGCACTCTTTCAAGAAATTGCTCTGGAAATTCCACATTCCTAACGGTAGATGCTTCAAATTTTGATAGATTAAACTAGAACAATGTGTCTTTAAAACCAATTTAAAAAAATTGACCAAAATTTGAAGTATCAACAATGGCTGCGCTAGCAAACAGATTTTGATGACCAAAAATGCACTCTTTCAAGAAATTGCTCTGGGAATTCCACATTCCTAACGAAGGATGCTTCAAATTTTGACAGATTAAACTAGAACAATGTGTCTTTAAAACCAATTTAAAAAAATTGACCAAAATTTGAAGCATCAACAATGGCTGCGCTAGCAAACAGATTTTGATGACCAAAAATGCACTCTTTCAAGAAATTGCTCTGGGAATTCCACATTCCTAACGAAGGATGCTTCAAATTTTGACAGATTAAACTAGAACAATGTGTCTTTAAAACCAATTTAAAAAAATTGACCAAAATTTGAAGCATCAACAATGGCTGCGCTAGCAAACAGATTTTGATGACCAAAAATGCACTCTTTCAAGAAATTGCTCTGGGAATTCCACATTCCTAACGATGGATGCTTCAAATTTTGACAGATTAAACTAGAACAATGTGTCTTTAAAACCAATTTAAAAAAATTGACCAAAATTTGAAGTATCAACAATGGCCGCGCTAGCAAACAGATTTAGATGACCGAAAATGCACTCTTTCAAGAAATTGCTCTGGAAATTCCACATTCCTAACGGTAGATGCTTCAAATTTTGATAGATTAAACTAGAACAATGTGTCTTTAAAACCAATTTAAAAAAATTGACCAAAATTTGAAGTATCAACAATGGCCGCGCTAGCAAACAGATTTTGATGACCAAAAATGCACTCTTTCAAGAAATTGCTCTGGGAATTCCACATTCCTAACGATGGATGCTTCAAATTTTGACAGATTAAACTAGAACAATGTGTTTTTAAAACCAATTTAAAAAAATTGACCAAAATTTGAAGTATCAACAATGGCTGCGCTAGCAAACAGATTTTGATGACCAAAAATGCACTCTTTCAAGAAATTGCTCTGGGAATTCCACATTCCTAACGAAGGATGCTTCAAATTTTGACAGATTAAACTAGAACAATGTGTCTTTAAAACCAATTTAAAAAAATTGACCAAAATTTGAAGCATCAACAATGGCTGCGCTAGCAAACAGATTTTGATGACCAAAAATGCACTCTTTCAAGAAATTGCTCTGGGAATTCCACATTCCTAACGAAGGATGCTTCAAATTTTGACAGATTAAACTAGAACAATGTGTTTTTAAAACCAATTTAAAAAAATTGACCAAAATTTGAAGCATCAACAATGGCTGCGCTAGCAAACAGATTTTGATGACCAAAAATGCACTCTTTCAAGAAATTGCTCTGGGAATTCCACATTCCTAACGAAGGATGCTTCAAATTTTGACAGATTAAACTAGAACAATGTGTCTTTAAAACCAATTTAAAAAAATTGACCAAAATTTGAAGCATCAACAATGGCTGCGCTAGCAAACAGATTTTGATGACCAAAAATGCACTCTTTCAAGAAATTGCTCTGGGAATTCCACATTCCTAACGATGGATGCTTCAAATTTTGACAGATTAAACTAGAACAATGTGTCTTTAAAACCAATTAAAAAAAGTTGACCAAAATTTGAAGTATCAACAATGGCCGCGCTAGCAAACAGATTTTGATGACCAAAAATGCACTCTTTCTAGAAATTGCTCTGGAAATTCCACATTCCTAACGGTAGATGCTTCAAATTTTGACAGATTAAACTAGAACAATGTGTCTTTAAAGCCGATTAAAGAAAATTGACCAAAATTTGAAGTATCAACAATGGCCGCGCTAGGAAACAGATTTTAATGACCAAAAATGCACTCTTTCAAGAAATTGCTCTGGAAATTCCACATTCCTAACGATGGATGCTTCAAATTTTGACAGATTAAACTAGAACAATGTGTCTTTATAACCAATTAAAGAAAATTAACCAAAATTTGAAGCATCAACAATGGCTGCGCCAGGAAACAGATTTTAATGACCAAAACGCACTCTTTCTAGAAAATGCTTTAGGAATTCCACATTCCTAACGGTAGATGCTTCAAATTTTGACAGATTAAACTTGAACAATGTGTCTTTAAAGCCAATTGAAGAAAATTAACCGAAATTTGAAGCATCAACAATGGCTGCGCTAGGAAACAGATTTTGATGACCAAAAATGCACTCTTTCAAGAAATCGTTCTGGAAATTCCACATTTCTAACGATGGATGTTTCAAATTTTGACAGATTAAAATAGAACAATGTGTCTTTAAAACCAATTAAAAAAAATTGACCAAAATTTGAAGCATCAACAATGGCTGCGCTAGGAAACAGATTTTGATGACCAAAAATGCACTCTTTCAAGAAATTGCTCTGGAAATTCCAAATTCCTAACGGTGGATGCTTCAAATTTTGACAGATTAAACTAGAACAATGTGTCTTTACAGCCAATAGAAAAAAAAATGGCTGCGTTGTAGATGCAGATTTTTTTTTCGTTACTTCGTACTATCTGTAAATAAATTATGATTATCATCTAGTAGGTAGTAAATTATTTCTGTCGTTTCCGGTTCATCTTGAAAACACTGCATGTGGTGTTAAAAATTGGTGGCGCCGAATAACTCAGTTGCCGAGGGCGTGACCCTGGGGCGCCCTTTTAAAACGGGCATCACGTTGCCTCGTTTAAAAGAGAATAATTTATTAGGCCGATTTGCACCCCAACCCGGAAAATGACAACTAATTCGGGCGTTTGTAAAGGGCGTGTTCGTACTTGATGATAAAAGTTTGTTAAATGAATAACCATTTGATTTTATCCATTGTCACAATTCGTGGATACGGAAAATATTGAAAATAGATTAAGCGTCTTTTACAGGATGTAAGAAACGTAAATACGTAGAATTTAGTCTTTATGTTATCTTTATTATTATATATACAAAATCTTTATTGACAAAGTGGTTACAAATTATTATAAATACATAAACAAATAAATACATGGAGTTTTCATGTCAATTGGCTATCGACCGAAGGTCTTTCTGCCAGTTTATTATTATTTTATGCGATTTCGATAAAAAAAAATTGGTTATTTTGAAATTCTCTACAGTTATAGTTTAAATACAGTATTACCGATCACTCGAGACGTGTTGGGGTGAAGTTTTGTGCAGAGTGCGAACGCGATAACAAATCCCCAGAGACAATTGAATTTAAGATGGTCATTGCGCAGCACGCCTCGAGTGCTTGGTACAACTCTACATTATAATTCCTATATTTTTTTAAATATAGAAAAATTTAAGTAAGCAATAAAATACGCAACTTTGCCTCCATTTCACTCTTATAGTCACCGAGATGGCAATGCTAACGCATCGAATTTGTAACACCCTGTACTCTCTTTCTCTTGTAGTCACCGAGATGCATCGATTTTGTAACACCCTGTATAAGTAATTCGGAGATTTATAAATTACAGAACGTCAAATTTATCAAGTAATAAATAAATGCTATTCTAGGCTTTTACAGTTGAATAATAAAAAATACGCAGTAATAATTAGTTTATTTCTGGAATGTACACTCGCGTTTTAATTGGTTTTAACGGTTAATTTACGAAATATTTAGTATTGTATTATGTTAATTATAAAACGAGTAATTTGTTGTGATAATTTCATTGTTGAAATTTTGCAGAAATTTCCCGGGAATTCAGCGGTGAGTATTTTTAGTATAAGCAAACCACCGCATTTTTTTTTGTAGAAATATAATTCACGAATTTTAATCGTTTATTCCACTTACGACAGACTACACATTGCGTTTCTAACGCACAGTTCGCGTGCGTTTGAAACGCAATGTGTAGACGATCACTTATTATTAACGCTCAACTACACATTGCGTTTTTAACGCATGCGGTTTGGTGCGTTAAAAACGCAATGTGTATTTGAGCGCTTAGGCGAAAAATTTAAAAGCGATAGTTTTTCTAAATTGTATTTAACAATGATAAATACGATACTTTTCGTAATGCAGAATACAAAGACTACAATAAATGTACAAGTTATTAATTGGAAAGACTTTCCTGACTAATGCCACGATAAATATTGAATTAAACAAGAAATAATTTTCATTTTAAAAAAACAACAAGTTGTTAAAAATTTGAAACCCCTACTTGTTGCAGAAGTATTAAATAAATTAAATAAAGACGAAAGTAGCCTGAATATACGAATATTCAAGAGTAAGTCTGCAAAATTAATTCTTACAAACTTTTTTTCTTAACGCTTGTTAACTTCAAGTCAAATTTGAACATAAAGTCGTAATTAAATTTGACGTTTTTTCTAGAAGGTTAAAGATTTAAGTCAAAATGAGTCTTTTTTCTTAACGCTCGTCGACTTTAAGTCAAATTTCGACATCACTTTGTTATAAAGTCTTTTAACGTTAATTAAATTTGACATATTTTCTAGAGAGGCTTAACGGATTTAAGCCATAATTAGACTGTTTTTTTCTTAACACTAGTCGACTTTAAGTTTTTACATTCAGTTGTCATAAAGTCTTAGAACTTTAAAGTAAATTTGACATTTTTTTTCCAAAATTAGTCTATCTTTTGACGCTTGTGATTAATTTGTCATAAAGTTTTTTAACTTGAATTAAATTTGACATCGTTTCTAGAAACATAACAACTTTAAGTCAAAATTAGTCGTTTTTCTTGGGGTTTGTTAACTTTAGGTCAAATTTCGACATTAATTTGCACATAAAGTGTCTTAATTCTATCTAAATTTGAAATTTTTTCAAGAGGCTTAAGTCAAAATTAGGCTTGCTTTCTTAACGCCTCTCAACTTTTAGTAAAATTTCGACAGTAATTTGGACATGAAGTCTCTTGACTTTAATTAAATTTGATATTTTTCTAACGCCGTTAAAGTCAAAATTAGTCTTTTTTGACGTGTTTCGACTATAAGTCAAGTTTCGACATTAATTTGCACATTAAGTTTCTTAACTCTACCAAAATTTGACATTTTTCTAGAGGCTTAACGACTTTAAGTTGTAATTGGACATTGACGTTTTTCGACTTCAAGTCAAATTTTGACATTAATTTGGACATAAAATCTCTTAATTTAATTCAAAATTGACATTTTTTCAAGTTTAAGTCAAACTTAGTCTTTTTTTTCTTAACACTTGTCGAAGCTAAGTCAAATCTTGACATTAATTTGAACATAAAATCTCTTAATTTAACTCAAAATTGACATTTTTTCAAGTTTAAGTCAAACTTAGTCTTTTTTTTCTTAACACTTGTCGAAGTTAACTCAAATTTTGACATTAATTTGGACATGGTCTTTTGCTTTCAATTAAATTTTACATTTTTTTAGAGGCCTGATGGCTTTAAGTCAAAATTAGTTTTTTTCTGGACACTTGTCGACTTTAAGTCAAATTTCTACATGAATTTATCATAAAGTCTTTTAACTTTGGTTAATTTTAGATGCTTAATAAATAAATAAATAAAAAATAAATTAACCCGCAGCTTAAAAAATTCCATTCATATTAAAGAAATTATACAATTTTGAAATTATTTATTTTATTGAAAACTTAAGAAAAGTATGATATACCGGGTGTGCATTTTCCTGCTTTCCCGATTATTTTTGAGAAAAAGTTCAAGAGTAAATAAATGATCAGAGTTTAAAGATCTAACATATTTGATTTATATTTATTATTGATGAGAGAGGAGAAAATTAAATAATATTGTAAAAATAGCGGAAGCCATGGCAGGAATAAACTAAAACTTGCAAATTTTAAAAATCAATCTAAACATGCAAAAAAACAGAGTAAATATTTAATGCCCACTTCCCGTTTACAAATATTTACCAGAAGCTTTTCAGTTTTTCATATTGTCAAGTATAAAAAATAGAGAAAAAGTTAAAATATATTGCTGTTGTGGCCACACTATGAATACCCATATTCTATATTTTGTAATTAATTGGAAGCCTGCAAATAATTTCTGACAATCAGGTAACTAACTATAGAAAAGACCCGTGAACCGCCCCAAGGAACCGGTTCACTCGCTGGAGTGAACCGTTCCCGACAGTGAACCGTTTTTCCCATCTTTAGTCATGGCATTAGCCAAAGAAGTACTATCCTCCAAAATTAAGCCGGCTGATGGGGGCGCGGTGGGCAGATCGTGAAATCCGAGAATCCGAGCGAGAGGAACATACAATTTGCCTGAATACAATCAGTGTAGAGAAAGTCGAACACTCGAACACCGCCCGGTTCAATTCTGAGATCGATGTTTCCCATAAAAAACAATAATAGTTGCTAACCTTTTCAAATTCAATCAAAATAGATTCTGTACAGATCCATGAATACTTTCACTCAATTTTGAAATATTCACGCTGAAACACTGCCCGATTTAATTTTAAGGTTAGACGTTTTCGAAGTTGCCTTAAACAATGAAGAAACAATTGCGAGCAATTCCAGGCTTTTTAAATTTACTTAAAACTGATTAATTCATAACTACTAATAGCTTCAGGATAAAAAAAAATATTATTGGTTATTGGAAGAGTTACCATGTTTCATCTTTAATTTATACGATAATTTCATCAATTAACAACCTCATCTATCCAATATAAGTTATTTATTAGAGATAAGACCTGCGTTTTAATTTCATTTTTATTGTTTCAGTTAAATCAGCAGACAACCTCGAGCGAAGAACTGAACGGCTTTATCAACAGCTCCCCGATCTACGTGACATCTTTAACTGCCACCGAAAATTTAAACAACAACCCCACCGCAAGCAAGCAACTAGGAGGAGGCGGAGGAGGTGGCGTCGCGACCCTCTCGGCCCTGACGACGACGACGACGGGCGCGAACTCGGCGACGACGACGCTGACGGCGGCGCCGACGACGACGACGACGATCGCCGCCGCTGCTGCTGCTGCTGTCGCCGCGACACCGAAAGACGCCGCTCTTCCGAAACAGGCGGTGCCGGTGAGCCAGACCAATGGCCACCACCATCTCCTCAACCACAACCACATCAGCCACAACCACGACCAACACGCCGACATCATACTGACTCAACAGTTCAGTGAAACCAAAAATCAAGTGCCAAACGACGTTACTACTACTAGGGTTAATAACGAACAAGTGTTAGATGTTAGAAAATTGGGCGACAGACGAGCCTCACTAGGTGAGTAACATTCATAATACAATCATGCTAGTTTTTACCTCCTAAAACCAATCATTACTATTTTGTTTAAGAAATATGTCCAATGAAAATAACTTTCATTCAGTATTAAGCGTTAATCCAATTGAAGAGCGTTTAGAAGTTCACTTTTCTACGAAATACTGTTTTATATGATTTCCGGAATCAACTAAAACTATATAAGCCTATATATCATGGAGTCCATATCGGAGAATAAGTTTTACTGTTCCGGCCAAAACTGGGCAATGGCCAATTGTATGTATAGGGTGTCCCACGGAAAAGTTGCATTTTAAAATTGCTATAAAAAACAGACGGGTGGATATTATTCAATTATTTTTTTTTATTGAATAGCCCCAACAATGCTGTTTAATAGTGGAACACCACTCATATGGCTTTGCAGTAGCCCATTCTGTCGACCCAATTTTTCATGACATTTTCGATGGTGTGGCCCTCAATGGCTGCAATGGCGACTTCAATCTCGTGCTTTAGGTCGTCAATCGTCTCTGGATGGTTGGCGTAGCACTTATCCTTGACGGCTCCCCACAAAAAATAGTCCAACGGGGCCAAATCGCAGCTGCCAGGCAGCCAGTTGACATTATGCGATTTTCGAACGTACCGCGCAAACGTTCGACTGTAACGTTGGCTGTGTGGCACGTGGCGCCGTCCTGCTGGAACCAAATGCCGCCGATGTCTTCCTCTTCCATTCGGGGAAAGAAAAATTTTATCCAACATGCCGCGATAGCGCTCACCATTGACGGTTACGGCGGCTACTGCTTCGTTTTCGAATGATGCCGCCCGACCACATACCGCACCAAACAGTCACTCGTTGTGGGTGCAGTGACTTTTCAATGATTAGGTGTGGATTTTCTGATCCCCAAATGCGGCAGTTTTCCCCACCGAAGTGGAAATGAGCTTCATCTGAAAAGATGATTTTTCGATAAAAATGCTCATCTTCCATCAAGCGTTCTTTGGCCCATTGGGCGAACCGAAATCGCATCGGATGGTCGTGCGGCTTTAGCTCTTTCACCAATTGAATTTTGTACGGCTTCAAACCGAGGACTTTCGTCAAAATTCTTTGAAGGGACGTGCGAGAAATGTTCAATTCCTGCGAGCGGTGTCAAGTTGATGTTGATGGATTGTCACTCACACTTTCGGCAACAGCAGCAATATTTTCGATTGAGCACGGGAACGCGTTGCTTTGTCCATTAACGAGCCACTTTCACGCACACGCTTCACAAATTTATCCACAAACTGCCTGGAAGGTGCTTTATTTTTCCCAAATTTTTCTTGCAGTTTCGGTTGAAGACTCACCATTTTGGAAGTAAGTTTTCAATATTTCCCAATTTTCTTCGAGCGTAAACTTAACCATTTCGTAAACCGCAAACCTTTTACTAAAAATTTGACACATTGGCAAAGTCATTCGAGCTGTCAAAGCCGAAATAATCGATAGTTCAAAAAACAACCGATATAATGTATATCCATATAATGAATTCGATATGAAATTGCGTGCTACTTTACCATCTTCTTCGCGTAACCTTTATTATTAGGTACCTTGTTGTACGTTTGTTGAGTGTTGTCGAAGATTTTGAAGTTGCGTACTTACAAAGTGTTAACAACGATGGATACTTCTCTCGGTTTAATTAATACAGGAAGAAGGAAGAAAAAGCCTGAAGTGCCAGCACGAAATAGGTTAAAAAGGCAAAACGTAAACTTGGGTATTTTTTTGAGGTTAAGGTGTGAGTTCTCCCGTTATTTTTTTAGATATTCAGATACAGATATCAACTTGCGATCGTAGTACGAACTCTTTCAAATGCAGTTTAATAAAAATAAGCGACACCAAAAATGGAAGGATAAAGTTTTATGAAGAGCCTGTTAAAAGTGTGCGAGAACAGAAAACCAAGAGAAAAAGATCAAGGGGTATTGTTCAAGAGGAAAAGAAGAAACCGAGAAATGTTCGTGTCAAGGAAAACAATATAGTGCAACCAGTTTGCAGAGGCTTCTTTTTGGCTCCCTTTGGTATAACGAAAAATAGATTAGTACCGATTTTAAAGACCATTCACCAGGGTGACATTCCGAAACAAGAACAGGATGGCGACCAATATGTCCTTTTGGTATAAAAAAAAATTGAATAATTTTCTTGCGAGCGAAATCCATTCAAATCTAGAGATTCAGTTCACTAGAAATATATAAGGTGTGAGCCAAAAAATTTTGTTTCAGAGTTGGCTGTGAGATAAATGAGGTATGTCGCATATTATTACGTCATGAGACTTTAAATTAAGATTAAAAAAAAAAGAATTAATCTCAGACACGACTGCTATGTTTCTCTCTTTCAGGCATGGCCAACTTTGAAACAAAATTCCGTGACTTACACCTTATATATTTCTAGTGAACAGAATCTTGCAAAGTGTATAATTTAAAGAATCCTGAGTTTACGTCGTCATTATCAATGTTTAAAGATTTTTTTACCACGAATTGACTTCTCGTCCCCAACTTCTGACGTTAATCTAAAAAATGTAATGAAACAAAACGAGAGAGATAAAGCATTTTTAATATCCAAACTTATCATTCATGAAATTCGAACAAACGCCTTTTATAAATACAATTAAATGGATATTATTTTTAAACAAATAATGGAGGAATTCTCCGTATATAACTGGACCAAAAGTGTGAACACGCCTCTGACAGGGATCGAACCTGCAACCTCCAGATATCCATATACATTTTATAAATGACTGAAGGAAAATCCTCAGAAAAAAATCCTATCATTCTACTTTGATTTACAGCGACACATCCATTACCAAACACTCCCATGCTTTTTTATTTACGCCAAATTAGTTTTTCACTTTCTGTTGTGATAATGTGAATTCGAAAAAAAAATTATACAGTGAGATCATAGTTTAAAATAGTTGGCAACACATTTTCTGAAAATCCCTATATTATACAGTGAGATCATAAAGTCTAAAATAGTTACCAACGCATTTTCTGAAAATCCTATAATAATTTGTGCAGTGCATTTTATTTATTTTGACATCTTGTCACTTTTGACGTTACCTATTTTAAAAACTATCTTTAAAACAAGTAACCTCAAAAAACCACAAGACGCCAAAATAGACAAAATTCTTATGTACTGCACTGATCCAGGCAGCCAACATAATATTATGTGAATTATTATCCCTATTTTCAAAAAATGTGCTGCCAACTATTTTCGATTTTGTGATCTCACTGATAATTGGACTAAAGACCAGGCCAGTCGCGGTTTAAGGGAAGTTGGCGTACCTTAGGTCTGCAAACACAGAAAATATAGAACTTTTAAGGTTATTTTATAATATGTTCATATTTTGGCCATTATGCCTTAGAACTGAAGCTCCAGCTGGTGTCACTGATTTTATTTTACATTTTCCACTCTTATTTGCCAGTTGACGGTACAACTTCCTTGAAATTCGACCAGACTTTTATATTGCCATATTGTTAAAAGAGGTCGCAGTGAAAAAATGCAGTTTAAACATTCTACCACTTGAAAATTTCTTGTCTGCCGAAAAGAAAAATAATTTGGAATATCTCTCGACGATGCGTAATGAGAAAATCTTCCAGAACTTAATTTTTATAAGAACATTTTGTCCAGATGGCGAAGAAGTATAGCAATTTGAAGCCCACGGCGCGTTCCGGAAGAAAACTTGAAAATCTGCAAAATCGGAAAAAGTACAAAATAATACTCCGTGTGCACTCTCATGTAACTGCGTAGAAGAGGATATTGCTTTCATATCTAAATATTATTAAAAAATTACCAATCTCAATAAAATTGTTATTAACCGTGTTCTGCAAAATCAGGGAAAGACGAAAACTTACTTAATTCTTTTTTGCAATTAATTAATTAATTAACATGTTATTGAGAGTGGTGAATCCGCCGGGAACAGTGGCTGGAAATTCTCGTCGGTAAAATCATATCAGTTTTACCTTCAACTTCAAATAAAGCCAGACAAGTTGCATGCTGCGTTCCAGCAAAACCTGACATGTCCATTTTGTTTTTTAAAAATCCTTAGAATCGCCTCAAGACTCCAAAACATTTCACGATCATATTTCCCCGTAATTTGTAAGGGAGAACGTGAAAATGATAAAAATTCCGAAAATTCACTGAGGTTCCTAGGGCCTCTCAAATGGTTCATACATTTTCCAATACGTATCAAAATAACTGTCATTAATAATTCATAATATTCAGCCCCATTTCGTAAAAAAAAAAAACACGTTAAATTCAACGCCATGTTATCTCGTTAAATCATGATTTGGTATCACCCCAAATCTTTGAGCACCTTAAGGGGGTAAGTGCCGCGTTGAAAATCGATGCATTTTTGATGGTCAGGATATACATAATTCTGAAGTTAATATCAAATATTAAGAAAATATATTTTGCACATTTAGAGAGAAAGGGTTAAACTATTCGTCTATAGAATTTGATTTTTTTTAAATCATTAGACAAACTGTATAATTTATCCTGAAAATTACCAATATTGGATGGATATCTGGAGCTTTTCTCTACACAGAACTAAAAATGTAATGCTACAGAAAAATAGTTTACACCTTTGAAAACAATATGAACGTAATCAAATGGTCATTAGTTATCAAATAAAGTCGCAAAAACGTAAGAGCTGCACCTTTACAAACACGAATTTGCTTCATTTTTGCCGTTGTAATGAACGCCACCTGCATGAAACATTTTGTATCAACCTTGGAGGCGTGTACAAACAAATTTAGGTACTCGGTAAAATTTCAAACCCAATATAGTGGGGATTATCATTTTCTATTAGACCATTCTGGTGTAACTCTGGCGCGAGGCACTTACCCCCTTAACGTTCGGCACCATGAAATATTACGTTCGTACATACTCCTCATCGACTTCATCAATAGTCCTGCAGGAAGCTTCAGTGGCGTTATGTACAGCGATACAAAATTTGTCACCCTTGTTTTACTAATTGAAAAACTATATGCTTGTTTAACGTTAGAAGAACAACATGCATCTCGATATGAGTGGATACGGAATACGAAAATAAACCCAAACCTAAGTACGCCCGTTATCTTCAATATTTATTTTAACATAACGTTCTGCCGTTAAATTTCACGTTTTGTTTACGATATACGACTGATTAATTTGCCATAATTATTAACAATTGTGCACGTGGGATTATAAATGTTTATTACAATAAATAGTTATTCAAAATTGAAACTTGGGACTTCACATTTTGTTTATTTCGCAATATTGGCGATATGTCAGAAAAATAGCGTGTATCCCGCAGGCAGAAACTTTATCAGCCCTTGCTAAAGCATATGTTCTGCCCTTGGTACACAATATACTATTTTGAGATTCGCTGGATTAGGTTACTAAACTTGGACGTGTACGACAAAATCTTGTTTTATGAAACTTGCCTTTTGATAAACTAATTTCTCATACTTGAATCGTTTGATACGATCATCAAGTTATTTTTATTTTACATTTTTTTTTCAGGAGACAGAAGAGCGTCCTCTCCATTCCAGAATGGCAGAACGGAACTGCTGATAGGGGCGGAGGATAATAAGCTGAAAACTACGGCCATCATAGAGAATAATAACAATAATAAGTTAGGGATCGAGCCGGAAAATCGGTAAGTTATGACGCAACATACATTTCCTTGCAACGCGCCCCCTATCGTAAAGTCCCCAGAATCTCTACCGAGTCACACTTCACGACTCATTGACTACAAATCGCACATAAAACTTTTATGAAGTAAATCGCACTTACACTTTAATAATACTTGAACATAAATCGATTCAGAGATTTATTTTCTTAATTATACATCAACTTGTGTAACGTTGAATTAAAAATTTGTGATTATATCATATTTCAATTCTGTAGTAAGACACGAATGAATGAATATGTATAGGGTGTCCCATTCAATATGAACTTGAATATTTTTATGTACAGTACACCTTATTATTGTTTACTCTAGTATAAAACATGTTTTGATATTTTAATAAGTCCGTGGTTGACCGTTTCGAGAGTGTTGAAACACCCTGTACACAATGGTTAAAAATGCATAGATGACAAATCCACAAAAAAAAAGGAATTGCCGAATTTACATTTCCAATTATAATTTCATTATCGCGATCGTAAACGAAAGTGAACCACTCTCAATCGAAAACCAATTGTGATTCTTTGTGAGGCGTCGTCGTCGTCGATTTCCTGTAGTCGTATTCCGACGACGGCGACGATGGAATTTACATACAATGAACGGTGACGTCAGAATGGACTAATTGAAAATCTGGAGCCGTCGTCGGTCGTCTCCTCTGCCGCTCGAAACGACAATCGGAATTAATCTGTATGAAAATTAGAGTTTTGGGATCGGCCGACATGCATTTATGCATGTCCCCCCCCCCTGCAAATAAATACATAACTAACGCTTGTCCACACACACACACAATGGCCGATGTATGTTAATCGAAAGTTTTTTTTTTCTGCACGACACCTTCGGTTCCATCAATTTAAAATTCAAAAGTCAAATCCATTATACCTTCGAGAAAAGTCCGTAGGATATATGCAGTTCTATGAATTCTAAATTGAAAATAAATCATTTACATTCAGCAGATTATTTCTATCAAATGTGATAAGAGCTTGATGGAATTTTATGGAAGGTCGTTCCGAAAGATCTTGATTTCCGGGCTTACAAGATGTGAAGTCGCTTGACCATCATATTCTGTCAATATTTTGTTTGATACAAAATGTGTTCATTTGAGTTTCCAAAGTCTTCTATGCAAAATGAAATGTGTATTAGATTTTATTCTCACCAGTTACTTTGGTCAACTTTAATGGGACACGTTCAGACGGCGCAGCGCAGCGGAGCCGGCGTTCGTCACCAATTAAAAAAATTTTAAAAAAATAATTTAAATAATAATAAAAAATTAAAGAAGGCAATTTTACCTAAAGGTAGCTTTAGCTTGGATAACAACTTTAAACGCTAATCGCATAGTTATCTATCTCAATAAGACCAAAACCAATATTTTAAGAAAGAGATAAACATCCAAAAAACTTGGATAAGACGATGTGATTACCACGATGTTTGTCTTTTATTTCACTTTAAAAACACTCCGAAGGTTTGTTTTATTTAATTTCGAAATCTATGCGTCTGAAGAAAAAACACACTCCGATAGTTTCGTTGCTGAAATTTTCGGTAGCCAAAGGAGCTTTTTATTTGGGTTACCCACCGTTATTATAGTGCAGGTAGAAAATTCCTAGTAAAGTGGAGGTAAAGTAAAATTCCACAATGACTCACCTTAAGGCCCCAGATTTATCGTTTTGGCACGTCTGACCCTTTGTTTACCTTTTCGCATTCGAGGAACTCAACAACAACGGTAGACGTTTGTATGCATGTCGAACTGACGCCCATTAAAGTTTCCATTTCGTATTTTACGACCTTCAAAACCCTGTAACAATAATAAATATAATTGCTATAATAGAAAAAGTGGCCATCATGTAATTTTCCATGGTATACTCTTCATATTTATCGATATATATATTTTTTAAACAAACCTATTCATTTTGGAATTGCTCACATACATTTCATACAACTCTATAGTTCTTGTAAGCGATGTATTTTAATTTGTACAACATTTTTCTGGTCATGAATAATAAAAAAATAATAATTTGCAAAATTGTATTGGAGTATACCTTCTTTTTCATGAGAAAAACGAGAGAAATTGATTGGCGTTAAAAAATTTCAGCTATCTTCAATAGCAAAAAAATTAGTCAGTCACCATGAACATTTTAGGAAATTTTAGAAAATAATTGATTTTTCAGACTTTGATCGGCCGTAGCGGCTAAACGAAAACTCCAAATTGAACGCGGTTTTCAAATCTGAGCTCCTCGTAGGTCAATTAGTCGGATCAGAGATTTTTAATTTTTGATGAAAACTCGAAAAAAAGACATGAGTAAACCCCTTGGAAGTTTGTTAAAAAATGCAACTTTCTTAATAATCATCGTAGACTATTGAATTTAACTTTTTTTTCATCAGAAAGACGAGAGAAATTGATTGCCGTTAAAAAATTTCAGCTAACTTCAATACCAAAAAAAATAGTCAGTCACCATGAACATTTTAGGAAATTTTAGAAAATAATTGATTTTTCAATCTTTGATCGGCCGTAGCGGCTAAACGAAAACTCCAAATTGAACGCGGTTTTCAAATCTGTGATCCTCGTGTGCTAATTAGTCGGATTTAATTAAAATTGGCGATTAAATTTTTTTGACGAAAACCTGAAAAAACTACCCAAGGGTCCCCCCTTCTTACTTTTTCTCAAAAATTGGCTTTGAAATAATTTCCTGAAGAAACCGCTAGTTCGATTCAGGGTTTCTACACATCACTGGAAAGATCCGTTCAAGACGCGTCGGAAAATGTATTTTCACAAGAACAAGTGTCAATTTGAAGTCCGTGACGCGTCAGCAAAGAAATCTCGAAAATGGAAAAAATCGAAAAAATTTACTCTTTTATTAATCACCGTAGACACTTATGTAATACCTTTTTCTTCATCAGAAAAATGAGCCAAATTGATTAGCATTAAAAAATTTCATCTGGAAAAAATGTAAAATAATTGGCAAGTCACCAAGAACATGTTACAAAATTTTCAAAAAAAAGTCGATTTTTCAGTCTTTGAACGGCCGTAGCGGCTAAACGAAAACTCCAAATTGAACGCGGTTTTCAAATCCGTGCTCCTCGTGTGCAAATTAGTCGGATTCAATTAAAATTGGTGATTTTTAATTTTTGACATTTTTGAGCTGAAAAACTACCCAAGGGTCCCCCCTTAAACATCACGACTATAAATTTGACATTTAATAGAAATATTAAATTTTTCATTCATATTTTGTCATCATTGACTTGATTATGACAAAATTTGAATTTTTAGTGATAATAAATTTTTTATATTTTCTTTCAGACCACGACTTTGACTAAATTTGAGAGTTTACAGTAATAATACATTTTTTATATTTTTCTCAAGACTATGATTAGAACTAAATTTGACAGTTTACAGTTATAAGATATTGTTCTTGTTCCCCTAAAGTATATGACTATGACCAAATTTGACATTTTTAGTAATAATAAATTTCTTATATTTTCTTACAGACCATGACTTTGACTAAATTTGAGAGTTTACAGTAGTAATACATTTTTTATATTTTTCTCAAGACAATATCCATGACTAAATTTGACATATTTAGTGATAATACATTTCTTGCATTTTCTTACAGATTATGACTAAATTTGACAGTTTACAGTAATAATACACCATTCCTGCTTTCCTCAAGACTGTGACTATGACTAAACTTGACAGTTTACAGTTATAAGAAATTGTTCTTGCTCTCCTAAAGTCTATGACTATGACCAAATTTGACATTTTTAGTAATAATAAATTTCTTATATTTTCTTACAGACCATGACTTTGACTAAATTTGAGAGTTTACAGTAGTAATACATTTTTTATATTTTTCTCAAGACAATATCTATGACTAAAATTGACATATTTAGTGATAATACATTTCTTGCATTTCCTTACAGATTATGACTAAATTTGACAGTTTACAGTAATAATACACTATTCACGTTTTCCTCAAGACTGTGACTATGACTAAACTTGACAGTTAACAGTTATAAGAAATTGTTCTTGTTCCCCTAAAGTCTATGACTATGCCCAAATTTGACATTTTTAGTAATAATAAATTTCTTCTATTTTCTTAGACTATGACTTTGACTAAATTTGAGAGTTTACAGTAGTAATACATTTTTTATATTTTTCTCAAGACAATATCTACAACTGAATTTGACATTTTTAGTGATAATACATTTCTTACATTTTTTTACAGACTATGACTAAATGTGACAGTTTACAGTCATAATACACTATTCATGTTTTCCTCAAGACTGTGACCATGACTAAATTTGATAGTTTACAGTTATAATAAATGGTTCTTGTTCCCCTAAAGTTTATGACTATGACCAAATTTGACATTTTTAGTGATAATAAATTTCTTATATTTTCTTACAGACTATGACTTTGACTAAATTTGAGAGTTTACAATGGTAATACATTTTTTATATTTTTCTCAAGACTATGATTATAACTAAATTTGACAGTTTACAGTTATAAGATATTATTCTTGTTCCCCTAAAGTCTATGACTATGACCAAATTTGACATTTTTAGTGATAATAAATTTCTTATATTTTCTTACAGACTATGACTTTGACTAAATTTGAGAGTTTACAATGGTAATACATTTTTTATATTTTTCTCAAGACTATGATTATAACTAAATTTGACAGTTTACAGTTATAAGATATTATTCTTGTTCCCCTAAAGTCTATGACTATGACCAAATTTGACATTTTTAGTGATAATAAATTTCTTATATTTTCTTACAGACCATGACTTTGACTAAATTTGAGAGTTTATAGTAGTAATACATTTTTATATTTTTCTCAAGACTATGATTATAACTAAATTTGACAGTTTACAGTTATAAGACATTGTTCTTGTTCCCCTAAAGTCTATGACTCTGACCAAATTTGACATTTTTAGTGAAAATAAATTTGTTATATTTTCTTACAGACTGTGACTTTGACTAAATTTGGGAGTTTAAAGTAATGATACATTTTTATATTTTTCTCAAGACTATAACTATGACTACATTTGACAGTTTACAATTATAAGAAATTTTTCTTGTTCCTCTAAAGTCTATGACTCTGACCAAATTTGACATTTTTAGTGAAAATAAATTTGTTATATTTTCTTACAGACTGTGACTTTGACTAAATTTGGGAGTTTAAAGTAATGATACATTTTTATATTTTTCTCAAGACTATAACTATGACTACATTTGACAGTTTACAATTATAAGAAATTTTTCTTGTTCCTCTAAAGTCTATGACTATGACCAAATTTGACATTTTTAGTGATAATAAATTTCTTATATTTTCTTACAGACTATAACTTTGACTAAATTTGAGAGTTTATAGTAGTAATACATTTTTTATATTTTTCTCAAGACTGTGACTATGACTAAATTTGACAGTTTACAGTTATAAGACATTGTTCTTGTTCCCCTAAAGTATATGACTATGACCAAATTTTACATTTTTAGTGATAATAAATTTTTTATATTTTCTTACAGACCATGACTTTGACTAAATTTGAGAGTTTATAGTAGTAATACATTTTTTATATTTTTCTCAAGACTGTGACTATGACTACATTTGACAGTTTACAGTTATAAGACATTGTTCTTGTCCCCTAAAGTCTATGACTCTGACCAAATTTGACATTACATTTTTAGTGATAATAAATTTTTTATATTTTCTTACAGACCATGACTTTGACTAAATTTGAGAGTTTAAAGTAGTAATACATTTTTTATATTTTTCTCAAGACTATGACTATGACTACATTTGACAGTTTACAGTTATAAGAAATTGTTCTTGTTCCCCTAAAGTCCATGGCTATGACCAAATTTGACATTTTTAGTGATAATAAATTTCTTATATTTTCTTACAGACTAGTTTACATATTGGCGTTTAAAAGCACGGTGGCGCCATCTGGGTTAATGGATTACGTGCGTTATAGAGTAAGTCGTAGTACATAACGCGGCCAATTTGCATCAGTAGATGGCGCTGTAATACTTGTTATTATAATTTACGACATTACCGAGGCCAAAAAAAAATACGAGATTTAAAAATTAATAAAAAAGTATTGCGTAATAAATTACTTGTTCTAATGGGATCTTGGCAACAGTGTCAAAATATCAAAGAATCGATATCACTTGCCCAAAAATTTCCCGCGGTCTCCAAAATTTTTCCACGCTCAAATTATCTATTGGCCAAATTTTAAACGAACTCCATTATGACCATAATTTGGCACACCCTGTAAGAATTAATTTCAGACCCTCACCATCATCCCCACGACAAATGTTTATATCAAATTACAACATGCTTCCAGTGCTTATATTTCAGGATGGAGTGAGCTTAAAATCTGATCCGTGATCGTTGTTTCTTTTCTGCTCCTCATTCTTCCACCCGTGGGAGTTTTCGGGAAGGTGCATTGTGATGACCGAAAGACAGGTGTGCCCTTACGAAGTTGACGCGTTTCTCTATTCAGAAAGAATAAGTCACGCACCGTGGTAAATCCGAGATTTCAGTTCTTGGAACACCTTCTCCTACCTGTGGTTCCAACCGTTGAATCACACACACACAACAGGTTATTTTCTTGGAGGTTTATATTGTGCGCGAAGTTACATCATCAATTTTTCTCAAAAATATATACTGAAGGAAAAAAAATGAAACAGTTGAAATTCGTGAAATTTCTACCATTTTAAAACCGCCATAAGTCGGAGTATTTTCAATCGATTTTGATGAATCTTTGAGGGCGAAAAACTTTGAAGTGTTTCCTTTAAAGTCATGCACACGAACTTAAGCGTAACCCCTTCCGCCCCTCTCTAGCGCCCATGTGAAAAAAAAAGTTTTTTTCTGGAAACCACCTTTGACGATGTCTAAGTAAAAACATTTTTTTTCACAGGGGTGCTAGAGAGGGACAGAAGGGGTTACGCTTAAGTTCGTATGCATAACTTTAAAGAAAACACTTCAAAGTTTTTCGCCCTCAAAGATTCATCAAAATCGATTGAAAATACGCCGAGTTATGGCGGTTTGAAAATGGTCAAAATTTCATGAATTTCAATTGGTTTTTCCTCCAGTGTATTTTATATTTTATTCGCTGTAAAATGTCAAATTTAGTCATCAAAAATGTATCAGTATAGTCGTAAACTTTAGAAGAACATAAAAGAAATAATTATTCGGTAAATATCGTTCGTCTTCCAAAATATAATTTTATAATGAGGCTTTAATATGTGTTGTTGAGTTTTTGACATTACCAAATTATCGAAACCGAGAAACAAAACAAAATAATTATATGCCCGAGCACATACGGCTACCGATCGCGTGACTTACGTAATCCCAAAAAATAACAATGGTTAATTTGGATTGCGGTGTACGTGTGTGTTTGCGTTTATTGGCGAAATCATTTCAACAAAAAAAAAAAACATGTTGGAACATAATTGATGGCAATATAATTGCAATGGCAATCCTTGCCAAACAAAAATATATTATAAAGTGGCAACAAAACAGGATTTGAAGTGTAATGGTGATGTCGCCGTCATGTTACTTTCTCCGACTTGATGGTATCATTTATATTTACGTTTTCATGGTTTATTTTCAATTTAAATCATATTTTAAATATCGAGCGGATGAAACTGACGTTTAAAACGTCAAAATCATGAAAGATGGAAGAATTATACTTCAAATCCAAAAACTCGGTATACTCAAAAACTAACGAGATTTCAAAAAAACTTATTCTTTATAAGTTGTTCATTTTGGCATTCTCTACAATTATTATTAACATAAATTTGCTGTAACTATTATCGTTTCATAATTACAAACCAAAAATTTAAAAAAATATATTTTTTTTTCTCGAATAGCAATGATTTTATGAAAAATATTTTCAAGCAAAAGATGTTCATTTCTTTATTGTCTTCAATGTTCGTTTAAATGTTTTTGTGATATTTTTCATATTTAAGAAAATATTGGCAAAAAACAAAAAACAGTTTAGGTAAACGCCCACTTCCGGTGCACGAAATGTTACCAAGAGCTTTTCAGTTCTTTGGATTACGAAATAAGACTTATGTTCAAAGTTTCATATCAATTGCTCTATTAGTTTTTGAGATACACACACATTTTTGAAAAAAAAAATCATGATCACAATACTTTTTTGTTCCAATTCGAAATTTTCATGTTCTTTTTAATCCAATATCCCAAGTCTATTATTTCCGCATGTAGAACAATTCTCATCATCTTCATGGATGTAATTACATTCGTGCATCTCCGGCACCGCGGTGCATATAATTTAGTTTTTTTTTTCTTTCTTCCTGAACAAAAAAAAATATATATACTTCCTCGGTTATGATATAACGCACGATCCATAATTTATCAAGACGGAGCCACTCCGTGGTCTCCGTCCCCGCATACAAATGTCAACGACACTCGAGAGTAGACAAGACAAAGAAAATAACTTCAAAAAAAAAATACACATTTTCCATGACCAACAGACAACAACGGTACATTAAACTAATATTTGTAGTTCAAAAATATACCGGGTGTTAAGTAAAGTTTTATTTTTTTATTTTTTTTATTAAAAGGAAGGATGGTTGACGGGAATTCGGGTTGAGGAAGTGCAGATGATTTGAAATTGGCGTAAGCATCTAGCTATTCGGCCACTAACGATAATTACTTGAGATTTCATTATTTTTTTTATAATAATGAATGGGACTATACATCCATGGACCTTTCATTTTTTTTTATAATAATGAATGGGACATACACTAGACATCCATGGACCCGCACGGCCACTTCTTCGTTTCGAAAAAGTGACCGCACGGATGGGATTCGAACCCACGACCACGAGACCCGCGAGCAGGAGCTCTACTCACTAGGCCACCGCGTCCCCCAAGTAAAGTTGATACACTCGTAAATATCTGATGAATTAAAAAAAAAACAACAGATATCAACGGTACATCAAACTAATATTTGTAGTTGAAAAATATACCGGGTAAACTTAATAAATATCTGATGAAATTAAAAAAAAATCTTCTGCAATTCTTAAGTATGTTTAACTACCTATAGAAACAATATGTGTTTACCTGACGTAGATCAATTATTATTCACCAATAATAATACACCTATTATCCTTATTACCTTTCAAGGTTTCTAATTTAACCATGAAATTAATTGTATCCATCGAATGTTCCCAAGTAATTATAACGCGCTGTTTCGAATTCCCGGCGACGACAATTGCACGGGATTCTCCCATAAAAATGGAAAGTCCGCCGATGGATTTATTCGATTTCCATCCTATCGTCTAATTAGAGTTAATTGCGAGAAAGTTAGGCTTTGTGTTGCAACTATGCGAAGAAGAAATTTGCTCAGCTCTTCTTGTTTTGCAACGAATAAAACTTTTTTTACGAAAATCTAACGACGCGTTCGGCAGTTGTACAATTTCAAAAATCAAAATCTTAGAAATTGAAAAAACTGAATTTTTTGCGTTTTGTGTAAATTTTACGAAAACATTTTGATCGCCGTTTTAAAGTTGTATGAATTTTCCATGTCTTGACGTAAGAATCATCAAAATCCAACAACGCGTTTGGCTGTTGTGCAATTTCAAAAATCAAAATCACGATTTTAAAATTCTCAAAAACAAATGAAACCAAATGTGTTTTCTTGTTGAATTGGCATCTCAATAAACCGGAGAATAATAAGAATTTAAAATTATTTTTTATCATCTTCAACCGTTCACGAGATATTCACCTATATGTCGAAAAACAAATGAAAGCAGATACTGTTTTCTTTATGAATTAGCATATCGATAAGCCGGAGAATAAGAATTTTGAAATCATTTTTTGGCCATCTTCAAACGTTCGCGAGATATTCATCTATATGTCATTTTTGGCATATAGTTGAATATCTCGTCATAATAAAAAACAAATATTGTTTTATTGCTAAATTAACATCTCGATAAGCCGGAGAATAAGAATTTAAAATAATGTTTTTATCATCTTCAACCGTTCACGGGATATTCACCTATATGTCAATAACAAATGAAACCAAATACTGTTTTCTTGCCGAATTGGAATTTCAATAAACCGGAGAATACGAATTTGAAATCATTTTTTGGTCATCTTCAATCGTTCGCGAGATATGCACCTATATGTCATTTTTGGCATATAGGTGAATATCTCGTGAACAGTTGAAGATATGAAAAAAAATATTTTCAAATCTTATTCTGCAACTTATCGAGATGCTAATTCAACAAGAAAACAGTATTTGGTTGCATTTGTTTTTTGGCATATAGGTTAATATCTCGTGAACAGTTGAAGATATTAAAAAAATATTTCCAAATCTTATTCTGGAGCTTATCGAGATGCTAATTCAGCAAGAAAACAGTTTTTAGTTTCATTTGTTTTTTGTCACATAGGTGAATATCTCGTGAACGGTTGAAGATATGAAAAAAAATATTTTCAAATCTTATTCTGCAACTTATCGAGATGCTAATTCAGCAAGAAAACAGTATTGGGTTTCATTTGTTTTTGGCATATAGGTGAATATCTCGAGAACGGTTGAATATATTTAAGAAAATATTTCTAATTTTTATTCTGCAGGTTATCGAGATGCCAATTCAACAAGAAAACAGTATTGGGTTTCATTTGTTTTTTTTTTCATATAGGTGAATATCTCGTGAACGGTTGAAGATGGTAAAAAAAAATTATTTCAAAATTTTATTCCCCGGATTATCGAGATGCCAATTCAACAATAAAACAGTATTTGGTTTCATTTGTTTTTTGGCATATTGATGAATATCTCGCGAACAGTTGAAGATATTACAAAAAATGATTTCAAATTCTTATTCTGCAGCTTATTAAGATGCCACTTCAATAAGGAACAGTATTGGGTTTCATTTGTTTTTTGGCATATAGGTGAATATCTCGTGAACGGTTGAAGATATTAAAAAAATTAATTCAAATTCTTATTCTGCAGCTTATCGAGATCCCAATTCAGCAAGAAAAAAGTATTGGGTTTCATTTGTTTTTGGCATATAGGCGAATATCTCGTGAACGGTTGAAGATATTAAAAAAAATGAGTTCAAATTCGTATTCGGAGGATTGTCGAGATGCCAATTCAGCAAGAAACAGTATTTGGTTTTATTTGTTTTTGGCATATAGGTGAATATCTCGTGAACGGTTGAAGATATTAAAAAGGTGATTTCAAATTCTTATTCTCAAAAAACAAATGAATGTAAATAATAATAATAATAATGCATCTTTATTTCCAAAAATATATACAAAATCAATATACTTAAATATAGGAAATGGCGTCAGGGTAAAACAATATAAAATACATGATTAAATATTTAAAAAAAATTATATCATTATGGTGTAGACATAAAAAATTCATTCAAATCATATGGTTCAATTTTTAACAGCAGTTTTTTTTTTAAATATTACTCTCAGTTTTAAATTCGTTTGGCAGCGAATTAAAAATTTGTATGCTTCTGTATTCAGGACTTTTTTCAATAATTGTTTAATTGCTGAATTGCTATCTTGATAAACCGGAGAATAAGAACTTAAAATCACTTTTTTGTTATCTTCAACCGATCCTGAGATTTTCACCTATATGCCAAAAAAACAAATGAATATCTCGTGAATGGTTGAAGATTAAATTCTTATTCTCAAAAAACTGATGAAGACAGATATCGTTTTGTTGCTGAATTAGCATCCGATAAATCGGAGAATAAGAATTTAAAATCATTTTTAGATCATCTTCAACCGTTCACGTGATATTCACCTATATGTCAAAAACAAATGAAACTGAATACTGTTTTATTGTTGTACTAGCATCTCGATAAACCGAAAAATAAGATTTTGAAATCATTTTTTGGCCATCTTCAATCGTTCGCGAGATATTCACCTATATGCCATTTTTGACATATAGGTGAATATCTCGTGGACGGTTGAAGATATTAAAAAAATGATTTCAAATTCTTATTCTGATGATTATCGAGATGCTAATTCAGCAATAAAACAGTATTGGGTTTCATTTGTTTTGTAGCATATAAGTGAATATCTCGTGAACGGTTTAAGGTAATCAAAAAATGATTTCAAATTCTTGTTCTGCAGCTTATTGAGGTGCCAATTCAACAAGAAAACAGTATTGGGTTTCATTTGTTTTTTGGCATGTAGGTACATATCTCGTGAACGGTTGAAGATATTAAAAAATGATTTCAAATTTTAATTCTGCGGATTATCGAGATGCTAATTCAGTAATAAAACAGTATAGGGTTTCATTTGTTTTTTGACATATAGGTAAAAATCTCGCGAACAGTTGAATATTTTGAAAAATTTATTTCAAATTCTTATTCTGCGGATTATTGAGATGCTAATTCAGCAATAAAACAGTCTTAGGATTCATTTGTTTTTTGGCATATAGGTGCATATCTCGTGAACGGTTGAAGATATTAAAAAAAATATTTCAAATTCTTATTCTGATGATTATCGAGATGCTAATGCAGCAATAAAACAGTATTGGGTTTCATTTGTTTTTTGACATATAGGTGAATATCTCGCGAACGGTTGAAGATATCAAAAAAAATATTTCAAATTCTTATTCTTCAGCTTATTAAGATGCTAATTCTGCAAAAAACAGTTTTTGGTTTCATTTGTTTTTTGACATATAGGTGAATATCTCGTGAACGGTTGAAGATTTTGAAAAAATGATTTCAAATTATTATTCTGCGGATTATTGAGATGCTAATTCAGCAATAAAACAGTATTGGGATTCATTTGTTTTTTGACATATAGGTGAAAATCTCAAGAACGGTTGAAGATTTTGAAAAAAATGATTACAATTCTTATTCTGCGGATCATCGAGATGGTAATTTAGCAAGAAAACAGTATTGGGTTTCAATTGTTTTTTGACATATAGGTGAATATCTCGCGAACGGTTGAAGATATTAAAAAAAATATTTCAAATTCTTATTCTGCGGATTATTGAGATGCCAATTCAGCAATAAAACAGAATTGGGTTTCATTTGATTTTTGGCATATAGGTGAATATCTCGCGAACGGTTGAAGATATTAAAAAAATGATTTCAAATTCTTATTCTGCAGCTTACCGAGAATTAATAAAACAGTATTTGGTTTCGTTTGTTTCAGCATATTTGTTTTCTTTAGATAACAGATTAATGAATGCAAACCATTCAATATTTGCAAAGGAATGATTAACAAAACAAACATGACTTTATCGCGCCTTTAAAACGCATACCGGTCCGATAAGATCACACACTATCGGCCTTTCGCGACCGCCAAACAATTCCAATTTGTTCCGATTACACCTGTGCGTGCGCGACCCAATTTTTTCACCAAAAATTCAAACCGTCGCGCCGCCGGTGGGGAAGCAAAATATCCGAGATCCTCCTCGGCGCAGTTTCCACTCGAGTAATTCCACACGAACAGAAAGAGCCGAGAGTTCACTCAGGTAAAACCGAAAGGAATTCCACCAGTAACGGACTGGCCGACGGGAAACAAGTATAGAGCGGCGGCCGGGGCCGGTGCACACGCGACCGGATGCCGGCCGCGCGCTCGAAACTACGTTCCTCTCTCGTACCTGGGCCCGTGCACCACCCACCTCATCTCAAGAATCCCACCGATCCTACCGGCTAGTACAACTTCGACGGCGGTTGAGCGAGGAGAGCTGTGGACGCTCGAGAAGTACTTTGGAATAATATAAACAATAGGCAAAATGGTAAAGTGTGAGTGCGTGCGCGGGTTCGTTTGATTCGACGAGAGTGCTGCTGGTGCTTGGGAAACTGTAGAGTTGTGCAGTGTTTTGTTTTCTTTGGATTAACCGATCAAAATGCGTTTCGATATGAAGGTCCTGAAGTACTACTGGTAAGCGCGCAGGTGTTTCCAGTTAAAATTGGTGGCACGGGGCAGGTGGAATTTCGGGATTTTAATCGCTAAGCTTATGAATTTTGGGCTTTGTTTTGGTACTTGTGGTACTATTGCCAAAATTTTGTTTGAAGAGTACCGTTTTTTAAATCGAATTTCGGACTTGCTACTGCACTGCGTCTGTTTTTTGGCTTTTGTTACGGTGTTTCAATTACGAAAATTTTGTTTGAAGAGTAGTACCTTTTGATTCGAATTTCGGAATTGCTATTGCACCGTGTCTGATTTTTTAACTTTCGTTTTTGGTAATTTAATCACCAAGATTTTTTAAATGAAATTCTGTAATGTCTGCGCCACGTTTGTTTTTTGCCTTTTGTTTTGGTGCTTCAATTGCAAAAATGTTGATTGAAGAGTACCGCGTTTAAATGGAATTTCGGAATTGTTGATTTCTGATTTTTGGGCTTTGTTTTGGTGTTTCAATTATCAAAATTTTGTTCGAAAAGTACTGCGCTCTAAATGGAATTTCGGTACTGCTACAGTACCGCGTCTGATTTTTTGACTTTCGTTTTTGGTAATTTAATCACCAAAATTTTTTAAATGAAATTTTGGAATTTTTTGGTGCTTTAATAACCAAAATTTTGTTAGAGTACCGCGTTTTGAATGCAATTTCGGAATTGCTACTGCACTTCGTCTAATTTTTTGGCTTTCGTTTTTGGTAATTTAATTACCAAAATTCGAATTCAAGTTTATTTTGATGTTAAATTAGTTAAATTAAATTGTCTGTGGTTAATGGTGATGAATTTCGTTGAAAGTGAGTGAATGAGATTTAAGTGATTAGAGAGTACCCCTTCAAGCTCTAATTGTTGAATTTTGACTACAGAATGACTCTAATTGCTTGCCGAATTGTTATGGGCCCGTAATTGCTCGAGTGGACGAAAGTTGATAAAATTAATTAGCGAGTTCTAACGACGATGCCAAGAAAAGTCTTGCTGTTTTCTTCGTGGTTTCTTAAATACTAAAATTATGTTCAATTATTTTTGGGAAACCAAACCTAATTCCGCCAGAAAATATGAGAATATAAGTACGAAATCGTGTTTATTTATTTCATTTATTTATTTCATTCAAACCCAACAGACAATTCTCTTACGGAATTATTTTTTTTTAGAGAGAGACAATACATTTATTGAGACACTTTTACATATGACCTCAACAGGCAATTGACTAGACAAAAAAATGTAAAAAAAAAATACTGATATGATAGAATTTCTCAAAAATGTTAGTTTATTCACAAAACATCTGCCTTTAGAGTTAATTTTGATTTTTGAAAATTTATCAATTTTTGCGTGAGTTATGAATTTTTGAAAATTTATGTTTTAAGTTGTCGAACACTTGACTAAAAAATCTAAAAAAAAAATACTGATATGCTAGAATTTCTCAAAAATGTTAGTGTATTCACAAAACATCTGCCTTCAGAGTTAACTTTGATTTTTGAAAATTCATCAATTTTTGCGTGAGTTGTGAATTTTTAAAAATTAATGTTTTAAGTTGTCGAACACTTGACTAAAAAATAAAAAATAAATAAATACTGATTGATAGAATTTCTCAAAAATGTTAGTATATTCACAAAACATTTGCCTTCAGAGTTAACTTTTATTTTTGCAAATTTATCAATTTTTGCCGGAGTTATGAATTTTTAAAAATTAATGTTTTAAGTTGTCGAACACTTGACTGAAAAAATCTAAACAAAAAAATAAATACTGATTGATAGAATTTCGCAAAAATGTTAGTATATTCACAAAACATCTGCCTTTAGAGTTAACTTTGATTTTTGAAAATTTATCAATTTTTGCGTGAGTTATGAATTTTTGAAAATTAATGTTTTAAGTTGTCGAACACTTGACTAAAAAAAATAAATACTGATTAGATAGAATTTCTCAAAAATGTTAGTATATTCACAAAACATCTGCCTTTAGAGTTAACTTTGATCTTTGAAAATTTATCAATTTTCGCGTGAGTTATGAATTTTTGAAAATTAATGTTTTAAATTGTCGAACACTTGACTAAAAAAACTAAAAAAAAAATAAATATTGATTAGATAGAATTTCTCAAAAATGTTAGTATATTCACAAAACATCTGCCTTTGGAGTTAACTTTGATTTTTGAAAATTTATCAATTTTTGCGTGAGTTATGAATTTTTAAAAATTAATGTTTTAAGTTGTCGGACACTTGATTAAAAAATTTAAAAAAAATAAATACTGATTGATAGAATTTCTCAAAAATGTTAGTATATTCACAAAACATCTGCCTTTGGAGTTAACTTTGATTTATGAAAATTTATCAATTTTTGCGTGAGTTATGAATTTTTGAAAATTTATGTTTTAAGTTGTCGAACACTTGACTAAAAAATCTAAAAAAAAAAAAATACTGATTAGATAGAATTTCTCAAAAATGTTAGTATATTTACAAAACATCTGCCTTTAAAGTTAACTTTGATTTTTGAAAATTTATCAATTTTTGCGTGAGTTATGAATTTTTGAAAATTTATGTTTTAAGTTGTCGAACACTTGACTAAAAAATCTAAAAAAAAAAAAATACTGATTAGATAGAATTTCTCAAAAATGTTAGTATATTTACAAAACATCTGCCTTTGGAGTTAACTTTGATTTTTGAAAATTTATCCATTTTTGCGTGAGTTATGAATTTTTAAAAATTAATGTTTTAAGTTGTCGAACACTTGATTAAAAAATAAAAAAAAATAAATACTGATTGATAGAATTTCTCAAAAATGTTAGTATATTCACAAAACATCTGCCTTTGGAGTTAACTTTGATTTATGAAAATTTATCAATTTTTGCGTGAGTTATGAATTTTTGAAAATTTATGTTTTAAGTTGTCGAACACTTGACTAAAAAATCTAAAAAAAAAAAAATACTGATTAGATAGAATTTCTCAAAAATGTTAGTATATTTACAAAACATCTGCCTTTAAAGTTAACTTTGATTTTTGAAAATTTATCAATTTTTGCGTGAGTTATGAATTTTTGAAAATTTATGTTTTAAGTTGTCGAACACTTGACTAAAAAATCTAAAAAAAAAATACTGATATGCTAGAATTTCTCAAAAATGTTAGTGTATTCACAAAACATCCGCCTTTAGAGTTAACTTTGATTTTTGAAAATTTATCAATTTTTGCGTGAGTTATAAATTTTTGAAAATTAATGTTTTAAGTTGTCGAACACTTGAGTAAAAAATCTAAAAAAAAAAAAAATACCGATATGATAGAATTTCTCAAAAATGTTAGTATATTCACAAAACATCTGCCTTCAGAGTTAACTTTGATTTTTGAAAATTTATCAATTTTTGCGCGAGTTATAAATTTTTGAAAATTAATGTTCTAAGTTGTCGAACGCTTGTCTAAAAAAATCTAAACAAAAAAATACTGAATGATAGAATTTCTCAAAAATGTTAGTATATTCACAAAACATCCGCCTTTAGAGTTAACTTTGATTTTTGAAAATTTATCAATTTTTGCGTGAGTTATAAATTTTTGAAAATTAATGTTTTAAGTTGTCGAACACTTGACTAAAAAAACTAAAAAAAAAATAAATATTGATTAGATAGAATTTCTCAAAAATGTTAGTATATTCACAAAACATCTGCCTTTAGAGTTAACTTTGATTTTTGAAAATTTATCAATTTTTGCGTGAGTTATAAATTTTTGAAAATTAATGTTTTAAATTGTCGAACACTTGACTAAAAAAACTAAAAAAAAAATAAATATTGATTAGATAGAATTTCTCAAAAATGTTAGTATATTCACAAAACATCTGCCTTTAGAGTTAACTTTGATTTTTGAAAATTTATCAATTTTTGCGCGAGTTATAAATTTTTGAAAATTAATGTTCTAAGTTGTCGAACGCTTGTCTAAAAAAATCTAAACAAAAAAATACTGAATGATAGAATTTCTCAAAAATGTTAGTATATTCACAAAACATCCGCCTTTAGAGTTAACTTTGATTTTTGAAAATTTATCAATTTTTGCGTGAGTTATAAATTTTTGAAAATTAATGTTTTAAATTGTCGAACACTTGACTAAAAAAACTAAAAAAAAAATAAATATTGATTAGATAGAATTTCTCAAAAATGTTAGTATATTCACAAAACATCTGCCTTTGGAGTTAACTTTGATTTTTGAAAATTTATCAATTTTTGCGTGAGTTATAAATTTTTGAAAATTAATGTTTTAAATTGTCGAACACTTGACTAAAAAAACTAAAAAAAAAATAAATATTGATTAGATAGAATTTCTCAAAAATGTTAGTATATTCACAAAACATCTGCCTTCAGAGTTAACTTTGATTTTTGAAAATTTATCAATTTTTGCGCGAGTTATAAATTTTTGAAAATTAATGTTTTAAGTTGTCGAACACTTGACTAAAAAAACTAAAAAAAAAATAAATATTGATTAGATAGAATTTCTCAAAAATGTTAGTATATTCACAAAACATCTGCCTTTAGAGTTAACTTTGATTTTTGAAAATTTATCAATTTTTGCGTGAGTTATAAATTTTTGAAAATTAATGTTTTAAATTGTCGAACACTTGACTAAAAAAACTAAAAAAAAAATAAATATTGATTAGATAGAATTTCTCAAAAATGTTAGTATATTCACAAAACATCTGCCTTCAGAGTTAACTTTGATTTTTGAAAATTTATCAATTTTTGCGCGAGTTATAAATTTTTGAAAATTAATGTTCTAAGTTGTCGAACGCTTGTCTAAAAAAATCTAAACAAAAAAATACTGAATGATAGAATTTCTCAAAAATGTTAGTATATTCACAAAACATCCGCCTTTAGAGTTAACTTTGATTTTTGAAAATTTATCAATTTTTGCGTGAGTTATAAATTTTTGAAAATTAATGTTTTAAATTGTCGAACACTTGACTAAAAAAACTAAAAAAAAAATAAATATTGATTAGATAGAATTTCTCAAAAATGTTAGTATATTCACAAAACATCTGCCTTTGGAGTTAACTTTGATTTTTGAAAATTTATCAATTTTTGCGTGAGTTATGAATTTTTAAAAATTAATGTTTTAAGTTGTCGGACACTTGATTAAAAAATTTAAAAAAAATAAATACTGATTGATAGAATTTCTCAAAAATGTTAGTATATTCACAAAACATCTGCCTTTGGAGTTAACTTTGATTTTTGAAAATTTATCCATTTTTGCGTGAGTTATGAATTTTTAAAAATTAATGTTTTAAGTTGTCGAACACTTGATTAAAAAATAAAAAAAAATAAATACTGATTGATAGAATTTCTCAAAAATGTTAGTATATTCACAAAACATCTGCCTTTGGAGTTAACTTTGATTTATGAAAATTTATCAATTTTTGCGTGAGTTATGAATTTTTGAAAATTTATGTTTTAAGTTGTCGAACACTTGACTAAAAAATCTAAAAAAAAAAAAATACTGATTAGATAGAATTTCTCAAAAATGTTAGTATATTTACAAAACATCTGCCTTTAAAGTTAACTTTGATTTTTGAAAATTTATCAATTTTTGCGTGAGTTATGAATTTTTGAAAATTTATGTTTTAAGTTGTCGAACACTTGACTAAAAAATCTAAAAAAAAAATACTGATATGCTAGAATTTCTCAAAAATGTTAGTGTATTCACAAAACATCCGCCTTTAGAGTTAACTTTGATTTTTGAAAATTTATCAATTTTTGCGTGAGTTATAAATTTTTGAAAATTAATGTTTTAAGTTGTCGAACACTTGAGTAAAAAATCTAAAAAAAAAAAAAATACCGATATGATAGAATTTCTCAAAAATGTTAGTATATTCACAAAACATCTGCCTTCAGAGTTAACTTTGATTTTTGAAAATTTATCAATTTTTGCGCGAGTTATAAATTTTTGAAAATTAATGTTCTAAGTTGTCGAACGCTTGTCTAAAAAAATCTAAACAAAAAAATACTGAATGATAGAATTTCTCAAAAATGTTAGTATATTCACAAAACATCCGCCTTTAGAGTTAACTTTGATTTTTGAAAATTTATCAATTTTTGCGTGAGTTATAAATTTTTGAAAATTAATGTTTTAAGTTGTCGAACACTTGACTAAAAAATCTAAAAAAAAAAAAATAAATACTGATATGCTAGAATTTCTCAAAAATGTTAGTATATTCACAAAACATCTGCCTTTAGAGTTAACTTTGATTTTTGAAAATTTATCAATTTTTGCGTGAATTATGAATTTTTGAAAATTAATGTTTTAAGTTGTCGAACACTTGACAAAAAAAAAGTAAAAAAAAATAAATACTGATATAATAGAATTTCTCAAAAATGTTAGTATATTCAGAAAACATCTGCCTGTAGAGCTAATTTTGTTTTTTGAAAATTTATCCATTTTTGCGTGAATTAGGAATTTTTGAAAATTAATATTTAAAATTGTTGAAGACAAGATTTTTTTTCTGAAAATGCTTTGCTTTAAAGCTGTTTAGGTATAGATGACTCACCCTGTAAATAATATAAATAAAATTACTTTTCGAATTAGTTGCGTATTGATATCAAATTATATTCGAATCTTTTAATAAATAAAGAAAACCACGGAAGAATCCGAATTAGTCGATTAGTTATACATTCAATTTTCAAATTACTTTCACTTACTTTCGGTGAAATTTCGTCGAGAAATTGCAAAAATTTGAATAAGGAATGTATAATTTTCGTTTGCTTAGTGTGGGACGATTAGAAATTTGTCTTGCAATGCAACAATTTTAAAGACTCTATTTCACAATCAAAAATTCATTCATTCACAAGCGCATTAATTCTTCAAATTTTTTTTTTCGCGATGATGGCACATGATTCGAAATCGGAATTCAGTCGCGGTGGTCTTGATGAACTTTAAAAATATGTTGATCTGACCATCATCTAACTTCCTCCAATTAGATCGAATAAAAGGGATTTTTCAGATATTTTGCATATTTATTTATTTCATTGAAAGGATGCAATCCGCAAGCTTTAAATCTATTTTTAATTATTTCTGGTCAAATTCAAATTCTTTATTAATCATGTTAAAAAGTTAGAAATATAACTTGTGTGTTAAATAAAATAAATAATTGAATTGAATTTTCAATATTGGTGCAAATTGAATTTTAGTTTATTCTTCTGTAGGATGAAGTCTTCTCCAAGCTAGTACTCCCTTTCATCACCCATCTTTAAGAGGCTTGAATGCTGACACGTCACATGATTGTGAAATACTGGTTGTTTTGAGGTATAAACAAATCAGAATTAAATTCAATTTGTTTAAATCAGAATTATGTCTGATTTTGTGCCGCATATCTCTATTTAATAATAACAAGGATAGTACTGGCAGAGCCTTCTCAATTTAGGACACTCTGTACAACAAAAAACAATTTCTCTAGCTACTGTACACATATCAGAAGATGTCAAATATTATATTAGCGGGACCGATTTCCATTAACAAAACAAATCGAAAGACTGTAATTTGGAACCACCTGGATAACTCTATCTACTCTGATTTAGAGATAATAACGATGTTATTCGCAATTTAGCAAATGAAAGATAATTGAAAGTGCAAAGTTCCCAACATTGAAAAAACACACACAATGGCGAAGAGAAATCACGCGATGCGTTCACATGAACGAAAAAAGAAAAACGTCATGGGTATCACACGCAAACAGATAACACCTTTTAAAATTGCGATAACGAGAAGAAACACCGAGATTGTTTACATTTTACCGGAGGAATTTCGTCGGTAAACATAATGTTTAGAGCGGCCAAAGTCAACAGGTACACTCTGGGATTAGTCACGCGATATTATTTTGTACAATTCGTACAACTCAACATGAACACCAAAAGAACTGTTAATTAAGATTATTTCAAAATTTTGTCAAACGTTTTATGGGGTATAGTTGGAGATATTGTCCCTACGAAATCAGGGCACCCTGTATATAAACTATTCATGTATATAAACTATTCCAGTCTTATTGGTAATAAGAGTTAGTTAACTTACCGTTACCAAATGGTTAATCATTGACGCAAATATTCCGTTAATTTTAGATTTTCCATTTCACCAAAAAAGCAGCAATAATAGATATTTGTTAAAAATTAAAAATCAAATCATCGAAACGAGCAAATCAGTTTTGAAGGAGTTAGATTGACCTTGAAAAGTAAAAAAACACTTATTGTTGCCGAATGGTTAATAATTCACTCAAATATTCCACTAATTTTAGGTTTTTCCATTTCATCAAGAAAACTACAGTAATAGATATTTGTGAAAGATTCAAAATCAAATTATTATTTTTAATTTTTTCTTGTAAAAAGGTTCGTCCGTCAATAAATAAATAATAATAATAATAATAAAATCATCGATATGACTGTATTGGATTGACCTTGAAAAGTCACAAAGGTCGAACACCTCACCAATAATACGAATTATTCGATTCGCCCGACTCCCATGTCATCGTGAATGAACGATGAGTTTACAAAAGCTCGACAAAGTCTAAACTCAAGTTCAATGAAGACGAAAAGTAGCTTGAATATATGAATAATCAACTTTACAAAATTATGTTGTAAAAACTGTATTTTGGATTGATGTAAAACATGAATTATCGCCGGCAATCTGTTTCAGGCTTTTAGCTCTTACCGCTAGAGGCAAGATAAGAGGCAAAGCTAGATATGGGCAACTCAAAAAGTCAAGTCTGTGAGCGAGATCACAAAAAATGATCATTTTTCCAGTAACTGCTCTGGGCGGGGTGACTCATGGTACGGCAGAGGTAGCAGAAGTTGTAATACAGATCTCTGCAATTGACCCTACCTATCTGCCGTACGCTGGCAAAATGACCTCGCTTCACCGACTTGACTCTTTGAGTTAGCTCTCCTCACGTCTTCAGCCGTCCACTGTATTTTAACCATCTCTAGAACAAGCTGCAACCTCCAATTTCGTATTATTTATTCCTGTTTCTGAGTAACAAACCTCAAAAATACTTTTTCCATTCACATAAAATTCCGGTTATTCCAAGAATTATTAATATGACTCCTCCACTGACTAATGCAATTAACGCACACCTTGCCTCGTTGCCGATAACCCACATATTGAATCGTTCCATTGTTTTTCTTGTCTTGTATTTTCGAAAAAGTGAAACTGAAATTGACCAACATTCATCAAAAAAAAAAAAACAATCATGACCTCGTTTGATATGAAAAAAAAAATTGCTGTTCGCACGAAACCCGTATCATCCTCGCCCAGAACGAAACCTTGATTGTGTTATGAAACAATTGGCGGTTTCTAAACAGGCCATGCCGATAAGGAAATTTCGCTCGTTTCGTGTTACCGATTGAGTCACGGGCCAAGGGCTTTAAAGATTGCTCCCGTCGACAACAATAACAGTTGCAGTGAGAGGTGGGGATTGCTTTTTTACTTTCTCCGTTACGAAGTACGAGAAAGTATTGTGATCGTGATTTTTAAAAAAAAAATTTTTTTGCGGAAGTATCCGTTTTGGGGTCCCTAGATACCATTTCAACAATTTCTGATATCACAAAAACATTTAAACAAACATCGAAGACAACAAAGAAATGAACATCTTTTGCTTGAAAATATTTTTCATAAAATCATTGCTATTCGAGAAAACAATTTTATTTTTTTTTAATTTTTGGTTTATAATTATGAAACGATAATAGTTACAGCAAATTTATGTGAATAACGATTATAGAGAATGCCAAAGTGAACAACTTCTAAAGAATACGTTTTTTTCGAAATCTCGTTAGTTTTTGAGTAAACCGAATTTTTGAATTTGAAGTATAATTTTTCCATCTTTCGTTTCATCCACTCGATGTACATTTAAAATATGATTTCAATTGAAAATAAACCCATGAAAACGTAAATATAAAGTTGGAGAAAGTAACATGATGGCCACATCACCATTTTTTGTAGATAAACTGATGATAAATTATGATGATGACGATAATCGACTTATTCGATTGCCTCATTTTTATTTTTCCAATTGTTTATATAGCGTATGCCGAAAAATATTGCCCAAGCTAATTTTTTTACGAGAGCTGGCGAATTTTACAAAAAGTTGATATTAAAATATTGGTGTGCGTTCGTGAAGAAATTATAATTTTTTTTAGTAATCAAGGAGAGAGGACGTTTTTTTATGTTTCCAATTGTTTAAATAAGGTACGGCGAATCTATTGTTGCAATAACTTTTTTGTAGGAGCTGACGAACTTTGCAAAAACTTGAAATTAAAATATCTGTGCATCCGAATTTTGAACGCGGCGTGGAGAAATTATATTTTTTTTAGTCATGAAGGAGAATAGAAGTTTTTTTTATTTTTTTTAATCCTTCTAAAGAGTATGGTAAATCTATTGCCGGTGCTAACATTTTAATGGGATCTGGCGAATTTTACAAAAAGTTGAAATTAAAATATTGCTGCGTCCGAAAAACGACCGCGGTGTGGAGAAATCATAATTTTTTTTTAGTTAGCAACGGGTATGGAATTTTTTGTATTATTGCAATTGTTAACATCGGGTATGGTGAACCGATTGAGGCAATAACTTTTTTAAATTGAGCTCGCGAACTTCACAAAATGTTGAAATTAAAGTATTGGTGCGTCCGAAAACCAATCGCGGCGTGGAGATTTTTTTTTTAGTCATCAAGGTGAGTTTAAATGTTTTCAATTGTTTAAATAGGGTACGCTGAATCGATTGATGCAATAACTTTTTTATAGGAGTTGACGAACTTCACAAAAAGTTGAAATTAAAATATAAAAATCGACCGCGGCGTTGAGAATTTTTTTTTTTTAGTCATCAGCGAGAATCGAGTGTTTTTTTTTCATTGCTTCTAAAGAGTATGGTGAATCTATTGCCGATGCTTACATTTTTATGGGATCTGGCGAAGTTTACAAAAAGTTGAAATTAAAATATTGCTGCGTTCGAAAAACGACCGCGGTGTGGAGAAATCATAATTTTTTTTTTAGTTAGCAACGGATGTGGAATTTTTTGTATTATTGCAATTGTTAACATCGGGTATGGTGAATCGATTGATGTAATAACTTTTTTAAAGGGAGCTCGCGAACTTCACAAAAAGTTGAAAAAATTAAAATTTGTGCGTCCGAAAATCGACCGCGGCGTGGATAAATAATTATTTTTTTTTAGTCAGCAAGGTGTGAAATTTGTTAATATCGGGTCTGATGAATAGAAGATTAACGTAGCTAACTTTTGTATATGAAATAGCGAACTTTGAGAAAAATCGCAATGAGTGTAGTTTTTTTGTTAAAAATAATTTTATGGATGCTTTGGCTCTTTATAACAGTAATAGTTTTTATATACTTATAATATTAAGCATGAAATCTATCGATAACTTCACAACGGAATGTAGGAAGTAGAAGCCCTCTTTGAATTCTTAACACTAGAACACTCCAACTTCGAAATATTGCTGAAGTTATGATTTAAAAAAGTGCATCGAGAGATTTTTTGCTGACATTAAAACGGATTGATTCGTTTAATTACAAACATGTCGTGACTGAATGGCATACGCCTAAGTAAAAAAAAAACGGATTGATTATTTTTTAACTGTCGATGTGTAAATTCATTAAACATGCCTAAATGGATGTGTTGAAATTGCCAGCGGTAATTATTTTGTATACAAAATGCACCTGGAGACCGTTTGTTTGCGTTTGCGACGGGGGCCAGGAAAAAAAAAGATTTAGGAAACTTTTAATTGGCTTTGGGAATTTACGGTTATTACTACGGATTCTCCCAAAAGGACGCGATTTTCGAGGGCGAAATTAATTGGATCGGTAAATAATACACAGAAATATTTGGACGGATAATACCAATACTAAATTCTTTGTCAACTGAAATGGTTAATATTACTGGTTGTTGAAATTAGGCACTTGGTAGGTTTCACAAATTTCAAAAATTTGTGAAACCTACCAAGTGCCTAATTTCAACAACCAGTAATATTAAAAATGTTTCACCACGTGATAAACGAGAACCAAATTCAACAAATATTAAATGGTTAAGGAAGAATTTCTGAAGTAGCTAGTAAAATATGGACAATATGTAACAATTTAACTGAATATTTGAATCACAACTAATTATTGTAAATATATATCCTACGCACGGAAAAATCCTTATTTGCGGGCTTGTATAACTTAGCTGGTGTAAATAATATTTCATCATAATATGTCAAATTCGCGCTTTAAAGAAAACTTCCAATAGAATTTGTTCCCACCTGGGAATATGATTTACAGGTTGTACACAAATTCCGATCTAGCAGCTGTTGCCTAGTCCACATCTCGTTTGTTTGTCGTTTCTTTTTTTTCGTCTTTCCACATCTACCTCTTCTTTGGCCGAACGACCTAGGTAGAGGTACCCGTCGGTCAGCTAAAGTGGACCGGTTGTTCCGCGCCGTCGTCGTAATTAGGTCAGACCAATTATGATAACCTGATTCGGTGCCATTTAAACTCGTCGTCGAATTAATGGCGGCTCTTCGATTCGACAATCGTTTACGCCACCGGATTACGCGGATGTTAAGTAGGCCGAGATGATACACCACAATCTATTTAACGAGGAAAAGACGTACGATGACAAATTCATCATCATTTAGATTGTGGCACTGTTAAACAAATAACTAACCTACCATTAATATACATAGAATTTTCATCATTTTAAATAAAGCCAACAGAATATTGATGATGAAATTGAACATTTATTTATGCCGTAACTTGGAAAACGATAAAAATATAGATATTAAAAAATATCAGAGACTGAAAGTACCTGATTTAATTTGTACGTGTTTTCTTAGTCATAATAAACCAGCAAAAGAAGGATAAGCAGTTATTTTATAGTTTGAAAATGACAAGCTGAAATTGTCGAAACTATAGTAACTACTCCAAGTTAATAAAGTGATACCAACAAAGTTATTCGTTTTATTTGAGTTATTTTATATCATACCGTAATTCTAAGTGGCAGAATCACTAGTTGAACTTTGTCGACAACTCCCACAATGTTACAATTGCATTGGCCATGATTTTTAAGATGGCGTCAAGAAATTTTTTGACACTCCAAAATTTATGTCATCCTTAACCTCAAAAACAGCAACAAAATAAAACTATCAATTGCACAATTGATAGTTTTATTTTCGAATATGTTTCATTCATCACTCAAATTCATAGAAATAGAAATCCCAGTTTAAACGATAAACCCTATTGTTACAGAACTATTGGGTATGTATATATATTTTTTTAAACGAAACCATCGTATTGTAACACAATGGCAGATTTGAGTAATTTGCGTTTACACCGAGTCGTAAAAGGGAAATATGCAAATCTATAGGGTCATTTACAGATGTCATTTAGAACTAATTTCACTTTATGATGTTTGCCCAGACGTCGTCGTCGTCGTCGCCGTCTGGTGTGCATTTTACGATTTCTGGGATTACCCACCGTTACGGTTCGGCGGAAACCCTCTCGCCGCCATACGGTGTGCCAGAAGGGCACTTACCTGCGCTCTACCTGCGCGGCAGGTGCCTCCGTTGGGAGGAGCCCGATCGACAACAGATAACAGGTTGTAATGATTATCTTCGAGGAAACGGATGTGACTCATTTGAATATTTCTGCAACAATGAATCCGTAAATCTCGATTATTGCTTGTTAATTAACGGATTATTATGCATAATTTGTCTGTTTTAATACCCCTATAAATAAGTTATTTATTTATTCAAAGAAAGGGATAAAATACGTGCTTAAATTACGTGCTTAATAAACATCAAAATTGGTGTAATTATTTTGGTCAAATTTAAAAAAATCATATCTTCTTAAGGGAGCAACAAATCAAAAAATGTTTCTATATAAATATTATAGGGGAATACTTTGTGAATATACTGGAGCTTTGACAGACTCTTCAAAGTCAAAACTGAAGGCATGAAGACTCCCGAAAAAATAATCTTGAATCGCTCACTTTGAAGGCCGGGGCCTCGGGACGGGGGCCCCCAGAAATAAAATAGTTGTCACTTTTCAACCCTGCCGATAAGAGGTATCTTTGGTGAAAATTTCAGCCGAATCCGTGTCACGCGATTTTCACTCAAATTTCCAATGTTTATTGAAAAATGAAAAATATGGTACAATGCATAACTCGCGAACGATTAGAAAAATCGAAAAAATTCAAAGAATAAATGTCATAGAGCTGTCTTCAAGAAGAAGACAAAGTTGTTTCAAATCATTCAGGATGTGCAGGGGAGGCTTTTCAAATTTTTATCTATAATTTTGAAAGAAGGCCGTGAAGGTCTTAGGGGGGATCATTGGGACGATTACATTTGCTCACTACATACCTCTTAATAGCTGCCATGTCGCCTAAACAGATCATCTCCATCGGCAGTACTGAAGAGGGTAAAAAAAATAAAAATTTTTGGAGAAAATCAATATTTTAAAAAATATGCACTTTATGTAAGAATTTTGTATATGTTCTCGATTTGGTTTCAATAGTTATTACAAAATTTGACATTTGAGTTAAGAAAAAAATACGACACCGAAAAAGAGGTTGAAAATTTTTGGTCGCTTTTTGAAAAATGAAATCTTGTTAAGGGGGCAACAAATCAAAAAGTGTGTCGATATAAATAATGTAGGCGGATGCTTTGTTAAGAGATCCCGCCACCGACGGATCCTTCAAGAGTAAAAATAAAGTCAGTGGCGGCGTTTTGGCGCACGCCTGAAATTTCAAATATAAGGCCGCGGCTCCAAAACGGCTCTAACGATTTTTGTTAAAATTGCCAGGGATGTTCTGTTTGCCGAGGGGAATACTTGGAAAAAATTTAATTGAAATCGGACTGTTCGTTTACGAGTTTTGACACTAAAAAAAAAAAAATTTGGTCGCTTTTTGAAAAATCAAATCCTGTTAAGGAGGCAACAAATCAAAAAGTGTGTCGATACAAATAATGTAGGCGGATGCTTTGTAAAGAGATACAGCCACCGACGGATCCTTCAAGAGCAAAAATAAAGTCAGTGGCGGCGTTTTGGCGCACGCCTGTAATTTAAAATACAAGGCCGCGGCTCCAAAACGGCTATAACGATTTTTGTTAAAATTTCCAGAAATGTTCTGTTTGCCGAGGGGAATGCTTGGAAAAATTTTAATTAAAATCGGACTGTACGTTTCCGAGTTTTGACACTTGTTTTTTTTTTCAAATTTGTTCGGATATTTTTCACGGGGGGTGGTGGGGTAGAGTCAGAGGGGCGGTACCCAGAAGGATCGATAGAGCTCTCTGGGAAGCATCGGACAATGTCGACAAAATTTCCAAAAAATTTGCCTCCGCTCCCAGGGGGTGATTTTTACGTTTCGCCCAATTACTCCGAAACCGGTCTACACGCGCCGGTGAAACTTGCTGGGGATGCGTCCGAGGGGAAGATAATAATAATAATAATAATAATATTTGAGAGGGTTGTCTGTTGAAAAAATCAAAGCGATAGGCCTCCATTTGTCGAAATTAACCATTTTAACCAAATTTTTGGGGAAAAACTCAAAAGACAGAGAGTCTCTTTGAAATATTTTTTAAAGTCTAAAAGAATTGCCGCCACGCTCCTCCTCGGCCGCCAAAAAACTTCTCCTCCGTCGCGTTTATTCGTCGTTTAAAAATTCGCCCCGATTCCGGAGGGGTGTTTTAAAATTTTTGAAAAAATTACAGCTCAATGCTCGATCGACCCCCTACCTATTTTAAAAGTTTCAACTCTTCGACTTAAATAGAAAAAAATACGTCCTCGATGGGAGCAAAACGAACCAAACGGGCCAAACGACGGCTCTGGAAGGGTAGGGGGTGCTTTAAAATTTTTGAAAAAAATAACAAATCAAAGCACGTTACACCCCCTTCTCATCCTAGAAGTTTGAGCTCTTGGATTTAAGTAGAAAAAAATACGTCCGCGAAAGAAACTGGAAACTTTAGAAAAAGTTTATGGTCACTTTTTTGAAAAATCATATCTCGTTGAGTGATAAAAAATCAAAAAGTGCGCCGATGTAAATAATGTGGGCGGATGCTTTGTAAAGAGAATTCCCGCCACCGGCGGATCCTTCAAGAGCAAAAAAAAAGTCAGTGGCGGCGTTTCGGCGAACCCCTGAATTTTCACATATGAGGCCGTTGCTCCAAAACGGCTCTAACGATTTTTGTTAAAATTGGCAGAGATGTTCCGCTCGCCGAGGGGAGTATGTGGAAAAAATTAGAAAAAAATCGTCCGGAGCGTTTTCGAGTTTTGACACTTGTTTTTTTTTGGGTTTTTTATTTCCGGGGGGTAGTGGGGTGGAGTCAGAGGGGCGGCACATGGAGGGATCGATAGAGCTCTCGGGTGTGCGTCGGACCGTGCCGGAAAAATTTCCAAAAAATTTGCCTCCGCGCCCCGGGGCTGATTTTTACGTTCCGCCACGGTAACCCGAATTACTCCAAAACCAGTCAACGCACGGTAGTGAAATTTGGTGGGGATGCACAGGAGGGGGAAGAGAGTTTTTGTTGAAAAAATCAAAGCGATCGGCCTTCATTTGTCGAAATTAACCATTTTTGACCGAAGGGGGTGGTAAAAATTTAGGGGTTAAACTCAAAAATTCAAAAAAGGTCTTTTGAAAATACTTTTTAATAATAATAATAATAATATATATTTACGGATAAACCAATTTTTACAGAAAATTACAAATTAAAAATAAAAACTCTAAGGTCTAAAAAAATCGCAGATTGATTGATCGATAATAACATGCGCTAGGAATCAATCAAAATTGTCCATTTAATATATAAGGGGCTGAAAGACCTCTGGCCGATAGCCATTTATCAGACTAATCAGACTAACAATCATTATAATAAAAACACTTTTACTCTGTTGGTATAACAGAAATTTTTATTGTTGACTATGGTTTCGGCAACTCAACTTGCCATTATCAAAACAGAAACTCACCTTGTGTTTTGATAATGGCAATTTGAGTTGCCGAAAATAAAAATGTTTGTTATATACTCTGGCCGCGCTATGAAGGCGTCTGAGGTGATTAACGAAGAGTCTGAAGGGTCGCCCTCGTCTGAAGTGATTGGTTTTTGTTACTTCACACTCACAGATGTTTACAGGTTACTTGCTAGCTGTTGGTGCCACTATCCGATTCTCTTCATACATCAGTGGTTTTTAAAAGGTTACAGATAGCACCTCAGATGCCTTCATAGCGCGGCCAGACTTTACCAACATAGTGAAAGTGTTTTTATTATATTTACAACATGTATAACGAAGTTGAAGCCTCCACCATAAACAATAACAATCATTAAGTTTTTGTATGTATAAAGTCTGCTAATTAAGAAATTTTAGTAGTAGTAGTACTATACATAGGAAATTAAAAATGTTCAGTTTTTTTTACAATTTTTTGTTTGTTATAGGCCCAGGAGGCGATCGGGCAGTAGTATAGTGGTCCTGGACGGGGACCTGGATCCGGTGAAGAAGCCGCCGGATGACTTGGACGACAGCGGCCTGGACTACAACATGGTGATGATGTTGGCCGGAGACAATGGACCTCACAGGGAGATGGCGGTGGACGTACCGGATTCCTTCATTGCCAGAAACAAAACGCCACCGCGGTATCCACCCCCAAAACCGATACTCACCGTAAGTTTTAATTTTTACCAAAATCAATAACAGTAGAATACTAACCATCAGAAGCCAAGTACAAAATATATACATAACAATCTTTAAAAAGGAGGATATTTTCGAATTAACTATTATTGATTGATGCTCCATTTGTCATTGAGTATACTGTAAACTAATTTTGGAATTTGAGTCTTCTTAAAGTACAGACAGAAGATAGAAGATTGGGAATACGAATTAATATTTAACGCAGGGTTTAAGAAAGGATGATAATATGCAATAGATATTAATTCTACCAAATAGAAATTCTGAATGTTTAAAATGTGTTATAAGAAATATTACAGAAGAAGTTTTGAAGTTTTGTCTTTGGATAACTCTACTCCATTAAAGAAAGAAGGATGTTATAAAGAGGCCAATTTTGGTCCGTTTCCAGAACCTCTCTTAATCCACGGAAAAAATATCAAAACTTCTTCTGTAATATTTCTTAAACACATTTTAAACATTCAGAATTTAAATTTAATTAATGTCTATTTCATATTACTATCCTTTCTTAAACAGAATGATTCCAAAAGTGGGCCAAAAATCACCTCTTTTTAACATTCTCCTTTGTTCAACGCTTAAGACGCTAGATGTCGCCATAACATTGTACCTATTCTCTGAGAAATGTATCTGATTAATATCGTCTTCTTTCGCGCCTATGCGTTATCGGATGGTGACTATCGGTAAAGCACTTTTCATTTTGTTTACGGTAGGTTAGCTGTTGTGCCGAATCAAGTTACATACTTTGTTCATAGATTAAGACGCTAGATGTCGCCATAATGTTGTATCTATTCTTTTCGGTATGTATTCATATTTTCTTCTTTCGCGCCTGTCCGTTGCCGGAGGTTGGCTATCGGTGAAGCAATCCGCGGCTGTTGCGCCGAATAAATTCTTGGCTAAAATATCTAAGAATCTTTAGCCAAGAAATCCTCCATCCTCCCGGCCATCCACGTTCCCCTTAAAGTATTTGTTGTTGCAATCCGTACTTCTCTGGCTGTCTAATTTTATGTCGTGAGTAGTAACGGCTGGTGACGTAATTAATGGCAGGGTCATCGGAAGTAAAGATTAGTCAGGAGTTCAGCACAACGCGTCTTTGCGAGAGTGAATGGGTCAATCGGCCCGCAACCATCTATATAGTCATCTCTACTACCCTGGCCCTACCACGTGTCACGTCACCAGCCAGCCGCCAGTGATCGTGAGATATTCCAACTTTCTTTTTTTCACTGCGTGCACAACTTCTGTCCTAGTCTTCATCCTTCCTAGGACCTCTTCGTTGGTCAAATGCTTCGTTCAGAGGATTCTCATAATTCTTTTGTACAACAACTCGATTGTATGTAGTTTGTTTCATCGGTGTAGACTCCTCTTAGGTCCAGTATTCTACTCCATACACGAGTACAGGAAATACATAGCATGCAATCTAATCAGGCGAAACTTAATTTTCTAAAATCAGACTCACAAGGGGAGGATCAGATGTGTGACTCACCGATTTCATCCACCTTTGGCATACGTGTAGGTCATAACTAGGAGTGTAACAGGTGCAAGTAATAGGGCGCACTATTCAGCCATTTTCGAGAAAAAAAAATGTTTTTGAATTTGTTATTTACTCGTCTTTTTGCGTTAACGTAAATTCATCGACCTTTTGGCGCATCGGTAAAACCTCCGATTCGTAGTCGGAAGGTCGAAGGATCGAACCCCAATGTTGAAGTTGGGTTCATTCATCTTCTTTTTATAGTTTTTTATAAATCCATGTGTATTTAAATATCTTAATTTTAGAATCAAACAATTTTTTTCTCGAAAACGGCTGAATAGTGCGGCCTATTACTTGCACCTGTTACACACCTAGTTATGACCCACACGTGTGCCTCCTTGTCAGACTGTATTTTTTTAGGACTTTGCTTATTTTAAAGGGTAGTTGATGAATAAGGTACTCTCCAGTTGGTTTTATAATTTTATTTTCTGGACTACTTTCAGGGAAGAAGGTTCCCCATCTTCAGCAGAAAACTAAAAAAGATTATAGAATTCTAAAATATATATATGAGTGAAGAAATTAATAAAAACTAGTGGTCAGGAATATGAAGAGTTAAAGTATTAAATAAATAAGAAATAAAGTAACTTACAGGTCAAATCAAGGTTGAATTAAGAGATGCATTGAGATAATGGAGAACTTTCTTCCCTGAAATTAGTCCAGAAAATAAAATTATAAAACCAACTGGAGAGTACCTTATTCGTCAACTAACCTTTACTACACCATCCAGTTAACAATAGATCACAACTTACACTTCTACTTGCTTATTTTCTTAAATGCTGCTTTAGCTTTCACGAGTGTGAAGTTAGCAATAGATTTGAAAAATTAATGTGTCGTAGAAGAGAAAAGCGAATCGAAAAAATAACGAATCATATAGTTAGGGAAGATGTAAATTAATACCACCAAAAGAATCAACCCTTCTTTTTTAAGTCGGCAATCAGCCACAACCATATAAAAATTCTTATTTCTATCCATAAATTAAAAAAAATAATTATCTCGACACTTGCAGAAATCTATACCCCGCGTCATCTCGATTTTTGATAAATTTTAATTAGCCATAACCAAAAAAAAAAAATTCTTATTCTTCTCACTAATACAAGCACTTTCAAAAGTCAAAAAGTCAAAGAAACGTTACTGGTACTCCTTTATTCCTAAAAAAATAATTTTCCGCGTCTTGCGCAAAAAATACATACCTCGTGATATAAATCCCAATTTTTGACAAAATTTTCAGTTTGCCATAACTAAATAAAAATTCTTATTCTTCTCACTAATACAAATTCTTTAAGAATCATAAGTCAAATAAGCGTTACGGGCACCCCTTCATCCCTCAAAATAATAATTTCCACCGTCACGCACATAAAAATATACCTTGATTTTTGACTGAGTTTGCAGTCAGCCATAACTAAATAATGTTTTTATTTTTATCACTGATATAAGTACTTTGATAATAAAAAGTCAAACAATGTAAAGGTCACCCCTTCATATTCCAAAAAAATAATTTCCCCAATTACTCACAGAAATCCACACCTCGCGATATAAATGTCGATTTTTGAAAAAGTTTCCAATCAACCATAGCTAAATAAAAAATTCTTGTTCTTACTAATTTAAGTTCTTTAATAATCAAAAGTCAAATATTCATTCAAAAATATTCATCCCCCAAAAAAACAATTATTCCCCTTCACGCACTCGATGTAAATCTCGATTTTTGACAAAGTTTGCTGTGAACCATAACTAAATAAAAATTCTTATTCCTATCATTGGTGTAAGTATTTTAATTTTAAAAAAGTTAAAAAAACGTTTTCCCTTTCAAACCCCAAAAATATAATTCCCCACATCACTCACAGAAATCCATACCTCGCGATGTAATTCTCGATTTTTGACAAAGTTTGCAACCAGCCTTAATGAAATAAAAATTCGTATTGTTATCACCAATACACTTACTTTAATAATCAAAAGTCAAAGCAAGTATTTCAATTTGAAAAAAGTAAAAAAAAAAAACGTTACCGGCACCGTATCATCCAAAAAAAAAAAAATCCTCCGTTACTCGCAGAAATCTATACTTCGCGATGTAATTCTAGAATTTTGACAAAGTTTGCAATCAGCCATAACTAAATCAAAACTCATATACTCATCACTAATAAAAGTAGTTTAATAATCAAAAGTCAAATAATTTACGGGCACTCCTGCATCCCCCAAATAAAATAATTTCCCCAGTCATTCTCAAAAATCTATACCTCGCGATATAAGTTTCGATTTTTTACAAATTTTCCAATCAACCATAACTAAATAAAAATTCTTATTCTTATCACTACTACAAGTACTTTAATAAACAAAAGTCAAAAGAACGTTACGGGCCCTCTTTCAAACCAAAAATAAAATTCTCTCATCACTCAGAAATCTATACACCGTGATATAAATCTCCATTTTTGACAAATTTTGCAATCAGCCATAACTAAAAAAAAATTCTTATTCTCATCACTAATATAAGAATTTTAATAATAAAAAGTAAAAAAAAAAACTGTCACCATACTGCCAAGATAGGCTATTCATAAAGTAATCTGCAGCTCAACATCTAAAATCTATTGTCTTGTTTATTAACATAATCGTCCAACTGGAAATCAAAGGCGAAAAGCATCGATTTCTCATTTTTATTTTATTGTCAGGGGATCTGTTTACTTCAATTCACTCCATTCATGATTGTCAATTCGTTCAGAATGTTTAAAAAATTTTGTCAGAATTCGTGATTTTTTGGCTGTTGAACCAATTCATTTTATAAGGATTAAATACACCTAATTGGTAAATATTCGTCAAAAAGTTCCAAATACAGTCGCAGGGTGCTTAACTGCATGTTACACTTTTTTTAATCGTTTTCCAAGGCACTCTTTCAGTAATACATAAATATATAGGTATTTATTGCACCGGAGGAAACAATTCCCAATTACATGACAACATACTCGTATATAGAGAAGTATAGTTCATCCGTTGAGAGCTGACGGTGACTTATTAATTTTGCATTTTATATCTATCTTTTTCTATCACGTACGAAACAGTCTGAAATAAAAGACGAAACGTGTGTCTGCGTGTTAAAGAAATAGGGCAGCGTAAACGTAGGTCTAAGCTCACGCATGACTCTTGCATCGCATTGGCACGCTTCATATAAACACACAAAACTCGCGAACGCTACGTCAAATAACATAACCGTAAAAAGTTTTTGCGAGAATTTTTAAATATCCCGCCAATGAAAATCAGCGCGGCACCAAATTTTCTTACGGACATACGTTTACTTAAATCTTGATTCGTGCGATTTTAAGCGATGAGTCACAGGCAGCTCTCAGCGGACCGACTATATTACATACTAACATAATTAAAACTAAAAACAAAAATCATTACAAACTAGTTAAAAGTGTATCAATTTATAAGGTTGTTATTCGTTGAAAATTCATTTCACTTGTTAAGTATTCAAGTAAAAACACTTTTTTAATTGTCAATTGTTGAAATTACAGGCAACAATTGCTTCGTCACATTTCGTCGCCTGAAGAAGCCACAGTGTGGTGTTTTTACTTTAATACTTAGAACAAGAAGTTGTTAAGTGGTTGATAACAGTGTGTAATGATGATATAACTAAGAGGAATACATTGTTAAAAATTGTGTGCCTAATTTCAACAACCTTTAATTTTTAAAATGTTTCACTACGTGGTAAACGAGAACCAAATTCAACAAGAGAGAGTTGTTAAATAAATCACAATAATTATCTATTCAGTCGATAATTTATTCCAGGAGGTAATATCTTAAAAGTTGGCTTAGATGCCAATGAGATTATGTGTTTGTACAAATTAATTTATCAAAATAATTGCCTTATTCTGTTTCTCGGAAATAGTACTTCAACACAGATCTAGATTTACCAGAATTTACGTTCGAGATTATTTTCGGTTCTTCTTTTAGAAATAGTTCTTCAACTATTAAGGATTATTTTGTTTAATAATTGCGTTTAAATATTTTACTTGGCTTCTCTACTATTATTTGCCTTTTTTTTACTTACCCGCTAACTCTGTGCTAATCCATTGCGCGACCCTTTGCCGGGCAGCCTCTTCTATGCGATGTTCTATTGCGGGAAAAATTCTGTGAGTTGAAACTCTAGGTGGGCTACGATCGTCTTCTCGGAGTGACCTTTGGCGACGAGAACCAGGAGCGCGCTATAGACGTCCCCGAAAATTTCGTTGAGAGAAAAAAGACGCCACCCAAATACCCCTCATCTCCCAAAACCATCAAGGTAATAAAAATAAAATTGGCATGAACACATTATCTTTCTTAAAAAAAAAAAAAACATTTGCTTGATTAACAATATTCCAGCAGTATTTAACTTCTATCAGTAGTCCTAATGTTGCTCAAATAACAATATTCCAACAGTATTTAACTTTTATCTATCTATCAGTAGTCCTAATGGAGAGTAAATTGGTATCAGGTATTAACAATTTTTTTAACACAAGCAATCTTAATTCTTCTGGAATAATTGTTGTGAATTAATTCGTCACCTTTTCTTACTTTTGCTCAAAAAATGGCTTTGAAATGATTTCCTGAAGAAACCACTGGTTCGATTCTATACGTCAATAGAAGATTCAGAAAATGTATTTGCGCAAGCACTTGACGTTAGCAAAAAAAAACTCGAAAATTGAAAATATCGAAAAACCCTCTAAATAACCTCTCCCCAAGAGAAAAGAAAATATTTCCCACTTTCACACACAACACCATTTTCTCGATTCCTATCCACCCGCAGGTAGATAACCTATAAATCTTTAACAATAATCTAGTTGCAGGTAGTTGTTATTATTATATTCTGTGGTTATATTTTGTAAGGTGATATTCTTTTTTGATTATTCAGGGAGCAGGTATACCATATTCTTAGGAGGGAGGCGCCACGTTTTCTGCGCCCAAAAGTATTAACGGCTGTTTTCCTCCCGTTCAATTTTTGTTTCGGCTTCTTTGTACACTCGAGGTATAGACAGGAAACGGCCGCTCATTGTCTGGGAGCTGACTCTTCACAATGTTGTCTGACATTCCGTTTTGTACCGGTAATGACTCGGCGCTGATTTATTCATCCGTAAACAAACAATGCGGGAAGAAACAAGGTCGTTCGCAAAATTACGAAACACAATTAATTTTTCGAATTCGAATATAAATATCATATCGTCGACGAAGCGAAGTGGCAATATCGCCTAACCGCCATTTGGAAGTAAATTTAGATTTTAACATAAATCTTTTCCCAGAAAGCTATAAATTAGTTTTTCTGCCTCTCCTATCAAAGGGCCCCCCCGGTTAAGATAGGTGAAATGCCCCCAGATTCGGAATTCCTAATTAACCAAATAATGTTGTAACTTGAGGTAATAATTATCGGCGGACATGGTTTATATGATCCCCCCTCCATTTTACAGGTAAGGGTTGAGGTTTAGCCAAAAAACTAATTAAAACTTTTTTGTAGCATTTTGTAAGACAGAAATTTTGGTTTTTTCTTTTTTTTTCTATCTCTAATAGTAAAAAAGTTATAACTAATTTAATTTTTTTCCTACTTGATTTTTCAATTTTCGTCGCACAGGTGGATATTTAGCAGAAAAACTTATAAAACATGTTTTGTAGCATTTTTCAAGACGAAAATTTTAGTTTTATATTTTTAACCTTAATACAAAAAAATTATGTGTAAATCTATTTATAAGTTTCTAAAAAATACTTACTAATGTTTTTCTTCATTTGTGATTATAGTAAAGTGAATTATAATAATATATATTATATACCGGGTGCATCAGACCACCCATACACCTCAAATATCTCGCGAAATACAAATCGGATTGACATACAAAAAAATATATCTATTTTTTTTTTGAGCTCTATCATGTGATGTGAAATTTAAACCACCACTCCTCCCCCCTGGGGCGGGGTGGGGGGTAACTTTGAAATCTTATATAGGTACCCCTATTTTTTATAGCAGATTTGACTTCTACTCTAAAATATATTAGGTTTTTATTCGAAACATTTTTTTCGAAATATTTTTTTTTTGTAATAGAGTGGAATTTGATAATCAAATTGATTTTTATTCGTTTCTAGGATTTTTTTTACAAAGAATTTTTTTTTTTTTGCTTATTTCTGACATAAAATTACGAATGACTTCAATCAACGACTACGTAAAAAATGTCGTAATCTATCATTTGATGCGAGAAATAAATATAATTCAATAAATGTTTTTGCCGAATATAGCGCCATCTGTCGCTCATCAAAAAAAAAAATTTCGGATAAAAACCTAATATTTTTTAGCATAGAATCCAAAGCTTCAATAAAAAATAGGGATTCCCATTTAAGATTTCAAAGTTACCCCCTCCCCGACGCAGGGGGGAGGGAGGGGCGGTTCACATTTCACACGACATGATAGGGCTCAAAAAACATTTTTGGATATATTTTTTTTAAATCTCAATCCGATTCGTATTTCAGGAGATATTTGGGGTGAACGGGTGGTCTGAAACACCCTATATATGTAATCTACATTTTTATTCAATAAAAATTGAAAAATCAAGTAGGAAAAAAAATTAAAGTGGTTATAACTTTTTTACTATTAAAGATAGAAAAAAAATTTAAAAACCAAAATTTTTGTATTGCAAAATGCTACAAAAAAGTATGTGTTAGTGTTTTGGCTAAACCTCAACTCTTACCTGTAAAATTGAAAAAATCGAAAAAAATAGCGGAAAATTGCATTTTTAGGGATGACGCACCACTCGAAATGTGTTAAAAGTTCCAAATGACCTTGGATGACCTTAAAAAAAAATTCTATTGATAGGTCTCTTGATAACCTACCTTGACGATTTTTTTCAGAATTTTGCATTAAACACATTGTCAGATAAAAAATTAAAACAAAAAATAACGCTTTTTGAGCCCAAAGGTGTGAGAGGAAGGGTGGGGACCATATAAAGTATGCCCGCGGATAATTCTTATCTCAAGATAGAACTCTAGTTATGTAATATACTATTACAATATTACGTAACTAAATTAATGTTATTATTGTTAACCTGTCAAAGGTCTTTCTGCCTAAATTCGAATATTTTCTCGCAAAGAATACTTTCACGTGTTTCATGCGGGGAAAGTTGCAAGAAACTTTTACAAACATTTCGTTACTATGTATTGGCAATGTTCAAATGCAGCAAAGGCATAGTTGGATGGCCTCTAAAGCCATTAATTATTATTTGTTTTTTAATAAAATGTCTTCCTTTTATTTATCATCCATTCAAAAACTCTTCTTCAGTGAGTTCGAGGAATTTGATATTGTTAATCTAATTAGAGGTAATTACGTGGTGCGCTGGAACTGGCCGATTCTAGCAATTATTTAGAAAGTGGATTTCCGCATGGTGTACCATTGGCATTCCACATTACAGTTCATCCTAAAGTAAATAAGTTTTATCATGAATAAAAATAGTTCTTCCTTAAATCTTAGTTATTGAAGAACATTCAAACTCAATTTTTACGATGAAAATGGGCGCGTTCGTCAGAATTTTCAACTGTTAACATGTTTATTTTTATTTACGCTGAATGTTGGTATTTGATGAACGCTACTTTTGTACCCTTCATTTCGGCGGCTACTTGGAACTCCCAGAGTTTCTGGAATGCAGTTCTATCTTGTGTGCAACAATATGGTAAAACAGCTTCTGCAATTCATCAAGCGTATTTCCATCATATAACCTCCAGTTTCTTCCAAAATCTTCTTCAGTAAACCTCTTCTATCGCTTGTACTTTTAAATAGAATGTCATAAAATGGAACGATCTTTAACTGGAATTTTCAAAAATAGCTTCACAACAGAATCTGTAAATCTCATATTTTATAGAGTTCCGCCAATATCTACTTCTCATTTTGGTCATTATTTTTGTTTTTTTTTAGACCGGCTTGAATGGAAACGCGACGCCGAGCGTTCAGCCGCCGCCCATCGTGACCAACAGTAGCACGGCGAAGCCGGTGCCGCCTCCGAGAGATCACCTGAAGATCGAAAAGGACGGCAGGCTGGTGAACAGGGCGCCGGCCCCGCAGTTGCCCTCAAGGATTACCAACAACAACAACAATATCCCCACCACGACACCGACGCCGCCGATTACGGGAACGACGGACCTGACGACGGGAGAGCCAACCAAAGAGCAGCTCAACAGCATCAAGAAATATCAAGTAAGTACACTTGTACCCTTAGAAATGCAATCGAGGAAAAACAAATTTCCGCCATGAAACTCCCCAGATAGTTTGCTTGAAAATTCCCCCATAACTTGAGTGTAAATCGTTCCCCATCGGTTTTTAGCAGCGGGAAATGTGATTTATTCTGGATTACTAATAGTCAATGCCAAGCCCTCTATTCCACTTTCTACTTACCTTCTGAAAAATGCATCGCTAACACATGATTCAGACACTGGAAAACATTGCGAAACCGCACAATGAATGTTCAGTCGGTGAAGTATGACCACATAGACAATACTATTCTGTAGGAGAGGTTTAATGATTTTTCTAACCTCAAACTTTTTTGTAAATGCACTCTCTAAACATCAATTAAAAGTTTTGACCGGGATCGGTGTGCGAAGGACGGGCAAGGGCGGCCGCTTTAATTAATTCATGAAATATGCATGCCCACTTTACCCTCCACCAAAAAGTTGAAAATGTCCTCAGAGTTTGGAGGTTCGATCGTGTATAAATAGCTTATTGCATGAATTGTGAAAAATTAGTTGGATTTAACGATTAAACCTGTTTCCTAAATCTATTTTTTTTTTATTTATAAGTGCAAATATTTCGAATTTAATCGTATAAATTGAATTGAAAGTGTAACTTGCATCCGACAGGGATCGAACCTGCAGCCTCCAGATGGCGCTGCCATTTGCGCCACAGAAGACGCACAGTTTCGGTACCGCCAGATCACATGTGCACACTGTCGGTGGAATCGTTATAATCGCAGAAAACTAAAGTAAAATCATCCTTTCTGGGGTTACAGAATTTGCTGCGCCACTGATAAAAACTGAAGAAATTGCGAAAAAGTTGGCAAATAGCCTTTAATTTTGAAAAAACTCTTTCTTTCTCTTCATCAGAAAATTAAACTAACTTAGTTTGCGTCAGGCAACTTTACAAATGATCCAATAAATCCGTCCGTTACAACCCTCTCAAGAACTTTAAAATCGAATTAACATAATACCATAACAGAGACTGTTAATTGTTTTAATTGCTTTCGGGATCTGCATAATCGCGAAGTTCCGGACGAAAGAAGAGGTCGACGAGAGGATAATCCTTCCTCCTGCGGCGCGGCGGCGGCGGCGGAGGGGGGAGCGGAGCGAAGAAGAGAAGATGATGAACTTGAAGGAGGTTAAGCGCGAAGAACGAGCCGGCAAGAATTTCTGGCACTCGAGAGGCGCGGCTCGGCGATTTCAATGCACGATTGTGTGCCGAGATTATTTCGAAATTTTTATTTTCATCGAACGCGACACACACACACACTCACAGGAATAATTAAAGTCTGACGGGAGAGGTCGCCTACTATTCACGTGAAGAAATCTGCTTCGGATTAGTGAATTTGCTATTAAAAATGAAAATAGCCGAGTTTTCCGAATTGGCTTCGCAAATGTTGTTCAAAATTCAAGGCCTGAATGATTTAAGCTAATAACGCTTTTAGTCATGCCAGTAGACAATATTAGCGGATACCTGGACACGAAATACTCCCAGACGTAATCTTGGAAACCTCATGTCAAAACGGCAACACTGCGCCCACAAAAGTGTTGATAACTGTCGTACAATCTGGGGAATTTCTCGGCGGGAAATTTAAATAATATTAGCGGATACCTGGACGCGAAATACTCCCAGACGTAATCTTGAAAATCTAAAGTGAAAATGGCAACACTGTATCCGCAAAAGTTTTGCTAACTATCGTACAATCTGGGGAATTTCTCGGCGGGAAATTTAAATAATAATAGCGGATACCTGGACGCGAAATACTCCCAGAAGTAATCTTGAAAATCTAAAGTGAAAATGGCAACACTGTATCCGCAAAAGTGTTGCTAACTGTCGTACAATCTGGGGAATTTCTCGGCGGGAAATTTAAATAGTTAGAAGTTTCTAGCAGTATTAGGGCAATTTAAAGTGTGAGAAAGTCAAATTGTCACTTAAAAGTGTTGCCAACTGTCATATTATGAGGTAGGAAATTGCTAATTTCTAGGCAAGTGATCGAGTTCTCGGGAAACTTTCGAGCAAACAATCTGTGGCGGAAAATTCGAATCTGAAAGAATTTTTTAGCGGAAAATTTAAATTTACGGGAATTTACAGCGCGGGTATGTCGAACTAAAACTTAAATGTTGTCAATTGTCAGTAGGAAACATCAAATTCAAACTCAAAAGTGGTGCCAACTGTTTTCCCAAGCTCAAATTCTGGGGGAACTTTCGAGCGAACAATCCAGAAAAATTTTGTTGGCAATGTCGAACTAAAATTCAAAAGTGTAGCCAACTAGTAAATGTTATCAATTTCCAGTAGCAAACATCAAATTCAAACTCAAAAGTGTTGCCAACTGATATATGTTATCAATTTCCAGTAGGAAACATCAAATTCAAAGTCAAAAGTGGTGCCAACTGTTTTGCAAACAAAACAATCTGAAGAATTTGGGTGAATTTTGTACCGGAAAAATCTGTAGCGAATTTAAAGTCTGAGAAATATCGAATTATAACCTGAAAGTATTGCCAACTGTCATATTTTTGTGTTGGGAATGTCGAACTTAAACCTAAAAGTGTTGCCAACTGGTATATGTTGTCAATTTCCAGCAGCAAACATCAAATTCAAACTCAAAAGTGTTGCCAACTGATATATGCTATCAATTTTCAGTAGGAAACATCAAATTGAAACTCAAAAGTGGTGCCAACTGTTTTCCAAATAAAACAATCAGAAGAATTTGGGTGATTTTTATACCGGAAAATCTGTGGCGAATTTAAAGTGTGCGAAATATCGAATTAGAACCTGAAAGTATTGCCAACTGTCATATTTTTGTGTTGGGAATGTCGAACTAAAACCTAAAAGTGTTGCCAACTGGTATATGTTGTCAATTTCCAGTAGCAAACATCAAATTCAAACTCAAAAGTGTTGCCAACTGATATATGTTATCAATTTCCAGTAGGAAACATCAAATTCAAAATCAAAAGTGGTGCCAACTGTTTTCCAAATAAAACAATCTGAAGAATTTGGGTGATTTTTGTACCGGAAAATCTGTGGCGAATTTAAAGTCTGAGAAATATCGAATTAAAACCTGAAAGTATTGCCAACTGTCTTATTTTTGTGTTGGGAATGTCGAACTAAAACCTAAAAGTGTTGCCAACTGGTATATGTTGTCAATTTCCAGTAGCAAACATCAAATTCAAACTCAAAAGTGTTGCCAACTGATATATGCTATCAATTTCCAGTAGGAAACATCAAATTCACAATCAAAAGTGGTGCCAACTGTTTTCCCAAGCTCAAATTCTGGGGGAACTTTCGAGCGAACAATTTTGTTGGCAATGTCGAACTAAAACTCAAAAATGTTGCCAACTGGTATATGTTATCAATTTTCAGTAGCAAACATCAAATTCAAACTCAAAAGTGTTGCCAATTGATATATGTTATCAATTTCCAGTAGGAAACATCAAAGTCAAAAGTGGTGCCAACTGTTTTCCAAACAAAACAATCTGAAGAATTTGGGTGATTTTTGTACCGGAAAATCTGTGGCGAATTTAAAGTGTGCGAAATATCGAATTAGAACCTGAAAGTATTACCAACAGTCATATTTTTGTGTTGGAAATGTCGAACTAAAACCTAAAAGTGTTGCCAACTGGTATATGTTGTCAATTTCCAGTAGGAAACATCAAATTGAAACTCAAAAGTGGTGCCAACTGTTTTGCAAACAAAACAATCTGAAGAATTTGGGTGAATTTTGTACCGGAAAATCTGTGGCGAATTTAAAGTGTGCGAAATATCGAATTAAAACCTGAAAGTATTGCCAACTGTCATATTTTTGTGTTGGGAATGTCGAACTAAAACCCAAAAGTGTTGCCAACTGGCATATGTTGTCAATTTCCAGTAGCAAACATCAAATTCAAACTCAAAAGTGTTGCCAACTGTTTTGCTAACAAAACAATCTGAAGAATTTGGGTGAATTTTGTACCGGAAAATCTGTGGCGAATTTAAAGTGTGCGAAATATCGAATTAAAACCTGAAAGTATTGCCAACTGTCATATTTTTGTGTTAGGAATGTCGAACTAAAACCTAAAAGTGTTGCCAACTGGTATATGTTATCAATTTCCAGTTGGAAACATCAAATTCCAACTCAAAAGTGGTGCCAACTTTCGAGCAAACAATCCAGAAAAATTCATGACGGGAAATTCAAATCTGGGGGAATTTTATAGCCGGAAATTTTAAATCTAGGAGAACTTAGGGTGTGGGAAATTCAATTTAAAACTTAAGTGTTGCCAACTGTTATAAGTTTCCAATTTCTGGGAGGAATATTCAAATTCAAACAAAAGTGGTGCCAACTATTTTTTCAAAGTTCAAGTTCTGGAGGAACCTTCGAGCGAACAACCTGGGGAATGTCGTGGCGGGAATATCAAATCTGGGGGAATTTCGTGGCAGAAAATATTAAATCTGTGGGAATTTGAAATGTAGAAAATTTAAATTCAAACTTAAAAGTGTTTGCCATTTATCATATTTTGGGGTTGCAAATATCTACGCGGAAAATTTAAACTTAAAACTGTTTTTCCAAGTTCTGGGGGAAATTTTGAGCAAACAATCTGGGAAATTTCACGGCGGGAAATTTAAATTTTGGGGGAATTTTGCGGCAGAAAATTTAATTTGTGGAAAATTTAAATTGTCATATTTTGAGGTAGGAAAGTGCCAATTTCGAGGTAGAAAATTCAATATCAAACTCAAAAGTGGTGCCAACTGTTTTCCAAAGATCAAGTTCTGGTGGAACTTCCGAACAAACAATCTGGAGGAAATGTTAAACGGTGGGGAATTTAAAGTGCGTTAAATTTGAATTAAAACCTGAAAGCGTTGCCAAATGTCATATTTTAAGGTGGGAAATTTCTAATTACGAAGCGGAATTTTTTTTTGGCATTTGACGTCACGTCATTGATAGTGAATTGTATATGCGTCAAAATTATGAAATCGGCGCGGTTTTCGTGACTGGAAATAAATACGAAATGTTGACCGTGTATTCCCTCTGTTTCCCCGAGAAACGTCAAAAAGTGCGGAGCGTTACACGGCGGTCAAAATACATTTCGATAAATAATTCAACACGGAGAAAATTCTACCGTGAGAAGTTGAACTTTTTTCTTGGAAAGTTGAACAGCATGACTACCAGTAGGATCACTATCTGATGAGGATTTAGATCATTCGATTTTCGATTCGCAAACAGCATCCCAAAATTGTGCGTGATGATGTTTGCTTGTAGAGCTTTATTATTGGTGGAATAATCGCCAAAATTATAACAGCCCTATTGAGGTATACAAGAGTTACTATGACGTTGTGTTTATTTGGTTGCCTACAATAAAACACGGATTTCATAATGTAAAAAATAAACGTTTGCTATTAGTTGTGGCAGGAATTTCCCAAGTTATAATTTCTATTAAAACCTGCGTGAGAAGAATGTAAAATTGTCGCCGGCATTGAATTAATGCCTTCTGCATTTTTTTCCTTTAAAGATGACTAATGAACTACCGCAATGACTATTATCATTTTGCCAGCGTAGTTTGTGTGGGAATTGTGTCCGTGAGGCAAGGTTTTGTAATTTTCTTCAATTTTTTTTTGTGTGAACAAAATATTGTCAACAAAATTTTACTAATGAGTTTTATATATTAATATAAATATGTGCTATTTATTAAATATTCTTACACGCTAGTTAATATAATTATTGTCTTTGTTAACTTTTTCCTTTAATTGTCGATGGATAATTATATTTAGACGTGTATCTTCCATCAAATCGTAGAGCCATCCCAAAATGTCGTGACACCCAGGGGTAAAGTTTGCACAGAATGAGAGAACGCCGAATTGAAGACGAATCATCACTTCGTGACCGATTCTGTGTCTATATGTACATTACGTTTACTGAATAATTATGAGTTTCCAGGGGATTGAAATTTAAGAAGTTCACTGCGCAATGTGTCACGTTATTTTGGGATGGCTCTACATCATTCAACACAAACACAATTATTTTCAAATTCAAATTTCACTGCACGTTCGACGTTGACGTAAAGATAGGTCAAGTAAAAACTTAAGGCACAACTTCAGAGAACTGTGTAATGTGTCACGATATTTTGAGGTGGCTCTACATCATTTAACACAAACATAATTATTTTAAAATTCAAATTTTACTTCACGTACGATGTTGACGTAAAGATAGGTCATACCCACAGAGAAATGAATTTTCTAAACTATTGGTTTAACTCTGAACTTTTTTTTATAATTCTCTTGATATGCAAATTAATTACGCGGTGACAGCCCGATGGTCATCCTTGGCACACGAAATGCATCAATGCCATCGGGTATTTCCATACCATAACAAGCAACCGGCTGAATTGATCACGACAAAACCTTGAGCACGGCGAAAAGAGCTGTCCCAATTTTTATTCAAACTTCTTGCAATCGCCGCGCACATCCATCAACTGCAGTAAAATTTTACGACCTCCCCACGTCACTGTAAACTCTAAAATAAAGAAAAACGCGCATTAAGCAACTTATTCGAATAAGTACGTATGTTTACAATTCGTCTTAAAAATACCCACCCTCTTTTTACTTCCTACGTTACGAAGTACGAGAAAGTATTGTGATCGTGATTTTTTTTTCAAATTTTTTTTTTACGGAAATATCCGATTTGGGGTCCCTAGATGCCATTTCAACAAGTTCTGGAAAAAAAAATCATGTGTCTGTGTGTGTGTGTCTTTCTGTGCGCGCTGTATCTCAAAAACTAATAGAGCAATTGATATGAAACTTTGAACATCCGTCTTATTTGATAATCCGAAGAACTGAAAAGCTTTTGGTAAAATTTCGTACACCGGAAGTGGGCGTTTACCTTAACCGTTTTTTTTGTTTTTTGCCAATATTTTCTTAAATATGAAAAATATCACAAAATCATTTAAACAAACATTGAAGACAACAGAGAAATGAACATCTTTTGCTTGAAAATATTTTTCATAAAATCATTGTTATTCGAGAAAAAAAACATTTTTTTATTTTTTTATTTTTGGTTTATAATTATAAAACGATTGTAGAGAATGCCAAATGAACAACTTTTGAAGAATAAGTTTTTTTCGAAATCCCTTTAGTTTTTGAGTAAACTGAGTTTTTGAATTTGAAGTATAATTTTTCCGTCTCTCATAACTTTGACGTTTTAAACGTCAGTTTCATCCGCTCGATGTACATTTAAAATATGATTTAAATTAAAAATAAATCATAAAAGTGTAAATATAAATGATGATACCTTCGGAGAAAGTAACATAATGGCCACATCACCATTTTTTCTAGTTGTTAATACAGGACGACATGGTAAATCGATTGTCCTAGCTAGGTTTTTTTTATGGGAGTTCGCGAATTTTGTAAAAAGTTGAAATAAAAATATCGACGCATCCGAATTTTAAACGCGGGGCGGAGAAATTATTATTTTTTTTTGTCTTCAGGGACAGTTAATTTTTTTTTTTCTAGTTGTTAGTATAGGGTATGGTAAATCGATTATCCTAGCTAAGGTTTTTTTATGGGAGCTCGCGAATTTTGTAAAAAGTTGAAATTAAAATATCGGTGTGTCTGAATTTTGAGCGCGAGGCGGTTTAATTGTAATTTTTTTAATCATCAAACGAAGTTAAGGTTTTTTTCATGTTTCTAGTAGTAAATATAGGGTATGGTCAATCAGTTGCCCTAGCTAAGTTTTTTTACGGAAGCTCGCGAACTTTGCAAAAAGTTGAAATTAAAATATCGGCGGAGAAATGATTTTTTTTTTAGTCATCAGGGAGAAGTGGATGTTTTTTTGTTTTTCTAATTGTTTATAAAAGGTATTGTGTATCCATTGTTTAAACTAACGTTTTTATGGGAGCAGCCGAATTTTGCAAAAAGTTGAAATTAAAATATCGGTGCGTCTGAATTTTGAGCGCGGGGCAGAATAATTGTTATTTTTTTAATCATCAAAGGAAGTTTAGTTTTTTTTTATGTTTCTAGTTGTTAATATAGGATATGGTGAATCGATTGTCCTAGCTAAGTTTTTTTTTACGGAAGCTCAAGACCTTTGTAAAAACTTGAAATTAAAATATCGGCGGAGAAATGATTAATTTTTTTAGTCATCAGGGAGAAGTGGAGGTTTTCTTATTTTTCTAATTGTTTATAAAAGGTATTGTGTATCGATTGTTGAAACTAACTTTTTTTATGGGAGCTGGCGAACTTCACAAAAATTTTCACTTCCTCAGCCGTTTTTCCATTAAAAAAAAACGTACGTGCACTTTTCTAGAAAACGACTGGACCGATTTCTCTGAAATTTTGCACTCAAATTCTTATCTGCAAAATAAGTATTTATGGCTGAGGAATTATTAAAAATAAATTAATTGGATTCAGAATTATGGCATGAAAAAAAAACACCAAAATGTTTCGAGTTCTTTTTATTTTTTTAAAAAATCTGCCAACCAACATATGGAAATAATCTCAGCCATTTAGGTAGGTATTGATACCACCTTTAAAGCAAAAAAAATCGTGTTGATGGCTTTTATAGTTTTGAAGAAAAGAAAAGTGTAGCTTAACTGGAAAAAGTAATTTTTTCAGGAGAGTCAAAAAACTTATAAAGTCCATGCAAGTGCTCGCGTCCCCCACTTTGCTTACAAATTTCGATCACTTCTACTATTCGGAAAAATGTATTTTTTTTTTAGGCAGAATTGAGTGTTGAATCAGAATCAACGATAAAGAATGATTTTATTTTTTCATTTTTGAGGAAGTCGAAATTTTAGCGTGCTCGCGTCCCCCACTTTGCTTACAGTTTTCGATCACTTCTATTATTTGGAAAAATGTATTTTTTTTAACGCAGAATTGACTGTTGGATCAGAATCAACGATAAAAAAAAACGATTATTTTTTCTATTTTTGAGGAAGCCGAAATTTTGGCGGGCTCGCGTCTCCCACTTTGCTTACAATGTTCTATCACTTCTATTATTCGGAAAAATGTATTTTTTCACGCAGAATTGAGTGTTAAATGAGAATCAGCGATAAAAAAGAATTTTTTTTTTCATTTTTGAGGAAGTCTAAATTTTGACGCGGTTAATCATTAATGCGAAATGATTGGGCTCTGATTTTCAGAAAAACTCAGTTACTTGGTTTTCCTAATAATCATCACCAAATACAATAATAGGTACTTTTAGTAAATACAAATCGAAGACAGAAATTTTAACTTTTAATAGAATGATTTATTATACAAAATGTATAACGAAGTAGAAGCCTCCAGTATAAACAACATTCCATAGAATTATTCAGAAATAACTGGGCTTATATGCAGAAAAACCTGAGCACATTAATCACGTAGTTTTCCACATAATTAGCCCGCCATTGGTGACGCAAATTTAATGGTGACGCCACCGGGGTTTTCAACTGAAGATTTTTCGAAACGTGTCACTAATAGCACATGTTTTTTTTTTATTTATGCTCTTTGACAATAAAACAAAGATATTTAATCAATTCAAGCGCTGCAATGCGGCAGCTACTCGAAATTGCAACAGAAAACAATAACGGAGAATAAAGTTATTCGACACACCCGGTCTCACAGACCAGTCGGTCATCGAAATTGCATTGATTTTTCAAAGTACATACTTTCAACTTCTACAAAACTCGAAATTGCAACAAAAAACAATAACGGAGAATAAATTTATTCGACACACCCGGTCTCACAGGCCAGTAGGTCACCATTGGCGGGTTAATATCACATTTTCAGCGCCTAACCATCGAAATTGCAGTGATTTTTCAAAATCCGAAACAACTTCTACAAAATTATTGTTAAATGATCGGGCTTTCATATTCTAAAAAAAATATGATCACATTAACCACTTACTTTTTACAATAACAGTCTGATTTGAGAGAACCTCACTAGTTGCAGAAATATTACATGAGTGTAATAAAGACGGAAAATAGCCTGAACATGAATGTTCAACCTGTTCGCGACTCTCGATGACCTGATTTTTTAGTCACGAACAGGTTGAATATTCATATATTCAGGTTATTTTTCGTCTTTATCCGGATTCTAGCAATTTTAATTTGTTTTCATTCATTGCACATGAATATTTCCTAATGCTTTTTTCAAGCACACTAAATTTGCTATATTTTGGCATTTCAATCTTCAAAATCAAATAACGCGTTCGAAAGTTAAGCAATTCTCCAAAAACGCAATTTTGTTGATGTTGGTTTGGAAAATTTCAGATTTTGTCAATTTTCATACTTTGATATGAAAATTTTTTTATACTTTTTTTAAAACATACTCTACAATTCTCTACATTTTAGCAGAGGCGGCTCGTTATACAGAGCCAAGGAGCCATGGCACTACCTGTAGTTTCAAGCTCACCAAGAATTTTTAATTCAATCTTAAAAAATCGTTCTTTCTTTCTTCAAAAAAGGGAGGGGAGAGGTATAAGTGGCTCTACCATCAACGAGCCGCCACTGCATTTTAGCATATAAATGATCATAATCAAGGAACGCCTTTTAACACCTCGGCAATTTTTAAAAATCGAAATCGTGGATTTGTTGCCTTTTGGCGGTTTTCGTTAACTCATTGTGAATATTTCTTAATATCATTTAAAATGAGATAAGTACTTAACGTTTGAACAAATAAATCATCATAAACAAAAACACGTTCAAAACCTCTGCATTTTTTTTTAAATCAAAAACTGTTTTTTTGTACTATGAGCTTGGAAAATGTCAAATTAAAGGCATTAAAATTTGAAAAAAATGTGCATTTTGAGGGTTTTTATTTTTTCGTTTGGAGGGGGTAGAGCCCTCTCTTGGAGTTTACCCCTTAAATTGATCTTTAATTTTATCAAACGTAAATAGTAGAAATAGTGGAACGCTAACTGATAAATCTTCTTGGAATAAAATAGAGAACAATCGTCTACTGACTTGACAGCTTTAAAATCTCTGTAACATCAGCTTACATCAGAATTTCACTGAAGGTTAATTGATTATCCAATTTTAATTTCACGTAATTTAGGTGTATAAGTGTATTATCACCAATTTTATAATGTTATTCTTACGGGTAAATCTTCTTGTAATAAATAGAGCACAATCTTCTTCTTATTATTCAACAGCAATCTTTATATCATCGGTGTACATCAGAATTTCAGCGTTTAAAATGGCATTTTCTATGTCATCAACAAATAATATAGTAATATAGAGTCCCAATGCGTTCCCTGTGGAACCCCCGATCTAGTGTAGATTGGGTTAATTGTATTAGATCGAATCTCCTCGGATTGCAGTACAGATACTGTAATATCATAAGCTGAGTGATGCTCACCTAAACTTAATAATTATTTTAATCAATCACTTAACCCTACAGAGAACACGTTGGGCCTGACAGGCCCACGAGATTTATTAATTAACTGGTGTTGTGCTATTTCACGTCTTCTCTGTAGGGTTAATAATAAGCAGAATTGAATACTTTGTGAAACTTTTTTGCCATAAAAAAAAACCCACATTCACGTAACTGCCGGTTACATATTTCTCGTATGATTTGTGAATTGCAGGAATACGAACATGTACGCACAAAAAACATGTGATGTACGGCACGCGTCCCCCCACACACCTGTCCCCCATATCAAAACTGCCTTCCGCCAGGTGCGGGAGGAGTGGGGGGAGCGCCGACCCGCCGGCAATCAACACAAACATGACGTAATCATCGAGCACGTCGTCGGAGCTTGTCTGGTCTTTGGCTATGGCCGCGAACTTTTATATTCGTACGTGTTTGTAACATGTGCTTTACCTTTATTTCACGCGCGCACCTGTAATTAGTCTTCGCGGGTCATTCGGCGCGAGTGTTTCGAGTGTGCCGCACTCGGCTAAAAATGTGTGTTGTGAATAAAAGGAAGCAAAAATAGGAAACGTTCGTTTGTTTGTGTTGAAAAAAAAATATGAATACAATTGGTTGCTTTTAAAAATTAGTGCGCGAAAGTATGAATACAATTAGTTGAAAGTTGGCGCGCGTAAGGTTACCTTAAAAAAGTTTGATTGTACTTGTTAGGCTTTGTTAGATAATTTTAAAATATTGAATAGTCTGAATATATACTAATATTCGACCAGTTTTAAGATTTGTTGCTCGAAAGTTACCACTCGATTATTGGATAACAGTTGGTAACACGTTTGAGTTTGAACTGTAAATCTTCAAAATTACGTCTTACAGGCTATAATTTTTCAAAAACGCAGGCTATATTGGGTCCGTCAACTTGAACTGTCTCCAGTTTTAAAATTATGCCCGCTTATGTTCTGCATGGGATGGCTTCCCTAATCTTGGTATCCTTTTTTTCTTATTAAAGGTAAAACTAATTCTTCTTCAAGTTGGGTAAAGTAAAACGCTTGTTTTACCCAACTTGAAAATATGTTTCCATCAAGAAAGTAGCACAACAAGTATTCAATATACTAATTCTTCTTCTTCAAAGTTTTGTAAAACCATTCTTAATATGTTGAAGAAAGAGGAAAAGTCCTCGATACCTAATTCTCTAATTAGTCTCGATGAAACTGCAAGTTGATTCCTTCGTTCCATCCAACCTTCCCTGAGTAAAAATATTTTTATTAAAAGTGATTAAACTCTTGCCATATTTCACTCGCATCAAATTTCCATTCTAAACTTCTTACAGAATATACTATTCAGGTGTTCCAGACCTTTTGACCACATTGTATAATGGGGTACACCTAGAGCAATAGGCAAAAAATACATGTTTCTGCTTAATTGTTTCTAGAAGCAAACGAGTTTCTTCTAAGCTCATACTTATTTTATGATAAATTAATTTCATCAAGGGAGTAACATTTTTTAAATTACCCAAGACTGTTTATGCTTACATTCTTGAAATTCATCATAGTCGACTAACATAAGATTGTCGATGACTGGTTGAGGTATGCCAAACAAATATAATCATCTTCTACGAATGAATCAATGTTTATTGGATGTTATTGGATGATTATTGAAAAATTATTTTAATCGTTTTGGTTTGTTTTGATTAGATTTAGTGGAAGTGCAGTTTTCTTTCTTTCTATTAAACTTCGGTGTTTGAATAACAATGGTGTAAAAAAGAAACGTGATATGTGTGTTTACTCGGTGGATGCGTTCGATAACGCTATCGCTATCAAAAGCAGGTGCATTTTTGTGTAAACTTCGTGCGGCTTCTACAACTAGCTGCGGCGTCGATCGAAAATGGTTTCCAGCAATCAGACCATGACTAGGAATAATAATTACTACACGCAGGTAATGACACAATTGGAAACCTTCGTTATTAATTTTTGATGTATTTAGATTTTGATTAATAATGGCGAGTTGAGTTCCTGAAACTATGGCCAACGAATCCATTTAAGTGGTATACAAAGTGAGAGTGTATACAGTGTGTATCAGCCAAATGGAATAAATTCGATAATAAATAAATGGGGGCGTGTTCGATAAAACGCTCGGATACGTCGATTAGTATTTTTAGTTGCGCATTTTTTTTCAGCAAAAACTTTTTATACAGGGTGTGTCATGTAGCAGAGGCCAATACCAACTTTCTTATTTTAAATGCAACACCCTATATATTATTCAATTTTTGGATTGTTCAGAAAATTCTAGATATATTTCATGCACCATGTCCTATACCTATCTTCAGCACTTGTTTATCATCCATAGAATGTAGGATGGGGTAGGACCCACCCACTTCTACTTAACCTATATAATTATTGTTTGTAGTTGGTAATCCATGTTTATCAGGTGATTTAATATGAGAAATAGACTGTAATAGACTCACGCAAGTGAGTCGAAACTAGTACAGCAAATGAAATAAAAATAGATAATAGGAAGTACTACAGTCTATTTCTCATACTATAAAATTAAATTTCGTAACTTTCAATTTCTAAAATTAGTCACTAAAAAATGTCTTCAACCTAACAGATTTATATTGGTTAATGTAAGGATGATACGAGGAGTGGTGGGTGGGCCCTATCCTACAATTATACTTATTGCCTGAGTGGTGGGTGGGCCATATCCTACAATTCGACCTACTGCCTAAGCGCAATGGTTTCCACCCACAAATAAGTTTAAGTTTTTTTAAGACTCAAGTCGTATATCTTACACTAATATTTTGAGTCTACGTGTAAACTCTCGTTGATCATCCATGAATTGGGGAATAGGATAGGTCCCACCTACAATCCAAGGCCCACCCACCACTCTCGGTCCAGCTTTTTTTTTTACTTTGGCAGGTGCCCTTCAGTCACATCGGTAATGTATTGTTCATATTAAATGAAATAGACATCCACAAACACCCATGCCCTCGCCGGGATTCGAACCCGGGACCCTCCGCATAAGTACTCCAGCTTCAAAATCACGTTTCGTAATATCTCTAAACTTTCAAATTATCCAATGAATTACTAATGAAATTTCTTCAGCATAACATAGTTTTGTCGGCTAAAATAAGGTTGATACGTAATATGGCGGATAATCCCTATTCCACAATCCAACCTTTTGTTCATGTACCAAGTTTTTAACAATAGTTGCTTTTATCAAAGAGTAAAATTTACACTAAAGAATGATTTATCTGATCAACTTATTTATTGGTGGAAACCTTGGCCCGTGTGCAACTGGTTGGATTGTAAGATAGGGCCCACCCACCACCCTTCCTATCAACTCTATTTAAAACTATAAAACTTTGATTGGTTGAAGAAATTTCTTTGGCAATTAATTCGCGAAGTTAAAAAATTAGAACTAAATTATAGTTAAGCAGAAATAAAGCCAGTGGAGGTGGGTGGGTCCTTTCGTATCCTTCAATTTATGGATGATAAACGAGAGTTTACATTCCGAAATTAACCCTTACGGCCCTGGTAGTGGCAATTGCCACCGCAACATTTACTATGACAATCCATATTTTTGCTGTTTAACACTAGATGTCACTTCAACAAAGCCCCACCAATTAATTCCTATACTAATTATGCAAATGAGTTCAAATTTGTTATTTATTGGCCTTAAGAAGCTCCTCATCAATAATAATTAACAAACATTTTTTTTTCAAATTTAAAAATCCAGGGTTGAAAAGGTTAATACATAGTAGTAAGGAATGCATTAAAGACAACTGTACATTTTGATGTACTTATTTATGGGTGGAGATGTTGGCGCATGTGCAATAGATTGAGTTGTAGGATAGGTACCACCCACCGCCCTTCGTATCAACTTTGTTTCAACCTACAAAACTCTGATTGGTTGAAGAAATGATTTCAACATTTAATTCGTGAAATTGAAAGATTAGAACTAATGCGAAACATGCTTCTGTAGTTTAAGTATAAATTATAGAGATAGAACCGGTGGTGGTGGTGGGTGGGTTCTATCAGTGGCGGTTCATGGAACATGTTGATGCCACCGATATAATTTTAATTTTTGACGAAAACCTGAAAAACTACACAATGGTCCCCCCTTCTTACTTTTGCCTAAAAATTGCATTCAAAATGATTTCCTGAGGAAACCACTGGTTCGATTCGGGGTTTCTATACGTCACTAGAAAGATCCCTTAAAGACGATTCAGAAAATGTACTTTCGCAATTTGAAGGCAAAGAAGTCTCGAAATCAAGTTTTTTAATAATCATCGTAGACCATTTAAGTACATCTTCTTTTTCATTGCAAGAACGAGCTGCATCGATGTGAGTTAAAAAATTCCATCTAGACAAAAATGCAAAAAAGTTAGCAAGTCAGCATGAACATTTTGAAAAAGTCGATTTTTTTCAGATTTTGAACGCTCGTAGCGGCTAAACGAAGAATCCACATCGAACGCGGTTTTCAAATCTGTGCTCATTGGGTACCAATTAGTCAGATTCAATTAAAATTGGTGATTTTTAATTTTTGGCGAAAATCTAAAAAACCACCCAAGGGTCCCGTCCCCCCTTCTCAAAAATTGCATTTAATATTTTTTCCTGAAAAAACCACTGGTTCGATTCGGGCTTTCTATACACCACCGTAAAGATCTCTTCAAGACCCTTGAGAAAATATAAGCCCGTGACGCGTTCGCGAAGAAAACTCGAAAATGGAAAAACACGAAAAATTCAACTTTGTTAATAAACACCGTATACCTTTTTCTTCATCAGAGGAACGATCTAAATCAATTGGCGTTAAAAAATTTCATCTAGAAGAAATGGAAAAAAAGTTAGCAAGTCATCATGAAGTTTATGGAAAATTTTGAAAAAAGTCGATTTTTTTCAGATTTTGAATGGCCGTAGCGGCTAAACGAAGAATTTAAATCGAATGCGGATTTCAAATCTGTGTTCGTTGGGTGTAAATTAGTAGGATTCTATTAAAATTGACGACTTTTAATTTTTGACGAAAATCTAAAAAACCACCCAAGGGTCCCCACTTCTTACTTTTGCTCAAAAATTGCATTCAATATTTATTCCTAATAATTCAACTCATGTATAAAAAGGTGCATTTAAAACGGTGGACAAAAAAATTTGCAAATGGTTAAAAATTTATTTACCTTCGCCATGACAACGATCTCTATATTAACAATTTTAGTAAACAGCTGACTTCAGTTGTACTCTGGCAGTTCGTGTCAGTTCTGAATACCTTTGCGGTGAAATATAATTGAAATCCGTTTCGGACATGCTTCTGCGTGAAAAATTATTCACGATTGTCATTCCGGTCCATGTGCCAGGGAGGTAAATATTATCTGTTTACCAATTATAGATTTAGTTTTGTACATTTGATATTAAAGCCGGTGACACTGACAGAACTGCATTTCGTACTACGGCCGCGAGATGTCGCAAGCGTACGGTAGCGCTACCACCGATTCGTGAATTATAAAATTGGATTGAGAGAGGTTATAACCTATAATATAATATAAGAAACGCCAGTAATGTGTGGAATTTAGGTAATTTTCCAGTTACTGATACTAGACAATACGCATGCGCGAAAATCATGCGGACGGTATGGTATGTTGTCAGGTCTCCTTAAATTTATTGGTGCTTATACTATATGCAAGTTAATGGTTGCAAATGGTAGGTGCTTATGCTTAGGTTAGGGTTAGTTTAAGTCACCCCCCCCTTTAGACCGACTGGTAGTTTAACCACCAGTAGTTTAATTATTTTTTATTTTATTTTACGTCAGTTATAATGAGACAAGAAATCCGGCAATGTTGCAAATATTGGTCTGAAGTTGTTGCGTTTACTTCAGTCCATTCATTAGTATCAGTAACTGGAAGATTACCGGAATTTATGCTAAATGTAAGTAATAATATATATATATATATATATATATATATATATATATATATCTATACAAAACAATAATTATAAATATCATTTTACCGGCTAGATCCCAGTGTTTGACAACTCACAAACGCGCAGGCTTGAATTTCGCGATTCCTGTGGCACTCAACCATTTTCATTTTACCCACACACGATTTTGACGATTGTGCACCATACAATTCCATCACAAATAAACAATGCTCTTTCACCTATTGTACATTTAATTAATATAAATTGTTAATATAAATATAGTTTATTCGTTAAATAATTTCGGCAGGATAAACTTGATTTTAAGCACTCGTCATTTCATCGCAAATTTCTTGAATGAATTGAGATTAGGCAAAATCCACTCACGCTAAAGCGCTCATGGATTTTTCCATCGGAATTCATTCTCGAAATTTGTGTCGATTCAATGGCTCGTGCAAACAAATAAAATTTATCCGGACAAATTAAACCTCTTGTGGTATTGCCCCCGAAAATACCTCTGGTTTGATTCGGGCTTTTTATATATCACCGTAACGATCTCTTCAAGACCCTTCAGAAAATATACTTAACCACAAATATCAATTTTAAGCCCGTGACTCGTTCGCGAAGAAAACTCGAAAATGGAAAAAAACGAAAAATTCAACTTTGTTAATAAACACCTTTATGTAATACCATTTTCTTCATCAGAAGAACAAAATAAATCGATCGGCGTTGATAAAATTCATACTGAAAAAGTTGGTAAAAAGTTAGCAAGTCACCATGAACTTTACGAAAATTTTCGAAAAAGTCGATTTTTTCAGAATTTGATCGGCCGTAGCGGCTAAACGTAAAATCCAAATCGAACGCGGTTTTCAAATCTCTCCTCCTTGTGTGTCAATTAGTCGGATTCTATTAAAATTGGCGATTTTTAATTTTTGACGAAAACCTAAAAAAACACATTTAATAAAAATTACATTTAATATTTTTTCCTGAAAAAAACACTGGTTCGATTCGGGCTTTCTATATACAACCGTAAAGATCTCTTCAAGACCCTTTAGGAAATATACTTGCGCAACCACAAATGTCAATTTTAAGCCCGTGACGCGTTCGCGAAGAAAACTCGAAAATGGAATAATGTTAATAAACACCGTATACCTTTATGTAATACCTTATTTTATTACAAGAACGAGCCAAATTGATTGGCGTTAAAAAATATCATTTGGAAAAAATGAAATTTTGAAAAAGTCGATTTTTTCACACTGTGAACGGCCGCAGCGGCTAAACGAAGAATCCAAATTGAACGCGGTTTTCAAATCAGTTCTCCTTGTGTGTAAATAAGTCGGATTCTATTAAAATTGTACCTGAAAAACTACCCAAGGATAGAAAGGCTTTGAAATGATTTCCTGAACAAACCTGTGGTTCGATTCTGGGTTTCTGTACATCATTGGAAAGCTCCCTTCAAGGCGCTTCAGAAAATATACTTTCACAAGAACAAGTGTCAATTTGAAGCCCGTGACACGTCAGCAAAAAAAAAACTCGAAAATGGAAAAAACCGAAAAATCAACTCTTTTAATAATCATCGTAGACCCTTATGTAATACATTTTTCATCAAAAGAACGAGCTAAATCGATTGGAGTTAAAAAATTCCATGTAGGAAAAAATGCAAAAAAGTTGGCTAGTCACCATGAACATGTTGATGGCAAAACCACTTATACAATATCCCCCCCCTCTCCTTTTTTGAAGAAAGAAATAACGATTTATCTTCCTAGACCAAAGTATTTGGCGAAAAAGTGTTTTAAGGATTAATTAAAAATTCTTGCTGAGCTTGAAACTACAGGTGGTGTCATGGCTCCTTGGCTCTATATAACGAGCCGCCCCTGGGTTCTATCGTGTCCTTCAATTTATGGACGAAAAATAGTGTTTACATTTTGAAATACATACAAGGACACTAAAGACGACTGTACATTTTGATAAACTTATTTATTGAAGAGATTGGCGTGTGGGAGTAGATAGGATTCACGGGTTCTACGCCCACCCATGTAAAAGTTCCCATAAGACGTCATAAAACACCCCCCTCCACAAAATGGCGGACTTAGTGTTCTGTAAGTGTTGCAGACCTCCGGGCAATAGGTGGCGCCAGAGGGTACCTGATGGGTTCTGTACCTGGGTGGAATCTATACTCAGCCAATTGGAAGGTTCGCGCAAGAGGTGGCAGCACGTCGGCATCTAGGAGCGGGATCAAGCTGAGGTTAGGTAAAGCCGGACCAGATCTGAGCTGATCAAGCTGAGCTTGGGTAGATCTGGACCAGATCCGGATCAGAGTCGGATCAGATCCAGATCGGATCAAGCTGGTCCGGACCGGATCTGCGGTGGGAGCTTGGCGGGTTTTTTTAAAGACAACGATGCATTATAAACATTTATTTTCTCACGTACAGACCTTATCTAACGCTTGGTATGTTTGTAGTATTTGTTCCACATTAACCTTCATACACTCGCAAATACCTACAATTGATAAGTCCTGCACACCGCATTTCTTAGATAAAAATGTGAAACAGGCAGTAGCGCTAAAAGAAGGTGTTTTTAATATAAACTCATCGGTGGTCGCGACCTTTTCTGCTAATTTAACGCACATATTTAGAGAAACAGTATTATCTTTTACATGTCCAAACCTTAATAGTAACAAGTTTAGAGAATCTACAATTGTCGTTGTCGGTATTTCCCAATTTAGTTCAGACAAAATTTGTTTTTCACATCTAATTATATCACTTTTTGTTACACTCTTAGCCGTATACAATATTAATAATTCCAACGAAAGATGAAAGTCACTCACAAATTTTGAAGCGATCCAAAGACACGCAACTGCAATGCGTTGAAATGTATGTTTCTCGATATTTTTCAAACACAAAAATCTGTCCAAACAATTAACGGCGACAAAGAAGACGGGAACTTCGCTCCTAGAATCTTCGCACACCTCCAATACCCATTCAACAATAATTTTTCTCATATAGGGTTCAATACTTGTTTGTATTGAATCGAAATAATCTAGACGTTCCATTTTAACAACTACGACGGACTATGGTTTTGCACGATGTGTGTAAGTAAAATTAAGCTACACTGTTGCATTGGGCACATTTATAAATTGGAGTAGGAGGCCCGTCCCAGTGTGTTTTTCCGATATTATAATGTTTGTGACAAGGTAACCTTTTTTGGTATTTTACATCAGCCTGCTTTGATGTTGAGAGCAGTGTCCAAATATTTTCCAATTGCAAACCCTCAATTTGCTCCATATAACAATTGGGTAGGTATTGTAGATGTTCTGACGATAATTGATGGTTGCAATATGCGGCTATCGCAGCATCAACTTTATCAGATACCATTTCCGGCTTATCTGTAGTTAGTTGCTCATGTAAAATGCGGTTGTACTCTAAATCTATTTTAAATTTTTCTTCGCAATAAATACCAACTTCCAGTAAACACTCAATATTCTCGACGGGTATGGTGGCTTGATCAAAAGTAGCGTTCGTGAGTATAGTAAGTGCTTCAGTCGTAGTACATTCGCGCTTTACATTTAGAACTTGAGACAGACATTGGTCATAAAAATCGAGAAAATGAAGTGATTCCAACCGTGAGATTCTTGATTCAATGAGCGGGAAAACTTTACACAAAGAATTAAAAGTTTTCAAATCTAAAGTTAGTTTGTCACTATTTTTACGGATAGACGCATAGCGAGTTTTCGATCTAGCTCCAAGAAATACGTCACATTCATCAAAGATATTTAGAAATGGCTTAACTTCATCTACAGTAGCACATTTACAGCATTGTCTCATTTTAGTCGTTAAATATGTATTAATTATATCTTTCTTCTTTACAAATTGTAACCATTCACTATGTAAAAAATGTAAATTCACCTTTCTAGGTCCAGATAGTCTTATGGATGGATAAAATCCTCTTACCGCACTAAATCCAACAGCCACATAAAGATTTCCACTTTTGTTAATATTGTAGCGGGTTTCATTAATATATTTATTTTCATTGCGCACAGTTTGGTTGAAATCATTTAACATATCATCGAGAAACTCGAAACAGCTGCCTTCGTCACTGACTAGATCAATTACTTGCTCGTGGTTTGCCATCGCGAAATAAATAACAACTAATCAAAAATATGAAAACATCTTTATTTATACAATAAACCAACCAATCACATGTTACAATTAGAAAAAACATTTATTCATACGTTTCCAAATATTTAAATAATAATTTTACATTTGAAAGAGCGCAGTGGCAGTAAATTGAATTGTGAAAGAAACACCCGGGCTCCGAAACATTATTTTTGAGGGATGGCTCTTCACTCGGAAATTCTTGAACAAGAGGACCCAAATATTTTTTCAACAAATTAACTTTTGGTACTCCTTTAGCGTAGACGACATCGTGTCCTTGAGATATTTCAAATAAAATCGGACATAATTGATCCAAATCCGCAAAACCAGAACACCATCTTAAACCGTGATAGTTGTTTTCTAACCATCTAAGTTGTCGTATTTCATTTGTTGTGAGAAATACTTCATTGAAGGGTGGTTTAAATAAAATATGGGTAATTTTTTCACCATCAAATGCTGCCAATTCCTTCGGTATAAATTTGTTTCCATCCAGAGTATATCCTTGAATATCAATCACCAACATCTTAGAGGACTTTGCGCACTAAACCACTTATTGGACTATATTCGACTAGACAATCGCTGATAATTAGGCAATAGGCAATTGTGTTTTCTGGAAACTTTGTCTTCGATTCAAATTCGACTTGCACGTCAACGCTTCCTCCCACAACTGACTCAATTTGCTTGGAACAATCAATTATAAAGAGCGGGCAATTTTTAAACTGCTTATATGAGAGGAGGGGGTCATTAAATTCTCGATCATAATAATGTCCTTGAAAGTTGCTGTAATCTTGGTGCGCCTTACTATATTTACCCTCGCCAAAGTCGTACTCTTGTTTATCGTATGGATAGCTCTCTGAATTTAAATAGAGCTTAAAGTTGCACAATGTAACGTGATCAAAGTTACTGGCATCTTCAGTTTTAACGTTTTTTTTGTTTGTTTGAAACGCTAAAAGAATATATCTCGGTCTTTCTAAATGTGATGATGTGCGAATTGCCCATTTATCTGACGTGTTGTGTCGCAATGATGGCAGTTCATGCAATTCCCAGCGACGAAAAGGAATTTGTATGGGTCGATCAGTTTTTAAAAACTTCCAAAGTTTCAATTTTACCTCATCGTTAACATTAATATGGGGAACGTGCCATTCGACTTTAGTTAAGGTTAGTTTTCCGTCCGTCTGACCTTTGCTAATATTTACATCTGACCGTGATCGCAAGAGAATGAGTTCTTGTTTACAATTAATTAATATTTTTTTATACATTTCTGCAAATCCTAGCCATAATTTTAATGGAATACAAGCAGTAAATAATTTTTCAACTTTGTACCACGTAGACGGCGACTTATCAAAATTCCATCCGCTGGTTTCATATGCTCTAGCATCTGCAGGCGTGAAAGAAACCAGCTGTTTCATAGTGGAAGTTATTCCTACATCCTTAATCGAATCAACAACTACACCATTGATTTCGTAACGAATTTGGTCAAAAAGAAAGGCAAAAGCATTGTTGATTAAAACGGATGCAGTATCACCAGCTCCACCATCAAATTCGCCCTCTATGTATAAGAAACTCTCGCAGGGTAAAGTGTAGATCTCTTGAGATAAGATAGGGATGCGAATTTCATCGTTATTATTATAGCTTGCTGTAGAATACGGCTGATAAGTATGATATTCTTTTTTAGTGACTACATCATCGAAATTAACTTCTTCAAAAATGTTTAATATGTTTTCCGACATGTCTTTTAAGTGTAAATCCCAAGCTCTGTAGAAATTTTAAATTTTCACGTGTTAATGGTTCTGCTGCTCGCCACGTTGTGATTGCTCCCCTACCAAATCTGCCCCTTTTATTTATTTTTGTTTGTATCTGCTTATACGTTAGTCCCATGGCTTTAGCTCCAATTTAATTTCAATGTCCTCTTTTTGAAAATCTAGCAACTCTCTATTTTGATCCACTATTCTAAGAGTAATGTTGTGAATAGTTGGAACACTTACTGGTAAATAAATTATATTTCTAGGGTGCTCATTTATAGATACTGCATGCCCAACATTAGGAGCAAAATGATGTAAAGAATGTACATCTTGTTGATTATGGTAAGAACCCGATGTTATATTACATTCTATTCGTATAAGTTTAACTTTAACTAAATCTACGGGAAAATCTGCAAAACATATATTTTCCTTCTCATACTTTTGTTGTTTAAAACCTAATTCCTTATGTAAAGAATCACCAGGAGTAAAATCTACATCAAATTTCGACCATAGTTCGCACTTTGAGCTAGGATTATGCGCTTTTAGAAAAATATTTTGTGCGCCTATTTTATCTTTTAAGAACTTTTCGAGATCCGTGATGTCGTAATATCCATTAGGAATTGCTAACTCTGTACCGCTGTTATAATAAAACTTTTTATTGATCAAATTTGGCACGGTGAAAAACGTGTTGAAACTGACAAGACCCAAAGCATATCTTTTTCTAGGATTTAGATGTATGGGAGGGTGGTATGTGGCGGAGAGCACAGGCCCAGTACCACTCAGACTAAATGTTAACGACATTCTGCACACAAATATGTATTTCAATTTTATTTATACAAAAATTCTAAACATAGATGTCCACAAATATACGATCCGAAGGTTTGATATCTTTGATGATTATACAAAATTAAACATTGTTTAAAATAATTAATTACTTCAAGCGGGGGAGACAAATCTCCAAAACTATCAAACCAGTAAACTGTATTACCCCTCTTTTTATATGCACACCAGTGAGTGCCCGGCCCATCTTTATCATCCAAATTTACAATGCCATATTCATTTTTCCAAGGTCCTCTAATTGGAAGATCATTTCTCATAAAAATTCCTCTGAAATATGAAAGCTTATTTTTCTTAATAAACTTTTCCAAATCTATGTTGGTAAGAGGCCGGTGGGGTAAACATATTAGTTTTTTGAAATGTATAAACCGACGCCGGATTTTTTAAATCGTTCAAAGCGTAAACCTCGATCTACATGAATTGCTTCCATGGCCTTATTGTGCCTCATTGCCTCCTCCAACCGTTTTTTGGCATCCTTAGCTTTAGTTACTGCTGATGCAACAGATGCAGAGCCTCCTACAAATTAAATAATTATCTATTGTTTTCGTACGTCAGTGGACCAACTAACCAATTAATGCACCCAATGCTGACAATCCCGCGAATAACGGTATAAGAAATCCTCCGCTTTTCGGTATTGGTATTATTCTCGGAATTTGGACATTTTTCTTACCTCCAGATCGTTTTAATGCCCGCTTTGCCGCTCTCAAAGCAAGTCTTATGTTTTCTCCCGAAGTCAAACCACTTTTAGAGTGTTTACTTATTTCTTCTTGAATGGGCTTTAAAATGTTTTTCCTAAATGGCAAGCGTTTTTTAAGCTTACCACCACACTTCTTGTGAGTTATTTTTTTAGAACCCATACCAAGTTTTGTTTTGGCGTTCATGGCATTCGTAACAGCATATGAGGCAATTTTTTCTGACATTCCTGAATCTTTTGCTTTAAATCTTTCCCAAGCTAAATCTGCTAATTGTTGATCTGCGACTCTTCTCTTGTGAGGATCCTCACTCACTGAATACTCAATATCGTGTGTCCTACAAGCCTGATCGAGTTTGTTTATGCCCGGATCGCCTCGTGCTAAACGCCTTTTTAGTTTTGTACCAGGTCCACAATATTGGTATCCAGGCAGGTGCAGTTCAAAAGGCAGCTTGTTGATTAGCATGTTTATAACACTTTGGCTGGCAATCATTTGAAGTCAAGATTATCTAAATACATGTGAATATAAAGATATTATTCAGTTTTCAAAGTTACATCATGAGGGTAGTACAGCAAACTGAGCAATTTGAAATTAAAAATTTTGATTATGTGTTCACAAAAGACAAAGCGGAAAAACGCCATGGAAACCTTTTTCCGAATAACATTAGATGTTTAATAATTCCCAAGCTAAATCTGCTAATTGTTGATCTGCGACTCTTCTCTTGTGAGGATCCTCACTCACTGAATACTCAATATCGTGTGTCCTACAAGCCTGATCGAGTTTGTTTATGCCCGGATCGCCTCGTGCTAAACGCCTTTTTAGTTTTGTACCAGGTCCACAATATTGGTATCCAGGCAGGTGCAGTTCAAAAGGCAGCTTGTTGATTAGCATGTTTATAACACTTTGGCTGGCAATCATTTGAAGTCAAGATTATCTAAATACATGTGAATATAAAGATATTATTCAGTTTTCAAAGTTACATCATGAGGGTAGTACAGCAAACTGAGCAATTTGAAATTAAAAATTTTGATTATGTGTTCACAAAAGACAAAGCGGAAAAACGCCATGGAAACCTTTTTCCGAATAACATTAGATGTTTAATAACTGGGGCGAGCAATTCAGGAAAAAGCAATCTTTTGCTCGGTATGATTGCAAACGCAAATGGATTATTTTTTGAGAATATTTATGTATATTCAAAATCGCTACACCAACCAAAATACCTCTACTTAAAGCAATTGTTACGTGAAATTGTTAACTATTACGAGTTTAAAGATACTGATGAAATTGTTCCGTACACCGAAGCAAAACCTAACTCAATTTTCATTTTTGATGATGTTTCCTGTTCACCGCAGAGTAGTATTCGAGACTACTTCTCTTTTGGAAGACATCAAGCTGTTGACTGTTTCTACCTATGTCAAACTTACACCCGAATTCCTAAGCAATTGGTGAGAGACAACGCAAATTTGATTATTTTATTCAAGCAAGATGAATTGAATTTGAAACATGTATATCAGGATCATGTAAATACCGATATGTCTTTTCAAAAATTTGTAGAACTATGTTCACAATGTTGGAAAGATAAATATGGATTTGTTGTGATAGACAAAGAAAGGGAAATTAAAAATGGGCGTTATCGAAAAGGTTTAGATCATTTCATATATATATAATTACATTTATTATGTTCCCCTGCAGTGCATATTAAGATGGCTTTGACTCCTGAAGTTCCCGATGTTGGGTTAAAACGAGAATTAATTAAAGCAAGAAATATAATTCGCAAGAAAGCTAGAACAATTCGCCGAAGTCGCCTCCAATCTGAAGAATTGCTACAGAGAGGGTATAAATTTATTGTTGAACCTCTTAAAGCAGTTGTTGAGCTTAAAAAAGAAATTAAAACTGAAAAACCTGAAACAGATATTTCGTCTGAATATACACAAAATGTACAACCTAGGGCGTCAACAGCAAATTGGGGTGAATCGGAAGATGAAGATGAGGTTTTTGAATCTCAACCAGAAAACGTTGCTGAAGTTGAAAATTTGCCAGAGGAAAGACACGAAACATCGTTGAATCAGTTGCGTGACATGTATTCTACTACAAGTGGGCGCAAATCAATCAGCGATACTTTTAGAGAGGCCGGCGTAGGCCCCCTAGCAACAAAATATTTTGATCTACTTTTAACAAATGCTAAAGAAATGGATTATACTTACGGCATCAGATGGGACTCTGAAGCAAATTGTTGGAAAATTGGTATTAAGGCACCCGACTTTATTGATAATGATGTGTACATTGAAAACACAAAATTTAAGGGGACTGAGGGGTTGTATAATTTACTTTTTCTGAATAAGCCTGAAAAGTATAGTGCCGATGATTTGGAAAACTATAAAAGAATCTTGCGTTTGTCGAACGCTCATAAACGGCAATATGGTGCAGGAAATCAAATTAACCGAAGCGGTGGATTTAAATATAAAAACATAATAAGTAAATTATTTCCTCCTCAAACTAGCATTCCAAAACACCTATCTCCCGTAACAAATCAGCCTAGAACATTGAGATCAACAAGGGGGACCGCATTAAACAAACAAGTTTCATTCAAACCAGAATATATATATTGGAATTCTGTCAATGAGCTGGTAGATAGACTAAAGCTTTTGTATGCTGCAAAGGTGGCAGGTAATAATTCGGTGAACAACGAGATTGTGTCAATTATTGAAGAATTGCGCGAGGCAAATGTTATAGTATGACTGTTGACAAATTCGGTCGATATTCATCTCATGTCGCGGCTTCGGGCAGCTTCACAGTAGATGCAAATGGTAATTGGAATGCTCAAAATAAAAGGATAGTTAATGTTGGTGAACCCTCATCAACAACAGATTGTGTTACTAAAAATAGTTTGGATTATGTGACCCAAATATTTCAACAAAGACTAGTATCGATTGAACAAGATCTACAAAAATTAAAGGTAACGCTAGACACGCAGAAACATCCACCTGAAAAACGTCAGGTAGAACATTTCGATGGAAAAACGACAGGTAGTTTATGAACTACATAAACCCGCTCGGAAGCATTTTCCGAGACGGAGAACAATTGTAAAAGGACTATTTGATTTGCTTCAAGCAGATTTAATGGAAATGATTCCTTTTGCAAAAGAAAACAGGGGTCATAAATATATACTGGTAGTTATTGACTGCTTTAGTAAATTTGTTTGGACTCGGCCCTTAAAATCTAAAAACGCTCAGAATGTTACTGAAGCTATGTTAAAAATTTTGGCAAAAATTTCGGCTCCAGTAAATAATTTGCAAACAGATTTGGGGCTCGAATTTTACAATAAAAACTTTATAGCACTTTGTAAAAAACGTAACATCAACTTATATTCTACATATAGTACAACAAAAGCAAGTATTGCGGAGCGAGTAATTAGAACTCTAAAAAGTTGGTTATATAAGGAATTTAGTTTACGTGGAAAATATAAGTGGCTTGATATTTTGGATGAAGTTACGGAAAGGTATAATAACACAGTTCACAGTACTATTGGTTTAAAACCCATCAGTGTCAATAGGAAAAATGAATCATTTCTTTTAAAAACAGCATATTCTCATTTAAAAATTGCTAAAAGTGGTCGCTATAAGCAGGGAGATTATGTTAGAATTAGCAAATACAAAAATATATTTGCAAAAGGATATACACCAAATTGGACTACAGAGATTTTTAAAATAAATAAAGTAAAAATGACTAATCCAGTTACTTACCTTTTGGAGGATTCTAACAAACAACCAATAAAAGGTGCATTTTACGAACAAGAAATACAGAAAGTAATGTATCCAGACGTATTCTTAGTGGAGAAAATTTTACGTAGGAAAGGAACAAAGGCGTATGTTAAATGGTTGGGTCTCGATTCAGCACACAATTCGTGGATTAATTCAAAGGATATGTTATAGACAAGTGTACATTAAAAATAAAAAAAACACTCATATTAGATTTTTGTTTATTTACAAAACAATTCATTCTTATCTAACAAACTAACAAATTACTCATTTTAAATAACAAAGAGGACAAGACTCTAACCCAAATGTCACATACAGGGTCTGGAAACATGAAATACAAAAAGTTGGTTCTACATTTCTTACTTCGCATATGATGTGTCTTGTAACCAACTCATAATTGTGCAATTGATTTGACATGTCTCCCACATAACATTCTCGACAAATTCGGGTATTCCATGCGTTAACCTGTCTATAATAATTTGACAACACACACACGAATGACTCTTCACTTAAACACTCCTCCCATCGAGATGTAAGTGAAAGTGAATTATCAAAATTTCCTGAACACATCATTTTCCCTACTAACAACTTAATTTCTAAATCAAGAAGTTTGCCTTTAACTAAATTGAAACCGCTTAAATTTTCAATTGAATATAATATTAAAATCTTCTGTCTTTATAAACTCGAAAAACTTTTTATCCTTTAAAAACTTATGGTATTTTTCGCGACTAAAATTATTATTTAATAGTTCGAGATATTGAAGCCCAACACATCTACACAGACCCGTTGTTGTCACACATGTGCACGTTGTATCCATCAACGACTAAATAATTTTGCAATTGTTTGTTTATTTTATCAATATCTTCTTGCGTCAGGTGCGTATTAAATCGCGCCGGCAAAAATACAATTTCATTGGATTTAATAAGGTCACATATAATCTTGGGGCCGTATGTTGTAGGCATGAATCTCAGGTTGGTGACTGGTATTTTAGTTTTCTGAGGTAAATCTATCAACTTTTTGATGTTGCGCTGTTTTCCTATTTGATTGAAACGTTCCTTAAGAAAATAATATTAATTAAATTCTATAATAAACTGTTTACAGTTCTCTAAACAATTTTCTTATCAAGAAAAAATGAAATCGGAATTGATTTTACTCACCATATTCAGAATATCAACTTGAGACGGACTTGACCCTAGCTTCGACTTGACAGACTATCAACTAACAAACTTAGAATGTTTTCTATTTATATATATTTTCAGCAAGACCACATTTTCGTTATCTTCCAAAAATTGCAAGAAAAAAATGCCGGTCGATAAAACTGCTATTTTAACGAGCACACTATTATCTCACTACGCAGGACGCAGAACATACCAGTCCAGCAATTTCTTAATGCCACCAGTAGGAAAATTCCAGAAAGAATGTCAGTAGCTAAAAACTGCTATTTTAACGAGCACAATGTTTGCTTCTAGCAAATTCCGCAAATACTGATCCACAATACCACTACACTAAGATGGCTATAAATTCAGATTATCACTCTTCGCCAAGCTAAACTGAAACAATGACTTCTACTATCGCCAATATAATATTTGCTCTTCGTGCTAGGCTGGAGGCCCCAATATCCGTAAGTTTTATTACTGTACAATTTTCTTATTGTCAGAACTAAAATATTTTTAGACATATCCAATGATAATAAACCTGGCGCCAACCAGCCTACCTGAGGCAAACCAGGTTATAACCTTATTTAAGGGGTATGTAACTAAATTTATAAACTTATTTTCCTCAAGTGGTATTTTTTAAGTTTAAGATTCATCATTAAAGCAGTATTTTTTTTACAGTGAACTATTGGGTCTTCGCCTGTGGGCATACGTAGACCCCATTGACGACGATGAATTGATACAGGTCAAAAGATTTTAACCTCACCAGAGTTCTCTGGTGGGTTTAAAATCTTTTGATGGGGCTACCATAATAAAATTTTATATATCCTTATGTCCCCAGGCTAGAGTATTTACACCATTAGTGCAAATATAACGTTTATCGTCAAAAGGTGAAAGAGCTAATTTATTTTGAGTAATGGAATAAATTGAGTGTTTAATTGATCTAAATAAATTTTGTTTCCTACTGATGGTAGTTTGAGTGAATAAACAGTTTTTGTAATCATTTCCAGCCAGATCTTGTTGAACTACACATTTCTTAACCCCTTTTGCTTTTTTGGACCAGTCGCCCTCAACGTTATTGGCATACATTTTTGATCTTAATCCAACAAATTCTGTCATAATCTTGCCTCCGTTCTCATCCTTCATCAATCCCAAAACGGCTTTATTTTGAAGAGGGATGTTATGTAGATTTTGTGGATCAAAATTACTAGTATCAAATTTTGAAAGGTCTTGCTTAATGTCTTGAAATATGTCTTTTGTTTTTATAAGTAGTGTTAAACTGTCTGTGTCCATATAGCATAATGTCACATCATTTTCATACTTTGATTTTACATAATTATAATAAAACTCATACATTAATAATTTTGACAGCTCTAAAACCGAAAAACCAATATAAATGGGCTTATTATAAACAACTTTCAACCGGTCCAATTGAATAGCAACAAGATTTTCTGTGAAAATTGAGACGCAATTAAAATTTGGTTTAGCTATTAAACTTTCCGCGCCGCGACGCTTGCCAACATCTTCCCAATGATTAATCAATTTAACGTCAACACGCTTATCAACATTTTCCATTGTTTTGCCAAAAACAGAATTATTCATTAATTTATAAAAGTCTTTTTCGAAATCATTTTTAGCCACTTGCCGCATACTGGTATTTAACTCAATATATTTTTTTAACCAGTCAGATTGCTCAAATTGTAAAACCCTATGAATTTTTGTTAATTTTAACCCGTTTAATAGTGCCTGTTTTAAGTTTCGATAGTGAACTATATACTTTGTTTTATTATTTAAGTTTGAAATTAATTTTGTGTTCTTAAATTTTGACCCGGGTGGTACAATATTTTCTGCGAGAAATGGTAGATCATTGTGGAGATTGTGCAGTTTTTTTGGATATTCTATATCCACCTCCAAAAAATACCCCGTTAGTGAATCATCTTGTATATTTGTTACATTAAACTTTTCAATTTCTCCCGCGTTTAACCATTTAAAATTACTGTGCGGCATGAGTTGTGACATTGCCCATCCATATAAATTATTGGCGTCCCAGTACGTTAAAAATTTTGTCGGGTTTGTTTTGTCATATTCAGTCATGTACTTGTTATTAGCTTTAGCATATCGTAATGAACACTGGCTTATTCCACCCCGAATACCCTTACGTACAAAGTGATGCATGTCAATGTCTGTCAGTAATTCTAATTTAATGTCAGTTAATTTAAGCATAGCATCCCACGACAACCCCGGAGCTGTATAGTAGTGTAGAGGATCCAAATTATATGCTTTAAAACAAACATCGCGAAAGTTTTCGAAAATATCACATAAAAGTAAAACGTCTGTTTTGAGATATAAATCAGAGTACTCTTTTAAACTTTTACAATTAAAATGTTGCCAAACGTTTTCTGCATGTTCATATTCCTTGGTATTAATATCGGTGTTTGTGAGGGAACTAAAAAAGAATCTTTTAGCGGGTAATTTTGTTTCGTCTAATTTTGATAAAGAGTCTATGTACTGATAAGGGAATACTCCTTTTTTCGTCACCAATTCAAATTGTTCCTTAATAGGAAAATGGGCACCAACATTCTTTAATTGATCAGGTTTTAAGTTTTTTGCTAATTTTTCTAATGATGAGGCCATAAATTTAAAAGAATCTAAAAATCTTAGTTTCAAATAAACATCTCGATCAATTCCTCGATTATCAGTATAGTTACTCACTTTAATTGATTTTGAAAATGAGATATATTTCTCCTTATTTTGGGGAATTACATCGATTTTATCATTATCGAGGCCAAATTCTTTAATGAATAAATGTGAGTCATATCCTGATAAATTATGAAAAAATATTGGTAAAAACTTAGGGACCTTATAATTCAAATTACATTTGGAGTGGGCTGCTCCTACAAATTTTCCCGTTAAGTGACAATGATCGGCAACTTTCTCACAAGGGAGTAACTCTTTTTCGCATATGTGGCACTCGGTTGCAGAATCTAATAATAGTTGTTCATTTGGGGCTAATTTCGACATTGGTATAATGGGTTCCAAATAATTTTCATAAATTAATTTCGCGTCAGCACTTAATTTTTCCATAAAAACTCTCGGACAATCTAAGCCCGTATAAGTAACAAATTTGTCAAAATCTTGATTAAAGGAGCATTTAATATAATACGCGAAACTGTAAGGAGTATGAACATGCGTTGAGTAAGTATACGATAAATTTGGGTCCGGCTCACACGATTCAATTGGGGTGAGAATGGATTCAAAGTCGGCATAAACGGCGAATGGTACCCGCATTTTAGAATTAAAATTATTAAATTGTAATAAATTACCCGGAACCATCTCACCATTTTTATTTTTAATTAAATCAGTCGTTGGCATCACAGAGTAAATTTTGTTGCAGTCATTCAAGCTGTGGGTTAAGAGCGCTTGATCGCTGGGGAAAAAGGTTAAACACCCATCACACAAATACGTTTTAGCCTTCTGTGTGGACACTTGGCTTGAAATTAGTCGAGATAAATTTTTGATCCAAACATAATGACCTGTTTCCCCATCTTCGATGTACAAAAGGTTAATGTGTGTGTCGCGCTTAGTTTTTGAAAAATAAATTGGCCCTACCACCTCAAGACTGTGCTTTTCACTGTTGAACTCTAGCCCGTACAAATTAATTGAAATGTTATTTAATTCTTCAAATTTGGGGATATTATTAATTTTAAATGGTAGCTCCATACCTGTCAAATTTAAGACATCGCGATAATGGGGATATGATGCGGTGCGTTCTGGATGATAGGCGGGATCTACCGGATGTAGTGCTGAAGTTACCGCCCATGCGAAGCAAGCGTCGTCATTATTCTGGACATTGATGCAGGCGCGCTTTTTCTTTATCGCCGAGGGTAGCTCCAGGTATGATGATCCACGGATGGGGGTATACCGATTGATGTTCACCTCCAGATGGGATACCATGAGAAGAGCCCATCCGCTATCCCGCTCCTGCGTAATTTAATTCAGATATCACATTTTGTAATTTTTTTCTTTAATTTACCAAAATACATAAAAATACTTGTACTTACTTGAAATTCCTCGCTTTTTGTCTTTACGGTGCTACATAAACGCTGGTACAGCTCGCTTAAATCGGTAGTGGGTGTTCCGATTTGAAAACGGGTGTTGAATGATTTCAGCTCGGGTTGCACATCATCCCCAGGTTTAACGTATAACCCGAACAGCTCGATGTTGGTCTTTACGCTTTGCCGGCTTCGTCGACTCCCATCAACCAACCAAATAAACTTTTCCTCACAACTTTCAAGGAATGAAGGGATATCCGTTTGGTCCTGGGGTGATGGAATCCGATAACTAGCGATGCGGGTCTTAAATGCTGATTTAATTTTTACAACCCCATTTTCCAGGGGTTCTCCCATATTCTGAAGATGGCGTTGTGTTCGAAGATGACCAACGTATGAAGGGGTTGTAGTAAAATCTTCGGCGCAAACATTGCACCGAATATGTTTAGATGTTGTTGCTTGTGTTTGACTTAAATTTCCTTTAAATTTCTTAGAAGGTGGTTCATCATCGCTACAACGATGTTTGTGCAATGCTACTCCACCCTCTAACACAACACCACACACTTCACATAGTTGCTGACTAGAGTGATATTTTTTTAAATGCCGATGTAAACTGTCTGGGCGCGAAAACGAACTAGCGCATATTTTAGAATGAAACATTGTTGCCGTGGTAGTTGGTAGTGATATGACAGAATAGTCACATTTAAGGCGCTTATATAGCCAGGCGTAACCTCGCTGGCGTTATTTGACGTGTTTGACAGGAAAACAGTTTCCAACAGTACCTCGTTGGCTTGTTCGACTCTTTTTATCAGTTATTTCCAACACTGCGCGAACTCATGGCGGAAACGGGTAAATACTTTTATTTCATGATCATATTAGAGACTCACATATTTACTCTTTTAGAAAATTTCAGAATGTGTGGGACCTATTGTGTGTGTTACTTCCATCTCGATATCAACAAAGTACGTTTAATGCCAATGTTTAGTCCACAAATTAAACAATCAATGAGAGTCTGTTTGGACTGCTTTAAGAACGAGACCGCCGAAAATTACTTTAAGGTTAGATGTGTAGAAATTAACAATAGAATTTCCGCCGAAGATTTGAAGAAAGAAATTAAGACGTGTGAAAAATGCCAAACCTCTTTGTTTAAAATTGAAAAAGATGTTTAGATCTTACTAACACACCACCACTGCTTCGATTATCGCCTCACCTGCATGTAAGTCAGTGTTTAAGTTCTGAACGTGAGAAAATAAATGTTTATAATGCATCGTTGTCTTTAAAAAAACCCGCCAAGCTCCCACCGCAGATCCGGTCCGGACCAGCTTGATCCGATCTGGATCTGATCCGACTCTGATCCGGATCTGGTCCAGATCTACCCAAGCTCAGCTTGATCAGCTCAGATCTGGTCCGGCTTTACCTAACCTCAGCTTGATCCCGCTCCTAGATGCCGACGTGCTGCCACCTCTTGCGCGAACCTTCCAATTGGCTGAGTATAGATTCCACCCAGGTACAGAACCCATCAGGTACCCTCTGGCGCCACCTATTGCCCGGAGGTCTGCAACACTTACAGAACACTAAGTCCGCCATTTTGTGGAGGGGGGTGTTTTATGACGTCTTATGGGAACTTTTACATGGGTGGGCGTAGAACCCGTGAATCCTATCTACTTGTGGGCAATCGGTTGGATTGTGGGATAGGGCCCACCCACCTCCATTAGTATCAACTTTATTTTAACCTGCAAAACTCCGTTAGGTTGAAGAAATTTCTTTGGTAAATAATAAGAGAAGTTAAAAGTTTAGTAACAGACTAAACGTGATTTTCTTAATTTAAGTAGAAGTGTAACTAGGAGTGTTGGGTGGGCCTTAGGAGTGCGTGGACCATAGTTGTGGGTGTGTCAGACCGTTGGTTCTCATCAGGACGATTTACGGTTGTAAGCTGCTCAATAGGTCAGTTAAATCAATTTATTTCGAAATTCAGTTTTGTCATTTTGCTATATTTTTCCTGTAGAAAGGAAGATTTTACAATGCTTCGAAATAATGAAAATCAAAATTCTAGAGTAGGTATATAATTGAGACATAATAAATTGTACAGCAAGTGAGAAAGTTGAGCATTTACATGAGGATGAACTTTGCTACACAAATGGCTTATCGGCAAGATCCACGGTTCGTAATCGCAAGGCCCATGGTTCGAATTCTTTAGGCCAAGTTCTCAATTGTTTTTTTTTATAAATCCGTGAGTATTTAAAAATATTAATTTCAGAATAAATTATATTTATTTTATTTTATTGTTAAACAAATTAAACAGGAGGTTGAAAAATCAATATTTTTATTTCCAGTATTTTGTTCTAAATTAATTATCCTAGTTCGTGCAGTCCTTCATCGCACAAAAAGCACAATAGCGTATAGAAAATAATATGGATCAAGGATTTATAAAAAAAATAGTCTGGAAATACAATTATTGATTTTTCAATCTCCTGTTTAATTTGTTTAAGAATCATCTTACCCTTAAAAATGAAATTAATATAATTGATTAAAATTAGGATATTTAAATACACATGGATTTATAAAAACTACAAAAAAGAAAATGAATGAACTCCAAAACTTCAACAATGGGGTTCGATCCTTCGACCTTCGGACTACGAATCGGAGGTTTTACCGATGCGCCAAAAGGTCGATGAATTTTCGTTAACGCAAAAAGACGAGTAAATAACAAATTCAAAAACTTTTTTTTTCTCGAAAATGGCTGAATAGTGCGCCCTATTACTTGCACCTGTTACACACCCAGTCATGACCTACACGTGTGCTAAAGATGGATGAAATCGGTGAGTCACACATCTAATCCTCCCCTTGTTAGTGGAAACGGCCATTTCTCGATTTCTTGCGGATTAAGTGATAATTATGGAGCACACAGATTCGATGACAAATCTCAATGTCAATTAATTTTTAAGAATGCAATATATCGTCGGACAATTATTTAATATGTGCACTTGTTTGTCTTGCATTTTATTTATTTATACAATTCTCAGTGTCTTCCTTTTTGACTTGAGTAAAACTTAAAGTTCTGGCATGAATAAATTATTATTATTGTGATGATAAATACCATCCGTGGAAAAATGTCATATCTCGTTTCCCAATTGATCAATAACCAGTGGAGAAAGAGTTCACTTTTCTCCACAGTTGAAATTTGAATAACTGTCTCAACTAAAAAACGTATCAGAAATGTACAATTTTTTTAATATGATTAGGAACTGAATTGTTCCTAAATTATTGCTTTAATGATACTGCATAAACCCGGCAATCCTTCCAAATAACTAATGAAAATCAAAATTTAAGGCTAAAAGACCTCTGGTCAATTGCCTGTAAAATCAATTTGTAAAAGTGTCTCAATAAATGTATTGTCTCTCTCTCTCTCTCTCAAAATTTAATTTCATAGTTTCGGTGTATAATCGAAGCAGACTGTTCTTCAATAATACATTTTTAATGTGTAAATGTCGTTTTCTGCGTTTTTGACATGACTTCAGTTTCATGGGCTGTGAGAATTATTTTTTTAACCAGTAAATATGACTTCATCAAATTAAATTTATGTGCAAATTGTGTCCGGAATTTCCTACATACCATTTTTGGATTTTGACAGTTACACCACTTCCATCACGTACACATAATAGGTATTGTTCTCAAATTAATATTGATATTGTATTTTAGCCAATTAAAAAAAAATCCTTTGCGTGTATAGCAAAACTTTATATTTGCATCAGTAACGTGTAATTGGCTATTGATCACGAGGTCCTTCCGCCGTTAAAGTTTGTGTACACGCGTATGTATACAGGGTGTTGAATAGCAAAGCGGGCCATAGGGATTTACATTTTAAATTTCAAATGTTTTAATATTGGCTCCCCTAATTATTTGACACTATCGGTCTTCTTACATTATTTTTAAAGCTTTTTAAGCTGAATTAATTGGTACCTTACTCAGTAGTTTCTGCCGAGTATTTAACGAGATATTTGCAAAAAACTTTACAACTATTTTGAATTAAAAAGAAAGGTTTGCCATGAAATCATAATGGCCGATATTTCATTTTGTTCTAAAAAGTGACAGTAGATGTCACATTCCGATTTTCGAGTGGTTCGGTTTATTCAATGGAATAAATAAACCGAACCGCTCGACGGTAATGTTATTTAATAATTTCCTTTATTTATCCTCCGGTGCCATTCTCTGGCCTTTCCAAAATTAATTAACGGAATCCCATAATTGACCATTAGCGCGCGATACGGGCGCTAATCGCTTATATATTTAGCTTTACGTGACTTAACCGAAATCACCAGAGGCAATTACCATAAATGATTAATCGCAATCACTAATAATAAAACCATAAAATTCCAACTGTAATCATCATTCACACTCCGTAACCACCAACAACGACGACAACGGCGACACGGAAAAAGCGCGGTGCATCATTAACAAATAATTACCAAGAAGAGAACACGTTGGTAATATTTGGTTCTGTTTGAAATTATCGTGGATGACTTGTTAATTAGGATTATTAAATATTTTGGAGAATTCACAAATCAATTACAGACAACCTAACTTGTATTTTTAAATAATATATTTCGTCTTTATTAAATTTATTTCATAAATAGGTAAACTATTTTTAATAAACAACAATAGAATTTTTTGCCATAGTCAAAAATTTAAACTGATTGTGAGTTTTTAATTAGTAAAATTAATATCTATTTCATATTACTATCCTTCATTCATTCTTCAATTTAAAAATTTAATTCTTGAATCTTGGAGGCGTTCACTTCGTGGTACATTTTCAATTTCGATATAAAGAAAACACTTAACTTTTTTATACCACTTTTATTTAAATAAAGAAAACACTTAACTTTTTTATACCACTTTTATTTAAATAAAAGTGGTATAAAAAAGTTAAGTGTTTTCTTTATATTAAAAATTTAAGTTGGCACACATGTTAGGAATTGACATACAAAACGTTAGATCGTTTTAAAAGTCACAATTATTCCGTGGTCACGTCTTCTCTGCGTCACAGCAAATTGATTTATCGGTAGGAACATGCCGCAAGTAACATAACCTCAATATGTGTTACCAACTTACATTTTAAAAAATAAAAAATCATGGCGCACTGAGATTTTTTTTAATGAACATACTTTATGACAGCTAAGATACCGTTAGGATAGAAACCATAGTTGGTGGATATAGTCGTCTAAAAATGTCGTGACACGTGCGCAGTGAACATCTTGCAGTTTAAGCGAGGGGACGCCGGAAGCTCAGTGAACATAATGTAACTATAGACACAGAAATCGGTCGCCGAGAAGTGATGATTCATCTTCAATTCGGTGATGCCGCCACGCGTGAATTTGTTATCGCCTTCTGTCACATTCTACGCAAACATAACCCCCCCAAGTGTCACGACATTTTCTGACGGCTCTACCTACATTCAATTTAGAAGATTAATGCAACGTTCTAGACAGTAGATGTCGCCACAATGATACGTTTGTGAAACTAACAAAGTGATTTTTCTTTCTCTAAAAAAAAAAAAACTTCTCTGTTTAAGAATCTATTTAGAACGAAATGAGCGATGGCACATGTTCCCGTTTTACGCCTTTACTCCCGTTTGAAAAATCGGTCGTTATTCATTGAGGATTGTGCTCGATTTAAAAAGGATCCTGTTCCCCATTTACTGCGAAATAAATTATTCACCGAACCCTAAACGTCAGGAACGACGAATTGATGTCCCCCTTTTTCGCTTCTCTCTCTCTCGCTCTGGCAAAATATATACGTTTTTATGCCGCCACCCCTGCAATCCCAACCCCATTTTATTATTAATACCGGTGGCTGCAGAAGTAAAAAAAAAAAACAACAAGAATGGGGAAGTTATTAGCTGTCACCGGGCCACCACAGATTTGAAAACCCTTTCACACACACACATACATTCGCGAAAACTGGAGAATAGTTGTTTCAGGAAGTGAAACTATTGATTCGCTCAGGTGCATGACGTAATCCCGGAATGGCGTCAGAAGTTTTTGATTTTAAGGGGGGTTGCGGAAAGTTTAATTTTCGCCATTTTCCGTTCTCGAAATGCGTTCATTGCGAAGGCATTTCTGTTCGTGTAAATGTGGGCTTCTTTAGTAAGTAATTTGGAGAACAAATGTTATTGAAACGAGAAGGGTAACAATTATAAATTGCATTATAAATCAGTTTTTGATTTATTTTATCACACCATAGTTGCTGAAGCATCCTGGCAAATACTTCAATCAACACACTTTAACTACGGAAGTTGGCAAAAGCTCCACTCATTTTGGAAGCCATCTATCTAGCCATGAAACAAAAAAAAGTGATGTTGTCAAACAAATTATTAGAAAATTGCTGTCACTTTTAGAAGTGCGCGTGCCAGGGGCGGCTCGTTATGTAGATCCAAGAAGCCTTGGCACTACCTCTAATTTCAAGCTCAGGAAGATTTTTTTTATTAATTAAGCTATCTTGATCTAGAAAAACGAAAAATGCATTCAACAATTTGAAAAATTGTAAAAAATTAATCGGTCAAGGAATTTGCGCCAAAAGCTCAAAATCCATTGAAAAATCATGCATTTATAATTTACCATAAAAACAATTGCCACATCCCAGGTCAAAACAAAATGGCAGCCATCTTAACTTGAACTAGAAAAACGAAAAATGCAACAATTTGAAAAATTGTAAAAAATTAATCGGTCAAGGAATTTGCGCCAAAAGTTCAAAATCCATTGAAAAATAATGCATTTATAATTTACCATAAAAACAATTGCCACATCCTAGGTCAAAACAAAATGGCAGCCATCTTAACTTGATCTAGAAAAACGAAAAATGCATTCAACAATTTGAAAAATTCTAAAAATTTAATCGGCCAAGGAATTTGGGCCAAAAGCTCAAAATCCATTGAAAAATGATGCATTTATAATTTACCATTAAAACAATTGCCACATCCTAGTACAAAACAAAATGGCAGCCATCTTAACTTGAACTAGAAAAACGAAAAATGCAACAATTTGAAAAATTGTAAAAAATTAATCGGTCAAGGAATTTGCGCCAAAAGCTCAAAATCCATTGAAAAATGATGCATTTATAATTTACCATAAAAACAATTGCCACATCCTAGGACAAAACAAAATGGCAACCATCTTAACTTGAACTAGAAAAACGAAAAATGCAACAATTTGAAAAATTGTAAAAAATTAATCGGTCAAGGAATTTGCGCCAAAAGCTCAAAATCCATTGAAAAATGATGCATTTATAATTTTACCATAAAAACAATTGCCACATCCTAGGACAAAACAAAATGGCAACCATCTTAACTTGAACTAGAAAAACGAAAAATGCAACAATTTGAAAAATTGTAAAAAATTAATCGGTCAAGGAATTTGCGCCAAAAGTTCAAAATCCATTGAAAAATAATGCATTTATAATTTACCATAAAAACAATTGCCACATCCTAGGTCAAAACAAAATGGCAGCCATCTTAACTTGAACTAGAAAAACGAAAAATGCATTCAACAATTTGAAAAATTCTAAAAAATTAATCGGTCAAGGAATTTGCGCCAAAAACTCAAAATCCATTGAAAAATAATGCATTTATAATTTACCATGAAAACAATTGCCACATCCTAAGTCAAAACAAAATGGCAACCATCTTAACTTGAACTAGAAAAACGAAAAATGCAACAATTTGAAAAATTGTAAAAAATTAATTGGTCAAGGAATTTGCGCCAAAAGCTCAAAATCCATTGAAAAATGATGCATTTATAATTTACCATAAATACAATTGCCACATCCTAAGTCAGAACAAAATGGCAGCCATCTTAACTTGAACTAGAAAAACGAAAAATGCAACAATTTGAAAAATTGTAAAAAATTAATCGGTCAAGGAATTTGCGCCAAAAGCTCAAAATCCATTGAAAAATGATGCATTTATAATTTACCATAAAAACAATTGCCACATCCTAGGACAAAACAAAATGGCAACCATCTTAACTTGAACTAGAAAAACGAAAAATGCAACAATTTGAAAAATTGTAAAAAATTAATCGGTCAAGGAATTTGCGCCAAAAGCTCAAAATCCATTGAAAAATGATGCATTTATAATTTACCATAAAAACAATTGCCACATCCTAGGACAAAACAAAATGGCAGCCATCTTAACTTGAACTAGAAAAACGAAAAATGCAACAATTTGAAAAATTGTAAAAAATTAATCGGTCAAGGAATTTGCGCCAAAAGCTCAAAATCCATTGAAAAATGATGCATTTATAATTTACCATAAAAACAATTGCCACATCCTAGGACAAAACAAAATGGCAGCCATCTTAACTTGAACTAGAAAAACGAAAAATGCAACAATTTGAAAAATTGTAAAAAATTAATCGGTCAAGGAATTTGCGCCAAAAGCTCAAAATCCATTGAAAAATGATGCATTTATAATTTACCATAAAAACAATTGCCACATCCTAGGACAAAACAAAATGGCAACCATCTTAACTTGAACTAGAAAAACGAAAAATGCAACAATTTGAAAAATTGTAAAAAATTAATCGGTCAAGGAATTTGCGCCAAAAGCTCAAAATCCATTGAAAAATGATGCATTTATAATTTACCATAAAAACAATTGCCACATCCTAGGACAAAACAAAATGGCAACCATCTTAACTTGAACTAGAAAAACGAAAAATGCAACAATTTGAAAAATTGTAAAAAATTAATCGGTCAAGGAATTTGCGCCAAAAGTTCAAAATCCATTGAAAAATAATGCATTTATAATTTACCATAAAAACAATTGCCACATCCTAGGTCAAAACAAAATGGCAGCCATCTTAACTTGAACTAGAAAAACGAAAAATGCATTCAACAATTTGAAAAATTCTAAAAAATTAATCGGTCAAGGAATTTGCGCCAAAAACTCAAAATCCATTGAAAAATAATGCATTTATAATTTACCATGAAAACAATTGCCACATCCTAAGTCAAAACAAAATGGCAACCATCTTAACTTGAACTAGAAAAACGAAAAATGCAACAATTTGAAAAATTGTAAAAAATTAATTGGTCAAGGAATTTGCGCCAAAAGCTCAAAATCCATTGAAAAATGATGCATTTATAATTTACCATAAATACAATTGCCACATCCTAAGTCAGAACAAAATGGCAGCCATCTTAACTTGAACTAGAAAAACGAAAAATGCAACAATTTGAAAAATTGTAAAAAATTAATCGGTCAAGGAATTTGCGCCAAAAGCTCAAAATCCATTGAAAAATGATGCATTTATAATTTACCATAAAAACAATTGCCACATCCTAGGACAAAACAAAATGGCAACCATCTTAACTTGAACTAGAAAAACGAAAAATGCAACAATTTGAAAAATTGTAAAAAATTAATCGGTCAAGGAATTTGCGCCAAAAGCTCAAAATCCATTGAAAAATGATGCATTTATAATTTACCATAAAAACAATTGCCACATCCTAGGACAAAACAAAATGGCAGCCATCTTAACTTGAACTAGAAAAACGAAAAATGCAACAATTTGAAAAATTGTAAAAAATTAATCGGTCAAGGAATTTGCGCCAAAAGCTCAAAATCCATTGAAAAATGATGCATTTATAATTTACCATAAAAACAATTGCCACATCCTAGGACAAAACAAAATGGCAACCATCTTAACTTGAACTAGAAAAACGAAAAATGCATTCAACGATTTGAAAAATTCTAAAAAATTAATCGGTCAAGGAATTTGCGCCAAAAACTCAAAATCCATTGAAAAATAATGCATTTATAATTTACCATAAAAACAATTGCCACATCCCAGGTCAAAACAAAATGGCAACCATCTTAACTTGAACTAGAAAAACGAAAAATGCAACAATTTGAAAAATTGTAAAAAATTAATTGGTCAAGGAATTTGCGCCAAAAGCTCAAAATCCATTGAAAAATGATGCATTTATAATTTACCATAAATACAATTGCCACATCCTAAGTCAGAACAAAATGGCAGCCATCTTAACTTGAACTAGAAAAACGAAAAATGCAACAATTTGAAAAATTGTAAAAAATTAATCGGTCAAGGAATTTGCGCCAAAAGCTCAAAATCCATTGAAAAATGATGCATTTATAATTTACCATAAAAACAATTGCCACATCCTAGGACAAAACAAAATGGCAGCCATCTTAACTTGAACTAGAAAAACGAAAAATGCAACAATTTGAAAAATTGTAAAAAATTAATCGGTCAAGGAATTTGCGCCAAAAGCTCAAAATCCATTGAAAAATGATGCATTTATAATTTACCATAAAAACAATTGCCACATCCTAGGACAAAACAAAATGGCAACCATCTTAACTTGAACTAGAAAAACGAAAAATGCAACAATTTGAAAAATTGTAAAAAATTAATCGGTCAAGGAATTTGCGCCAAAAGCTCAAAATCCATTGAAAAATGATGCATTTATAATTTACCATAAAAACAATTGCCACATCCTAGGACAAAACAAAATGGCAACCATCTTAACTTGAACTAGAAAAACGAAAAATGCAACAATTTGAAAAATTGTAAAAAATTAATCGGTCAAGGAATTTGCGCCAAAAGTTCAAAATCCATTGAAAAATAATGCATTTATAATTTACCATAAAAACAATTGCCACATCCTAGGTCAAAACAAAATGGCAGCCATCTTAACTTGAACTAGAAAAACGAAAAATGCATTCAACAATTTGAAAAATTCTAAAAAATTAATCGGTCAAGGAATTTGCGCCAAAAACTCAAAATCCATTGAAAAATAATGCATTTATAATTTACCATGAAAACAATTGCCACATCCTAAGTCAAAACAAAATGGCAACCATCTTAACTTGAACTAGAAAAACGAAAAATGCAACAATTTGAAAAATTGTAAAAAATTAATTGGTCAAGGAATTTGCGCCAAAAGCTCAAAATCCATTGAAAAATGATGCATTTATAATTTACCATAAATACAATTGCCACATCCTAAGTCAGAACAAAATGGCAGCCATCTTAACTTGAACTAGAAAAACGAAAAATGCAACAATTTGAAAAATTGTAAAAAATTAATCGGTCAAGGAATTTGCGCCAAAAGCTCAAAATCCATTGAAAAATGATGCATTTATAATTTACCATAAAAACAATTGCCACATCCTAGGACAAAACAAAATGGCAACCATCTTAACTTGAACTAGAAAAACGAAAAATGCAACAATTTGAAAAATTGTAAAAAATTAATCGGTCAAGGAATTTGCGCCAAAAGCTCAAAATCCATTGAAAAATGATGCATTTATAATTTACCATAAAAACAATTGCCACATCCTAGGACAAAACAAAATGGCAGCCATCTTAACTTGAACTAGAAAAACGAAAAATGCAACAATTTGAAAAATTGTAAAAAATTAATCGGTCAAGGAATTTGCGCCAAAAGCTCAAAATCCATTGAAAAATGATGCATTTATAATTTACCATAAAAACAATTGCCACATCCTAGGACAAAACAAAATGGCAACCATCTTAACTTGAACTAGAAAAACGAAAAATGCATTCAACGATTTGAAAAATTCTAAAAAATTAATCGGTCAAGGAATTTGCGCCAAAAACTCAAAATCCATTGAAAAATAATGCATTTATAATTTACCATAAAAACAATTGCCACATCCCAGGTCAAAACAAAATGGCAACCATCTTAACTTGAACTAGAAAAACGAAAAATGCAACAATTTGAAAAATTGTAAAAAATTAATCGGTCAAGGAATTTGCGCCAAAAGCTCAAAATCCATTGAAAAATGATGCATTTATAATTTACCATAAAAACAATTGCCACATCCTAGGACAAAACAAAATGGCAGCCATCTTAACTTGAACTAGAAAAACGAAAAATGCAACAATTTGAAAAATTGTAAAAAATTAATCGGTCAAGGAATTTGCGCCAAAAGCTCAAAATCCATTGAAAAATGATGCATTTATAATTTACCATAAAAACAATTGCCACATCCTAGGACAAAACAAAATGGCAACCATCTTAACTTGAACTAGAAAAACGAAAAATGCAACAATTTGAAAAATTGTAAAAAATTAATTGGTCAAGGAATTTGCGCCAAAAGCTCAAAATCCATTGAAAAATGATGCATTTATAATTTACCATAAAAACAATTGCCACATCCTAGGACAAAACAAAATGGCAACCATCTTAACTTGAACTAGAAAAACGAAAAATGCAACAATTTGAAAAATTGTAAAAAATTAATCGGTCAAGGAATTTGCGCCAAAAGCTCAAAATCCATTGAAAAATGATGCATTTATAATTTACCATAAAAACAATTGCCACATCCTAAGTCAGAACAAAATGGCAGCCATCTTAACTTGAACTAGAAAAACGAAAAATGCATTCAACGATTTGAAAAATTCTAAAAAATTAATCGGTCAAGGAATTTGCGCCAAAAACTCAAAATCCATTGAAAAATAATGCATTTATAATTTACCATAAAAACAATTGCCACATCCCAGGTCAAAACAAAATGGCAGCCATCTTAACTTGAACTAGAAAAACGAAAAATGCATTCAACAATTTGAAAAATTCTAAAAAATTAATCGGTCAAGGAATTTGCGCCAAAAACTCAAAATCCATTGAAAAATAATGCATTTATAATTTACCATGAAAACAATTGCCACATCCTAAGTCAAAACAAAATGGCAACCATCTTAACTTGATCTAGAAAAACGAAAAATGCAACAATTTGAAAAATTCTAAAAATTTAATCGGTCAAGGAATTTGGGGCAAAAGCTCAAAATTCATTGAAAAATAATGCATTTATAATTTACCATAAAAACAACTGCCACATCCTAGGTCAAAACAAAATGGCAGCCATCTTAACTTGATCTAGAAAAACGAAAAATGCATTCAACTATTTCGAGATGTTATTGACATAGCAATATCAATTATTTTTGGAAAACATCTGTTAGTAGTTTTGTTTAAAACGAAGACCAAGGCAACATGATATGCAAAAATTTCCAATAATATTTTTTGGGAAACACCTAACAGTTTTGTTTAAAATAAATATATCAACTCAAGTCCAAGGCAAAATGTTCAATAATATCTTTAACATTGAATTCTGATTTATATTATCACATGGAATTTTTTTTTTCTGGTAATTTCCATAAAATTAATGATTAATGACCTTTCTTTGTACAATTTCGATCACCTTGCGCAACATTTGCAACCTCATTCCCACCGATTGTTGCTGAACATGTAAATTCCTCACTAACGAACGAACGTAAACATAAAAGTGCAACACTGAACAATTACGCAATGGGTAAACATTCCAGAATATTTGCTTTGTATTTACTTTTAATTTTCCAACGCTTGTGATATAACGCCGACCTTGAGGAATTTACTGAAATACACAGATAATTTTGATGAGTGTTTGTACACTTCCTCTATATCTATACATATTTATGATTTTTTTTTGAGAAAGGACATTTTTTTTAAATATGATGGTGTCAGATAACAACAGTGACTTATTCAAAATATTTTGAGGAAAACAACCTTTAAATTTAATAAAAACAGTAATTATATATCTCAACTAGTTATTGACCACGCGGTCCAGCAACATCGTAAAGTATATTGTTTTTATATTTTTTTTGAGCGCTCGAGAAAAAGTGCAACTTTGGATAATTACAAATTTTGTTCTCGCGGAATTAACTCGAAATTTAGTGAAGGGATGTTTGCAAATTTTGACAGTACCATGGAGGAATATGTGGTTTGAGTAAATTTAGAAAATTTCAAGTGTCTGGCAATTGTTTTTATATTTTTTTAAGCGCTCGAGAAAAAGTGCAATAATTACAAATTTTGTTCTCGCGGAATTAACTCGAAATTTAGTGAAGGGATGTTTGCAGATTTTGACAGTACCATGGAGGAATATGTGGTTTGAGTAAATTTAGAAAATTTCAAGTGTCTGGCGATTGTTTTTATATTTTTTAAGCGCTCGAGAAAAAGTGCAATAATTACAAATTTTGTTCTCGTGGAATTAACTTGAAATTTAGTGAAGGGATGTTTGCAGATTTTGACAGTATCTTGGAGGACTGTGTTGTTTGAGTAAATTTAGAAAATTTCAAGTGTCTGGCAATTGTTTTTATATTTTTTTTAGCGCTCGAGAAAAAGTGCAATAATTACAAATTTTGTTCTCGTGGAATTAACTCGAAATTTAGTGAAGGGATTTTGCAGATTTTGACAGTATCTTGGAGGACTGTGTTGTTTGAGTAAATTTAGAAAATTTCAAGTGTCTGGCAATTGTTTTTATATTTTTTTAAGCGCTCGAGAAAAACTGCAACTTGAGATAATTACAAATTTTGTTCTCGTGGAATTAGTTCGAAATGTAGTAAAGGGATGTTTTCAGATTTTGACGGTAATATTTTGTTTGAGTAAATTAATTTGTCACAGTATTTGTCTTCAAATAAAATATTTTTCTATTTGAAGGTTTTTAAATTGTTTCGTTTTTCTCTTGCTGTTCCAGGAACAGATTCGGAAAAGGAAAGAGGAGGAGGACCGAATCGCGGCCCAAAACGAGTTCCTGAACAGGTCGCTGAGGGGTTCCCGGAAGCTGCAGGCCCTCGAGAGCCGGCCCCAGGGTACCATCAACGACGCCTTCGCCGACGACGATGTCCACCACCAGGAGGTCTCCTCGAGACCGACGACGCCCACGGAAAAGGAGGTCGTCCACGTCGCTTACAGTAAGTTTTTAAAACGTATCAAAACGAACATTTGCATAATTATCAAATATACCGTTGCTCGCTCTTCTCAGGAATCTTTCGGTTTCGAAATTGCTTAGCAACATAAGTAACATAATTTATTTTTCAAAATCGAGTGAATTTGTATTTCTAGATTAGTACTTAGTTCAAGACCAAAATATAATTACTGTTCTTATTTAATAGTAGAAAATTCCTAATTCTTTAAAGATAAAAACCATGCCGTGACTGAAGGGCTTAACCTCTTCACGACCAGGTCGCCACATGTAAAAAAAAATATTTTACAAATTAAAAAAATACCGCTGCAGCGCCATCTATGGATTTTTTTTAAATATTTTTATAAATGCTGAGATCTAATAACCCCAGGAAGTTAATCTTAGCACCATTGTTACAATTAAGCAAGCTTTTTTGATTATTCATGCATTGGCGTTGATGGTTACATTCCAACCAACAATGATAACAAATAACGTGAAATTTAATCACGAAAATATTCTGAAATACTAATTGATGCACTTCGTCCTGTCTGGCCTACATACTGTAGATTTCGTATACACTGGATTTTTTGTATTCACGTACTTGTTTCTCTAATTATAGTTGACTGTCATAAATTAATTGTTGTTTACTCAATCATCTGTCCCATTAATGAATTTTCGACGGTGTTTGCAAAACTAGTTATGTAAACATTAGTGCGGACGAAACAGTTGATTGCTATCAGAAGTTGGGCCCGGGGAAAGCCGAGAGACAATTAGCCCGAAACAAAAGTTAACTCATTTCCCATGCATGACCAGGCCGCGTGCATTATGAATTGTGTGTGTGTACGCCATCCCTCCACTTCCTGTCACTCGCCGCAATGCCTAGAACCGGAAGTGCACTGCAGTTTGTAAAGAGAAAGAGGTGCATATGTTTCGTGCATAGATGTCGATTGGTGTTAGAGATTCAATTGAGAGAAAAAATTGCATGCATTTATCTACAAGGCGTTTGCAGTGTTCAAAGATCAAATTCATAGAATGAACATTCATGAGTCATTTTGAGTCAGTAACTTTAACCATGAGTCACTTGACTACTCGACTCATATCGATTAATCTACTTACTTGTTAAAAAAATTGCCGCCCTAAACTAAATAAAGTTTTGCGATATTATTTCAAATTTTTTGAGAAATTTGGCCAACATGTAACTTTCTTCGATTTAATGGAATAAAAGGGATTTTTATGATAAATTTCATATTTATCGATTTTTTCAGAATTCAGTGGGATTTTGAAAAATATTTCTTGTCGATATGAAAATAATCAACGCAATCCGCCTGGAAACACTCTGAACTAGTATTTGAGACATAAATGTGCGCCTCGTGATTAAAACAATTCTAAAAATATCATCGTAAAATTTTCCAAATCTGCTCAGAAATGACATATTTTTGACACCTTGCTTGTAAACAAAATGGCGGCACTCTGAATTGGAATTTGAGAGTGAGCGAAATGTGCACCTCGCGATTAAAAAATTTCTAAAAAAATTATCACCCGCGGAATTTACCTCAAAATCTCCAAATTTGCTTAGAAATAACATATTTTTGACATACCAAAAGATAGTTGACGCACCTTGCTTGTAAACAAAATGGCGGCACTCTGAACTGGAATTTGAGAGTGAACGAAATGTGCACCTCGCGATTAAAAAAATTCTAAAAAAATTATCACTCGCGGGATTTGCCTCAAAATTTCCAAATTTGCTTAGAAATAACATATTTTTGACATACCAGAAGATAGTTGACGCACCTTGCTTGTAAACAAAATGGCGGCACTCTGAACTGGAATTTGAGAGTGAACGAAATGTGCACCTCGCGATTAAAAAATTTCTAAAAAAATTATCACCCGCGGAATTTGCCGCAAAATTTCCAAATTTGCTTAGAAATGACATATTTTTGACATACCAAAAGGTAATTGACGCACCTTGCTTGTAAACAAAATGGCGGCACTCTGAACTGGAATTTGAGAGTGAGCGAAATGTGCACCTCGCGATTAAAAAATTTCTAAAAAAATTATCACCCGCGGAATTTACCTCAAAATCTCCAAATTTGCTTAGAAATAACATATTTTTGACATACCAAAAGATAGTTGACGCACCTTGCTTGTAAACAAAATGGCGGCACTCTGAACTGGAATTTGAGAGTGAGCGAAATGTGCACCTCGCGATTAAAAAATTTCTAAAAAAATTATCACCCGCGGAATTTACCTCAAAATCTCCAAATTTGCTTAGAAATAACATATTTTTGACATACCAAAAGATAGTTGACGCACCTTGCTTGTAAACAAAATGGCGGCACTCTGAACTGGAATTTGAGAGTGAACGAAATGTGCACCTCGCGATTAAAAAAATTCTAAAAAAATTATCACTCGCGGGATTTGCCTCAAAATTTCCAAATTTGCTTAGAAATAACATATTTTTGACATACCAGAAGATAGTTGACGCACCTTGCTTGTAAACAAAATGGCGGCACTCTGAACTGGAATTTGAGAGTGAGCGAAATGTGCACCTCGCGATTAAAAAATTTCTAAAAAAATTATCACTCGCGGGATTTGCCTCAAAATTTCCAAATTTGCTTAGAAATAACATATTTTTGACATACCAGAAGATAGTTGACGCACCTTGCTTGTAAACAAAATGGCGGCACTCTGAACTGGAATTTGAGAGTGAACGAAATGTGCACCTCGCGATTAAAAAATTTCTAAAAAAATTATCACCCGCGGAATTTGCCGCAAAATTTCCAAATTTGCTTAGAAATGACATATTTTTGACATACCAAAAGATAGTTGACGCACCTTGCTTGTAAACAAAATGGCGGCACTCTGAACTGGAATTTGAGAGTGAGCGAAATGTGCACCTCGCGATTAAAAAATTTCTAAAAAAATTATCACCCGCGGAATTTGCCGCAAAATTTCCAAATTTGCTTAGAAATGACATATTTTTGACATACCAAAAGATAGTTGACGCACCTTGCTTGTAAACAAAATGGCGGCACTCTGAACTGGAATTTGAGAGTGAGCGAAATGTGCACCTCGCGATTAAAAAATTTCTAAAAAAATTATCACCCGCGGAATTTACCTCAAAATCTCCAAATTTGCTTAGAAATAACATATTTTTGACATACCAAAAGATAGTTGACGCACCTTGCTTGTAAACAAAATGGCGGCACTCTGAACTGGAATTTGAGAGTGAACGAAATGTGCACCTCGCGATTAAAAAAATTCTAAAAAAATTATCACTCGCGGGATTTGCCTCAAAATTTCCAAATTTGCTTAGAAATAACATATTTTTGACATACCAGAAGATAGTTGATGCACCTTGCTTGTAAACAAAATGGCGGCACTCTGAACTGGAATTTGAGAGTGAGCGAAATGTGCACCTCGCGATTAAAAAATTTCTAAAAAAATTATCACCCACGGAATTTACCTCAAAATCTCCAAATTTGCTTAGAAATAACATATTTTTGACATACCAGAAGATAGTTGACGCACCTTGCTTGTAAACAAAATGGCGGCACTCTGAACTGGAATTTGAGAGTGAGCGAAATGTGCACCTCGTGATTAAAAAATTTCTAAGAATATTATCGCACGTTGAACTACCTTCAAATTTTTCAAATGCGTTCAGAAATGACATATTTTTGACATACCAAAAAATAGTTGACACATCTTGCTTGTAAACAAAATGGCAGCACTATGAACTCGAATTTGAGTAAGCGAAATGTGCACCTCGCGATTAAAAAAATTCTAAAAAAATTATCGCCCGCGGAATTTGCCTCAAAATTTCCAAATTTGCTTAGAAATAACATATTTTTAACATACTAAAAGATAGTTGACGCACCTTGCTTGTAAACAAAATGGCAGCACTCTGAACTCGAATTTGAGTGATTGAAATGTGCACCTTATCTTTATATTTGTTAAAATCTTTTTCTAATATTTTTCATATTTAAAAAAATGTCGGTAAAAAACACCCTCTACCGGGTGTCTTCCAAATTCTTTTCAGTTCTTCAAATTGTCAAATAGATGTTATATTTCAAATTTCATTTCAAAATCAATATTGGTTTTGCGTGCGCAGACATTTTCCAAAAATGATGACATAACGGATATTTTCGTTAAAATTTTGTATTTAAAAAAATCATGATCATAGTAATTCTTCCGTACGTAGTACAAGAAAGTATTGCGATCATGATTTTCGAATTCAAAGAAATTTCAACAGAAATTCCATTTTGAGATCCCCGGTACGATTCCGGCCCTCTTGAAAAATGTCTGTGGCATAAATTCGCGAGATTTATGGTATTCGAAAATGCTGCAGGTACAAGGGTCAGGTGCAATTGAGATCGGAACAAAATAATGCTTCGGCACTCTTGCGAGCGGACAACAACATGGTTTCAGCAAGATGGTGTTATAGCCTATAACTTATTTATTTATTTCAGAAAAACGGAACATCTCCAATTTGTAAACATAATACAATCTAAAACTACCTTAAATTTAAAACGTGTATGTATGTTCACACAAATTAAAAAAACAGTGAAACAAATATATTCAATACAGATAACCATCAACCAAGTTAAAGAAAATGGTGATGTGGCCATCATATTACTTTCTCCGACTTTATGGTATCATAGCCATTTATATTTACGTTCACATGGTTTATTTTCAATTGAAATCATATTTTAAATGTACATCGAGCGGATGAAACTGACGTTTAAAACGTCAAAATTATGAAAGATGGAAAAATTATACTTCAAATTCAAAAAGTCAGTTTACTCAAAAACTAAAGGGATTTCGAGAAAAACTTATTCTTTATAAGTTGTTCATTTTAGTACTCTCTACAATTATTATCAACATAAATTTGCTGTAACTATTATCGTTTTATAATTATAAACCAAAAATTAAAAAAATAATAATAAATTTTTTTCTCGAATAAAAATGATTTTATGAAAAATGTTTTCAAGCAAAAGATGTTAATTTTTTTGTTGTCTTCAATGTTTGTTTAAATGTTTTTGTGATATTTTTCATATTTAAGAAAATATTGGCAAAAAACAAAAAACAGTTAAGGTAAACACCCACTTCCGGTGTACGAAATTGTACCAAAATCTTTTCAGTTCTTCAGATTATCAAATAAGACGTATGTTCAAAGTTTCATATCAATAGGTATATTAGTTTTTGAGATACAGCGCGCACAGACACACACAGACACAAAAAAAAATTTTCCAGAAATTGTTGAAATGGCATCTAGGGACCCCAAAACGGATATTCCCGTAAAAAAAAAAATTTGGAAAAAGAAATCACGATCACAATTCTTTCTCGTACTTCGTAACGGAGAAAGTAAAAATGACCTAAAAACGCTACAAGTTGATAGAACACGTTAGAACTGAGAAACTTTTACCCTAGGATACTTTCGAGGTTAATGCGTAGTGGATGCTTTTTTAAACTTAGAAATGTTTGACGCAGAGAGATCCAAATCTGGAAAACTTTGTAATTAATTAGCAAATCGCAAAAATCTTCGAAGTCGGCTACTGTAGGCGTAAACTGAATCATGAAAGTTCAATCTGAACAGTTTCATCTGTCTAGTAACAGCACCCTGCGGCTGGAACCTTAAATTAAGTTGTGACAACAGAAAGGGGCAATCAAATTGTTTGAACAATTTCCGAATCGTGTCCTCTCAAAAAATGGTGACTTGAAACACACGGTTTGTCCAGAAAATATGAAGCGATGACCTATGTTTCACAACAAATCGGCAATGTTGTACCTTGAAGTTTAGGAAAGACAGTGATTTTGTTATGAAATTGCCGAGCAACTACTCTAGAGATATTTTAATAATGTGACCAAGTTGGCGAGGCGCAGCCAAGAGGATTTTGGTTAAAAATAGAGTCATGCGAAGAAAGTAAAAAACAAATGTACAGATTTGATGGAGATGTATTTATTCTTTTACAGATTACGGTGATCTCGTGGCTTCGGTGCAGAGGTTACAGTTGCAGCTGAAGAAGGCCGGCACCGGCGGAGGCCTGGGCGGTCTGGAGGGTCGCGTGGCGGCGGTGCAGTCGCTGCTGCTGTCGCCGCAGTTCGGCAGGGCCCTCTCGATACACAATAAGGTCCAGTCGGTCAGGAACAGGACGGCGCCCAGACCCACGGCCAACGCTCAGGCCGCCCTCAGAGACTGTTTAGATGCCTTAGGAACCTCCCAAAGTGCTTACGCTGTCGAACTGGCGGCGCTGCTAACCGGTAAGCATATTTGTTTGTTTAATACAGGATATATAAGTTAGAGCTTAGAATAAAATCATGCAGTGCCTTACTTCTGTCATTGTTGTCTATTATTAAGGGTATCTTACCCGTCCTCCAAATGTCGTCTTTTTAGGCTTTTCTGCCTTCTTCCTGTTGCCAGGGGAAGGCCCGGATGATCCTACAGATGTCGGCTTGGCTTGGCCTTCGCAATGCTTGCTCCAGCGTTGACACCTGCATCAGCTAGAGCTCTCCTCCGCCTTCTATTTTTTTTCTTTTCAATAGCTCCTGTGGTTGCAGCAGTGGATGTGGTTTGTTTATGGACATCCCAGGACTTCTCTGATGGATGATTCGGGTGTCAGCGAGAAATCCTTTCAGTACCTAACAGCCTCTTAAAATTATTCAGCCAACTTGAAACCGTTGTCGTTGTGTGAAGCACAAGATGGACACGAACCTAAGAAGGATAGTGGCTATCCATGCCTGGAAACGCGCCTACGTTAACTTGCACCTCGGAAAAATGCATTTCTCTCCCTTGATATACAATCTACGATTTTCTTTCCCTACGAGGTCACGGCTGACAGCATCTTTTTCTAGGTTAGGTTTTGGAAACGAACGTTTTACTCTTAAAATATCCCGTTTGAGAAAAAAATATCCGCTTTGTTACGGATCCTAAATTAAGAAGTATTTGCATGCCCGGTTGCCCGGTGGCCGTATCCGCCACTGACCAGTGGTGGCTCGTGGATGTTCGAGGGGGGGCAACGGAAGAAACAGCAACGAAATATTTGCTTCCTCTACAAAAGTAGTGCGGCACGAGCGACATCTTTGTCTTTGCCCTCCCTACGGAAAATCCACGAGCCGCCGCTGCCAGTAATCGCACTCTTATAACACACAATTCGCCAAGCAACTTACGCCTTTTGACGTTTATTGTTTTTCGTAGCGGCGCGGTTGCTAGAGAAACGACCGACCGACCGCGACCGTTGAAAATGATGAGTAATTCTCTGGATTGTCCAGGCAAATACAATTCTTTCGCGGACTCTTCTTGTAATTTTTGTCAGTCAGATTAATTCGCAACTTTTATCTTTAGAAAATTTTCATCGCAAAAGCTCTCTTTAACTGCCGGCAAGAACTGTATTTGATATATTTTTCGTGTGATTTCAAAATGAATTTTTAACGTCTTCGTTAAGGCTTTAACGGCACTCACGACCTCCAGTGCTGTGAAAGACTAGTTTTCGGTAGCATTGAAATTTAAAACATCAAAAACGTCATAAACATTCTCCACAAGCAGCAAAATGTTCCAAACTTTTTTATGAAACTTGCCTTGTATTGTTATAGGATATGAACTAGAAGCTTTAATGGTGGCCCACGACGGTGTGGCCTCGACCCTCCCGGAAGACTCCACGTCCCCCGTCCCCTCCCCGGCGGAAATCATCCCGAAAACCAGTCTGCCCGAGCACTACCGCGAGGACAACATCAAGATCATCAAGATAGAGAAGAGCACGGAGCCCCTGGGCGCGACCGTCCGCAACGAGGGCGACGCCGTCGTCGTGGGCCGCGTGGTTCGCGGCGGCGCCGCCGACAAGTCGGGCCTCCTCCACGAGGGCGACGAGATCCTCGAGGTGAACGGCATCGAGATGCGCGGCAAGAGCGTGAACGCCGTCTGCGACATCCTCGCGGCCATGGAGGGCACCCTCACCTTCCTCATCGTGCCCGCGTCGCAGACGAGGGCGCACTCGAGCAGGGAGTCGCTGCTGCACGTCCGCGCCCACTTCGACTACGACCCCGAGGACGACATGTACATACCGTGCAGGGAGCTCGGCATCAGCTTCCAGAAGGGCGACGTGCTGCACATCATCTCGCAGGAGGACCCCAACTGGTGGCAGGCGTACAGGGAAGGCGAGGAGGACCAGACGCTGGCCGGCCTGGTGCCCTCGCAGACCTTCCAGCACCAGAGGGAGAGCATGCGGCTGGCGGCCGAGGAGAGGATGTCGAAGCCGCAGAGGAAGTCGACGACGCTGCTGTGCGGGAAGACAGCCAGGAAGAAGAAGAAGAAGGGGGCGTACGCCGAGGCTGGATATCCTATGTATACTAATGCAGTAGATGGTAAGTGAGAACATTTATTTCACTTTGTAACTTGGCTTCCTTGCGGTTCTCTTATGCGCAAACTCTACCCCCACACTACTCGAGCGCTTGATAGTACTGTAACTGTTGCTCGAAAGCTGAATTTAAAGTGTCTGTATTGTTAGATCTTAAAACCAGGGATGAGCGTGTTAACTGATAAGTGGTTAGCCCGGGAAATGGGTTCTCAGTAGTAGTTTGCCCATATTATTAGGGAAGTCTGATTTTTAGAGAGGACCTGTTTTAACCACGAAGCTTCGGAGGCATTCTCTATCCCTGTGCAGAAAAGCCTTCAGGTCCAACTTCTTGTGGTCACGTTGGACTTGTTTGTACTTGTTCCATCCGGAGTTGTTTCGCATGTCCATGTCCATGTGCCCTTCTTGCTTTATTTTTCAGCCCCTCAAGTTCGATGCAGCACCAATGATCTGTGGTGTCCTTATTTTCTTTGTTTTTTTTTTTCTTAAAGGCTGTGATTATTCCCTTCTGGAGCGCATGTATTGTTTTCTCCAGGTGGGGTATATCTTTTATAGGCTCCAGTGACGGTTCGCGGGGTTTTTTCTGGTACGGCCGAGGTACAAGAGGTGGCAATACAGATAGGTAGGGTCAGTTGCAGAGACTGCACCTATCTGTATTACCACCTCTTGTACCTCGGCCGTACCAGAAAAAAACCCGCGAACCGTCACTGGAGCCTATAAATGATATACCCCATCTGGAGAAAACAATAAATGCGCTCCAGAAGGGAATAATCACAGCCTATAAGAAAAAAAAAACAAAGAAATTGAGGACACCACAGATCAATGGTGGTGCATCGAACTTGAGGGGCTGAAAAATAAAGCAAGCTCTGTTTCTGGATCTCTGGTCTTAATGATACTTGAGAGGGTCGTTTTGTACAGTTCCCTCTTAGTCAGCCGTGGATGCCTGTATTGAGTCCTGACTGTGCCTTTTATTGCAATTTGGAATTTTATTCATCCATAGTCTGACATTGATATTTTTTGAGATACGTGCCAGTAGTTGACATAGTTTGTAATGTCAGCACTGGCAAGCGTAAGGTTAATGATATGACTACGGTATCGAGAAGTTATGAAAGTGGGCTCGTTACCCTTGTTTAATATATCTAAGTTAGAGCTTAATAAAATCATGCAGTGACTTACCTCTGTTATTGTTGTCTTGACTACCACATGCCTGGTGATGCAAGTTTGAGTTGCACCCTATTATTAAAGGTAACTTACCCGACTCGCAGTATCGAGTGATGGATGCCAACATCACATCCCCCTCCTTGTCTTCCAGGCAAACCTTCACTCGGACAGCTGTTAGGTCCCCTGTGGACAGGTGCTGTAGGAAGATGGCGTTATACTTCCACGGGCAGTACATTACCTCTGTGGGTGTTCCTTTTTTTGTTGTTATTTTTCCGTGCCCTACCATTGCATCGAGGAGGGGAGAGATGGACTTCGTCAACAGCTAAGTGAGACCCAACCGGTGTCTCCGGGTTCCAGGGGCGGCTCGTTATGTAGAGCTAAGGAGCCATGGCACTACCTCTAATTTCGAAGTCGGCAAGAAATTTTTCCGTTCTGGAACTGCATTAGGAATCAAATAATTTCTGGCTCGGCTCATGCGCACGACGACGACGTGCACTTGTTAGTCATATTTCCGCGCCATCCACGGTGAATGAAATTAGTTCATTACCGAATACACCTTTTTGCTCATGTAGTATAGAAGGCACTTGAAGATTGTCAATTTAAGCACTTGAAAAAGTCTTCTTCGGCACTTTGCATAGTTGAAAATTGTCTTGACACTTGAAAGTTGTCTTTTATGACAGTTGAAAATGGTTATTTTTGAACATTGAGAATTGTCATTTATGGCACCTGAAAATGATAGTTTTTGATAGTTAAAAACTCTTTTTTGACACTTGGAAAATATATTTTTCGGCACATGAAAATGGTTATTTTGCACAGTTGTAAATGGTAATTTTTGACATTTGAAAACTGTTTTTTTTTTGACACTTGAAAATGGACATTTTTGACAGATGGTAATTGTATTTATTGGCAGCTGAAAATTGCCGTTTTTGGCAGTTAAAAATTGTCATTTTTGCCACTTAAAAATTGTCGTTTTTGACAGTTGAGAATGGTCATTTTTCAAACTTGAAAATTTTAATTTATGGCACTCGAAAATAATAATTTTTGACAGTTGAAATGATCGTTTTTGACAGTTGGAAAATGTTACTTGTTGCACTTAAAATTGTCAATTTTGGTACTTGAAAATGTCTTTTTCGGCACTTGAAAATGGTCAGTTTGCACAATTGAAAATTGCCTTTTTGACAGTTAAAAATGCCCATTTTATACTTTCGGTAATTGCCTTTTTTAACAGTTGAAAATTGTGACATTTGGCAATTAAATTTTTCATTTTTGGCACTTGAAAATTGTCGTTTTTGGCAGTTGACAATAATGATTTTTTAACCATTTATGGCATTTAAAAATGATACATTTTGACAGTTGTAAAATGTCATTTTTGGGCACTTGAAGATTGTCAATTTTGGCGCTTGAAAATGTATTTTTCTGCACTTTGTACAGTTGAAGATTGTCATTCTTGACACTTGAAAGTGGTCTTTTACGACAGTTGAAAATGGTCATTTTTGAACCTTGAAAATTGTCATTTATGGCACTCGCAAATGATAATTTTTGACAGTTTAAAACTATCGTTCTTGACGCTTGGAAAATGTAATTTTTGGCCCCTTGAAAATTGTGAATTTTGACTTTTTCTTGCACATGAAAATGATCATTTTTGAAAGTTGAAATGATCGTTTTCGACAGTTGGAAAATAATAATAATAATAATAATACATTTATTGACGGTTAACACCTTTTACAATGATTTAACATAAATTAAATGTTCTAAATAAAGATAAATTAAATATTTACAAACAATATAGTTTAATTATAATGATGAACAAGTGATTTTACATTAGATTTAAATTTTGTATATGTCACTATTTGCACTTGAAAATTGTCAATTTTGGTACTTGAAAATGTATTTTTTGGCACTTGAAAATGGTCGGTTTGTACAGTTAAAAATTGCCCTTTTGACACCTTAAAATCTTCATTTTAGACTGTTGGTAATTGCCCTTTTTAACTTTAACAGTTAAAAATTGTGACATTTGGTTTTTAAAAATTTTCATTTTTGGCACCTGAAAATTGTCGTGTTTAGCAGTTGACAATGGTAATATTTGAACCATTTATGGCATTCGAAAATGATAATTTTTGGCTGTTGGAAAATGTCGTCAATTTTGGCACTTTAAAATGTCTTTTTTGGCTCTTAATGATTGTCAAGTTTGGTCTTTTAAAAATGTCTTTTTCGGCACTTTGCACTGATGAAAATTGTCATTTTTGACACTTGAAAATTGTCTTTTTTAACAGCTGAAAAATAGTCATTTTTGAACCTTGAAAATTGTCATTTGCCGCACTCAAAAATGAGAATTTTTGACAGTTGAAAACTATCGTTTTTGACACTTGGAAAATGTCATTTTTGGGGCTTGAAAATTGTTAATTTTGAATTTTTTGCACATGAATATGGTTATTTTGCACAGTTGAAAATGGTCATTTTTGACAATTGAAAACTGTTTTTTTTAACTTGAAAATGGGCATTTTTGGCAGTTAAAAATTGTCATTTTTGGCACTTGAAAATTGTCGTTTTTGACAGTTGAGAATGGTCATTTTTAACACTTGAAAATTGTCATTTATGACACTCGAAAATGATCATTTTTGACAGTTGAAATTATCGTTTTTGGCAGTTAGAAAATGTCATTTTTTGCATTGGAAAATTATCAATTTTGGTACTTGAAAACGTCTTTTTTGGCACTTGAAAATGGTCAGTTTGTAGTTGTTTTTTTTTTAGCACTTGAAAATGCTCATTTTAGACTGTTGATAATTACCTTTTTTACAGTTGAAAATTGCGAAATTTGGCAATTAAAATTTTTCATCCTTGACACCTGAAAATTGTCATTTTTAGCAGTTGACAATGGTAATATTTTGAACCATTCGAAAATGATAATTTTTGGCAGTTGGAAAATGTCATTGTCAATTTTGGCACTTGAAAATGTCTTGTTTGGCACTTAAAAAGGAGGTAATGTTACAAAATACAATTCGTCGTTTAATTGATTTTCGTGGACGAAGAACGATGTTACAGATTAAATGCGGGCTATTTTTCGTCTTTATTTAATTCTTTTAGTGCTTCTGCAACAAGTAAACTTTTTAATGTTAATGGTCGATTTTTCTTTCCTCAAAAAGGAGGCGGCGAGATATATTGTGTATGCTAAGTGGCTCTACCATCAAAATTTTCCACGAGCCGCCACTGCCGGGTTCACTGGTGATCCCGGAGTATCCTCGACTTCCATTTGGGTTTCGGGCTGTAGACGTCCTTTCCTTAGTTTTATAGGGATGTCCTGAACATTCACTTGAATTTTCGATGGCCTCGACGTCATCCTTATCCACCCCCATTACCGGAAGGAGTCCTTCTGGCTTTTCCTGCTGGCGGGTTAGGAAGGTGCACCACCGTTCCACCTTCAGTTGCTGGTTCTGGAAACCGAGCCTCCTTAGGACCATTTCTGGTTTCTCAGGTTTGCCCAAAATCCAGATTGTCGTTTTTACCAGTGTCGGTAGCTGACTGTTATTGAACGTTTTCTACCCCATTTTTCCGATGAGGCAGCCACTCTGGCTTTAAGCCAATCTCAGTGTCGCCTCCCGAGGATCTCCCCCCGAGAGGTGGACACCGCTGAAGAGTGGAACTACTGCGCTTCCACTCTGAATGTGTTCGTCTAAGCTACACCATGGGCCGGCTTTGATCTACCCGCCATCTCCTCGAAAATTCTTCCGAGAGGGTTGTCCGGGTCGATCACAGCCACCCTTAGGTGACTGCTAGCCGCTTGCTTGTACGACCTCTGTGTCCCGCTTGGTGTTGTTGTGGGACCTCCATACATCGTCTTTTCCGGCTTTTCTGTGGTGACCTTCCTTGCCTTCTTCTTGTTGCCAGAAGAAGGCCCGGATGATCCCGCAGATCTCGGCTAGGCGCAAGTGGGATTTGGTTGTGGATTCTTAATGAGCTCTTTTTGCTAATTTGACCAACTCTCTATCTCTTCAAATGCAAAAGTTGCCCATGTTGTCACTACGAAATCCGAGCACCCTGTAGATACGAAGTATTCAGATAGATGAAGAATTTTCCATTCCCCCTCGTCTTCGGATAAGTGAGGTTCCACTGTATATACACTGTTCAAGAGTTTCTTGATTGCAATATCCAAGATTTTATTTATTTAGAGTGACTGTTGATATTTTGTACCTATAAATCTAAAATTGAGTTTTTGATGTTGATTTTAATTGTATTTTAATTTGTTTGATGTTGATTTTAATCGTATTTTAATTTGATTTTAATTTTTTTGATGTTGATTTTAATTGATTTTAATTGAATTTTAATTTTTTGGATGTTGATTGTATAACCTATGTAGGTTGATAACATAAAATAAATATTATTATTATTATTATTATATAAATTGTATGTGTGCTAGAGACAAGATAATATGCATTCTCTCTGACTAATCGTCCGTTATAGTAACGAGCGTATTTCTATATTATAGAGTACGAAGCCGAGGAGATCCTGACGTACGAAGAAGTGTCGCTGTACTACCCCCGGGCGAACAACAAGAGACCGATCGTGCTGATAGGACCTCCAAACATTGGTCGACACGAACTGAGGCAGAAGCTGATGGAAGACGCCGAAAGGTTCGCAGCGGCCATACCACGTAAGTTCACTACGAAATAAATAAGAAAAACCTGTCTATCAAATTCCCTTCTGTTGAGTCTACCAATCAAATGTTGATGTTTGTACAGAAATAATTTTACCTACGACAAAATTAATTCTATCTTATGGTTTTGTGAAAATCAGAAAATACTCTTTTACCAGAGTCCGAGATAATTGCATGAGAACAGAGTTAAGTGTCATTCTGAAGTTGCACATTTTTTCAAGCGATAAAAAAAATATAAAAACAATTGCCGCTAACTTGAAATTTTCAAAATATCCTCAAAATTAATTCTATTTTATTCTTTTGTAAAAATCAGAAAACACCCTTTTATTAGATAATTGCACGAGAAAAATAACTGCAACTCGTCCAAATAATTTTGAATCGAAACAAATATTATTTTTCCCTATATACAGACACCTCGAGGGCCAGGAAAGACACCGAGGTGGACGGCCAGGACTACCACTTCATCACCCGGGCGCAGTTCGAGGCCGACATCCTCTCGAGGAAGTTCGTCGAGCACGGGGAGTACGAGAAGGCGTACTACGGCACCTCGCTGGACGCGATCCGGTCCGTCGTCAACTCGGGCAAGATCTGCGTGCTCAACCTGCACCCGCAGAGCCTCAAGATACTGAGGACGTCCGACCTGAAGCCCTACGTGGTGTTCGTCGCGCCGCCCAGCCTCGAGAAGCTCAGGCAGAAGAAGGTCAGAACGGGCGAAACGTACAAGGTAATAGATAGTTTTAGAGAAATCCTCCTGGAAATGTCGTCGTTATGGATGTAAGCGTTGCACATCACCGGAATAATTTGTCGGTTCTGATGCGCATGGGATTAATTTTTTATATACAGGGTGTCCTAAATAGAGTAGGAATGCATGGGTATCTTTCTTATTCTTAAAGCTAGAGATCTGGTTAAATGGGCAATGCTGTGCAGTTTTCTATGCTGATTCAGATTATGTTGAGAAATTTTCAAAATTCCGAGCAGTTGGAAAATATTTAAAGAAAACTGAAAATCGCGATTTTCAAAAAAATCAAATATCTCAATAATTATTAAAGATGCGAAAAAAAGTTTTAAATAAAAGTTACTCGGTTTAATTAGGCAAACATAGAAATCAAGTCAAAATAAAATTCAAGATGGCGGTTTCCGAGATATTAATACCAACTTTCTTATTTCAAATGGCCGCCATATTTGATTTTTACACGCATAAATAGACTTTTTTTTTCTCTTTTCAACGATGTACAACAACCTATGTCAAAATAAAAAATAATAGAAATAGAAAAATATATTTATTACTCCTTGGGTCTTCTAAAAATCTAGGCACATAAATATTGATTTCCAATAGTAAATTGGCATCATCAATATTGCCATATATGATCTGATGTAGACATTTCAAGTAGATATTACCTCTTTACAGGAAGAAGATCTGAAGGACATAATAGAGAAAGCCCGCGAGATGGAGGACAAGTACGGCCACTTCTTCGACATGATAATCATCAATAACGACACGGAGCGCGCCTACCACCAGCTGCTGGGCGAGATCAACAGCCTGGAGAGGGAGCCCCAGTGGGTGCCGGCCGCCTGGGTGAAGGCCCTCTAGTTGATGGCGACGCCGGAGAAGGTCCTCCTCTAGTCGATGACTGATTACTACAAATTTCCGAGAGGTGCTAGTCGTTGCAACAACTCCCCCCCTCGCAGGACCGATCGCGCTTTATACACACACACGAACACACGCAAGCCGACACGCAAAAGGGGCCCGGATCCATATCAAAACGAAAGCATCGCGGGCCCGGAAGGGACGAACGGACAGACAGACGAACAAATCCTGGCGCGTGTGTAGAGCGGGAAGACATCACAAAGAGTGCTGTGATCGATCGAGTGAGGCAACTCTAAAATCGGTAATACTTGCTTTAAGTTTTAAGTAAACTGAGACGGCAATAAGAGATACTTAATGTACATATTTAATAATTAATAGGTGAGTACGGTGTGTCCGAATAAAGTTCAAAATTTTGTGAGTATGCTTGTCGGTGAGATGTGTTTTGCCAACAAATTTCTTCAGGATGAGGAAGATAAAGATCAGAAACACGTACTAGGGCAACGTTTCGTTTACCAGGCCTGCGCATGTTCGACTGACTCAGTTTTCTTTCACCCGCCAATGGTTACCTACTGGTCTGCGAGACCGGGTGTGTTAAAAAATTCCAATAACTTCATTCTCCGTTATTGTTTTTTGTTGCAATTTCGAGTAGTTGCCGCAGATTGATTAAATATTTTTGTTTTATTGTCAAAGAGCATACATTTAAAAAAAAAAACATGAACTATTTTTGTTTTTGTTTTTAATTTAAACATACCCTCTATCTCTTCTAATAAGCGAGATCCCCATGGTGAGCCTCGAATTTGAAACACCCTGTATACAAATCACAATTTCATAATAATAATTTTGGTTACGTCGTGCATGGCGAATCTCACTCGTGCTCTTTGTTGATTCCGTTTTCTCTCGTCGCCTCGCAACCTTTCCCGCGTCACAGTCATGCTCCAGGCGACGCAACAGTGGCAACCGTCACTAGTTGACACTTTTTATCTATAGCGATAAACGAAACACGGTTTTCTATTTAGCAGCAGAAAATGGAAAATTGTACTTCGTTTATTCTCAAATTTTATTTTTTAACACATCGCCCACGAGCATATATACTATGAGCCGAGCAATCAAATTGTGTGCACGTTTCACTATCAAGGGTGCGATCGCGCCTCGGGCTGGTACTGAACATGTCTGCAAAATTACAGACGCTGAATTTATTTGGACACGCCGTACACAAAAAAATGAAAACTCGTGTTTTATCTGTTACATAGAGATCGTGTTTCTAGCCCCCATCGATTTACTTGTATATATTATAAATATTAAAAAGTTAAAATGTCTTAGGAATCATTGATCTATCGAGGATATATTCAAGAAATAACGGTTAACGTTCGAATCGATTTAGCACGATCGTTATAACAAGTTTCCGCTTTGGGCGTAAAAATCATGCATGTGCAGTCTTACAGGACGGCAAATGTAAGTTGGCCAGACGCGCAGAGAGCAAGCGAAAGCTCTCTCTCTACAGCCGGCCGAGTACATTCTCCGCGTACGCTATTCATTTACAACTCTATCGGGCGCTCTCCTCGACATAATGAATTAATTATATACGAGAATTATCTCACGAGATTGACTGGCAAGAGCACGGCCACGAGTTAATTTACTTTGAAAAACCATTCCACTGACACTTTTGAAAATGAATGTACCAGGCGTGCAAACTGTTCACGAAATCTATCGAGAGGGCCTTCCAAAGGTTCCGCCCACAATTTTGCCACTGCGCAACGGCGAGTTACGTTTGCCGTCCTGTACATTGGCATCACTTTTCAGGTAATATTATAATCAGGGGCAGCTCGTGAAAGTTTTTTTACAGGAGTAAGTAGTGCATCTCAAGCGGGCGTTTCTCTCTCCTTTATGGCAATTTACAAGCTGCCACTGATTATAACGTAACCGTAGATATGAAGCAGGTGGATCAGATAAGCATGTCGCGTACGCAGCTTATTCATCAAACAAAGGATTTATTCAATAGATGCATTGTTGCAAAGGATACGGGTACCAAAATTATTGAAAAAGTCAAAAGGGCAATACATTTCATAATAAAAGATTCTACACATATAAAAATCTTACAAATTATATTCATATTTTGTTGATCAATTCGGTAATACTATATGAATATTTGAGAAAGGGGGGAATTTTTTGGTATTGCGTGCCATGATATATATCATCGGATATATATCATGTTGGGTGCCCGGATTTCGTAGCGAGAACATGGACAACTTCCGCATTTGAAGAGATAGAGAAATAGTCAAATTAGCAAAAAGGTGCGGGTTCGAGGGCTCGTTGAGAATCCACCCCCAAATCCCACTCGTCACGGCTCGCTTGTTCAAAATAAAAATTAAAACGGAATCTCCGAATTTCTTCAATTTCAGATTTTCTTTTAATTTATATTGTGGGGGCCGTGACAAGTGGGCTTTGCGAGTGCATTCTCAACGAGCCCTCGAACCTGCACCTTTTTGCTAATTTGACTATTTCTCTATCTCTTCAAATGCAGAAGTTGCCCATGTTGTCCCTACGAAACCCGGGCACCCTGTATATCGTGATATTTTTTTTGGCCATCAAACAAGGTTATAGTGATTTCTATTTTTATCCAAAACTTGCATACTACATTTATACTAGGAATCCGACAAGGAATAACACGTTTCTCGCCTTGGGGCTCATCAACGCATTTCATATAACAAACAACACTAAGCCACGGTTGATAGGAATATCGTGAAATATATCCGATGATATATATCGTTCGAACCCTAGTAAAAACCTTCATAACGTTACTTGTATCGTAAATTACTGTTTTGCATTCATAAAAACCCAAAAAAATAATCATATTAAAATGATTTTCACGAAAATAACGGTTGCCATGAAATTTAAAACATGGCGCGCAGTTGATCTGTTTGGTTTTTATGAATGAAATCAGAAATTACAATAACAGCATGAATCCATGCAGAACATTTGATGGCAAACATTTACCTGCACTTCACGAAAACTGCCACCACTTGCACTTTTTCTTGAATACAATAAATTTTAATGGAAAAACTTGTAAACAGTTATGAACTATTCAATCAATTTGACAGAAGCCAACAAATCAACAAATCAACAGCACACCGTTTTTTTGTTTAATTTCATGGCAACCGTTATTTTCGTGAAAATTGTCGTTTTTATTATTTTTGTAAATGCAAAAATAATAATAATGGCACAACTGCATGCAGAAATTTTCACTCCGTAAAACATTATTTACACGTTTACTCTAAAATAATCAGGGAAGATAATATTCCAATATAAATAACATTGAAAATCTTGTGTTCCGTTTTGTCGTATACGAGGAAAATTTGCTTGCATTCGGCAATTGGTTAAATGAAGAAGATTCACAACCATCTAATGTATTCCAGGATCATTTTCGATGGTAATTATTTGCAGTCTCAATTTCAAGAAATGCTCGTGCATTTTTTTTTCTTCAATTTTGGTGCAAGTTTTCTTAGTTCACCCAAAACCGAAAAAAAAATAATGTAAGTGTAAGCCCTATCCTACCATCCAATTCTTGAAACACAAACGTGGGTTTTGCAATTGTTAATTAATTGTTTAAAGAAGTACCGAATTATTTTTTATATATTTTTTTCCTCGACGAATGAATTCGTTAATGAAACTCTGGGGCGTGTTTAACAAATTGGAGGGTGGGATAGAGATAGTTGTTCGGGTGATGTTTGACAGTTTTTCAAGTGATGTTTGACAGTTATCAAGTTGATGAGACTTTAAGACAATTTGAACACTTTTTTGTACGATGTTTGGCAGTTATTCAGATGATTTTTGACAGTAATTCGGGTGATGTTTGACAGTTATTCAGATTGTTTGACAGTAAATCAGGTGATGTTTGACAGTTATTCAGATGATTTTTGACAGTAATTCGGGTGATGTTTGACAGTTATTCAGATTGTTTGACAGTAAATCAGGTGATGTTTGACAGTTATTCAGATGATTTTTGACAGTAATTCAGGTGATGTTTGACAGTTATTCAGATTGTTTGACAGTAATTCAGGTGATGTTTGACAGTTATTCAGATGATTTTTGACAGTAATTCAGGTGATGTTTGACAGTTATTCAGATTGTTTGACAGTAATTCAGGCGATGTTTGACAGTTATTCAGATGATTTTTGACAGTAATTCAGGTGATGTTTGCCAGTTATACAGATTGTTTGAAAGTTATTCAGGTGATGTTTGACAGTTATTTGGAGCAATTTGAACACTTTTTGTGTGAAGTTTGACAGTTTTTCAGGCGATTTTTGACAGTAATTCATGTGTTATTTGATAATTATTCAGGTGATGTTTGACAAACATTAAGGTGTTAATTGACAATCGCTGGTGATGTTTGACAGTTATTCAAATGATGTTTGCCAGTTATTTAGGGCTATTTGAACACTTTTTGTGATGATGTTCGACAGTTATTTAGGGCAATTTGAGCACTTGTTTTAGGGTGATTTTGGACAATAATTCAGATGATGTTTGACTGTTTAGGGCTATTTGAATACCTTTTTGTAATTTTTGACAGTTTTAAGATGACGTTTGACAGTTATTTAGAGCAATTTGAACACTTGTTTTAAGGAGATTTTTGACAGTTGGTTTTTTAACAGTAATTCAGGTGATATTTTTCAGTTGTTCCGGGTACTGTTGGCAGTTATTAAGGTGATGTTTGGCAGTTATTTAGGGCTATTTGAACATTTTTGTGATTTTTGACAGTTTTGAGATGATGTTCGAGAGTTATTCAGGACAATTTGAATACTTGTTTTAGGGTGATTTTTGACAGTTACTTAGGTGATTTTTGACAGTAATTCAGGCGATGTTTGACAGTTGGTCTGGTGATGTTCGACAATTATTAAGGTGATGTTTGACAGTTGTTTAGCGCTGTTTGAACACTTTTTGTGATTTTGGACAGTTTTGAGATGATGTTCGACAGATATTTAGGGCAATTTGAGCACTTGTTTTAGGGTGATTTTTGACAGTAATTCAGATGATGTTTGACAGTTGTTCAGGTGATGTTTGACAGTTATTTAGGGCGATTTTAACACTTTTTTGTGATTTTTTACAGTTTTGAGATGATGTTTGACAGTTATTTAAGGCAATTTGAACACTTGTTTTAAGGAGATTTTTGACAGTTATTTAGTTGGTTTTTTAACAGTAATTCTGGTGATGTTTTTCAGTTGTTCAGGTAATGTTTGACAGTTATTAAGGTGATGTTTGACAGTTATTCAGATTGTTTGACAGTAATTCAGGTGATGTTTGACAGTTATTTGGAGCAATTTGAACACTTTTTGTGTGAAGTTTGACAGTTTTTCAGGTGATTTTTGACAGTAATTCAGGCGATGTTTGACAGTTGGTCTGGTGATGTTAGATTGTTATTTAGCGCTGTTTGAACACTTTTTGTGATTTTGGACAGTTTTGAGATGATGTTCGACAGATATTTAGGGCAATTTGAGCACTTGTTTTAGGGTGATTTTTGACAGTAATTCAGATGATGTTTGACAGTTATTTAGGGCGATTTTAACACTTTTTTGTGATTTTTTACAGTTTTGAGATGTTGTTTGACAGTTATTTAAGGCAATTTGAACACTTGTTTTAAGGAGATTTTTTGACAGTTATTTAGTTGGTTTTTTAACAGTAATTCTGGTGATGTTTTTCAGTTGTTCAGGTAATGTATGACAGTTATTTAGGGCTTTTTTTTCGTGATTTTCGACAGTTTTGAGATGTCAGACAGTTAGGGCAATTTTAATACTTGTTTTAGGGTGATTTTTGACAATAATTTAGGTGTTTTTTGACACTAATTCAGATGATGTTTGACAGTTATTAAGGTGATGTTTGGCAGTTATTTAAGGCAATTGAAACACTTGTTTTTGGGTGATTTTTGACAGTTATTTAGTTGGTTTTTTAACAGTAATTCTGGTGATGTTTGATAGTTATCAAGGTGATATTTCGCTATTTAAACACTTGATTTTGGGTGATTTTTTGACAATACCTTAATTAAGGTGACGTTTGACACTTATTCAGGTAATGTTTGACAGTAATTCAGGTATTGTTTGGCAGTTATTTAAGGCAATTCGAACACTTTTTGTGTGATTTTTGACAGTTTTCAGGTGATGTTTGACATTTATGAAGGGCAGTTTAAGCACTTGTTTTGGGTAATTTTTGACAGTAATAAAGGGCAATGTATACATTATTTTTGGGTAATTTTTGACAGTAATGTAGGGCAATTTGAACACTTGTTTTTTGGGTGATTTTTTTTTTATTGTTGGCTTTGCAACTTTAACAACTCCAATGATTTGAGGAAAAAAATCTTTAACCAAACAGTGTTTTCTTGGTTAGGTTAAAGTGGAAATTCAGGGCGGTGGGTGGTCCCTATCCTATCATCCAATTCTTGGACCTTAAACGAGGATTTTGCAATTGTTAACTCATTGCCTAAAGAAGTACCGAACAAATTTTTTATATTTTGTTTATTATTATACAGGGTGACCATGAGGAGGGTTGTCATTAATAAAAAAAAACGCTAATTTTTGGATTGTGGATTTTGGACGTGTGACGCAACCCTCGTATGTTGATTCATCGTCGACACGATACGTGTTATCACCAATAAATACGAGTGCAAAGGGTTGACATGTCCGCCTGCAATATAACCGAGGAAATAAATTTTTACGCCCCGCAGTGTAAGAAGTTATAACGATCGTGATCAATCGGCCGCGAACATTATTTCGAAATAAAACATAAATAGGAAAATCGCTCACAGAATTTTAATGAATCGGTGTTTAGAGAGAAAATTTTAACAAGTAATCAATTCTCGGGTTCGTTTCCACTTTATAAATATTAATGATATTGATAAGCTTGAGACGGTTACGTTTTCAGACTCTCGCTAAAAAAAAAAAAAATAAGAAAAACCATTCATACACACATGTACACACACACACACACGTTCACACACAACACACACAAACTTAAATATCTGTAGATATCAAAGAGAGGGTGACAAGCGTTTGTATATTTGTACACCTTTTTTTTTATTTCTCGAAAAGTGATTTCCAGTACTTTTACTTAATTTTTTTTTTATATGTATAGTTCTTTATAACTTTAGGTGCAATTCTTTTCCAGCTGTGTATTATACGAGATAAGATGATATATTTTTAATAATCGCATGCGCGTGTAGTGTGCCTGGATAAATTTCTTAGCTCGGTCACGATATTGAAAATAAATTCAATCGGCAAGTTTTCTTTAAAAATTCTTAATTAGTCATTTTCGAAGAATTCCAAGCGATTATCCTTTAGTATTTATTTTAATAATACAAATATTCAATCATGTTTCATCAAGTGATCAATGAGAAATAAACCAAAAGAAAAATTAAAAAAAAAAAACCAAAATAAAAAGAATTATTATATGACATGGCAACGGACAGTTTAGAGTCTAAATACTTAAAAATGCACAGCCATATTCAGAATTCTTACCATAATTTCAAAATAAATGTAGAATTTGGTTTTTAAAATAATTTCTCTATATAAAAAAAAGTTGTTTTTGTATTTTTTTTTAATTTCCATCAAAAACACATCAAAAATAAAAGAATTCTGATATGAAATGACAACGTTAGACAGTTTAGAGCCCAAATATTTAAAAATTCACAGCTATATTCAGCATTCTCACCATAATTTCAAAATAAAAGTAGAATTTCGTGTTTAAAATAATTTCTCTTTAAAAAAACGTTGTTTTTGTATTTTTTTTTTTAATTCTCACGAAAAACATAACAAAAACAAAAAAATCCTCATATGAAATGATAACTTTAGGCAATTTAGAGTCCAAATATTTAAAAATTCACAGCCACATTCGGTATTCTTACATTAATTTTGAAATAAATGTAGAATTTCGTGTTTAAAATAATTTCTCTATAAAAAAAAGTTGTTTTCGTATTTTTTTAAATCACCACAATTTGATAAAGAGAGGATATAATTATACTTTTCTTTTGCCTTTTGAACTTTTTAAACGTGACTCTGTTAACAAATTTATTCAGTAAATACGGATATTTTAGGTCTGAAGTCAACTATGTTTTAATATTTTTTGTTATCGATAAAAAATTTTTTTTGTTTATTGTTTATACATATATAAATATATATAATTGTATATAAGAATTATAAGGTGTATATAATATATATATTATTATATTCAGACCCTATGGTGTCTGTTAGGTAATGTCGTGTATTATAATAATTATTATCGTTAGTTATATTTGTGACTTCGGGTTCTTTTTTATTATTATAAATATTTTATTATGCATAAATGATCATTGTTTTAGACTTGCAGAAATAAATATTTCTCACATTATTTATTCTAATATTTTTATTATTTTATTCCCTCCCATTCCAATGTTAAAAAATCGATCGAAACTTTACGGTTCAGAATGTGTACCCTAAATTAATTTCGAAAAATTTTCACGATTTGTAAACGAAAAGAGTAATTTTGCACTTCAAAAATCGATCGAAAATTTGCGGTTCAGAATGTGTACCCTAATTTAATTTGGAAAAATTTTCAAGATTTGTATCAGGAGCGCAGAAACGACAAGAGGTGTTTTGCTCCTAATATTTAGCGAATCGAAAATTTCCGGTTCAGAATGTGTACCCTAATTTAATTTGGAAAAATTTTCAAGATTTGTATCAGGAGCGCAGAAACGACAAGAGGTGTTTTGCTCCTAATATTTAGCGAATCGAAAAATTCCGGTTCAGAATGTGTACCCTAAAATAATTTCGAAAAATTTTCAAGATTTGTATCAGGAGCGCAGAAACGACAAGAGGTGTTTTGCTCCTAATATTTAGCGAATCGAAAATTTCCGGTTCAGAATGTGTACCCTAATTTAATTTGGAAAAATTTTCAAGATTTGTATCAGGAGCGCAGAAACGACAAGAGGTGTTTTGCTCCTAATATTTAGCGAATCGAAAATTTCCGGTTCAGAATGTGTACCCTAATTTAATTTGGAAAAATTTTCAAGATTTGTATCAGGAGCGCAGAAACGACAAGAGGTGTTTTGCTCCTAATATTTCACGAATCGAAAATTTCCGGTTCAGAATGTGTACCCTAATTTAATTTGGAAAAATTTTCAAGATTTGTATCAGGAGCGCAGAAACGACAAGAGGTGTTTTGCTCCTAATATTTCACGAATCGAAAATTTCCGGTTCAGAATGTGTACCCTAATTTAATTTGGAAAAACTTTCAAGATTTGTATCAGGAGCGCAGAAACGACAAGAGGTGTTTTGCTCCTAATATTTCACGAATCGAAAATTTCCGGTTCAGAATGTGTACCCTAATTTAATTTGGAAAAATTTTCAAGATTTGTATCAGGAGCGCAGAAACGACCAGAGGTGTTTTGCTGCTAATATTTCACGAATCGAAAATTTCCGGTTCAGAATGTGTACCCTAATTTAATTTGGAAAAATTTTCAAGATTTGTATCAGGAGCGCAGAAACGACAAGAGGTGTTTTGCTCCTTATATTTCACGAATCGAAAATTTCCGGTTCAGAATGTGTACCCTAATTTAATTTGGAAAAATTTTCAAGATTTGTATCAGGAGCGCAGAAACGACAAGAGGTGTTTTGCTCCTAATATTTAGCGAATCGAAAAATTCCGGTTCAGAATGTGTACCCTAATTTAATTTGGAAAAATTTTCAAGATTTGTATCAGGAGCGCAGAAACGACAAGAGGTGTTTTGCTCCTAATATTTAGCGAATCGAAAAATTCCGGTTCAGAATGTGTTCCCTAATTTAATTTGGAAAAATTTTCAAGATTTGTATCAGGAGCGTAGAAACGACAAGAGGTGTTTTGCTCCTAATATTTCACGAATCGAAAATTTCCGGTTCAGAATGTGTACCCTAATTTAATTTGGAAAAATTTTCAAGATTTGTATCAGGAGCGCAGAAACGACAAGAGGTGTTTTGCTCCTTATATTTCACGAATCGAAAATTTCCGGTTCAGAATGTGTACCCTAATTTAATTTGGAAAAATTTTCAAGATTTGTATCAGGAGCGCAGAAACGACAAGAGGTGTTTTGCTCCTAATATTTAGCGAATCGAAAATTTCCGGTTCAGAATGTGTACCCTAATTTAATTTGGAAAAATTTTCAAGATTTGTATCAGGAGCGCAGAAACGACAAGAGGTGTTTTGCTCCTAATATTTAGCGAATCAAAAAATTCCGGTTCAGAATGTGTACCCTAATTTTTTTTTTTTTTTTTTTTTTTAAAAAGGAAGGATGATTGACGGAAATTTGGTTTGGGGAATTATGGATGATATTGGGACATTGGCTTAGACATCGTAGGTCATTCAGCCACAACCGATTATTTATAATATATTATTTATATTAAATGAAAATGGACATCCACAAACACCCATGCCCTCGCCGGGATTCGAACCCAGGACCCTCCGCATTAGTTCTGGCGCGCTAACGCACGCGGCTAGTACCCTAATTTAATTTGGAAAAATTTTCAAGATTTGTATCAGGAGCGCAGAAACGACCAGAGGTGTTTTGCTCCTAATATTTAGCGAATCGAAAATTTCCGGTTCAGAATGTGTACCCTAATTTAATTTGGAAAAATTTTCAAGATTTGTATCAGGAGCGCAGAAACGACCAGAGGTGTTTTGCTCCTAATATTTAGCGAATCGAAAAATTCCGGTTCAGAATGTGTACCCTAATTTAATTTGGAAAAATTTTCAAGATTTGTATCAGGAGCGCAGAAACGACAAGAGGTGTTTTGCTCCTAATATTTAGCGAATCAAAAAATTCCGGTTCAGAATGTGTACCCTAATTTAATTTGGAAAAATTTTCAAGATTTGTATCAGGAGCGCAGAAACGACCAGAGGTGTTTTGCTGCTAATATTTCACGAATCGAAAATTTCCGGTTCAGAATGTGTACCCTAATTTAATTTGGAAAAATTTTCAAGATTTGTATCAGGAGCGCAGAAACGACAAGAGGTGTTTTGCTCCTAATATTTCACGAATCGAAAATTTCCGGTTCAGAATGTGTACCCTAATTTAATTTGGAAAAATTTTCAAGATTTGTATCAGGAGCGCAGAAACGACCAGAGGTGTTTTGCTCCTAATATTTAGCGAATCGAAAAATTCCGGTTCAGAATGTGTACCCTAATTTAATTTGGAAAAATTTTCAAGATTTGTATCAGGAGCGCAGAAACGACAAGAGGTGTTTTGCTCCTAATATTTAGCGAATCGAAAATTTCCGGTTCAGAATGTGTACCCTAATTTAATTTGGAAAAATTTTCAAGATTTGTATCAGGAGCGCAGAAACGACAAGAGGTGTTTTGCTCCTAATATTTAGCGAATCGAAAATTTCCGGTTCAGAATGTGTACCCTAATTTAATTTGGAAAAATTTTCAAGATTTGTATCAGGAGCGCAGAAACGACAAGAGGTGTTTTGCTCCTAATATTTAGCGAATCGAAAATTTCCGGTTCAGAATGTGTACCCTAATTTAATTTGGAAAAATTTTCAAGATTTGTATCAGGAGCGCAGAAACGACAAGAGGTGTTTTGCTCCTAATATTTCACGAATCGAAAATTTCCGGTTCAGAATGTGTACCCTAATTTAATTTGGAAAAATTTTCAAGATTTGTATCAGGAGCGCAGAAACGACCAGAGGTGTTTTGCTCCTAATATTTAGCGAATCGAAAAATTCCGGTTCAGAATGTGTACCCTAATTTAATTTGGAAAAATTTTCAAGATTTGTATCAGGAGCGCAGAAACGACAAGAGGTGTTTTGCTCCTAATATTTAGCGAATCGAAAAATTCCGGTTCAGAATGTGTACCCTAATTTAATTTGGAAAAATTTTCAAGATTTGTATCAGGAGCGCAGAAACGACAAGAGGTGTTTTGCTCCTAATATTTAGCGAATCAAAAAATTCCGGTTCAGAATGTGTACCCTAATTTAATTTGGAAAAATTTTCAAGATTTGTATCAGGAGCGCAGAAACGACCAGAGGTGTTTTGCTGCTAATATTTCACGAATCGAAAATTTCCGGTTCAGAATGTGTACCCTAATTTAATTTGGAAAAATTTTCAAGATTTGTATCAGGAGCGCAGAAACGACAAGAGGTGTTTTGCTCCTAATATTTAGCGAATCGAAAATTTCCGGTTCAGAATGTGTACCCTAATTTAATTTGGAAAAATTTTCAAGATTTGTATCAGGAACGCAGAAACGACAAGAGGTGTTTTGCTCCTAATATTTAGCGAATCGAAAAATTCCGGTTCAGAATGTGTACCCTAATTTAATTTGGAAAAATTTTCAAGATTTGTATCAGGAGCGCAGAAACGACAAGAGGTGTTTTGCTCCTAATATTTAGCGAATCGAAAAATTCCGGTTCAGAATGTGTACCCTAATTTAATTTGGAAAAATTTTCAAGATTTGTATCAGGAGCGCAGAAACGACACGAGGTGTTTTGCTCCTAATATTTAGCGAATCGAAAAATTCCGGTTCAGAATGTGTACCCTAATTTAATTTGGAAAAATTTTCAAGATTTGTATCAGGAGCGCAGAAACGACCAGAGGTGTTTTGCTGCTAATATTTCACGAATCGAAAATTTCCGGTTCAGAATGTGTACCCTAATTTAATTTGGAAAAATTTTCAAGATTTGTATCAGGAGCGCAGAAACGACCAGAGGTGTTTTGCTCCTAATATTTAGCGAATCGAAAAATTCCGGTTCAGAATGTGTACCCTAATTTAATTTGGAAAAATTTTCAAGATTTGTATCAGGAGCGCAGAAACGACAAGAGGTGTTTTGCTCCTAATATTTAGCGAATCGAAAAATTCCGGTTCAGAATGTGTACCCTAATTTAATTTGGAAAAATTTTCAAGATTTGTATCAGGAGCGCAGAAACGACCAGAGGTGTTTTGCTGCTAATATTTCACGAATCGAAAATTTCCGGTTCAGAATGTGTACCCTAATTTAATTTGGAAAAATTTTCAAGATTTGTATCAGGAGCGCAGAAACGACCAGAGGTGTTTTGCTGCTAATATTTCACGAATCGAAAATTTCCGGTTCAGAATGTGTACCCTAATTTAATTTGGAAAAATTTTCAAGATTTGTATCAGGAGCGCAGAAACGACCAGAGGTGTTTTGCTCCTAATATTTAGCGAATCGAAATATTCCGGTTCAGAATGTGTACCCTAATTTAATTTGGAAAAATTTTCAAGATTTGTATCAGGAGCGCAGAAACGACCAGAGGTGTTTTGCTGCTAATATTTCACGAATCGAAAATTTCCGGTTCAGAATGTGTACCCTAATTTAATTTGGAAAAATTTTCAAGATTTGTATCAGGAGCGCAGAAACGACCAGAGGTGTTTTGCTCCTAATATTTAGCGAATCGAAATATTCCGGTTCAGAATGTGTACCCTAATTTAATTTGGAAAAATTTTCAAGATTTGTATCAGGAGCGCAGAAACGACCAGAGGTGTTTTGCTCCTAATATTTAGCGAATCGAAAAATTCCGGTTCAGAATGTGTACCCTAATTTAATTTGGAAAAATTTTCAAGATTTGTATCAGGAGCGCAGAAACGACCAGAGGTGTTTTGCTGCTAATATTTCACGAATCGAAAATTTCCGGTTCAGAATGTGTACCCTAATTTAATTTGGAAAAATTTTCAAGATTTGTATCAGGAGCGTAGAAACGACAAGAGGTGTTTTGCTCCTAATATTTAGCGAATCGAAAATTTCCGGTTCAGAATGTGTACCCTAATTTAATTTGGAAAAATTTTCAAGATTTGTATCAGGAGCGCAGAAACGACCAGAGGTGTTTTGCTCCTAATATTTAGCGAATCGAAAAATTCCGGTTCAGAATGTGTACCCTAATTTAATTTGGAAAAATTTTCAAGATTTGTATCAGGAGCGCAGAAACGACCAGAGGTGTTTTGCTCCTAATATTTAGCGAATCGAAAATTTCCGGTTCAGAATGTGTACCCTAATTTAATTTGGAAAAATTTTCAAGATTTGTATCAGGAGCGCAGAAACGACAAGAGGTGTTTTGCTCCTAATATTTAGCGAATCGAAAAATTCCGGTTCAGAATGTGTACCCTAATTTAATTTGGAAAAATTTTCAAGATTTGTATCAGGAGCGCAGAAACGACAAGAGGTGTTTTGCTCCTAATATTTAGCGAATCGAAAAATTCCGGTTCAGAATGTGTACCCTAATTTAATTTGGAAAAATTTTCAAGATTTGTATCAGGAGCGCAGAAACGACAAGAGGTGTTTTGCTCCTAATATTTAGCGAATCGAAAAATTCCGGTTCAGAATGTGTACCCTAATTTAATTTGGAAAAATTTTCAAGATTTGTATCAGGAGCGCAGAAACGACAAGAGGTGTTTTGCTCCTAATATTTAGCGAATCGAAAAATTCCGGTTCAGAATGTGTTCCCTAATTTAATTTGGAAAAATTTTCAAGATTTGTATCAGGAGCGCAGAAACGACAAGAGGTGTTTTGCTCCTAATATTTAGCGAATCGAAAAATTCCGGTTCAGAATGTGTTCCCTAATTTAATTTGGAAAAATTTTCAAGATTTGTATCAGGAGCGCAGAAACGACCAGAGGTGTTTTGCTGCTAATATTTCACGAATCGAAAATTTCCGGTTCAGAATGTGTACCCTAATTTAATTTGGAAAAATTTTCAAGATTTGTATCAGGAGCGCAGAAACGACAAGAGGTGTTTTGCTCCTAATATTTAGCGAATCGAAAATTTCCGGTTCAGAATGTGTACCCTAATTTAATTTGGAAAAATTTTCAAGATTTGTATCAGGAGCGCAGAAACGACCAGAGGTGTTTTGCTCCTAATATTTAGCGAATCGAAAAATTCCGGTTCAGAATGTGTACCCTAATTTAATTTGGAAAAATTTTCAAGATTTGTATCAGGAGCGCAGAAACGACCAGAGGTGTTTTGCTCCTAATATTTAGCGAATCGAAAAATTCCGGTTCAGAATGTGTTCCCTAATTTAATTTGGAAAAATTTTCAAGATTTGTATCAGGAGCGCAGAAACGACCAGAGGTGTTTTGCTCCTAATATTTAGCGAATCGAAAAATTCCGGTTCAGAATGTGTACCCTAATTTAATTTGGAAAAATTTTCAAGATTTGTATCAGGAGCGCAGAAACGACCAGAGGTGTTTTGCTCCTAATATTTAGCGAATCGAAAATTTCCGGTTCAGAATGTGTACCCTAATTTAATTTGGAAAAATTTTCAAGATTTGTATCAGGAGCGCAGAAACGACAAGAGGTGTTTTGCTCCTAATATTTAGCGAATCGAAAAATTCCGGTTCAGAATGTGTACCCTAATTTAATTTGGAAAAATTTTCAAGATTTGTATCAGGAGCGCAGAAACGACAAGAGGTGTTTTGCTCCTAATATTTAGCGAATCGAAAAATTCCGGTTCAGAATGTGTTCCCTAATTTAATTTGGAAAAATTTTCAAGATTTGTATCAGGAGCGCAGAAACGACAAGAGGTGTTTTGCTCCTAATATTTAGCGAATCGAAAAATTCCGGTTCAGAATGTGTACCCTAATTTAATTTGGAAAAATTTTCAAGATTTGTATCAGGAGCGCAGAAACGACCAGAGGTGTTTTGCTCCTAATATTTAGCGAATCGAAAAATTCCGGTTCAGAATGTGTACCCTAATTTAATTTGGAAAAATTTTCAAGATTTGTATCAGGAGCGCAGAAACGACCAGAGGTGTTTTGCTCCTAATATTTAGCGAATCGAAAATTTCCGGTTCAGAATGTGTACCCTAATTTAATTTGGAAAAATTTTCAAGATTTGTATCAGGAGCGCAGAAACGACAAGAGGTGTTTTGCTCCTAATATTTAGCGAATCGAAAAATTCCGGTTCAGAATGTGTACCCTAATTTAATTTGGAAAAATTTTCAAGATTTGTATCAGGAGCGCAGAAACGACAAGAGGTGTTTTGCTCCTAATATTTAGCGAATCGAAAAATTCCGGTTCAGAATGTGTACTCTAATTTAATTTGGAAAAATTTTCAAGATTTGTATCAGGAGCGCAGAAACGACAAGAGGTGTTTTGCTCCTAATATTTAGCGAATCGAAAAATTCCGGTTCAGAATGTGTACCCTAATTTAATTTGGAAAAATTTTCAAGATTTGTATCAGGAGCGCAGAAACGACCAGAGGTGTTTTGCTCCTAATATTTAGCGAATCGAAAATTTCCGGTTCAGAATGTGTACCCTAATTTAATTTGGAAAAATTTTCAAGATTTGTATCAGGAGCGCAGAAACGACAAGAGGTGTTTTGCTCCTAATATTTAGCGAATCGAAAAATTCCGGTTCAGAATGTGTACCCTAATTTAATTTGGAAAAATTTTCAAGATTTGTATCAGGAGCGCAGAAACGACCAGAGGTGTTTTGCTCCTAATATTTAGCGAATCGAAAATTTCCGGTTCAGAATGTGTACCCTAATTTAATTTGGAAAAATTTTCAAGATTTGTATCAGGAGCGCAGAAACGACAAGAGGTGTTTTGCTCCTAATATTTAGCGAATCGAAAAATTCCGGTTCAGAATGTGTACCCTAATTTAATTTGGAAAAATTTTCAAGATTTGTATCAGGAGCGCAGAAACGACAAGAGGTGTTTTGCTCCTAATATTTAGCGAATCGAAAAATTCCGGTTCAGAATGTGTACTCTAATTTAATTTGGAAAAATTTTCAAGATTTGTATCAGGAGCGCAGAAACGACAAGAGGTGTTTTGCTCCTAATATTTAGCGAATCGAAAATTTCCGGTTCAGAATGTGTACCCTAATTTAATTTGGAAAAATTTTCAAGATTTGTATCAGAAGCGCAGAAACGACCAGAGGTGTTTTGCTGCTAATATTTCACGAATCGAAAATTTCCGGTTCAGAATGTGTACCCTAATTTAATTTGGAAAAATTTTCAAGATTTGTATCAGGAGCGCAGAAACGACAAGAGGTGTTTTGCTCCTAATATTTAGCGAATCGAAAATTTCCGGTTCAGAATGTGTACCCTAATTTAATTTGGAAAAATTTTCAAGATTTGTATCAGGAGCGCAGAAACGACAAGAGGTGTTTTGCTCCTAATATTTAGCGAATCGAAAAATTCCGGTTCAGAATGTGTACCCTAATTTAATTTGGAAAAATTTTCAAGATTTGTATCAGGAGCGCAGAAACGACCAGAGGTGTTTTGCTGCTAATATTTCACGAATCGAAAATTTCCGGTTCAGAATGTGTACCCTAATTTAATTTGGAAAAATTTTCAAGATTTGTATCAGGAGCGCAGAAACGACCAGAGGTGTTTTGCTCCTAATATTTAGCGAATCGAAAAATTCCGGTTCAGAATGTGTACCCTAATTTAATTTGGAAAAATTTTCAAGATTTGTATCAGGAGCGCAGAAACGACAAGAGGTGTTTTGCTCCTAATATTTAGCGAATCGAAAAATTCCGGTTCAGAATGTGTACTCTAATTTAATTTGGAAAAATTTTCAAGATTTGTATCAGGAGCGCAGAAACGACAAGAGGTGTTTTGCTCCTAATATTTAGCGAATCGAAAAATTCCGGTTCAGAATGTGTTCCCTAATTTAATTTGGAAAAATTTTCAAGATTTGTATCAGGAGCGCAGAAACGAAAAGAGTAATTTTGCACTTCAAAAATTTACTGTTCTGAAAGTCTACTTTAAATTAATGATTACATGATTATCAGTATTTCAACGTTTTAATTACCGAAATCATAGTTGTAAGCTTTTAAACATCAAATTAAATCATGCTCGTAATAACCGCCACGGCAGCACCACCTACCGAATGATAGCTGAATTACTTAGGGCATATTACTTTATAGCTGTAACAAAAATGTAAAATTTAGCAACGAGTTGTATACCAAATGATAGAAAAATACATTCTGAATCGAACTATGTTTAAGATTGCCGTAAAACATACAGTATTTTGAAACAGAAAATTGGAACTATCGGTAAGTCAGTTCGCTGTAACATTTTTAAATTTTTGAAATTCACATGCGTTAGAAAGACAAAAACCGAAACTAACACACGGTACTTATTAATTAAACCAGTATTTATTATAATTAGAGTAGACATTACTAAAAAAATCCTTTAAATTTTAATATTACGATTTACAGGAAACTGAGTTACCGACTCCAAGTTGGGGGTAAATTTTCATTTGCAAATTACAGCCAAACCGCTTAATTTCCGCAGCTATTTTATACACTATTCGATTCGGAATTAAATTGTCTATCGCTTGGTGTACAACGCGTTGCTAAATTTTCACATTTTGGTTGTTGGTATAAAGTTGAGCAGTTTTGGCGCTGTAGTAAAAACGCACTTAGCAGTTCAGCAATTGTCCGGTGCGTGGCGCTGACGCAGCGGTAATTGCGAATTTGATTTAATTGCATTTTTAAAAGCTCACAACTCGTACGGATTTTGATAATTGAAACGTTGACTCGCTGATAATCTTGTAAATAAATCCGTTTTATTAAACGTGCGTAAGAAAATCGTGGAGTGAAAAATATTGCTGTTGCAAATAAGTATTCTATTTCCGATTGTGGAAAAAAATTAATAAGTAACACGGAACGTAATGCCAATTAACATTTTCGGCAGGCGGCCATAAGTGCTTAAATAACTATTAATAAATGTAATCACTATTAGGTGACATCTGTGAATAAGAACATAACAATATTTTACTACTTTAACGGCTTTGTATCCATTATATTTTTCATATTATTTGTAAAGGTGATTTCGGTAAAATAAATTATAATTATTATTAAAGTAGTTATTTTGGAATAAAAAAAGAAATTTGAACATGGATTCTTCATAAAAAAAGGTACTGCCCCGGGTGAGGATCGAACTCACGACCTTAAGATTATGAGACTTACGCGCTGCCTACTGCGCTACCGAGGCGGTTGGGGAATTTTGTTGCGTTCCAGGTATTTATCATCTTGTATTATTTAAGATTATATATCAGATTTTGAATAGCCGCAGCGGCTAAATGAAGAATCCAAAATTAATTCAAAATAATTACTTTACACGTTTTTTCCCGTTATTAAAAATCATCACTAATTTTTTCAAATTTTTCTAAGGCCCAACATTTTTTACATGCATTTTTTTCCTGAGTAATAAATACTATTAAGAGTAAAAAAATTGCGAAAATTATTAAGTGAGTAAAAAATTTTTTTCTGGAAAAATAATTACTTTACACTCTCTTTCCCGTCATTAAGAACCGTCATGGCTTTTTTTAAATTTTTCTGCGACCCAAAATTTTTTGCATGCAATTTTTCCGGGCGTCGAAAATCATGAAATGACGAAAAATTTTTTTTAAAGAAAAATAATTACTTTACAAGCTTTTTGCCATCATTAAAAACCATCATGAATTTTTTCAAAGTTTTCTGAGACCCAACATCTTTTGCATGCATTTTTTCCTGACTGGAAAAAATGCCGAAAATCACGAAATGACCAATTTTTTCTGTAAAAATTTTTTTTTCTGTAAAAATAATTACCTCACGCTTTTTTCCGTCATTAAGAACCATCATGAATTTTTTCAAAATTCTCTGACACCTGGCATTTCTTGCATGCATTATTTCCTGAGTAATACTGTGGAAAAAATGGCGAAAAAAAATATTTTTTTTCGTTAAATAATTACTTTACACGCTTTTCCCATTGTTAAGTACCAAAATGAATTTTTTCAAATTTTTCTGAGACAAAATTTTTTGCATGCATTTTTTTCTTAGGTAATACTATGGTAAAAAAGACACATGAAACATATGAAACACACTTGAAACACACCATGAACACACATAAAACACACTTGAACACAAACACACACGAACACACTTAAAACACACATGAAACACACACAAAACACATGAAACAGACATGAACACACAGGAAACACACATGAAACACACATGAAACACACAAAACACACAAAACACACAAGAAACACACATGAACACACTTGAAACACACATGAACATACATAAAACACACATAAACACACAAAACACACTTGAAACACATATGAAACACACTTGAACACACATGAAACACACACCAAACACACAGGAACATACATGAAATACACATGAACAAATATAAAACACAAATTTAGACACAAGAACACACAAAACACACATGAAACACTCATGAAACACACATGAACACACTTGAAACACACATGAACATACATAAAACACACATAAACACACAACACACACAAGAAACACACATGAAACACACTTGAAACACACAAAATACACAAGAAACACACATGAAACACACCAAACACACAGGAACATACATAAAACACACCTGAACACATATAAAACATACATTAAGACACAAGAACACACGAAACACATACGAAACACACATGAAACACACATGAACACACATGAAACACACATAAACACACAAAACACACAAGAAACACACGAAACACACATGAAATACACATGAAACACACACCAAACACACGGGAACATACATGAAACACACCTGAACACATATAAAACATACATTAAGATACAAGAAAACACGAAACACACATGAAACACACTTGGAACACACATGAAACACACATGAACATTCATAAAACACACATAAACACACAAAAACACACAAAACACACATGAAACACACTTGAAACACACAAAATACACAAGAAACACACATGAACACACAAGAACACACATGAAACACACACCAAACACACGGGAACATACATGAAACACACCTGAACACATATAAAACATACATTAAGATACAAGAAAACACGAAACACACATGAAACACACTTGGAACACACATGAAACACACATGAACATTCATAAAACACACATAAACACACAAAAACACACAAAACACACATGAAACACACTTGAAACACACAAAATACACAAGAAACACACATGAACACACAAGAACACACATGAAACACACACCAAACACACGGGAACATACATGAAACACACCTGAACACATATAAAACATATATTAAGACAGAAGAACACACGAAACACACATGAAACCCACATGAACACACTAAACACACAAGAAATACACATGAAACACACATAAACACACAAAACACACAAGAAACACACATGAAACACACTTGAAATACACAAAACACACTTGAAACACACATGAATACACTTGAATCACACAAAACACACAAGAAACACACATGAAACACACAAAACACACTTGAAACACACATGAATACACTTGAATCACACAAAACACACAAGAAACACATATGAACACACTTGAAACACACATGAACATACATAAAACACACATAAACACACATGCACACACTTGAAACACACATGCACACACTTGAAACACACATGAAGACATATGAAACACACATAAACACACAAGAACACACAAAACAAACATAAAATACACATGAACACACATGAAACACACACCAAACACACATGAAACACACATGAACATATATAAAACATACATAAGACACAAGATCAAACGAAACACACATGAAACACACATGAAACATACATGAACGCACATAAAACACATGAAATACACACATAAACACACAAGAAACACACATGAAACATATAAAACACACATGAACACACAATAACACACATGAAACACACACCAAACACACATGAAACACACATAAAACACATAACAAGAAACATACAAGAATATACATGAACTCACACAAAAAAAATTGCATTTGAAATGATTTCCTGAAGAAACCACTGGTTCAATTTGGGGTTTCTATACGTCAACACAAAGATGTCTTCAAGACCCTTTAGAAAATGTACTTTCGCAAGAACAAATGTCAACTTGAAGCCTGTGACGCGTCAGCAAAGAAAACTCGAAAATGAAAAAAATCGAAAAAATCAACTTTTTCAATAATCATCCGACCTCCGCCTTCAATGAAAATAATGATACAACCTCCACACTTCCAAATCATTTTTTATTCTACACTTTTAACTTACCAATAAATCCACGAAGTCCTGTAGAGTATCCAAACCTTTGTAAACATGGGACTGAAGGTAAATAATTCTCAAGACTGCTCAAACAATATTTATTACCAACGAATAATAATCATAATAAGTTTTTTTTATACAAGGTGGGAATATAAAATAAACAGACAGACACGTTTGATTTGCCAGAAATAAGAGAGCGTACATTTCTTCGTCGCGCGGAACTTGGAACATTTTAATACACGTACAGTGTTGTCTCGCTTAATTTATACAGGACACAAACGTCAATTCCAAAAATATAATAATCAAGTACAGCGTACAATCAGAGTCCTCGATTTTACACGAATTACTTACACATTATCAGTTTTACAACCATTGTGAATAATTAAAATAAATTTTCATATATTTTTTTTTATCTTGTTATGTATGTATATATAGTCATGTATTTGGATGCTTCTTATTTTATCTAACTAATTCTACCTGAAATAAAAAAAAAATTATCAGTTATACATCTACTATAACATTTAATAACCAGGCGGACTAAAGCCGAGAGTCACATTTACACTATAAAAAGTAACCAAAAAAGTAACCAAAAAAAGTAACCAAAAAAGTAACCAAAAAAATAACCAGAAAAGCAACCAAAAAAGTTACCAAAAAAATAACCAGAAAAGCAACCAAAAAAGTTACAAAAAAAGTAACCAGAAATGTTTCGGCGATAAAATTCAAATTATTTAAAATTCGTTTACCCATAACATTCATTCAATAATTTTAACAATACGTAAATAAATTTTAGGCAAATTTTCTTTCTAATTTTGAGAAACACCGTACTGCTAGCCTGTCGTAAATATTATACATGTTTATGATTTGATTACTTGCACCACCCTTACCTAATGAATCGACAATTTTGTGTACAACGACAGTAGATTTTAAAGCCTCTTGTATTAAAAGTTTACATACGTTAATTTCGGATTGTTTTTAAAACGAGCGTTAATGCTCTCAAATCCAACCTTTTCCGTTTCTTGGGGGTAGAAAATGATTCCGAACTAGTGCCGGGCATCTATCCATAGTTAAAAATGAAATAGCTATTTCCTAGAAGATCGCAGGATGAGTTTTTGATAGAACCGATTCTTACACTTTCAACGGGAGGAATAACTGGTTCAAAACACAAAATACGCGGAACCGGTGGGACACAAGTAAACGGCAACAGATCAGCTGATCGTAACAGCGGCCATTGCCGTTTTAGTAATCACAGCCAATCACAACGACGTATTTTCGCGGGAATAATTTGATTTAGTCCGCCTGGTTATTAAATGAGGTATATAAAATGTTATGATGGTAGGTCCTGGCGTCCGACAGATAGCAGTGATGTTGGATTTAATGGATAGAGTCAAATAAAGAAAATAATTAGTTGTTAAAAATCTTTCCGTAAAATGGAATTAATTTGCTTTGTCAGATGCCGTGATGTGTCGAGTAATTAACGATTTGTTGCTTTACCTATTCGCTCGTGTCTGGCTTGTTTATTGAGCGATCCTGTCCTGAAAACTTCGCTTGCCCCAGATGCCCTTCAGGTTGGTCCATGCGGGATCGCGTTTGCCCCAAGATCCTGCGGAATAGGATTTAGTATTCGGTTGGCAAAAAAAAAAAAAAATTAAAATCACCTCTGAAATTTCCCCATTCGGCGCGCTTTCCCCAGCTGCCGCCGTTCAGTGCGTTCCAGGCCCGTTTTTCGTCGTCGTTTTCGAAATCTTGGGAGTCCGGCGCTGCGTACTCGGGCGCGTACTGAGGGGAGCTCGCCTGTTCCTCTTCGTCGAGGAGGGCGGCCAACTTCATTGCGTACTCGTCTTCGGGTGCGAAGCGTTTTCCCCAAGCTCCCTGTAATGATGAATACAAATTTACGATTATCTGAGTTAATTTTTTTTTTAACAAAATTTGTTTTGGTGTTTCCATCGTTTACTGGATTTTTTGGAACATAACTTTTTACCCGGATGCAATAGGAAAATTCTTGTTGCAACGTGTTATAACAGACTAAACACATATACTGTCAAAAGGAAATTTAAATGCAATGCTAATATTTAATTAATAACCCGATCAAAGAAGACGGAGAGTTGGGCCCAATCGAAGTATCGTTTCGATATTTCGTATTTACAAACGACCAATGTTTACATTTAAAATGCGTTTATTCAAGTGACTTGCTTCTCCCCGACTGCCGGATACCTAAATAAATATCAAAAATGATACCGGGCCGCTTATCGGCAAAGGGTTGCAAACAGGGCGCGTCAACCCCCCGCATTAGGGACCCATTTCCTCTCGGCGCCGACAGCCCGCCGACATCTTGAGTTGAAAAGGAAACGCGGAAAAAGAAATACTAAAAGCGGTTTTCATTTGAAAAACGTAAATAAGTTGCGAAATTGAAAAGTTTTTCGTGTACATGAAATATGTGTAACGGCGGAATTTTACACACGTATACAAAAATTGATTAACATACATGTTACTACGTGGTCGAAATTTGTAATTATATGAATTATTTTTACTTTCTCCGTTACGAAGTACGAGAAAGTATTGTGATCGTGATTTTTTTTCAAACATTTTTTTTAACGGAAATTGTTGAAATGGCATCTAGGGACTCCAAAACGGATATTTCCGTAAAAAAAAAATTTGAAAAAAAATCACGATCACAATACTTTCTCGTACTTCGTAACGGAGAAAGTAAAAAAAAATAAGTCTGTGTCTGTGTGTGCGCGCTGTATCTCAAAAACTAATAGAGCATTCGATATGAAACTTTGAACATCAGTCTTATTTGATAATCTGAAGAACTGAAAAGCTTTTGGTAAAATTTCGTACACCGGAAGTGGGCGTTTACCTTAACCATTTTTTGTTTTTTGCCAATATTTTCTTAAATATGAAAAATATCACAAAAACATTTAAACAAACTCTGAAGACAACAAAGCAATGAACATCTTTTGCTTGAAAACATTTTTCATAAAATCATTGCTATTCGAGAAAAAAAATATTTATTTTTTTAAATTTTTGGTTTATAATTATAAAACCATAAGAGTTACAGCAAATTTATGTTAATAATAATTGTAGAGAATGCCAAAATGAACAACTTATAAAAAATAAGTTTTTTTTCGAAATCTCTTTAGTTGAGTTTTCGAATTTGAAGTGTAATTTTTCCATCTTTCATAATTTTGACGTTTTAAACGTCATTGTCATCCTCTACATGTACATTTAAAATATGATTTAAATTTAAAATAAACGATTAAAGCGTAAATATAAATGGCTATGATACCATCAAGTCGGAGAAAGTAACATGATGGCCACTTCACACTTTTTTTGATTTAAATTTTTGACCACTTAGCCAATATTTTCGATTTGTTTCTTAGAGTTTTTGATTTTTTGGTCCACATTTTTTTATTTTTAAGCCTGATTTTTTAATGTTTGTTCTATATTATAGATTTTTTAATTTTTGGGGCTGAAAAGCGTAAATTATTTTTCTTTCAATTTTTCAGTCTGTAATTTCTATTTTTAGAACAGGATTCTTCATATTTTAGATCTCCCACTTTTTTATTAAAATTTATTTTCTTCATTTTGGCCAAAATTTTCGATTCTTTGTCTTTAGGCCCGAGTTTTTTTATGTTTTTTCTAAAATTTCTGTTATGGCCACTGTTATGTTCTTCTTTTAATTTTTATTTGTAAAAGTTTTTGATTTCTTGGTCCGCATTTTTTTATTTTTAGGTCCGCATTTTTATTTTTTAAATTTTTGAGGCTGAAACTGGCAAATTATTTGTCTTTCACTTAAATTTTCTATTTCTCAGTCTATGATTTTTATTTTTAAACCAGGATTCTCGATATTGTAGATCTCTCACCTGTATTTTCGACTTTTTTTCTTTGTTGCGGCCAAAATTTTCGATTTATTTCCTGAAATTTCGATTTTTTAGTTTGCATTTTCTATCTCTAAGTCTGAGTTTTCGATGTTTTGTACACATTTTCAATTTTTTTATATTGTGGTTTGCTACATTTTTTGGCCTTCATTTTAAATAGAAAAAAATATTAAATTATTTTTAAACCAGGATTTATATTATTATATTATATATATATATTTAGATATTTCACCTGTATTTTTGACTTTTTTCATTTTTTTTTCTTTATTTTGGACAAAATTTTCGATTTGCTGAAATTTCGATATTTTAGTGTACATTTTTTTATTTTATCTCTAGGCCCAAGTTTTTAATTTTTATCTAAATTTTCGACTCTCTGGCTCATATTGTGTTTTTGTTTTAATTTTTTTGGCTTACAATTAAAATTTTTACCTGTATTTTTGATTTTTTTGCTTTAAATTTTTGATTTTTGGTCTAAATTTTCGATTTGTTTCTAATGGTCCGCAATTGTCAGTTTTAGGCTCGACATTTTTATTTTCGATCTAAATTTTTAATTCCCATATTTTATTTTATTTTTTAATTGTTGAGGCTGAAAATAACAATAATTTTTCTGATTTTTGGCCTAAATTTTCGATTTGTTTCTAATGGTCCGCATTTGTCATTTTTAGGTCCGACATGTTTATTTTTGGTCTTAATTTGTAATTCCTTGTCCCATATTTTATTTTTTTTTAATTGCTGAGGCTAAAAATAACAAATAATTTTTTTTATTTTTGGCCTAAATTTTCGATTTGTTTCTAATGGTCCGAATTTGTCATTTTTACGCCCGACATATTTACTTTCGGTCTTAATTTTTAATTCCTTCTCTTATATTTTATTTTTTTTTAATTGCCGAGGCTGAAAATAACAAATTATTTTTCTGATTTTTGGCCTAAATTTTCAATTTGTTTCTAATGGTCCACATTTGTCATTTTTACGCCCGACATGTTTAATTTCGGTCTTAATTTTTAATTCCTTGTCCCACATTTTATTTTATTTTTTAATTGCTGAGGCTGAAAATAACAAATTATTTTTCTTTCACTTAAATTTTCAAATTTTCGATCTGAGATTTTTATTTTTAAGCCAGGATTCGTCATATTTTAGATGATTCACCTGTATTTTCGATTTTCTTGTTACAATTTTTTTCTTAATTTTGGCCAAAATTTATTTACTTGCTGAAATTTTCAAATCTTTTGTCTGCTTTTTTATCTCTGGGTCCAAGTTGTCGATGTTTTGTCTGAATTTACGACTTTTCGGCCTATATTGTGTGTTTTTTGAATTTTTTGGCCTACATTTTAAATTAAAAAAAAAATTCACCATTTTCAAACAAGGATTCTTCATATTTTGGATCTCTCCCCTGTATTTTCGACTTTCTGTTACAATTTTTTCTTCATTTTGGCCAATATTTTCCATTTATTTGCTAAAATTTCGATTTTTACTTTCTCCGTTACGCAGTATGAGAAAGTATTGTGATCGTGATTTTTTAAATTTTTTTTTAGGGAATATCCGTTTTGGGGTCCCTAGAAGCCATTTCAACAATTTCTGGGAATTTTTTTTTTGTGTCTTTGTGTGTGTGTGTGTCAGTCTGTGTGTGCGCGCCGTATCTCAAAAACAAATAGAGCAATTGATACGAAACTTCGAACATCCGTCTTATTTGATAATCCGAAGAACTGAAAAGCTTTTGGTGAAATTTCGTACACCGGAAGTGGGCGTTTACCTTAACTGTTTTTTGTTTTTTTGCCAATATTTTCTTAAATATGAAAAGTATCACAAAAATATTTAAACAAACATTGAAGACAGCAAAGAAATGAACATCTTTTGCTTGAAAACATTTTTCATAAAATCATTTTTATTTGAGAAAAAAATTTATTATTACTTTTTTAATTTTTGGTTTATAATTATAAAACAATAATAGTTACAGCAAATTTATGTGAATAATAATTGCAGAGAATGCCAAAATGAACGAACAACTTATAAAGAATAAGTTTTTTTCTAAATCCCTTTAGTTTTTGAGAAAATCGAGTTTTTGAATTTGAAGTATAATTTTTCCATCTTTCATAATTTGGACGTTTTAAACGTCAGTTTCATCCACTCGATGTACATTTGAAATATGATTTCAATTGAAAATAAACCACGAAAACGTAAATATAAATGGCTATGATACCATCAAGTCGGAGAAAGTAACTTGATGGCCACATCACCATTTTTGGTACTATTAGTAAATTGGCATTCATTGAATTGAAAACATGGATCTCATTTTAAGAACAAATTGTAAAACGTATCCCGCGGTATCTATACAATGATTCACAATTATGTAATCGTGAAAGTTCGGCGTGGGGGAGAGAAAAGGGTGTAAAGGGAACGCGAGATAAGTGGGACACAATGCGGCAGGGGGGGGGGGGGGATACGATGATGATGTCGAAACAAGCGCCGCGCCGCAGCCACCAACCTGTAGATTCTGCCAGGCGCGCTTCTCGGTGAGGTAAAGGGGGTAGCTGCTGGATGGTCCCCAGAGGTCCCTTTTGCCCCATCCGCCCTGGAGATTCTGCCAGGCGCGCTTTCCCCAGCTGTGCAGGTTGCGGTTCCAGTCTCTTTTCGACATCTCCATCTGGAAATAAATTTAACACATTAAACGAACGTCGAGATTTTCATCGTGCACCGTTAAAGTATACCCGTTTTTTTATTATGAAGAACAAGACAAATTGATTGTTTTTAAGTTTTGACGAAAATTTGAAAAAGTACGCAAGTTACAGCCCTTGGAACTTTTGCACAAAAAATGCAACTTTTTTAATAATTATCGTAGATTATTAAAGTATACCTTCTTTTTTATCAGAAAAACGAGAGAAATTGATTGCCGTTAAAAAATTTCAGCTAACCACAATAGCAAAAAAATTAGTCAGTCACAGTGAACATTTTTGAAAATTTACGAAAATAATTGATTTTTCAGACTTTGATCGGCCGTAGCGGCTAAACGAAAACTCCTAATTCAATGCGGTTTTCAAATCTGTGCTCCTCGTGTGCAAATTAGTCGGATTCTGTTAAAACTGGCGATGACATTTTTTTGACGAAAACCTGAAAAACTACCCAAGGGTCCCCCCTTCTTACTTTTGCTCAAAAATTGGATTTGAAATGATTTCCTGGAGAAACCACCGGTTCAATTCGGGGTTTCTACACATCACTGGAAAGATCGCTTCAAGGCGCCTCGGAAAATGTACTTTCGCAAGAACAAATGTCAATTTGAAGCCCGTGACGCGTCAGCAAAAAAAAATCGAAAATGGAAAAAATCGAAAAATCAACTCTTTTAATAATCAGTTTTACTGAATATATTCCATAATTTAGGCGCATACCGTATATTCAAACCATTAAAAAGTGGGCAACTTTTATTTTCTTGAAATTATCTTATCAAAATACGTTTTATTTATAATTTTCTGGTCCGTTGTACCAGACAAGATTATACATATCTTATTTAAGATTTGATTACTCTGGTAACGTTCATTTTTACTCAATTCCTATGGCTCATATATGCGTTAAATAGTCATTTATTTAACGAGGCAGTAAAGTGGCAACTTTACGAGCGTGTGAGGCTGTAAATCCAATAAATCCAGTCAAGTCAGTACGTATTCTCCACAAATGTTTAGAATTGAAGAAAATTCAAGGAATTTTACTCTAACTTCATTTTGAAACGGCTCAAGTTGGAAAAATAAAATTTCATATGAACTAAAAAAAATGTGAAAAAAATTAAATTAAATTCTAAAAAAATTCAATAAAATCAGTATACTTCACAAATGTTTAGAATTTAAGAATATTCAAGAAATTTCACTCTAATTTAATATCGACACGATGTCTGATTTTTTAAATTTGAAAATTTTTAAATTTACACCTTTTGACAAATTTGAAAAAAAAAATAGAAAAACAACCGCCACGCATGTGAAATTTTCCAAATTTACATTCTAACTCAAGATTCAGTAAAAATATAAAAACACCCCACCTCTTGATTCCGGATAATCACTTGAAATCGAGCTTGTTTTCGTTCTGATGTTGCACCTTTTAAAAACTTTGAAAAGAAGAAACAAATTTTCAAATTTACTAAAAATACATTCTAATTCAAGATTCAGCATAAATCCAAAAACGCACTTCCCATTGGTTCCAGATAATCACTCTAAATTGAGCGTACTTTCCGTTCTTTTGGAAAATGTGAATTAAAAAATTTAAAAAACAATCACCACACACATGCAATCTTCCAAATTTACTAAAAATGTTTAGAATTTATGGTTATTCAAGAAATTTCACTTTAATTTATTTATGATTTTTTAAATTTGGACAAAATTTCACATGATAAAATATTAATTTTCAATCTAAAAAAAAAAATCAATGAAATTAGTATTCTCCGCAAATGTTTAGAATTTAAGGACATTCAAGAAATTTTACCCTAATTTAATATCGACACGATGTATCATTTTTTTAAAATTTGAAAATGTAATATTTTACATGAGAAATATTCAAAATTAAAAAAAAAAAAAAAAATTCACTCTAAAAAAATTCAATAAAATTAATATACTCCACAAATGTTTAAAATTTAAGGACAATCAAGAAATTTTACTTCAACTTAATTTTGAAACGATTTATGAATTTTTCAATAGGGAAAAGTAAAATTTCACATGATAAACTTTAAAAATTTGAAAAAAATATTTAATTTCACTCTAAAAAAAATCAATGAAATTAATATACTCCACAAATGTTTAAAATTTAAGGATAATCAAGGAATTTTACTCCAACCTAAATTTGAAACGATTTATGAATTTTTCAATCTGGAAAAGTAAAATTTCACATGATAAACTTTAAAAATTTGAAAAAAATATTTAATTTCACTCTAAAAAAAATCAATGAAATTAACATACTCCACAAATGTTTAAAATTAAGGGACAATCAAGAAATTTTACTCCAACTTAATTTTGAAACGATTTATGAATTTTTCAATCTGGAAAAGTAAAATTTCACATGATAAACTTTAAAAATTTGAAAAAAATATTTAATTTCACTCTAAAAAAAATCAATGAAATTAATATACTCCACAAATGTTTAAAATTAAGGGACAATCAAGGAATTTTACTCCAACTTAATTTTGAAACGATTTATGAATTTTTCAATAGGGAAAAGTAAAATTTCACATCATAAACTTTAAAAATTTGAAAAAAATATTTAATTTCACTCTAAAAAAATTCAATGAAATTAAAATACTCCACAAATGTTTAAAATTTAAGGATAATCAAGGAATTTTAGTCCAACTTAATTTTGAAACGATTAATTAATTTTTCAATTTGGAAAAGTAAAATTTCACATGATAAACTTTAAAAATTTGAAAAAAATATTAAATTTCACTCTAAAAAAATTCAATGAAATTAATATACTCCACAAATGTTTAAAATTTAAGGATAATCAAGAAATTTTACTCCAACTTAATTTTGAAACGATTAATTAATTTTTCAATTTGGAAAAGTAAAATTTCACATGATAAACTTTAATAATTTGAAAAAAATATTTAGTTTCACTCTAAAAAAATTCAATGAAATTAAAATACTCCACAAATGTTTAAAATTTAAGGATAATCAAGGAATTTTAGTCCAACTTAATTTTGAAACGATTTATGAATTTTTCAATAGGGAAAAGTAAAATTTCACATGATAAACATTAAAAATTTGAAAAAAATATTTAATTTCACTCTGAAAAAAATCAATGAAATTAATATACTCCACAAATGTTTAAAATTTAAGGATAATCAAGGAATTTTAGTCCAACTTAATTTTGAAACGACTTATGACATGTTCAATTTAAAAAAGCAAAATTTTATATGATAAACTTTAAAATGTCAAAAAATTATTCAATTTCACTCTAGAAAAATACAATCAAATCAGTATACTCCACAAATATTTGGAATTTAAGGATATTCAAGAAATTTTACTTTAATTGAATATTGACACGATTTATGATTTTTTTTTTATTTGAAAATGTGATATTTCACATGATGAACATTAAAAATAAAAAATAAAAAAAATTCACGCTAAAAAAATTAGATAAAATTACTATACTCCACAAATGTTTAAATTTTCCGAAATCCTTTTAGTTTTTGAGAAAACCGAGTTTTTGTATTTGAAGTATAATTTTTCCATCTTTCACAATTTTGACGTTTTAAACGTCAGTTTCATCCGCTCGATGTACATTTAAAATATGATTTAAATATGATAACTATGATACCATCAAGTCGGAGAAAGTAACATGATGGCCACATCACCGTTTTTTTAACTGTTATACAGTAAGCAACTTTTACACGGCCCTCTCTGATTATTACACATTACCAGAGTTCAAACGAACATTGCGGCAGAAATTAATTTTTAAACCGAGTACAGATCCCAACTAATCAATGATCTATGTAAATTTTGGCAATGCGACACGCGGATTACAGTCGGAGAGTGTGTGATTCTCCAAAATTACTAAATTAATTAAACCCTTTGATGACGGGCTAAGTATGTACACAAATTAAAAACGAATCAAAGGAAATAGTCACATTAAATTAGAGGGGGTGACAATTCGCGCGTACGCTTCGAATACGGCCCCGGGCGAAACTGAACCATCATCAGGGATTCTGTTTGATTTTAAGCGGGGACGTCACCAGACAGACACGTCTTGATTTGCGGCAATTTCTATGTAAATTATATCGACTGATTTTAGCGGATGCTTCATTGAAAGTGATTAATGGCGTTCGATTAAAATGATAATTAGTACAATCGCACGATGTGTAAACGTTTAATTTCTATTCATTAAAATAGCCATTGGAATAATTGCTAAAACGAGTTTTCTGCAAATACATTTTAAGGGTTTAAAAAATAGTGATGTGGCCATCATGTTACTTTCTCCGACTTGATGGTATCATTTATATTTACGCTTTCAATTGAAATCAAATTTTAAATGTACATCGAGCGGATGAAACTGACGTTTAAAACGTCAAAATTATGAAAGATGGAAAAATTATACGTCAAATTTAAAAACTCGGTTTACTCAAAAACTAAAGGGATTTCGAAAAAAACTTATTCTTTATAAGTTGTTCATGTTAGCATTATCTACAATTATTATTAACATTAATTTGCTGTAACTATTATCGTTTTATAATTATAAACTAAAAATTGAATAAAAAGAATACATTTTTTTCTCGAATAAAAATGATTTTATGAAAAATATTTTCAAGCAAAAGATGTTCATTTCTTTGTTGTCTTCAATGTTTGTTTAAATGTTTTTGTGATATTTTTCATAATTAGGAAAATATTGGCAAAAAAACAGTTAAGGTAAACGCCCACTTCCGGTGTACAAAATTTTACCAAAAGCTTTGCTGTTCTTCAGATTATCAAATAAGACGTATGTTTAAAGTTTCATATCAATTGCTTTATTAGTTTTTGAGATTCATATTGAGTTCATATTAATCAAACTTCGTTAACGGGACCATCAGACCTTATTCAATAAGCACCCTGTATAATTTTATTAACGAGGCACTATTTTTATTTCTTATTAATTTTTTAAACCAACGCTGCAAAACTGTTTTTTTTTAGTTTTTATTTTTTTATGCGGATACCACCGAACCGATTTCATTAAAATTTTACGGGCGTGTAGGAAACAATAATATGCATCCAAACAAGCAATAAAATATACAGTTTGTTACCTAAAAATATACATCATCATGACGTCACAATTTTCTGGGACACCCTGTATAATCAAAAATACTTTCCTAAAATACGTCCTTCGATTCAAATAAAGTCTACAAAATATAAAAATCATAACTTGATTACTAACTGGGTTATAGAAGACGGGAAGTTAAAATGTAGATATGGTGAATGCGCCGGGCAACATTTTTTAAAATAAAAAATTTCGTATTCGCGCCGAAAGAGAAGATGAATATCTTTATGATTCTATATCGGAAAATAGTTTCAAGCCTCTCACTGTCACCGCGGCAAGGCAAATTGCATTTCATTTCGGCGGCAAATCTGTGGAGCATTGATAAACATTCGTCGGAACTGCGAGCGAGGGTTTGAGGGTTTACTGTCGGAACGGACGTTTCGGTCTAGATACAGATAATAAACATCCCTTATCGCGCGGACGTCTGCTTCCCCGAGGCCATCGATCTTTCGCAACCTCCACAAATAACCACGAACCGTGCAACGGAGATGCGGTCTAAACCTCCTTTAACGTCTGCACTAATCCCCAACAGCCGTGAGAAATCCGCAATCTACGACATCAAAGAAAATCGCGTTTACTGTGTCAATACGGTAAACAAGTGTAAATAGAATTTTTTTTTCAATGATGGCGTCAAATTCTCCCCACTTCAAAGAGCGGCGATTTTTTAAATCTGTCGTTAACTTCATGAAAGTCAGTGGCATTTAAAAAAATAAATGTTACATTTGTGTTATTCTATTTTTCGTTAAATAATTGTTTAGAAACCCGCCACTGTCTTGCGGTGCACACCTTGGAGAAGTTCTGAAGATGCAAATGAATATCTCTCCTGTGGTTTAAATTATTGTAACTGGATATACACGATGGAAAATATAATTATTAACGGAAGGGTATCGAGACCTGAATAATAATATATTTGAACTTCGAGGGGGGTTTAAGCACTTTACGGGTTAATTGGAATTTAATACAAGTAATCGAATACGGATTGTCTTTACTAATTAAGGAAGGGACTATATTTTCGTATTGTAAACCCATTGGAACTTTTGTTAAAAAATGCAACTTTCTTAATAATCATCGTAGATTATTGAATTTAACTTTATTTTCATCAGAAAGACGAGAGAAATTGATTGCCGTTAAAAAATTTCAGCTATCTTCAATAGCAAAAAAGTTAGTCAGTCATAGTGAACATTTTAGAAAATTTACGAAAATAATTGATTTTTCCGACTTTTATCGGTCGTAGCGGCCAAACGAAAACTCCAAATTGAACGCCGTTTGCAAATCTGAGCTCCTCGTACGTCAATTAGTCGGATTAGAGATTTTCAATTTTTGACAAAAACACGAAAAAAAGACATGAGTAAACCCCTTGGAAATTTGTTAAAAAATGCAACTTTCTTAATAATCATCGTAGACTATTGAATTTAACTTTATTTTCATCAGAAAGACGAGAGAAATTGATTGCCGTTAAAAAATTTCAGCTATCCTCAATAGCAAAAAAATTAGTCAGTCACAGTGAACATTTTTGAAAATTAAAAAAAATAATTGATTTTTCAGACTTTGATCGGTCGTAGCGGCCAAACGAAAACTCCAAATTGAACGCCGTTTGCAAATCTGAGCTCCTCGTACGTCAATTAGTCGGATTAGAGATTTTTAATTTTTGATAAAAACACGAAAAAAAGACATGAGTAAACCCCTTGGAAATTTAATAAAAAATGCAACTTTCTTAATAATCATCGTAGACTATTGAATTTAACTTTTTTTTCATCAGAAAGACGAGAGAAATCGATTGCCGTTAAAAAATTTCAGCTAACTTCAATAGCAAAAAAGTTAGTCAGTCACAGTGAACATTTTGGAAAATTAAAAAAAATAATTGATTTTTCAGACTTTGATCGGCCGTAGCGGCCAAACGAAAACTCCAAATTGAACGCGGTTTGCAAATCTGAGCTCCTCGTACGTCAATTAGTCGGATTAGAGATTTTCAATTTTTGACAAAAACACGAAAAAAAGACGTGAGTAAACCCCTTGGAAATTTGTTAAAAAATGCAACTTTCTTAATAATCATCGTAGACTATTGAATTTAACTTTTTTTTCATCAGAAAGACGAGAGAAATTGATTGCCGTTAAAAAATTTCAGCTAACTTCAATGGCAAAAAAGTTAGTCAGTCACAGTGAACATTTTGGAAAATTAAAAAAAATAATTGATTTTTCAGACTTTGATCGGCCGTAGCGGCCAAACGAAAACTCCAAATTGAACGCGGTTTGCAAATCTGAGCTTCTCGTAAGTCAATTAGTCGGATTAGAGATTTTCAATTTTTGATAAAAACACGAAAAAAAGACATGAGTAAACCCCTTGGAAATTTGTTAAAAAATGCAACTTTCTTAATAATCATCGTAGACTATTGAATTTAACTTTATTTTCATCAGAAAGACGAGAGAAATTGATTGCCGTTAAAAAATTTCAGCTAACTTCAATGGCAAAAAAGTTAGTCAGTCACAGTGAACATTTTGGAAAATTAAAAAAAATAATTGATTTTTCAGACTTTGATCGGTCGTAGCGGCCAAACGAAAACTCCAAATTGAACGCCGTTTGCAAATCTGAGCTCCTCGTATGTCAATTAGTCGGATTAGAGATTTTCAATTTTTGATAAAAACACGAAAAAAAGACATGAGTAAACCCCTTGGAAATTTGTTAAAAAATGCAACTTTCTTAATAATCATCGTAGACTATTGAATTTAACTTTATTTTCATCAGAAAGACGAGAGAAATTGATTGCCGTTAAAAAATTTCAGCTAACTTCAATGGCAAAAAAGTTAGTCAGTCACAGTGAACATTTTGGAAAATTAAAAAAAATAATTGATTTTTCAGACTTTGATCGGTCGTAGCGGCCAAACGAAAACTCCAAATTGAACGCCGTTTGCAAATCTGAGCTCCTCGTATGTCAATTAGTCGGATTAGAGATTTTCAATTTTTGATAAAAACACGAAAAAAAGACATGAGTAAACCCCTTGGAAATTTGTTAAAAAATGCAACTTTCTTAATAATCATCGTAGACTATTGAATTTAACTTTATTTTCATCAGAAAGACGAGAGAAATTGATTGCCGTTAAAAAATTTCAGCTAACTTCAATGGCAAAAAAGTTAGTCAGTCACAGTGAACATTTTGGAAAATTAAAAAAAATAATTGATTTTTCAGACTTTGATCGGTCGTAGCGGCCAAACGAAAACTCCAAATTGAACGCGGTTTGCAAATCTGAGCTCCTCGTACGTCAATTAGTCGGATTAGAGATTTTCAATTTTTGATAAAAACACGAAAAAAAGACATGAGTAAACCCCTTGGAAATTTAATAAAAAATGCAACTTTCTTAACAATCATCGTAGACTATTGAATTTAACTTTTTTTTCATCAGAAAGACGAGAGAAATCGATTGCCGTTAAAAAATTTCAGCTATCTTCAATAGCAAAAAAGTTAGTCAGTCACAGTGAACATTTTGGAAAATTAAAAAAAAATAATTGATTTTTCAGACTTTGATCGGTCGTAGCGGCCAAACGAAAACTCCAAATTGAACGCGGTTTGCAAATCTGAGCTCCTCGTACGCCAATTAGTCGGATTAAATATTTTCAATTTTTGATAAAAACACGAAAAAAAGACATGAGTAAACCCCTTGGAAATTTGTTAAAAAATGCAACTTTCTTAATAATCATCGTAGACTATTGAATTTAACTTTATTTTCATCAGAAAGACGAGAGAAATTGATTGCCGTTAAAAAATTTCAGCTAACTTCAATGGCAAAAAAGTTAGTCAGTCACAGTGAACATTTTGGAAAATTAAAAAAAAAATTTGATTTTTCAGACTTTGATCGGTCGTAGCGGCCAAACGAAAACTCCAAATTGAACGCCGTTTGCAAATCTGAGCTCCTCGTACGCCAATAAGTCGGATTAAATATTTTCAATTTTTGATAAAAACACGAAAAAAAGACATGAGTAAACCCCTTGGAAATTTGTTAAAAAATGCAACTTTCTTAATAATCATCGTAGACTATTGAATTTAACTTTTTTTTCATCAAAAAAACGAGAGAAATTGATTGCCGTTAAAAAATTGCAGCTATCTTCAATAGCAAAAAAATTAGTCAGTCACAGTGAACATTTTGAAAATTTTAAAAAAATAATTGATTTTTCAGACTTTGATCGTCCGTAGCGGCCAAACGAAAACTCCAAATTGAACGCGGTTTGCAAATCTGAGCTTCTCGTACGTCAATTAGTCGGATTAGAGATTTTTAATTTTTGATGAAAACACGAAAAAAAGACATGAGTAAACCCCTTGGAAATTTGTTAAAAAATGCAACTTTCTTAATAATCATCGTAGACTATTGAATTTAACTTTATTTTCATCAGAAAGACGAGAGAAATTGATTGCCGTTAAAAAATTTCAGCTAACTTCAATGGCAAAAAAGTTAGTCAGTCACAGTGAACATTTTGGAAAATTAAAAAAAATAATTGATTTTTCAGACTTTGATCGGTCGTAGCGGCCAAACGAAAACTCCAAATTGAACGCCGTTTGCAAATCTGAGCTCCTCGTACGTCAATTAGTCGGATCAGAGATTTTCAATTTTTGACAAAAACACGAAAAAAAGACATGAGTAAACCCCTTGGAAATTTGTTAAAAAATGCAACTTTCTTAATAATCATCGTAGACTATTGAATTTAACTTTATTTTCATCAGAAAGACGAGAGAAATTGATTGCCGTTAAAAAAATTCAGCTATCTTCAATAGCAAAAATATTAGTCAGTCACAGTGAACATTTTGAAAATTTTAAAAAAATAATTGATTTTTCAGACTTTGATCGGTCGTAGCGGCCAAACGAAAACTCCAAATTGAACGCGGATTGCAAATCTGAGCTCCTCGTACGTCAATTAGTCGGATTAGAGATTTTTAATTTTTGATAAAAACACGAAAAAAAGACATGAGTAAACCCCTTGGAAATTTAATAAAAAATGCAACTTTCTTAATAATCATCGTAGACTATTGAATTTAACTTTTTTTTCATCAGAAAGACGAGAGAAATCGATTGCCGTTAAAAAATTTCAGCTAACTTCAATAGCAAAAAAGTTAGTCAGTCACAGTGAACATTTTGGAAAATTAAAAAAAATAATTGATTTTTCAGACTTTGATCGGCCGTAGCGGCCAAACGAAAACTCCAAATTGAACGCGGTTTGCAAATCTGAGCTCCTCGTACGTCAATTAGTCGGATTAGAGATTTTCAATTTTTGACAAAAACACGAAAAAAAGACGTGAGTAAACCCCTTGGAAATTTGTTAAAAAATGCAACTTTCTTAATAATCATCGTAGACTATTGAATTTAACTTTTTTTTCATCAGAAAGACGAGAGAAATTGATTGCCGTTAAAAAATTTCAGCTAACTTCAATGGCAAAAAAGTTAGTCAGTCACAGTGAACATTTTGGAAAATTAAAAAAAATAATTGATTTTTCAGACTTTGATCGGCCGTAGCGGCCAAACGAAAACTCCAAATTGAACGCGGTTTGCAAATCTGAGCTTCTCGTAAGTCAATTAGTCGGATTAGAGATTTTCAATTTTTGATAAAAACACGAAAAAAAGACATGAGTAAACCCCTTGGAAATTTGTTAAAAAATGCAACTTTCTTAATAATCATCGTAGACTATTGAATTTAACTTTATTTTCATCAGAAAGACGAGAGAAATTGATTGCCGTTAAAAAATTTCAGCTATCTTCAATAGCAAAAAAATTAGTCAGTCACAGTGAACATTTTGAAAATTTAAAAAAAATAATTGATTTTTCAGACTTTGATCGGTCGTAGCGGCCAAACGAAAACTCCAAATTGAACGCGGTTTGCAAATCTGAGCTTCTCGTACGTCAATTAGTCGGATTAAATATTTTCAATTTTTGATAAAAACACGAAAAAAAGACATGAGTAAACCCCTTGGAAATTTGTTAAAAAATGCAACTTTCTTAATAATCATCGTAGACTATTGAATTTAACTTTTTTTTCATCAAAAAAACGAGAGAAATTGATTGCCGTTAAAAAATTTCAGCTATCTTCAATAGCAAAAAAATTAGTCAGTCACAGTGAACATTTTGAAAATTTTAAAAAAATAATTGATTTTTCAGACTTTGATCGTCCGTAGCGGCCAAACGAAAACTCCAAATTGAACGCGGTTTGCAAATCTGAGCTTCTCGTACGTCAATTAGTCGGATTAGAGATTTTTAATTTTTGATGAAAACACGAAAAAAAGACATGAGTAAACCCCTTGGAAATTTGTTAAAAAATGCAACTTTCTTAATAATCATCGTAGACTATTGAATTTAACTTTATTTTCATCAGAAAGACGAGAGAAATTGATTGCCGTTAAAAAATTTCAGCTAACTTCAATGGCAAAAAAGTTAGTCAGTCACAGTGAACATTTTGGAAAATTAAAAAAAATAATTGATTTTTCAGACTTTGATCGGTCGTAGCGGCCAAACGAAAACTCCAAATTGAACGCCGTTTGCAAATCTGAGCTCCTCGTATGTCAATTAGTCGGATTAGAGATTTTCAATTTTTGATAAAAACACGAAAAAAAGACATGAGTAAACCCCTTGGAAATTTGTTAAAAAATGCAACTTTCTTAATAATCATCGTAGACTATTGAATTTAACTTTATTTTCATCAGAAAGACGAGAGAAATTGATTGCCGTTAAAAAATTTCAGCTAACTTCAATGGCAAAAAAGTTAGTCAGTCACAGTGAACATTTTGGAAAATTAAAAAAAATAATTGATTTTTCAGACTTTGATCGGTCGTAGCGGCCAAACGAAAACTCCAAATTGAACGCGGTTTGCAAATCTGAGCTCCTCGTACGCCAATAAGTCGGATTAAATATTTTCAATTTTTGATAAAAACACGAAAAAAAGACATGAGTAAACCCCTTGGAAATTTGTTAAAAAATGCAACTTTCTTAATAATCATCGTAGACTATTGAATTTAACTTTTTTTTCATCAAAAAAACGAGAGAAATTGATTGCCGTTAAAAAATTGCAGCTATCTTCAATAGCAAAAAAATTAGTCAGTCACAGTGAACATTTTGAAAATTTTAAAAAAATAATTGATTTTTCAGACTTTGATCGTCCGTAGCGGCCAAACGAAAACTCCAAATTGAACGCGGTTTGCAAATCTGAGCTCCTCGTACGCCAATAAGTCGGATTAAATATTTTCAATTTTTGATAAAAACACGAAAAAAAGACATGAGTAAACCCCTTGGAAATTTGTTAAAAAATGCAACTTTCTTAATAATCATCGTAGACTATTGAATTTAACTTTTTTTTCATCAAAAAAACGAGAGAAATTGATTGCCGTTAAAAAATTGCAGCTATCTTCAATAGCAAAAAAATTAGTCAGTCACAGTGAACATTTTGAAAATTTTAAAAAAATAATTGATTTTTCAGATTTTGATCGTCCGTAGCGGCCAAACGAAAACTCCAAATTGAACGCGGTTTGCAAATCTGAGCTCCTCGTACGCCAATAAGTCGGATTAAATATTTTCAATTTTTGATAAAAACACGAAAAAAAGACATGAGTAAACCCCTTGGAAATTTGTTAAAAAATGCAACTTTCTTAATAATCATCGTAGACTATTGAATTTAACTTTATTTTCATCAGAAAGACGAGAGAAATTGATTGCCGTTAAAAAATTTCAGCTAACTTCAATGGCAAAAAAGTTAGTCAGTCACAGTGAACATTTTGGAAAATTAAAAAAAATAATTGATTTTTCAGACTTTGATCGGTCGTAGCGGCCAAACGAAAACTCCAAATTGAACGCGGTTTGCAAATCTGAGCTCCTCGTACGTCAATTAGTCGGATTAGAGATTTTTAATTTTTGATAAAAACACGAAAAAAAGACATGAGTAAACCCCTTGGAAATTTAATAAAAAATGCAACTTTCTTAACAATCATCGTAGACTATTGAATTTAACTTTTTTTTCATCAGAAAGACGAGAGAAATCGATTGCCGTTAAAAAATTTCAGCTATCTTCAATAGCAAAAAAGTTAGTCAGTCACAGTGAACATTTTGGAAAATTAAAAAAAAATAATTGATTTTTCAGACTTTGATCGGTCGTAGCGGCCAAACGAAAACTCCAAATTGAACGCGGTTTGCAAATCTGAGCTCCTCGTACGCCAATTAGTCGGATTAAATATTTTCAATTTTTGATAAAAACACGAAAAAAAGACATGAGTAAACCCCTTGGAAATTTGTTAAAAAATGCAACTTTCTTAATAATCATCGTAGACTATTGAATTTAACTTTTTTTTCATCAAAAAAACGAGAGAAATTGATTGCCGTTAAAAAATTGCAGCTATCTTCAATAGCAAAAAAATTAGTCAGTCACAGTGAACATTTTGAAAATTTTAAAAAAATAATTGATTTTTCAGACTTTGATCGTCCGTAGCGGCCAAACGAAAACTCCAAATTGAACGCGGTTTGCAAATCTGAGCTCCTCGTACGCCAATAAGTCGGATTAAATATTTTCAATTTTTGATAAAAACACGAAAAAAAGACATGAGTAAACCCCTTGGAAATTTGTTAAAAAATGCAACTTTCTTAATAATCATCGTATACTATTGAATTTAACTTTTTTTTCATCAAAAAAACGAGAGAAATTGATTGCCGTTAAAAAATTGCAGCTATCTTCAATAGCAAAAAAATTAGTCAGTCACAGTGAACATTTTGAAAATTTTAAAAAAATAATTGATTTTTCAGATTTTGATCGTCCGTAGCGGCCAAACGAAAACTCCAAATTGAACGCGGTTTGCAAATCTGAGCTCCTCGTACGCCAATAAGTCGGATTAAATATTTTCAATTTTTGATAAAAACACGAAAAAAAGACATGAGTAAACCCCTTGGAAATTTGTTAAAAAATGCAACTTTCTTAATAATCATCGTAGACTATTGAATTTAACTTTATTTTCATCAGAAAGACGAGAGAAATTGATTGCCGTCAAAAAATTTCAGCTAACTTCAATGGCAAAAAAGTTAGTCAGTCACAGTGAACATTTTGGAAAATTAAAAAAAATAATTGATTTTTCAGACTTTGATCGGTCGTAGCGGCCAAACGAAAACTCCAAATTGAACGCGGTTTGCAAATCTGAGCTCCTCGTACGTCAATTAGTCGGAATAAATATTTTCAATTTTTGATAAAAACACGAAAAAAAGACATGAGTAAACCCCTTGGAAATTTGTTAAAAAATGCAACTTTCTTAATAATCATCGTAGACTATTGAATTTAACTTTTTTTTCATCAAAAAAACGAGAGAAATTGATTGCCGTTAAAAAATTGCAGCTATCTTCAATAGCAAAAAAATTAGTCAGTCACAGTGAACATTTTGAAAATTTTAAAAAAATAATTGATTTTTCAGACTTTGATCGTCCGTAGCGGCCAAACGAAAACTCCAAATTGAACGCGGTTTGCAAATCTGAGCTTCTCGTACGTCAATTAGTCGGATTAAATATTTTCAATTTTTGATAAAAACACGAAAAAAAGACATGAGTAAACCCCTTGGAAATTTAATAAAAAATGCAACTTTCTTAACAATCATCGTAGACTATTGAATTTAACTTTTTTTTCATCAGAAAGACGAGAGAAATCGATTGCCGTTAAAAAATTTCAGCTATCTTCAATAGCAAAAAAGTTAGTCAGTCACAGTGAACATTTTGGAAAATTAAAAAAAATAATTGATTTTTCAGACTTTGATCGGTCGTAGCGGCCAAACGAAAACTCCAAATTGAACGCGGTTTGCAAATCTGAGCTCCTCGTACGCCAATAAGTCGGATTAAATATTTTCAATTTTTGATAAAAACACGAAAAAAAGACATGAGTAAACCCCTTGGAAATTTGTTAAAAAATGCAACTTTCTTAATAATCATCGTAGACTATTGAATTTAACTTTATTTTCATCAGAAAGACGAGAGAAATTGATTGCCGTTAAAAAATTTCAGCTAACTTCAATGGCAAAAAAGTTAGTCAGTCACAGTGAACATTTTGGAAAATTAAAAAAAATAATTGATTTTTCAGACTTTGATCGGTCGTAGCGGCCAAACGAAAACTCCAAATTGAACGCGGTTTGCAAATCTGAGCTCCTCGTACGCCAATAAGTCGGATTAAATATTTTCAATTTTTGATAAAAACACGAAAAAAAGACATGAGTAAACCCCTTGGAAATTTGTTAAAAAATGCAACTTTCTTAATAATCATCGTAGACTATTGAATTTAACTTTTTTTTCATCAAAAAAACGAGAGAAATTGATTGCCGTTAAAAAATTGCAGCTATCTTCAATAGCAAAAAAATTAGTCAGTCACAGTGAACATTTTGAAAATTTTAAAAAAATAATTGATTTTTCAGACTTTGATCGTCCGTAGCGGCCAAACGAAAACTCCAAATTGAACGCGGTTTGCAAATCTGAGCTTCTCGTACGTCAATTAGTCGGATTAAATATTTTCAATTTTTGATAAAAACACGAAAAAAAGACATGAGTAAACCCCTTGGAAATTTAATAAAAAATGCAACTTTCTTAACAATCATCGTAGACTATTGAATTTAACTTTTTTTTCATCAGAAAGACGAGAGAAATCGATTGCCGTTAAAAAATTTCAGCTATCTTCAATAGCAAAAAAGTTAGTCAGTCACAGTGAACATTTTGGAAAATTAAAAAAAATAATTGATTTTTCAGACTTTGATCGTCCGTAGCGGCCAAACGAAAACTCCAAATTGAACGCGGTTTGCAAATCTGAGCTCCTCGTACGCCAATTAGTCGGATTAAATATTTTCAATTTTTGATAAAAACACGAAAAAAAGACATGAGTAAACCCCTTGGAAATTTAATAAAAAATGCAACTTTCTTAACAATCATCGTAGACTATTGAATTTAACTTTTTTTTCATCAAAAAAACGAGAGAAATTGATTGCCGTTAAAAAATTTCAGCTATCTTCAATAGCAAAAAAGTTAGTCAGTCACAGTGAACATTTTGGAAAATTAAAAAAAATAATTGATTTTTCAGACTTTGATCGGTCGTAGCGGCCAAACGAAAACTCCAAATTGAACGCGGTTTGCAAATCTGAGCTCCTCGTACGCCAATTAGTCGGATTAAATATTTTCAATTTTTGATAAAAACACGAAAAAAAGACATGAGTAAACCCCTTGGAAATTTGTTAAAAAATGCAACTTTCTTAATAATCATCGTAGACTATTGAATTTAACTTTTTTTTCATCAAAAAAACGAGAGAAATTGATTGCCGTTAAAAAATTGCAGCTATCTTCATTAGCAAAAAAATTAGTCAGTCACAGTGAACATTTTGAAAATTTTAAAAAAATAATTGATTTTTCAGACTTTGATCGTCCGTAGCGGCCAAACGAAAACTCCAAATTGAACGCGGTTTGCAAATCTGAGCTTCTCGTACGTCAATTAGTCGGATTAAATATTTTCAATTTTTGATAAAAACACGAAAAAAAGACATGAGTAAACCCCTTGGAAATTTAATAAAAAATGCAACTTTCTTAACAATCATCGTAGACTATTGAATTTAACTTTTTTTTCATCAAAAAAACGAGAGAAATTGATTGCCGTTAAAAAATTTCAGCTATCTTCAATAGCAAAAAAGTTAGTCAGTCACAGTGAACATTTTGGAAAATTAAAAAAAATAATTGATTTTTCAGACTTTGATCGGTCGTAGCGGCCAAACGAAAACTCCAAATTGAACGCGGTTTGCAAATCTGAGCTCCTCGTACGCCAATTAGTCGGATTAAATATTTTCAATTTTTGATAAAAACACGAAAAAAAGACATGAGTAAACCCCTTGGAAATTTGTTAAAAAATGCAACTTTCTTAATAATCATCGTAGACTATTGAATTTAACTTTTTTTTCATCAAAAAAACGAGAGAAATTGATTGCCGTTAAAAAATTGCAGCTATCTTCAATAGCAAAAAAATTAGTCAGTCACAGTGAACATTTTGAAAATTTTAAAAAAATAATTGATTTTTCAGACTTTGATCGGCCGTAGCGGCCAAACGAAAACTCCAAATTGAACGCGGTTTGCAAATCTGAGCTCCTCGTACGTCAATTAGTCGGATTAGAGATTTTTAATTTTTGATAAAAACACGAAAAAAAGACATGAGTAAACCCCTTGGAAATTTAATAAAAAATGCAACTTTCTTAATAATCATCGTAGACTATTGAATTTAACTTATTTTTCATCAGAAAGACGAGAGAAATTGATTGCCGTTAAAAAATTTCAGCTAACTTCAATGGCAAAAAAGTTAGTCAGTCACAGTGAACATTTTTGAAAATTTACGAAAATAATTGATTTTTCAGACTTTGATCGTCCGTAACGGCCAAACGAAAACTCCAAATTGAACGCGGTTTGCAAATCTGAGCTCCTCGTACGTCAATTAGTCGGATCAGAGATTTTCAATTTTTGATGAAAACACGAAAAAAAGACATGAGTAAACCCCTTGGAAATTTGTTAAAAAATGCAACTTTCTTAATAATCATCGTAGACTATTGAATTTAACTTTATTTTCATCAGAAAGACGAGAGAAATTGATTGCCGTTAAAAAATTTCAGCTAACTTCAATAGCAAAAAAGTTAGTCGGTCACAGTAAACATTTTTGAAAATTTACGAAAATAATTGATTTTTCAGACTTTGATCGGCCGTAGCGGCCAAACGAAAACTCAAAATTGAACGCAGTTTGCAAATCTGAGCTCCTCGTACGTCAATTAGTCGGATCAGAGATTTTAAATTTTTGATGAAAACACGAAAAAAATACATGAGTAAACCCCTTGGAAATTTATTAAAAAATGCAACTTTCTTAATAATCATCGTAGACTATTGAATTTAACTTATTTTTCATCAGAAAGACGAGAGAAATTGATTGCCGTTAAAAAATTTCAGCTATCTTCAATAGCAAAAAAATTAGTCAGTCACAGTGAACATTTTGGAAAATTAAAAAAAATAATTGATTTTTCAGACTTTGATCGGCCGTAGCGGCCAAACGAAAACTCCAAATTGAACGCGGTTTGCAAATCTGAGCTCCTCGTACGTCAATTAGTCGGATTAGAGATTTTCAATTTTTGATAAAAACACGAAAAAAAGACATGAGTAAACCCCTTGGAAATTTGTTAAAAAATGCAACTTTCTTAATAATCATCGTAGACTATTGAATTTAACTTATTTTTCATCAGAAAGACGAGAGAAATTGATTGCCGTTAAAAAATTTCAGCTAACTTCAATAGCAAAAAAGTTAGTCAGTCACAGTGAACATTTTTGAAAATTAAAAAAAATAATTGATTTTTCAGACTTTGATCGGCCGTAGCGGCCAAACGAAAACTCCAAATTGAACGCGGTTTGCAAATCTGAGCTCCTCGTACGTCAATTAGTCGGATCAGAGATTTTCAATTTTTGATAAAAACACGAAAAAAAGACATGAGTAAACCCCTTGGAAATTTGTTAAAAAATGCAACTTTCTTAATAATTATCGTAGACTATTGAATTTAACTTATTTTTCATCAGAAAGACGAGAGAAATTGATTGCCGTTAAAAAATTTCAGCTAACTTCAATAGCAAAAAAGTTAGTCAGTCACAGTGAACATTTTTGAAAATTAAAAAAAATAATTGATTTTTCAGACTTTGATCGGTCGTAGCGGCCAAACGAAAACTCCAAATTGAACGCGGTTTGCAAATCTGTGCTCCTCGTGTGTAAATTAGTCGGATTCAATTAAAATTGGCGATTAAAATTTTTAGACGAAAACCTGAAAAACTACCCAAGGGTCCCCCCTTCTTACTTTTTCTCAAAAATTGCCTTTGAAATAATTTCCTGAAGAAACCACTGGTTCTATTCAAGGTTTCTATACATCACTGGAAAGATCCCTTCAAGGCGCTTCAGAAAATATACTTTCGCAAGAACAAACGTCGATTTGAAGGCCGTGACGCGTCAGCAAAGAAAACTCGAAAATGGAAAAAATCGTATAAATCCCACTAAGGTAAACGTTCCGTCATAATTTATAAATCTAGTGTTTTTCACGCAGTTTTTCAGCACTCATCCCATTGCCACTTTTTTTTTTCGATACCGTCCTCCTCCTCCCTTTGTCCGGAGCTTTCTAATATGCAGAAACGACGCTGCGGCCCATTGTTTCATTTTTTCTTCGTGCCTTTTATTAATTACCAACGGATGTAGCAAAGTTCTCCCGCGGGAATACGTTACTTTTATGAAAGGGATCAACATGCTCCCGCAGGCTTTACGAAAATATATAAATACTTCTTTATAATCCGTCTGTAAATTAATGTTAAAGGTACACTTTATAGTTCTAAATAATTAAAAAGTTATGTATCGAGAGAATAAAGAATTGCAATACGCCATTAGTGAGGAAGGGGACAGTTTGTTAAGCAAAATACGAACGGCCGAAAATGTTACTTTCTCCGACTTAATGGTATCATAGCCATTTATATTTACGTTTTCATAGTTTATTTTCAATTAAAATCATATTTTAAATGTACATCGAGCGTTGTGTAAAGTCGGATGAAACTGACGTTTAAAACGTCAAAATTATGAAAGATGGGAAAATTATACTTCAAATTCAAAAACTCGGTTTACTCAAAAACTAAAGGGATTTACGAAAAATCTTATTCTTTATAAGTTGTTCATTTTAGCATTCTCTGCAATTATTATTAACATAAATTTGCTGGAACTATTATCGTTTTATAATTATAAACTAAAAATAAAAAAAAATTAAATTAATTTTTTTCTCGAATAAAAATGATTTTATGAAAAATGTTTTCAAGCAAAAGATGTTCATTTCTTTATTGTCTTCAAAGTTTGTTTAAATGTTTTTGTGATATTTTTCATATTTAAGAAAATATTGGCAAAAAACAAAAAACAGTTAAGGTAAACGCCCACTTCCGGTGTACGAAATTTTACCAAAAGCTTTTCAGTTCTTCAGATTATCAAATAAATAAGACGTATGTTCAAAGTTTCATATCAATTGCTCTATTAGTTTTGAGATACAGCGCACACAGACAGATACACACACTCAGCATCCACACACAGACACAAAAAAAAATTTTCCAGAAATTTTTGAAATGGCGTCTAGGGACCCCAAAACGGATATTTCCGTAAAAAAAAATTTTTGAAAAAAAATCACGATCACAATACTTTCTCGTATTTCGTAACGGAAAAAGTAAAAAAAAATTTCCGTAGTGAACAGTTTTCGCTTGAAAGTGAAATAATCATCCAGCTCAGCTCCTAACTCACGAATTTAGTTGCTATGGATACTAAAGGTTAACCTTGAGATTTTATTGACATACAGAGTGTAATAAAATATTGATCATTTTATGGAAGTCAAGAGTATATAATCCTCTATATACGATCGCTAGTTCTTTCTCTCTTTTTTTTTCGAAAGCTTGCGACATAATGGCCACTTTACATCTGACCCGCTTTAATACGTGAGCTGTTAAGCTGATGACTTGTAAAATACCCCCCCCCCCCCCCCCCCCCCGGTTTCATGCAAATTTTTTCCCGTCTCGAACATTTTTTAATGGAGGCCGCGACGAGACGGTTCCGTAATCAATTTGAAGCGCCAATTTTCATGGAAAATTAAAATACACCAAAGTTGCAGAACTTAATTTAATTGCCATTTACGGCATTGAAATATATGCGCGAAATTTCTCGTTTAATCAAACGAATCCGAGACGTAGTCGATCATTCGTGCAAGTATTTTATTATATCTTTTGAAACCACACTTTGGAATTTAAATCATCAAAATCAAGCAAGGCGTTCGGAAGTTAAACAATTTTTCAAAAACAAAAACGCGATTTTGTTGACTTTGAACTCAGAAAACAAGAGATTTTGGAGACTTTCTTTGAACGATAAGTATATTTCTTTATATTTTTTCAAAAACACACTAAATTCACCACATTTTGTAATTTAAATCATCAAAATCAAGCAATGCGTTCGGAAGTTAAACAATTTTTCAAAATCAAAAACGCGGTTTTGTTGACTTCAAACTCGGAAAACAAGAGATTTTGGCATTTTTCTTTGAACGATAAGTATATTTATTTATATTTTTTTAATAACACACTAAATTCGCCACTTTTTGTAATTTAAATCATCAAAATCAAGCAATGCGTTCGGAAGTTAAACAATTTTTCAAAATCAAAAACGCGGTTTTGTTGACTTCAAACTCGGAAAACAAGAGATTTTGGCATTTTTCTTTGAACGATAAGTATATTTATTTATATTTTTTTAATAACACACTAAATTCGCCACTTTTTGTAATTTAAATCATCAAAATCAAGCAATGCGTTCGGAAGTTAAACAATTTTTAAAAATCAAAAACGCGATTTTATTGACTTCAAACTCGGAAAACAAGAGATTTTGGCAACTTTCTTTGAACGATAAGTATATTTATTTATATTTTTTCAATAACACACTAAATTCGCCACTTTTTGTAATTTAAATCATCAAAATCAAGCAATGCGTTCGGAAGTTAAACAAATTTTCAAAATCAAAAACCCGATTTTGTTGACTTTGAAAGCGGAAAACAAGAGATTTTGGCAACTTTCTTTGATATTATCTTCGCCAACACTTACCTGTACATTGGCATCATCGTTTTGTTTGGCCACAGCCTCCTCACCACTGGCGGCTAATCCTGCTTGAAGGTAGCAGGCAATCAGGGCTGCCCACACTAAAGCTCCAACACTTGAATATACTGAGTAACCCATTCTATCTGCAAAAAAAAAATGCATTAGCCAGGAATGTAGACGTTTCCATTCACTTTATTATTTGAAAGTCTCAAAGTGTAAATTACGAAAAGAATCGCGTTTTCAATATTAATGTTAAACACGATGGGATTTTTTAGGTTATCTACGTTTCTATGAACGAAAACAACAATTGTTTTCCTTCATAGATAAACAATAATGGTTTGCCTTCATTGAAAAACAATAATTGTTTTCCTTCATAGAGAAACAATAATTATTTTCCTTCGCAGAAAAACAATATTTGTTTTCCTTCATGAAAAAACAACTACCGTTCCTTTATAGAAAAACAATAATTGTTTTCCTTCATAGAAACGTAGATAACCTAAAACCCACAATTATTGAATGCAGAGTAATGCTTCATTTTAATTTACTTACAAATAATTCTCTGCAGAAATTATAACGGTAGACAAATCGACAGATATCACAGTAAGCTGACAAAAAAATCGGCGATCATCACTTGTTATTTTTACAGCTAAAATCTCCTTTCTCACCAATAAATCTGAACTCGACTTGAATAAATGCAATTCATACATTAAAAAAAAAAACATGTTTAAGTCTTTTCTTGATTGCCATAAATGAAATTATTATATGTAGGTGAAATTTAATTGTCAATAATGAGCGCGCATTCGAGCGAAAAAGCGACTCGGGATTTAACGAACCGAAAACGGGATCCGTTTTCGAGCCGTAATATTCACGGCCCACGACGATAAATCCGGCTATAAATATTTCACTTTTTTATGAATTGAATTATTTCACACCTGCGTACCTTTCAATTCCCCCTTGAGTTTAAAAAAATAAGTAAAAAAAAATCATCCTCTGATTCGCGTGCAAAAATGAAACAAAATACTTTACGCGGTGTTATGTGATTCGAGACGACGTTATTCTCGTGCAGAAAATAATAGTTATTGAAAATTGAAACCCTTGCTCTACAATAATAATAATAATAATAATAAAACGGAAACAAAATTGTCACCCTAATCTAACCTACAATGATGAGGGATCCAACGCATCCAAATTACCAAATTTCCACTAATAAATAAGTTAAACGAGTGAGAAAGACAGTGAGGAACTTAATTTTGTTATTAACTTATTATTTAGTGAAAAAAAGGGCGCGTGGGCCACTGATTGGATTGTAGGATAGGGCCCACCCACCACCCCCGGTTTCACTTTTATTTCAACTGCAAAATCATGTTTCTTATTATAGTTTCTTAACTTTACAATTCTCGAATAAATTGTTAAAGAAATTTCTGCAATCAAACAAAGTTTTATGGTTTAAAATAATGTTGATTGGAGGGGTGGTGGGTGGGCCCTATCCTACAATCCAATACGTTGCTCACGCTTCCAGATTTCCACTAATAAATAAGTTAAACGAGTGATAAAGACAGTGAAAAACTTTTTTTTAATTCACTTATTATTTGGTGGAAAAAAAGGGCGCGTGGGCCATAGGTTGGATTGTAGGATAGGGCCCACCCACCCCCCTTCGAATCTACATTATTTTAAACTACAAACCTCTGTTTGGTTAAAGAAATCTCTTTAACAATTTATTCGCGAATTGCAGAGTTTAGAAATAATAATAAGAAACATAATTTTGTAGTTGAAATTAAAGTGGAAACTGGGGGTGGCGGGTGGGCTCTATCCTACAATCCAATCTGTGGCCCACGCGCCCTTTTTTTCCACCAAATTATAAGTGAATAAAAAATAAGTTCTTCACTGTCTTTATCACTCGTTTAACTTATTTATTAATGGAAATCTGGAAGCGTGAGCAACGTATTGGATTGAAGGATAGGGCCCACCCACCACCCCTCGAATCAACATTATTTAAAAAAAGAGTTTGTTTGATTGCAGAAATTTCTTTAACAATTTATTCGGGAATTGCAGAGTTAGAAATAATAATAAGAAACATGATTTTGTAGTTGAAATAAAAGTGGAACCAAGGATGGTGGGTGGGCCCCATCCTACAATCCAACCAGTGGCCCACGGGCCCTTTTTTTCACTAAATAATAAGTGAATAACAAAAATAAGTTCCTCACTGTCTTACTCACCCGTTTAACTTATTTATTAGTGGAAATTTGGATGCGTGAGCAACGTATTGAATTGTAGGATAGGGCCTACCCACCACTCTTCGAATCAACATTATTTTAAACCACAAAACTTTGTTTGATTGAAGAAATTTTTTCAACAACTTATTCGCGAATTGCAGAGTTAGAAATAATAATAAGAAACATGATTTTGTAGTTGAAATAAAAGTGGAAATCGGGGGCGGTGGGTGGGCCCTATCCTAAAATCCAACCTGTGGCTCACGCGCCCATTTTTCCACCAAATAATAAGTGAATAAAAAATAAGTTCTTCACTGTATTTCTCACTCGTTTAACTTAATTATTAGTGGAAATCTGGAAGCGTGAGCAACGTATTGGATTGTAGGATAGGGCCCGCCCACCACCCCTCGAATCCAAATTATTTTAAACCACAAAACTTTGTTTGATTGCAGAAATTTCTTTAACAATTTATTCGCGAATTGCAGAGTTAGAAATAATAATAAGAAACATGATTTTTTAGTTGAAATTAAAGTGGAAACCGGGGTGGTGGGTGGGCCCTATCCTACAATCCAAGCTGTGGCCCACGCGCCCTTTTTTCCACCAAATAATAAGTGAATAAAAAAATAAGTTCTTCACTGTCTTTCTCACTCGTTTAACTTATTTATTAGTGGAAATCTGGATGCGTGAGCAACAGATTGGATTGTAGGATAGGGCCCACCCACCACCCCTCGAATCAACATTTTCTTAAACCAGAAAACTTTGTTTGATTGCAGAAATTTCTTTAACAATTTATTCGCGAATTGCAGAGTTAGAAATAATAATAAGAAACATGATTTTGTAGTTGAAATAAAAGTGGAAACCGGGGGTGGTGGGTGGGCCCTATCCTAAAATCCAACCTGTGGCTCACGCGCCCTTTTTTCCACCAAATTATAAGTGAATAAAAAATAAGTTCTTCACTGTCTTTCTCACTCGTTTAACTTATTTATTAGTGGAAATTTGGATGTGTGAGCAACGGATTAGATTGTAGGATAGGGCCCACCCACCACCCCTCGAATCAACATTATTTTAAACCAGAAAACTTTGTTTGATTACAGAAATTTCTTTAACAATTTATTCGCGAATTGCAGAGTTAGAAATAATAATAAGAAACATGATTTTGTAGTTGAAATAAAAGTGGAAACCGGGGGTGGTGGGTGGGCCCTATCCTAAAATCCAACCTGTGGCTCACGCGCCCTTTTTTCCACCAAATTATAAGTGAATAAAAAATAAGTTCTTCACTGTATTTCTCACTCGTTTAACTTAATTATTAGTGGAAATCTGGAAGCGTGAGCAACGTATTGGATTGTAGGATAGGGCCCGCCCACCACCCCTCGAATCCAAATTATTTTAAACCACAAAACTTTGTTTGATTGCAGAAATTTCTTTAACAATTTATTCGCGAATTGCAGAGTTAGAAATAATAATAAGAAACATGATTTTTTAGTTGAAATTAAAGTGGAAACCGGGGTGGTGGGTGGGCCCTATCCTACAATCCAAGCTGTGGCCCACGCGCCCTTTTTTCCACCAAATAATAAGTGAATAAAAAAATAAGTTCTTCACTGTCTTTCTCACTCGTTTAACTTATTTATTAGTGGAAATCTGGATGCGTGAGCAACAGATTGGATTGTAGGATAGGGCCCACCCACCATCCCTTGAATCAACTTTATTTTAAACCACAAAACTTTGTTTGATTGAAGAAATTTCTTCAATTCAAGAATTGTAAAATTAAGAAATAATAATAAGAAACATGATTTTGTAGTTGAAATAAAAGTAGAACCGGGGGTGGTGGGTGGGCCCTATCCTAAAATCCAAGCTGTGGCCCACGCGTCCTTTTTTCCACCAAATAATAAGTGAATAAAAAAACAAGTTCTTCACTGTCTTTCTCACTCGTTTAATTTATTTATTAGTAGAAATCTGGATGCGTGAGCAACAGATTGGATTTTAGGATAGGGCCCACCCACCACCCTTTATATCTACATTATTTTACACTACAAAACTTTGTTTGATTGCAGAAATTTCTTTAACAATTTATTCGCGAATTGCAGAGTTAGAAATAATAATAAAAAACATGATTTTGTAGTTGAAATAAAAGTAAAACCGGGGGTGGTGGGTGGTCCCTATCCTAAAATCCAATCTGTAGCCCACGCGCCCTTTTTTCCACCAATTAATTCGTGAATAAAAGAAAATAAGGTCTTCACTCTCTTTCTCACTCGTTTAACTTATTTATTAGTGGAAATCAAAATTTTTCTAATGCGATTTTTAAAAAAGTAGGATCATCATATGAAGGAAGAGAAAGCAAAAAAAGAGAGGTTAGGTTGTTATTTGAAAAAAAAGTTTGTTGCCATAGCAACGAAACAATGAAAGCTGGAAAATATCCAATGCACCTTTCAATATTAAGTGAAGAATCCAGTGAAGAATCCAGCGTGCACGGTCGTTTTGGAGAGGCTCTGAATCATTTGTGATTTTTGTGTAGTTATAGTGCAAGTATAAAAAATATTTTTGCCTGGGGTGTGGCCGTTAATGTGACACAACAATTGGTGTAAACTTCGTTGAAATCTTTACGTGCATAAAGGTAAAATTGGTCAATTTATGTATTTTATTTCCTGTCGGGCCTGTGTACAATAGAGGTCAGGGTCAGGCGCTGGAATCTTTTGCGCGTCGCAAAAACTGGAGCGGATAAAACGCACAATCTCGTATATGCAGTTGCCAATTTATATTTTAAATTTAATAATCTAGTACGTTTCCTTTGTTTTACTGTGTGTAAACCATCCGTGGCCTGCCTGTATGTGTTAAAAGTCGTTCTGATCGGCCCCTGAACGTGAAGCGTCTCTTGTCTGAATTCCTTGGTTATCCTGTTTACGAAATCAATACATTTATCTGCAAATCTTAATAGTTTAATCCTTTGTTAATCATGACAATTTGGTGCAATGCTTGTAACAAAATTATTAGCCCCAGATCGGCATCGCTCAAATGTGCAACTTGTAGTTTATGGCATCATGCGTCGTGCATTCAAAAACCGGAAGATCAGATTAATGGATATCTCGATGCAGCGAAAACTGGAATTGGAGAATTTTGGTCATGCTCTTCATGTGAATCTAATCCAAATTTGAATACTAGTTTCAATATTGAGCAAACAATTGAGAGGTCAATTACCTCCATACTTAATACACAACTAATAGAATTTAAAAATGAATTTCTGAAATCATTTCACTTTGAAATTAATAAAATAAATGAACAAATCACTGCATTGAAAAATGAAAATTCTGAATTACGTAAGGAAATTGAGCAAGTTAAAAATCAGAAATGTATTAGCAGCTCAGATTTGATTGAAGAAACGCAAGATCGAGCCAATCGTGCAAAAAATGTGATTATTTATAATTTAGAAGAGTCAGAAAGCAGTGCTCCAATCAAAAGGATGGAAGATGATACTAAAGCAGTAAATAGTATTTTGTCGACATGTGGATTACAACTTAGACCGCACAAAGTTATTAGATTGGGCAAAAAAAGCACCAATCCTAGACCTACCAAAATTGTATTTGAGAACAAAACCAGTGCATTACAAGTTCTCAAATTAAATCAGGAACATTTACCTTCAAATATAAAGATTAAATCTGACTTAACTAAAGCGCAGCAGTCACAGTTGAACGACTTACGAGAAGAACTGGAGCGACGTAAAAGCAAAGGGGAAAATTTAACAATTCGATACATTAATGGATGCCCCAAAATAGTAAACACTAACGGCCCGGCGTCAAAAAACGTAAAAATATAAATATTTATTATCAAAATATTGGAGGAATGAATACAAAACTTAGTACTTTTTCTAAGAACGTATTATTAAATGATTATGACATATTTATTATTTCGGAAACATGGTTAAGTGATAATATATCAAATAATGAATTTAGGCTAACAAAATATGATATATTCAGGAAGGACCGTTCCCTATTAACAAGTGCTAAAAAATCCGGTGGTGGTGTAATGATTGGAGTTAAGAAAGTTCTTCAAGCCAACGTTTTATTGAATAATAATAATGATGTTGAACATATTTTTATTAAAATTATAATCCACCAACAAAGTTATATAGTGGGTGGCGTTTACCTACCTCCAGGTAGTCCTATAGAGAAATATGAATCTCATTGCGCAGCTATTGAGCACATTATTGAAAATTATTCGGTTGACAAAATATTAATCTGCGGTGACTACAACCTACCATCGGATAAATGGGACAATGACGAATTTGGAGCTACTACATCAGGAAACTCAAGCGACAAGGCGAAGATTGTGATTGATACAGCCGGATTTTTAAATCTATCTCAATTAAATTGTTATCCTAATGCGCAAGGAAATTTTCTGGATCTGGTGTTTGGACAGAAGGAAGCTACACAAGTCTGCATAGCCGAAGATCTACTGGACGACAACTCACATCATCACATCGCCTACTCAATTGAAATAATCTGTAACCATTACTGTGTTAATCTAACATCAAAAATTGTGCGATATGATTTTAACAATGCGGACTATTTTGCTATTAATAATTTTATCGCATCATTTGACTGGTATAACTTAATATCTACGTGTTCGTGTATAGCTGAAGCTGTAAATGCGTTTTATGATATCATTCAAGCAGCCGTAGCGTCTTACGTTCCAATGAAAATCATACATGAAAATAAATTTCCAAAATGGTTCAACGCGCAATTAATAAACTCAGTCAACCAAAAGAAACAAGCGCACAAACTTTATAAACAATCTAATGAACAGGCACACTTCATTTGCTTTCAAGAACTTCGGGCAAAATGTAAACAACTCAGTAATGAGTTATATAAGCAATACATTAACAGAGTGGAGCTAAACTTAAAACACAAGCCTAAAGAATTTTGGAAGTTTGCTAATGTTTTGAAACAGAAAAATGGTTTTCCAGCAGAAATGCACTTAAATGAAAAAGTCAGTATTAACGCACAGCAATGCGCTGATCTCTTTGCAGATCACTTTTCTACTGTTTACTGTGATAATATACATAGTCCTACCACATCCGATTTTAATTCTCTTGTTGACTCGTCATTAACTTTCAAAGTTGATTTTGCAACTGTTTTTAAAGAAATTGAAGACTTAGATCCCACATCGTCTTGTGGCCCAGATGAATTGCCTAATGTATTTTTGAAGAATTGCATTTTTACTCTTACATACCCCATTACATATTTATTTCAAAAATCTATTATCGAGTGCTGTGTTCCTGACTGCTGGAAAAACAGTTTTGTAACGCCAATTCATAAAAATGGTGACCGTACTGATGTAACGAATTATAGAGGCGTTTGTATTCAATCAGCTATACCGAAATTATTAGATAAAATTCATTCAAAACAGTTGATTTGGATATGTAAGAATATAATTGCAGAAGAACAGCATGGGTTTTTTAGTGGAAGATCAACGACTTCTAACTTAATTCTCTTTCAACGATACCTATTACTAGTCATTGAAAATCAAGGTCAAGTTGACGCCATATATACCGACTTTGAGAAGGCCTTTGACCGGGTCTCTCATTCTGTTTTAATATACAAATTGCGAAATTTAGAATTAAATGAATCTGTAATTGAATGGATAATTAGTTTTATCACTAATAGAACACAGCAAGTTCGCATCAACAATAACCTCTCCAAGATAATAAAGGTGACTTCTGGTGTACCCCAGGGGTCACACATAGGACCAATTTTGTTCTTGCTATTTATAAATGACATTGCAAATTGTTTTCAACATTGTAAGATGTTAATGTATGCCGACGATTTAAAGTTATTTTCTGTGGTAAACGATTATCACGACTATTCAATGATTCAAACTGATTTAAATCGTCTTACCGACTGGTGTTACGATAATAAGTTATATTTGAATATTAAAAAATGCAAAATCATCTCTTTTTCGCGTAAACGGCAAACAAATTCATGGCAATACAAGTTGGATTCTAAGGTGGTACAGAGAGTGTCGGAGATTGATGATTTAGGAGTAACATTTGATACTAGGCTAACGTTTAAACTCCACATTAATAAAACCGTCAATACATGTTTAAAATTACTCGGGTATGTATCTAGAACAGGGAAAGATTTGTCTGTGGAATCAATTAAAATATTGTACTGCTCATTGGTAAGATCGAGACTTGAATATGCTACTATGGTTTGGACGCCACATCAAGAATATCTAATTAAGTATTTGGACAAAGTTCAAAATAAATTCTTAAGAATTGTTGCTTACAGAATGCATATTCCAATAGAATCATTGAGCTATACGAATTTAACAGTATCTCTTAAGATGCAATCATTAGTCTTTAGGCGTCACGTGGGTGACTTAGTGTTTATCTTTAAAATTGTTAATAACTTTATTTCGTGTTCGGAATTGATATCAGGCCTGTCTTTTAATATTAGAACTGTCGGACCAACTACGCGTAGTGTGGCTGCATTTAATATTCCACATCACCGTACCAACTATGGACTTCATGAACCACTTACAAGAGCATCGAAATTAGTCAATAAACTACAAGTGTTTAAGGGATTTAATTTATATTCTAAAAACTTAGTAGCTTTTAAGTATTACTTGTTCACACTCGACCTGGTGCATATAGCCAAATAATGTTGTATATTTTTAGATTAAGATTACATTACTTCATAGAAATGTATATTTTAGTTATTTTGTATTTTTCAAGGGCGATGTCCCGTTAATAAATGTATTATTATAATATCAAGCAACTTAAAATTATTTTTGGATCCGGTAAATAATTACAAAAATGTAGGCATTATGTGGTACTTCTTTGACACCCTAGCCGCAAATTTTTTAAGTCGAATTTACTCAAAAAATTTCTTGTGCGAACCCGCAAAAAAATATAGAACGCAAAATTCTATATAGAAAAATTAATGAAACAGATTAGGTTGCTATTTGAAAAACTTAAGTCCGTTGCCATAGCAACGAAACGATGGTATCTAGAAAATATTCAATGTCGTTACCGGATGCGTCTTTAATATCAAATATTTTTAAAAACCCGCCACTCAATATATGAAAATAATCTCAGCCATATGGTAGGTGATACCACCTTTAAAACAAAACAAAAATTGTGTTGATGTATTTTATAGTTTTGAAGAAAAGTGCACCTAAATTTAAAAAGTAAATTTTTTAGAAGAATCAAAATACTCGCCTCCCCAATTTTGCTTGCAAATTTCGATCACTTCTACCAATCGTAAAAATGTAAAACATTTTTTTTTCTAGGCAGAATTGAGTGTCGAATCAGAATCGACGATAAAAAAATAGGATTATTTTTTAAATTTTTAACAAAATTTATACTAATTAATAATGACTATAAATTAATGCAGATTCACACACTGATGTAGAACATAAAAAATTGTGCTATCAAAAACGGTGCCTACCATCGCATATCGGCAATTCCCTGTCTTGACGCAAACGGTGAATGCGCCGGGACGACCCTTCGCCCGTTCGCACGCAGTAATCCCTCACTTATCCTAACTAACATTACGTCGGGCTTCTAATGGCGGAGATCTGGACGAAGTAATAAAATCATACAGTCGCCATCTGAATTTCATTAAGTTCAGCCCTTTTGAGGGGCGCATTATCGGAGCCGACGCGTTTACACGAAGAACAAAGTCCGCCGTGGAAGCGCGCCGCGCCGTTAATTCCGTCGCATTAAATTCGGATAAAGGCGAAAGATTACATCTCTTGGATTGCCAGGAAATTGCTAAACTGGGTGTATATACGTGTTGAACACAACGTCCCCGGCAAGATGTTTATAAATAGGCGGCGTAATGAGCAACGGGCGTTTTTTGTTGATTGGATTTATTTAATTAAATCGAAAGAAATAACTTCAAAATTTCGAAATTCATTAGAAACGAACCATATTTTGAAATTACACCACAAGAGTTGACATATGACAACCTGAAACAAAATGGCGACACTAAAAACTTGAAGAGAATTGAATTCGGCGATTAAAATAATTGTAAGAAATTCATTTCTTCAGGAAATACCTTAAAAATTTCAAAATGTATCAAGAACGAACCATATTTTGAAATCACATCACAAGAGTTGACATGTGACAACGTGAAACAAAATGGCGACACTAGAAACTTGAAGAAAATTGAATTCTGCGATTAAAATAATTGTAAGAAATTCATTTCTTCAGGAAATAACTTCAAAATTTCAAAATTCATTAAGAACGAACCATATTTTGAAATCACACCACAAGAGTTAACATATGACAACCTGAAACAAAATGGCGACACTAAAAACTTGAAGAAAATTGAATTCGGTCAGGTAAGTAAAAACGCTGCAAGAATTATTGATTAAACTGAATTATGTCCAAATTACCAGTAAATCAAATTTGAAACTATTTAATCCAGATTTAAAGGACACGGCGATGACCCACCGCGCGAAATTCCGATGGGAAATCAGACGGTATTAAGGGATGAAATGAATCATTCCCCAATCTGGATCCTGATTAAATTTACGACGACACCCCTGTACCACTGCAAGATTTTTTCCTCCCAGCTCAAGAAATAAATACAGTTTCTAATATCCCAGCAACGAACGTTTATTAAATTTTAAAAACTATTCCACCCACAGAGAAACAGATAAGATTTGGGAAGTTGCATCAAGAGATTAAAAAACGGCGTGTTATTAAATTCTAACTCGGACAAGCATTAAAAAAAAATCAATGCATTTAACGTATCAAAACGGGACATTGAGATCTTACAGTATAAAAGAGGGAATGTACAATCTGCAAAGGAGCGAAAAGGAATTTACAGATTGGACGTGTCCTTAAAGCAGGGGGAATCCCCTTTGAAATTGATTTTCTAATTTTACGATTGTTGACCATCAAAGGGGGAGGATGGAAAAGAGTAAACGCGGATGGCGGTGTGTCCATCCAAACCAAAAAAAGTAACGATTGTTTTATGTAGTTTTTCTTGTACTGGAAAATATGCTCTTAACTTTACGTAATTAAATAATATTTGGGCTTCCGGTGGCAAAGTCATTAAACTTTAAAATTGAATAAAGCGCGCTTTTAATTTAATTTTTTACTCGCCCGTGAGTCTCAAAAAGAACTGGGTTAGTGCATTGGCAAGCACGCGTCTCCTCCCACCATCACACTGAGCCGAGGGCTTTGATGGATTCTCCTCACCTTTCTTCGGAAGAGTTTTAAACAAATTAATACAGGGATTTGAATTTTTCTTTGTAATCGTGAGCGCACATTTTTAAAACTACAAGCGTACGGAATTAATTAATTAGATTTTTTTATGATTCTTCCGAAATATTGAACATTGTTTACTGCTAAAGCTATTTTGACGATTAAAGCAAGTTGCAATGGCAGATATATTTTTTATCAGCAGGAAACTAATTTTAAGCAATTTTCAATTTAAAATTCCGAGTTTAGATCGGCGCCATTTTGTTTTCAGCAAAGATGTTTCAATTATTCTTTTAAAACCTAGAAGGCTGATCATTTCCAAGCCGATTTTGACAGCCAGGACCAGTTGCATCGGCAGATATAATTTTAATCAACTGAAAACTGATATCGCGCAATTTCAAAAATGCAATATTCTGCGTTTCAACCGACGCCATTTTCTTCCCTTCAAAGATTTTTTTATGATCCTTCCAAAATATTGAACATTGTTTACTGCTAAACCTATTTTGACGATTAAAGCAAATTGCAATTGCAGATATAATTTTTATCAGCAGGAAACTTATTTTAAGCAATTTTCAATTCAAAATTCCGAGTTTCGATCGGCGCCATTTTGTTCTCAGCAAAGATTTTTCAATTATTATTTTAAAACCTAGTAGGCTGATCATTTCCAAGCCGAATTTGACAGCTAGGACCAGTTGCATTGGCAGATATAATTTTAATCAACTGAAAACTGATATCGCGCAATTTCAAAAATTCAAAATTCTGACTTTCAACCGACGCCATTTTGTTCCCATCAAAGATTTTTTCATAATTCTTCCAAAATATTAAACACTGCTTACTGCTAAAGCTAGTTTGACGATTAAAGCAAATTGCAACGCCAGATATAATTTTTATCAGCAGGAAACTAATTTTAAGCAATTTTCAATTTAAAATTCTAAGTTTAGATCGGCGCCATTTTGTTCTCAGCAAAGATTTTTCAATAATTATTTTAAAACCTAGAAGGCTGATCATTTTCAAGCCGATTTTGACAGCTAGGACCAGTTGCATCGGCAGATATAATTTTAATCAACTGAAAACTGATATTGCGCAATTTCAAAAATTCAAAATTCTGCGTTTCAACCGACGCCATTTTTTCCCATCAAAGATTTTTTTATGATTCTTCCGAAATATTAAACATTGTTTACTGCTTAAGCGATTTCGACGATTATAGCAAGTTGCAATGGCAGATACAATTTTTATTCGCAGAAAACTAATTTTTATTTTTAAAATTGCACAACTGTCAAGCGCTTTGTCCGATTTTAGTAATTCGAACGCAAAAATATGTCAAATTTAGTGGTTTTAAAACTGTTTACAAAATTGTTTCGTGAAATTAACACAAACTGCAAAAATCGCACTTTTTTAAAGTTTGAAGATTTCAAAATAGTAATTTTGATTTTTGAAACTACATAAATGTCTAATGCTTTGGCCGATTTTGATGATACAAAGGTCAAAATGTGTAAAATTTAATGTAGCTTTAAAACTATTTACAAAATTGTTTGGTGAAATTAATACAAACTGCAAAAATCGCACTTTTTTTAAGTTCAAAGATTTCAAAATGGTAATTTTGATTTTTGAAACTACATAAATGCCAAACGCATTGGCCGATATAGATGATTCAAACGTTAAAATATGTAAAATTTAATGTAGCTTTAAAACTGTTTACAAAATTGTTTGGTGAAATTAACACAAACTGCAAAAATCGCACTTTTTTAAAGTTCAAAGATTTCAAAATAGTAATTTTTATTTTTGAAACCACATACATACCAAACGCATTTGCCGATTTTGATGATTCAAACGTCAAAATGTGTAAAATTTAATGTAGCTTTAAAACTGTTTACAAAATTGTTTGGTGAAATTAATAAAAACTGCAAAAATCGCACTTTTCTAAAGTTCGAAGATTTCAAAATAGTAATTTTGATTTTTGAAACTACATAAATGCAAAACGCTTTGGCCGATTTTGATGATTCTAACGTGGAAAATTCTGTGCAATTTAAATTAACGCAAAACCATTTATCCGCTTGCAAAACTGCTTACTCGGCTATTTTAAATCCACATTTTTTACTGTTCCACTTCTCAACCCCATTTTCAACACGCATGGAATATTAATTAACTCCACGCTTTAATCGCATGCAAATTCCCATAAAACGTCACCAGAAATACATAATTTGACATTTAATTTGACGCACGTTCAATAGTCGGAATTCACTCGTTTTAATTAATTACCATCCGACGACGTGAAAACAAAAAGACGCCAGCCGGTCCGTCCACCCCTCGCCCGCGCCCCCTTCGCGCGCGCTCTTCGACTGTGAATATCGCAGACGTTGATGATAATTTAAATATTAATTAATTCGCGTCCTATTTACCATTTCAATTTGTTAACTCTCGCGCGCCTTCCCTCTCCCCTGCTGCGCCATCATAAATTGAAAACGTCGGGATAATTGCTAAATCTCACCACCTCGTCATAACGAGCCGCAATATTAAAATGTAAATGCCTACTTTACTTTTAACTCTGACACCTAAAATTCACCTCCCCCCCCCTCTTCCGCCGCCGCTGCAAAGCGGTTACGGAAATGTAAATCGGGAAATTGAGAAGAGGGCTCTCTGATTGTCGTCATCAACATTTAAATTGGATGCGACGGGTTTAGTTTAGTAGTTTAATTTGAAAAATTAAAAGGAATCTATTCTTAATATGTTGTGAATTTCAAGCATTTAACGCTGGAGGTGCAATTGGTAAATTGATGGGTAATTGCCTTTAGAATAAATCTGAATATAAATTATTGTTCTTCGCCATCAACGAACTGCTCAAGAATGGTGTCATTTTTTTAGAAAAAAGTCGATTTTTCAAATTTTGAATAGCCGTAGCGGCTAAATGAGGAATCAAAATCGAGCGCGGATTTTAAATCTGTGCTTCTTGGGTGCAAGTTAGTCGGATTCAATTAAAATTGGCGATTTTTAATTTTTGACGAAAACGTGAAACTTGATAGAAGGTTCCCCCCTTCTTACTTTTGCTCAAAAATTGGCTTTGAAATGATTTCCTGAAGAAACCACAAGTTCGGTTCGGGGTTTCTATGTGTCACTGGAAAGATCGCTTCAAGACCCTTCAGAAGATATATTTGCGCAAGAACAAATAAAAATTTGAAGCCCGTGGCGCGTTCGCTAAGAAAATTATCACAATTTTTCACAAATTTACATCGCGTTTTCATAAAATATCGCAAACGCTATTAAAGGAATGCATTGGAATTTTTCAACAAATCATCCTTGAATTAATATTGAGTGATTTGAAGAAGTTTCAAGTGCGTAGCAATTGTTTTTATATTTTTTTTCGAGTCAACAAAATTATCGCAATTTTTCACAAATTTACATCGCGTTTTCATGAAATATCGCAAACGCTATTAAAGGAATGCATTGGAAATTTTCAACAAATCATTCTTGAATTAATATTGAGTGATTTTAAGAAGTTTCAAGTGCGTAGCAATTGTTTTTATTTTTTTTTCGAGTTAACAAAATTATCGCAATTTTTCACAAATTTACATCGCGTTTTCATGAAATATCGCAAACGCTATTAAAGGAATGCATTGGAATTTTTCAACAAATCATTCTTGAATTAAAATTAAGTCATTTTAAGAAGTTTCAAGTGAGTAGCAATTGTTTTTAATATTTTTTTCGAGTCAACAAAATTATCGCAATTTTTCACAAATTTACATCGCGTTTTCATGAAATATCGCAAACGCTATTAAAGGAATGCATTGGAATTTTTCAACAAATCATCCTTGAATTAATATTGAGTAATTTTAAGAAGTTTCAAGTGAGCAGCAATTGTTTTTATATTTTTTTAGAGTCAACAAAATTATCGCAATTTTTCACAAATTTACATCGCGTTTTCATGAAATATCGCAAACGCTATTAAAGGAATGCATTGGATTTTTTCAACAAATCATTCTTGAATTAATATTGAGTGATTTTAAGCAGTTTCAAGTGAGCAGCAATTGTTTTTATATTTTTTTCGAGTCAACAAAATTATCGCAATTTTTCACAAATTTACATCGCGTTTTCATGAAATTTCGCAAACGCTATTAAAGGAATGCATTGGAATTTTTCAACAAATCATTCTTGAATTAATATTGAGTGATTTAAAGAAGTTTCAAGTGAGTAGCAATTGTTTTTATTTTTTTTTTGAGTCAACAAAATTATCGCAATTTTTCACAAATTTACATCGCGTTTTCATGAAATATCGCAAACGCTATTAAAGGAATGCATTGGATTTTTTCAACAAATCATTCTTGAATTAATATTGAGTGATTTTAAGCAGTTTCAAGTGAGCAGCAATTGTTTTTATATTTTTTTCGAGTCAACAAAATTATCGCAATTTTTCACAAATTTACATCGCGTTTTCATGAAATTTCGCAAACGCTATTAAAGGAATGCATTGGAATTTTTCAACAAATCATTCTTGAATTAATATTGAGTGATTTAAAGAAGTTTCAAGTGAGTAGCAATTGTTTTTATTTTTTTTTTGAGTCAACAAAATTATCGCAATTTTTCACAAATTTACATCGCGTCTTCATGAAATATCGCAAACGCTATTAAAGAAATGCATCAGAATTTTTCAACAAATCATTCTTGAATTAAAATTGAGTGATTTTAAGAAGTTTCAAGTGAGCAGCAATTGTTTTTATATTTTTTTCGAGTCAACAAAATTATCGCAATTTTTCACAAATTTACATCGCGTCTTCATGAAATATCGCAAACGCTATTAAAGAAATGCATCAGAATTTTTCAACAAATCATTCTTGAATTAAAATTGAGTGATTTTAAGAAGTTTCAAGTGAGCAGCAATTGTTTTTATATTTTTTTCGAGTCAACAAAATTATCGCAATTTTTCACAAATTTACATCGCGTTTTCATGAAATTTCGCAAACGCTATTAAAGGAATGCATTGGAATTTTTCAACAAATCATTCTTGAATTAATATTGAGTGATTTAAAGAAGTTTCAAGTGAGTAGCAATTGTTTTTATTTTTTTTTTTTGAGTCAACAAAATTATCGCAATTTTTCACAAATTTCCATCGCGTTTTCATGAAATATCGCAAACGCTATTAAAGGAATGCATTGGAATTTTTCAACAAATCATTCTTGAATTAAAATCGAGTGATTTTAAGAAGTTTCAAGTGAGTAGCAATTGTTTTTAATATTTTTTTTGAGTCAACAAAATTATCGCAATTTTTCACAAATTTACATCGCGTCTTCATGAAATATCGCAAACGCTATTAAAGAAATGCATCAGAATTTTTCAACAAATCATTCTTGAATTAAAATTGAGAGATTTTAAGAAGTTTCAAGTGAGTAGCAATTGTTTTTATATTTTTTTTTTGAGCCAACAAAGTTATGGCAATTTTTCAGTTTCACAGTGTTCTAATCCACAATTTATTTAAATATTTCTGTACATTTAGCTTAAATTATTGTACGAACTTATCGGTAATCTTGAATCTTAGAGATTACCGAAATGAATGGCGCAATAATGCTGCGGCTTACTTTAGATTTATGAACTCATTTCAAGTAGAGAAAAAAAACGTTCGAAATTAAATTTAAAGCTTGATACATGATTCGTCGAGTCAGCGACAAGAGGTGAAACTGAACTCGTGTCTGAAATCCTAAAGTAAATTAAGGAAACAAATTACATATTATTCTTCATTTGTAAAATAACGAAAAATAATTCTATTAGAAAGTATTCACAGAAAAAAATTGCAGAGGCTTTGACTTCGTAATTAATTTAAATAATTATCATTGTCAAAAATCAAAAAATTAGCTTAAATTGTTTCAATATTTAAACCATAGATAATTTTCTTTATTTTTCTTAAATTAATCTAAAATTTATAATTTTGGTTGTATAAAGAAAATACGTTGTATATGTATTACGTGTCTCATCGTCATACCACCAACAGAATATTTAATAAGAGTTTGAGAAACTTTTCGGCGGTACGAACTTTTTAATATATATTTAATTAAAATACCTGTAAAACCCGAAAGAACGACACGTGACCTCTTCAAAACTCTCCGGAATGAATGTTTAATATTGAAAGGAAATGAATGAAAGTTGGCCGTGAAGAATCGTGATTAGGCATAGCTCCCGGAGGGGATGTTAAAATACCCTTATCACCATCGGGATGATGATTAATCGGGACGTTTATTTACTCGAGGGAAATGCGTAAATATTAATACGAAATATTATTGTCCGAGGATTACGTTAAGTCTTAATTTATTAAAGGATTTAAGATGGATGTTAAAGAAATGTTAATTTTGTTGATGGATTGTACAGTTTAATAAAACATACGCTGAATTAAACAGAGGAAGAACGCTTGATGATTGCAACCTTTTTTTTTGCAAGCTTGAAGAGTGAAACCTGAAACAATTCCGTTTCATTTTTCCATACATGAGAATTATAATAAACAAAGTAATTATCGAAAATATCCGTTAATTAAGAGCGTGCATCATTTCATCTTTATTGTCGTTGCGATATGAATGCGCGCCGCTGCATACCGAATAATATTTAATGCCGGAAATTAAAAGTGCGACATTTCAACCGTGAAAATATGTGCTGTATGCACCAGATATCAAAAGCATTTATAATGAATAATAGGCCATCATTAGTTACGTCGCGTTGCCCGGCACCGCCGCCATTTATGTATTTTGCGTTTTCGGGTAAGGACCAATTAAAATGTCTGTAATGTCCTGTATCTTACAATAATTACATCGCTTAATTGTATTTTTATATTTGAATGGTAGTTGTGTGATTGTATATTTTATTTTGCAACTTAATTTTAAACCTATTTATCATCTTTATATTTATTACTATATACCTTTCGGTAATGACATGAATAAACTTACTTACTTACTTATTGTCTCAGATATTTTCGCTTGTTTGCTTTCAGACTCCACCTGTTTATAAATTTTCAACTTTCTCTCGGATATTTTCAATTACTCATAAATTTTCATTTTTTTCCAATTCCGCATTAAATATTAAATCTATGGTCTTGCGTGTTATAGAAATATTTTTTTTATGTTGAAGTTAATTGGGGAGGACTAGACTGGCGTGATGATAAACCCCCCTCTCGTCAATCAAGATGTCATGACTGGTTTGTCTATTGTGGTGATATTTTCCATTTTTCGTCATTATAAACTGAAATATTTACGCCACATCGGCCGTGGCTTAATATTCTGGTTGCTTAAGCCAACTTTCATCTATCATAAGCACATTTGCATCAAAGATTTTGCAGCCGCGCGTTTCCGTTAAATTACTAGGGCGGCGCGCAGTGAGAATATTTTTACATCAATAAATTTAGAAAATCGCAAAAATATGAAATCGTTGCGTAATTCTTTTGCAAATGCTAATAGATACTTTTTCATCTGTGTACTAACCAAAGACATTTAGCTGTTTTAAAAATTCACACTCAAAGAAAAGTTATAAATTTTCAAAATTATCCCTGCGGTCAGATTAAAATTCTGGGAGGAATTTAAAAAATTCGCAAAAAATTGAAATCGTTGCGTAATTGTTTTGCAAATACCAACAGACACTTTTGCATCTGTCTACTAACCGAAGAAGTTTACCCGTTTCAAAAATTCCCACTAAGACAAAAGTTATGAATTTTTAAAATTATCCCTGCGATCAGATAAAAATTTTAGCTGGAATTTAAGAAAATTGCAAAAAATTGAAATCGTTGCGTAATTGTTTTGCAAATACCAACAGACACTTTTGCATCTGTCTACTAACCGAAGAAGTTTACCCGTTTCAAAAATTCCCACTAAGACAAAAGTTATGAATTTTTAAAATTATCCCTGCGATCAGATAAAAATTTTAGCTGGAATTTAAGAAAATTGCAAAAAATTGAAATCGTTGCGTAATTGTTTTGCAAATACCAACAGACACTTTTGCATCTGTCTACTAACCGAAGAAGTTTACCCGTTTCGAAAATTCCCACTAAGACAAAAGTTATGAATTTTTAAAATTATCCCTGCGATCAGATAAAAATTTTAGCTGGAATTTAAGAAAATTGCAAAAAATTGAAATCGTTGCGTAATTGTTTTGCAAATACCAACAGACACTTTTGCATCTGTCTACTAATCGAAGAAGTTTACCTGTTTTAAAAATTCCCACTAAGACAAAAGTTATGAATTTTTAAAATTATCCCTGCGATCAGATAAAAATTTTAGCTGGAATTTAAGAAAATTGCAAAAAATTGAAATCGTTGCGTAATTGTTTTGCAAATACCAACAGACACTTTTGCATCTGTCTACTAACCGAAGAAGTTTACCCGTTTCAAAAATTCCCACTAAGACAAAAGTTATGAATTTTTAAAATTATCCCTGCGATCAGATAAAAATTTTAGCTGGAATTTAAGAAAATTGCAAAAAATTGAAATCGTTGCGTAATTGTTTTGCAAATACCAACAGACACTTTTGCATCTGTCTACTAACCGAAGAAGTTTACCCGTTTCGAAAATTCCCACTAAGACAAAAGTTATGAATTTTTAAAATTATCCCTGCGATCAGATAAAAATTTTAGCTGGAATTTAAGAAAATTGCAAAAAATTGAAATCGTTGCGTAATTGTTTTGCAAATACCAACAGACACTTTTGCATCTGTCTACTAATCGAAGAAGTTTACCTGTTTTAAAAATTCCCACTAAGACAAAAGTTATGAATTTTCAAACTTATCCCTGCGATGAGATAAAAATTTTAGCTGGAATTTAAAAAAATTGTAAAAAATTGAAATCGTTGCGTAATTGTTCTGCAAATACCAACAGACACTTTTGCATCTGTCTACTAACCGAAGAAGTTTACCCGTTTCAAAAATTCCCACTAAGACAAAAGTTATGAATTTTTAAAATTATCCCTGCGATCAGATAAAAATTTTAGCTGGAATTTAAGAAAATTGCAAAAAATGGAAATCGTTGCGTAATTGTTTTGCAAATACCAACAGACACTTTTGCATCTGTCTACTAACCGAAGAAGTTTACCCGTTTCAAAAATTCCCACTAAGACAAAAGTTATGAATTTTTAAAATTATCCCTGCGATCAGATAAAAATTTTAGCTGGAATTTAAGAAAATTGCAAAAAATTGAAATCGTTGCGTAATTGTTTTGCAAATACCAACAGACACTTTTGCATCTGTCTACTAATCGAAGAAGTTTACCTGTTTTAAAAATTCCCACTAAGACAAAAGTTATGAATTTTCAAACTTATCCCTGCGATGAGATAAAAATTTTAGCTGGAATTTAAAAAAATTGTAAAAAATTGAAATCGTTGCGTAATTGTTCTGCAAATACCAACAGACACTTTTGCATCTGTCTACTAACCGAAGAAGTTTACCCGTTTCAAAAATTCCCACTAAGACAAAAGTTATGAATTTTTAAAATTATCCCTGCGATCAGATAAAAATTTTAGCTGGAATTTAAGAAAATTGCAAAAAATTGAAATCGTTGCGTAATTGTTTTGCAAATACCAACAGACACTTTTGCATCTGTCTACTAACCGAAGAAGTTTACCCGTTTCAAAAATTCCCACTAAGACAAAAGTTATGAATTTTTAAAATTATCCCTGCGATCAGATAAAAATTTTAGCTGGAATTTAAGAAAATTGCAAAAAATTGAAATCGTTGCGTAATTGTTTTGCAAATACCAACAGACACTTTTGCATCTGTCTACTAACCGAAGAAGTTTACCCGTTTCGAAAATTCCCACTAAGACAAAAGTTATGAATTTTTAAAATTATCCCTGCGATCAGATAAAAATTTTAGCTGGAATTTAAGAAAATTGCAAAAAATTGAAATCGTTGCGTAATTGTTTTGCAAATACCAACAGACACTTTTGCATCTGTCTACTAATCGAAGAAGTTTACCTGTTTTAAAAATTCCCACTAAGACAAAAGTTATGAATTTTCAAACTTATCCCTGCGATGAGATAAAAATTTTAGCTGGAATTTAAAAAAATTGTAAAAAATTGAAATCGTTGCGTAATTGTTCTGCAAATACCAACAGACACTTTTGCATCTGTCTACTAACCGAAGAAGTTTACCCGTTTCAAAAATTCCCACTAAGACAAAAGTTATGAATTTTTAAAATTATCCCTGCGATCAGATAAAAATTTTAGCTGGAATTTAAGAAAATTGCAAAAAATTGAAATCGTTGCGTAATTGTTTTGCAAATACCAACAGACACTTTTGCATCTGTCTACTAACCGAAGAAGTTTACCCGTTTCAAAAATTCCCACTAAGACAAAAGTTATGAATTTTTAAAATTATCCCTGCGATCAGATAAAAATTTTAGCTGGAATTTAAGAAAATTGCAAAAAATTGAAATCGTTGCGTAATTGTTTTGCAAATACCAACAGACACTTTTGCATCTGTCTACTAACCGAAGAAGTTTACCCGTTTCGAAAATTCCCACTAAGACAAAAGTTATGAATTTTTAAAATTATCCCTGCGATCAGATAAAAATTTTAGCTGGAATTTAAGAAAATTGCAAAAAATTGAAATCGTTGCGTAATTGTTTTGCAAATACCAACAGACACTTTTGCATCTGTCTACTAATCGAAGAAGTTTACCTGTTTTAAAAATTCCCACTAAGACAAAAGTTATGAATTTTCAAACTTATCCCTGCGATGAGATAAAAATTTTAGCTGGAATTTAAAAAAATTGTAAAAAATTGAAATCGTTGCGTAATTGTTCTGCAAATACCAACAGACACTTTTGCATCTGTCTACTAACCGAAGAAGTTTACCCGTTTCGAAAATTCCCACTAAGACAAAAGTTATGAATTTTTAAAATTATCCCTGCGATCAGATAAAAATTTTAGCTGGAATTTAAGAAAATTGCAAAAAATTGAAATCGTTGCGTAATTGTTTTGCAAATACCAACAGACACTTTTGCATCTGTCTACTAACCGAAGAAGTTTACCCGTTTCAAAAATTCCCACTAAGACAAAAGTTATGAATTTTTAAAATTATCCCTGCGATCAGATAAAAATTTTAGCTGGAATTTAAGAAAATTGCAAAAAATTGAAATCGTTGCGTAATTGTTTTGCAAATACCAACAGACACTTTTGCATCTGTCTACTAACCGAAGAAGTTTACCCGTTTCAAAAATTCCCACTAAGACAAAAGTTATGAATTTTTAAAATTATCCCTGCGATCAGATAAAAATTTTAGCTGGAATTTAAGAAAATTGCAAAAAATTGAAATCGTTGCGTAATTGTTTTGCAAATACCAACAGACACTTTTGCATCTGTCTACTAACCGAAGAAGTTTACCCGTTTCAAAAATTCCCACTAAGACAAAAGTTATGAATTTTTAAAATTATCCCTGCGATCAGATAAAAATTTTAGCTGGAATTTAAGAAAATTGCAAAAAATTGAAATCGTTGCGTAATTGTTTTGCAAATACCAACAGACACTTTTGCATCTGTCTACTAATCGAAGAAGTTTACCTGTTTTAAAAATTCCCATTATGACAAAAGTTATGAATTTTTAAAATTATCCCTGCGATGAGATAAAAATTCTGGCGGGAATTTTGAAAAAATGGTAAAAAAATTGTTTTTGTTTTGTCCGATGTCATTCAAATATTAATTATTAAGTGCCATATTGTTATTCAATGACAAAGTTGGAATTGTGATTTATTTTAAATTATTTCAAATTTGCGTCGAGTTGCATGTCGAAAACTTCCCTTATTGAGTTAGAAGGGTCTCGCAGACGCCCTCCGGTCGAAACTTCCGGCACGTGAGACGCGACTCGGATTAATGGACCGCTCCGGAAAGAGGAAATCATCCGGAATTTCCGGTGAAAACAATTTACACGGAAAGGGATTTCTTTGGAGTTTTACCTCTTCAAATTATCTAATTAAAATCACAATAACTGCTAGACTAGCTCCGCTATTTGAAATAATACGCGCGGAGCTCCATCCTGTTGGAATAAAATATTTTCGTGTTGCTGATTATATCTGTTTGGATTTGAAGTGCTGGCACAAACTCGTTCCTCAATAATTATGTAAAATCATAATAATTGTTGGAGTAGCTACGCTATTTGGAATAATACGCGCGGAGCTCCATCCTGTTGCAATCAAATATTTTCGCGTTGCTGATTATATCTGTTCGGATTTGAAGTGCCGACATAATCTCGTTTTTCGATAAATTGAAATAGCCGCCACCATTAAAAAGTCCTCTTATGAATGTTGTTTCCAATTAGACAAGTCGGAGCATTCACTTATTGAAGGTGCTCCGACTAATGAGGATTCTCAGTTAAGCATTAACAATTGTAGCTGTTGGGGTAAAACGTTGCATTATCTGAAAAGTCTATCACTGCCACTTCTTCGTTCCAAAAAAGTGACCGCAAGACTGAGATTCGAACCCACGACCACGAGGCCCGCGGACAGGAGCTCTAATCACTAGGCCACCGCGTCCCCACAGAAAAAAAATATCATTTAGACTGATTTACGATCAATTATGTCATTAATTCAAAATTTAGACTGCAATCTCAGGAATTTTGAAGGGTTTCAGATGAACACACTTGACAAGCAACGAATTATTCGTAGTTACTAAAACGTTGACCATTGCTGACACGCGGAAATCTTAATTAGAATGCACGTGCAATTATAAAGACATGTAAACTGTAAACCTATTTCTCTGGTTTTCGGTATTTTCGGCGGATTCTCGTTCTGAAAGGGCAACAGACCGCGGCGGGAGTCCGCGCCCGCACGAAAATTTTAATTAACCCCCGCAACCCGGATTACCCCCCTCTCTCCACCCCCCCTTGCATAGTCCACACAATTCTCATCAGAAACGCCTTATGGTTTTTAATGCCCTCCCCCGAGGACTGCACTAAATTGACTACGACTTGATCCCTCTATTATTACCAAGAAACGTTCTAATGGTGGAAAACGATTTCTGCCACACAAAGTCGTTACAATCTTTTACAAGAGTTACAGCCCGAATTTTAATATACCATCTGAAATTTTTAATATAAGAATTAAGATTTATTTGATGAGCTCTTAATAATAATTTCGTTCAGGGCAGAAAGACCTCTGGTGGATAGCCATTTGGCAGATTAACAAACTAATCATTTTATCATATGCCTGTTAATTATATATAGTATTGTTTCTGTTAGCACGTTGACCGCTTTGTCAGTCACCGGTGACTGACACTGAAGTATACCAGTCACCGATAACTGACAGCGAGTACCTACTTTATACTTACTATTTAGCGCTGTCAGTCGTGAAAATTAATTAAATAAGCATATTCTTACTCATTTTATAAAATAAAACTTAAAAACTCTTTTTGACATTTTACAAAAAAAACTTGTCGGCAGCCAATGTGTTAATGTTTTTTTTGGTACTACAGATTTCAATTCTCGGCCTTGATAACTAGACCATCATAAACTGTAAATTGTATATATTAGAAATTACAACGAGACAGAAATACAACACCCACGGACCCGGGCGGATATTTATCGTGGTGAAAAAAAGTACCGCCCGGATGGGAATCGAATCCACGGGACTTGGTGAATGCTCGCGCTCTACCCACTGCTGTTTTTTATTTATTTTCAATTAGCAATTTTATTTTGCAATAAAGAAGGCGAGAGAAATTCAAACGCCTCGTTTCATTCAGATGTTGGCGTTCCCTGTTGGAGCGAATGGTACGATGAAAAGCGGAAAAGCGCGGCCGTCGCGACGAAAAACAGCCGTCGGGAAATTGAGTTTTCCATTAATGGCACACTCTGGAACACGCCGTGAACTGTTGCCCTAGGTTATTAAGGCTCAGAGACCGCTTAATGGTCAATAAATTTACACGACACTATTTACACTCTTTAAAAAAAAAATGCACTTACAGTCTTGATCATATCAAAAAGAATGTTCCTAGTGGGCGTGGTTTAATTTATTTAACCACGCCTACTAACAGATTCTGTATTCTGTGCGTGGAAATATATTCCAATTAGTATTCTAAATTTCTAAATCACTTTCTGATAAACGCCGATAACCGATTTGAATAAAATCAACGGCCCGTTTTTGCCCATTCTTTTGATTTTAATTTTTATTCATTGGAAAACAAGAAATACATTTTTTTAAGTCCAAAATCTACTAAAAAATAATACATTTTTGATTAACCATTAAAACAATTGCCATTTCCCAGATATCAACAAAATGAAAAATTTATTCGAAGATTAAAAAATTTGTAAAAAAATAATGCAACAAGGAAATTGCTTTAAAAGTCCGAAATTTACTAAACAAACATTTTAAATTGGCAATTAAAACAGTTGCTATATCGCAGATTGCTAACAAAGTGACAACAATCCAAAATGAAAATGAAAAAAAAACGAAAAATTTATTGGAAGATTGAAAAATTTGTAAAAAAATAATGCAACAAGGAAATTGCTTTCAAAGTCCGAAATTTACAAAAAAAACATTTTAGATTAGCCATTAAAACAGTTGCCTTATCGCAAATATCAACAAAATGACAACAATCCAAAATGAAAATGAAAGAAACGAAAAATTTATTCGAAGATTGAAAATATTGTAAAAAAGATAACGCAACAAGGAAATTGCTTTAAAAGTCCGAAATTTACTAAAAAAAACATTTTAAATTCGCCATTAAAACAGTTGCCATATCGCAGATATCAAAAAAATGACAACAATCCAAAATGAAAATGAAAAAAACGAAAAATTTATTCGAAGATTGAAAATATTGTAAAAAAATAATGCAACAAGGAAATTGCTTTAAAAGTCCGAAATTTACTAAAAAATCATTTTACATTAGCCATTAAAACAGTTGCCATATCACAGTTAGCAACAAAATGACAACAATCCAAAATGAAAATGAGAAAAACGAAAAATTTATTCGAAGATTGAAAATATAGTAAAAAATAATGCAACAAGAAAATTGCTTTCAAAGTCCGAAATTTACTAAAAAAACATTTTAAATTGGCCATTAAAACAGTTACCATATCGCAGATATCAACAAAATGACAACAATCCAAAATGAAAATGAAAAAAAACGAAAAATTTATTCGAAGATTGAAAATATTGTAAAAAAATAATGCAACAAGGAAATTGCTTTAAAAGTCCGAAATTTACTAAAAAATCATTTTACATTAGCCATTAAAACAGTTGCCATATCGCAGTTAGCAACAAAATGACAACAATCCAAAATGAAAATGAGAAAAACGAAAAATTTATTCGAAGATTGAAAATATAGTAAAAAATAATGCAACAAGAAAATTGCTTTCAAAGTCCGAAATTTACTAAAAAAACATTTTAAATTGGCCATTAAAACAGTTGCCATATCACAGTTAGCAACAAAATGACAACAATCCAAAATGAAAATGAGAAAAACGAAAAATTTATTCGAAGATTGAAAATATAGTAAAAAATAATGCAACAAGAAAATTGCTTTCAAAGTCCGAAATTTACTAAAAAAACATTTTAAATTGGCCATTAAAACAGTTACCATATCGCAGATATCAACAAAATGACAACAATCCAAAATGAAAATGAAAAAAAACGAAAAATTTATTCGAAGATTGAAAATATTGTAAAAAAATAATGCAACAAGGAAATTGCTTTAAAAGTCCGAAATTTACTAAAAAATCATTTTACATTAGCCATTAAAACAGTTGCCATATCACAGTTAGCAACAAAATGACAACAATCCAAAATGAAAATGAGAAAAACGAAAAATTTATTCGAAGATTGAAAATATAGTAAAAAATAATGCAACAAGAAAATTGCTTTCAAAGTCCGAAATTTACTAAAAAAACATTTTAAATTGGCCATTAAAACAGTTACCATATCGCAGATATCAACAAAATGACAACAATCCAAAATGAAAATGAAAAAAAACGAAAAATTTATTCGAAGATTGAAAATATTGTAAAAAAATAATGCAACAAGGAAATTGCTTTAAAAGTCCGAAATTTACTAAAAAATCATTTTACATTAGCCATTAAAACAGTTGCCATATCGCAGTTAGCAACAAAATGACAACAATCCAAAATGAAAATGAGAAAAACGAAAAATTTATTCGAAGATTGAAAATATAGTAAAAAATAATGCAACAAGAAAATTGCTTTCAAAGTCCGAAATTTACTAAAAAAACATTTTAAATTGGCCATTAAAACAGTTGCCATATCGCAGATATCAACAAAATGACAACAATCCAAAATGAAAATGAAAAAAAACGAAAAATTTATTCGAAGATTGAAAATATTGTAAAAAAATAATGCAACAAGGAAATTGCTTTAAAAGTCCGAAATTTACTAAAAAAACATTTTAAATTGGCCATTAAAACAGTTACCATATCGCAGATATCAACAAAATGACAACAATCCAAAATGAAAATGAGAAAAACGAAAAATTTATTCGAAGATTGAAAATATAGTAAAAAATAATGCAACAAGAAAATTGCTTTCAAAGTCCGAAATTTACTAAAAAAACATTTTAAATTGGCCATTAAAACAGTTACCATATCGCAGATATCAACAAAATGACAACAATCCAAAATGAAAATGAAAAAAAACGAAAAATTTATTCGAAGATTGAAAATATAGTAAAAAATAATGCAACAAGAAAATTGCTTTCAAAGTCCGAAATTTACTAAAAAAACATTTTAAATTGGCCATTAAAACAGTTACCATATCGCAGATATCAACAAAATGACAACAATCCAAAATGAAAATGAAAAAAAACGAAAAATTTATTCGAAGATTGAAAATATAGTAAAAAATAATGCAACAAGAAAATTGCTTTCAAAGTCCGAAATTTACTAAAAAAACATTTTAAATTGGCCATTAAAACAGTTACCATATCGCAGATATCAACAAAATGACAACAATCCAAAATGAAAATGAAAAAAAACGAAAAATTTATTCGAAGATTGAAAATATTGTAAAAAAATAATGCAACAAGGAAATTGCTTTAAAAGTCCGAAATTTACTAAAAAAACATTTTAAATTGGCCATTAAAACAGTTACCATATCGCAGATATCAACAAAATGACAACAATCCAAAATGAAAATGAGAAAAACGAAAAATTTATTCGAAGATTGAAAATATAGTAAAAAATAATGCAACAAGAAAATTGCTTTCAAAGTCCGAAATTTACTAAAAAAACATTTTAAATTGGCCATTAAAACAGTTACCATATCGCAGATATCAACAAAATGACAACAATCCAAAATGAAAATGAGAAAAACGAAAAATTTATTCGAAGATTGAAAATATAGTAAAAAATAATGCAACAAGAAAATTGCTTTCAAAGTCCGAAATTTACTAAAAAAACATTTTAAATTGGCCATTAAAACAGTTACCATATCGCAGATATCAACAAAATGACAACAATCCAAAATGAAAATGAAAAAAAACGAAAAATTTATTCGAAGATTGAAAATATAGTAAAAAATAATGCAACAAGAAAATTGCTTTCAAAGTCCGAAATTTACTAAAAAAACATTTTAAATTGGCCATTAAAACAGTTACCATATCGCAGATATCAACAAAATGACAACAATCCAAAATGAAAATGAAAAAAAACGAAAAATTTATTCGAAGATTGAAAATATAGTAAAAAATAATGCAACAAGAAAATTGCTTTCAAAGTCCGAAATTTACTAAAAAAACATTTTAAATTGGCCATTAAAACAGTTACCATATCGCAGATATCAACAAAATGACAACAATCCAAAATGAAAATGAAAAAAAACGAAAAATTTATTCGAAGATTGAAAATATAGTAAAAAATAATGCAACAAGAAAATTGCTTTCAAAGTCCGAAATTTACTAAAAAAACATTTTAAATTGGCCATTAAAACAGTTACCATATCGCAGATATCAACAAAATGACAACAATCCAAAATGAAAATGAAAAAAAACGAAAAATTTATTCGAAGATTGAAAATATAGTAAAAAATAATGCAACAAGAAAATTGCTTTCAAAGTCCGAAATTTACTAAAAAAACATTTTAAATTGGCCATTAAAACAGTTACCATATCGCAGATATCAACAAAATGACAACAATCCAAAATGAAAATGAGAAAAACGAAAAATTTATTCGAAGATTGAAAATATAGTAAAAAATAATGCAACAAGAAAATTGCTTTCAAAGTCCGAAATTTACTAAAAAAACATTTTAAATTGGCCATTAAAACAGTTACCATATCGCAGATATCAACAAAATGACAACAATCCAAAATGAAAATGAAAAAAAACGAAAAATTTATTCGAAGATTGAAAATATTGTAAAAAAATAATGCAACAAGGAAATTGCTTTAAAAGTCCGAAATTTACTAAAAAAACATTTTAAATTGGCCATTAAAACAGTTACCATATCGCAGATATCAACAAAATGACAACAATCCAAAATGAAAATGAGAAAAACGAAAAATTTATTCGAAGATTGAAAATATAGTAAAAAATAATGCAACAAGAAAATTGCTTTCAAAGTCCGAAATTTACTAAAAAAACATTTTAAATTGGCCATTAAAACAGTTACCATATCGCAGATATCAACAAAATGACAACAATCCAAAATGAAAATGAAAAAAAACGAAAAATTTATTCGAAGATTGAAAATATAGTAAAAAATAATGCAACAAGAAAATTGCTTTCAAAGTCCGAAATTTACTAAAAAAACATTTTAAATTGGCCATTAAAACAGTTACCATATCGCAGATATCAACAAAATGACAACAATCCAAAATGAAAATGAAAAAAAACGAAAAATTTATTCGAAGATTGAAAATATAGTAAAAAATAATGCAACAAGAAAATTGCTTTCAAAGTCCGAAATTTACTAAAAAAACATTTTAAATTGGCCATTAAAACAGTTACCATATCGCAGATATCAACAAAATGACAACAATCCAAAATGAAAATGAAAAAAAACGAAAAATTTATTCGAAGATTGAAAATATAGTAAAAAATAATGCAACAAGAAAATTGCTTTCAAAGTCCGAAATTTACTAAAAAAACATTTTAAATTGGCCATTAAAACAGTTGCCATATCGCAGATATCAACAAAATGACAACAATCCAAAATGAAAATGAAAAAAAACGAAAAATTTATTCGAAGATTGAAAATATTGTAAAAAAAAAATGCAACAAGGAAATTGCTTTAAAAGTCCGAAATTTACTAAAAAAACATTTTAAATTGGCCATTAAAACAGTTACCATATCGCAGATATCAACAAAATGACAACAATCCAAAATGAAAATGAGAAAAACGAAAAATTTATTCGAAGATTGAAAATATAGTAAAAAATAATGCAACAAGAAAATTGCTTTCAAAGTCCGAAATTTACTAAAAAAACATTTTAAATTGGCCATTAAAACAGTTACCATATCGCAGATATCAACAAAATGACAACAATCCAAAATGAAAATGAAAAAAAACGAAAAATTTATTCGAAGATTGAAAATATAGTAAAAAATAATGCAACAAGAAAATTGCTTTCAAAGTCCGAAATTTACTAAAAAAACATTTTAAATTGGCCATTAAAACAGTTACCATATCGCAGATATCAACAAAATGACAACAATCCAAAATGAAAATGAAAAAAAACGAAAAATTTATTCGAAGATTGAAAATATTGTAAAAAAATAATGCAACAAGGAAATTGCTTTAAAAGTCCGAAATTTACTAAAAAAACATTTTAAATTGGCCATTAAAACAGTTACCATATCGCAGATATCAACAAAATGACAACAATCCAAAATGAAAATGAGAAAAACGAAAAATTTATTCGAAGATTGAAAATATAGTAAAAAATAATGCAACAAGAAAATTGCTTTCAAAGTCCGAAATTTACTAAAAAAACATTTTAAATTGGCCATTAAAACAGTTACCATATCGCAGATATCAACAAAATGACAACAATCCAAAATGAAAATGAAAAAAAACGAAAAATTTATTCGAAGATTGAAAATATTGTAAAAAAATAATGCAACAAGGAAATTGCTTTAAAAGTCCGAAATTTACTAAAAAATCATTTTACATTAGCCATTAAAACAGTTGCCATATCGCAGTTAGCAACAAAATGACAACAATCCAAAATGAAAATGAGAAAAACGAAAAATTTATTCGAAGATTGAAAATATAGTAAAAAATAATGCAACAAGAAAATTGCTTTCAAAGTCCGAAATTTACTAAAAAAACATTTTAAATTGGCCATTAAAACAGTTACCATATCGCAGATATCAACAAAATGACAACAATCCAAAATGAAAATGAAAAAAAACGAAAAATTTATTCGAAGATTGAAAATATTGTAAAAAAATAATGCAACAAGGAAATTGCTTTAAAAGTCCGAAATTTACTAAAAAAACATTTTAAATTGGCCATTAAAACAGTTACCATATCGCAGATATCAACAAAATGACAACAATCCAAAATGAAAATGAAAAAAAACGAAAAATTTATTCGAAGATTGAAAATATTGTAAAAAAATAATGCAACAAGAAAATTGCTTTAAAAGTCCGAAATTTACTAAAAAAACATTTTAAATTGGCCATTAAAACAGTTACCATATCGCAGATATCAACAAAATGACAACAATCCAAAATGAAAATGAGAAAAACGAAAAATTTATTCGAAGATTGAAAATATAGTAAAAAATAATGCAACAAGAAAATTGCTTTCAAAGTCCGAAATTTACTAAAAAAACATTTTAAATTGGCCATTAAAACAGTTACCATATCGCAGATATCAACAAAATGACAACAATCCAAAATGAAAATGAAAAAAAACGAAAAATTTATTCGAAGATTGAAAATATAGTAAAAAATAATGCAACAAGAAAATTGCTTTCAAAGTCCGAAATTTACTAAAAAAACATTTTAAATTGGCCATTAAAACAGTTACCATATCGCAGATATCAACAAAATGACAACAATCCAAAATGAAAATGAGAAAAACGAAAAATTTATTCGAAGATTGAAAATATAGTAAAAAATAATGCAACAAGAAAATTGCTTTCAAAGTCCGAAATTTACTAAAAAAACATTTTAAATTGGCCATTAAAACAGTTACCATATCGCAGATATCAACAAAATGACAACAATCCAAAATGAAAATGAAAAAAAACGAAAAATTTATTCGAAGATTGAAAATATTGTAAAAAAATAATGCAACAAGGAAATTGCTTTAAAAGTCCGAAATTTACTAAAAAATCATTTTACATTAGCCATTAAAACAGTTGCCACATCGCAGTTAGCAACAAAATGACAACAATCCAAAATGAAAATGAAAAAACCAAAAATTCATTCGAAGATTGAGAACTTTGTAAAAAATTACGCAACAAGGAAATTGTTTTCAAAATCCGAAATCTTCTAAAAAATACATTTTTGATTAACTATCAAAACAATTGCTTATGAGTATTTAAGACAACAATATAAAGGGTCCTTTTTCAAAGCTAGCTTTGATTTTTATTAATTGAAATGGTTGATAAGAGTATTGTTGCAAATAACTGTGCAAGGAATTGCCATAAAAGGTTGCGATTAGAAAAAAACGTTCGTTGTTTAATTCCGCATGAAATGACACAAACATAAACAGGGCCTCCAATTAAAAATAAAAAAAAAAATATTTAAATTTTGAAAAGTTTGACACAAAATTTTGTATACCCAGTACAAAGCATATTAATCAAAATTGGCTAACAGGACTGGCAGACCTTATTTAATAAGCACCCTGTATAATGTTATTAACGGGGCACAATTTTTATTTTTTATTAATTTTTTAAACCAATACTGCAAAATTTTGATTATTGATTTTATTTTTTTATGCTAATACCACTAAACCGATTTCGATAAAAATTCAGGTTGTAATTAAACAAAATGTTTGTTTTTTTAATTCTGCATGGAATGAGATTGAAATATACAGAGGCTCCAATAAAAAATAAAAAATACAGTGCTTTAAAGTCTGAAACATTTGACACTGAATTTTGGACACCCTGTATACCTCATATCAAGCAAAATTTCTATTTCTATTTTTTATTAATTTTTTAAACCAATACTGCAAAATTGATTTTTTTAGTTTTTATTTTTTTATGCCAATACCACTAAACCGATTTCAATAAAAATTTAGGTTGTAATTAGACAAAATGTTTGTTTATTAATTCCGCATGGAACGGCATAAATATATACTGGGCCTCCAATTAAAATTAAGAAAAACAAAGTGCTTTAAAGTTTGACACTAAATTTTAGACACCCTGTATAACGCATATCAATCAAAATCGGTTAACGGGACTCCCAGACCTTATGTAATAAGTAACCTGTATAATTTTATTAACGAGGCACTATTTTTATTTTTTATTAATTTTTCAAAACAATGCTGCAAAACTATTTTTTTTAAATATTTCTGCGGAAATCACTGAACCGATTTGAATAAAATTTTAGGGGTGTGTAGGTAACCGTAAAAGGCATCTAAATCAGCATTAAAGCATGCAGCATGTAATTTAAAAAATACATCTTCATGACGTCACACTTTTTTGGGACACCCTGTATAACCAAAAAATCATTATTTTGAATACGTCTCATAATATGGGAAAAGCCTTCAAAATATCTAAATCCTAACTCTATTAGAAACTGTGGAATATGGAGGTGAAATGCAGTATCCTGTATACCCGGCGCATGCACCAGAAATAAAGTAATTTTCTGATTGAGGTCGGCGGCATTTACGTCGTGATACATTTTTAATTAAATAAAACACACTTTTACTTAGTTCATGTCACACTGTTTAAACTGTGTGATATTAAAGTAAAAGTGTGTTTTTTAATTTAATTAATTAATTAATTAAGTCATTTTAATTTTTTTTCTCTGAAATCACTGAACCGATTTGAATGAGATTTCAGGGGTATGTAGGGAATCGTCAACGCACTTAAATAAGTAACAAATAGTGCAGCTTGTGATTTGGAACAATATACCATCATGACGTCACACTTTTTTAGGACACCCTGTATAATCAAAAAAACATTTTCTTAAATACGCCCCAGAATATAGGTAATGTCTGCAACATTTTAAAATCATAACGTAATTAGTAACTGAGTTATAGAGATCATTCTATTTGAACACAGCGTGAAATTGTGAAAAATATAAAGACTTGAAAAAAATATAAAAACAATTGCAACCGACTTGAAATTACACAAATTGATTCAAAATTCATTTGGGATTAAGATTCTATGAAAATATATGAACACCCCATCCTTAAATTTTGAGATAATTCCATTTGAACGGAGCGTGAAATTGTGAAAAAATGCAGTAATTTCGACGACTTGAAAAAAATATAAAAACAATTGCCACCGACTTGAAATTACACAAATTGATTCAAAATTCATTTGGGATTAAGATTCTGTGAAAATACACGAACACCCCATCCCTAAATTTTGAGATAATTCCATAGCGTTGAAATTGTAAAAAAATGCAATAATATCGACGACTTGAAAAAAATATAAAAACAATTGCCACCGACTTGAAATTACACAAATTGATTCAAAATTCATTTGGGATTAAGATTCTATCAAAATCTGGAAACACCCCATTCCTAGATTTCAACATAATCGTCTTTAAACCACGCAGAGTAGTTTTCTGAAGTTACATTTTCTCCTACTTGATTTAAATAGAGGAAAAACAATTGCCACTATTTGAAAACTTTCCAAATTGACTTAAAATATATTACTCTCCAAGATTCTATTAAAATCTGGAAACGTAGATCCCGAATTTCAAGTATAAAACTGAAATCTTTATCGCAACAAGCGGATTTTTTTCCATCTCTAAACTCCTGTGATTGATCGCGGCGATACGTCTCCATCATTTGTGTGCACTTGTCTACCCCTTATACACGTCTGCACGTGTGTACACGTGTGTGTGTGTGTGTGTTTGCGGTCGGGATATTAAAGTCTATTTTACGACTTCCACAAGCTAATCTGCCGTGCAAACATTTGCCGAGTTCCCTCTTCTTCAAACATGTTTTCCACCTGGACAAGGATTTATGCAAAAAGAAAAAAATCGATGGGGGAAGAGCTGCATTCCGACGGTGCAGAACCGGCCGCGTCACGTTGAAGGGTTGAAGTTCTTGAAATATTTACGCCGGAGCCGTGAGAAAAAGTAGCACGCGCGATGCGGATAAACGAATTTTTGTGCGACGAGGGAAAAGGAAATTTTCGTATTTTCTATTACATGTTAGAACAGGTATAGGCAAACTAGGTCCACAGCCTACCTGATTGAGCAACGATTTTCAATTTGTCTGTACGGAATGTCTTGATTACTGTCGCAGTTGTGTTTATTTATTGATATCGTTAATGTTTGCTATTAATACAAGTAAGTGCACGTTTATTCTTAGTAGATATGTGGTGGACAAGTGCACACGAGTAGTTGTGTAGTTGGTAAGAAGGCATTTTTTTTTAATCTCGACGAAGGCAAACCCCGTTTTTTTTTTCTTTACTTAGGCTGAGCCATTCAGTCACACACGGGTGTAATTTTGTATTATATATTTGTATGAATAATAAAACCCGTATTAAAGTAAAGAAATCCAAGGGTTTGTGTATATATTTAACATCTGCAGATTCGCCTGCGTCAGGCTGTTTTAACGGGACGTTACAATTTATTTTAGCGTCCGACACCGAGAGGGATAAAGTGGCGAATTTCCATGTGAATCCGTGAAATTTTCGAGAGTTGTAAATTTACGACACGTGAATGTGGCCGTACGTGCAGAAACATCTCCGCCACCCACATAATTTCACAGTGGCTACACACGTAGCCCTCGAGTCGTCGGGGGAAATATTTGCGCTATTTTGTCAGTCCGGCATCACTTAACCATGGCATGAATCACTTTACGCTATATTCTTTGTGGAAATTACTTGAAATTAAAAAAAAGGTTAGTTTCTGCAGGTTTTAATAGTTATTTACCATTTAAACCATATTTTAGATATAAATCGAGCGTTTTGTAGAATTGGATGACAGTGACGTTTAAAACGTCAGAATTATAAAATATGAAAATGATAAATTTTACTTCAAATTCTTTGCTTATGAGCTCAAATTTTAAGGAAATGCGTTTCATCTTCATATAGATTCTACCACAAACATTTAATCGAATTTAATAAAGACGAAATACAGCCTCCATACGTGAATATTCATTTAATAAAATGTACACCTTTCCTCCTTCATTCAAATTCTGAATCTTATTTACTTTCCATCCCAAACATTTACTCAAACGTGCACCTTTCCTTTTTCCAAAAACTCCCAACATTCAAACTCCAAATCGTTGCTGGATATTACATTAATGACTCGGTAATGCTGAAACGTCGCGTCGGGAGATTTCCGCACTTCATTTCACGCTGAAAATAATGAAATCATAGAGACGGTCATAAACACATTCGGCGCCTGCAGAATACGCACTTGATTATAAAACTGGATCGCGTTTACATTTTCAAATTGAAAAATAACGAGAGAGGCGAAAAAAAAAAGAGAGGAGAGGAGAATAACCGAACGTTCGGATTTGATTGCGAACTAACTTTAATTCGTCAATTTGTTTGGATGAATGCGATGCGTATAATCGGAATGGCTGTTTGCGAAACCGACTTGTCTCTTTGGATTCGATGAGATTAAATATATTGGAGGAAAAAAGAGAGAGAAAAAAAAGAGAGAAAGGAGAAATCGATTTAGATAAAAAAAAACTTTTCTAATAATCATAGTAGATCATTAAAATATAACATCTTACATCAGAAGAACAAGGCAAATCGATTGGCGCTAAAAGAAATTATCTGGAAAAAATTGCAAAATTTGTGAAAAAAGTCGATTTTTTCAGAGTTTTAACGGCCGTAGCGGCCAAACGAATAATCCAAATCGAACGCGGATTTCAAATCTGTGCTTCTTGGGTGCAAGTTAGTCGGATTGTGTTAAAATTGGCGATTTTTAATTTTTGATGAAGACGTGAAATTTCTCTTTTGCTCAAAAATTCGCTTTGAAATGATTTCCTGAAGAAACCGCCGGTTCTATTCGGGGTTTCTATACATCATTGGAAAGATCCCTTCAAGACGCTCCAGAAAATGTACTTTTGCAAGAACAAATGTCAATTTGAAGCCCGTGACGCGTCAGCAAAGAAAACTTGAAAATGGAAAAAATCGAAAAATTCAACTTCCTTAATAATCATCGTAGACCTTTATGAAATACCTTTTTTTTAATCGGAAGAACAAGATAAGTCAATTGGCGTTAAAAATGTTATCCAGAAAAAATTCAAAAAAGTTTGAAAAAAGTAGATTTTTTCAGAATTTGAACCGCCGTAGAGGCTAAACGAAGACTCCAAATCCAACGCGGTTTTCAAATCTGTGTTCCTCGTGCGTCAATTAGTCGGATTTGATTAAAATTGGTGATTTTTAATTTTTGTCGAAAACGTGAAATTCGACTTCTAATTTTTGCTCAAAAATTGCCTTTCAAATAATTTCCTGAAGAAACCACTGGGTTGATTCTAGGTTTCTATACGTCACTGGAAAGATCCTTTCAGAACCCTTCAGAAAATATACTTGCGCAAAAACAAATGTCAATTTGAAGCCCGTGATGTGTTCGGAAAGAAAACTCAAAAATGGAAAAATCGAAAAAATCAACTTTTTTAATAATCAACGTAGACCATTAAGTTAAACATTTTTTTCTTTAGAAGAACGAGATAAAACGATTGAATTAAAATATTTAATCTAGAAAAAATTGCAAAAAAGTTGGTCACCATGGAAAATTAAAAAAAAGTCGATTTTTTCAAACTTTGAACGACCGTAGCAGCTAAACGAAGAATCTGATTTGAACTCGGATTTCAAATCTGTGTTCCTCGTGTGTCAGTTAGTCGGATTTAATTAAAATTGGCGATTCAAAATTCTTACTTTTCCCCAAAAATTGAATTTGAAATGATTTCCTGAAGAAACCACTGGTTCGATTCGGGGTTTCTATACGTCATTCGAAAGATCTTATTAAGACGCATCAGAAAACGCAAGAAGAAATGCCAACTTAAAGCCCTTGACACGTCAGCAAAGAAAACTCGAAAGTGGAAAAAATCGAAAAAATCAACTTTCTTAAAAATCATCGTATATCCTTATATAATACATTTTTCTTCATCAGAAGAACGGTATAAATGGATTGGCGTTAAAAAATTTTGTCCAGAAAAAATTGCAAAAAAGTTAGCCAGTCGCCATGAACTGAAATTTTGAAAAAAGTCGATTTTTTCAGACTTTGAACGGCCGGCCGTAGCGGCTAAACGAAGACTCCAAATCGAGAGCGGTTTGCAAATGTGTGCTCCTTGGCTGCACTTGTTTCGCATTCACAAAAATTAAAACTTTCTTTTTAAATTTGAGCGCTGAAAATGGTTATTTTTGGATTTGATGACGATTATTGGAAAAAAACTAGGTAAGTGACAGCTCAGATTTTTCTAAAATATGAAAACACAATCATTTTTAAACGATTTTCATAATGCTTGGATGTCCGTGTTTATATGGATTTTGAAAAATCGAAGATTTTTCGATATTTGAGCGCTTAAAATGGTCATTCTTAAGTTAAATCGCAACTATTTGGAAAATTCGGCGATTAATTTGCTTGCGATTTTCCCCGAATACAAAAGCCCAATTATTTCTGAAATTCTTTGTCAAAATTGGAAGTCTGCACTTGTTGCGCATTCACAAAAATCAATTTTTTTAAAATTTTAGCGCTGAAAATGGTTATTTTTGGATTTGATGATGATTATTGGAAAAAATAGGTAAATGGCAGCTTAGATTTTTCTATAAAATATAAAAACACAATCATTTTTAAACAATTTTATAAAGCTTGGATATCCGTATTTGTACGAATTTTGAAAAATAAAGGATTTTTCGATTTTTGAGCGCTTAAAATGGTCATTATTGGATTTTATGGCTATTATTTGAAAAATTTATTTATTAACGTGCTTGGGTCTTTTTTGAATATGAAAACCCAATAATTTCATAGTTTAAAATTAGTTTTAAGGTTATATTTTTCCATGAAGATATTACTTTATTTTGTTAATTTTAATTTTATTTTTATAAAATGGATTCTTTCGTAAATAAACATTATTATTATTATTATTATTTGTGATTTGTTTTTGAAAGTTGAAAGTCTGCACTTAATAATAATAATAATAATAATAATAATAATAATAATAATAACTTTATTGATATAATACCCTATTTACATAAAGTAACATAATTAATTTTAAAAAAATTATAAATAATAATATTTGGCTGAAAGACTTGGGTCGCTGGCCCATTGTACTTCTCTATGGAGGGCAATAAACGATTTTATTATTATTATTATTAAAAAATAATAAAATTTAGGAAAAAAACAATTTTCGGAATAAACAAATTAAATAAAACTAAAATCTTAATTTCTTGTTTCGCATTTACAAAAATCAAAGCTTTTTCAAAATTTTAATGCTGAAGAGAGTCATTCTTGCATTTGATGATGATTATTGAGAAAATCAGGGAAATTATGGCTAGAGTTTTTTTTTTTATAGAAAAAAAACACAGATGTTTTTTTTTTGTGTCGGCAACTAGGCGATCTGCCACAACCGTTTCCTTGTACGTATCTATTTTTAACTTAATTCCTATCTTTAGCACAGATGTTTCTAAACAATTTTATAAAATTTGGAAAAAACTTTTTTGGTGATTGTTAAAAAAACTGTATTTCTAGGCTTGCTTAGGTTTTTTGGGAATATTTTTTTTTCATGAAAGTTAAAAGTCGAGTTTCAGATTTTTATTAAAAATCAATGGTTTTTCGATATTCGAGCACTTCTTGGGTTTAATCGCAATTTTTTGGAAAACTCGGAGATTAGCTTGCTTGGGTTTTTTGGGGGTTATAACATTATCCGTCTTCCGATTCCTAATCTCCACTCGTCTCCGTTTCTCCAGGCCTCTTCCTCCAGTCCTCTCCTCTCGATCTCGCCGTCAATACCTTCTCTCCAACTCTTCCGTGGTCTTCATCTCCTTCTTCTTCCTTGTGGTGTCCAGTGTAGCACTTTCTTTCTTTCTTTTTTTTTTTTTTGGAATATGAAAGCTTAATCATTTATGAACAAATATCAATTTGAAGCCCGTGGCGCGTTCGCAAAGAAAATTTCCACTGACGAATTTCTTGTTTTGTTCCTCTCTTTAAGGGGACGATCGTGTAGGCAATAAATTCGAATTGCGACTGTTACGCTACTTACGGCAGCCGGTGGTGGTGCGTGCAGATGAATGCGGCGCAATAAACGGGGCGTGTGATAAAAAGGGACAAAGGAAGGGAAAAAGGCGCAAAGGGAAAATCTTACGGAAGGATTTTCGATGGAGGAATCTCGTCAATTTTTATAGATATACGTACACGTCCGGCTGCTAATTTTCTCGTGGAGAATTGTTTCCCTGGGGCGCTGGGGAAAATGGGAAATTTATACGGGGCTCCGGCTCTTAATCCTAGGGATCAACAGGTGGTTTGTTTTAAATGATCAATTATGGTTTCCTGGAGACACGCAAAAAAAACTGGAATAGTATCTTCATATTGAATTACGAGTAAACTAAACTGAACGCTGTTTTAATAAGGAAATGCTATAAAAAAATGGATCAAATCATTTTTTTTACTGTAAAATATTTTTCTATTATCTTCCATCTATTTAGTTTCTTTCTATCTATTGCTAAGAATAGTTTCCATCAGTGACGGTTCGCGGGGATTTTTCTGGTACGGCCGAGATAACAAGGGTGGCAATATAGATGGGCAGGGCCGTTTGCAGAGATCTGTATTACCACCTCTTGTTCCTCGGCCATACCAGAAAAAAACCCGCGAACCGTCACTGGTTTCCATTCCTGGTGTCAGGATGCTCAATTACTTATACTGTCCATTTTTCTCTGTTTCTAGTTGTTCGTTTTTCTTCACCTTTATCCAAGGTAAAAGTTATGTAAAATTATATATAACAAATAAATAAATAATACACAATGTTTCCGAATATTCAATTTTAATATTAAATAATTTGCAACTAATAAGGGATTTTAATTATTTTCTTTTTTCGCAATCTAATTGAAATAATAAAATTCCAACATGTGCGACGAATCAAAATGATATCGTAAAAATACGTTATCGCTGGCAAATGAATGTTCGTTGCTGTCAGCAATAAACGTCGATTGGTGTTTTACTGCCACACAGATAAACGTCATTTTCGGCCTGAAACGTTTTCTTTTTTTACGCAAACGTAAAATGCTGCATAATAATTTTTAAATTGCAAACAAATGTACGGGACGTTTCAAAAAAAAAGTGCAATTTATTGCTAAAATATTTGTTCATGTAACTCGGGAAGTACAAATATGGTATTGATTTTTGGATTACTGCTACTACAGGAATTGGTATTTAAAAAAAAAAATTAGAAATAGTTTAAAAATTCTGAAATAATTCCATACAACTCCTAAAACATTATATTTTTGGAAAATAATTTTTTGAATGGATTATAACAGTTCGTAGTTAAACGTGCATTTATTTTTCAATCGAGCATTTTCTTAAAAAAAAAATAAAAATAGTAGAAATAGTGTGAAAATTCTGAAATAATTCCATACAACTCCTAAAACATTATATTTTCAGAATATAATCAACTCTTTAAGATCCAATAATTTTTGAATGGATTATAACAGTTCGTAGTTAAACGTGCATTTATTTTACAATCGAGCATTTTCTAAAAAAAAAAATTAAAAATAGTAGAAATAGTTTAAAAATTCTGAAATAATTCTATACAACTTCTAAAACATTATATTTTCAGAATATAATCAACTCTTTAAGATCCAATAATTTTTGAATGGATTATAACAGTTCGTAGTTAAACGTGCATTTATTTTTCAATCAAGCATTTTCTAAAAAAAATTAAAAATAGTAGAAATAGCGTGAAAATTCTGAAATAATTCCATACAACTCCTAAAATATTATATTTTCAGAATATAATCAACTCTTTAAAATCCAATAATTTTTGAATGGATTATAACAGTTCGTAGTTAAACGTGCATTTATTTTTCAATCGAGCATTTTCTAAAAAAAAAAAAAATAGTAGAAATACTGTGAAAATTCTGAAATAATTCCATACAACTCATAAAACATTATATTTTCAGAATATAATCAACTCTTTAAGATCCAATAATTTTTGAATGGATTACAACAGTTCGTAGTTAAACGTGCATTTATTTTTCAATCGAGCATTTTCTAAGAAAAATTTAAAATAGTAGAAATAGCGTGAAAATTCTGAAATAATTCCACACAACTCCTAAATCGTTATATTTTCAGAATATAATCAACTCTTTAAGATCCAATAATTTTTGAATGGATTATAACAGTTCGCAGTTAAACGTGCATTTATTTTACAATCGAGCATTTTCTAAAAAAAAAAAATTAAAAAATTGTAGAAATAGTGTGAAAATTCTGAAATAATTCTATACAACTCCTAAAACATTATATTTTCAAAATATAATCAACTCTTTAAGATCCAATAATTTTTGAATGGATTATAACAGTTCGTAGTTAAACGTGCATTTATTTTTCAATCGAGCATTTTCTAAAAAAAATAATTAAAATAGTAGAAATAGTGTGAAAATTCTGAAATAATTCCATACAACTCCTAAAACATTATATTTTTAGAATATAATCAACTCTTTAAGATCCAAACATTTTTGAATGGATTATAACAGTTCGTGGTTAAACGTGCATTTATTTTTCAATCGAGCATTCTCTAAAAAAAAAATTTTAAATAGTAGAAATAGTGTGAAAATTCTAAAATAATTCCATACAACTCCTAAAACATTATATTTTTAGAATTTTATTAACTCTTTAAGATCCAATAATTTTTGAATGGATTATAACAGTTCGTAGTTAAACGTGCATTTATTTTTCAATCAAGCATTTTCTAAAAAAAATTTAAAATAGTAGAAATAGCGTGAAAATTCTGAAATAATTCCATACAACTCCTAAAATATTATATTTTCAGAATATAATCAACTCTTTAAAATCCAATAATTTTTGAATGGATTATAACAGTTCGTAGTTAAACGTGCATTTATTTTTCAATCGAGCATTTTCTAAAAAAAAAAAAAATAGTAGAAATACTGTGAAAATTCTGAAATAATTCCATACAACTCATAAAACATTATATTTTCAGAATATAATCAACTCTTTAAGATCCAATAATTTTTGAATGGATTACAACAGTTCGTAGTTAAACGTGCATTTATTTTTCAATCGAGCATTTTCTAAAAAAAAATTAAAATAGTAGAAATAGCGTGAAAATTCTGAAATAATTCCACACAACTCCTAAATCGTTATATTTTCAGAATATAATCAACTCTTTAAGATCCAATAATTTTTGAATGGATTATAACAGTTCGTAGTTAAATGTGCATTTATTTTTCAATCGAGCATTTTCAAAAAAAAATTTAAAATAGTAGAAATAGCGTGAAAATTCTGAAATAATTCCACACAACTCCTAAATCGTTATATTTTCAGAATATAATCAACTCTTTAAGATCCAATAATTTTTGAATGGATTATAACAGTTCGTAGTTAAACGTGCATTTATTTTTCAATCGAGCTTTTTAAAAAAAAAATTAAAAATAGTAGAAATAGTGTGAAAATTCTGAAATAATTCCATACAACTCCTAAAACACTCTATTTTTAGAATATAATCAACTCTTTACGATTCAAAATTTTTTTAACTGGTTATAACAGTTTGGAATTAAACATTGATCATTGACGTGCATTTTCGCAATAAGTTTAGTGGGTATTAAGTTGAGGGACGTTATCGCCACCGACAGACAGTAACGGGGAACAACAAGTGGTTGCGCGTGTTACCGAATGGTAATTAACGTTTATGATAATGAACGCCGTTTGAAGATTCGAGTTGTCAAGCTTAATACTTGCTGGCTTTAAGTTACGTAAAGCTCGTCGATGGAACGTCACAAGAAATTCTCATGTGCGGCTTTCAGACCGCAACATTGTTGCCGGAGTTCTCTTTGCAACTTGACACACAAAAAAAGTTTACGCCTTTATAGATTAGGACGGTTCAAAGGGCAATAGGTACAGACTTATAAGTCTCTTGATGAGACGCAATTGTCTGGTGATGTTATTTAATTTATTAAACTTAAGGATTCTTTCATACAAAATTTGTGTGTGTGTGGTAGATGTCGGATAATTTAAAGTGAAACAACTTTTGAAGTATTATATAATAATAATAATAAATTGCTTTATTTGCAGAAAAAAAAGTAATAGCATCAATAATGCTTAAATAATAATTTAGGTTAATAATATCATTAACAGAAATACATGCTATTAATGCCAAGCTTAATATTTGATTGGGAAATAGATTAGAATTAATCGCTGTATAGCCGACACAAAATGTCGTGGCACCTGTGGATTAAGTTTGCGCAGAGTGAGAAAGTATTCGGAGAGAATGAGATAATGAATACACGCGTGGCTGCATCACCGAATTGAAGATGAATCATGACCTATATTTTAAGATGTTCACTGCGCAATGTGTCTCGATATTTTGGGAAGGCTATACATCTACATATTTTCAAATGTGTCCATACTGTACAAGAAAATTGCAGACCTTATCAAACCGCTGAGCAATTACCTTTATCTTCTAATTGAACGCAATATGTGGACTCATTGTGGTGAAACGTACGTATTGTGTGTGTAAAAGGGTGGCAATAAATCTAAAACGTTCATTGTGCAACCGTTACACGTCCGTAATATAATGAAGCTGTTGCATCTGAGTCTGGCATGTTTATTATATCGGTTCAGGATGGCGGAAAATTTTATACGAACTCAGAGCCCTGTGTACACACGGTTTCTCTACGATTTACTTCGAGAGATAATTCTCACCCCATTCCTGGAAAAACATGTATTTAATTTATTTTGCATTTAACGATTTCAATTGTTGCTTCAACAGGTGTGTGTAATAATAGTAACCTTTATCACCTGCTCTATATTTTAAAATAACTAATAATTTAAAATGAAATCCGTTCAAAACTTAAAAAAAATAATGGAATTTTAAATTACGTTTCTATGCTGCTGATCCATTCAGGTGAATTCAATTTAAACAGGCGAGAACTACCCTAAAAAAATATCCAATCAAGTCGCTGTAAACATAAAATGACCTCAATACCATTAAGTTCCTAAATCAGTGGGGGCAAAAAAAAAATTGTTTTCCAAGCTCAAAGTCGACAAAATCGCGTTTTGAAAAATTGTCTAACTTCCGAACGCCTTGCTTGATTTTGATGATTTAAATTCGAAAATGTGGCGAATTTATTGTGTTTTCAAAATTTATTAAGAAATATACTTATCGTTCAAAGAAAGTTGCCAAATCTCTTGTTTTCCGAGTTCAAAGTCAACAAAATAGCGTTTTTGATTTTGAAAAATTGTTTAACTTCCGAACGCCTCGCTTGATTTTGATGATTTAAATTCGAAAATGTGGCGAATTTATTGTGTTTTCAAAATTTATTAAGAAATATACTTATCGTTCAAAGAAAGTTGCCAAATCTCTTGTTTTCCGAGTTCAAAGTCAACAAAATAGCGTTTTTGATTTTGAAAAATTGTTTAACTTCCGAACGCCTCGCTTGATTTTGATGATTTAAATTCCAAAATGTGGAAAATTTAGTGTGTTTTCAAAAAATATAAAGAAATATACTTATCGTTTAAAGAAATTTGCCAAAATCTCGAGTTTTCCGAGTTCAAACTCAACAAAATCTCCTCTTGTATAATTGAAACATTTTTTATTTTAAGTTTGTCTTGTGCGGTAAAATATTGTGTAAGCTCAATCTTCAAGTAAACCGCATATAATATTTACACGAAGGGAGTGAATTCGATTTTCGAGATTTATTCAAGCCCGAGGATGTGTCACACCTGAAAATCGGATCATCCCTCCGATGTACGACCTGAAGTCTGCATATTAATAAAAACAGGGGGGATCCTATGCAAACACGCATCCCCGCTGTTTCACCTGAATAATAAAACACCAGATAAGGCTGACCGTCCCGCAGAAATGATAAAAGTTTCCAACAACTGGACACACACAAAAAAAAAATACATTCGTCGAATGCGCAAAAAATATTAAACAGGATGTGGATGTAGTCGACATTTCTGCAGCACGTGTGAATCGGAAATGAAAATCTGAAAAATTAGAAGAAGTTGTGTATCCTCCTTAAATTTATTAATTAAAAAAATCATGTTTAAAAAAAATCATAAAAAAATTATTAACAATTTAACTCAAAATTTTATTCATTGCATACCTTCAGCGAACTCTTATCCACACGTTGGTGTCAAAAAATTTAGTTTAAAATGCGTTAAACTTTACTTTATTAGACTCTGAAATGTTATTATTTTATAACAGTGGAGTCGAGAAAAAAAAATCATAAAAAAGTTATAAACAATTTCATTCAAAATTTGATTCCTTGCATACCCTCAGTGAGCCCTAATCCACACGTTGGTGTCAAAAAATTTAGTTTAAAATGCGTCAAACTTCACTTTATTAGACTCTGAAATTTTGTCATTTTAAAACGGTGGAGTCGAGAAAAAAAATCATAAAAAAGTTATAAACAATTTTACTCAAAATTTGATTCCTTGCATACCTTCAGCGAACTCTTATCCACACGTTGGTGTCAAAAAATTTAGTTTAAAATGCGTCAAACTTCACTTTATTAGACTCTGAAATTTTGCCATTTTAAAACGGTGGAGTCGAGAAAAAAAAATCATAAAAAAGTTATAAACAATTTCAATCAAAATTTGATTCCTTGCACACCTTCAGGGAACTCTTATCCACACGTTGGTGTCAAAAAATTTAGTTTAAAATGCGTCAAACTTTACTTTATTGGACTCTGAAATTTTGTTATTTTATAACGGCGAAGTCGAGAAAAAAAATCATAAAAAAGTTATAAACAATTTCACTCAAAATTTGATTCTTTGCATACCTTCAGCGAACTCTTATCCACACGTTGGTGTCAAAAAATTTAGTTTAAAATGCGTTAAACTTTACTTTATTAGACTCTGAAATTTTATTATTTTAAAACGGTGGAGTCGAGAAAAAAAATCATAAAAAAGTTATAAACAATTTCAATCAAAATTTGATTCCTTGCACACCTTCAGCGAACTCTTATCCACACGTTGGTGTCAAAAAATTTAGTTTAAAATGCGTTAAACTTTACTTTATTAGACTCTGAAATTTTATTATTTTATAACGGTGGAGTCGAGAAAAAAAAATCATAAAAAAGTTATAAACAATTTCATTCAAAATTTGATTCCTTGCATACCCTCAGTGAGCCCTAATCTACACGTTGGTGTTAAAAAAATTAGTTTAAAATGCGTTAAACTTTACTTTATTAGACTCTGAAATTTTATTATTTTATAACGGTGGAGTCGAGAAAAAAAAATCATAAAAAAGTTATAAACAATTTCAATCAAAATTTGATTCCTTGCACACCTTCAGCGAACTCTTATCCACACGTTGGTGTCAAAAAATTTAGTTTAAAATGCGTCAAACTTCACTTTATTAGACTCTGAAATTTTGTTATTTTATAACGGCGGAGTCGAGAAAAAAAAATCATAAAAAAGTTATAAACAATTTTACTCAAAATTTGATTCCTTGCATACCTTCAGCGAACTCTTATCCACACGTTGGTGTCAAAAAATTTAGCTTAAAATGCGTCAAACACTGCTTTATTGAACTTTCAAATCATCTTTTCACGTACGTAAATTTTCACATTTACAAATAAAGATTTTTTTTTGTGTTGCATTTTTTTTTTGTAGTGGTTGAAGCCAAAGAACTCTTGCCGCTAGAGTTACGTAGTTTAATTAAAATCAACTTAAAACCTCCCGCGCAACTTCTCGGAAAAAATAATGTTTTAATCAACGGAGGAATTTATTAGACAAACGTTTCGAATTTACGAGGTAACAGTCACCCGAAAAAGGGGAATTACTTCACTCTTAAGACGGTCATTCAATTAATTCCTTTCTTATAATAAAAATACTTAATTTAACCACTTATAAAAAAGTGTGGAGAACTAATGAAAATATATAATAATGTTCTTATTAGAAAAAAAATTGGCTGAAAGTTCGATAGCTGAAGAAGGTAAAGATTATTGTCTCATTTATAAAATAGTGTTGATAAAATTTATTGTGTATAGTTTTATTTTTAATAAAAATGTTTATACATACCGGGTGTAACATAAAACAGGCTCGTTACTGCAGTTTTTTTATTATTAATAAATTTGAAAGCAATTATTGAAACAGACCGTGGATTATCTTGAAAACCATTGATGTGGTTTTCGGGTTTTTAAGAGTTTAAAAAACTAAGGGTTTTTGAGTGAATTTGGAAAGTTTCAAGTGCGTTGCAGTTGTTTTTATATGTTTTTTTCTAACTTGGAAAAAGTGCAACTAGGGAAAAATATTAAGCAATATTCTCCGTGGATTATCTTAAAATCCAGTGATGGGGTATTTCGTGTTTTTTACAGAGTTATCAACACTAAGGTTTTTTGAGTAAATTTTGAAAGTTTCAAGCGCGTTGCAGTTGTTTTTATATGTTTTTTTCTAACTTGGAAAAAGTGCAACTAGGGAAAAATATTAAGCAATGTTCGCCGTGGATTATCTTAAAATCCAGTGATGGGGTATTTCGAGTTTTTTGCAGAGTTATCAAGACTAATGTTTTTTGAGTAAATTTTGAAAGTTTCAAGCGCGTTGCAGTTGTTTTTATATTTTTTTTTACTCGGAAAAATGATAATACATAATTATTACAAAAGATATCCAATTAATTACTTTCATGGGTATATTAAATTAACTACCCACATGAATACCGTTCATTTCTGGATTTCCTTTCATGAAATTAATTTGTAATTGAAATCTAAACAAACCGAATCCGCGTTTTAACGCTCCGAAAAGCTTATCAAATTTTTTTTTTCGCGTTTCCCCTCGTACATGTGGGCCGTTCGTTTGCCGGTGATAAAAATCATTTAATTCACTACAGTGGCGTACGCGCATACACACACTCATAAGGGCAACGCTGCGTGCGACAGCGATGATTGCGTGCGATTATTGGAATTGAGCAATTGATGGTCAAAAAGCCGGAAAATTAATCCTATGCGGGCGTTAAAAAGAAAGAAAAAACGTTTTAAATTGCTCGTTATGGGCGAACACTGATGAAGAGTTGAAGCGGACCAATTTATACAGGGTGTCTACGCTAAAATTTGAAAAAAAAATCCTCGTCACACGGTTGAATCAGTTCTACTCATGTGAAATATTTTGAACTTTCTATCGCTTCCGGTTCCACCGGAAGTAGCATCAAATTTGTTGTTTTAAACGACCACCCTAAATATTATTGTGGCGGAATCTGTTGCCTAATTGTTGTACCAATCTACTAAGATTGGAATTAGTACAACAATTAGCCAATAGATGCCGCCACTTCCCCTTTTCTGTTGTTAAGGGTGTTTCGAATATTTATATTCCAATAGTAATTTTCGATTCTCCATCGGCTTGATGATACCTGAAAGGTCGAAACCGGTCCGTGGGTGAACAATGTATGATGTTTATAATAATTTGCACTTTTAATGAATTTATGTATGTATTTGTATGAATATAATACGTGATCCAACTTAATTTAAATACAAATGTTTCCTGTACAGGAAATGTATTGTAATTTCTAATATTGATTAATTGGAACGAACTAAACTAATACTTGGTGTTGTTGCTGTTACAATGGCTGGAACCTATGCAATAATCCCTTGTTTAAATACATTGTAATATATGAACGTGCACACGTGTAATCTCTGCCGAGATCGAGTGAGAGAATGTAAATCCTTATTATCAATATTAGTTATTGTCATTTATTTTCCTATTACATGCAGGTAATATACCGGCGGTATTAGTTTATTAGCATTGATTTTCATTTAATTATTGTTATTTATGCTGCTTTGTAATTTTTACTTTGTTGATTTTTAATATAGAAGGTATATTACGGATGAGTTCTCTAGCACAAAATAAACAAAAAATGAATATGGATATAATTTTTCCTCGGTATCACAACAATGACAGGGAGTAAAAGGGCAAAATTCAAGTCGGTGGCAATTGTTTCTACATTTTTTTCAAAGCTGGGGAAAGCGAGCAATTCCAGCACGACCTCAAACTGTGTTTTCATGTGATTATCTCCAAATCTAATGAAGGGGTGTTTTTGGGTTTTTATTGGAACATGAAGCAGAATGTGTTTTGAGTAAATTTTGAAAGTTTCAAGTCGCTGGCAATTGTTTTAATATTTTTTCAAAGCTGCGGAAAGTGCGTAAGTCCAACACGTCCACAAACTGTGTTTTCATGTGATTATCTCTAAATCTACTGAAGGGGTGTTTTTGGGTTTTTATTGGAACATGAAGCAGAATGTATTTTGAGTAAATTTTGAAAGTTTCAAGTCGCTGGCAATTGTTTTAATATTTTTTCAAAGCGGCGGAAAGTGCGTAAGTCCAGCACGCCCACAAACTGTGTTTTCATGTGATTATCTCTAAATCTACTGCAGGAGTGTTTTTGGGTTTTTATTGGAACATGAAGCAGAATGTGTTTTGAGTAAATTTTGAAAGTTTCAAGTCGCTGGCAATTGTTTTAATATTTTTTCAAAGCTGCGGAAAGTGCGTAAGTCGAACACGTCCACAAACTGTGTTTTCATGTGATTATCTCCAAATATAGTGAAGGGGTGTTTTTGGATTTTTATTGGAACATGAAGCAGAATGTGTTTTGAGTAAATTTTGAAAGTTTCAAGTCGCTGGCAATTGTTTTAATATTTTTTCAAAGCTGCGGAATGTGCGTAAGTCGAACACGTCCACAAACTGTGTTTTCATGTGATTATCTCCAAATATAGTGAAGGAGTGTTTTTTGATTTTTATTGGAACATGAAGCAGAATGTATTTTGAGTAAATTTTGAAAGTTTCAAGTCGCTGGCAATTGTTTTAATATTTTTTCAAAGCGGCGGAAAGTGCGTAAGTCCAGCACGTCCACAAACTGTGTTTTCATGTGATTATCTCCAAATCTAGTGAAGGGGTGTTTTTGGATTTTTATTGGAACATGAAGCAGAATGTGTTTTGAGTAAATTTTGAAAGTTTCAAGTCGCTGGCAATTGTTTTAATATTTTTTCAAAGCGGCGGAAAGTGCGTAAGTCCAGCACGTCCACAAACTGTGTTTTCATGTGATTATCTCCAAATATAGTGAAGGAGTGTTTTTGGATTTTTATTGGAACATGAAGCAGAATGTGTTTTGAGTAAATTTTGAAAGTTTCAAGTCGCTGGCAATTGTTTTAATATTTTTTCAAAGCTGCGGAATGTGCGTAAGTCGAACACGTCCACAAACTGTGTTTTCATGTGATTATCTCCAAATATAGTGAAGGGGTGTTTTTGGATTTTTATTGGAACATGAAGCAGAATGTGTTTTGAGTAAATTTTGAAAGTTTCAAGTCGCTGGCAATTGTTTTAATATTTTTTCAAAGCGGCGGAAAGTGCGTAAGTCCAGCACGTCCACAAACTGTGTTTTCATGTGATTATCTCCAAATATAGTGAAGGAGTGTTTTTGGATTTTTATTGGAACATGAAGCAGAATGTGTTTTGAGTAAATTTTGAAAGTTTCAAGTCGCTGGCAATTGTTTTAATATTTTTTCAAAGCTGCGGAATGTGCGTAAGTCGAACACGTCCACAAACTGTGTTTTCATGTGATTATCTCCAAATCTAGTGAAGGGGTGTTTTTGGATTTTTATTGGAACATGAAGCAGAATGTGTTTTGAGTAAATTTTGAAAGTTTCAAGTCGCTGGCAATTGTTTTAATATTTTTTCAAAGCGGCGGAAAGTGCGTAAGTCCAGCACGTCCACAAACTGTGTTTTCATGTGATTATCTCCAAATATAGTGAAGGAGTGTTTTTGGATTTTTATTGGAACATGAAGCAGAATGTGTTTTGAGTAAATTTTGAAAGTTTCAAGTCGCTGGCAATTGTTTTAATATTTTTTCAAAGCGGCGGAAAGTGCGTAAGTCCAGCACGTCCACAAACTGTGTTTTCATGTGATTATCTCCAAATCTAGTGAAGGAGTGTTTTTGGATTTTTATTGGAACATGAAGCAGAATGTGTTTTGAGTAAATTTTGAAAGTTTCAAGTCGCTGGCAATTGTTTTAATATTTTTTCAAAGCTGCGGAATGTGCGTAAGTCGAACACGTCCACAAACTGTGTTTTCATGTGATTATCTCCAAATCTAGTGAAGGGGTGTTTTTGGATTTTTATTGGAACATGAAGCAGAATGTGTTTTGAGTAAATTTTGAAAGTTTCAAGTCGCTGGCAATTGTTTTAATATTTTTTCAAAGCTGCGGAAAGTGCGTAAGTCGAACACGTCCACAAACTGTGTTTTCATGTTATTATCTCCAAATCTAGTGAAGGAGTGTTTTTGGATTTTTATTGGAACATGAAGCAGAATGTGTTTTGAGTAAATTTTGAAAGTTTCGAGTCGCTGACAATTGTTTTAATATTTTTTCAAAGCTGCGGAAAGTGCGTAAGTCGAACACGTCCACAAACTGTGTTTTCATGTGATTATCTCCAAATATAGTGAAGGAGTGTTTTTGGATTTTTATTGGAACATGAAGCAGAATGTGTTTTGAGTAAATTTTGAAAGTTGCAAGTCGCTGGCAATTGTTTTAATATTTTTTCAAAGCGGCGGAAAGTGCGTAAGTCCAACACGTCCACAAACTGTGTTTTCGTGCGATTATCTCTAAATCTACTGAAGGGGTGTTTTTGGGATTTTATTGGAACATGAAGCAGAATGTATTTTGAGTAAATTTTGAAAGTTTCAAGTCGCTGGCAATTGTTTTAATATTTTTTCAAAGCGGCGGAAAGTGCGTAAGTCCAGCACGCCCACAAACTGTGTTTCCGTGTGATTATCTCCAAATCTACTGAAGGGGTGTTTTTGGGTTTTTATTGGAACATGAAGCAGAATGTATTTTGAGTAAATTTTGAAAGTTTCAAGTCGCTGGCAATTGTTTTAATATTTTTTCAAAGCTGCGGAAAGTGCGTAAGTCCAGCACGTCCACAAACTGTGTTTTCATGTGATTATCTCCAAATCTAGTGAAGGAGTGTTTTTTGATTTTTATTGGAACATGAAGCAGAATGTATTTTGAGTAAATTTTGAAAGTTTCAAGTCGCTGGCAATTGTTTTAATATTTTTTCAAAGCGGCGGAAAGTGCGTAAGTCCAGCACGTCCACAAACTGTGTTTTCATGTGATTATCTCCAAATCTAGTGAAGGGGTGTTTTTGGGTTTTTATTGGAACATGAAGCAGAATGTGTTTTGAGTAAATTTTGAAAGTTTCAAGTCGCTGGCAATTGTTTTAATATTTTTTCAAAGCGGCGGAAAGTGCGTAAGTCCAGCACGTCCACAAACTGTGTTTTCATGTGATTATCTCCAAATCTAGTGAAGGGGTGTTTTTGGGTTTTTATTGGAACATGAAGCAGAATGTGTTTTGAGTAAATTTTGAAAGTTTCAAGTCGCTGGCAATTGTTTTAATATTTTTTCAAAGCGGCGGAAAGTGCGTAAGTCCAGCACGTCCACAAACTGTGTTTTCATGTGATTATCTCCAAATCTAATGAAGGGGTGTTTTTGGGTTTTTATTGGATCATGAAGCAGAATGTATTTTGAGTAAATTTTGAAAGTTTCAAGTCGCTGGCAATTGTTTTAATATTTTTTCAAAGCGGCGGAAAGTGCGTAAGTCCAGCACGTCCACAAACTGTGTTTTCATGTGATTATCTCCAAATCTAGTGAAGGGGTGTTTTTGGGTTTTTATTGGAACATGAAGCAGAATGTGTTTTGAGTAAATTTTGAAAGTTTCAAGTCGCTGGCAATTGTTTTAATATTTTTTCAAAGCGGCGGAAAGTGCGTAAGTCCAGCACGTCCACAAACTGTGTTTTCATGTGATTATCTCCAAATCTAATGAAGGGGTGTTTTTGGGTTTTTATTGGATCATGAAGCAGAATGTATTTTGAGTAAATTTTGAAAGTTTCAAGTCGCTGGCAATTGTTTTAATATTTTTTCAAAGCTGCGGAAAGTGCGTAAGTCCAACACGTCCACAAACTGTGTTTTCATGTGATTATCTCCAAATCTAGTGAAGGGGTGTTTTTGGGTTTTTATTGGAACATGAAGCAGAATGTGTTTTGAGTAAATTTTGAAAGTTTCAAGTCGCTGGCAATTGTTTTAATATTTTTTCAAAGCGGCGGAAAGTGCGTAAGTCCAGCACGTCCACAAACTGTGTTTTCATGTGATTATCTCCAAATCTAGTGAAGGGGTGTTTTTGGGTTTTTATTGGAACATGAAGCAGAATGTGTTTTGAGTAAATTTTGAAAGTTTCAAGTCGCTGGCAATTGTTTTAATATTTTTTCAAAGCGGCGGAAAGTGCGTAAGTCCAGCACGTCCACAAACTGTGTTTTCATGTGATTATCTCCAAATCTAATGAAGGGGTGTTTTTGGGTTTTTATTGGATCATGAAGCAGAATGTATTTTGAGTAAATTTTGAAAGTTTCAAGTCGCTGGCAATTGTTTTAATATTTTTTCAAAGCTGCGGAAAGTGCGTAAGTCCAACACGTCCACAAACTGTGTTTTCATGTTATTATCTCCAAATCTAATGAAGGGGTGTTTTTGGGTTTTTATTGGATCATGAAGCAGAATGTATTTTGAGTAAATTTTGAAAGTTTCAAGTCGCTGGCAATTGTTTTAATATTTTTTCAAAGCTGCGGAAAGTGCGTAAGTCCAACACGTCCACAAACTGTGTTTTCATGTGATTATCTCTAAATCTACTGCAGGAGTGTTTTTGGGTTTTTATTGGAACATGAAGCAGAATGTGTTTTGAGTAAATTTTGAAAGTTTCAAGTCGCTGGCAATTGTTTTAATATTTTTTCAAAGCTGCGGAAAGTGCGTAAGTCCAGCACGTCCACAAACTGTGTTTTCATGTGATTATCTCCAAATCTAGTGAAGGAGTGTTTTTTGATTTTTATTGGAACATGAAGCAGAATGTATTTTGAGTAAATTTTGAAAGTTTCAAGTCGCTGGCAATTGTTTTAATATTTTTTCAAAGCGGCGGAAAGTGCGTAAGTCCAGCACGTCCACAAACTGTGTTTTCATGTGATTATCTCCAAATCTAGTGAAGGGGTGTTTTTGGGTTTTTATTGGAACATGAAGCAGAATGTATTTTGAGTAAATTTTGAAAGTTTCAAGTCGCTGGCAATTGTTTTAATATTTTTTCAAAGCGGCGGAAAGTGCGTAAGTCCAGCACGTCCACAAACTGTGTTTTCATGTGATTATCTCCAAATATAGTGAAGGAGTGTTTTTGGATTTTTATTGGAACATGAAGCAGAATGTGTTTTGAGTAAATTTTGAAAGTTTCAAGTCGCTGGCAATTGTTTTAATATTTTTTCAAAGCGGCGGAAAGTGCGTAAGTCCAGCACGTCCACAAACTGTGTTTTCATGTGATTATCTCCAAATCTAGTGAAGGGGTGTTTTTGGGTTTTTATTGGAACATGAAGCAGAATGTGTTTTGAGTAAATTTTGAAAGTTTCAAGTCGCTGGCAATTGTTTTAATATTTTTTCAAAGCGGCGGAAAGTGCGTAAGTCCAGCACGTCCACAAACTGTGTTTTCATGTGATTATCTCCAAATCTAGTGAAGGGGTGTTTTTGGGTTTTTATTGGAACATGAAGCAGAATGTATTTTGAGTAAATTTTGAAAGTTTCAAGTCGCTGGCAATTGTTTTAATATTTTTTCAAAGCGGCGGAAAGTGCGTAAGTCCAGCACGTCCACAAACTGTGTTTTCATGTGATTATCTCCAAATATAGTGAAGGAGTGTTTTTGGATTTTTATTGGAACATGAAGCAGAATGTGTTTTGAGTAAATTTTGAAAGTTTCAAGTCGCTGGCAATTGTTTTAATATTTTTTCAAAGCGGCGGAAAGTGCGTAAGTCCAGCACGTCCACAAACTGTGTTTTCATGTGATTATCTCCAAATATAGTGAAGGAGTGTTTTTGGATTTTTATTGGAACATGAAGCAGAATGTATTTTGAGTAAATTTTGAAAGTTTCAAGTCGCTGGCAATTGTTTTAATATTTTTTCAAAGCTGCGGAAAGTGCGTAAGTCCAACACGTCCACAAACTGTGTTTTCATGTGATTATCTCTAAATCTACTGCAGGAGTGTTTTTGGGTTTTTATTGGAACATGAAGCAGAATGTGTTTTGAGTAAATTTTGAAAGTTTCAAGTCGCTGGCAATTGTTTTAATATTTTTTCAAAGCGGCGGAAAGTGCGTAAGTCCAGCACGTCCACAAACTGTGTTTTCATGTGATTATCTCCAAATATAGTGAAGGAGTGTTTTTGGATTTTTATTGGAACATGAAGCAGAATGTGTTTTGAGTAAATTTTGAAAGTTTCAAGTCGCTGGCAATTGTTTTAATATTTTTTCAAAGCGGCGGAAAGTGCGTAAGTCCAGCACGTCCACAAACTGTGTTTTCATGTGATTATCTCCAAATCTAGTGAAGGGGTGTTTTTGGGTTTTTATTGGAACATGAAGCAGAATGTATTTTGAGTAAATTTTGAAAGTTTCAAGTCGCTGGCAATTGTTTTAATATTTTTTCAAAGCGGCGGAAAGTGCGTAAGTCCAGCACGTCCACAAACTGTGTTTTCATGTGATTATCTCCAAATATAGTGAAGGAGTGTTTTTGGATTTTTATTGGAACATGAAGCAGAATGTATTTTGAGTAAATTTTGAAAGTTTCAAGTCGCTGGCAATTGTTTTAATATTTTTTCAAAGCGGCGGAAAGTGCGTAAGTCCAGCACGTCCACAAACTGTGTTTCCGTGTGATTATCTCCAAATCTACTGAAGGGGTGTTTTTGGATTTTTATTGGATCACGAAGCAGAATGTATTTTGAGTAAATTTTGAAAGTTTCAAGTCGTTGGCAATTGTTTTAATATTTTTTCAAAGCGGCGGAAAGTGCGTAAGTCCAGCACGTCCACAAACTGTGTTTTCATGTGATTATCTCCAAATCTAGTGAAGGGGTGTTATTCCGACTTTTTGTTCCAACTTTCTACCACTTACTGCTTTCTCAAAAAATGCCTGATAATTTTATTTATTTACTTCATCTTTGTCATCCTTTCTCATAAAAAAAAATTCACAGTATTACAAAACATCAAAAAAACATACTCAACAAATTTCATTTTCGTCTTGTACATATAATTGATATATTTCTTTTTAATTATTACCTGATCACTATTCCTCCCAAAGATTATGATTGTAGTAACTCACCTGAAACAAAAAAAGAAAACAATGAGTTTTTTTTTATCTTTGTAAAAAAACTGTAGAAATGAGCCTGTCATAATGTTGAAGATCTTAATCATGTACTATGTAAAAAAAAAACTGTATTTTGTTACACCTGGTATATGGAGGTAGTATTAATCACGTACGATTTTATAAAAAAAATTGACTAGAAAATGTATGTTTAAATGCATGTTGTCTACCGGCTTCAGGAAGGTCTTAGTACATAATGTCAAAGAATCGGAAGTTCTTATGATGCAAAATCGTAAATTCTGCGGAGAGATCGCTCCGAGAAGCGCAAGGACATTGTTGAGAGGGCGCAGCAACTTTCCATCCGTTTGACGGACGGACACGCACGTCTCCGCCGCAGCCAAGAGAACGAATAAGTTGTAATATATTATTTCATAAAACATTAATTAATCTTTACTGGTAAGTAATTAGCATGGCAAAATTTGCAGAAGCTTTAGATTAAACTCTGAATGAGGAGATGGTAATTAGGACAATAATTGCCCCCTTTAAATTGAAGAGAGAGAGAGAGGGAGAGTGAGTTAAACTGACTTTGCCTCTCCCACTTCATCGAGATTTAGATTAGGCATGCACGCCATCATTTGCATTTAATCTGCAATATGCCATTCAAGAACAAGTTTCCTCAATAATTACCAGCGAAATTTACCAATAATTCAACTTCTAAAGTCCTTAAAATATAAACCGCAATATTCGAGTATTTGGATTTAATTCATTTGTGACAATATTCCATTCAAGTAGAAGTTTCCTCAATAATTACCACTGACAGTGTCACCAGAAAAACTCAAGTGAATTTAAGACGATTTGAACACATCTGATATTTTTTAACTGTCATTTGAAATGCAAACTTTTAAAATAAGTTAGCCATGAAAAAATGAAATTATTCAAAATGGGTGCCAGTAATAAAATAATGTTTTTTTTCTACAAAAGTTGCTCGTTTTTACTTTCTCCGTTACGAAGTACGAGAAAGTATTGTGATCGTGATTTTTTTTTTATTTTTTTTACGGAAATATCCGTTTTGGGGTCCCTAGATGCCATTTCAACAATTTCTGGAAAAATTTTTTTAGTGGCTGTGTGTGTGAGTGTGTGCGCGCTGTTTCTCAAAAACTAATAAAGCAATTGATATGAAACTTTGAACATCGGTCTTATTTGATAATCTGAAGAACTGAAAAGCTTTTGGTAAAATTTCGTACACCGGAAGTGGGCGTTTACCTTAACTGTTTTTTGTTTTTTGCCAATATTTTCTTAAATATGAAAAATATCACAAAAACATCTAAACAAACTTTGAAGACAACAAAGAAATGAACATCATTTGCTTGAAAACATTTTTCATAAAATTATTTTTATTCGAGAAAAAAATTTATTAATTTTTTTTTTAATTTTTGGTTTATAATTATAAAACGATAATAGTTACAGCAAATTTATGTTAATAATAATTGTAGAGAATGCCAAAATGAACAACTTATAAAGAATAAGATTTTTCGAAATCCCTTTAGTTTTTGAGTAAACCGAGTTTTTGAATTTGAAGTATAATTTTTCCATCTTTCATAATTTTGACGTTTTAAACGTCAGTTTCATCCGCTCGATGTACATTTAAAATATGATTTAAATTGAAAATGAAAGCATAAATATAAACGATACCATCAAGTCGGAGAAAGTAACATGATGGCCACATCACCCTTTTTATTTTATTCTTGAAATCACTTTTCAATTGACATCAAAGTATTCCGCGTTCCTAAAAAGCAACATTAAGTTATCCTTTCGTGGACATCTTGCTAATTAAATTATAAAGAGTATCGAGTTGCCCGCTCAAGTCGTGGTTGTGTTTCTCGCCAATTAATTATTAAATTAAAAAAAAGGGAAACGAGAAATAAGAAGTCTCAAAAGAAATTTCCGCGAGACCCTAATTAAGCTGCAACCCCTTTCCGCTTAATACCATTGTTTCGCTTTTAAGGGCTTTAAAGCGAAATAAATTGGCCGTTCCGGTGAAAAAAGGGATTAAGTATGAAATCACTTGGTAACGATCAAAGCGAATCGACACGTGGCAATGTTAATTATTAGGAATTATTATTTTTTTCTAGGATTTATATTAAATATTCACGTGTACATAAATTTGTTTATCATTATTATTTAACAATAATTTTCTTGTTTACAAGGCAGTGACGGTTCGCGGGTTTTTTTCTGGTACGGCCGAGGAACAAGAGGTGCTAATGTAGAAAGGTGCGGTCACGCAGCCAGCCGACCCTACCTATCTGTATTGCCACCCTTGTTACCTTGGCCGTACCAGAAAAAACCCCGCGAACCGTCACTGTTACAAGGCCTCGTTCAATTTAAATAAATAAAATTGTCCTGCAACTCATCTCCCGTCTTCTATAGCTCAGTTACTAATCAAGTTAGGATTTCAATATTTTGTAGAATATATTTGCATCCTATGATGCATTTCAGGAAATTATTTTTGATTATACAGGATGTCCCAAAAAAGGGCGACGTCATGATGATATATTTTTTTAAATTACATGCTACGTATTTTATTGCTTATTTGGGTACCTTTTATGGTTGCCTACATCCTCCTATAATTTTATTGGAATCGATTCGGGGATATCAGCAAAAAAAAACAGTTTTGCACTGTTGGTTTAAAAAATGAATAAAAAATAAAAATAGTGCCTTGTTAATAAAATCATACAAGGCGCTTATTAAATAAGGTTTGATAGTCCCGTTAACCAAGTTTGATCGATGTGAATTATACAGGGTGTCCATAATTTAGTGTCAAACTATTCAAACTTTAAAGCACTTTATTTTTCTTATTTTAAATTGGAGCCCCTGTATATTTTTACGTCATTCCGTGCGGAATTAAAAAAACAAACATTTTTCCTAATAATAACCCTGCCCCAATTCCTGACGCATTAAAAGTTATTTGCAGAAAACTCGTTTTATCAACCATTTCAATAGCCATTTTACTAAATAAAAATCGAAGGTGGCTTTGAAAAACAATTTATTGACATTAAAATTTAACAAGGTGACAAGAGACTATTTTGACTTTAGTTAAAGCATTGTTAACTTAAGTTCTTTATACTCAAGAATAATATTTTGTCATGAAAAAAATAAGTTACACCACCGAGTTTACAATCCATAGATAATCCATTACTTCTTAGTTACAGACAAGAATGGACTCCTTCAGAGTAATATTTCCCGAAATGATCATTTCTGCTTTAATTAAATGCCGAAGATGTGGGGGATGATCTTAATCTTTCGAGGTGTGTGGCGATGTGGTCGTTTCATTACGAGAATCGTAAAAGTGCAACAGTTTATGGTGGTTAATAAAACCGGCTAATAAAAATTAAATTGGGGTGGAAGGATTGAAATATCACCGCATTGGTATTATTTTTTTTTTTGATTCCACGAGATCGTAAAATCCTCGGTTAATGAAATATTTTTATGTTGAGATGTCTAAAATAAGGAAAATCCATTCATATCATCATAAATTTTATATACACCATTTTGGCGTTTAGGTGTTGCTATGCCAATTGTTTTGATGAAAGATCATAAATACAATATTTCTGAATGTGTCTGGAAACTTTCAAGTTAATTCCTCAAGTTATTAGTTCTGCACAAATTTTCTAATCGTTGAATGCAATTTTTGCTTCCTCCAGTTTAAGTTTTAGCTGTTGTGGTTTTGTTTCTAACTTTGATGTGTCAATTGTTTTGATGAAAAATCATAAATACAATATTTCTGAATGTGTCTGGAAACTTACAAGTTAATTCCTTGAGTTATTAGTTCTGCACAAATTTTCTAATCTTTGAATGCAACTTTTGTTTCCTCCAGTTTAAGTTTTGGGTGTTGTGGTTTTGTTTCTAACTTTGATGTGTCAATTGTTTTGATGAAAAATCATAAATACAATATTCCTGAATGTGTTTGGAAACTTACAAGTTAATTCCTCACGTTATTAGTTCTGCACAAATTTTCTAATCTTTGAATGCAACTTTTGCTTCCTCCAGTTTAAGTTTTAGGTGTTGTGGTTTTGTTTCTAACTTTGATGAGTCAATTGTTTTGATGAAAAATCATAAATACAATATTCCTGAATGTGTTTGGAAACTTACAAGTTAATTCCTCACGTTATTAGTTCTGCACAAATTTTCTAATCTTTGAGTGCAATTTTTCCTTCCTCCAGTTTAAGTTTTAGGTGTTGTGGTTTTGTTTCTAACTTTGATGTGTCAATTGTTTTGATGAAAAATCATAAATACAATATTCCTGAATGTGTTTGGAAACTTACAAGTTAATTCCTCACGTTATTAGTTCTGCACAAATTTTCTAATCTTTGAATGCAACTTTTGCTTCCTCCAGTTTAAGTTTTGGGTGTTGTGGTTTTGTTTCTAACTTTGATGTGTCAATTGTTTTGATGAAAAATCAGAAATACGATATTCCTGAATGTGTTTGGAAACTTACAAGTTAATTCCTCACGTTATTAGTTCTGCACAAATTTTCTAATCTTTGAATGCAACTTTTGCTTCCTCCAGTTTAAGTTTTGGGTGTTGTGGTTTTGTTTCTAACTTTGATGTGTCAATTGTTTTGATGAAAAATCAGAAATACAATATTTCTGAATCTGTCTGGAAACTTTCAAGTTAATTCCTCAAGTTATTAGTTCTGCACAAATTTTCTAATCTTTGAATGCAAATTTTCCTTCCTCTAATTTAAGTTTTAGGTGTTGTGGTTTTGTTTCTAACTTTGATGTGTCAATTGTTTTGATGAAAAATCAGAAATACAATATTTCTGAATGTGTTTGGAAACTTTCAAGTTAATTCCTCAAGTTATTAGTTCTGCACAAATTTTCTAATCATTGAATGCAATTTTTCCTTCCTCCAGTTTAAGTTTTAGGTGTTGTGGTTTTGTTTCTAACTTTGATGTGTCAATTGTTTTGATGAAAAATCAGAAATACAATATTTCTGAATGTGTCTGGAAACTTTCAAGTTAATTCCTCAAGTTATTAGTTCTGCACAAATTTTCTAATCTTTGAATGCAAATTTTCCTTCCTCTAATTTAAGTTTTAGTTGTTGTGGTTTTGTTTCTAACTTTGATTTGTCAATTGTTTTGATGAAAAATCAGAAATACAATATTTCTGAATCTGTCTGGAAACTTTCAAGTTAATTCCTCAAGTTATTAGTTCTGCACAAATTTTCTAATCTTTGAATGCAACTTTTGCTTCCTCCAGTTTAAGTTTTGGGTGTTGTGGTTTTGTTTCTAACTTTGATGTGTCAATTGTTTTGATGAAAAATCAGAAATACAATATTTCTGAATGTGTTTGGAAACTTTCAAGTTAATTCCTCAAGTTATTAGTTCTGCACAAATTTTCTAATCTTTGAATGCAAATTTTCCTTCCTCTAATTTAAGTTTTAGTTGTTGTGGTTTTGTTTCTAACTTTGATTTGTCAATTGTTTTGATGAAAAATCAGAAATACAATATTTCTGAATGTGTCTGGAAACTTACAAGTTAATTCCTCAAGTTATTAGTTCTGCACAAATTTTCTAATCTTTGAATGCAAATTTTCCTTCCTCTAATTTAAGTTTTAGTTGTTGTGGTTTTGTTTCTAACTTTGATTTGTCAATTGTTTTGATGAAAAATCAGAAATACAATATTTCTGAATCTGTCTGGAAACTTTCAAGTTAATTCCTCAAGTTATTAGTTCTGCACAAATTTTCTAATCTTTGAATGCAAATTTTCCTTCCTCTAATTTAAGTTTTAGGTGTTGTGGTTTTGTTTCTAACTTTGATGTGTCAATTGTTTTGATGAAAAATCAGAAATACAATATTTCTGAATGTGTTTGGAAACTTTCAAGTTAATTCCTCAAGTTATTAGTTCTGCACAAATTTTCTAATCATTGAATGCAATTTTTCCTTCCTCCAGTTTAAGTTTTAGGTGTTGTGGTTTTGTTTCTAACTTTGATGTGTCAATTGTTTTGATGAAAAATCAGAAATACAATATTTCTGAATGTGTCTGGAAACTTTCAAGTTAATTCCTCAAGTTATTAGTTCTGCACAAATTTTCTAATCTTTGAATGCAAATTTTCCTTCCTCTAATTTAAGTTTTAGTTGTTGTGGTTTTGTTTCTAACTTTGATTTGTCAATTGTTTTGATGAAAAATCAGAAATACAATATTTCTGAATCTGTCTGGAAACTTTCAAGTTAATTCCTCAAGTTATTAGTTCTGCACAAATTTTCTAATCTTTGAATGCAACTTTTGCTTCCTCCAGTTTAAGTTTTGGGTGTTGTGGTTTTGTTTCTAACTTTGATGTGTCAATTGTTTTGATGAAAAATCAGAAATACAATATTTCTGAATGTGTTTGGAAACTTTCAAGTTAATTCCTCAAGTTATTAGTTCTGCACAAATTTTCTAATCTTTGAATGCAAATTTTCCTTCCTCTAATTTAAGTTTTAGTTGTTGTGGTTTTGTTTCTAACTTTGATTTGTCAATTGTTTTGATGAAAAATCAGAAATACAATATTTCTGAATGTGTCTGGAAACTTACAAGTTAATTCCTCAAGTTATTAGTTCTGCACAAATTTTCTAATCATTGAATGCAATTTTTCCTTCCTCCAGTTTAAGTTTTAGGTGTTGTGGTTTTGTTTCTAACTTTGATATGTCAATTGTTTTGATGAAAAATCATTAATACAATATTCCTGAATGTGTTTGGAAACTTACAAGTTAATTCCTCAAGTTATTAGTTCTGCACAAATTTTCTAATCATTGAATGCAATTTTTCCTTCCTCCAGTTTAAGTTTTAGGTGTTGTGGTTTTGTTTCTAACTTTGATGTGTCAATTGTTTTGATGAAAAATCAGAAATACAATATTTCTGAATGTGTCTGGAAACTTACAAGTTAATTCCTCAAGTTATTAGTTCTGCACAAATTTTCTAATCATTGAATGCAATTTTTCCTTCCTCCAGTTTAAGTTTTAGGTGTTGTGGTTTTGTTTCTAACTTTGATGTGTCAATTGTTTTGATGAAAAATCATAAATACAATAATTCTGAATCTGTCTGGAAACTTTCAAGTTAATTCCTCACGTTATTAGTTCTGCACAAATTTTCTAATCTTTGAATGCAATTTTTGCTTCCTCCAGTTTAAGTTTTAGTTGTTGTGGTTTTGTTTCTAACTTTGATGTGTCAATTGTTTTGATGAAAAATCAGAAATACAATATTTCTGAATGTGTCTGGAAACTTACAAGTTAATTCCTCAAGTTATTAGTTCTGCACAAATTTTCTAATCTTTGAATGCAATTCTTCCTTCCTCTAATTTAAGTTTTAAGTGTTGTGGTTCTGTTTCTAACTTTGATTTGTCAATTGTTTTGATGAAAAATCACAAATACAATATTTCTGAATGTGTCTGGAAACTTTCAAGTTAATTCCTCAAGTTATTAGTTCTGCACAAATTTTCTAATCTTTGAATGCAATTTTTGCTTCCTCCAGTTTAAGTTTTAGTTGTTGTGGTTTTGTTTCTAACTTTGATGTGTCAATTGTTTTGATGAAAAATCAGAAATACAATATTTCTGAATGTGTCTGGAAACTTTCAAGTTAATTCCTCAAGTTATTAGTTCTGCACAAATTTTCTAATCTTTGAATGCAATTTTTGCTTCCTCCAGTTTAAGTTTTAGTTGTTGTGGTTTTGTTTCTAACTTTGATGTGTCAATTGTTTTGATGAAAAATCAGAAATACAATATTTCTGAATGTGTCTGGAAACTTTCAAGTTAATTCCTCAAGTTATTAGTTCTGCACAAATTTTCTAATCTTTGAATGCAATTTTTGCTTCCTCCAGTTTAAGTTTTAGGTGTTGTGGTTTTGTTTCTAACTTTGATATGTCAATTGTTTTGATGAAAAATCAGAAATACAATATTTCTGAATGTGTCTGGAAACTTTCAAGTTAATTCCTCAAGTTATTAGTTCTGCACAAATTTTCTAATCTTTGAATGCAATTTTTGCTTCCTCCAGTTTAAGTTTTAGTTGTTGTGGTTTTGTTTCTAACTTTGATGTGTCAATTGTTTTGATGAAAAATCAGAAATACAATATTTCTGAATGTGTCTGGAAACTTTCAAGTTAATTCCTCAAGTTATTAGTTCTGCACAAATTTTCTAATCTTTGAATGCAATTTTTGCTTCCTCCAGTTTAAGTTTTAGTTGTTGTGGTTTTGTTTCTAACTTTGATGTGTCAATTGTTTTGATGAAAAATCAGAAATACAATATTTCTGAATGTGTCTGGAAACTTTCAAGTTAATTCCTCAAGTTATTAGTTCTGCACAAATTTTCTAATCTTTGAATGCAATTTTTGCTTCCTCCAGTTTAAGTTTTAGTTGTTGTGGTTTTGTTTCTAACTTTGATTTGTCAATTGTTTTGATGAAAAATCAGAAATACAATATTTCTGAATGTGTCTGGAAACTTACAAGTTAATTCCTCGAGTTATTAGTTCTGCACAAATTTTCTAATCGTTGAATGCAATTTTTGCTTCCTCCAGTTTAAGTTTTAGCTGTTGTGGTTTTGTTTCTAACTTTGACGTGTCAATTGTTTTGATGAAAAATCAGAAATACAATATTTCTGAATGTGTCTGGAAACTTTCAAGTTAATTCCTCAAGTTATTAGTTCTGCACAAATTTTCTAATCGTTGAATGCAATTTTTGCTTCCTCCAGTTTAAGTTTTAGCTGTTGTGGTTTTGTTTCTAACTTTGACGTGTCAATTGTTTTGATGAAAAATCAGAAATACAATATTTCTGAATGTGTCTGGAAACTTACAAGTTAATTCCTCAAGTTATTAGTTCTGCACAAATTTTCTAATCGTTGAATGCAATTTTTGCTTCCTCCAGTTTAAGTTTTAGCTGTTGTGGTTTTGTTTCTAACTTTGACGTGTCAATTGTTTTGATGAAAAATCAGAAATACAATATTTCTGAATGTGTCTGGAAACTTACAAGTTAATTCCTCAAGTTATTAGTTCTGCACAAATTTTCTAATCATTGAATGCAATTTTTCCTTCCTCCAGTTTAAGTTTTAGGTGTTGTGGTTTTGTTTCTAACTTTGATGTGTCAATTGTTTTGATGAAAAATCATAAATACAATAATTCTGAATCTGTCTGGAAACTTTCAAGTTAATTCCTCACGTTATTAGTTCTGCACAAATTTTCTAATCGTTGAATGCAATTTTTGCTTCCTCCAGTTTAAGTTTTAGCTGTTGTGGTTTTGTTTCTAACTTTGACGTGTCAATTGTTTTGATGAAAAATCAGAAATACAATATTTCTGAATGTGTCTGGAAACTTACAAGTTAATTCCTCAAGTTATTAGTTCTGCACAAATTTTCTAATCTTTGAATGCAATTTTTGCTTCCTCCAGTTTAAGTTTTAGTTGTTGTGGTTTTGTTTCTAACTTTGATTTGTCAATTGTTTTGATGAAAAATCAGAAATACAATATTTCTGAATGTGTCTGGAAACTTACAAGTTAATTCCTCGAGTTATTAGTTCTGCACAAATTTTCTAATCGTTGAATGCAATTTTTGCTTCCTCCAGTTTAAGTTTTAGCTGTTGTGGTTTTGTTTCTAACTTTGACGTGTCAATTGTTTTGATGAAAAATCAGAAATACAATATTTCTGAATGTGTCTGGAAACTTTCAAGTTAATTCCTCAAGTTATTAGTTCTGCACAAATTTTCTAATCGTTGAATGCAATTTTTGCTTCCTCCAGTTTAAGTTTTAGCTGTTGTGGTTTTGTTTCTAACTTTGACGTGTCAATTGTTTTGATGAAAAATCAGAAATACAATATTTCTGAATGTGTCTGGAAACTTACAAGTTAATTCCTCAAGTTATTAGTTCTGCACAAATTTTCTAATCGTTGAATGCAATTTTTGCTTCCTCCAGTTTAAGTTTTAGTTGTTGTGGTTTTGTTTCTAACTTTGATTTGTCAATTGTTTTGATGAAAAATCAGAAATACAATATTTCTGAATGTGTCTGGAAACTTACAAGTTAATTCCTCGAGTTATTAGTTCTGCACAAATTTTCTAATCGTTGAATGCAATTTTTGCTTCCTCCAGTTTAAGTTTTAGCTGTTGTGGTTTTGTTTCTAACTTTGACGTGTCAATTGTTTTGATGAAAAATCAGAAATACAATATTTCTGAATGTGTCTGGAAACTTTCAAGTTAATTCCTCAAGTTATTAGTTCTGCACAAATTTTCTAATCGTTGAATGCAATTTTTGCTTCCTCCAGTTTAAGTTTTAGCTGTTGTGGTTTTGTTTCTAACTTTGACGTGTCAATTGTTTTGATGAAAAATCAGAAATACAATATTTCTGAATGTGTCTGGAAACTTACAAGTTAATTCCTCAAGTTATTAGTTCTGCACAAATTTTCTAATCATTGAATGCAATTTTTCCTTCCTCCAGTTTAAGTTTTAGGTGTTGTGGTTTTGTTTCTAACTTTGATGTGTCAATTGTTTTGATGAAAAATCATAAATACAATAATTCTGAATCTGTCTGGAAACTTTCAAGTTAATTCCTCACGTTATTAGTTCTGCACAAATTTTCTAATCTTTGAATGCAATTTTTGCTTCCTCCAGTTTAAGTTTTAGTTGTTGTGGTTTTGTTTCTAACTTTGATGTGTCAATTGTTTTGATGAAAAATCAGAAATACAATATTTCTGAATGTGTCTGGAAACTTACAAGTTAATTCCTCAAGTTATTAGTTCTGCACAAATTTTCTAATCTTTGAATGCAATTCTTCCTTCCTCTAATTTAAGTTTTAAGTGTTGTGGTTCTGTTTCTAACTTTGATTTGTCAATTGTTTTGATGAAAAATCACAAATACAATATTTCTGAATGTGTCTGGAAACTTTCAAGTTAATTCCTCAAGTTATTAGTTCTGCACAAATTTTCTAATCTTTGAATGCAATTTTTGCTTCCTCCAGTTTAAGTTTTAGTTGTTGTGGTTTTGTTTCTAACTTTGATGTGTCAATTGTTTTGATGAAAAATCAGAAATACAATATTTCTGAATGTGTCTGGAAACTTTCAAGTTAATTCCTCAAGTTATTAGTTCTGCACAAATTTTCTAATCTTTGAATGCAATTTTTGCTTCCTCCAGTTTAAGTTTTAGTTGTTGTGGTTTTGTTTCTAACTTTGATGTGTCAATTGTTTTGATGAAAAATCAGAAATACAATATTTCTGAATGTGTCTGGAAACTTTCAAGTTAATTCCTCAAGTTATTAGTTCTGCACAAATTTTCTAATCTTTGAATGCAATTTTTGCTTCCTCCAGTTTAAGTTTTAGGTGTTGTGGTTTTGTTTCTAACTTTGATATGTCAATTGTTTTGATGAAAAATCAGAAATACAATATTTCTGAATGTGTCTGGAAACTTTCAAGTTAATTCCTCAAGTTATTAGTTCTGCACAAATTTTCTAATCTTTGAATGCAATTTTTGCTTCCTCCAGTTTAAGTTTTAGTTGTTGTGGTTTTGTTTCTAACTTTGATGTGTCAATTGTTTTGATGAAAAATCAGAAATACAATATTTCTGAATGTGTCTGGAAACTTTCAAGTTAATTCCTCAAGTTATTAGTTCTGCACAAATTTTCTAATCTTTGAATGCAATTTTTGCTTCCTCCAGTTTAAGTTTTAGTTGTTGTGGTTTTGTTTCTAACTTTGATGTGTCAATTGTTTTGATGAAAAATCAGAAATACAATATTTCTGAATGTGTCTGGAAACTTTCAAGTTAATTCCTCAAGTTATTAGTTCTGCACAAATTTTCTAATCTTTGAATGCAATTTTTGCTTCCTCCAGTTTAAGTTTTAGGTGTTGTGGTTTTGTTTCTAACTTTGATGTGTCAATTGTTTTGATGAAAAATCAGAAATACAATATTTCTGAATGTGTCTGGAAACTTACAAGTTAAATCCTCAAGTTATTAGTTCTGCACAAATTTTCTAATCTTTGAATGCAATTTTTCCTTCCTCTAATTTAAGTTTTAAGTGTTGTGGTTCTGTTTCTAACTTTGATTTGTCAATTGTTTTGATGAAAAATCATAAATACAATATTTCTGAATGTGTCTGGAAACTTTCAAGTTAATTCCTCACGTTATTAGTTCTGCACAAATTTTCTAATCTTTGAATGCAATTTTTCCTTCCTCCAGTTTAAGTTTTAGTTGTTGTGGTTTTGTTTCTAACTTTGATGTGTCAATTGTTTTGATGAAAAATCAGAAATACAATATTTCTGAATGTGTCTGGAAACTTTCAAGTTAATTCCTCAAGTTATTATTTCTGCATACATTTTCCGATCGATCGAATGAATAAATTGACACTAAATTTTGAACACCCTGTATAATTCCCATCAATGAAACTGTTGATAATGCACATTATTACAAGTTTTATTAGTTAACAGTTGATTGTATAATAATAATAACATTATCATACGACTAGGTTGATGGTAATTTCATTATTATTAACATCGATTTGTGGTAATTCGGTTAAAATCGCATTGTCTATTCAGTGTGTACATGTGTTTAATTTTTAATTATGTTGGCGCCGCTCGGTTAAGTGCTCTGCGGTGTTAAATGCCGTTTAAAACCAATTATCGTCAGCCAACATTAGATATTTATGGCGATGATTATCATAAATTAATTCATTCAGTTCGCAACTGTTGATTCGTACATTCTATTGATTCTGATTCGTTAATTTAATTTACGTTAATTGCATACAGTGCGCTTCTTGTAATTTGATGGGAATTTCAGTATTACAATATTAATAATTTTCAGTTCACATTCATCATTTTTTTTTTAAATTTAAACTTATGACCCTTTATTTGCCAAATAATTAAGAAACGATTGCGAAAGTTAAAGGGAATAAATTAAAATCGATTGGTTTATTAAACGATTCCTGGTGTTTGTATTTAAGTTCACTAACTCTTCGACTGTTTTAATTAGAAAATGTATGCATGCGATTAATCACCGCATTTGAAATTCGTTCAATATTTATTGTTTTTTTTTATATCTAAAACATTGTTTAATATTCCCAAAAACTATAAGTTTTCCTCAATTTTAACGTTTGAAACAAACTTTTTCCAAGTATACGTGTACAGGAAAAATAACACAAAGAAAAATTACGGCGATCAATCAATCGCACTTCATTGACAGACCAGTTGTTTCCATCCACCCTCGTGGTAGTTGAAAATTGACGAAAATAAAAGTTCCTTAATTAAATTCCAGGGGGGTGCGAAGAAGAAATTAATTAAAATATTAATCAAGAGGTGGGGTACACACTAATTAGTGTTTATAGTTGCAAGTTGGCACCGCAGAGTTTAATTACAAACGGTCAACAAATTAATCCGGCGGTCACATGTTAAATTGACATGTATAAGTCAAACGAAACAAGTGAAAGCTTGTTAATTAATTTTTTTTTGTGAATAGTAAACACAGGGTGATTGCGATGTGTTGTTTCATTATTTTCGTAGTGTTTACCATTCTATAGCAAGAACTACAAATGGGCGCGTTTTTACCCATCACAATAATTCCCTTAAAAATTGTTTTTTTTTAAGAAACTGAAACTTAAAGTAAAGATTGGGCCTTCATTTGTCGATACAAATTTGAAGTTAATATTGCATGTTCATCTGTCATTACAGGAATTTTCAAAAATCCACAGCTGTTGTTTATATATTTTTTTAAATTAGAAAGGAATTCATGAAGTTTTGAAATGGCCGCGTTTTCACCATATCACAAGTCGCTTGAAAATTGAGTTTTTTTAAAAAACCGAAATTTAAATTTAAGATTAGAGCTTCATCTATCGATACAGGAATTTTCAAAAATCCACAGCTGTTGTTTATATATTTTTTAAAATCAGAAAAGAATTTATGAAGTTTTGAAATGGGCGCGTTTTCACCATATCACAAGTCGCTTGAAAATTGAGTTTTTTCAAAAAACCGAAATTTATATTTAAGATTAGACATTCATCTATCCATACAGGAATTTTCAAAAATTCACAGCTGTTCTTTATATATTTTTTAAAATCAGAAAAGAATTTATGACGTTTTGAAATGGGCGCGTTTTCACCATATCACAAGTCGCTTGATAATTGAGTTTTTTTCAAAAAAACGAAATTTAAATTTAAGATTAGAGCTTCATCTATCGACACAGGAATTTTTAAAAAACCACATCTGTAGTAGATAGGTGAGGCAGGTACTGGCTAATTTAACATGTATTTTCCCCATAAGGATTTACAAATTTTCAAAAACGAAACCGGCGCCAGTCTGTCTAGTGGAATTCATTAATTTTGTTTCCCACGCTTGTGAGTCATAAATAATCTTTCCTTAATTAGATTTTGGTGCCAGTTTGTCTAGCAATGGTGTGGAATTAAATCATAAATAATCTTTCCTTAATTATACATGTCTAATTAAATCACCTGTCACTGAGAGTTTTTTCGACATCGTCGTTTGTGGAATACCGACATTAAAATATATTTTACGAATTCATCATAAATAATCTAGGCGAAATATGTGAGTTAATTAACATGCATACTATATAAGCTTGAGATCTTGTACGCTCCTTCAGTTCATATCATCTCTTGAGAAAAATATTATCTACAATGAGTTTTCTAAACAAATTAAACAAAATTGGTGAAATTAAACAATTTGTGAAAGTGAAAGACTTGGAAGTTGAAAAAAAATATCAAATTATAAGTGTAAAGAAAATTAAATCAAAATTTGGTGTAGCGTTAACGTGTGAACTTGAAATTGGGGTTCTAATTTTACCTTCAAGATTTTCTAATCTCAGTGAAAGTGATTTTGAAGATGAATTAAAAAAAGGGCTCTGTATTTATACTAAAAAAGAAGAAGAAGGACAGTATCCATCAGTTTTCTTCGACAATTAATCATTATGGTGATTAAAAAGTGTGCAAAAAGAAACACAATTATTCTGGATCGTCATTGTTTGGTGAAACAGATTGCAACCTTTGAGAGAAGATTGCATCAAATTAAACGGGATATTTTATATTTAGAAAACGTAAATTTAATTTCAAGAAAAATGTGTTTATTAAATTTAAATAAGTGTAGATATTATATTAAGGATAAAAAGCGTGAAAAATAAATGTAACCTTTAACTTTTGAACTTGTTTTAATCTTACCTGATTTGTAAAGTAAAAGACTTAATCAATGTAAGAGGATTTTACCATATTAAACAGGATATTTTAAGTTTAATAACATAACTTTAATTTCAAACAAAATATATATTGTAAAACACTAAGCATCATTGTTAAAAATTAATGAAATGAATAATTAATCACTAAGAATTGATTTGTATTTAAAAACTACGCGTACAATTGTTAAAATTAATGTAGCAACAATTAACAATAAAATTATTTGAATTACATATAACGAGATGTCAATTATATTACAAACCCAATCACTACCAATTTCTCTCTTTATAGGATGTTTTATCTTAGGAGTGACAAACTCAATATCCAACTCTTCCTTGAAATTATATAATTGGCAATTCTCGGTGCTATTAATTTTTTCAAGCAGACTCGATAACGTTTCTGAAGCTAAAAGAAAAAATAAATTAATTCAGTCACACACACACACACACACACACACACACACACACACACACACACACATAATACTTACTAAACAACTCCGTGAAACAATATCCGACATCATTCTTTAATAAGGCTTTTAAGTCCATCCAAAAATTATAATTTTCATTAATGTTATAACTTTTTACAGAGCATCGTTTATTTGCATTAACAATATTGTTATACTCATCTAAACCTATATTTAATTCAGAGTTACTGTACTCTGAACTAATTATTAATAAAACAATAATCAATTTAATCATAATTGAACTGCAGAGGAGCGTATACTAAATACTAATTAAAAATTAATATGTATGTTGAAACTTGAATTGCTGATCATACATTTTTATATTGCTTAAATAAAAAGCGTATGTCAGCTATACAAATCTACGTCTATCTGCTAATCTAAATTCATAAATACTTTTAGTAACAACTCTTTTTAATCTCAAAAGAATTAATACTAAAAGTGATATAAATATTAAAAGGATAATAATTATTCCGATATTAATATATCTATAAAAATAGCAATGTTTTATAGGTCTCGATGAGTTATCATCTAATGCAGACGTGGATGTTTCAATAGGGGGGAAAGTAGGATTAGACATTTTACATGTGTCTACTACACTCATTTGCAAACCGGAAAACCAATCCATTATTAATTTGTTCCTTTCATGTTGTTTATAGTATTTTATTCCTGCAAATGTGGTAATAAAATTTTTATGTAAAAAAAAATAAAAAAATTACCTGTCTTATGCAGTATGCACTGAGCCAAATCTGACGATATAAAATACTTTAATAATTTTATATTTTCAATTTCCGAAGTTCTAACATTATTTATTGATTTACAATCTTCCAGTTTTCGCAGCTCTTGCAAATACTCGCTCAATTTTATTCGAACGTTAGCTTCATATTGAAATGTTAGCGTGTATTCCATCCATAAAACGATTAAAACGATTATCACTTTAAATATGCTCATGATGTTAATGTCACTAAAATCTTGCAGCAATTAAAATTGTTATAAAACGTTTGTACAATTATAAAACGAATAGTAAGCAAGTGACTGTGCAATGAACAATTACATATTACTTTACGCAATAATAAACCAAACGCTTCATATTTCAAAACCGAATGAGGCAATTGATTGTTTTGCATGTTTTAATAAAAATGAATCTTGGCCCGATAACTGGATGCGAATGTTTATAAATTATACCACTTTTCCACCCTCATGTTCTTTGCAATTAAACGAACAAAAATTTGTTAAATTTAGCTTTTATTTAAGAAACGCAAGTTATTTAACAACCAACGAAATCTCTTTAAATAATACAACTTACCTAAATGAAATAATATTTTTATCAGTTTTACTATTTTGTATTATATTTTTATCAGTTTTACTATTTTGTATTATATTTATTTACAAAAATAAGAAATGCATTGTAAACAAGTGCAGTTTTGTGAAATAACTGAAACATATTATTACAAAACAGGAATTTCGAATACGGATCATAATTATTGGATTCGAGCGAGGATGGATAGGGAGCGATTTCAGCGAAGGATAAATAATATACATATTATACTTAAACCAATTTTATTAAAACAAATAAATGATTAAAAACATGTTTTATTAAAACCCTTTACCCAAGAACTGATTACAACTAACACAATAATGATTAATATCTTTACATGACTTAAGAAAATATGGTAAACATGGCATGCAAATTAACAAACAACTCAGTGCTGCAAGAAGATGTGTTTTAAAAGTTGAAACATATTCTAAATATGATTGACACCATTTATTACAATGTAAACAGTATACAACTTGAGGTTTAGGACCATACATTATTCCACTTCAGATTTCTTTATCCAACTGTTGTGTGATGATGGGTATCCTAACCATTTAACATATAACATATTTCCTTTTCGCCTAATTACCTTTTCAACTAAATTAAAGTCAGGATGCTTGACTCGCTGTAACTCCAACTCATAAAATCCGCCTAAAATCGGTTGTCCTTCAGTGTCTTCCAATAAATACGTTGTAGGATTTGTCAGTTGCACTTTACGAACTTTAAAAATTTCATTTGACCAGTTTGTTGTATAACCTTTATCAAAAATTTTTCGATATTTGCTAATTCGAACATAATCACCTACTTTATATTTATTATCAAGTGTAGCTAATTTAATGTTATTGTATACGTCGGTTAATAAATTTTGTTTATTTACATTAACTGGTTTCATATTTATTGTAGAATGTTTTGTATTATTATATTTTAGCGTAATTTCAGGTAATAAATTAATCCATTTATGTGAACCTTGCATACTAAATTCTTTCCACATTATAGATTTTAGAGTACGATTAACTCGTTCCACTATTGAAGCTTTCATTGTGCTGTATGTTGAGTAGTGATTTATATTTAATTTTTGCATTAAAGATTTAAATTCCTTATTATAAAATTCTTTCCCTTGATCAGTTTGCAAATTGTTAGGGATATTTGGTTTAATTAATATTTTTTTCATAGCCTTAGCTACTTCAAGAGCTGTTTTGTTTTTAACTGGTTCTGTCCAAACAAATTTTGAAAATGCATCAATTATCACTAAAATATATTTAAATCCACGATTTTGTTTAGAATAAGGAATCATTTCAACTAAATCAGCTTGATATAAATCATTTAAACCTCTTATAATTACATGTCTTCTTTGGAAATTTTTACGAGCAGGTTTGTGTAATTCATTTATGAGTTGTTGCTTTCTATTCATCTTTGATTAAAGGATATTTTACTAATAATTCAACAAAAATCGTTTTAACTTTAGATACTTTTTCAATATTCAATTCACTACTTTGATGCAAGATTAAAGTGGATAAATTTTGCTGATTATACTTTTCACCATCTACAGTTAAAGTTAAATTTGGTGGAAATAACGTAAATTTTATAATTGTACCGTTTTGTACAGGAATTTTGAAAGTATCTTTTGAATATTGTAAAATATAATTTATATCAGTTGGATAAACTGATTGTCCTGAAATAATAAAGTTTACAATTCCATGCAATTTAAGATTTCTTTCACTTTGAATGTGACGACCAAACTTATTGAGAGTCATTGCAGGACTAAACTAAATTGATATATTTATAAATCTTTTATAAAATGATTTTAGCTTCACGTAGTTCTTCAATAATACTCTGAATTTCATTATCATGTGAATTATTTCCAGCTTGTTGTGAAGCAAGTAAAAGTCTTAAACGATCAACAAGTTCATTAGGATCATCCCAGTGAACATATTCAATTGGGTTAACGTTATATTTCATAACACTTCGGCCAATTCTAGAAGAACTAGGATAACTGCTTGTTCTCGGTCTAGTTGATGGTGGTGGTGGTGGTAATTTAAATAGTGGCGCAATAATGTTTTTATACTTTTCTGAGCGATTACCGGCGATTTTTCGGTTCGGATTATGATCAATTTGCACAGCAGCCGTTCGTTTAATAATGTCAGCATATTGCAGTTTATCATTTTTATTAAAACCGGTAGGCTTCTTTTTAAACATTAATTCATATAAGCCTGGAGTACCTACATATTTGATACCGTTTATTTCAAAGTCACTATTATTTGAATTAAATATTATCTCTGAATTTCCAATGAAATACTTATCTGTTTCCGTATCATGATGCACACCTTGCTGTCCAATATCAAATTTATTTTCAGTATCTTTTATATATTCTTCAATATATTGTCTAGGAAGTGGGCCAAACTGCTCCACATATTGAAGTATAGAAGCGTCTGCAATAGGACTCGGTGTTCGGGGCATTTCAAATGATTCTTCTGAAGAAACATCTCTCGTAAATACTTCCTCTTCTTCAGGAATTAGTGTTAGATTAGGATGCATAACAGAAGCATCAGGTTGAAATACCCTAGAATGCCTCCTTTTTGGTGTGCTTTCATGTTTGATTTCTGGAAGTTCTGGTTTTGCCGTAATGATTTCATGTAACTTTTTAGTTAGAGGTTTATAGGACTCTTCTAGATATTGCTCGGACTCTAAACGATTAGATTTAATTGCATCAAACTTCCTTTTTACAGACTCTCGTGCTTTGATAAGCTTTAATTTTATATCTTTATTCATACTCCTGAACGTAAATAACAAGAAAACTAAGAGGTTTTTATGTTTTTCGTGTTTGTGTGTGTGTGTGTGTGTGTGTGTGTGTGTGTGTGTGTGTGTGTCGGATGATAAGAAACTAATAAACGTGAAAAACAAAAGGTAAAAACAAGAAACTAAGATGTTTTTCGTGTTTGCGTGTCAGATGATAAGAAACTAACGTGAAAAACAAAACGTAAAAACAAGAAACTAAGTGTTTGTGTGTTAGATGTTAGTTTTTCGTGTTTGTGTGTTAGATGATAAAGGCGAAAACAAAAGGTTTTTCGTGTTAGATAAGGTTTTTCTCTTTTCGATGTTTACACTTCTAATACTCTTTTTCTAATGAAATTTAAAAATTGCGTACATTATTTTTATAATTGTATAAAATTATGAAACCCTTTTCTATATCTTCCCCAGTCTCTATCCCTATCTATTACTAAAAATCCATACTTTTCTGTCCAACACATTGAACAAATTTTTTTAAAGTCATTAAAAGACATATCAGTATTTACATGATCATCATAGATATGTTTAAGATTTAACTCATCCTGTTTAAATAAGATAATAAAATTTGAATTGTCTCTAATAAGATGTTTAGGAATATGACTATATGTTTGACAGAGATAGAAACAATCAATCAAATTATGCCGACCCATGCTGAAATAATCCCTCATAACTGATTGCTTAGAACATGCAACGTCATCAAAAATAAATATTGAATTTTTCTTTGCTTGCGATGGATGCATAATTTCATGACAATCTGTGAATTGATAGTATTCAAGTCCTCTAATAGGACTTAGTACTTTACGAAGATACTCATATTTTGGTTGATGTAACGATTTAGAGTAAATGTAAATATTTTCAAAACGTAAGCCGTTTTTATTTTCTAGTAAACTTATCATTACATTAGTTTTACCGCAATTTGAGGGTCCGCTAATGATACATCGAATATTTGAAGGAAATAAGACTCCATGTCTCTGATTTGCTGTTGTATTACGTATGATATCTAAATTTTCAACATCTAATGTAATTTCTTGTTTAACTAGCTTCATGTTTAACAATCAAATGAGTTTAGTTATATTAAAGTATATATATATATATATATACATCTATTCATTATTGAACCATCTCGCGAGAAGGTATAAAATGACTTTGAAAAGAAAATTAAACAGTCATCAATCTACTGTTACGCAAAGTGGTTGTGGTTTACTTGACAAATTGTCAGTGGAATTACATTTACCTGGATACAATTTTTGTGGTCCAGGAACAAAATTAGAGAAAAGATTAAAACGCGGTGATATAGGTATTAATACATTGGATGAAGCTTGTAAGGTTCATGATATTTCATATTCTAAAAGCCAAGATTTAAAAGAAAGACATCTAGCGGACAAAGTTTTATTGGAAGCTGCTGTTCGTAATTTACAATCTAATACAAATATAATTGCTTCAGCAGCTGTTGCAGGTATTATGAAATCCAAATTGAAACTTGGTATGGGAAAAAAGAAGGTGAAGAAACAGCGCATTATTAAGACACCTAAACAAGGAGGGTTTTTACCACTTGTATTAGCAGGTATTGGAGCCTTAGCATCTTTGTCTGGAGGAATAGCAAATGTAGTTAAAACAATCAAAGATTCTAAAGCTGCAGAAGCTCAATTACGAGAATTGAAACGACATAACTTAACTATGGAGTCTAAAAAAGGAAAAGGACTAAAAAAGAAACGGGGAAAAGGGTTATACTTAAAACCTTACACACCAAAAAACTCCTAAATAAGTTACCGAAACGAGCGCTTACAAATGTAGAATTGGAATTGTATGCTGATAAATTGAAAATTCCACATTTTAGAGGTGTATTTATGCGTGATATGTTACCTCTTCACATAAAATTAAATGAAAGTGGTATTGTTAATTTAGACAATCAAAAAAATGTAGGTACTCATTGGACATCGTACATTAAAAATAATTCAAATATCTTATATTTTGATAGTTTTGGTAACTTGAAACCTCCAAAAGAACTTGTAAAATATTTTAAGTCCTTTAATAAAAGTGTTACAATATATTACACTCGTGATAACTACCAGGCATACAATACTGAAAACTGTGGTCATTTATGCTTACAGTTTTTATATAATTACAGCAAATTATAATGTAAATTTCATTACTTAACTTACTCTTAAACAATGCACACATTTACATTAACGGGGGATACTTCTGAGTTAAATGCTCACTACAATCCACCAATTGACCTTGCAAATAATAATTATGTATTAGGTTTAATTAATTTTGAAGCTTATAATGCTATTCCAAACATAGATGAAGGAGCAAATAAATTTTATATTGATAATCAAGTTATAACATTCCCCACAGGTTCATATGAACTATCTGATATTAATAATTATATACGTCAGTATATTGCAAAAAATAATTTAGACATAAAATGTAATATTATGTCGAATATTAACACACTTACCTGTAAAATTATTACAAATAAAAAAATTGATTTCACGTTTGAAAATAGTATAGGAAGTCTACTTGGATTTAACAAAATTGTACTAAAAGATGATACTGTATATGAGTCTAGTTTACCTGTTAATATTCTTAAAATAAATACAATAAGAATTGAATGTAATATAAGTACTGGGGCATATAATAATAATAAACTTGTACACACATTACATGAATTTTTTCCATCTGTACCGTCTGGTTTTAAAATAATTGAAACCCCCCAAAATGCAATATATATGCCTATCAACACAAAAATTATTGATAACATAAGTCTTAAAATAGTGGATCAAGATGGACATTTAATCAATTTTAGAGGAGAAGTCATTACGATAAGACTGCATTTAAGACGCTCTCCAAATGGTTATTAAGTTTAATCAAAAACCTTTAAATACAGTTTTAAAAGAAAATTCTATTAGTAATCTTCAAACAACGAACCGATTAACAAGTAATAGAAAATTGTTTTTAAAATCCATAGGTTTTAAATTATTACAATGAGTATACTAAACGTTATCGAAAAAGTTAATTATGACAATTCAATTATAAACTCTGAAAAACATTCACATCTTCCTTATGCTTCAAATTCATATAATAATAATGATGAAATTAGAATACCAATTCAACAACAAGATGTTTATACACTACCGAGCGAAAGCTATATTTACATAGAGGGGAAATTGTTAAAAAAAGATGGTACAGTATCAACTACAGCAAAATTTATAAACAATGGATTTGCATTTTTGTTTGAAGAAATTCGATTTGAAATTGGCGGAAAAGTTATAGATCGAAGTAGAAATGTAGGTATTACATCTTCAATGAAAAATTATATTTCTCTTACTGCAAACGAGGATAAACACTTATATAATGCCGGATGGTTTATTGATACATATGCAGTGTCTGATGCAACATCCGGATCGTTTAATGTATGCATTCCACTAAAAAAGTTGCTTGGTTTTGCTGAAGATTTTAAAAAAATCCTTATGAATCTACGTCAAGAATTAGTATTAATAAGAAGTAACTCTGATCTTAATGCAATTTATAACACAACAGCTAATGAAGATATTAAAGTTAATATTGAAAAAATAATTTGGAAAGTACCACATATATCTGTAGCTGATGCTGAGCGATTAGCTCTTTTGAATTATGTAGATAAAGGTATTGAACTTGATGTACCATTCAGAAGTTGGGAATTGCATGAGTATCCACTTTTACAAAAAACTCAACAACATACTTGGTCAGTCAAATCTGCAACGCAATTAGAAAAACCGCGATATGCAATTGTCGGTTTTCAAACTAATCGTAAAAATAAAGCTAATAAAAATATGAGTTTATTTGATCATTGTAATTTAACTAACATGAAATTATTCTTAAACTCGGAATCATACCCCTATGAAAATTTAAATTTAAATTTTAAAAAACAGCAGTTTTCAAGTCTATATGAAATGTATGCTCAATTTCAAAATTCATATTATGATAAAAATAATGAACCACTACTTAATCCTACTCAGTTTAAAGATAATGCATCCTTAGTTGTAATTGATTGTTCACGTCAAAATGAAATTTTAAATTCAGGTAGTGTAGACATTCGAATTGAATTTGAAACAAATGAAAATGTTCCAGAGGACACTTCAGCTTATTGTTTAATACTACATGATAGAGTAATTAAATATAATCCGCTAACTGGAAATATAAGATCGCTTTAGATTATATTTTTTTAGTTTTGTGCGAGACTTTAACGAGCTAGGATATGTATTTAATAATAGATATACAAGGATTTAAAACGAGTGATAAAATTTTTACACCAAAAGAATTAGCCGCATATAATGGAACGCAAGTTTCTCATTTTGTTTTTAAACCACCATTCCAATTCGATTTATTACCTGAACATTTAAAACGACAAGCGAAATGGTTGATACATAATCATCATGCCATTAAATGGAGTTATGGATTTACACCAGTTCATCAGTTTAATGCAATTATAAAGTCGCTAACTGAAAACATCGACACCATCTGCGTAAAGGGACATGAAAAGGCATTATTTATAAAAAAATATGTTAATGTACCCGTCTTCGAATTAAACGAACAACCTGTTATCAAGTTAATGAATCCTAGTTGTTTTTCTCATTCCTCAGATAATTGTATATGCGCTTTAAGTAATGTGTATCATCTGTATGATAATTTTATAATGAAGTAAGATTCTCACGATAATTTCTTTACCATCCTTATAATATTTATGTTACAATAAAAAATAAAACGAAGAACCTGTGGCTTTTCTATCACCTAAAACGTCAATTTCCTTATAATTAATTTATGATACTCCTTATTTTTAAAATGTAATTAAAAAAATCAACGTTTAATTAATAAGATTCTCACAATAATTTCTTTATCAATTTAAGTACCACCATATTTATAATAATTTTGATGATATAAAACTTTATACAGTTGATATCTTGATATCCTTACAATTCATAAGATTCTCACGATAATTTCTTTACCATCCTTACAATTAATAAGATTCTTTCAATTTATGTTACCCTTACAGACTTTTTTCTCATTCCTCAGATGACACCTGTATGATAATTTCTTTATCAATTTATGATATCCTTCTCACAATAATTTCCTGTATTTTATATCAAATCCATATAGTTGAGTGTAATTAAAAAAAATATCAACGTTTAATATAAAAGAAAATCTTTATAATATAGACCTCAGTTTTAACATGAATCGTTTCAATCCGTATGATCGAGCAAGTTTCGTCCGCGAAAGACGTCTACATATTGAGCGGGAGCGCCAAATTCTAATGATGAATCCACGGCAGCTCCTTGAGCCGTCGACTAGACCGCCGCAACCAACACCGCCGCCGACTCCATCACCGCCGCCACCTCTATCGCCGACTCCATCACCGCCGCCGCCGACTCCATCACCGCCACCATTACCACCATCACCATCACCATCACCGCCGCCGCCGCCTCCGTCGCCGGAATTTCTTCCCGATCGTAGAGTGTTGAGGCCTGGCGCATACAATGTGAGGGGTGTATTGTATTTTGTACACCCCTTATTACAGGTGCGTGGATCGGGCCTATTTAATGTGCGATTTAGATATAGAGAGTTGTCCTCTGACGAGTCAGGGTACGATAGTGAGGAGTAAGCGGGGTGAAAGTAAAACATTTATATATTTTTTATTTTTTAATAATAAATCATTATTACATGTTTGTTTGTATTAATGGTTAAATAGTGAAAAATTGTTTTAAAAAATGGTAAGTACGTTTATAATCTTCAGGATCATCGGATGGCCATTCTCCTGAATCAGGTCCACTGAGCCAACCGACTGATTTATTTGCATTTATATTTTCCAAATTAGTTAAAATCCATTTCAGTATCTGCTGATGCGTTATTCGATCTTGAGGCTTAAAGTGTAATTTAATATTCAACTGGTTTGCTACAGTATAAAAACCTTTTAAAAAATTTGAATTTGCATAGTATATGCCATCACATAATATTTTATCAAGAAAGTATTCAATGTTCTTATAATTTACTAATAAATTAGAGCAGTTTACACATTCATTATTTAAATTATTATTACACATTTTTAATAGCAAATATACTTTATACAAGGTATTGTAAGGTAATATTTTATCATTATTAACGAAATCAGTCAATTCAGATAGTTTATCGTAACCTTTTTCTAGAAACATTTTAATAAACAAATCAAATTTCAATTTGTGTTCAAATAAACATACAATAATTTCATGAGAAGTATGTTTTAGTAACTTATAATTTAAAATATTATCACCAATATACACATGATTTAGCGCATACAATAACACACTTTCGTTTTTATTTAAAACACTATCTCTTACACTATCTATAAACACACTTTCACTTGCTTCCATCACTTTGAATTTTAAGTCATTCACGTTGGTCTGCATTCTTCAGCTTCTAAATCTATACTGCTGTATCCCCATGGAAGTGTATCCGTGTAGTTGAAATTTACAACTCGTTTATCATCATGTGGGTTTAAAATAATTTTATTTTGTTTAATTGAAAATAGGTTATGATGTTTCGATTGAATAAGATTTTGCTTTCCTCTCATTATGTAATTATTAAAAAGACAATTTTTATAATCATCAAAAGTAATTTTACGTAAACTAGGTTCGGTTACGCCTTTCGCTTTCTTTTTTTGCTGTTCATCAACTTTATATGCATACATTTTAGCTTTTAAACCCACAAATTCAGTCATAATTTTACCATTACTTTCGTCTTTCATAAGACCTAAAACTTTTTTATTAACTAACGGTATCTTATAAATGTTATTACAGTTGTAGTCAGAGGTATCAAATCTATTTAAATTTTGTTTCATAATTTCATATACATCTTGAACATTAAACTGATAAATTAATGAGTCGGTATCGGTATATAAGAGTTTAGAATTATAAGGTAATTTTGTTTTAACGAAATCGTAATGGAATTCATAAAGACTTAATTTCGAAATATCTAAGATGCACATACCAATATAAATAGGTTTATTAAATTTTATTTTAGTTTTATTCATTTCAATCACCACTAGATTTTCTTCAAAAATTTCGCAACTATGAAAATTAGGTTTAGAAATTAAAGCTTTGGCACCATGTTGACCTTCCCATTTATTTACCAGTTTAATATCCTTGTGTTTACGTACATTTTCCATCGTTTTCCCAAAGACTGCATTATTCATTAGTTTGTATTGGTTTTTCTTAAACTCGCTTGTTGCTTTTTGACGATGTTTTGTATTTAAATCTATGTAAGATTTCAACCATGGAGACTGTTTAAATTTTAATACTCTATGAATTTGCGAAAGTTTAAGACCATGTTTTAAACACTGTTTCAAATTTAAATAGTGTATAACATATTTTTCTTTTGAGAACAAAGTTGTCATTAATTTAGATTGTTTAGAACCGCTTGGTATTAGGCGTTCAGGGCAAAATGGTAAATCTTTATGTAATTCATGTAGATTAATAGGATATTCAATATCCACCTCAAAAATATATCCAATATCTGAATCTTCTTGTAAATTCATTATATCAATTTTATTAAAATCTGAAACCCACTCAAATTCCCCGTACGGTAGAGACTTGCTCATAGCCCATCCATACATATTGTTTATATCAAAATACATTAAGTATGAAGATTCTTGCGTTGAATCATAGTCTTTCATATAAATGTTGTTAGCTTTTCCATACCGATTTGAGCATTGTGCTACACCCCCCCTTATCCCTCTTTCAACAAACATCAACATGTCCACATCTGTTAGTAGTTCCAATTCAATTTTCGTTAATTTAAGCATAGCATCAAAAGCTAAACCTGGAGCAGTATAATAATGTGCTGCATCGAGATCATAAGTTTCAAGACAGCTATCTCTAAAATTTTCAAAAATATCTGCTAACAATAAGACATCACTTTTCAAATATAGGTCTGAATATTCGCCTAAATTTTTACATTTAAATTCACTCCAAACTTTCTCGGCATGTTTGAAATCTTCAACGCTAATGTTTTGATTGCGCAATTGATTATAAAATTTATCTATTGAAGGTAAAGTTTCTTCCAGTTTCTCCCAAGAATTTATATAATCATATGGGTAAACCCCCTTTTTAGACATTAACTGAAACTTGTCATTAAAATATTTTTTAGTAATTAATTTTTGATTATTTTCTAAATCAGATGATAATTTATCAATGCTACTAGCCATGAAACGAAAAGAATCAATAAATCGAAATTTTATGTTTGTATCTGCAACCGTTTTAGAGAATGAAATATACTTTTCTTTGTTAATTGGAAGTAAAGTAACTGAACCTTCAAAACCTACAGCAATTTCTTTAATTATTAAATGAGCATCATACCCACTTAAATTGTGAAATACAACTGGTATTACATGAGTGTCATTATAATTTAAATTACAACTTTGATGTGCTGCTCCTCTATATACTCCAGTTAAATGACAATGGTCTCGTACTTTAATATCATCATTAGTAAAATTACCCTCGCAAATGTGACATGTTTGTGATCTATAAAATTGAGACCATTGATCAGATGTTAATTTATCCATGGGTATGATACATAGGAATACGGTTTCTATATCTTCAGCTAAGTCTCTTAACTGCTGTACAAACCATTTTTGACAATCTGAACCACGATAACTGTTAAATTTAGATAATGAATCATCGTAACTGCATTTTAAATAATATGCAACACTCATGGCAGTATGTTTTTGATATGCACTGGTATTGTTGTTAAATTTTTCTAAAATACACTCAAAATCAGCATATATAACGAAAGGAACTTTTTCTTTATGCTTGAAATTTTTAAATTTTAATATGTTATTATCTTTTGCTGGCATTTCTATCGCACAACTATTCATATTATTGCAATATACCAAATGTCTAACTAACAAAACTTCACTGCTAAAATAGTTTAAACATCTTTCGCAAATGTATTTTTTATGTTTATTTCTATTTAACTGTGATGAAAGTAAACGTGATAAATTTTTTATCCATGCAAAATGATACATTTCATTCTCACCGAACATTAATAAATTCACAACTTTGTTGTTATCAAACTTGCTGAGATAAATTGGAACTGTTTGATGTTTCCCCCCTACCTTTTCTAGACCGTACACGTTAATTTTAATATTGTTTAATTTTTCAAATTTTTTAACTTGTTTTATTTTCATAGGAAATTCTAAACCATCATATTTTAAAACATTACTAAAGTGTGGATATGATGAAATAAGATCTGTATTTTTATTAGCAGGATAAAAACTTGATACAATTGCCCAGAGAAAACAATAGTTATCATTGTTTTTTACATTTATAACAGCCTTTTTATTTTGAATATATATAGGTAATGGCATGTAAGTACCTGTACTTATAGGATTGTAATGGTTAATATTAACTTTCAAATATAAAATTTCCAATAACGCCCAACCTGAGTCTCTCTCTTGAAAATTTTCCAATTTAGATTTAATTTTATCTATTACATTTTGATACCATTTCTTTAAATTTGTATTCACATCTATAACATTGTTTTTAGTATTAAATGTTTTTATATCTACTTCGCCAGTTTTAGGTATTATAAATTTAGCATATAATATAATATTTACTTTAATAACTGATGCTTGAAGAGCGCGTTTTATTTTAACAGCAAAACTTTTGTATGATTTTTCGAAAAATGTATTGGCGTCTTTTAATTTTAAGTTTACTATATTACCTGACCTAATTCTGCCATTGAAACAAGATTCAATGTCTTCCCACACCACAAAATTATTAGTTTCCTTAGCTATCTGCTTTAGCCTGATTCGCTGATATTTTAAAATAGAGAGATTTGATTCCAATTTATGACAGTTGTCCTTCGTTAATTTTTGCACTAATGTTTTTTTAACTAGATGTATAATTTTATTAATTTGCGTCAACCATTTTTGAGCGTCTTGCACTTTAATTAACGCTAGCGCTTGACTAATATTCTTAACGCATTTGTCGCTAATTTCACAAACTGACATGTTGAAATATTTTCTTTCTCAAGAGATGATATGAACTGAAGGAGCGTACAAGATCTCAAGCTTATATAGTATGCATGTTAATTAACTCACATATTTCGCCTAGATTATTTATGATGAATTCGTAAAATATATTTTAATGTCGGTATTCCACAAACGACGATGTCGAAAAAACTCTCAGTGACAGGTGATTTAATTAGACATGTATAATTAAGGAAAGATTATTTATGATTTAATTCCACACCATTGCTAGACAAACTGGCACCAAAATCTAATTAAGGAAAGATTATTTATGACTCACAAGCGTGGGAAACAAAATTAATGAATTCCACTAGACAGACTGGCGCCGGTTTCGTTTTTGAAAATTTGTAAATCCTTATGGGGAAAATACATGTTAAATTAGCCAGTACCTGCCTCACCTATCTACTATCTGTTTTTTATATATTTTTTAAAATAAGAAAAGAATTTATGACGTTTTGAAATGGCCGCATTTTCACCATATCACAAGTCACTTGAAAATTGAGTTTTTTCAAACAACCGAAATTTAAATTTAAGATTAGACCTTCATCTATCGATACAGGAATTTTTAAAAAACCATATCTGTTTTTTATATATTTTTTAAAATCAGAAAAGAATTAATGACGATTTGAAATGGACGCGTTTTCACCATATCACAAGTCGCTTGAAAGATGAGTTTTTTTTTCAAAAAACCGGAATTTAAATTTAAGATTAGAGCTTCATCTATCGATACAGAAATTTTTAAAAATCCACATCTGTTTTTTATATATTTTTTAAAATCAGAAAAGAATTTATGACGTTTTGAAATGGGCGCGTTTTCACCATATCACAAGTCGCTTGAAAATTGAGTTTTTTCAAAAAATTGAAATTTAAATTTAAGATTAGACCTTCATCTATCGATACAGGAATTTTCAAAAATCCACAGCTGTTGTTTATATATTTTTTTAAATTAGAAAAGAATTCATGAAGTATATCCACTGCCCTGATTTTAAGATAATTTTATTTGAAAAAACCGTAAAGTTGTGAAAGTTGTAATAATTTTGGTGACTTAAAAAAAATATAAAAACAATTGCAATCGGCTTGAAAATTTCTGAAATTGTTTATGATGCATGTCAAATTACGATTCTGTAAAAATTAGAGATATCCGCTGCACTGATTTTGAGATAATTTTGTTTGAAAAAACCGTAAAGTTGTGAAAGTTGTAATAATTTTGGTGACTTGGAAAAAATATAAAAACAATTGCAATTGGCTTGAAAATTTCTGAAATTGTCGATAATGCATGTCAAATTACGATTCTGTAAAAATTAGAGATGTCCGCTGCCCTGATTTTGAGATAATTTTATTTGAAAAAACCGTAAAGTTATGAAAGTTGTAATAATTTTAATGACTTGAAAAAAATATAAAAACAATTGCCACCGGCTTGAAAATTTCTGAAATTGTATATGATGCATGTCAAATTGGGATTCTGTGAAAATTAAATATTTCCACTGCGCAGATTTTGAGATAATTTTATTTCAAAAACGCTAAGTCGTAAAAATGAAACATATCCTATCCCCAGTCTTTGTGATAATTCAATTTAAAAAGATCGTGAAAATTTTTCGCAAAAAAAGCTTCATATTTGTTATATTTGAATAAAAAGCTGAGTAACAAGTGCTTCATAACAAGAGACCACTTGCTGATCTCCACACGCAAAAAAATTATTCAATAAAAAGCTTGAAATAAGAGTTTTTTACAAGAAACCGAAATTTAAAGTTAAGATTAGAATTTCATCCATCGATACAAGAATTTTGAAAAATCTACAGCTTTATTTTTTTTAAATTTTTCTCATGAAATGCATAAACGGACAAATATGGAAGTTTAAAAACGATAAACGAATAGATAATGAAACAGATAACCTCGAATAAAATCTGAAGACTGTTGAGGCCATAAAAAAACATCGGATTGTGTACGAGGGCAAATAATAATACTGTATTTCAAGCAGTTTCCTTTGTGCGCTTGTTTATTTTCTTATTACACCTGTTGGATGCGGGGTGGCGCGCTCGATAAAAGCCGAATCCATAATCCGTTTTTTTTTTCAAGGGAGGAACTCCCCTTTAAGCCCTCGAAGTGGCTGTCACTTCTACTCAGGTGTAATTTAGCAAAGATTTCCCTGAAAGCACCGTTTGGGATCAATGGTCACCGGACATGATCGTTTAGACACGCACTTTGCGAAAGTAATTTAAGTTCTGAAGACATTTGAAAAGTCCCGAATGAATTTTAATTAGTGTATCCAATAAAATTATCAACTGCAGTAAAAAAAAAATGGTGATGTGGCCATCATGTTACTTTCTCCGACTTGATGGTATCATGGTTTATTTGCAATTGAAATCATATTTTAAATGTACATTGAGCGGATGAAACTGACGTTTAAAACGTCAAAATTATGAAAGATGGAAAAATTATACTTCAAATTCAAAAACTCAGTTTACTCAAAAACTAAAGGGATTTCGAAAAAAACGTATTCTTTATAAGTTGTTCATTTTAGCATTCTCTGCAATTATTATTAACATAAATTTGCTGTAACTATTATCGTTTTATAATTATAAACCAAAAATTAAAAAAAATATTAATTGTTTTTCTCGAATAAAAATGATTTTATGAGAAATATTTTCAAGCAAAAGATGTTCATTTCTTTGTTGTCTTCAAAGTTTGTAAAAATGTTTTTGTGGTATTTTTCATATTTAAGAAAATATTGGCAAAAAACAAAAAACTGTTAAGGTAAACGCCCACTTCCGGTGTACGAAATTTCACCAAAAGCTCTTCAGTTCTTCAGATTATCAAATAAGACGGATGCTCAAAGTTTCATATCAATTGCACTATTAGTTTTTGAGATACAGCGCGCACAGGCAGACACACACACACACAGACACCATCACAGACACACACACACAGACACATTTTTTTTTCCAGAAATTGTTGAAATGGTATCTAGGGACCCCAAAACGGATATTTCCGTAAAAAAAATTTTTGAAAAAAAAATCACGATCACAATACTATCTCGTACTTCGTAACGAAGAAAGTAAAAAACTGATAACTCTTCAAGTCTTTTGATTGTTAATGAATAATAATTAACAGAAACATATTGCTCGTTAACTTTACTTAAAATATAAATAAAATAACGATTTGGGGAAATTTCTTAAACGAAGGTTTAAGCCTAAGCGTAAAGAAAAACTTTCGGAGCGGTTCGTAAAAAGTTTAAGAGGGCTTTACCCTAGTTTGTCACAGTTTCAATTAAGTTACGAACACATTTCTCCAAGGGCTAAAATATTTACATAAAACCATATTGTAATAGAGTTACTTTTTACACATTAAATGAACGTAAAGTGCAATGCTTTGAAATATTGTTGTCAAAATTTTATCAGCCACAGCAGCTGTGTCTTACTTTCAGAAATTCTTTAAAAATAACTGTACAAGTGCTTTCCCTGATAAAATCTTCAATATCTCAACCGGAAACAAGATGGCGTCGTTTTAAAGTTGATTATTTTTTTAGAATGGGCTGAACGTAAAGTGCAATGCTTTGTAAAAATTGTTGTCAAAATTTTATCAGCAACAGCAGATGTGTCTCACTTTCAGAAATTCTTTAAAAATAACTGTAGAAGTGTCTTCCCTAATAAAATCTTCAATTTCTCAACCGGAAACAAGATGGCGTCGGTTTAAAGTTGATCATTTTTTTAGAATGAGCTGAACGTAAAGTGCAACGCTTTGTAAAAATTGTTGTCAAAATTTTATCAGCAACAGCAGATGTGTCTCGCTTTCAGAAATTCTTTAAAAATAACTACTCAACAGCCTTCCCTAACAAAATCTTCAATATCTCAACCGGAAACAAGATGGCGTCGGTTTAAAGTTGATCATTTTTTTGATATGAGCTGAACGTAAAGTGCAACGCTTTGTAAAAATTGTTGTCAAAATTTTATCAGCAACAGCAGTTGTGTCTCACTTTCAGAAATTCTTTAAAATAACTACTCAACTGCCTTCCCTAATAAAATCTTCAATTTCTCAACCGGAAACAAGATGGCGTCGGTTTAAAATCGATTCTTTTTTAGGATGAGCTGAACGTAAAATGTGTATCTCGCAATTGAACAAATTCTAAAAATATCATCGCACGTGGAATTACCTTAAAATTTTTCAAATACTCTCAGAAATGATATATTTTTGAGAAATCAGAAAATAATCGACGGACTTTGCTTGTAAACAGAATGGCGGCACTCTGAACTTGAATTTAAGTGAGTAAAATGTGCATATCGTGTTTAAAAAAAATCTAAAAAACATCACCACACGTGGAATTACCTTCAAATTTTTCAAATGCGGTTAGAAATGAGATATTTTTGACATACCAAAAAATAATCGACGCACCGTGCTTGAAAACAAAATGGCGGCACTCTGAACTCGAATTTGAGAGTGAAATGTGCATCTCGTGATTGAAAAAATTCTAAAAATATCACCGCACGTGGAATTACCTTCAAATTTTTCCAATGTGCTTAGGAATGACATATTTTTGACATACCAAAAAATAATCGGCCCACCCTGCTTGTAGGCAAAATGGCGGCACTCTGAACTATCCAAAATATAGTGTCAAACTTTAAAGCACTTTATTTTGCTTTATTTTTAATTATAGCTTCTGTATATTAATTTTTAAATACTTTCATAATCCTCCGCAATTAATCAAAATTACTTACAAACGCACACATAATGAATAGCTCTCTCTCTTTATCAATAAAGTGATCTCAATGTGGCGGGACGAGGGTTCATAAATTATTGCATGAGATCGGGGTTGGCTGTGCACCGCGAGCACAATCAGTTCCGCGGAGGGGCGAGGGGGCTCGGGGGGTGGATTTATGTCACGGACGTGCATGAAACGTATTTATTACAGCCGCCCCGAGAGATCCTTTAATATCCTTCTTTTCCAGCGTAAATGTTTGCAAATAGGGTGGGCTCTATTGAAACACCTCTTAAGACAAATATTTGCGAGAAAACCGCGTTCTCGTTGCTTGATATTATAAAAGGTATTCCAGCGATTTTAAATCACGCCAGAACATTAGAAATTTACGTGTATTGTGTTCGCGGAGGGAAAATTGGAGCTTAGCGTTTTATGTTGTTCATGGTTTATAAATTTCTTATTGGAATTAGTGAATTTATTGTATTAAAAAAAATAATATTTTGTCATTGAAAAAATTATTCTCTAGTACAAAGAGCTTAAGTTCACAATACTCTAAACTTTTACATTACTAAAGTCGAAATAGTCTCTTGTCACCTTGTTAAATTTTAATGTCAATAAATTGTTTTTCAAAGCCACCTTCGATTTTTATTTAGTAAAATTACTGATAAAACGAGTTTTCTGCAAATAACTTTTAATGCGAACAGGGTTGTTATTAGGAAAAATGTTTGTGTTTTAATTCCGCATGGAATGACGTAAAAATATACAGGGGCTCCAATTTAAAATAAAGTGCTTTAAAGTTTGAAATGTTTGACACTAAATTTTGGACACCCTGTATAATTCATATCGATCAAACTTGGTTAACGCGACCATCAGACCTTATTTAATAAGTACCTTGTATGATTTTATTAACAAGGCACTATTTTTATTTTTTATTCATTTTTTAAAACAACAGTGCAAAACTGATTATTTTTTAGTTTTAATTTTTTTTTGCTGATATCCCTGAATCGATTCCAATAAAATTACAGGAGTATGTAGGCAACCATAAAAGGTACCCAAACAAGCTATAAAATACGTAGCATGTAATTCAAAAAAATATATCATCATGACGTCACGCTTTTTTGGGACACCCTGTATAATCAAAAATATTTTCCTGAAATGCATCATAGGATGTAAATATATTCTACAAAATATCGAAATCCTAACTTACTTAGTAACTGAGCTATACAAAACGGGAGGTGAAATGCAGGACCCTTTTAGGCAATTTTCCTTTTATCGTAACTGAAAGGTGCGCTTTTAATTAATGTCGGGTCTTAGTAACATTTGTGGATCTAATAGGGAAGGACCGTAAAATCTCCTCGTAAAGGGTTTTACCGTCCATCATCATCATCATCTCTCGAAACGGAACTTATCTTCAAAGGCGATAAACTGAATTGCTCGTGTATGATTTGCGGCCGTTAAACTTTAAACACGTTGTGTGCGAGTGTTTCGTTTTATTTCGACGTAATTGACAATTTCGATTTAAACGCCAAAATGGAAGTCGGCCAGAAATTCGTGTAAATACGAAAACATTGAGAAAATATTGTGATTGTAAAGGCAAACATCGGGAGGTATGTAATACATGTTTTCATTCAATGTAAGGAATTATATGAATAGACTCCTCGTACGTCAATTAGTCGGATTAGAGATTTTTAATTTTTGATGAAAACACGAAAAAAAGACATGAGTAAACCCCTTGAAAATTTTGTTAAAAAATGCAACTTTCTTAATAATCATCGTAGACCATTGAATTTAACTTTATTTTCATCAGAAAGACGAGAGAAATTGATTGCCGTTAAAAAATTTCAGCTATCTTCAATAGCAAAAAAATTAGTCAGTCACCATGAGGATTTTGGAAAATTTACGAAAATAATTGATTTTTCAGACTTTGATCGGCCGTAGCGGCCAAACGAAAACTCCAAATTGAACGCGGTTTGCAAATCTGAGCTCCTCGTACGTCAATTAGTCGGATTAGAGATTTTAAATTTTTGATGAAAACATGAAAAAAGACATGAGTAAACCCCTAGAAAATTTGTTAAAAAATACAACTTTCCTAATAATCATCGTAGACTATTGAAGTTACCTTTTTTTTCATCAGAAAGACGAGAGAAATTGATTGCCGTTAAAAAAATTTAAGCTATCTTCAATAGCAAAAAAATGTACACGGCCGCGGTTGTAATATTATTAAACTGAATTAAAAAAAAAATACATTCATAAATTATTGATTCAATAAAAATCACTTACTAACAGTCGAAACCATCTCCATAACTGATAATTAAAATCGATGTTCGTTAATCCAATGTTCAATAATCGGCACATTAAAACACGTGAACACTCACTCGGTCTAACAGTCATAACCACCTTCATTACTAATAATTAACATCAATTTTCGTTAATCGAATTTTCCATTTTCTGGACACTAGAACACGTCAACTCACTTACACGGTGGAAGGTAAACTGCCGGACCGAACGATTTTCAATGATTAAAAAAAAGGAAAGGTACATTTGCATCTTTGTCTATCTTATGTGTGAATTGAAATGAATTTAATTCGAATCGGAGCTGCGTTCATGCACCGTAGATAATAACTGATAACAGGCGACGAAAGAACGTGTTTTTTGCGATATTTAAACCGGACGCGATTTGCCTCCGGCGGATGATTAGACTGGTCGCGCCTGACGACGATGTTGTCCAGTTCATTAGTGAGTTCGACGTTTTAGAATGTTAACAGTGCGGATGGATGTTCATTTATGAACAAATAGTAAGTAAGTAATTAATATTTATTCGTGATTACAAGATTAAAATTGTTTACACATGTCAAATTTAATTAGTACTTAATTGGTAATCATAGAAATTTGGGCGCCAAGCAGTTTACAAGACAAGACAAGACAAGACAAGACATAATTAAAGTAAAAATTCCCCGACTACTTGTAGAAAAATAATTAATAATCTTAGATACTCTCAAATTGTAGAAGACGAAAAATTCATTTTTTAGTTCAAATTTGAGGGATGGATGGGGGGCTGTCGTGTAATTATTTGCAAAACAGATAACCAATTACAGGACAAAAATTAAGTAAAAAAAAAGTAAACAAGTAATTCATTAAGACTAAATAATAATTAATCATACATGCATAAAAATGGGAAGAAGAAAGATGAAGAAAAAATATTATTTCACAAAGTGTATAGAGCTGAGTAATAATACCGAAGTTTTTAGTATGTTTACTTTCTCCGTTACGAAGTACGAGAAAGTATTGTGATCGTGATTTTTTTTCCAAAATTTTTTTTTACGGAAATATCCGTTTTGGTGTCCCTAGATGCCATTTCAACAATTTCTGGAATTTTTTTTTCGAGTCTGTGTGCGCTGTATCTCAAAAACTAATAAAACAATTGATATGAAACTTTGAACATCCGTCTTATTTGATAATCTGAAGAACTGAAAAGCTTTTGGTAAAATTTCGTACACCGAAAGTGGGCGTTTACCTTAACTGTTTTTTGTTTTTTGCCAATATTTTCTTGAATATGAAAAATATCAGAAAAACATTTAAACAAACTGTGAAGATAACAAAGAAATGAACATCTTTTGCTTGAAAACATTTTTCGTAAAATCATTTTTATTCGAGAAAAAAATTTATTATTTTTTTTTCATTTTTGGTTTATAATTATAAAACGATAATAGTTACAGCACATTTATGTTAATAATAATTGTAGAGAATGCTAAAATGAACAACTTATAAAGAATAAGTTTTTTTTCGAAATCCCTTTAGTTTTCGAGTAAACTGAGTTTTTGAATTTGAAGTATAATTTTTCCATCTTTCATAATTTTGACGTTTTAAACGTCAGTTTCATCCAAGTTTATACAACGCTCGATGTACATTTAAAACTGGATTTCAATTGAAAATAAACGATGAAAGCGTAAATATAAATGATACCATCAAGTCGGAGAAAGTAACATGATGGCCCAATCACCATTTTTTTTTGTCAGTTTATTTTTTTGCGTCGGCTACTTAATTTTAGTGATTAACTTAAGTTATTTCATGCTTAAAAATTCGAAAAGAATTAAAGGTCTAAATTCAGTTGTCCACCTTATTCATGGATTTTCAAAATCTAATTTTATCGCATCAGAAATCGATACTCTTTTACGTGAATAAAAAAAAAAGTTTTTATATAAATAAATAAAATTAATAACCAATCCCCAATTAAGAGCGACTTTACCGAACGGATTGTAGTCCTTAACAATAACTTAATAACTACAATCCGTTCAGCAAAGTCGCTCCCAATTTGGAATTAATAATTAAGTATAATTATCAATTAATTTTAATTGGTAATCAATTTTAATTCTTAATTAATTCATAAAGCACGATGATGGAATATTATCTTAACTCTTTTTACGGTTAGTTAGTTGTAATTTGATTTTATCCTGTTATTTATTTCTTTATGAACTGTTGGATAATAAATATACTTTATACAGAAGCTCCGTGTTTGTATCCCTGCCAACCTTAGGAAAAAAAAACACTCCATAACTCCCTTAATGCATAAATATCTATCGTTAATAGTTGTTTAATAAAAATATTTATTGCCAATGCATGCAATCAAATTAGTTAGTTTTAGTATGAGGATCTCGAAAACTATAAGAAACGGTTGAATGTGAGTCTACTTAAGCGATTTAAAGCATTAAATTTTGGATAAAATTGTTTGTAACTTTTTTATGAATTTTTTTTCTCGGGTCCACCCGAACTGTACATATAATTTAGCAAACTTTCAAAGTCCAATATGACACTGTTTGACGCGTTTTAAATTTAATTTTTTAACAACAACGTATAGATACGAGCCTACTTGAACGATTAAAAGCATTAAATTTTGGGTAAAATTGTTTATAACTTTTTTATGAATTTTTTTTTTCGGGTCCACCCGAACTGTACATATAATTTAGCAAACTTTCAAAGTCCAATATGACACTGTTTGACGCGTTTTAAATTTAATTTTTTAATAATAATTGTAGAGAATGCTAAAATGAACAACTTATAAAGAATAAGTTTTTTTCGAAATCCCTTTAGTTTTTGAGTAAACTGAGTTTTTGAATTTGAAGTATAATTTTTCGATCTTTCATTTTAAACGTCAGTTTCATCCGAATTTACACAACGATCGATGTACATTTAAAATATGATTCAAATTGAAAATAAAGCATGAAAGCGTAAATATAAATGATACCACCAAGTCGGAGAAAGTAACATGATGGCCACATCACCATTTTTTTTTCGTTGTTATTTTTGAAAAGGTGTCTATATCAAAATGTAAAAATATACAGGGTTAAAAAACTGCCGATGACGTCATATCTCGAAAAATAGGGTAGCTATGGAAAATCAAAATATGTCACTGAATAGAATAAATAAAACTATACACATTTATTTTTAAAGTAATAAAAAAAAACAACAGACGTCTAGCCAGAAATCAGGTGCTCCGACACATTTGCCCAACTTTTGATAAAGTATTATTATTTAGTGTAAAATATCCTAAAACAGTTTTTTTTTATCTCATATAGCAGTCGAAAAAATCCATGCAGAAAATGTAGAAATTAATTTTAATCTTTTAGGCTGGGTTTAAATTTTAATAAAATATCATTTTGATTTGTGAAAAAAAAATTGGTTGGGTCGGAAAATATTCGGTTAGAATTGAATTTTGAAAAAAATTGTATTCAAACCGTCAAATCAAATCAAATCATATTTATTCACGTTGCTACATAAATGGTGACAAATAGTTTTTTTTTTTTTTTGCTAAAAATTAATTTTAATAAATCTGCATTTTAATCTGTCGGACTGATTACTAATATATTTCAATGGCCGTTTGCCAAAAAACAGTTATGTCCATTTTTGCTAAAATGCTCGGGAGAGCAAAAACAAATTTCTATGATATCCAGAAAATCAGATTTTAAGAAATTTCAGGTTTGATTTTGAAATTATTTTTTTTTTAATTATCCGCTTTCGTTTACATATAATTATAATTAAGCCTTTCTAACCGATGTTTTTTTTAAATTTCGAAGAGATCAGTGGACATATCTGCTTTTGACAAACGGTCACAGATTTATGTTTGAAATAAATTTTGAAAAAACTTGGATTAACGTGTCGGGTTAATGAATAGTGGATTTCTGTTTAAAATAAATTTTGATAAAACGGTTTCAATCTGTACGGTATTTTTTTGGAAATAAATTTTGATTAAACTTGATTTTGATCTGTCGGAAGATGAATAGTATTTTTCACATTCAAATAAATTTTATATTTTAATATATTTTTTTATTTTCAAGTTGTTCTTGTTTTTAAATTAGTTCATAATCTTATTTACTGTATATTATATAATTTTTCCCTGTAATTGGGAAATAAATTTATTATTATTATTTATTCTTTTTAACTTATTTATACTTTTTAACTTATTTTTTGTTAAAAATTATTTTTTAAATAACTGTGTTTAATCTCGGACGGATTAATTGTAATTTTTTATTAGAAATGTATTTTGAAAATCAATGTGTCGGGCCAATTAATAATAGATTTTTGTTTAAAATAGATTTTGATAATTTTATCTTAATTTGTAATATAAAAAATAATGTTATTCGCCCAACCGCAATTGAAATAATTTTTTCGTTAAAAATTAATTTTAATCTAACTATATTTTAATCTGTCGAACCGTTTAATTGTATTTTTTTATTAGAAATAAATTTAAAAAAACTTGGATTAATAAATTTTGATAAAACTGTTTTAATATGCACAGTTTTTTTTGTTAGAAATAAATTTTAAAAAACTTGGATTAATAAATTTTGATAAAACTGTTTTAATATGCACAGTTTTTTTTGTTAGAAATAAATTTTAAAAAACTTGGATTAATAAATTTTGATAAAACTGTTTTAATTTGCAGTTTTTTTTTATTAGAAATAAATTTTAAAAAACTTGGATTAATACATTTTGATAAACTGTTTTAATTTGCACAGTTTTTTTTTATTAGAAATAAATTTTAAAAAACTTGGATTAATACATTTTGATAAAACTGTTTTAATTTGCACAGTTTTTTTTGTTAGAAATGAATTTTAAAAAACTTTGATGAATAAATTTTGATGAAACTGTTTTAATTTGCAGTTTTTTTTGTTAGAAATAAATTTTAAAAAACTTGGATTAATACATTTTGATAAAACTGTTTTAATTTGCACAGTTTTTTTTGTTAGAAATGAATTTTAAAAACTTGGATTAATAAATTTTGATAAAACTGTTTTAATTTGCACAGTTTTTTTTGTTAGAAATGAATTTTAAAAAACTTTGATGAATAAATTTTGATGAAACTGTTTTAATTTGCAGTTTTTTTTGTTAGAAATAAATTTTAAAAAACTTGGATTAATACATTTTGATAAAACTGTTTTAATTTGCACAGTTTTTTTGTTAGAAATAAATTTTAAAAAACTTGGATTAATAAATTTTGATAAAACTGTTTTAATTTGCACAGTTTTTTTTGTTAGAAATGAATTTTAAAAAACTTGAATTAATACATTTTGATAAAACTGTTTTAATTTGCACAGTTTTTTTGTTAGAAATAAATTTTAAAAAACTTGGATTAATAAATTTTGATAAAACTGTTTTAATTTGCACAGTTTTTTTTGTTAGAAATAAATTTTGATAAAACTTCATTTAATCGGATTTTTTTGGTTTAAATTAATTTTGTTTTTTTGAAAAAAATTGAATTCACACTGTTTCATAACTGTTTTTTTAATTAATTAATAATATTTTTTTGTTAGTAATAAATTTTGAAATAACTTTTTGAAATTTGTTAGTTTAAATTAATTTTGATTAAACTAATTTTGTTGGAAATAAATTATGAAAAAAATAAAATTCACACTGTAGCGATTAATAGTATTTTTTTGTTAAAAATTTTGATTAATTAAAAATAAAAATTTTTATTTACATTTTTCAGTCGTGCCGATTAATAATAATTATTCCATGGTTAAATTTTTTTTGTTAAAAGCAATATTAAAAAAAAAACTTACCTGATAACAATCGTACGTTTGCTCTTCAGCGAAGTAAAATATCCCGGAACTAAAACTTGATTACGCTTTCCTCTTGAGTGTCTTTGGCGGCGGCGACGGAGGCGTCTCGGTGGTGAACGCGACGCGTCGCAGGTGGTTGTTGCCGACGACGACGTACAAATCGAGACAGGAACAGACAGACAGGAACTTGGGGATTCCCAGTGTGCGCGCACTGCCCCCCAAAGCACGCTTATATAGCCGCTCTGGGACCTCCCCCGAGGGCCCCCACCCCCGCTTCGCCGCCGCTGGCGCACGTGGGTGTGATACCTCCGTTCGCGGGGTGGCTGGGGGGAGGGGGAGCAACGCGACGCCGGACCGGACTTTCCGCGGCGGGACGCCACGACATCATCTGATCGTCATATAACACGTTCTGAAAAAAAAATGTAATAATTTTAGTGACTTGGAAAAAAAAATAAAAACAATTGCCATCGACTTGAAACTTCTCAAATTTACTTAGAATGGATGCCAAATTACGTTTATGTGAAAATCATTAACACTTCATTCCTAAATTTTGGAATAATTTAATGTGAACTGAACGTGAAGTTTCGAAAAAAATGTAATAATTTTAGTGACTTGAAAAAAATATAAAAACAATTGCCATCGATAAGAAACTTCTCAAATTTGCTTAGAATGAATGCCAAATTACGTTTCTGTCAAAATTATTAATACTGCATCCCTAAATTTTGGAATAATTTAATGAGAACAGAACTAAGTTTTAAAAATATAGTTTTTCAAATTAAGGGAGACTCGAGCGTAAAAATTGAAAATAAATACAAAACGTAAAGCCAAAATTCTACAGATATTAAATTCAACCAACAAAACGTAGTTCTTTCAAAAACATCTAGTTTTTTCATAATATAATGATTTTCGCGCAAATTGTGAATTTTTGAAAATATAGTTTTTTTAAATTGCGAGACTCGAGCGTAAAAATTGGAAATAAATACAAAACGTAAAGCCAAAATTCTACAGAAATTAAATTCAACTCACAAAACGTAGTTCTTTCAAAAACATCTAGTTTTTTCATAAAATAATGATTTTCGCGCAAATTGTGAATTTTTGAAAATAAGTTTTTTAAATTGCGAGACTCGAGCGTAAAAATTGGAAATAAATACAAAAATTAAAGCCAAAATTCTATAGAAATTAAATTCAACCCACAAAACGTAGTTCTTTCAAAAACATCTAGTTTTTTCATAAAATAATGATTTTCGCGCAAATTGTGAATTTTTGAAAATATAGTTTTTTTAAATTGCGAGACTCGAGCGTAAAAATTGGAAATAAATACAAAACGTATAGCCAAAATTCTATAGAAATTAAATTTAACCCACAAAACGTAGTTCTTTCAAAAACATCTAGTTTTTTCATAATATAATGATTTTCGCGCAAATTGTGAATTTTTGAAAATAAGTTTTTAAATTGCGGGAGACTCGAGCGTAAAAATTGGAAATAAATACAAAACGTAAAGTCAAAATTCTACAGAAATTAAATTCAACCCACAAAACGTAGTTCTTTCAAAAACATCTAGTTTTTTCATAATATAATGATTTTCGCGCAAATTGTGAATTTTTGAAAATATAGTTTTTTTAAATTGCGAGACTCGAGCGTAAAAATTGGAAATAAATACAAAACGTAAAGCCAAAATTCTACAGAAATTAAATTCAACTCACAAAACGTAGTTCTTTCAAAAACATCTAGTTTTTTCATAAAATAATGATTTTCGCGCAAATTGTGAATTTTTGAAAATAAGTTTTTAAATTGCGGAGACTCGAGCGTAAAAATTGGAAATAAATACAAAAATTAAAGCCAAAATTCTACAGAAATTAAATTCAACCCACAAAACGTAGTTCTTTCAAAAACATCTAGTTTTTTCATAAAATAATGATTTTCGCGCAAATTGTGAATTTTTGAAAATACGTTTTTAAATTGCGGAGACTCGAGCGTAAAAATTGGAAATAAATACAAAACGTAAAGCCAAAATTCTATAGAAATTAAATTCAACCCACAAAACGTAGTTCTTTCAAAAACATCTAGTTTTTTCATAAAATAATGATTTTCGCGCAAATTGTGAATTTTTGAAAATATAGTTTTTTTAAATTGCGAGACTCGAGCGTAAAAATTGGAAATAAATACAAAACGTAAAGCCAAAATTCCACAGAAATTAAATTCAACTCACAAAACGTAGTTCTTTCAAAAACATCTAGTTTTTTCATAATATAATGATTTTCGCGCAAATTGTGAATTTTTGAAAATAAGTTTTTAAATTGCGCGAGACTCGAGCGTAAAAATTGGAAATAAATACAAAACGTAAAGCCAAAATTCTACAGAAATTAAATTCAACCCACAAAACGTAGTTCATTCAAAAACATCTAGTTTTTTCATAAAATAATGATTTTCGCGCAAATTGTGAATTTTTGAAAATAAGTTTTTAAATTGCGGAGACTCGAGCGTAAAAATTGGAAATAAATACAAAAATTAAAGCCAAAATTCTACAGAAATTAAATTCAACCGACAAAACGTGGTTCTTGTAAAAACATCTAGTTTTTTCATAATATAATGATTTTCGCGCAAATTGTGAATTTTTGAAAATAAGTTTTTAAATTGCGAGACTCGAGCGTAAAAATTGGAAATAAATACAAAACGTAAAGCCAAAATTCTACAGAAATTAAATTCAACTCACAAAACGTAGTTCTTTCAAAAACATCTAGTTTTTTCATAAAATAATGATTTTCGCGCAAATTGTGAATTTTTGAAAATATAGTTTTTTTAAATTGCGAGACTCGAGCGTAAAAATTGGAAATAAATACAAAACGTAAAGCCAAAATTCTACAGAAATTAAATTCAACTCACAAAACGTAGTTCTTTCAAAAACATCTAGTTTTTTCATAAAATAATGATTTTTGCGCAAATTGTGAATTTTTGAAAATAAGTTTTTAAATTGCGGATACTCGAGCGTAAAAATTGGAAATAAATACAAAACGTAAAGCCAAAATTCTACAGAAATTAAATTCAACCCACAAAACGTAGTTCATTCAAAAACATCTAGTTTTTTCATAAAATAATGATTTTCGCGCAAATTGTGAATTTTTGAAAATAAGTTTTTAAATTGCGGAGACTCGAGCGTAAAAATTGGAAATAAATACAAAAATTAAAGCCAAAATTCTACAGAAATTAAATTCAACCGACAAAACGTGGTTCTTGTAAAAACATCTAGTTTTTTCATAATATAATGATTTTCGCGCAAATTGTGAATTTTTGAAAATAAGTTTTTAAATTGCGAGACTCGAGCGTAAAAATTGGAAATAAATACAAAACGTAAAGCCAAAATTCTACAGAAATTAAATTCAACTCACAAAACGTAGTTCTTTCAAAAACATCTAGTTTTTTCATAAAATAATGATTTTCGCGCAAATTGTGAATTTTTGAAAATATAGTTTTTTTAAATTGCGAGACTCGAGCGTAAAAATTGGAAATAAATACAAAACGTAAAGCCAAAATTCTACAGAAATTAAATTCAACTCACAAAACGTAGTTCTTTCAAAAACATCTAGTTTTTTCATAAAATAATGATTTTCGCGCAAATTGTGAATTTTTGAAAATAAGTTTTTAAATTGCGGATACTCGAGCGTAAAAATTGGAAATAAATACAAAACGTAAAGCCAAAATTCCACAGAAATTAAATTCAACTCACAAAACGTAGTTCTTTCAAAAACATCTAGTTTTTTCATAATATAATGATTTTCGCGCAAATTGCGAATTTTTGAAAATAAGTTTTTAAATTGCGGAGACTCGAGCGTAAAAATTGGAAATAAATACAAAACGTAAAGTCAAAATTCTACAGAAATTAAATTCAACCCACAAAACGTAGTTCTTTCAAAAACATCTAGTTTTTTTATAATATAATGATTTTCGCGCAAATTGCGAATTTTTGAAAATAAGTTTTTAAATTGCGGAGACTCGAGCGTAAAAATTGGAAATAAATACAAAACGTAAAGCCAAAATTCTACAGAAATTAAATTCAACCCACAAAACGTAGTTCTTTCAAAAACATCTAGTTTTTTCATAAAATAATGATTTTCGCGCAAATTGTGAATTTTTGAAAATAAGTTTTTAAATTGCGGAGACTCGAGCGTAAAAATTGGAAATAAATACAAAACGTAAAGCCAAAATTCTACAGAAATTAAATTCAACCCACAAAACGTAGTTCTTTCAAAAACATCTAGTTTTTTCATAAAATAATGATTTTCGCGCAAATTGTGAATTTTTGAAAATAAGTTTTTAAATTGCGGAGACTCGAGCGTAAAAATTGGAAATAAATACAAAACGTAAAGCCAAAATTCTACAGAAATTAAATTCAACTCACAAAACGTAGTTCTTTCAAAAACATCTAGTTTTTTCATAAAATAATGATTTTCGCGCAAATTGTGAATTTTTGAAAATAAGTTTTTAAATTGCGGAGACTCGAGCGTAAAAATTGGAAATAAATACAAAACGTAAAGCCAAAATTCTATAGAAATTAAATTCAACCCACAAAACGTAGTTCTTTCAAAAACATCTAGTTTTTTCATAAAATAATGATTTTCGCGCAAATTGTGAATTTTTGAAAATATAGTTTTTTTAAATTGCGAGACTCGAGCGTAAAAATTGGAAATAAATACAAAACGTAAAGCCAAAATTCTACAGAAATTAAATTCAACTCACAAAACGTAGTTCTTTCAAAAACATCTAGTTTTTTCATAAAATAATGATTTTCGCGCAAATTGTGAATTTTTGAAAATAAGTTTTTAAATTGCGGAGACTCGAGCGTAAAAATTGGAAATAAATACAAAACGTAAAGCCAAAATTCTATAGAAATTAAATTCAACCCACAAAACGTAGTTCTTTCAAAAACATCTAGTTTTTTCATAAAATAATGATTTTCGCGCAAATTGTGAATTTTTGAAAATAAGTTTTTAAATTGCGGAGACTCGAGCGTAAAAATTGGAAATAAATACAAAACGTAAAGCCAAAATTCCACAGAAATTAAATTCAACTCACAAAACGTAGTTCTTTCAAAAACATCTAGTTTTTTCATAAAATAATGATTTTCGCGCAAATTGTGAATTTTTGAAAATAAGTTTTTAAATTGCGGAGACTCGAGCGTAAAAATTGAAAATAAATACAAAACGTAAAGCCAAAATTCTACAGAAATTAAATTCAACCCACAAAACGTAGTTCTTTCAAAAACATCTAGTTTTTTCATAATATAATGATTTTCGCGCAAATTGTGAATTTTTGAAAATATAGTTTTTTTAAATTGCGAGACTCGAGCGTAAAAATTGGAAATAAATACAAAACGTAAAGCCAAAATTCTACAGAAATTAAATTCAACTCACAAAACGTAGTTCTTTCAAAAACATCTAGTTTTTTCATAAAATAATGATTTTCGCGCAAATTGTGAATTTTTGAAAATATAGTTTTTTTAAATTGCGAGACTCGAGCGTAAAAATTGGAAATAAATACAAAACGTAAAGCCAAAATTCTACAGAAATTAAATTCAACCCACAAAACGTAGTTCTTTCAAAAACATCTAGTTTTTTCATAATATAATGATTTTCGCGCGAATTGTGAATTTTTGAAAATATAGTTTTAAAATTGCGTTTTTTTTTTTTAATTGGATTGAAATACCTATCAAGAATGTAAATAATTACACACTCACATCAATTACCTAACGCAAACGAACGGCAGATAATGAAAGAATCACACTCGTCGCAAATGATTAAGTAAATACGAGAAAAACGTACTTATCTCATTACACGTCAAAATAAATTGTAAGTCCATGGGGATCTCGGTTATCTTAAGACATACGAGGTCTGTTAAATGCGGATAACTTTCAGGCAATTTGAAATGAAAGAACTTTCCACTATTTACGACTTCAAGGGAATGAACGTTTAATTAATATTAAAGGTAATAATGAAATAAATTATTTACTCGAGTAATCCTCGCCAATTAGAAAAACGTGATTCGACTGCAAGTGTGCAGCGATGCATGCGTTCAATCTAAGTTTCCCCCTCAACTTAAAATAATTAATCACCTGAATCCGAGCGGCGCAAAAAGCTTTATTACCAACACCACCGCGGTTTTATTGAACCTATCCGTGGGATTATCCCGTAAGTGGAAAACTTCCCCCGGAGAATTCACAACTTTCAAGGGTGACTTTACAAATATTCAAACTCATCAGGGTTGAGTGGACGGACCGCGATCAATTTTCCACATACTTACAGCATCCCCCCACCCCCCCCCCCTCAACGCTGATGAAAATTAAAAATAAACAAACATAAAAGAAAAATTAATAAAGTCGAGTAATTTTTTTCCCTTCCCTTAAAGTAAATTCATCACCGGAGATTACCAGAGACGGAGCAGACGACAGGGGAATCCCCTTAATCCGCCGGTAATCCCCCGGGCTGTCGATTTAGGCTAATTGCGGCGATACTTTTGGGTTTCGCAAAGTTGAAATTTATTATAATGGCAACAAAAACACCCGTTTCTGTAAAGTTGAAAAACGTCGAGCTCGCTCGCTCGCGTCCGTGTAATCAAATCAGGGAAAAATTTATGTTTGAAAAGGGGGCGGCGGTAATTTTTAACCTTGAGGATGTTTCATTAGGGCAGAGGGAGAACGCTGTTAAGTTTTACGAGACCCTGAAAATCCGCATTACAAGCTGTATCGTGTTATTATGTTTGAGAGGGATCAGCAACAGTTGGATGGTGATTATCTGGTAAAAGCCTGAAAAAGGGCAGTATTTTATATTTTTCCTGTATTACGCCACTCGAGCTGACAATGGTGTAATTGCGAAAGTTTTCATTAGTGGATTAAACCCTCGATTAAAATTAATTAATTGTAAATAATGCTTAAATCGAATAGAAATGCCTCAAATAATTTTTCTACAGAACATTTTTTTTGATTATCTTTTCAAATCTAGGAGTTCATTCCGAACACTATTTGTCCATAAAAAAAAATTGTGTGAATTCCAAGAACGGTGATATGGATTTTTTTTTCAATTTTTTTTTTCATGGTTTAACAATGTGGAAAAAATATACAGGGTGCTCAGAAAATTCCAGAAACTTTCTAATTCATAAACGGATGATCGATTTAACACAATTCATTTATATTTGCAATTTAAATCACTTTTTAAAAAAGTTGTGATTTTTTAAATTAAAGATGCAACAAAATAAAACCTTTGGTGAGGTTTAACAATGTGGAAAAAATATACAGGGTGCTCGAAAAATTCCAGAAACTTTCTAATTTATTGATTCATGATTGATTCAACACAATTCATTTATATTTGCAATTTGAATAACTTTTTAAGAAAGTTGTGATTTTTTTTAATTAAAGATGCAACAATATAAAACCTTTGGTGAAGTTTAACAATGTCGAAAAAATATACAGGGTGCTCGGAAAATTCCAGCAACTTTCTAATTTATAGATTCATGATTGATTTAACACAATTCATTTATATTTTCAATTTGAATCACTTTTTAAGAAAGTTGTGATGTTTTTAAATTAAAGATGCAACAATATAAAACGTTTGGTGAGGTTTAACAATGTGGAAAAAATATACAGGGTGCTCGGAAAATTCCAGAAACTTTCTAAATTATAGATGGATGATTGATTTAACACAATTCATTTATATTTACAATTTGAATCACTTTTTAAGAAAGTTGTGATTTTTTTAAATTAAAGATGCAACAATATAAAACCCTTGGCGAGGTTTAACAATGTGGAAAAAAATATACAGGGTGCTCGGAAAATTCCAGAAACTTTATAAGTTATAGATGGATGATTGATTTTACATAAATCATTTGTATTTGCAATTTGAATCACTTTTTAAAAAAGTTGTGATTTTTTTAAATTAAAGATGCAACAAGACAAAACCTTTGCTGAGGTTTAACAATGTGGAAAAAAATATACAGGGTGCTCGAAAAATTCCAGAAACTTTCTAATTTATAGATGGATGATTGATTTAACATAAATCATTTGTATTTGTAATTTGAATCACTTTTTAAAAAAGTTGTGATTTTTTTAAATTAAAGATGCAACAAGATAAAACCTTTGGTGAGGTTTAACAATGTGGAAAAAATATACAGGGTGCTCGAAAAATTCGAGAAACTTTCTAATTTATAGATGGATGATTGATTTAACACAATTAATTTATATTTGCAATTTGAATCACTTTTTAAGAAAGTTGTGATTTTTTTAAATTAAAAATGCAACAATATAAAACCCTTGGTGAGGTTTAACAATGTGGAAAAAATATACAGAGTGCTCGGAAAATTCCAGAAACTTTCTAATTTATAGATTTATGATTGATTTAACATAATTCATTTATATTTGCAATTTGAATCACTTTTTAAGAAAGTTGTGATTTTTTTAAATTAAAGATGCAACAATATAAAACCTTTGGTGAGGTTTAACAATGTGGAAAAAATATACAGGGTGCTCGGAAAATTCCAGAAACTTTCTAATTTATAGATTCATGATTAATTTAACACAATTTATATATATTTGCAATTTGAATCACTTTTTAAAAAAGTTGTGATTTTTTTAAATTAAAGAAGCTACAATATAAAACCTTTGGCGAGGTTTAACAATGTGGAAAAAATATACAAGGTGCTCGGAAAATTCCAGAAACTTTCTAATTTATAGATTCATGATTAATTTAACACAATTTATATATATTTGCAATTTGAATCACTTTTTAAGAAAGTTGTGATTTTTTAAAATTAAAGATGCAACAATATAAAACCTTTGGCGAGGTTTAACAATGTGGAAAAAATATACAGGGTGCTCGAAAAATTCCAGAAACTTTCAAATTTATAGACGGATGATTGATTCAACACAATTCATTTATATTTGCAATTTGAATCACTTTTTAAGAAAGTTCTGATTTTTTTTAATTAAAGATGCAACAATATAAAACCTTTGGTGAGGTTTAATAATGTGGAAAAAATATACAGGGTGCTCGGAAAATTTATTTATTTTGCAATATTTCTGGATGGATTTGGAAACTTTTAAGCTGATCCGATGGGTGATTATTTTTTTAGAATTTTTTTAAACATTGCGTGCAAATTTTATTTTTTTCAATTGAAGTTCAAGTGCTGTCGTTTTGTTTCCAGCTGAGATACGTCATTTGTTTTGCAATATGTTCCAAATGCATAATTTCCGGATGGATTTGGAAATTTTTAAGCTGATCCGATGGGTGATTATTTTTTTGGAATTTTTTTAAACATTGCGTGCAAATTTTCTTTTCTCCAATTGAAGTTTCAAGTGCTGTCGTTTTGTTTCCAGCTGAGATACGTCATTTGTTTTGCAATATGTTCCTAATGCATTATTTTCGGATGGATTTGGAAATTTTTAAACTGATCCGATAAGTGATTATATTTTTAGAATTTTTTTAAACATTGCGTGCAAATTTTCTTTTCTTCAATTGAAGTTTCAAATGCTGTCGTTTTGTTTCCTGCTGAGATACGTCATTTGTTTTGCAATATGTTCCTAATGCATTATTTTCGGATGGATTTGGAAATTTTTAAACTGATCCGATAAGTGATTATTTTTTTAGAATTTTTTTAAACATTGCGTGCAAATTTTATTTTCTTCAATTGAAGTTTCAAGTGCTGTCGTTTTGTTTCCAGCTGAGATACGTCATTTGTTTTGCAATATGTTCCTAATGCATTATTTTCGGATGGATTTGGAAATTTTGAAGCTGATCCGATGGGTGATTATTTTTTTGGAATTTTTTTAAACATTGCGTGCAAATTTTCTTTTCTTCAATTGAAGTTTCAAGTGTTGCCGTTTCGTTTCCAGCTGAGATACGTCATTTGTTTTACAATATGTTCCAAATGCATTATTTCCGGATGGATTTGGAAATTTTTAAGCTGATCCGATGGGTGATTATTTTTTTTTTGAATTTTTTTAAACATTACATGCAAATTTTATTTTCTTGAATTGAAGTTGTTTTGCAGTAAGTTTCAAATTCAAAGCGCTGACGAAATTAAATTTGGAATTCAATATTTACATCTCATTCTTATGTTTTTATACAGAACGATAAATCAGAACCGCTCACGGTTAAATATTTACATTTCATTCTTATATATCACTCTCGGTGCAATATAAAATTTTTACAGGAAAGTTATTAAACCGTATTTACTCTTCAAGTTCCTAGAAATATGTGCGGGCGTGTGTAAGGGTTGTGTATGTGTGTGTGTGTCTAGTGTAGGGGTAAACAGCACATTAATTGATTTTAAAAATAACAACAAAATTCACTTCGACCTCATACGGGGACAATTGTTTTGTTAATGAAAATCGATTTTGCCACACTCTAATGGCCATCCAAGGTTGGCACAAAAGGGCGACCGCTCTGATTTTTTTATTAAAATTACGGATGGAATTAACTGGCCATCCCACCGGGCCGGACACGTATATAATCCACTATACAAATTTACTTCCATTTGAGAAGTAATCACTTCCCTCCCTTGGGCGAAAAATGTTATTAAAACAATAATTTATTATAGAATAAGCTTTCTTCATACTCCCTCTAATTTTTTTCGATGATTTATTCGATGAATGTTGACGTGTTTATATTTATCCAAACTTAATTTTCGGTTGTTTCCATTTTAATGGTAAAAATAAAATTTGATTTATTTAAACATGAGATTATTGTATCTGCTATCAATGTGATTATTGCTGTGTATTAGTTTATTAATAAATCCAGGTCCTCCTGACAAAATCATCCAGATAATAATTAGAGGAGTTTCCCTGCGGATTTATCTATTCGAGGGCCTGTCAAACAATTAAATACCGGGATCCATCATCATTATAGTTTTTTTTTTCTGGGTGAATTTAATGACACTACTGCAAACAAATCACGGCGTAATCTAATCAAGGCGGTCTCACGATATCGCAAAATCGATATACTCGTAATATCAACCCCTGGAAATTCGTTGAAAAATGCAACTTTCTTAATAATCATCGTAGACTATTGAATTTAACTTTTTTTTCATCAGAAAGACGAGAGAAATCGATTGCCGTTAAAAAATTTCAGCTAACTTCAATAGAAAAAAGTTAGTCAGTCACAGTGAACATTTTAGGAAATTTTATAAAATAATTGATTTTTCAGACTTTGATCGGCCGTAGCGGCCAAACGAAAACTCCAAATTGAACGCGGATTGCAAATCTGAGCTCCTCGTACGTCAATTAGTCGGATTAGAGATTTTTAATTTTTGATGACAACTCGAAAAAAAGACATGAGTAAACCCCTTGGAAATTTGTTAAAAAATGCAACTTTCTTAATAATCATCGTAGACTATTGAATTTAACTTATTTTTCATCAGAAAGACGAGAGAAATTGATTGCCGTTAAAAAATTTCAGCTAACTTCAATAGCAAAAAAGTTAGTCAGTCACAGTGAACATTTTTGAAAATTTACGAAAATAATTGATTTTTCAGACTTTGATCGGCCGTGGCGGCCAAACGAAAACTCCAAATTGAACGCGGTTTGCAAATCTGAGCTCCTCGTACGTCAATTAGTTGGATTAGAGATTTTAATTTTTTGATGAATACACGAAAAAAAGACATGAGTAAACCCCTTGGAAATTTGTTAAAAAATGCAACTTTCTTAATAATCATCGTAGACTATTGAATTTAACTTATTTTTCATCAGAAAGACGAGAGAAATTGATTGCCGTTAAAAAATTTCAGCTAACTTCAATAGCAAAAAAGTTAGTCAGTCACAGTGAACATTTTTGAAAATTTACGAAAATAATTGATTTTTCAGACTTTGATCGGCCGTGGCGGCCAAACGAAAACTCCAAATTGAACGCGGATTGTAAATCTGAGCTCCCCGTACTTCAATTAGTCGGATTAGAGAATTTTAATTTTTGATGAAAACTCGAAAAAAAGACATGAGGAAACCCCTTGGAAATTTGTTAAAAAATGCAACTTTCTTAATAATCATCGTAGACCATTGAATTTAACTTTATTTTCATCAGAAAGACGAGAGAAATTGATTGCCGTTAAAAAATTTCAGCTATCTTCAATAGCAAAAAAGTTAGTCAGTCACAGTGAACATTTTAGGAAATTTTATAAAATAATTGATTTTTCAGACTTTGAACGGCCGTAGCGGCCAAACGAAAACTCCAAATTGAACGCGGTTTGCAAATCTGAGCTCCCCGTACTTCAATTAGTCGGATTAGAGAATTTTAATTTTTGATGAAAACTCGAAAAAAAGACATGAGGAAACCCCTTGGAAATTTGTTAAAAAATGCAACTTTCTTAATAATCATCGTAGACCATTGAATTTAACTTTATTTTCATCAGAAAGACGAGAGAAATTGATTGCCGTTAAAAAATTTCAGCTATCTTCAATAGCAAAAAAGTTAGTCAGTCACCATGAACATTTTAGGAAATTTTATAAAATAATTGATTTTTCAGACTTTGAACGGCCGTAGCGGCCAAACGAAAACTCCAAATTGAACGCGGATTGCAAATCTGAGCTCCCCGTACTTCAATTAGTCGGATTAGAGAATTTTAATTTTTGATAAAAACTCGAAAGAAAGACATGAGTAAACCCCTTGGAAATTTGTTAAAAAATGCAACTTTCTTAATAATCATCGTAGACCATTGAATTTAACTTTATTTTCATCAGAAAGACGAGAGAAATTGATTGCCGTTAAAAAATTTCAGCTATCTTCAATAGCAAAAAAGTTAGTCAGTCACAGTGAACATTTTAGGAAATTTTATAAAATAATTGATTTTTCAGACTTTGAACGGCCGTAGCGGCCAAACGAAAACTCCAAATTGAACGCGGATTGCAAATCTGAGCTCCCCGTACTTCAATTAGTCGGATTAGAGAATTTTAATTTTTGATGAAAACTCGAAAAAAAGACATGAGTAAACCCCTTGGAAATTTGTTAAAAAATGCAACTTTCTTAATAATCATCGTAGACCATTGAATTTAACTTTATTTTCATCAGAAAGACGAGAGAAATTGATTGCCGTTAAAAAATTTCAGCTATCTTCAATAGCAAAAAAGTTAGTCAGTCACCATGAACATTTTGGGAAATATTTTAAAATAATTGATTTTTCAGACTTTGAACGGCCGTAGCGGCCAAACGAAAACTCCAAATTGAACGCGGATTGCAAATCTGAGCTCCCCGTACTTCAATTAGTCGGATTAGAGAATTTTAATTTTTGATAAAAACTCGAAAGAAAGACATGAGTAAACCCCTTGGAAATTTGTTAAAAAATGCAACTTTCTTAATAATCATCGTAGACCATTGAATTTAACTTTATTTTCATCAGAAAGACGAGAGAAATTGATTGCCGTTAAAAAATTTCAGCTATCTTCAATAGCAAAAAAGTTAGTCAGTCACAGTGAACATTTTAGGAAATTTTATAAAATAATTGATTTTTCAGACTTTGAACGGCCGTAGCGGCCAAACGAAAACTCCAAATTGAACGCGGATTGCAAATCTGAGCTCCCCGTACTTCAATTAGTCGGATTAGAGAATTTTAATTTTTGATGAAAACTCGAAAAAAAGACATGAGTAAACCCCTTGGAAATTTGTTAAAAAATGCAACTTTCTTAATAATCATCGTAGACCATTGAATTTAACTTTATTTTCATCAGAAAGACGAGAGAAATTGATTGCCGTTAAAAAATTTCAGCTATCTTCAATAGCAAAAAAGTTAGTCAGTCACCATGAACATTTTGGGAAATATTTTAAAATAATTGATTTTTCAGACTTTGAACGGCCGCAGCGGCCAAACGAAAACTCCAAATTGAACGCGGATTGCAAATCTGAGCTCCCCGTACTTCAATTAGTCGGATTAGAGAATTTTAATTTTTGATGAAAACTCGAAAAAAAGACATGAGTAAACCCCTTGGAAATTTGTTAAAAAATGCAACTTTCCTAATAATCATCGTAGACCATTGAATTTAACTTTATTTTCATCAGAAAGACGAGAGAAATTGATTGCCGTTAAAAAATTTCAGCTATCTTCAATAGCAAAAAAGTTAGTCAGTCACCATGAACATTTTGGGAAATATTTTAAAATAATTGATTTTTCAGACTTTGAACGGCCGTAGCGGCCAAACGAAAACTCCAAATTGAACGCGGATTGCAAATCTGAGCTCCCCGTACTTCAATTAGTCGGATTAGAGAATTTTAATTTTTGATGAAAACTCGAAAAAAAGACATGAGTAAACCCCTTGGAAATTTGTTAAAAAATGCAACTTTCTTAATAATCATCGTAGACCATTGAATTTAACTTTATTTTCATCAGAAAGACGAGAGAAATTGATTGCCGTTAAAAAATTTCAGCTATCTTCAATAGCAAAAAAGTTAGTCAGTCACAGTGAACATTTTAGGAAATTTTATAAAATAATTGATTTTTCAGACTTTGAACGGACGTAGCGGCCAAACGAAAACTCCAAATTGAACGCGGATTGCAAATCTGAGCTCCCCGTACCTCAATTAGTCGGATTAGAGATTTTTAATTTTTGATGAAAACTCGAAAAAAAGACATGAGTAAACCCCTTGGAAATTTGTTAAAAAATGCAACTTTCTTAATAATCATCGTAGACCATTGAATTTAACTTTATTTTCATCAGAAAGACGAGAGAAATTGATTGCCGTTAAAAAATTTCAGCTATCTTCAATAGCAAAAAAGTTAGTCAGTCACCATGAACATTTTGGGAAATATTTTAAAATAATTGATTTTTCAGACTTTGAACGGCCGCAGCGGCCAAACGAAAACTCCAAATTGAACGCGGATTGCAAATCTGAGCTCCCCGTACTTCAATTAGTCGGATTAGAGATTTTTAATTTTTGATGAAAACTAGAAAAAAAGACATGAGTAAACCCCTTGGAAATTTGTTAAAAAATGCAACTTTCTTAATAATCATCGTAGACCATTGAATTTAACTTTATTTTCATCAGAAAGACGAGAGAAATTGATTGCCGTTAAAAAATTTCAGCTATCTTCAATAGCAAAAAAGTTAGTCAGTCACAGTGAACATTTTAGGAAATTTTATAAAATAATTGATTTTTCAGACTTTGAACGGACGTAGCGGCCAAACGAAAACTCCAAATTGAACGCGGATTGCAAATCTGAGCTCCCAGTACTTCAATTAGTCGGATTAGAGATTTTTAATTTTTGATGAAAACTCGAAAAAAAGACATGAGTAAACCCCTTGGAAATTTGTTAAAAAATGCAACTTTCTTAATAATCATCGTAGACCATTGAATTTAACTTTATTTTCATCAGAAAGACGAGAGAAATTGATTGCCGTTAAAAAATTTCAGCTATCTTCAATAGCAAAAAAGTTAGTCAGTCACCATGAACATTTTGGGAAATATTTTAAAATAATTGATTTTTCAGACTTTGAACGGCCGCAGCGGCCAAACGAAAACTCCAAATTGAACGCGGATTGCAAATCTGAGCTCCCCGTACCTCAATTAGTCGGATTAGAGATTTTTAATTTTTGATGAAAACTCGAAAAAAAGACATGAGTAAACCCCTAGGAAATTTGTTAAAAAATGCAACTTTCTTAATAATCATCGTAGACCATTGAATTTAACTTTATTTTCATCAGAAAGACGAGAGAAATTGATTGCCGTTAAAAAATTTCAGCTATCTTCAATAGCAAAAAAGTTAGTCAGTCACAGTGAACATTTTAGGAAATTTTATAAAATAATTGATTTTTCAGACTTTGAACGGCCGTAGCGGCCAAACGAAAACTCCAAATTGAACGCGGATTGCAAATCTGAGCTCCCCGTACCTCAATTAGTCGGATTAGAGATTTTTAATTTTTGATGAAAACTCGAAAAAAAGACATGAGTAAACCCCTTGGAAATTTGTTAAAAAATGCAACTTTCTTAATAATCATCGTAGACCATTGAATTTAACTTTATTTTCATCAGAAAGACGAGAGAAATTGATTGCCGTTAAAAAATTTCAGCTATCTTCAATAGCAAAAAAGTTAGTCAGTCACAGTGAACATTTTAGGAAATTTTATAAAATAATTGATTTTTCAGACTTTGAACGGACGTAGCGGCCAAACGAAAACTCCAAATTGAACGCGGATTGCAAATCTGAGCTCCCAGTACTTCAATTAGTCGGATTAGAGAATTTTAATTTTTGATGAAAACTCGAAAAAAAGACATGAGTAAACCCCTTGGAAATTTGTTAAAAAATGCAACTTTCTTAATAATCATCGTAGACCATTGAATTTAACTTTATTTTCATCAGAAAGACGAGGGAAATTGATTGCCGTTAAAAAATTTCAGCTATCTTCAATAGCAAAAAAGTTAGTCAGTCACAGTGAACATTTTAGGAAATTTTATAAAATAATTGATTTTTCAGACTTTGAACGGCCGTAGCGGCCAAACGAAAACTCCAAATAGAACGCGGATTGCAAATCTGAGCTCCCCGTACTTCAATTAGTCGGATTAGAGAATTTTAATTTTTGATGAAAACTCGAAAAAAAGACATGAGTACCCCTTGGAAATTTGTTAAAAAATGCAACTTTCTTAATAATCATCGTAGACCATTGAATTTAACTTTATTTTCATCAGAAAGACGAGAGAAATTGATTGCCGTTAAAAAATTTCAGCTATCTTCAATAGCAAAAAAGTTAGTCAGTCACCATGAACATTTTGGGAAATATTTTAAAATAATTGATTTTTCAGACTTTGAACGGCCGCAGCGGCCAAACGAAAACTCCAAATTGAACGCGGATTGCAAATCTGAGCTCCCCGTACTTCAATTAGTCGGATTAGAGAATTTTAATTTTTGATGAAAACTCGAAAAAAAGACATGAGTAAACCCCTTGGAAATTTGTTAAAAAATGCAACTTTCTTAATAATCATCGTAGACCATTAAATTTAACTTTATTTTCATCAGAAAGACGAGAGAAATTGATTGCCGTTAAAAAATTTCAGCTATCTTCAATAGCAAAAAAGTTAGTCAGTCACCATGAACATTTTGGGAAATATTTTAAAATAATTGATTTTTCAGACTTTGAACGGCCGCAGCGGCCAAACGAAAACTCCAAATTGAACGCGGATTGCAAATCTGAGCTCCCCGTACTTCAATTAGTCGGATTAGAGAATTTTAATTTTTGATGAAAACTCGAAAAAAAGACATGAGTAAACCCCTTGGAAATTTGTTAAAAAATGCAACTTTCCTAATAATCATCGTAGACCATTGAATTTAACTTTATTTTCATCAGAAAGACGAGAGAAATTGATTGCCGTTAAAAAATTTCAGCTATCTTCAATAGCAAAAAAGTTAGTCAGTCACAGTGAACATTTTAGGAAATTTTATAAAATAATTGAATTTTCAGACTTTGAACGGCCGTAGCGGCCAAACGAAAACTCCAAATTGAACGCGGATTGCAAATCTGAGCTCCCCGTACTTCAATTAGTCGGATTAGAGAATTTTAATTTTTGATAAAAACTTGAAAGAAAGACATGAGTAAACCCCTTGGAAATTTGTTAAAAAATGCAACTTTCTTAATAATCATCGTAGACCATTGAATTTAACTTTATTTTCATCAGAAAGACGAGAGAAATTGATTGCCGTTAAAAAATTTCAGCTATCTTCAATAGCAAAAAAGTTAGTCAGTCACAGTGAACATTTTAGGAAATTTTATAAAATAATTGAATTTTCAGACTTTGAACGGCCGTAGCGGCCAAACGAAAACTCCAAATTGAACGCGGATTGCAAATCTGAGCAGCTCCCCGTACTTCAATTAGTCGGATTAGAGAATTTTAATTTTTGATAAAAACTCGAAAGAAAGACATGAGTAAACCCCTTGGAAATTTGTTAAAAAATGCAACTTTCTTAATAATCATCGTGGACCATTGAATTTAACTTTATTTTCATCAGAAAGACGAGAGAAATTGATTGCCGTTAAAAAATTTCAGCTATCTTCAATAGCAAAAAAGTTAGTCAGTCACAGTGAACATTTTAGGAAATTTTATAAAATAATTGAATTTTCAGACTTTGAACGGCCGTAGCGGCCAAACGAAAACTCCAAATTGAACGCGGATTGCAAATCTGAGCTCCCCGTACTTCAATTAGTCGGATTAGAGAATTTTAATTTTTGATGAAAACTCGAAAAAAAGACATGAGTAAACCCCTTGGAAATTTGTTAAAAAATGCAACTTTCTTAATAATCATCGTAGACCATTGAATTTAACTTTATTTTCATCAGAAAGACGAGAGAAATTGATTGCCGTTAAAAAATTTCAGCTATCTTCAATAGCAAAAAAGTTAGTCAGTCACAGTGAACATTTTAGGAAATTTTATAAAATAATTAATTTTTCAGACTTTGAACGGCCGTAGCGGCCAAACGAAAACTCCAAATTGAACGCGGTTTGCAAATCTGAGCTCCCCGTACTTCAATTAGTCGGATTAGAGAATTTTAATTTTTGATGAAAACTCGAAAAAAAGACATGAGTAAACCCCTTGGAAATTTGTTAAAAAATGCAACTTTCTTAATAATCATCGTAGACCATTGAATTTAACTTTATTTTCATCAGAAAGACGAGAGAAATTGATTGCCGTTAAAAAATTTCAGCTATCTTCAATAGCAAAAAAGTTAGTCAGTCACAGTGAACATTTTAGGAAATTTTATAAAATAATTAATTTTTCAGACTTTGAACGGCCGTAGCGGCCAAACGAAAACTCCAAATTGAACGCGGTTTGCAAATCTGAGCTCCCCGTACTTCAATTAGTCGGATTAGAGAATTTTAATTTTTGATGAAAACTTGAAAAAAAGACATGAGTAAACCCCTTGGAAATTTGTTAAAAAATGCAACTTTCTTAATAATCATCGTAGACCATTGAATTTAACTTTATTTTCATCAGAAAGACGAGAGAAATTGATTGCCGTTAAAAAATTTCAGCTATCTTCAATAGCAAAAAAGTTAGTCAGTCACAGTGAACATTTTAGGAAATTTTATAAAATAATTGATTTTTCAGACTTTGAACGGCCGTAGCGGCCAAACGAAAACTCCAAATTGAACGCGGATTGCAAATCTGAGCTCCCCGTACTTCAATTAGTCGGATTAGAGAATTTTAATTTTTGATGAAAACTCGAAAAAAAGACATGAGTAAACCCCTTGGAAATTTGTTAAAAAATGCAACTTTCCTAATAATCATCGTAGACCATTGAATTTAACTTTATTTTCATCAGAAAGACGAGAGAAATTGATTGCCGTTAAAAAATTTCAGCTATCTTCAATAGCAAAAAAGTTAGTCAGTCACAGTGAACATTTTAGGAAATATTTTAAAATAATTGATTTTTCAGACTTTGAACGGCCGCAGCGGCCAAACGAAAACTCCAAATTGAACGCGGATTGCAAATCTGAGCTCCCCGTACTTCAATTAGTCGGATTAGAGAATTTTAATTTTTGATGAAAACTCGAAAAAAAGACATGAGTAAACCCCTTGGAAATTTGTTAAAAAATGCAACTTTCCTAATAATCATCGTAGACCATTGAATTTAACTTTATTTTCATCAGAAAGACGAGAGAAATTGATTGCCGTTAAAAAATTTCAGCTATCTTCAATAGCAAAAAAGTTAGTCAGTCACAGTGAACATTTTAGGAAATTTTATAAAATAATTAATTTTTCAGACTTTGAACGGCCGTAGCGGCCAAACGAAAACTCCAAATTGAACGCGGTTTGCAAATCTGAGCTCCCCGTACTTCAATTAGTCGGATTAGAGAATTTTAATTTTTGATGAAAACTCGAAAAAAAGACATGAGTAAACCCCTTGGAAATTTGTTAAAAAATGCAACTTTCTTAATAATCATCGTAGACCATTGAATTTAACTTTATTTTCATCAGAAAGACGAGAGAAATTGATTGCCGTTAAAAAATTTCAGCTATCTTCAATAGCAAAAAAGTTAGTCAGTCACAGTGAACATTTTAGGAAATTTTATAAAATAATTAATTTTTCAGACTTTGAACGGCCGTAGCGGCCAAACGAAAACTCCAAATTGAACGCGGTTTGCAAATCTGAGCTCCCCGTACTTCAATTAGTCGGATTAGAGAATTTTAATTTTTGATGAAAACTTGAAAAAAAGACATGAGTAAACCCCTTGGAAATTTGTTAAAAAATGCAACTTTCTTAATAATCATCGTAGACCATTGAATTTAACTTTATTTTCATCAGAAAGACGAGAGAAATTGATTGCCGTTAAAAAATTTCAGCTATCTTCAATAGCAAAAAAGTTAGTCAGTCACCATGAACATTTTGGGAAATATTTTAAAATAATTGATTTTTCAGACTTTGAACGGCCGCAGCGGCCAAACGAAAACTCCAAATTGAACGCGGATTGCAAATCTGAGCTCCCCGTACTTCAATTAGTCGGATTAGAGAATTTTAATTTTTGATAAAAACTCGAAAGAAAGACATGAGTAAACCCCTTGGAAATTTGTTAAAAAATGCAACTTTCTTAATAATCATCGTGGACCATTGAATTTAACTTTATTTTCATCAGAAAGACGAGAGAAATTGATTGCCGTTAAAAAATTTCAGCTATCTTCAATAGCAAAAAAGTTAGTCAGTCACAGTGAACATTTTAGGAAATTTTATAAAATAATTGAATTTTCAGACTTTGAACGGCCGTAGCGGCCAAACGAAAACTCCAAATTGAACGCGGATTGCAAATCTGAGCTCCCCGTACTTCAATTAGTCGGATTAGAGAATTTTAATTTTTGATGAAAACTCGAAAAAAAGACATGAGTAAACCCCTTGGAAATTTGTTAAAAAATGCAACTTTCTTAATAATCATCGTAGACCATTGAATTTAACTTTATTTTCATCAGAAAGACGAGAGAAATTGATTGCCGTTAAAAAATTTCAGCTATCTTCAATAGCAAAAAAGTTAGTCAGTCACAGTGAACATTTTAGGAAATTTTATAAAATAATTAATTTTTCAGACTTTGAACGGCCGTAGCGGCCAAACGAAAACTCCAAATTGAACGCGGTTTGCAAATCTGAGCTCCCCGTACTTCAATTAGTCGGATTAGAGAATTTTAATTTTTGATGAAAACTCGAAAAAAAGACATGAGTAAACCCCTTGGAAATTTGTTAAAAAATGCAACTTTCTTAATAATCATCGTAGACCATTGAATTTAACTTTATTTTCATCAGAAAGACGAGAGAAATTGATTGCCGTTAAAAAATTTCAGCTATCTTCAATAGCAAAAAAGTTAGTCAGTCACAGTGAACATTTTAGGAAATTTTATAAAATAATTAATTTTTCAGACTTTGAACGGCCGTAGCGGCCAAACGAAAACTCCAAATTGAACGCGGTTTGCAAATCTGAGCTCCCCGTACTTCAATTAGTCGGATTAGAGAATTTTAATTTTTGATGAAAACTTGAAAAAAAGACATGAGTAAACCCCTTGGAAATTTGTTAAAAAATGCAACTTTCTTAATAATCATCGTAGACCATTGAATTTAACTTTATTTTCATCAGAAAGACGAGAGAAATTGATTGCCGTTAAAAAATTTCAGCTATCTTCAATAGCAAAAAAGTTAGTCAGTCACAGTGAACATTTTAGGAAATTTTATAAAATAATTGATTTTTCAGACTTTGAACGGCCGTAGCGGCCAAACGAAAACTCCAAATTGAACGCGGATTGCAAATCTGAGCTCCCCGTACTTCAATTAGTCGGATTAGAGAATTTTAATTTTTGATGAAAACTCGAAAAAAAGACATGAGTAAACCCCTTGGAAATTTGTTAAAAAATGCAACTTTCCTAATAATCATCGTAGACCATTGAATTTAACTTTATTTTCATCAGAAAGACGAGAGAAATTGATTGCCGTTAAAAAATTTCAGCTATCTTCAATAGCAAAAAAGTTAGTCAGTCACAGTGAACATTTTAGGAAATATTTTAAAATAATTGATTTTTCAGACTTTGAACGGCCGCAGCGGCCAAACGAAAACTCCAAATTGAACGCGGATTGCAAATCTGAGCTCCCCGTACTTCAATTAGTCGGATTAGAGAATTTTAATTTTTGATGAAAACTCGAAAAAAAGACATGAGTAAACCCCTTGGAAATTTGTTAAAAAATGCAACTTTCCTAATAATCATCGTAGACCATTGAATTTAACTTTATTTTCATCAGAAAGACGAGAGAAATTGATTGCCGTTAAAAAATTTCAGCTATCTTCAATAGCAAAAAAGTTAGTCAGTCACAGTGAACATTTTAGGAAATTTTATAAAATAATTAATTTTTCAGACTTTGAACGGCCGTAGCGGCCAAACGAAAACTCCAAATTGAACGCGGTTTGCAAATCTGAGCTCCCCGTACTTCAATTAGTCGGATTAGAGAATTTTAATTTTTGATGAAAACTCGAAAAAAAGACATGAGTAAACCCCTTGGAAATTTGTTAAAAAATGCAACTTTCTTAATAATCATCGTAGACCATTGAATTTAACTTTATTTTCATCAGAAAGACGAGAGAAATTGATTGCCGTTAAAAAATTTCAGCTATCTTCAATAGCAAAAAAGTTAGTCAGTCACAGTGAACATTTTAGGAAATTTTATAAAATAATTGATTTTTCAGACTTTGAACGGCCGTAGCGGCCAAACGAAAACTCCAAATTGAACGCGGTTTGCAAATCTGAGCTCCCCGTACTTCAATTAGTCGGATTAGAGAATTTTAATTTTTGATGAAAACTTGAAAAAAAGACATGAGTAAACCCCTAGGAAATTTGTTAAAAAATGCAACTTTCTTAATAATCATCGTAGACCATTGAATTTAACTTTATTTTCATCAAAAAGACGAGAGAAATTGATTGCCGTTAAAAAATTTCAGCTATCTTCAATAGCAAAAAAGTTAGTCAGTCACAGTGAACATTTTAGGAAATTTTATAAAATAATTGATTTTTCAGACTTTGAACGGCCGTAGCGGCCAAACGAAAACTCCAAATTGAACGCGGATTGCAAATCTGAGCTCCCCGTACTTCAATTAGTCGGATTAGAGAATTTTAATTTTTGATGAAAACTCGAAAAAAAGACATGAGTAAACCCCTTGGAAATTTGTTAAAAAATGCAACTTTCCTAATAATCATCGTAGACCATTGAATTTAACTTTATTTTCATCAGAAAGACGAGAGAAATTGATTGCCGTTAAAAAATTTCAGCTATCTTCAATAGCAAAAAAGTTAGTCAGTCACAGTGAACATTTTAGGAAATATTTTAAAATAATTGATTTTTCAGACTTTGAACGGCCGCAGCGGCCAAACGAAAACTCCAAATTGAACGCGGATTGCAAATCTGAGCTCCCCGTACTTCAATTAGTCGGATTAGAGAATTTTAATTTTTGATGAAAACTCGAAAAAAAGACATGAGTAAACCCCTTGGAAATTTGTTAAAAAATGCAACTTTCCTAATAATCATCGTAGACCATTGAATTTAACTTTATTTTCATCAGAAAGACGAGAGAAATTGATTGCCGTTAAAAAATTTCAGCTATCTTCAATAGCAAAAAAGTAAGTCAGTCACAGTGAACATTTTAGGAAATTTTATAAAATAATTGATTTTTCAGACTTTGAACGGCCGTAGCGGCCAAACGAAAACTCCAAATTGAACGCGGTTTGCAAATCTGAGCTCCCCGTACTTCAATTAGTCGGATTAGAGAATTTTAATTTTTGATGAAAACTCGAAAAAAAGACATGAGTAAACCCCTTGGAAATTTGTTAAAAAATGCAACTTTCCTAATAATCATCGTAGACCATTGAATTTAACTTTATTTTCATCAGAAAGACGAGAGAAATTGATTGCCGTTAAAAAATTTCAGCTATCTTCAATAGCAAAAAAGTTAGTCAGTCACCATGAACATTTTGGGAAATATTTTAAAATAATTGATTTTTCAGACTTTGAACGGCCGTAGCGGCCAAACGAAAACTCCAAATTGAACGCGGATTGCAAATCTGAGCTCCCCGTACTTCAATTAGTCGGATTAGAGAATTTTAATTTTTGATGAAAACTCGAAAAAAAGACATGAGTAAACCCCTTGGAAATTTGTTAAAAAATGCAACTTTCCTAATAATCATCGTAGACCATTGAATTTAACTTTATTTTCATCAGAAAGACGAGAGAAATTGATTGCCGTTAAAAAATTTCAGCTATCTTCAATAGCAAAAAAGTTAGTCAGTCACAGTGAACATTTTGGGAAATATTTTAAAATAATTGATTTTTCAGACTTTGAACGGCCGCAGCGGCCAAACGAAAACTCCAAATTGAACGCGGATTGCAAATCTGAGCTCCCCGTACTTCAATTAGTCGGATTAGAGAATTTTAATTTTTGATGAAAACTCGAAAAAAAGACATGAGTAAACCCCTTGGAAATTTGTTAAAAAATGCAACTTTCCTAATAATCATTGTAGACCATTGAATTTAACTTTATTTTCATCAGAAAGACGAGAGAAATTGATTGCCGTTAAAAAATTTCAGCTATCTTCAATAGCAAAAAAGTAAGTCAGTCACAGTGAACATTTTAGGAAATTTTATAAAATAATTGATTTTTCAGACTTTGAACGGCCGCAGCGGCCAAACGAAAACTCCAAATTGAACGCGGATTGCAAATCTGAGCTCCCCGTACTTCAATTAGTCGGATTAGAGAATTTTAATTTTTGATGAAAACTCGAAAAAAAGACATGAGTAAACCCCTTGGAAATTTGTTAAAAAATGCAACTTTCCTAATAATCATTGTAGACCATTGAATTTAACTTTATTTTCATCAGAAAGACGAGAGAAATTGATTGCCGTTAAAAAATTTCAGCTATCTTCAATAGCAAAAAAGTTAGTCAGTCACCATGAACATTTTAGGAAATATTTTAAAATAATTGATTTTTCAGACTTTGAACGGCCGCAGCGGCCAAACGAAAACTCCAAATTGAACGCGGATTGCAAATCTGAGCTCCCCGTACTTCAATTAGTCGGATTAGAGAATTTTAATTTTTGATGAAAACTCGAAAAAAAGACATGAGTAAACCCCTTGGAAATTTGTTAAAAAATGCAACTTTCTTAATAATCATCGTAGACCATTGAATTTAACTTTATTTTCATCAGAAAGACGAGAGAAATTGATTGCCGTTAAAAAATTTCAGCTATCTTCAATAGCAAAAAAGTTAGTCAGTCACCATGAACATTTTAGGAAATTTTATAAAATAATTGATTTTTCAGACTTTGAACGGCCGCAGCGGCCAAACGAAAACTCCAAATTGAACGCGGATTGCAAATCTGAGCTCCCCGTACTTCAATTAGTCGGATTAGAGAATTTTAATTTTTGATGAAAACTCGAAAAAAAGACATGAGTAAACCCCTTGGAAATTTGTTAAAAAATGCAACTTTCCTAATAATCATTGTAGACCATTGAATTTAACTTTATTTTCATCAGAAAGACGAGAGAAATTGATTGCCGTTAAAAAATTTCAGCTATCTTCAATAGCAAAAAAGTTAGTCAGTCACAGTGAACATTTTGGGAAATATTTTAAAATAATTGATTTTTCAGACTTTGAACGGCCGCAGCGGCCAAACGAAAACTCCAAATTGAACGCGGATTGCAAATCTGAGCTCCCCGTACTTCAATTAGTCGGATTAGAGAATTTTAATTTTTGATGAAAACTTGAAAAAAAGACATGAGTAAACCCCTTGGAAATTTGTTAAAAAATGCAACTTTCCTAATAATCATTGTAGACCATTGAATTTAACTTTATTTTCATCAGAAAGACGAGAGAAATTGATTGCCGTTAAAAAATTTCAGCTATCTTCAATAGCAAAAAAGTTAGTCAGTCACAGTGAACATTTTGGGAAATATTTTAAAATAATTGATTTTTCAGACTTTGAACGGCCGCAGCGGCCAAACGAAAACTCCAAATTGAACGCGGATTGCAAATCTGAGCTCCCCGTACTTCAATTAGTCGGATTAGAGAATTTTAATTTTTGATGAAAACTCGAAAAAAAGACATGAGTAAACCCCTTGGAAATTTGTTAAAAAATGCAACTTTCCTAATAATCATTGTAGACCATTGAATTTAACTTTATTTTCATCAGAAAGACGAGAGAAATTGATTGCCGTTAAAAAATTTCAGCTATCTTCAATAGCAAAAAAGTTAGTCAGTCACAGTGAACATTTTGGGAAATATTTTAAAATAATTGATTTTTCAGACTTTGAACGGCCGCAGCGGCCAAACGAAAACTCCAAATTGAACGCGGATTGCAAATCTGAGCTCCCCGTACTTCAATTAGTCGGATTAGAGAATTTTAATTTTTGATGAAAACTCGAAAAAAAGACATGAGTAAACCCCTTGGAAATTTGTTAAAAAATGCAACTTTCTTAATAATCATCGTAGACCATTGAATTTAACTTTATTTTCATCAGAAAGACGAGAGAAATTGATTGCCGTTAAAAAATTTCAGCTATCTTCAATAGCAAAAAAGTTAGTCAGTCACCATGAACATTTTAGGAAATTTTATAAAATAATTGATTTTTCAGACTTTGAACGGCCGTAGCGGCCAAACGAAAACTCCAAATTGAACGCGGATTGCAAATCTGAGCTCCCCGTACTTCAATTAGTCGGATTAGAGAATTTTAATTTTTGATAAAAACTCGAAAGAAAGACATGAGTAAACCCCTTGGAAATTTGTTAAAAAATGCAACTTTCTTAATAATCATCGTAGACCATTGAATTTAACTTTATTTTCATCAGAAAGACGAGAGAAATTGATTGCCGTTAAAAATTTCAGCTATCTTCAATAGCAAAAAAGTTAGTCAGTCACAGTGAACATTTTAGGAAATTTTATAAAATAATTGATTTTTCAGACTTTGAACGGCCGCAGCGGCCAAACGAAAACTCCAAATTGAACGCGGATTGCAAATCTGAGCTCCCCGTACCTCAATTAGTCGGATTAGAGATTTTTAATTTTTGATGAAAACTCGAAAAAAAGACATGAGTAAACCCCTTGGAAATTTGTTAAAAAATGCAACTTTCTTAATAATCATCGTAGACCATTGAATTTAACTTTATTTTCATCAGAAAGACGAGAGAAATTGATTGCCGTTAAAAAATTTTAGCTATCTTCAATAGCAAAAAAGTTAGTCAGTCACCATGAACATTTTGGGAAATATTTTAAAATAATTGATTTTTCAGACTTTGAACGGCCGCAGCGGCCAAACTAAAACTCCAAATTGAACGCGGATTGCAAATCTGAGCTCCCCGTACTTCAATTAGTCGGATTAGAGAATTTTAATTTTTGATGAAAACTCGAAAAAAAGACATGAGTAAACCCCTTGGAAATTTGTTAAAAAATGCAACTTTCTTAATAATCATCGTAGACCATTGAATTTAACTTTATTTTCATCAGAAAGACGAGAGAAATTGATTGCCGTTAAAAAATTTCAGCTATCTTCAATAGCAAAAAAGTTAGTCAGTCACAGTGAACATTTTAGGAAATTTTATAAAATAATTGATTTTTCAGACTTTGAACGGCCGCAGCGGCCAAACGAAAACTCCAAATTGAACGCGGCTTGCAAATCTGAGCTCCCCGTACCTCAATTAGTCGGATTAGAGATTTTTAATTTTTGATGAAAACTCGAAAAAAAGACATGAGTAAACCCCTTGGAAATTTGTTAAAAAATGCAACTTTCTTAATAATCATCGTAGACCATTGAATTTAACTTTATTTTCATCAGAAAGACGAGAGAAATTGATTGCCGTTAAAAAATTTCAGCTATCTTCAATAGCAAAAAAGTTAGTCAGTCACAGTGAACATTTTAGGAAATTTTATAAAATAATTGATTTTTCAGACTTTGAACGGCCGCAGCGGCCAAACGAAAACTCCAAATTGAACGCGGATTGCAAATCTGAGCTCCCCGTACCTCAATTAGTCGGATTAGAGATTTTTAATTTTTGATGAAAACTCGAAAAAAAGACATGAGTAAACCCCTTGGAAATTTGTTAAAAAATGCAACTTTCTTAATAATCATCGTAGACCATTGAATTTAACTTTATTTTCATCAGAAAGACGAGAGAAATTGATTGCCGTTAAAAAATTTCAGCTATCTTCAATAGCAAAAAAGTAAGTCAGTCACAGTGAACATTTTAGGAAATTTTATAAAATAATTGATTTTTCAGACTTTGAACGGCCGCAGCGGCCAAACTAAAACTCCAAATTGAACGCGGATTGCAAATCTGAGCTCCCCGTACTTCAATTAGTCGGATTAGAGAATTTTAATTTTTGATGAAAACTCGAAAAAAAGACATGAGTAAACCCCTTGGAAATTTGTTAAAAAATGCAACTTTCTTAATAATCATCGTAGACCATTGAATTTAACTTTATTTTCATCAGAAAGACGAGATAAATTGATTGCCGTTAAAAAATTTCAGCTATCTTCAATAGCAAAAAAGTAAGTCAGTCACAGTGAACATTTTAGGAAATTTTATAAAATAATTGATTTTTCAGACTTTGAACGGCCGTAGCGGCCAAACGAAAACTCCAAATTGAACGCGGATTGCAAATCTGAGCTCCCCGTACTTCAATTAGTCGGATTAGAGAATTTTAATTTTTGATGAAAACTCGAAAAAAAGACATGAGTAAACCCCTTGGAAATTTGTTAAAAAATGCAACTTTCTTAATAATCATCGTAGACCATTGAATTTAACTTTATTTTCATCAGAAAGACGAGATAAATTGATTGCCGTTAAAAAATTTCAGCTATCTTCAATAGCAAAAAAGTAAGTCAGTCACAGTAAACATTTTAGGAAATTTTATAAAATAATTGATTTTTCAGACTTTGAACGGCCGTAGCGGCCAAACGAAAACTCCAAATTGAACGCGGATTGCAAATCTGAGCTCCCCGTACTTCAATTAGTCGGATTAGAGAATTTTAATTTTTGATGAAAACTCGAAAAAAAGACATGAGTAAACCCCTTGGAAATTTGTTAAAAAATGCAACTTTCTTAATAATCATCGTAGACCATTGAATTTTACTTTATTTTCATCAGAAAGACGAGAGAAATTGATTTCCGGTAAAAAATTTCAGCTATCTTCAATAGCAAAAAAGTTAGTCAGTCACCATGAACATTTTGGGAAATATTTTAAAATAATTGATTTTTCAGACTTTGAACGGCCGCAGCGGCCAAACGAAAACTCCAAATTGAACGCGGATTGCAAATCTGAGCTCCCCGTACCTCAATTAGTCGGATTAGAGATTTTTAATTTTTGATGAAAACTCGAAAAAAAGACATGAGTAAACCCCTTGGAAATTTGTTAAAAAATGCAACTTTCTTAATAATCATCGTAGACCATTGAATTTAACTTTATTTTCATCAGAAAGACGAGAGAAATTGATTGCCGTTAAAAAATTTCAGCTATCTTCAATAGCAAAAAAGTTAGTCAGTCACAGTGAACATTTTAGGAAATTTTATAAAATAATTGATTTTTCAGACTTTGAACAGCCGCAGCGGCCAAACTAAAACTTCCAAATTGAACGCGGATTGCAAATCTGAGCTCCCCGTACTTCAATTAGTCGGATTAAAGATTTTTAATTTTTGATGAAAACTCGAAAAAAAGACATGAGTAAACCCCTCGGAAATTTGTTAAAAAATGCAACTTTCTTAATAATCATCGTAGACCATTGAATTTAACTTTATTTTCATCAGAAAGACGAGAGAAATTGATTGCCGTTAAAAAATTTCAGCTATCTTCAATAGCAAAAAAGTTAGTCAGTCACAGTGAACATTTTAGGAAATTTTATAAAATAATAGATTTTTCAGACTTTGATCGGCCGTAGCGGCCAAACGAAAACTCCAAATTGAACGCGGATTGCAAATCTGAGCTCCCCGTACTTCAATTAGACGGATTAGAGATTTTTAATTTTTGATGAAAACTCGAAAAAAAGACATGAGTAAACCCCTTGGAAATTTGTTAAAAAATGCAACTTTCTTAATAATCATCGTAGACCATTGAATTTAACTTTATTTTCATCAGAAAGACGAGAGAAATTGATTGCCGTTAAAAAATTTCAGCTATCTTCAATAGCAAAAAAGTTAGTCAGTCACAGTGAACATTTTTGAAAATTTACGAAAATAATTGATTTTTCAGACTTTGATCGGCCGTAGCGGCCAAACGAAAACTCCAAATTGAACGCGGATTGCAAATCTGAGCTCCCCGTACTTCAATTAGTCGGATTAAAGATTTTTAATTTTTGATGAAAACTCGAAAAAAAGACATGAGTAAACCCCTTGGAAATTTGTTAAAAAATGCAACTTTCTTAATAATCATCGTAGACCATTGAATTTAACTTTATTTTCATCAGAAAGACGAGAGAAATTGATTGCCGTTAAAAAATTTCAGCTATCTTAAATAGCAAAAAAGTTAGTCAGTCACAGTGAACATTTTAGGAAATTTTAGAAAATAATTGATTTTTCAGACTTTGAACGGCCGTAGCGGCCAAACGAAAACTCCAAATTGAACGCGGATTGCAAATCTGAGCTCCCAGTACTTCAATTAGACGGATTAGAGATTTTTAATTTTTGATGAAAACTCGAAAAAAAGACATGAGTAAACCCCTTGGAAATTTGTTAAAAAATGCAACTTTCTTAATAATCATCGTAGACCATTGAATTTAACTTTATTTTCATCAGAAAGACGAGAGAAATTGATTGCCGTTAAAAAATTTCAGCTATCTTCAATAGCAAAAAAGTTAGTCAGTCACTGTGAACATTTTAGGAAATTTTATAAAATAATTGATTTTTCAGACTTTGATCGGCCGTAGCGGCCAAACGAAAACTCCAAATTGAACGCGGATTGCAAATCTGACCTCCCCGTACTTCAATTAGTCGGATTAAAGATTTTTAATTTTTGATGAAAACTCGAAAAAAAGACATGAGTAAACCCCTTGGAAATTTGTTAAAAAATGCAACTTTCTTAATAATCATCGTAGACCATTGAATTTAACTTTATTTTCATCAGAAAGACGAGAGAAATTGATTGCCGTTAAAAAATTTCAGCTATCTTCAATAGCAAAAAAGTTAGTCAGTCACAGTGAACATTTTTGAAAATTTACGAAAATAATTGATTTTTCAGACTTTGATCGGCCGTAGCGGCCAAACGAAAACTCCAAATTGAACGCGGATTGCAAATCTGAGCTCCCCGTACTTCAATTAGACGGATTAGAGATTTTTAATTTTTGATGAAAACTCGAAAAAAAGACATGAGTAAACCCCTTGGAAATTTGTTAAAAAATGCAACTTTCTTAATAATCATCGTAGACCATTGAATTTAACTTTATTTTCATCAGAAAGACGAGAGAAATTGATTGCCATTAAAAAATTTCAGCTATCTTCAATAGCAAAAAAGTTAGTTAGTCACAGTGAACATTTTAGGAAATTTTATAAAATAATTGATTTTTCAGACTTTGATCGGCCGTAGCGGCCAAACGAAAACTCCAAATTGAACGCGGATTGCAAATCTGAGCTCCCCGTACTTCAATTAGTCGGATTAAAGATTTTTAATTTTTGATGAAAACTCGAAAAAAAGACATGAGTAAACCCCTCGGAAATTTGTTAAAAAATGCAACTTTCTTAATAATCATCGTAGACCATTGAATTTAACTTTATTTTCATCAGAAAGACGAGAGAAATTGATTGCCGTTAAAAAATTTCAGCTATCTTCAATAGCAAAAAAGTTAGTCAGTCACAGTGAACATTTTAGGAAATTTTATAAAATAATAGATTTTTCAGACTTTGATCGGCCGTAGCGGCCAAACGAAAACTCCAAATTGAACGCGGATTGCAAATCTGAGCTCCCCGTACTTCAATTAGACGGATTAGAGATTTTTAATTTTTGATGAAAACTCGAAAAAAAGACATGAGTAAACCCCTTGGAAATTTGTTAAAAAATGCAACTTTCTTAATAATCATCGTAGACCATTGAATTTAACTTTATTTTCATCAGAAAGACGAGAGAAATTGATTGCCGTTAAAAAATTTCAGCTATCTTCAATAGCAAAAAAGTTAGTCAGTCACAGTGAACATTTTTGAAAATTTACGAAAATAATTGATTTTTCAGACTTTGATCGGCCGTAGCGGCCAAACGAAAACTCCAAATTGAACGCGGATTGCAAATCTGAGCTCCCCGTACTTCAATTAGTCGGATTAGAGATTTTTAATTTTTGATGAAAACTCGAAAAAAAGACATGAGTAAACCCCTTGGAAATTTGTTAAAAAATGCAACTTTCTTAATAATCATCGTAGACCATTGAATTTAACTTTATTTTCATCAGAAAGACGAGAGAAATTGATTGCCGTTAAAAAATTTCAGCTATCTTCAATAACAAAAAAGTTAGTCAGTCACAGTGAACATTTTGGGAAATTTTATAAAATAATTGATTTTTCAGACTTTGATCGGCCGTAGCGGCCAAACGAAAACTCCAAATTGAACGCGGATTGCAAATCTGAGCTCCCCGTACTTCAATTAGTCGGATTAAAGATTTTTAATTTTTGATGAAAACTCGAAAAAAAGACATGAGTAAACCCCTTGGAAATTTGTTAAAAAATGCAACTTTCTTAATAATCATCGTAGACCATTGAATTTAACTTTATTTTCATCAGAAAGACGAGAGAAATTGATTGCCGTTAAAAAATTTCAGCTATCTTCAATAGCAAAAAAGTTAGTCAGTCACAGTGAACATTTTTGAAATTTACGAAAATAATTGATTTTTCAGACTTTGATCGGCCGTAGCGGCCAAACGAAAACTCCAAATTGAACGCGGATTGCAAATCTGAGCTCCCCGTACTTCAGTTAGTCGGATTAAAGATTTTTAATTTTTGATGAAAACTCGAAAAAAAGACATGAGTAAACCCCTTGGAAATTTGTTAAAAAATGCAACTTTCTTAATAATCATCGTAGACCATTGAATTTAACTTTATTTTCATCAGAAAGACGAGAGAAATTGATTGCCGTTAAAAAATTTCAGCTATCTTCAATAGCAAAAAAGTTAGTCAGTCACAGTGAACATTTTTGAAAATTTACGAAAATAATTGATTTTTCAGACTTTGAACGGCCGTAGCGGCCAAACGAAAACTCCAAATTGAACGCGGATTGCAAATCTGAGCTCCCAGTACTTCAATTAGACGGATTAAAGATTTTTAATTTTTTATGAAAACTCGAAAAAAAGACATGAGTAAACCCTTGGAAATTGTTAAAAAATGCAACTTTCTTAATAATCATCGTAGACCATTGAATTTAACTTTATTTTCATCAGAAAGACGAGAGAAATTGATTGCCGTTAAAAAATTTCAGCTATCTTCAATAGCAAAAAAGTTAGTCAGTCACAGTGAACATTTTTGAAAATTTACGAAAATAATTGATTTTTCAGACTTTGATCGGCCGTAGCGGCCAAACGAAAACTCCAAATTGAACGCGGATTGCAAATCTGAGCTCCCAGTACTTCAATTAGACGGATTAGAGATTTTTAATTTTTGATGAAAACTCGAAAAAAAGACATGAGTAAACCCCTTGGAAATTTGTTAAAAATGCAACTTTCTTAATAATCATCGTAGACCATTGAATTTAACTTTATTTTCATCAGAAAGACGAGAGAAATTGATTGCCGTTAAAAAATTTCAGCTATCTTCAATAGCAAAAAAGTTAGTCAGTCACAGTGAACATTTTTGAAAATTTACGAAAATAATTGATTTTTCAGACTTTGATCGGCCGTAGCGGCCAAACGAAAACTCCAAATTGAACGCGGATTGCAAATCTGAGCTCCCAGTACTTCAATTAGACGGATTAGAGATTTTTAATTTTTGATGAAAACTCGAAAAAAAGACATGAGTAAACCCCTTGGAAATTTGTTAAAAAATGCAACTTTCTTAATAATCATCGTAGACCATTGAATTTAACTTTATTTTCATCAGAAAGACGAGAGAAATTGATTGCCGTTAAAAAATTTCAGCTATCTTAAATAGCAAAAAAGTTAGTCAGTCACAGTGAACATTTTAGGAAATTTTAGAAAATAATTGATTTTTCAGACTTTGAACGGCCGTAGCGGCCAAACGAAAACTCCAAATTGAACGCGGATTGCAAATCTGAGCTCCCCGTACTTCAATTAGTCGGATTAAAGATTTTTAATTTTTGATGAAAACTCGAAAAAAAGACATGAGTAAACCCCTTGGAAATTTGTTAAAAAATGCAACTTTCTTAATAATCATCGTAGACCATTGAATTTAACTTTATTTTCATCAGAAAGACGAGAGAAATTGATTGCCGTTAAAAAATTTCAGCTATCTTCAATAGCAAAAAAGTTAGTCAGTCACAGTGAACATTTTAGGAAATTTTATAAAATAATTGATTTTTCAGACTTTGATCGGCCGTAGCGGCCAAACGAAAACTCCAAATTGAACGCGGATTGCAAATCTGAGCTCCCCGTACTTCAATTAGTCGGATTAAAGATTTTTAATTTTTGATGAAAACTCGAAAAAAAGACATGAGTAAACCACTTGGAAATTTGTTAAAAAATGCAACTTTCTTAATAATCATCGTAGACCATTGAATTTAACTTTATTTTCATCAGAAAGACGAGAGAAATTGATTGCCGTTAAAAAATTTCAGCTATCTTCAATAGCAAAAAAGTTAGTCAGTCACAGTGAACATTTTAGGAAATTTTATAAAATAATTGATTTTTCAGACTTTGATCGGCCGTAGCGGCCAAACGAAAACTCCAAATTGAACGCGGATTGCAAATCTGAGCTCCCCGTACTTCAATTAGTCGGATTAGAGATTTTTAATTTTTGATGAAAACTCGAAAAAAAGACATGAGTAAACCCCTTGGAAATTTGTTAAAAAATGCAACTTTCTTAATAATCATCGTAGACCATTGAATTTAACTTTATTTTCATCAGAAAGACGAGAGAAATTGATTGCCGTTAAAAAATTTCAGCTATCTTCAATAGCAAAAAAGTTAGTCAGTCACAGTGAACATTTTAGGAAATTTTATAAAATAATTGATTTTTCAGACTTTGATCGGCCGTAGCGGCCAAACGAAAACTCCAAATTGAACGCGGATTGCAAATCTGAGCTCCCCGTACTTCAATTAGTCGGATTAAAGATTTTTAATTTTTGATGAAAACTCGAAAAAAATACATGAGTAAACCCCTTGGAAATTTGTTAAAAAATGCAACTTTCTTAATAATCATCGTAGACCATTGAATTTAACTTTATTTTCATCAGAAAGACGAGAGAAATTGATTGCCGTTAAAAAATTTCAGCTATCTTCAATAGCAAAAAAGTTAGTCAGTCACAGTGAACATTTTAGGAAATTTAATAAAATAATTGATTTTTCAGACTTTGATCGGCCGTAGCGGCCAAACGAAAACTCCAAATTGAACGCGGATTGCAAATCTGAGCTCCCCGTACTTCAATTAGTCGGATTAGAGATTTTTAATTTTTGATGAAAACTCGAAAAAAAGACATGAGTAAACCCCTTGGAAATTTGTTAAAAAATGCAACTTTCTTAATAATCATCGTAGACTGTTGAATTTAACTTTATTTTCATCAGAAAGATGAGAGAAATTGATTGCCGTTAAAAAATTTCAGCTATCTTCAATAGCAAAAAAGTTAGTCAGTCACAGTGAACATTTTAGGAAATTTTCGAAAATAATTGATTTTTCAGACTTTGATCGGCCGTAGCGGCCAAACGAAAACTCCAAATTGAACGCGGATTGCAAATCTGAGCTCCCCGTACTTCAATTAGTCGGTTTAAAGATTTTTAATTTTTGATGAAAACTCGAAAAAAAGACATGAGTAAACCCCTTGGAAATTTGTTAAAAAATGCAACTTTCTTAATAATCATCGTAGACCATTGAATTTAACTTTATTTTCATCAGAAAGACGAGAGCAATTGATTGCCGTTAAAAAATTTCAGCTATCTTCAATAGCAAAAAAGTTAGTCAGTCACAGTGAACATTTTTGAAAATTTTCGAAAATAATTGATTTTTCAGACTTTGATCGGCCGTAGCGGCCAAACGAATACTCCAAATTGAACGCGGATTGCAAATCTGAGCTCCCCGTACTTCAATTAGTCGGATTAAAGATTTTTAATTTTTGATGAAAACTCGAAAAAAAGACATGAGTAAACCCCTTGGAAATTTGTTAAAAAATGCAACTTTCTTAATAATCATCGTAGACCATTGAATTTAACTTTATTTTCATCAGAAAGACGAGAGAAATTGATTGCCGTTAAAAAATTTCAGCTATCTTCAATAGCAAAAAAGTTAGTCAGTCACAGTGAACATTTTAGGAAATTTTATAAAATAATTGATTTTTCAGACTTTGATCGGCCGTAGCGGCCAAACGAAAACTCCAAATTGAACGCGGATTGCAAATCTGAGCTCCCCGTACTTCAATTAGTCGGATTAAAGATTTTTAATTTTTGATGAAAACTCGAAAAAAAGACATGAGTAAACCCCTTGGAAATTTGTTAAAAAATGCAACTTTCTTAATAATCATCGTAGACCATTGAATTTAACTTTATTTTCATCAGAAAGACGAGAGCAATTGATTGCCGTTAAAAAATTTCAGCTATCTTCAATAGCAAAAAAGTTAGTCAGTCACAGTGAACATTTTTGAAAATTTTCGAAAATAATTGATTTTTCAGACTTTGATCGGCCGTAGCGGCCAAACGAATACTCCAAATTGAACGCGGATTGCAAATCTGAGCTCCCCGTACTTCAATTAGTCGGATTAAAGATTTTTAATTTTTGATGAAAACTCGAAAAAAAGACATGAGTAAACCCCTTGGAAATTTGTTAAAAAATGCAACTTTCTTAGTAATCATCGTAGACCATTGAATTATACTTTATTTTCATCAGAAAGACGAGAGCAATTGATTGCCGTTAAAAAATTTCAGCTATCTTCAATAGCAAAAAAGTTAGACAGTCACAGTGAACATTTTAGGAAATTTTATAAAATAATTGATTTTTCAGACTTTGATCGGCCGTAGCGGCCAAACGAAAACTCCAAATTGAACGCGGATTGCAAATCTGAGCTCCCCGTACTTCAATTAGTCGGATTAAAGATTTTTAATTTTTGATGAAAACTCGAAAAAAAGACATGAGTAAACCCCTTGGAAATTTGTTAAAAAATGCAACTTTCTTAATAATCATCGTAGACTGTTGAATTTAACTTTATTTTCATCAGAAAGACGAGAGAAATTGATTGCCGTTAAAAAATTTCAGCTATCTTCAATAGCAAAAAAGTTAGTCAGTCACAGTGAACATTTTAGGAAATTTTATAAAATAATTGATTTTTCAGACTTTGATCGGCCGTAGCGGCCAAACGAAAACTCCAAATTGAACGCGGATTGCAAATCTGAGCTCCCCGTACTTCAATTAGTCGGATTAGAGATTTTTAATTTTTGATGAAAACTCGAAAAAAAGACATGAGTAAACCCCTTGGAAATTTGTTAAAAAATGCAACTTTCTTAATAATCATCGTAGACTGTTGAATTTAACTTTATTTTCATCAGAAAGACGAGAGAAATTGATTGCCGTTAAAAAATTTCAGCTATCTTCAATAGCAAAAAAGTTAGTCAGTCACAGTGAACATTTTAGGAAATTTTCGAAAATAATTGATTTTTCAGACTTTGATCGGCCGTAGCGGCCAAACGAATACTCCAAATTGAACGCGGATTGCAAATCTGAGCTCCCCGTACTTCAATTAGTCGGATTAAAGATTTTTAATTTTTGATGAAAACTCGAAAAAAAGACATGAGTAAACCCCTTGGAAATTTGTTAAAAAATGCAACTTTCTTAATAATCATCGTAGACTGTTGAATTTAACTTTATTTTCATCAGAAAGACGAGAGCAATTGATTGCCGTTAAAAAATTTCAGCTATCTTCAATAGCAAAAAAGTTAGACAGTCACAGTGAACATTTTAGGAAATTTTATAAAATAATTGATTTTTCAGACTTTGATCGGCCGTAGCGGCCAAACGAAAACTCCAAATTGAACGCGGATTGCAAATCTGAGCTCCCCGTACTTCAATTAGTCGGATTAAAGATTTTTAATTTTTGATGAAAACTCGAAAAAAAGACATGAGTAAACCCCTTGGAAATTTGTTAAAAAATGCAACTTTCTTAATAATCATCGTAGACTGTTGAATTTAACTTTATTTTCATCAGAAAGACGAGAGAAATTGATTGCCGTTAAAAAATTTCAGCTATCTTCAATAGCAAAAAAGTTAGTCAGTCACAGTGAACATTTTAGGAAATTTTATAAAATAATTGATTTTTCAGACTTTGATCGGCCGTAGCGGCCAAACGAAAACTCCAAATTGAACGCGGATTGCAAATCTGAGCTCCCCGTACTTCAATTAGTCGGATTAGAGATTTTTAATTTTTGATGAAAACTCGAAAAAAAGACATGAGTAAACCCCTTGGAAATTTGTTAAAAAATGCAACTTTCTTAATAATCATCGTAGACTGTTGAATTTAACTTTATTTTCATCAGAAAGACGAGAGAAATTGATTGCCGTTAAAAAATTTCAGCTATCTTCAATAGCAAAAAAGTTAGTCAGTCACAGTGAACATTTTAGGAAATTTTATAAAATAATTGATTTTTCAGACTTTGATCGGCCGTAGCGGCCAAACGAAAACTCCAAATTGAACGCGGATTGCAAATCTGAGCTCCCCGTACTTCAATTAGTCGGATTAGAGATTTTTAATTTTTGATGAAAACTCGAAAAAAAGACATGAGTAAACCCCTTGGAAATTTGTTAAAAAATGCAACTTTCTTAATAATCATCGTAGACTGTTGAATTTAACTTTATTTTCATCAGAAAGACGAGAGAAATTGATTGCCGTTAAAAAATTTCAGCTATCTTCAATAGCAAAAAAGTTAGTCAGTCACAGTGAACATTTTAGGAAATTTTATAAAATAATTGATTTTTCAGACTTTGATCGGCCGTAGCGGCCAAACGAAAACTCCAAATTGAACGCGGATTGCAAATCTGAGCTCCCCGTACTTCAATTAGTCGGATTAGAGATTTTTAATTTTTGATGAAAACTCGAAAAAAAGACATGAGTAAACCCCTTGGAAATTTGTTAAAAAATGCAACTTTCTTAATAATCATCGTAGACTGTTGAATTTAACTTTATTTTCATCAGAAAGACGAGAGAAATTGATTGCCGTTAAAAAATTTCAGCTATCTTCAATAGCAAAAAAGTTAGTCAGTCACAGTGAACATTTTAGGAAATTTTATAAAATAATTGATTTTTCAGACTTTGATCGGCCGTAGCGGCCAAACGAAAACTCCAAATTGAACGCGGATTGCAAATCTGAGCTCCCCGTACTTCAATTAGTCGGATTAGAGATTTTTAATTTTTGATGAAAACTCGAAAAAAAGACATGAGTAAACCCCTTGGAAATTTGTTAAAAAATGCAACTTTCTTAATAATCATCGTAGACTGTTGAATTTAACTTTATTTTCATCAGAAAGACGAGAGAAATTGATTGCCGTTAAAAAATTTCAGCTATCTTCAATAGCAAAAAAGTTAGTCAGTCACAGTGAACATTTTAGGAAATTTTATAAAATAATTGATTTTTCAGACTTTGATCGGCCGTAGCGGCCAAACGAAAACTCCAAATTGAACGCGGATTGCAAATCTGAGCTCCCCGTACTTCAATTAGTCGGATTAGAGATTTTTAATTTTTGATGAAAACTCGAAAAAAAGACATGAGTAAACCCCTTGGAAATTTGTTAAAAAATGCAACTTTCTTAATAATCATCGTAGACTGTTGAATTTAACTTTATTTTCATCAGAAAGACGAGAGAAATTGATTGCCGTTAAAAAATTTCAGCTATCTTCAATAGCAAAAAAGTTAGTCAGTCACAGTGAACATTTTAGGAAATTTTCGAAAATAATTGATTTTTCAGACTTTGATCGGCCGTAGCGGCCAAACGAATACTCCAAATTGAACGCGGATTGCAAATCTGAGCTCCCCGTACTTCAATTAGTCGGATTAAAGATTTTTAATTTTTGATGAAAACTCGAAAAAAAGACATGAGTAAACCCCTTGGAAATTTGTTAAAAAATGCAACTTTCTTAATAATCATCGTAGACTGTTGAATTTAACTTTATTTTCATCAGAAAGACGAGAGAAATTGATTGCCGTTAAAAAATTTCAGCTATCTTCAATAGCAAAAAAGTTAGTCAGTCACAGTGAACATTTTAGGAAATTTTATAAAATAATTGATTTTTCAGACTTTGATCGGCCGTAGCGGCCAAACGAAAACTCCAAATTGAACGCGGATTGCAAATCTGAGCTCCCCGTACTTCAATTAGTCGGATTAGAGATTTTTAATTTTTGATGAAAACTCGAAAAAAAGACATGAGTAAACCCCTTGGAAATTTGTTAAAAAATGCAACTTTCTTAATAATCATCGTAGACTGTTGAATTTAACTTTATTTTCATCAGAAAGACGAGAGAAATTGATTGCCGTTAAAAAATTTCAGCTATCTTCAATAGCAAAAAAGTTAGTCAGTCACAGTGAACATTTTAGGAAATTTTATAAAATAATTGATTTTTCAGACTTTGATCGGCCGTAGCGGCCAAACGAAAACTCCAAATTGAACGCGGATTGCAAATCTGAGCTCCCCGTACTTCAATTAGTCGGATTAGAGATTTTTAATTTTTGATGAAAACTCGAAAAAAAGACATGAGTAAACCCCTTGGAAATTTGTTAAAAAATGCAACTTTCTTAATAATCATCGTAGACTGTTGAATTTAACTTTATTTTCATCAGAAAGACGAGAGAAATTGATTGCCGTTAAAAAATTTCAGCTATCTTCAATAGCAAAAAAGTTAGTCAGTCACAGTGAACATTTTAGGAAATTTTATAAAATAATTGATTTTTCAGACTTTGATCGGCCGTAGCGGCCAAACGAAAACTCCAAATTGAACGCGGATTGCAAATCTGAGCTCCCCGTACTTCAATTAGTCGGATTAGAGATTTTTAATTTTTGATGAAAACTCGAAAAAAAAAACCCCTTGGAAATTTGTTAAAAAATGCAACTTTCTTAATAATCATCGTAGACCATTGAATTTAACTTTATTTTCATCAGAAAGACGAGAGCAATTGATTGCCGTTAAAAAATTTCAGCTATCTTCAATAGCAAAAAAGTTAGTCAGTCACAGTGAACATTTTTGAAAATTTTCGAAAATAATTGATTTTTCAGACTTTGATCGGCCGTAGCGGCCAAACGAATACTCCAAATTGAACGCGGATTGCAAATCTGAGCTCCCCGTACTTCAATTAGTCGGATTAAAGATTTTTAATTTTTGATGAAAACTCGAAAAAAAGACATGAGTAAACCCCTTGGAAATTTGTTAAAAAATGCAACTTTCTTAATAATCATCGTAGACCATTGAATTTAACTTTATTTTCATCAGAAAGACGAGAGCAATTGATTGCCGTTAAAAAATTTCAGCTATCTTCAATAGCAAAAAAGTTAGTCAGTCACAGTGAACATTTTTGAAAATTTTCGAAAATAATTGATTTTTCAGACTTTGATCGGCCGTAGCGGCCAAACGAAAACTCCAAATTGAACGCGGATTGCAAATCTGAGCTCCCCGTACTTCAATTAGTCGGATTAAAGATTTTTAATTTTTGATGAAAACTCGAAAAAAAGACATGAGTAAACCCCTTGGAAATTTGTTAAAAAATGCAACTTTCTTAATAATCATCGTAGACTGTTGAATTTAACTTTATTTTCATCAGAAAGACGAGAGAAATTGATTGCCGTTAAAAAATTTCAGCTATCTTCAATAGCAAAAAAGTTAGTCAGTCACAGTGAACATTTTTGAAAATTTTCGAAAATAATTGATTTTTCAGACTTTGATCGGCCGTAGCGGCCAAACGAAAACTCCAAATTGAACGCGGATTGCAAATCTGAGCTCCTCGTGCGTCAATTAGTCGGATTAGAGATTTTTAATTTTTGATGAAAACTCGAAAAAAAGACATGAGTAAACCCCTCGGAAATTTGTTAAAAAATGCAACTTTCTTAATAATCATCGTAGACTGTTGAATTTAACTTTATTTTCATCAGAAAGACGAGAGAAATTGATTGCCGTTAAAAAATTTCAGCTATCTTCAATAGCAAAAAAGTTAGTCAGTCACAGTGAACATTTTAGGAAATTTTATAAAATAATTGATTTTTCAGACTTTGATCGGCCGTAGCGGCCAAACGAAAACTCCAAATTGAACGCGGATTGCAAATCTGAGCTCCCCGTACTTCAATTAGTCGGATTAGAGATTTTTAATTTTTGATGAAAACTCGAAAAAAAGACATGAGTAAACCCCTTGGAAATTTGTTAAAAAATGCAACTTTCTTAATAATCATCGTAGACTGTTGAATTTAACTTTATTTTCATCAGAAAGACGAGAGAAATTGATTGCCGTTAAAAAATTTCAGCTATCTTCAATAGCAAAAAAGTTAGTCAGTCACAGTGAACATTTTAGGAAATTTTATAAAATAATTGATTTTTCAGACTTTGATCGGCCGTAGCGGCCAAACGAAAACTCCAAATTGAACGCGGATTGCAAATCTGAGCTCCCCGTACTTCAATTAGTCGGATTAGAGATTTTTAATTTTTGATGAAAACTCGAAAAAAAGACATGAGTAAACCCCTTGGAAATTTGTTAAAAAATGCAACTTTCTTAATAATCATCGTAGACTGTTGAATTTAACTTTATTTTCATCAGAAAGACGAGAGAAATTGATTGCCGTTAAAAAATTTCAGCTATCTTCAATAGCAAAAAAGTTAGTCAGTCACAGTGAACATTTTAGGAAATTTTCGAAAATAATTGATTTTTCAGACTTTGATCGGCCGTAGCGGCCAAACGAATACTCCAAATTGAACGCGGATTGCAAATCTGAGCTCCCCGTACTTCAATTAGTCGGATTAAAGATTTTTAATTTTTGATGAAAACTCGAAAAAAAGACATGAGTAAACCCCTTGGAAATTTGTTAAAAAATGCAACTTTCTTAATAATCATCGTAGACTGTTGAATTTAACTTTATTTTCATCAGAAAGACGAGAGCAATTGATTGCCGTTAAAAAATTTCAGCTATCTTCAATAGCAAAAAAGTTAGACAGTCACAGTGAACATTTTAGGAAATTTTATAAAATAATTGATTTTTCAGACTTTGATCGGCCGTAGCGGCCAAACGAAAACTCCAAATTGAACGCGGATTGCAAATCTGAGCTCCCCGTACTTCAATTAGTCGGATTAAAGATTTTTAATTTTTGATGAAAACTCGAAAAAAAGACATGAGTAAACCCCTTGGAAATTTGTTAAAAAATGCAACTTTCTTAATAATCATCGTAGACTGTTGAATTTAACTTTATTTTCATCAGAAAGACGAGAGAAATTGATTGCCGTTAAAAAATTTCAGCTATCTTCAATAGCAAAAAAGTTAGTCAGTCACAGTGAACATTTTAGGAAATTTTATAAAATAATTGATTTTTCAGACTTTGAACGGCCGTAGCGGCCAAACGAAAACTCCAAATTGAACGCGGATTGCAAATCTGAGCTCCCCGTACTTCAATTAGTCGGATTAGAGATTTTTAATTTTTGATGAAAACTCGAAAAAAAGACATGAGTAAACCCCTTGGAAATTTGTTAAAAAATGCAACTTTCTTAATAATCATCGTAGACTGTTGAATTTAACTTTATTTTCATCAGAAAGACGAGAGAAATTGATTGCCGTTAAAAAATTTCAGCTATCTTCAATAGCAAAAAAGTTAGTCAGTCACAGTGAACATTTTGGGAAATTTTATAAAATAATTGATTTTTCAGACTTTGATCGGCCGTAGCGGCCAAACGAAAACTCCAAATTGAACGCGGATTGCAAATCTGAGCTCCCCGTACTTCAATTAGTCGGATTAAAGATTTTTAATTTTTGATGAAAACTCGAAAAAAAGACATGAGTAAACCCCTTGGAAATTTGTTAAAAAATGCAACTTTCTTAATAATCATCGTAGACTGTTGAATTTAACTTTATTTTCATCAGAAAGACGAGAGAAATTGATTGCCGTTAAAAAATTTCAGCTATCTTCAATAGCAAAAAAGTTAGTCAGTCACAGTGAACATTTTGGGAAATTTTATAAAATAATTGATTTTTCAGACTTTGATCGGCCGTAGCGGCCAAACGAAAACTCCAAATTGAACGCGGATTGCAAATCTGAGCTCCCAGTACTTCAATTAGACGGATTAGAGATTTTTAATTTTTGATGAAAACTCGAAAAAAAGACATGAGTAAACCCCTTGGAAATTTGTTAAAAAATGCAACTTTCTTAATAATCATCGTAGACTGTTGAATTTAACTTTATTTTCATCAGAAAGACGAGAGCAATTGATTGCCGTTAAAAAATTTCAGCTATCTTCAATAGCAAAAAAGTTAGACAGTCACAGTGAACATTTTAGGAAATTTTATAAAATAATTGATTTTTCAGACTTTGATCGGCCGTAGCGGCCAAACGAAAACTCCAAATTGAACGCGGATTGCAAATCTGAGCTCCCCGTACTTCAATTAGTCGGATTAAAGATTTTTAATTTTTGATGAAAACTCGAAAAAAAGACATGAGTAAACCCCTTGGAAATTTGTTAAAAAATGCAACTTTCTTAATAATCATCGTAGACCATTGAATTTAACTTTATTTTCATCAGAAAGACGAGAGCAATTGATTGCCGTTAAAAAATTTCAGCTATCTTCAATAGCAAAAAAGTTAGTCAGTCACAGTGAACATTTTTGAAAATTTACGAAAATAATTGATTTTTCAGACTTTGATCGGCCGTAGCGGCCAAACGAAAACTCCAAATTGAACGCGGATTGCAAATCTGAGCTCCCCGTACTTCAATTAGTCGGATTAAAGATTTTTAATTTTTGATGAAAACTCGAAAAAAAGACATGAGTAAACCCCTTGGAAATTTGTTAAAAAATGCAACTTTCTTAATAATCATCGTAGACTGTTGAATTTAACTTTATTTTCATCAGAAAGACGAGAGAAATTGATTGCCGTTAAAAAATTTCAGCTATCTTCAATAGCAAAAAAGTTAGTCAGTCACAGTGAACATTTTTGAAAATTTTCGAAAATAATTGATTTTTCAGACTTTGATCGGCCGTAGCGGCCAAACGAAAACTCCAAATTGAACGCGGATTGCAAATCTGAGCTCCTCGTGCGTCAATTAGTCGGATTAGAGATTTTTAATTTTTGATGAAAACTCGAAAAAAAGACATGAGTAAACCCCTTGGAAATTTGTTAAAAAATGCAACTTTCTTAATAATCATCGTAGACTGTTGAATTTAACTTTATTTTCATCAGAAAGATGAGAGAAATTGATTGCCGTTAAAAAATTTCAGCTATCTTCAATAGCAAAAAAGTTAGTCAGTCACAGTGAACATTTTAGGAAATTTTAGAAAATAATTCATTTTTCAGACTTTGATCGGCCGTAGCGGCCAAACGAAAACTCCAAATTGAACGCGGATTGCAAATCTGAGCTCCTCGTACTTCAATTAGTCGGATTAGAGATTTTTAATTTTTGATGAAAACTCGAAAAAAAGACATGAGTAAACCCCTTGGAAATTTGTTAAAAAATGCAACTTTCTTAATAATCATCGTAGACCATTGAATTTAACTTTATTTTCATCAGAAAGACGAGAGCAATTGATTGCCGTTAAAAAATTTCAGCTATCTTCAATAGCAAAAAAGTTAGTCAGTCACAGTGAACATTTTAGGAAATTTTAGAAAATAATTCATTTTTCAGACTTTGATCGGCCGTAGCGGCCAAACGAAAACTCCAAATTGAACGCGGATTGCAAATCTGAGCTCCTCGTACTTCAATTAGTCGGATTAGAGATTTTAAAATGGATCTATTTCATTATTATTATTATTATTATTATTGATGGCAACTGACGCATGTGTTGCGGAACTTTTTGAATATGTTAGCCATCGGCGATTAGTATGAATTTATGCAAGCTGAAACTAAGACTTTTTTGGGCAACAAATTTTTGCATATTTAGCGAATTACGTTCAATCTGCAATTTACCGATAATTGCGCATTGCAGGCGAACGGAGCTTTTAACGCCCAATAAACTCATTAAGCGCCCGAATGCAACAATTATCGAGGTCCAAATAAACCCAATTAAGTTTCAATAACGTTAAGTAAATTTAATAAAACATATTTCATCAGCTATATGGGTAATTATCAAAATGTTAACAACCAATTTACAAAATACAATAATGTGAATTTTCATTCGAAAAAATAACCAACTCCGATTTTAATCAGATATACCGGGCGACCCAGGGATCTGTAAAAGCCCCATAACTTATTTGCTATTTGAGATATCGACTTCTAGTTTTCTTAAACTGGTGCCCACACTTATTCTACATATTTTAAAAATATGTATGTTTTTGTACAGGGTGTCCCAGTATACATAACAGAACAAAGTTATGTTTTTTTAAACGGAACACCCTATATTTTATACTTTATTTTCAACCCTCTTGAGAAGCTGATAAAAATAGTATAAGATAGTATAGGTCTATTATGGACGATTGGTTAGTTATGGGCAAATTTGTGACAAAAACAAGGAGACATTGAAAAAGTTGCATATCCATTATTTAAATGAAATATCATACATTCATATACATTATTTCAATTTAAAAAATACAAAGAGCAGATTTTTACATGCCCTATGTCAGCACGTAGGAAATCTACGCAAATTGACGAGAGCGTATGTTTTCACGTGGGGGTGATCCGCGAAAACGGCGCCGGGGATTATCCGTTTCCATCAGAAAAACCATATATAAAATTTAGAAAATAAGAAATATCATTTTCCCAAATCCGACGTGCGACGGGCGCGATCAAAGAAAATTCGCGCGTCGCGAAAATCCCTCGCCGGGGATTACCGCATCGTATTTTACGTCTAATTTGCGCGCGGCGCGTATCAAATATGTTCACCGCAAATTGCCCCATTAAACCAATAATGGAATTTGCATGCGTAAAAGAAATGCGACGCTTTTGTTTTATATTACATTTTATTCACAACCGTACAGTCAGAGAAAATACAAATGCGAAACTCGCTGGGCGAGGGATGCTGCCGCATGTCGGTGCTTAGTTCGGTCGAAACAGTCATAGAATTATTAGGTAATAAAAGGGTATCCTGATATAAGATGGTCAAAATGCCACCCGACACGGATTTTTAAATAAATATGAAAATATCATTAGTTGTGACCTTAACCAAAATAGTCGTAAGCCGTATATCAAAAAAACCCCGACATGACCCGGGAAGCCCCAAAATACGATTTTTTCAAATAATTTTTTTTAATCACTAAAAAAAATCTGAAAAAATCACATATATTATTGATCAAAATACCAAATTAGATGAATTTTTCAAGGTCATTTTATATTTTTATAAATTTATCAACAATTGAAATAAATTTAGAATAGATTGAAATATATAGGGTTATTCACGCTATACGGCACGGAATATTGTGGCCAAAATACGTGACTTTCAAAAAGTTTGACTTTTAGGATATATAGGGGTCTATTATGGTCACTTTTTAAAATTAATTTCATATTATACAGGGTGTTCCAAACGCCCTAAAATATCAAAGTTGTGTTTTTTTTTAATGCAACACCCTGTATTTTAATAAAATTATCGGATTAAAATCAAAATCTTGGATTTTATTGCAAAAATTTTGTGTTCAAGGTCCAAAACCATGAATTCTGTGGTCCAAATTTGAGATTTTACATTACATTCCTAGATTATAATCCAAATTTTTGATTTTAGCACACAAATTCTGCGTTTAAGAGTCAAAAACTTTGATGATATGTTCCAAATGCCTGATTTTAAATGCAATTGATCAATTGAATCCAAATATTGGATTTTGGGTCTCAAGTTCTGCGTTTAGGGACCAGAAACTTGGATTTAAAGTTTCAAATTGGAAATTTTACATATAATTATCAAATTAAAATCCAAACTTTGGATTTTTCAACACACAGTTTGCGTTTAAAAACCATGGATTCTATGGTCCAAATTCAAGATGTTTATTGAAATTATGAAAGAATCGAAATTTTTAATTTGAAGTCTCAAATTCTGCATTTAGGGGCCGAAAACTTGGATTGAATATTTCAAATTTCGGATTTTACATATAATTATCGAATTAAAATCCAAATTTATAATTTTTGGTCACAAATTATGGGTTTAAGATCCAAAACCGTGGTTCAAATTGGAGAATTTTCGTGAAATTCTTGGATTAGAATCCAGAATCAGTACTCAGCAAATAGATTTTTTTTAGATTGTTGACCTGTATATTCGCTTTTTTTTGTCTAAATTTTTTTATTATTAGGCCCAAACATTATTTATTTTGGCCTAAATTTAATTGGTAAAATTTTCGACTGTTTATTTTTCTAGACGAATTTTTAATTTTTAAATTTTCGACCCGTATTTTCGATATTTTTGGTCAAAATATTTTATCTTTGTATTTTTGATTTTTTTTAAATATTCTAAATACTCTTTATTTTGACCTAAATTTTCGATTTAATTATTCAAATTTTTGATTCTTTGGTCCGCATTTTTTATTTTTCGGGCCGAAATTTTAATTCTAGTTCCAAATTTTTGATTTGATTTGGATTAAAATATCTATAACCTGAATTATTGATTTATATGCGAGATTTTTTTAATTTTTTCCGGTATTTTCGAGTTTTGTTTGTTGAAATTTTCGATTTTTTAGCCTGCATTTGTTATCTTTAGGGCCGAATTTTCTATGCAATGTCTAAATTTTCGACTTTCTGGCCTACATTACAAATTTGTATTATTATTTTTTTAATCTTTTGACCGAAATTTTTCTTTACTAACTTCTCGATTTTATTGTCAAAATTTTCGATTTTTTTGGTCCGCATTTTTGATTTTTTGTTTAGTCTGCGTTTATTATCTCTGGATCCGAGTTTTCGATGTTTTGTCTAAATTTTCGACTTTTTGGCCAACATTGTAAATTTTTATTTTCTTTTATCTTTTACCCTAAAATTTTCTTTATTTGCCTGTTAAAATTCTTCTTTCCTTGGTCCACCATTTTTATTTTTATGCCAGAATTTTAGATATTTGGTAATTTTGTATCTAATATTTTAGATTTAAAGTCTGTTTTTTATCCAATATTTTAGATTTTTTTAACTTGGATTATTGATTTAATTCCGTGATTTTTCGATTATTTTCGAATTTCTGATCAGAAACTTATTTTTGGCAAATTATTTTGCTTCTACCTGAGTTTTTAATTTTTTGTCTGGGTTTTTTATTTTCAAATCATGATTCTTGATTCTTTGGCCCATATTTTACATTTCTGTATTTTCGATTTTTTTGTTCCAATTCTTTTTATTTTTCATTATTTTGATCAAAATATTCGATTATCGATTTTTTGTCTGCATACGCCCGAGTTTTTGATGTTTTGTCTAAATTTTCACCTTATTAGGCCCTACTTTTTTGGCCTATATTTTGTATTTTCGATTGTTTTGGTTTCAATTTTTGTCGACTTAAATTTTCGATTCGCTTGTTAAAAATCTTGATTTTTTGGTCTACCACTTTTACTTTTGGGTACTTAATTTTTTATTTTTTTGTCCCATATTTTAGATTTTCTTAACTTGAATTATTGAATTTATTGTGCGATTTTTTTTAATTTTAATTTTTGCTATTATTTTCGAATTTCTCGTTGGAACTTATGTTAAGCTAAGAAGAGTTATATTTGGTGCTGAAAATGGCAAATAATTTTTCCTTTGCTTGTATTTTCAATTGTTTGGTCTGCATTTTTATTTTTAAACCAGGATTTTTTAATTTTCGGCCGATATTTTAGATCTTAGGCGGTTTTGTTCCAAATTTTTGATTTTTTGGCCAAAATATTCGATTGGTCTTGGAAGATAAATCGTTCTTTGTTTCTTCAAAAAAAAGGGGGGGGGGGCGGTATTATATAAGTGGCTCTACCATCAACATGTTCCACGAGCCGCCACTGGTAAAGATATAAGGTATTTGAAATTAAAAAAAAAAATCTAAACTGAACATAAACATACTGTTACTCTATTATTAATTTGATAAAATTTTGCTGCTCAATTGTTGATAAATATATACAAAATTTCGCAAAAAGATTAGTTATTCAAATTTTTCAAGATGACGCACCAAACATTGAAATAACATTAACTAAATATAATTTTCCGTCACTTGATCGGTTCGGGGCGAAAAAAATGGTTAAACCAAATAAAAACACGAATACCCTAAATAACCTTTTATTTGGGTAAAAAATATATGTGAATTTTTCAGATTATTATAATAATGTTTAGTGATTAAAAAAATAAAATCTTATTTTTCGAGGATTTCAAGGTCATATCTTAGGAAAAATGAGATTATTTACACGAAACTGAAATAAAATTATTAATACCAAAATATTACCGATGTGAAGATAGCCACGGATTTTCCAGCCACGGATTACCCGGCGCTTCCACCACCAAATACAAATTTCTTTAATTTTAATGATTTATAATAAATGAAACGCTGAGAATGTAATTAACATTAGCCTATGGATGTACAGTCAATCCACAATTTCAATTATTTTTTCTCGAGTCCACGGGAAATCTCTTTTTAAAATGACAAGAATTCAAAGTCCAATATGCACTGTTTAACGCGTTTTAAATTTAATTTTCCAACAACAATTTGTAGATAAGAGTCTACTTAAACGATATAACGCATTAAATTTTGGGTAAAATTGTTTATAACTTTTTTATGAATTTTTTTTCTCGGGTCCACCCAAACTGTACATATAATTTAGCAAACTTTCAAAGTCCAATATGGCACTGTTTGACGCGTTTTAAATTTAATTTTCTAACAACAATTTGTAGATAAGAGTCTACTTAAACGATTTAACGCATTAAATTTTGGGTAAAATTGTTTATAACTTTTTTATGATTTTTTTTTCTCGGGTCCACCCAAACTGTACATATAATTTAGCAAACTTTCAAAGTCCAATATGGCACTGTTTGACGCGTTTTAAATTTAATTTTTTAACAACAATTTGTAGATAAGAGTCTACTTAAACGATTTAACGCATTAAATAAAATTCATAAAAAAGTTATAAACAATTTTACACAAAATTTATTGCGTTAAATCGTTTAAATAGACTCTTATCTACACGTTTTTATTAAAAAATTAAATTTAAAACGCGTCAAACAGTGCCATATTGGACTTTGAATTCTTGTCATTTTAAAAGTGGAGTTGAGAAAAAATAATTGAAATTGTGGATTGACTACATCTATAGGCTAATGTTAATTACATTCTCAGCGTTTCATTTATTATAAATCATTAAAATTAAAGAAATTTGTATTTGGTGGTGGAAGCGCCGGGAAATCCGTGGCTGGAAAATCCGTGGATATCTTCACATCGGTCAAAATATTACCAATAATTTTAAATAAAATTACTCTTCAATTGATAAATATATAAAAAATATCAATATAACGTAAAAATTTTAGTTATTCAAATTTTTCAAAATGACGCACCAAAAATTGGAAGATGAAAAAAATCACAGATACGTGATATTGATTGGTCAAAGCGGCGCGCCACAAGATATGCTCGTTGTCGTCGTGTTTGGCCCGAACATTTAAACACGAGGAGCACTCGTGGTTGTAGGTCAAAGGGTTAAATTCAATTTGTTCCGGAGATTTGTTGTCGCGTTTTCTCACTCTGCGCAAACTTTACCCTCACACGCCTCGAGTGCTCGGTAATACTGTACCAATTAATAATGACCGGGCGAAGTAACGAGCCCAGTTACACGCACATATACTCTGTCCGCGCTATGATGGCATCTGAGGTGATCAATTTGGACCGTTGGTCACCTCATACGCCTCCGTAGCGCGAACAGGGTATAAATATAGACATCTGCACGTCTGAAGGATTTCGCGATCTATGGTCCGATAAGTTTAGATTAAATTTTCATCATTCTAAATAAATCTTTAGTCGGCGTCCACCGAAGCAAATTTTAGTTCCTAATCGGATTAAACGATTTCCAGTCGATTGTTTTCGCCCACCGTCAATGAGAACAATAAGTATGGTAATTAACCCGATCCATTCTATCCGGGTTATTTAAGCGTGCCGGAAAGGGAAAAAAGTGAATTATGCAAATGTCCGTCGAATGCAACCATTCCGCATTGCGAAATCGATTCACCGGCAACTGGAACTAGACAGGACTATTGTTGCGATAAAATGCGTTAGCCGATCCTCGTGTGTGTGTGTGTGTCGATTTAGCTAATTGTCCAAATTTAACACCCAGTTTAAATGACAAGATAACCGCACATCAGCGCCGCGACGCCCACTCGACGCCAACCATCCCCTTATTCGGCTGATTAATTCAAAAGGGTGTCTAGTTATCCAAGTCCATAAAAATAAAAAATAAATTGTGATGTGGCCATCATATTACTTTCTCCGACTTGATGGTATCATTTATATTTACGCTTTCATGGTATATTTTCAATTTTTTTTTTTTTTTTTTTTTTTTTTAAAAAAGGAAGGTTGATTGACGGAAATTTGGGTTGGGGAATTATGGATGATATAGGGACATTGGCTTCGACAGCGTAGGTCATTCAGCCACAACCGATTATTTATAATTTATTCATATTAAATGAAAATAGACATCCACAAACACCCATGCCCTCGCCGGGATTCGAACCCAGGACCCTCCGCATTAGTTCTGGCGCGCTAACGCACGCGGCTGGTGGGCCGGCTATTTTCAATTTAAATCATATTTTTAATGTTTTGTAAACTCGGACGAAACTGACGTTTAAAACGTCAAAATTATGAAAGACGGAAAAATTATACTTCAAATTTAAAAACTCGGTTTACTCAAAAACTAACGAAATTTAGAAAAAAACTTATTCTTTAGATGTTCATTTTAGCATTCTCTACAATTATTATTGACATAAATTTGCTGTCACTATTATCTTTTTATAATTATAAACCAAAAATTAAAAAAAAATAATAAATTTTTTTCTCGAATAAAAATGATTTTATGAAAAATGTTTTCAAGCAAAAGATGTTCATTTCTTTGTTGTCTTCAATATTTGTTTAAATGTTTTTGAGATATTTTTCATATTTAAGAAAATATTGGGAAAAACAAAAAATAGTTAAGGTAAACACCCACTTCCGGTGTACGAAATTTTACCAAAATCTTTTCAGTTCTTCGGATTATCAGATAAGACGTAAGTTCAAAGTTTCATATCAATTGCTCTATTAGTTTTTGAGATACAGCGCACACACACACAGACACAAAATGTTTTTCCAGAAATTGTTGAAATGGCATCTAGGGACCCATAAACTCGGTGACAGAGTAGCCGGACGCGTGAATTCACTCAGCACTCGGGGACGACATTTAGGCAACACAACATACACAGAGGAAAGGTTGTAATTTATTATTTTATCACTTTGTTTGCAAAGCGATTAATACGGAAGAAACACAAAAAATTCATTCAACGATTAAAAAAATTGTAAAAAAATAATCAGACAAGGCGTTTATTTCAAAACCTGAATATATCTTAATAAATAACGTATTTTTAATTTCCCGCTAAAAAATTGCCAAATTTTGGAACGAAACAAAATTGCAACGCTCCAAACTTGAAATGTAAAAGTTGAAAAATGCATTCAACGATTTGAAAAATTGTAAAAAAATCAATAATTCAAGGAATTTATTTCAAAACCTTAAGATGTTTTAATAAATAATGTGTTTTTAATTTCCCGTTAAAACAATTGCCAAATTTTGGAACGAAACAAAACAGCAACGCTCCAAACTTAAAATGTAAAAGTTGAAAAATGCATTCAACGATTTGAAAAATTGTAAAAAATCAATCATTCAAGGAATTTATTTCAAAACCTTAAGATGCCTTAATAAATAATGTGTTTTTAATTTCCCGCTAAAACAATTGCCAAATTTTGGAACGAAACAAAACAGGAACGCTCCAAACTTGAAATGTAAAAGTTGAAAAATGCATTCAATGATTTGAAAAATTGTAAAAAATCAATCATTCAAGGAACTTATTTCAAAACCTTAAGATGTCTTAATAAATAATGTGTTTTTAATTTTCCGTTAAAACAATTGCCAAATTTTGCAACGAAACAAAACAGCAACGCTGCAAACTTGAAATGTAAAAGTTGAAAAATGCATTCAACGATTTGAAAAATTGTAAAAAAATCAATAATTCAAGGAATTTATTTCAAAACCTTAAGATGTTTTAATAAATAATGTATTTTTAATTTCCCGTTAAAACAATTGCCAAATTTTGGAACGAAACAAAACAGCAACGCTGCAAACTTGAAATGTAAAAGTTGAAAAATGCATTCAACGATTTGAAAAATTGTAAAAAATCAATCATTCAATGAATTTATTTCAAAACCTTAAGATGACTTAATAAATAATGTGTTTTTAATTTCCCGTTAAAACAATTGCCAAATTTTGGAACGAAACAAAACAGCAACGCTCCAAACTTGAAATGTAAAAGTTGAAAAATGCAAATTATTTTTTTAATAATCATAATTCGTTTGAAAATTGTTATATTTTCAAAAACCGATATTATTTTGATAAAATACAACCTTCCGAGTTGCTTTTAATTTTTGCATAATTTTATTTCGGTTTTTCGTATTTTTTATAGATCTTTTTATTCTCCACGCTTTCACAATTCAAATTATTTTTTTAATAATCATAATTCGCTTGAAAATTGTTATATTTAAAAAAACCGATATTATTTTGATAAAATACAACCTTCCAAGTTGCTTTTAATTTTTGCATAATTTTATTTCGGTTTTTCGTATTTTTTATGGATTTTTTTATTCTCCACGCTTTCACAACTCAAATTAATTTTTTAATAATCATAATTCGCTTGAAAATTGTTATATTTTCAAAAACCGATATTATTTTGATAAAATACAACCTTCGGAGTTGCTTTTAATTTTTGCATAATTTTATTTCGGTTTTTCGTATTTTTTATAGATTTATTTATTCTCCACGCTTTCACAACTCAAATTATTTTTTTAATAATCATAATTCGCTTGAAAATTGTTATATTTTCAAAAACCGATATTATTTTGATAAAATACAACCTTCCAAGTTGCTTTTAATTTTTGCATAATTTTATTTCGGTTTTTCGTATTTTTTATAGATTTTTTTATTCTCCACGCTTTCACAACTCAAATTATTTTTTCAATAATCATAATTCGCTTGAAAATTGTTATATTTTCAAAAACCGATATTATTTTGATAAAATACAACCTTCCAAGTTGCTTTTAATTTTTGCATAATTTTATTTCGGTTTTTCGTATTTTTTATAGATTTTTTTATTCTCCACGCTTTCACAACTCAAATTATTTTTTTAATAATCATAATTCGCTTGAAAATTGTTATATTTTCAAAAACCGATATTATTTTGATAAAATACAACCTTCCAAGTTGCTTTTAATTTTTGCATAATTTTATTTCGGTTTTTCGTATTTTTTATAGATTTTTTTTATTCTCCACGCTTTCACAACTCAAATTAATTTTTTAATAATCATAATTCGCTTGAAAATTGTTATATTTTCAAAAACCGATATTATTTTGATAAAATACAACCTTCCGGGTTGCTTTTAATTTTTGCATAATTTTATTTCGGTTTTTCGTATTTTTTATAGATCTTTTTATTCTCCGCGCTTTCACAACTCAAATTATTTTTTTAATAATCATAATTCGCTTGAAAATTGTTATATTTAAAAAAACCGATATTATTTTGATAAAATACAACCTTCGGAGTTGCTTTTAATTTTTGCATAATTTTATTTCGGTTTTTCGTAGTTTTTATAGATCTTTTTATTCTCCGCGCTTTCACAACTCAAATTATTTTTTTAATAATCATAATTCGCTTGAAAATTGTTATATTTTCAAAAACCGATATTATTTTGATAAAATACAACCTTCCAAGTTGCTTTTAATTTTTGCATAATTTTATTTCGGTTTTTCGTATTTTTTATGGATTTTTTTATTCTCCACGCTTTCACAATTCAAATTATTTTTTTAATAATCATAATTCGCTTGAAAATTGTTATATTTAAAAAAACCGATATTATTTTGATAAAATACAACCTTCGGAGTTGCTTTTAATTTTTGCATAATTTTATTTCGGTTTTTCGTAGTTTTTATAGATCTTTTTATTCTCCGCGCTTTCACAACTCAAATTATTTTTTTAATAATCATAATTCGCTTGAAAATTGTTATATTTTCAAAAACCGATATTATTTTGATAAAATACAACCTTCCAAGTTGCTTTTAATTTTTGCATAATTTTATTTCGGTTTTTCGTATTTTTTATGGATTTTTTTATTCTCCACGCTTTCACAATTCAAATTATTTTTTTAATAATCATAATTCGCTTGAAAATTGTTATATTTTTAAAAACCGATATTATTTTGATAAAATACAACCTTCCAAGTTGCTTTTAATTTTTGCATAATTTTATTTTGGTTTTTCGTATTTTTTATAGATCTTTTTATTCTCCACGCTTTCAAAACTCAAATTATTTTTTTAATAATCATAATTCGCTTGAAAATTGTTATATTTTCAAAAACCGATATTATTTTGATAAAATACAACCTTCCAAGTTGCTTTTAATTTTTGCATAATTTTATTTCGGTTTTTCGTATTTTTTATAGATTTTTTTTATTCTCCACGCTTTCACAACTCAAATTAATTTTTTAATAATCATAATTCGCTTGAAAATTGTTATATTTTCAAAAACCGATATTATTTTGATAAAATACAACCTTCCGGGTTGCTTTTAATTTTTGCATAATTTTATTTCGGTTTTTCGTATTTTTTATAGATCTTTTTATTCTCCGCGCTTTCACAACTCAAATTATTTTTTTAATAATCATAATTCGCTTGAAAATTGTTATATTTAAAAAAACCGATATTATTTTGATAAAATACAACCTTCGGAGTTGCTTTTAATTTTTGCATAATTTTATTTCGGTTTTTCGTAGTTTTTATAGATCTTTTTATGCTCCGCGCTTTCACAACTCAAATTATTTTTTTAATAATCATAATTCGCTTGAAAATTGTTATATTTTCAAAAACCGATATTATTTTGATAAAATACAACCTTCCAAGTTGCTTTTAATTTTTGCATAATTTTATTTCGGTTTTTCGTATTTTTTATGGATTTTTTTATTCTCCACGCTTTCACAATTCAAATTATTTTTTTAATAATCATAATTCGCTTGAAAATTGTTATATTTAAAAAAACCGATATTATTTTGATAAAATACAACCTTCGGAGTTGCTTTTAATTTTTGCATAATTTTATTTCGGTTTTTCGTAGTTTTTATAGATCTTTTTATTCTCCGCGCTTTCACAACTCAAATTATTTTTTTAATAATCATAATTCGCTTGAAAATTGTTATATTTTCAAAAACCGATATTATTTTGATAAAATACAACCTTCCAAGTTGCTTTTAATTTTTGCATAATTTTATTTCGGTTTTTCGTATTTTTTATGGATTTTTTTATTCTCCACGCTTTCACAATTCAAATTATTTTTTTAATAATCATAATTCGCTTGAAAATTGTTATATTTTTAAAAACCGATATTATTTTGATAAAATACAACCTTCCAAGTTGCTTTTAATTTTTGCATAATTTTATTTTGGTTTTTCGTATTTTTTATAGATCTTTTTATTCTCCACGCTTTCAAAACTCAAATTATTTTTTTAATAATCATAATTCGCTTGAAAATTGTTATATTTTCAAAAACCGATATTATTTTGATAAAATACAACCTTCCGAGTTGCTTTTAATTTTTGCATAATTTTATTTCGGTTTTTCGTATTTTTTATGGATTTTTTTTATTCTCCACGCTTTCACAATTCAAATTATTTTTTTAATAATCATAATTCGCTTGAAAATTGTTATATTTTTAAAAACCGATATTATTTTGATAAAATACAACCTTCCAAGTTGCTTTTAATTTTTGCATAATTTTATTTCGGTTTTTCGTATTTTTTATAGATTTTTTTATTCTCCGCGCTTTCACAACTCAAATTATTTTTTTAATAATCATAATTCGCTTGAAAATTGTTATATTTTCAAAAACCGATATTATTTTGATAAAATACAACCTTCCGGGTTGCTTTTAATTTTTGCATAATTTTATTTCGGTTTTTCGTATTTTTTATAGATTTTTTTTATTCTCCACGCTTTCACAACTCAAATTAATTTTTTAATAATCATAATTCGCTTGAAAATTGTTATATTTTCAAAAACCGATATTATTTTGATAAAATACAACCTTCCGGGTTGCTTTTAATTTTTGCATAATTTTATTTCGGTTTTTCGTATTTTTTATAGATTTTTTTTATTCTCCACGCTTTCACAACTCAAATTAATTTTTTAATAATCATAATTCGCTTGAAAATTGTTATATTTTCAAAAACCGATATTATTTTGATAAAATACAACCTTCCGGGTTGCTTTTAATTTTTGCATAATTTTATTTCGGTTTTTCGTATTTTTTATAGATCTTTTTATTCTCCGCGCTTTCACAACTCAAATTATTTTTTTAATAATCATAATTCGCTTGAAAATTGTTATATTTAAAAAAACCGATATTATTTTGATAAAATACAACCTTCGGAGTTGCTTTTAATTTTTGCATAATTTTATTTCGGTTTTTCGTAGTTTTTATAGATCTTTTTATTCTCCGCGCTTTCACAATTCAAATTATTTTTTTAATAATCATAATTCGCTTGAAAATTGTTATATTTTCAAAAACCGATATTATTTTGATAAAATACAACCTTCCGGGTTGCTTTTAATTTTTGCATAATTTTATTTCGGTTTTTCGTATTTTTTATAGATTTTTTTATTCTCCGCGCTTTCACAACTCAAATTATTTTTTTAATAATCATAATTCGCTTGAAAATTGTTATATTTTCAAAAACCGATATTATTTTGATAAAATACAACCTTCCAAGTTGCTTTTAATTTTTGCATAATTTTATTTCGGTTTTTCGTATTTTTTATGGATTTTTTTATTCTCCACGCTTTCACAATTCAAATTATTTTTTTAATAATCATAATTCGCTTGAAAATTGTTATATTTTTAAAAACCGATATTATTTTGATAAAATACAACCTTCCAAGTTGCTTTTAATTTTTGCATAATTTTATTTCGGTTTTTCGTATTTTTTATGGATTTTTTTATTCTCCACGCTTTCACAACTCAAATTAATTTTTTAATAATCATAATTCGCTTGAAAATTGTTATATTTTCAAAAACCGATATTATTTTGATAAAATACAACCTTCCAAGTTGCTTTTAATTTTTGCATAATTTTATTTTGGTTTTTCGTATTTTTTATAGATCTTTTTATTCTCCACGCTTTCAAAACTCAAATTATTTTTTTAATAATCATAATTCGCTTGAAAATTGTTATATTTTCAAAAACCGATATTATTTTGATAAAATACAACCTTCCAAGTTGCTTTTAATTTTTGCATAATTTTATTTCGGTTTTTCGTATTTTTTATAGATTTTTTTTATTCTCCACGCTTTCACAACTCAAATTAATTTTTTAATAATCATAATTCGCTTGAAAATTGTTATATTTTCAAAAACCGATATTATTTTGATAAAATACAACCTTCCGGGTTGCTTTTAATTTTTGCATAATTTTATTTCGGTTTTTCGTATTTTTTATAGATCTTTTTATTCTCCGCGCTTTCACAACTCAAATTATTTTTTTAATAATCATAATTCGCTTGAAAATTGTTATATTTAAAAAAACCGATATTATTTTGATAAAATACAACCTTCGGAGTTGCTTTTAATTTTTGCATAATTTTATTTCGGTTTTTCGTAGTTTTTATAGATCTTTTTATTCTCCGCGCTTTCACAACTCAAATTATTTTTTTAATAATCATAATTCGCTTGAAAATTGTTATATTTTCAAAAACCGATATTATTTTGATAAAATACAACCTTCCAAGTTGCTTTTAATTTTTGCATAATTTTATTTCGGTTTTTCGTATTTTTTATGGATTTTTTTATTCTCCACGCTTTCACAATTCAAATTATTTTTTTAATAATCATAATTCGCTTGAAAATTGTTATATTTAAAAAAACCGATATTATTTTGATAAAATACAACCTTCGGAGTTGCTTTTAATTTTTGCATAATTTTATTTCGGTTTTTCGTAGTTTTTATAGATCTTTTTATTCTCCGCGCTTTCACAACTCAAATTATTTTTTTAATAATCATAATTCGCTTGAAAATTGTTATATTTTCAAAAACCGATATTATTTTGATAAAATACAACCTTCCAAGTTGCTTTTAATTTTTGCATAATTTTATTTCGGTTTTTCGTATTTTTTATGGATTTTTTTATTCTCCACGCTTTCACAATTCAAATTATTTTTTTAATAATCATAATTCGCTTGAAAATTGTTATATTTTTAAAAACCGATATTATTTTGATAAAATACAACCTTCCAAGTTGCTTTTAATTTTTGCATAATTTTATTTTGGTTTTTCGTATTTTTTATAGATCTTTTTATTCTCCACGCTTTCAAAACTCAAATTATTTTTTTAATAATCATAATTCGCTTGAAAATTGTTATATTTTCAAAAACCGATATTATTTTGATAAAATACAACCTTCCGAGTTGCTTTTAATTTTTGCATAATTTTATTTCGGTTTTTCGTATTTTTTATGGATTTTTTTTATTCTCCACGCTTTCACAATTCAAATTATTTTTTTAATAATCATAATTCGCTTGAAAATTGTTATATTTTTAAAAACCGATATTATTTTGATAAAATACAACCTTCCAAGTTGCTTTTAATTTTTGCATAATTTTATTTCGGTTTTTCGTATTTTTTATAGATTTTTTTATTCTCCGCGCTTTCACAACTCAAATTATTTTTTTAATAATCATAATTCGCTTGAAAATTGTTATATTTTCAAAAACCGATATTATTTTGATAAAATACAACCTTCCGGGTTGCTTTTAATTTTTGCATAATTTTATTTCGGTTTTTCGTATTTTTTATAGATTTTTTTTATTCTCCACGCTTTCACAACTCAAATTAATTTTTTAATAATCATAATTCGCTTGAAAATTGTTATATTTTCAAAAACCGATATTATTTTGATAAAATACAACCTTCCGGGTTGCTTTTAATTTTTGCATAATTTTATTTCGGTTTTTCGTATTTTTTATAGATCTTTTTATTCTCCGCGCTTTCACAACTCAAATTATTTTTTTAATAATCATAATTCGCTTGAAAATTGTTATATTTAAAAAAACCGATATTATTTTGATAAAATACAACCTTCGGAGTTGCTTTTAATTTTTGCATAATTTTATTTCGGTTTTTCGTAGTTTTTATAGATCTTTTTATTCTCCGCGCTTTCACAATTCAAATTATTTTTTTAATAATCATAATTCGCTTGAAAATTGTTATATTTTCAAAAACCGATATTATTTTGATAAAATACAACCTTCCGGGTTGCTTTTAATTTTTGCATAATTTTATTTCGGTTTTTCGTATTTTTTATAGATTTTTTTATTCTCCGCGCTTTCACAACTCAAATTATTTTTTTAATAATCATAATTCGCTTGAAAATTGTTATATTTTCAAAAACCGATATTATTTTGATAAAATACAACCTTCCAAGTTGCTTTTAATTTTTGCATAATTTTATTTCGGTTTTTCGTATTTTTTATGGATTTTTTTATTCTCCACGCTTTCACAATTCAAATTATTTTTTTAATAATCATAATTCGCTTGAAAATTGTTATATTTTTAAAAACCGATATTATTTTGATAAAATACAACCTTCCAAGTTGCTTTTAATTTTTGCATAATTTTATTTTGGTTTTTCGTATTTTTTATAGATTTTTTTATTCTCCGCGCTTTCACAACTCAAATTATTTTTTTAATAATCATAATTCGCTTGAAAATTGTTATATTTTCAAAAACCGATATTATTTTGATAAAATACAACCTTCCGAGTTGCTTTTAATTTTTGCATAATTTTATTTCGGTTTTTCGTATTTTTTATGGATTTTTTTTATTCTCCACGCTTTCACAACTCAAATTATTTTTTTAATAATCATAATTCGCTTGAAAATTGTTATATTTTCAAAAACCGATATTATTTTGATAAAATACAACCTTCCGGGTTGCTTTTAATTTTTGCATAATTTTATATCGGTTTTTCGTATTTTTTATAGATTTTTTTATTCTCCACGAACAAGAGGTGGTATTACAGATAGGTGGGATCACGCAGCCAGCCGTCTCTGCAACTGACCCTACCTATCTGTATTACCACCTCTTGTTCCTCGGCCGTACCAGAAAAAACCCCGCGAACCGTCACTGGTTTGTGCACATCACTTCTTCGTATGATTGTAAACATGGTTACTAACCAATTAATATTACACATTGTGTATTAATCGAAAGTACTAACCTTCTGCGAATGTCCGGGCGCTGTTGGTTTCCTCGGATTTGCCCATTTTCGCCACCGGTCGACGAACTCATCCGGCGCTATAACTATTACTCACGATTTCTTCACTTTACCATGTATTACCGGTGGCAATTTTTACACAGTACTCCTCTTCCACATTTACACTACATGTTCACTTAACACACACACGAATCGATCCGAAAAAATACTCGAAATTCATTGAAAATGACGCCGGCCGCGCGGATGCGTTTACGGAGGGACAGCCGATAAGCACGATTTCTTCGCCGTGTCTCTCACTCTCTCTCTCTCTCTCTCTCAACCGCACCAATGAAATATTCGCGCTCTCTTCAAGCTAAACAACTGCACGTTGCATCGAGTCGCCGGCGACGGCAACGTCCCGCAAGTCTCCAAAACATATTTTTCGGTTCAATTGTAATGCAGGTGTGGTAATTACGGGCGTACATTATTGTAAATACATCGAGTGAATAACAGTGCAAGTGATGTTTGTGAATGTGGACCGTGCTGATACTACGAACACAGAAGTAACTGTTGGAAGCCGCAATTTGGAAGTTTTAAGGTTAGTGGTGGTGTTTGACAATAATTCTCTTATAAATCGAATCTATATTATTACAGCCATATAATACGGATACGCATTTTAATTAAACAATAATTAAGTAACATCTTGACGTGTTTCCATGTTTGTGCCGTACCAATTGACTGTGTTATTGTATAATTAATGTTCACTTTATTTTCAATTACATTCCCATTTAGTTTTACAAACATGTTAATATCTTGAATTCTGCGTCGGAATATGTAAAAATATACAAGGTGTTCTATTCAAAAAAAATCCACCACCCTCTGTTTTAATTTCAACTTCAAGTAGAAAGTTAATCTGGCAAGCAATATTTTCTCGTGTTTGTATACGAAATAATTAACAATATAAAAAAAAATGTTTGATATTTTTACGGGCGCCGATATTAAATAAATTATTTACAAGAACCCTTAAGCCCTCTTAAGGCCTGCCGCCCCCAAAATCTGAGCACCCCTAACACACCCGCTCGGCCCGGGCCTGAGTACCACGTGATCACAAACATGGCAGCCTCTCGTGGGTGTTTACATTCCACCCTGCAGAATTGGAGGGGTACCATTTCAACACTATCTGATAATGTAAAGAGTAATGCGGCAGTGATGAGAAGCGGGACTCGGCATAAAACGTTTTCGGCAAATTTCTTCTTCCGTTTAATTAACAAAAAAACAACTAACCTTTCCACATCCATTCGTTTCTCGTGTTGAAATTTCACGCAGACGAAACCTTCAGCCCTTCAGCGCTCGTCCTTTTCTTGTAAACACCTTACCACTACACTCGACTAGTTTTTTCACAATAAAACACCGACAATCAACTAGTAAACTCATCAAATTATTAATGGCGGACACGACTGACGCCGACCGAGGAAAGCGGAGCGCGCTACTAACGCTGATCCGATGCTGCGGTTGGCCCGCACGCACTACGTCACATGGCGTGATCGCGTGTTGCGCTGTGATTGGCTCATGAACACTACGTCACATGGCGTGATCAGAGCTGCAGCCGCGCGCGCGGTGCATTTGCACTCGGCTCTCTTTTTCTCTCCGTCCGGTTTCATCGGTGCGCGCATACTGATGATTAGTTTTTTTAAATTTCCACCATATTTTTAATTCGTATCAATATGGGATACACTTAAACAGGGGTCTCCAAACTACGGCCCGCGGACCAAATACGGCCCGCGACCTCATCGAGTTCGGCCCGCGGCAAGCGTTACATTTTCCGCAAATGTCACATTTTAAAATTCTACAACGATTTTTTGTTATAGATTTTGAAATTAGTTATCAAATTGATCATATCTCGGCCTAGTAGGTTATGAAGAATTGTATATATGGTCAGCGATGGAAAAAGTTTGGAGACCTATGCACTAAAATATTGGTGATAAACATTGTGCTTTTCTAAAGTGAATTAAAAAATCACGTCGCTACCATCCCATCCATTGCTATTCCGATGAATTTTGACTTCTAAAAGCAAAACATGGACACGAATAACTAGAAAAGGTTTGTGTGTTATAAAAGTTGTTCCAATTTTTGAAAAATAAAGAAAATATTGTATGATCACCATTTTTTTAAACCAATTTTAGAAATGACAAAGCGAGAATTACAATTAACATTGTTCTGCAGCGATTATCCGGAAATATAGAGAAGTGCTGTTTTGACATTTTTACTGTATTGAAAGCTTAATCAATTTTGAGCAAATTTGGAAAATTTTAGATCTACAGCAATTGTCTTTTATATTTTTTTAAAACTAATTTGATTTAAAACATATGAAAACAATTGCTGTCGACTCAAAACTTGCCAAATTTACTCAAAATACATTCAGAATTATGATTCTGCAAAAACCAGCAAAACCCCATCCCCAGATTTCGAAATAATTTCCTGCAAACAGAGCCTCAGTTTGTAAATATTCGCAAACATTTCAACGATCAGGAAAAAATATGAAAACAATTGCCATCGACTTGAAACTTGCTAGATTTACTCAAAATACATTCAGAATTATGATTCTGCAAAAACCTGCGAAACCCCATCCCCAGATTTCGAAATAATTTCCTGCAAACGGAGCCTGAGTTTGTAAATATTCGCAAACATTTCAACGATCTGGAAAAAATATGAAAACAATTGCCATCGACTTGAAACTTGCTAGATTTACTCAAAATACATTCAGAATTATGATTCTGCAAAAAACTGCAAAACCCCACCCCCAGATTTCGAAATAATTTCCTGCAAACGGAGCCTAAGTTTGTAAATATTCGCAAACATTTCAACGATCTGTAAAAAATATGAAAACAATTGCCATCGACTTGAAACTTGCTAGATTTACTCAAAATACATTCAGAATTATGATTCTGCAAAAACCTGCGAAACCCCATCCCCAGATTTCGAAATAATTTCCTGCAAACGGAGCCTGAGTTTGTAAATATTCGCAAACATTTCAACGATCTGGAAAAAATATGAAAACAATTGCCATCGACTTGAAACTTGCTAGATTTACTCAAAATACATTCAGAATTATGATTCTGCAAAAACCTGCGAAACCCCACCCCCAGATTTCGAAATAATTTCCTGCAAACGGAGCCTGAGTTTGTAAATATTCGCAAACATTTCAACGATCTGGAAAAAATATGAAAACAATTGCCATCGACTTGAAACTTGCCAGATTTACTCAAAATACATTCAGAATTATGATTCTTCAAAAAACTGCAAAACCCCACCCCCAGATTTCGAAATAATTTCCTGCAAACGGAGCCTGAGTTTGTAAATATTCGCAAACATTTCAACGATCAGGAAAAAATATGAAAACAATTGCCATCGACTTGAAACTTGCTAGATTTACTCAAAATACATTCAGAATTATGATTCTGCAAAAAACTGCAAAACCCCACCCCCAGATTTCGAAATAATTTCCTGCAAACGGAGCCTGAGTTTGTAAATATTCGCAAACATTTCAACGATCTGGAAAAAATATGAAAACAATTGCCATCGACTTGAAACTTGCCAGATTTACTCAAAATACATTCAGAATTATGATTCTGCAAAAAACTGCAAAACCCCACCCCCAGATTTCGAAATAATTTCCTGCAAACGGAGCCTAAGTTTGTAAATATTCGCAAACATTTCAACGATCTGTAAAAAATATGAAAACAATTGCCATCGACTTGAAACTTGCTAGATTTACTCAAAATACATTCAGAATTATGATTCTGCAAAAACCTGCGAAACCCCATCCCCAGATTTCGAAATAATTTCCTGCAAACGGAGCCTAAGTTTGTAAATATTCGCAAACATTTCAACGATCAGGAAAAAATATGAAAACAATTGCCATCGACTTGAAACTTGCCTGATTTACTCAAAACACATTCAGAATTATGATTCTGCAAAAACCTGCAAAACCCCATCCCCAGATTTAGAAATAATTTCCTGCAAACGGAGCCTAAGTTTGTAAATATTCGCAAACATTTCAACGATCAGGAAAAAATATGAAAACAATTGCCATCGACTTAAAACTTGCCAAATTTACTCAAAATACATTCAGAATTATGATTCTGCAAAAACCTGCAAAACCCCATCCCCAGATTTCGAAATAATTTCCTGCAAACAGAGCCTAAGTTTGTAAATATTCGCAAATATTTCAACGATCAGGAAAAAATGTGAAAACAATTGCCATCGACTTGAAACTTGCTAAATTTACTCAAAACACATTCAGAATTATGATTCTGCAAAAACCTGCAAAACCCCATCCCCAGATTTCGAAATAATTTCCTGCAAACAGAGCCTGAGTTTGTAAATATTCGCAAACATTTCAACGATCAGGAAAAAATATGAAAACAATTGCCATCGACTTGAGACTTGCCAATTTTACTCAAAATACATTCAGAATTATGATTCTGCAAAAACCTGCAAAACCCATCCCCAGATTTCGAAATAATTTCCTGCAAACGGAGCCTAAGTTTGTAAATATTCGCAAACATTTCAACGATCAGGAAAAAATATGAAAACAATTGCCATCGACTTAAAACTTGACAAATTTACTCAAAATACATTCGGAATTATGATTCGGCAAAAACCTGCAAAATTTTAGATCTACAGCAATTGTTTTTATATTTTTTTAAAACCAATTTTAGGAGTGGCAGCGCGAGAATTGCAATTGACATTCTTCTGCAGTGATTATCCGGAAATTTAGAGAAGTGCTGTTTTTACATTTTTACTGCATTGAAAGCTTAATCAATTTTGAGCAAATTTGGAAAATTTTAGATTCACAGCAATTGTTTTTAAATTTTTTTAAAACCAATTTTAGGAGTGGCAACGCAAGAATTGCAATTAACATTCTTCTGCTGCGATTATCCGGAAATTTAGAGAAGTGCTGTTTTTACATTTTTACTGCATTGAAAGCTTAATCAATTCTGAGCAAATTTGGAAAATTTTAGATCTACAGCAATTGTTTTTATATTTTTTTAAACCAATTTTAGGAGTGGAAACGCGAGAATTTCAATTAACATTCTTCTGCTGCGATTATCCGGAAATTTAGAGAAGTGCTGTTTTTACATTTTTACTGCATTGAAAGATTAATCAATTTTGATCAAATTTGGAAAATTTTAGATCTACAGCAATTGTTTTTATATTTTTTTAAACCAATTTTACGAGTGGCAACGCGAGAATTTCAATTAACATTCTTCTGCAGTGATTATCCGGAAATTTAGAGAAGTGCTGTTTTTACATTTTTACTGCATTGAAAGCTTAATCAATTTTGAGCAAATTTGGAAAATTTTAGATTCACAGCAATTGTTTTTATATTTTTTTTAAACCAATTTTAGGAGTGGAAACGCGAGAATTTCAATTAACATTCTTCTGCTGCGATTATCCGGAAATTTAGAGAAGTGCTGTTTTTACATTTTTACTGCATTGAAAGATTAATCAATTTTAAGCAAATTTGGAAAATTTTAGAACTACAGCAATTGTTTTTATATTTTTTTAAACCAATTTTACGAGTGGCAACGCGAGAATTTCAATTAACATTGTTCTGCTGGGATTATCCGGAAATTTAGAGAAGTGCTGTTTTTACATTTTTACTGCATTGAAAGATTAATCAATTTTGAGCAAATTTGGAAAATTTTAGATCTACAGCAATTGTTTTTATATTTTTTTTAAACCAATTTTAGGAGTGGAAACGCGAGAATTTCAATTAACATTCTTCTGCTGCGATTATCCGGAAATTTAGAGAAGTGCTGTTTTTACATTTTTACTGCATTGAAAGATTAATCAATTTTAAGCAAATTTGGAAAATTTTAGATCCACAGCAATTGTTTTTATATTTTTTTGAAACCAATTTTACGAGTGGCAACGCGAGAATTTCAATTAACATTGTTCTGCTGGGATTATCCGGAAATTTAGAGAAGTGCTGTTTTTACATTTTTACTGCATTGAAAGCTTAATCAATTCTGAGCAAATTTGGAAAATTTTAGATCTACAGCAATTGTTTTTATATTTTTTTTAAACCAATTTTAGGAGTGGAAACGCGAGAATTTCAATTAACATTCTTCTGCTGCGATTATCCGGAAATTTAGAGAAGTGCTGTTTTTACATTTTTACTGCATTGAAAGATTAATCAATTTTGATCAAATTTGGAAAATTTTAGAACTACAGCAATTGTTTTTATATTTTTTTAAACCAATTTTACGAGTGGCAACGCGAGAATTTCAATTAACATTGTTCTGCTGGGATTATCCGGAAATTTAGAGAAGTGCTGTTTTTACATTTTTACTGCATTGAAAGATTAATCAATTTTGAGCAAATTTGGAAAATTTTAGATCTACAGCAATTGTTTTTATATTTTTTTTAACCCAATTTTAGGAGTGGAAACGCGAGAATTTCAATTAACATTCTTCTGCTGCGATTATCCGGAAATTTAGAGAAGTGCTGTTTTTACATTTTTACTGCATTGAAAGATTAATCAATTTTAAGCAAATTTGGAAAATTTTAGATCCACAGCAATTGTTTTTATATTTTTTTGAAACCAATTTTACGAGTGGCAACGCGAGAATTTCAATTAACATTCTTCTGCTGGGATTATCCGGAAATTTAGAGAAGTGCTGTTTTTACATTTTTACTGTATTGAAAGATTAATCAATTTTGAGCAAATTTGGAAAATTTTAGATCTACAGCAATTGTTTTTATATTTTTTTAAACCAATTTTACGAGTGGCAACGCGAGAATTTCAATTAACATTGTTCTGCTGGGATTATCCGGAAATTTAGAGAAGTGCTGTTTTTACATTTTTACTGCATTGAAAGATTAATCAATTTTAAGCAAATTTGGAAAATTTTAGATCCACAGCAATTGTTTTTATATTTTTTTGAAACCAATTTTACGAGTGGCAACGCGAGAATTTCAATTAACATTGTTCTGCTGGGATTATCCGGAAATTTAGAGAAGTGCTGTTTTTACATTTTTACTGCATTGAAAGCTTAATCAATTCTGAGCAAATTTGGAAAATTTTAGATCTACAGCAATTGTTTTTATATTTTTTTTAAACCAATTTTAGGAGTGGAAACGCGAGAATTTCAATTAACATTCTTCTGCTGCGATTATCCGGAAATTTAGAGAAGTGCTGTTTTTACATTTTTACTGCATTGAAAGATTAATCAATTTTAAGCAAATTTGGAAAATTTTAGATCCACAGCAATTGTTTTTATATTTTTTTGAAACCAATTTTACGAGTGGCAACGCGAGAATTTCAATTAACATTCTTCTGCTGGGATTATCCGGAAATTTAGAGAAGTGCTGTTTTTACATTTTTACTGTATTGAAAGATTAATCAATTTTGAGCAAATTTGGAAAATTTTAGATCTACAGCAATTGTTTTTATATTTTTTTAAACCAATTTTACGAGTGGCAACGCGAGAATTTCAATTAACATTGTTCTGCTGGGATTATCCGGAAATTTAGAGAAGTGCTGTTTTTACATTTTTACTGCATTGAAAGATTAATCAATTTTAAGCAAATTTGGAAAATTTTAGATCCACAGCAATTGTTTTTATATTTTTTTAAACCAATTTTACGAGTGGCAACGCGAGAATTTCAATTAACATTGTTCTGCTGGGATTATCCGGAAATTTAGAGAAGTGCTGTTTTTACATTTTTACTGCATTGAAAGATTAATCAATTTTGAGCAAATTTGGAAAATTTTAGATCTACAGCAATTGTTTTTATATTTTTTTTAAACCAATTTTAGGAGTGGAAACGCGAGAATTTCAATTAACATTGTTCTGCTGGGATTATCCGGAAATTTAGAGAAGTGCTGTTTTTACATTTTTACTGCATTGAAAGATTAATCAATTTTGAGCAAATTTGGAAAATTTTAGATCTACAGCAATTGTTTTTATATTTTTTTAAACCAATTTTAGGAGTGGAAACGCGAGAATTTCAATTAACATTCTTCTGCTGGGATTATCCGGAAATTTAGAGAAGTGCTGTTTTTACATTTTTACTGTATTGAAAGCTTAATCAATTCTGAGCAAATTTGGAAAATTTTAGATCCACAGCAATTGTTTTTATATTTTTTTAAAACAATTTTAAGAGTGACAACGCGAGAATTGCAATTTTTTGTTATGGACAATGTTTTGTTTCTAAAGCAAAGTTACCATAGAATCGACGGATTGCCAACTTAAATAAAATTTAAATATGCCAAACAAAAATTACATCATCGAATAAAATTTCCGCGATTATCGAGAGTAATGCATCATCAATAATATTATTATGAATTTCACGTGTCTTTCTTTATGACACTGACATATTGGGGCGCAATCGAATATTTTACGCTGCGGCAATATAGTTTATTGCATCTGACTCCGTTTATTTGCATCATGCGGTTAATCGGGTTCGGTTTTGTAAATTTTGTCAATGCATATTGAAAACGCCGCTGTTTGCCTTTAATCGCCATCCGGAATTAAATTTAAAACGGTAAAATAATAAAAATTGACATGCACGAAAAAAAAATAGGTTATGCACGTTTCCCCGTCAATATTTACCGATGCGATCAAATCAATTATAATTGAAAATGCAAACTCTTCGCTTGTTACACATGCATTAAATAAATTAAATGGAAACGAAAAATAAGGGTAAACATATGAATATGCCGGTGTTTTCGGTGCACAACTAGGTTTTTTTAAAATTAGGGATAGTGGTATGTAATGGATATTACTTTCATCAAATAAAAACTCGGGTGGATTTTGCAATCATTTATTTTAGCCTGGTTTTTTGTGAGCCGGTATTATTTTTTTAGCTGTGTAAACGTCCTGTTTGCGCCATTGTCTGTCACCAAAATATTTGACAGTTGTTTATACAAAAATAACAGAGTGCCCTGTCATGTCAGTTGAGACTATGTCGTAAGGCGGCGGTGGTTGCGGGTCAAATAAAATGTGGTGGAGCTCGTACTTTCTGGTTTTATTAATTTTCGTACAATATAACACGTGACTGTAATCGTAAAACGTAAACTCATTGTGAACAACTTCACTCTCCTTCGTCGAACAAAATTTCTTCCCGCATAATCGTCACTACCAACCTAAATTATTGGCGCTAAATTTAAGTTACCTGCCTACAACTAAAAAAATATCTTTTTGATATAACAATAAGTCGTTTATTAATACTATTAAATTATTTAACCAAATTTGAGGCAACCTCACATGTTGCAGAAACATTAAATAATAAATAAATTCAAAAAACGAAAGTAAGGTTGTTTCTATTTTATTTATTAAATAATAAATATTTCGTTTTATTAAATTTATTAAATTATTGTTTGCTTATAAAAATGTTGCTAATTTCACGGTGATTAACAAAAAAGCAGGTAAAGTAAATAGAGAGAAATAATGCGTATTTTCAGCGGAGATTGAATAAATGTGGAAAGTATAATTTTAAATGGAGTGATGAGATCCGTGCGCAAATGGGGTGTTTGAAGAGGGATGTGTGCCGGGCGGTTGGGGGGAGGGCGGATTGTTTTTTTTTTTCGAGATTAATTCCGCAGCACATCCTGCAGTTTGCAGTGCGAATCTCTCATAATTGCGGTGAATTACAGTTGAATAGCGCGTTTCAGGGGATTACCTTAATCGCCCCTCAAATGCCCTCACTTCAATGAATGTCACACCATTCGAAGCAAAAATGCACAAGTGGGTGATTGGATCAATCGTATCCGACAATTTTGATATTTTTAAATAAATTTCGCAATCTGAAATTTATGCTCTGTTTGCGGGCAAATATTTCGAAATCTGGAGATGGGGTTTTGCAGATTTTTGCGGAATCATAATTCTGAATGTATTTTGAGTAAATTTGGCAAGTTTCAAGTCGATGGCAATTGTTTTCATATTTTTTCCTGATCGTTGAAATGTTTGCGAATATTTACAAACTCAGGCTCTGTTTGCAGGAAATTATTTCGAAATCTGGGGATGGGGTTTTGCAGGTTTTTGCAGAATCATAATTCTGAATGTATTTTGAGTAAATTTGGCAAGTTTCAAGTCGATGGCAATTGTTTTAATATTTTTTCCTGATCGTTGAAATGTTTGCGAATATTTACAAACTCAGGCTCTGTTTGCAGGAAATTATTTCGAAATCTGGGAATGAAGTTTTGCAGGTTTTTGCAGAATCATAATTCTGAATGTATTTTGAGTAAATTTGGCAAGTTTCAAGTCGATGGCAATTGTTTTAATATTTTTTCCTGATCGTTGAAATGTTTGCGAATATTCACAAACTCAGGCTCTGTTTGCAGGAAATTATTTCGAAATCTGGGGATCGGGTTTTGCAGGTTTTTGCAGAATCACAATTCTGAATGTATTTTGAGTAAATCTGGCAAGTTTAAAGTCGATGGCAATTGTTTTCACATTTTTTCCTGATCGCTGAAATGTTTGCGAATATTTACAAACTTAGGCTCCGTTTGCAGGAAATTATTTCGAAATCTGGGAATGGGGTTTTGCAGGTTTTTGCAGAATCATAATTCTGAATGTATTTTGAGTAAATCTGGCAAGTTTCAAGTCGATGGCAATTGTTTTCATATTTTTTCCTGATCGTTGAAATGTTTGCGAATATTTACAAACTTAGGCTCCGTTTGCAGGAAATTATTTCGAAATCTGCGGATGGGGTTTTGCAGGTTTTTGCAGAATCATAATTCTGAATGTATTTTGAGTAAATCTGGCAAGTTTCAAGTCGATGGCAATTGTTTTCATATTTTTTCCTGATCGTTGAAATGTTTGCGAATATTTACAAACTCAGGCTCCGTTTGCAGGAAATTTTTCCGAAATCTGGGGGTGGGGTTTTGCAGGTTTTTGCAGAATCATAATTCTGAATGTATTTTGAGTAAATCTGGCAAGTTTCAAGTCGATGGCAATTGTTTTCATATTTTTTCCTGATCGTTGAAATGTTTGCGAATATTTACAAACTCAGGCTCTGTTTGCAGGAAATTATTTCAAAATCTGGGGATGGGGTTTTGCAGGTTTTTGCAGAATCATAATTCTGAATGTATTTTGAGTAAATCTGGCAAGTTTCAAGTCGATGGGAATTGTTTTCATATTTTTTCCTGATCGTTGAAATGTTTGCGAATATTTACAAACTCAGGCTCTGTTTGCAGGAAATTATTTCGAAATCTGGGGATGGGGTTTTGCAGGTTTTTGCAGAATCATAATTCTGAATGTATTTTGAGTAAATCTGGCAAGTTTCAAGTCGATGGCAATTGTTTTCATATTTTTTCCTGATCGTTGAAATGTTTGCGAATATTTACAAACTCAGGCTCTGTTTGCAGGAAATTATTTCGAAATCTGGGGATGGGGTTTTGCAGGTTTTTGCAGAATCATAATTCTGATTGTATTTTGAGTAAATTTGGCAAGTTTCAAGTCGATGGCAATTGTTTTCATATTTTTTCCTGATCGTTGAAATGTTTGCGAATATTTACAAACTCAGGCTTCGTTTGCAGGAAATTATTTCGAAATCTGGGGATGGGGTTTTGCAGGTTTTTGCAGAATCATAATCCTGAATGTATTTTGAGTAAATTTGGCAAGTTTCAAGTCGATGGCAATTGTTTTCATATTTTTTCTAGATGAAATTATTTTTTTTTTTATTATTTCTTGACAGAGACGGTGAAACATATTTACTTGTTATTTGTAGAATTTAATGATAAGATGAGTGACAACCAGGAATGTTTAATCAAAAACATGGAGAATTCGTGGAAGTAACTTGTTTCGTCAAATTTCCAGTTAACATGAAAAAAAATTCCTGTACAATTACTTTGGTTAATATAATTTTCCGAGTTATATTCCCATCAGGTAATCACGAATGTTACACTGTAAACAAATTCCTTCCTCGAATATCTCCACGGCAAACATCCATAAGCCATCAAATATATTTATTCGAATCGAATCATCGAAACAAATAATAATAATAACGACGGTGTGTTTACAAAGTGCGCGACAATAATAATCCTAGATGTATATACAGACATATTTGCAGGAATCCTCGTGCGGATCATAAAGATTATCGTTGCACATCTGCGAGATTACAAAGTATAAAACTTCATCTGACAAAATGGCAAATGCAGCTCACAGAAAATAAAATTAAATATTTGAGAGATTGAAACTGCTAATTCTACAATAATTATGTTTTATTATAAAATACTCTCCATTCTTACTTTCTTACATAATGATAACACATTTGGAGTAAAAAATTTAAAAAAAACTTAAAATGTACTTTTTTCAAACACCCATAACTTGGTGCCAAATCGTCGTAGAAACTTCGTTCTTTGAGTCCTGCACAGGGAATTGATCAAATTTTAATGCCTTTATGGTGGATCGAGTCGACAAAATTTTTCCAACTCCATAGACATCGTCAAAGTTGGACATGGTTTCCTGAAAGAAAATTTTTTTCACAGGTGTGCTAGAGGGGGGTGGAAGCGGTTAGGCTTAAGTTCGCATACATGACTTTAAAGAAGACACTTCAAAGTTTTTGCCCTCAAAGATTCATCAAAATCGATTGAAAATACACCGAGTTATGGCGGTTTGAAAATGGTCGAAATTTCACGAATTTCAAGTGTTTACTTTTTTTTCCACCAGTACTTATTTAATTGAAAAAAAAACACTCTTCAATGCTAAATTTTAAATCAAGGTCTTAAACATAGTAATGTAAATTTCACAATAATAATTTGTCAATACAAAGTAGACTTCTTTTTGATCTGCCCTCGTACTAACAATAGTGAAAATATCTTCAACTTTTCAAAAATTTTAATTCGATTCTCCATAATGAAACTAAAAATTAATATTAAAAATCAGTAAATAATTCAGTAAATGTACAATATTCATAATTCCACAAATTACACGAAGTTTCCACAACGTCATGTTTACTAATCACCGTTTGCATATTTATCGCGTTCAATAGTTTCGAAAAATAAATGTAATCATTGTATTTTATTCATTGCAAGTGTTATGGAAACTCCTCATTACAAGAGATAAGAATACACAAGAAAGTGATGCTACCGGATGAGATTGATAAGTCAAGACAAGTCTGCCGAATCGTCAGTTTGTATTTGTTGTTGAAAGAGTGCACTTGTCCAGTTTAAAATCATGGAAAATACGTTGTACACGCGGGATTTTGTGAAACAGCACAACGGAAAGGAGGGGAACAAAGTTTGGTTGATCATTAAAAAATCTGTGTACGATGTCACCGATTACATAGACGAGGTAATTAAATATTCATTAAAATCATAATTATTATCATAAATAACAAACAATTATTATTCATTAGTGAAATTATGTGTTTTACGGTGTCAAGGTCAACCGCCTAGACAAGTCGTGAAATAATTTTCATTTATTAAATACTGCTGTTGAAGTAAAATAAATTTCAAGGTCAGTGTAATTTTTAATCTATTAACTTGATAACAAACTATTCAATAATTTTTAATGCTGTAGATTTTATCAAACAATATAGGAATTTTTATTTCTTAATCAACTGACCACAATTCCAGTTGATTCATCGAAAAATAGAAAAAGTGAAATTGTGAAAAAATACAAAATACAGTTCGACGACTTGAAAAAAATATAAAAACAATTACCACCGACTTGAAATTACACAATTCGATTCAAAATACAATTGGGATTAAGATTCTGTAAAAATCTGTGAACAACCCCTCCCTAAATTTCAAGATAATCCCATTTCAACAGAGCGTGAAATTGTGAAAAAATACAATTAGTTCGACGACTTGAAAAAAATATAAAAACAATTACCACCGACTTGAAATTACACAATTCTATTCAAAATACAATTGGGATTAAGATTCTGTGAAAATCTGTAAACACCCCCTCCCTAAATTTCAAGATAATCCCATTTTAACAGAGCGTGAAATTGTGGAAAAATACAATAAGTTCGACGACTTGAAAAAAATATAAAAACAATTACCACCGACTTGAAATTACACAATTCGATTCAAAATACAATTGGGATTAAGATTCTGTAAAAATCTGTGAACAACCCCTCCCTAAATTTCAAGATAATCCCATTTCAACAGAGCGTGAAATTGTGAAAAAATACAATTAGTTCGACGACTTGAAAAAAATATAAAAACAATTACCACCGACTTGAAATTACACAATTCTATTCAAAATACATTTGGGATTAAGATTCTGTAAAAATCTGTGAACAACCCCTCCCTAAATTTCAAGATAATCCCATTTTAACAGAGCGTGAAATTGTGGAAAAATACAATAAGTTCGACGACTTGAAAAAAATATAAAAACAATTACCACCGACTTGAAATTACACAATTCGATTCAAAATACAATTGGGATTAAGATTCTGTAAAAATCTGTGAACACCCCCTCCCTAAATTTCAAGATAATCCCATTTCAACAGAGCGTGAAATTGTGAAAAAATACAATAAGTTCGACGACTTGAAAAAAATATAAAAACAATTGCCACCGACTTGAAATTACACAATTCTATTCAAAATACATTTGGGATTATGATTCTGTAAAAATCTGTAAACACCCCCTCCCTAAATTTCAAGATAATCCCATTTTAACAGAGCGTGAAATTGTGGAAAAATACAATAAGTTCGACGACTTGAAAAAAATATAAAACAATTACCACCGACTTGAAATTACACAATTCGATTCAAAATACAATTGGGATTAAGATTCTGTGAAAATCTGTGAACACCCCCTCCCTAAATTTCGAGATAATCCCATTTCAACAGAGCGTGAAATTGTGAAAAAAATACAATAAGTTCGACGACTTGAAAAAAATATAAAAACAATTACCACCGACTTGAAATTACACAATTCGATTCAAAATACAATTGGGATTAAGATTCTGTAAAAATCTGTGAACAACCCCTCCCTAAATTTCAAGATAATCCCATTTTAACAGAGCGTGAAATTGTGGAAAAATACAATAATTTCGACGACTTGAAAAAAATATAAAAACTATTACCACCGACTTGAAATTACACAATTCGATTCAAAATACATTTGGGATTAGGATTCTGTAAAAATCTGTGAACACCCCCTCCCTAAATTTCAAGATAATCCCATTTCAACAGAGCGTGAAATTGTGAAAAAAATACAATAAGTTCGACGACTTGAAAAAAATATAAAAACAATTACCACCGACTTGAAATTACACAATTCGATTCAAAATACATTTGGGATTAGGATTCTGTGAAAATCTGTGAACACCCCCTCCCTAAATTTCAAGATAATCCCATTTTAACAGAGCGTGAAATTGTGGAAAAATACAATAAGTTCGACGACTTGAAAAAAATATAAAAACAATTACCACCGTCTTGAAATTACACAATTCGATTCAAAATACATTTGGGATTAAGATTCTATAAAAATCTGTGAATACCCCCTCCCTAAATTTCGAGATAATCCCATTTCAACAGAGCGTGAAATTGTGGAAAAATACAATAAGTTCGACGACTTGAAAAAAATATAAAAACAATTACCACCGACTTGAAATTACACAATTCTATTCAAAATACATTTGGGATTAAGATTCTGTAAAAATCTGTGAACACCCCCTCCCTAAATTTCAAGATAATCCCATTTTAACAGAGCGTGAAATTGTGGAAAAATACAATAATTTCGACGACTTGAAAAAAATATAAAAACTATTACCACCGACTTGAAATTACACAATTCGATTCAAAATACATTTGGGATTAGGATTCTGTGAAAATCTGTGAACACCCCCTCCCTAAATTTCAAGATAATCCCATTTCAACAGAGCGTGAAATTGTGAAAAAATACAATAAGTTCGACGACTTGAAAAAAATATAAAAACAATTGCCACCGACTTGAAATTACACAATTCTATTCAAAATACATTTGGGATTATGATTCTGTAAAAATCTGTAAACACCCCCTCCCTAAATTTCAAGATAATCCCATTTTAACAGAGCGTGAAATTGTGGAAAAATACAATAAGTTCGACGACTTGAAAAAAATATAAAAACAATTACCACCGTCTTGAAATTACACAATTCTATTCAAAATACATTTGGGATTAAGATTCTGTAAAAATCTGTGAACACCCCCTCCCTAAATTTCAAGATAATCCCATTTCAACAGAGCGTGAAATTGTGAAAAAATACAATAAGTTCGACGACTTGAAAAAAATATAAAAACAATTGCCACCGACTTGAAATTACACAATTCTATTCAAAATACATTTGGGATTATGATTCTGTAAAAATCTGTAAACACCCCCTCCCTAAATTTCAAGATAATCCCATTTTAACAGAGCGTGAAATTGTGGAAAAATACAATAAGTTCGACGACTTGAAAAAAATATAAAAACAATTACCACCGTCTTGAAATTACACAATTCTATTCAAAATACATTTGGGATTAAGATTCTGTAAAAATCTGTGAACACCCCCTCCCTAAATTTCAAGATAATCCCATTTCAACAGAGCGTGAAATTGTGAAAAAATACAATAAGTTCGACGACTTGAAAAAAATATAAAAACAATTGCCACCGACTTGAAATTACACAATTCTATTCAAAATACATTTGGGATTATGATTCTGTAAAAATCTGTAAACACCCCCTCCCTAAATTTCAAGATAATCCCATTTTAACAGAGCGTGAAATTGTGGAAAAATACAATAAGTTCGACGACTTGAAAAAAATATAAAAACAATTACCACCGACTTGAAATTACACAATTCGATTCAAAATACAATTGGGATTAAGATTCTGTAAAAATCTGTGAACACCCCCTCCCTAAATTTCGAGATAATCCCATTTCAACAGAGCGTGAAATTGTGAAAAAATACAATAAGTTCGACGACTTGAAAAAAATATAAAAACAATTGCCACCGACTTGAAATTACACAATTCTATTCAAAATACATTTGGGATTATGATTCTGTAAAAATCTGTAAACACCCCCTCCCTAAATTTCAAGATAATCCCATTTTAACAGAGCGTGAAATTGTGGAAAAATACAATAAGTTCGACGACTTGAAAAAAATATAAAACAATTACCACCGACTTGAAATTACACAATTCGATTCAAAATACAATTGGGATTAAGATTCTGTGAAAATCTGTGAACACCCCCTCCCTAAATTTCGAGATAATCCCATTTCAACAGAGCGTGAAATTGTGAAAAAAATACAATAAGTTCGACGACTTGAAAAAAATATAAAAACAATTACCACCGACTTGAAATTACACAATTCGATTCAAAATACAATTGGGATTAAGATTCTGTAAAAATCTGTGAACAACCCCTCCCTAAATTTCAAGATAATCCCATTTTAACAGAGCGTGAAATTGTGGAAAAATACAATAATTTCGACGACTTGAAAAAAATATAAAAACTATTACCACCGACTTGAAATTACACAATTCGATTCAAAATACATTTGGGATTAGGATTCTGTAAAAATCTGTGAACACCCCCTCCCTAAATTTCAAGATAATCCCATTTCAACAGAGCGTGAAATTGTGAAAAAAATACAATAAGTTCGACGACTTGAAAAAAATATAAAAACAATTACCACCGACTTGAAATTACACAATTCGATTCAAAATACATTTGGGATTAGGATTCTGTGAAAATCTGTGAACACCCCCTCCCTAAATTTCAAGATAATCCCATTTCAACAGAGCGTGAAATTGTGGAAAAATACAATAATTTCGACGACTTGAACAAAATATAAAAACTATTACCACCGACTTGAAATTACACAATTCGATTCAAAATATATTTGGGATTAGGATTCTGTGAAAATCTGTGAACACCCCCTCCCTAAATTTCAAGATAATCCCATTTCAACAGAGCGTGAAATTGTGAAAAAAATACAATAAGTTCGACGACTTGAAAAAAATATAAAAACAATTACCACCGACTTGAAATTACACAATTCTATTCAAAATACATTTGGGATTTAGGATTCTGTGAAAATCTGTGAACACCCCCTCCCTAAATTTCAAGATAATCCCATTTCAACAGAGCGTGAAATTGTGAAAAAAATACAATAAGTTCGACGACTTGAAAAAAATATAAAAACAATTACCACCGACTTGAAATTACACAATTCGATTCAAAATACATTTGGGATTAGGATTCTGTGAAAATCTGTGAACACCCCCTCCCTAAATTTCAAGATAATCCCATTTCAACAGAGCGTGAAATTGTGAAAAAAATACAATAAGTTCGACGACTTGAAAAAAATATAAAAACAATTACCACCGACTTGAAATTACACAATTCGATTCAAAATACATTTGGGATTAGGATTCTGTGAAAATCTGTGAACACCCCCTCCCTAAATTTCAAGATAATCCCATTTCAACAGAGCGTGAAATTGTGAAAAAAATACAATAAGTTCGACGACTTGAAAAAAATATAAAAACAATTACCACCGACTTGAAATTACACAATTCGATTCAAAATATATTTGGGATTAGGATTCTGTGAAAATCTGTGAACACCCCCTCCCTAAATTTCAAGATAATCCCATTTCAACAGAGCGTGAAATTGTGAAAAAAATACAATAAGTTCGACGACTTGAAAAAAATATAAAAACAATTACCACCGACTTGAAATTACACAATTCTATTCAAAATACATTTGGGATTTAGGATTCTGTGAAAATCTGTGAACACCCCCTCCCTAAATTTCAAGATAATCCCATTTCAACAGAGCGTGAAATTGTGAAAAAAATACAATAAGTTCGACGACTTGAAAAAAATATAAAAACAATTACCACCGACTTGAAATTACACAATTCTATTCAAAATACATTTGGGATTATGATTCTGTAAAAATCTGTGAACACCCCCCCCTAAATTTCAAGATAATCCCATTTCAACAGAGCGTGAAATTGTGAAAAAAATACAATAAGTTCGACGACTTGAAAAAAATATAAAAACAATTGCCACCGACTTGAAATTACACAATTCTATTCAAAATACATTTGGGATTTAGGATTCTGTGAAAATCTGTGAACACCCCCTCCCTAAATTTCAAGATAATCCCATTTCAACAGAGCGTGAAATTGTGAAAAAAATACAATAAGTTCGACGACTTGAAAAATTCATATTAATCAAAATTTTACGTTTTGTTTTGATTTAATGAAAATATGTATGAACCTATTTTTAAACAACACAATTTTTTTTACATTTGGACATTAGAATTTTTAAAATTGGACCATTTGTTCGGCAGTTGAGCAATTTTAAAACTGAAAATCGCGATTTTAAATTCTTAAAAAAGTTAATTTTTACATTTTTTTTTATTTAAAGGTAACATTTCGTAATCTCTGTTAATATTACACTAAATTTGTCATATTTTGACGTTTGAAGCATCAAAATCAGAGAACGCGTTTGGCCGCTCTGGAATTTGGAAAATCAAAATCTCAATTTAAAATCCTCGATTATTGAAAACGTGAAATTTTGACGTTTTTCGTAGGTTTCACGAAAGTATTTTTCTACTAGTTTTTAAATTACACAAAATTTTCCATATTTTTACATTGGAGACATCAAAATCGGACAACGCGTTCGGCAATTGTGTAATTTCAAAAATCAAAATTGCGATTTTTAATTCTTCAAAGTTTCAAAAATGCAATTTTTGCAATGTGCGGTAATTTAAGTACAAAAATTAGCAATATTTTTTAGAACCACACTAAATTTTTCATATGTTCACATCACGTTTGGCTGTTCTGCAATTAAAAAAAAAAACTTGCAATTTAAAATATTCGAACTTGGAAAATGTGAAATTTTGATTTTACAACTTTTAAATTACACTAAATTTGGAACATTTTGTCTTTGTAATCAACACAATTGAACAACGCGTTAAGACCCCATCACTTGTTTTGCGGGCGTTTTGGTGACCTTTAAATACCGAAAATCCCACAGGTGTCGTTATACGGTGTTAGTAAAACTATCGAACTATACGACTGCACACATTAGAACATACAGGGTGCGTCAGTCGACTTCTGGCGATCACCTAGTTAGACGTCCTATTTTTATAGGTGCAGCCAAGGGTTAAGAAATTAAAAAAATAAATTTTGAAATATTCAAGCTTACTCTACGTAGAAATGTTATGTCATTCGATCACCTAAAGCATTATTACCGGTGACGGCTCGTGGGGTGACTCATGGTACGGCCGAGGTAGCAGAGGTGTCAATACCCATCCGTATTATCACCTGTGCTGCCTCAGCCGTACCATGAATGAGGTAGCAGAGGTGGTAATACAGATCTCTGCAACCGATCTGAATTACCACCTCTGCTACCTCGGCCGTACCATGAGTCACCCCGTCGAGAGCCGTCACTGATTATTACCCATGTGGCAATGTTGAATACACTGAAACTAATTAATACGTTTTCGCCATGGGTGTTTCCGTAAATCTCAAAGTTTCGGCGACTTCGCATTCTTCCATCTTCATGAGAGTAAAATTAAAATTAAAATTTCCCGAGCGGAGAATGATAGGATGATTTTAAATAGCGTGGATGAATAATAATTCCATTGGTATCAATTATTTTCCAATTACATCATTAACTCCGATTCAGTGAAATCCGCGCGCATCGTGAATAAAAGATTGCGGCCTTGAAATATGTTTTGGTTTTTACGTTCGGGAATTACCCGTGGATATTCTGCCAAGTGATTCCCGTGAATTTTTGCAAATGGATTTCTTTTTTTTTTTATTATCTCGGGTCACGTTTTAATTGCGGTGTCATTGAATTACACTAGAATATCAATCACGTGTTAACAAAGGCATCAAGAGAAAAAAGTAAAAATAATAATGTGTGTGACTTGTGTGGTTTTTTAATCTAAACTAAAAATTACAATTTGGCCCATAAATATACTACACCAACGCCATAAATATTTATAACATCGAAAACCGTTAATTACTGCTTTCAACAGAAATGTTGCTAAAAGATGCATTCACACTAATATTCTTCTTATTCTTCGCAGCATCCTGGATCTCCGAATTTGATTCTGGAATATGCCGGAAGAGACGCGACAGAAGCATTCGATGACGCAGGCCATTCGTCTGATGCAGTGAAGCTTCTGGCGAAATTCAAAATCGGAGAACTGATAAAGGTAAACATTAATTTTATAAATGTCTGAATATAAAGAAGAGAGTGCGTGCTTAAAACCACACGCCAATGTCCAGGCGGACTGGAAATATTTATCGGAAGGTAAAGAAGGTAAACATCACTTTAGTAAATGTCTAATCTGTCTGAAACAGACTGAAGAGAAGATAATGCGTGGTTAATGGCCACACTCGTCTGGTACGAATAATTTTCCCACAGATGGCTCCCTAATCGCTAGTTTAAAATTAAATCGCGATTTTGAGAAAGAAAGTGTTGTTGAAGAAAGATGCAGTAACATTTGCACAGATAAAGTAAAATAGATCGGCGACTCTTATAAAAACATATACCACACGGTAGTTTCCGGGAGCGGACTGGCAATATTTACCGCCCTATAAAAGTACATACAATCGCCCTCTATACTAAAGTTTTTTCACTAAAAACAGTTGCATATTAAAAAAAATGGTGATGTGGACATCATGTTACTTTCTCCGACTTGATAGTATCATTTATATTTACGTTTTCATGGTTTATTTTCAATTGAAATCATATTTTAAATGTACATCGAGCGTTGTGTGAACTCGGATGAAACTGACGTTTAAAACGTCAAAATTATGAATTATGGAAAAATTATACTTCAAATTAAAAAACTCGGTTTACTCAAAAACTAACGAGAGCGCAAGTAGAGCGCACTCTACCTTGACCTTGAGCTAATCTGTCGTCTTGGCCGTGACCAATAAGGATAGGATATCGGCAAACCCCATTAGCCTCGCACCCTCTGGACTTCGTCATACATTACGTTCGAGAAGGTGAGGCCCAGCACCGATCCCTGGGATAACCCTCCACTAACCCTGAGTCTATCCTCACCCATCTGTCCCTGAGGTAGCTGCAGGTACGGTTCGCCAGCTCGTCTAAGATCGCCTGCCATCTCGCCGTATTGAAGGCATTCTGGACGTCCACCTTGACTAGGGTGCAGAGTCGCCTCGTCCGCCACGTCTTTTGTCATTTTTGGCAGTTAAAAATGGTCGTTGCCGACACTTGAAAATTGGCCTTCTTGGCAGTTAAAAGTTGTCGTTTTTTGGCAGTTAAAAATTGTCATTTTTGGCATTCAAAAATGGTCGTTGCCGACACTTGAAAATTGGCCTTTTTGGCAGTTAAAAGTTATCGTTTTTTGGCAGTTAAAAATTGTCATTTTTGGCAGTTGAAAATTGGCATTTTTGGCAGTTAAAAATGGTCGTTGCCGACACTTTAAAATTGGCCTTCTTGGCAGTTAAAAGTTGTCGTTTTTTGGCAGTTAAAAATTGTCATTTTTGGCAGTTGAAAATTGTCGTTGCCGACACTTGAAAATTGGCATTCTTGGCAGTTAAAAGTTATCGTTTTTTGGCAGTTAAAAATTGTCATTTTTGGCAGTTGAAAATTGGCATTTTTGGCAGTTAAAAATAGTCGTTGCCGACACTTAAAAATTGGCCTTTTTGGCAGTTAAAAGTTGTCGTTTTTTGCAGTTAAAAATTGTCATTTTTGGCATTCAAAAATGGTCGTTGTCGACACTTGAAAATTGGCCTTTTTGGCAGTTAAAAGTTATCGTTTTTTGGCAGTTAAAAATTGTCATTTTTGGCATTCAAAAATGGTCGTTGTCGACACTTGAAAATTGGCCTTTTTGGCAGTTAAAAGTTATCGTTTTTTGGCAGTTAAAAATTGTCATTTTTGGCATTCAAAAATGGTCGTTGTCGACACTTGAAAATTGGCCTTTTTGGCAGTTAAAAGTTATCGTTTTTTGGCAGTTAAAAATTGTCATTTTTGGCAGTTGAAAATTGGCATTTTTGGCAGTTAAAAATGGTCGTTGCCGACACTTTAAAATTGGCCTTCTTGGCAGTTAAAAGTTGTCGTTTTTTGGCAGTTAAAAATTGTCATTTTTGGCAGTTGAAAATTGTCGTTGCCGACACTTGAAAATTGGCATTCTTGGCAGTTAAAAGTTATCGTTTTTTGGCAGTTAAAAATTGTCATTTTTGGCAGTTGAAAATTGGCATTTTTGGCAGTTAAAAATAGTCGTTGCCGACACTTGAAAATTGGCCTTCTTGGCAGTTAAAAGTTGTCGTTTTTTGGCAGTTAAAAATTGTCATTTTTGGCATTCAAAAATGGTCGTTGTCGACACTTGAAAATTGGCCTTTTTGGCAGTTAAAAGTTATCGTTTTTTGGCAGTTAAAAATTGTCATTTTTGGCAGTTGAAAATTGGCATTTTTGGCAGTTAAAAATGGTCGTTGCCGACACTTTAAAATTGGCCTTCTTGGCAGTTAAAAGTTGTCGTTTTTTGGCAGTTAAAAATTGCCATTTTTGGCAGTTAAAAATGGTCGTTGCCGACACTTGAAAATTGGCATTCTTGGCAGTTAAAAGTTATCGTTTTTTGGCAGTTGAAAATTTTCATTTTTAGCAGTTGAAAATTGTCATTTTTGGCAGTTGAAAATTGTTATTTTTGGCAGTTAAAAATTGGCCTTTTTGGCAGTTAAAAATAGTCGTTGCCGACACTTAAAAATTGGCCTTTTTGGCAGTTAAAAGTTGTCGTTTTTTTGCAGTTAAAAATTGTCATTTTTGACAGTTGAAAATTGTCATCTTTGGCAGTTAAAAATGGTCATTTCCGACACTTGATATATTACATGATATGCTAGAATTTATCAAAAAATTAAAAAAATATTGTATATTCACAAAACATCTGAATTATCTTCAATTTTTGAAAATGGGTGAGTTATAAATGTTTAAAAATGATTTTTTTAATTTGTCCAATATTTGAACAAAGAAAAAATAGAAAAAAAATACTGATATGATTGAATTCCTTAAAACCTTTAATTCAATAATAATAATATATTTACCTTTAAAATTAACTTTGAGTTTTGAAAATGCGTGTTATGAATTTTTGAAAATTAATATTTAAAGTTGAATAAAAAATCAATTTTTTTAATACAATCACAAAACATCTCCCTTTAAAACTTACTGTAATTTTTGAAAATGCGTCACTTTTTCCGTAAGTTATGAATTTTTGAAAATTAAGTTTTAAGTTGTCGAACAAAAAAAAACTGATATAGAATTTCTTAAAAATTTTAGAAAGTATATTGACAAAACATCTGCCTTTAGAATCAACTTAGACTTTTGAAAATTTGTCAATTTTTGCGTGAGATTAATTTTTGAAAATTAATATTTAAAGTTGTTGAAGACAAAAAACGATTTATTTTTCGTATATTTACAAAACATCTATTTAATTTAATTTATTTAATGTGCCAATAACAATGGGTTTATACAGGTCAATGTACATAATATAAATAAGTGGTTTCAACGAATAAAAAAAATATGAGTCATAACAATTATAAAAAAAAACTTAAACTTACAGGGTGTGGAAATATGCAAAAGATGCGTTCAGAAAGAAAACTGTAACATGGATAAATAACAAATGTATCTTCCCTTAAAACTAACTTTAATTTTGAAAATGTGTAAACGAATTTTTAAACAAGGAAAAACTAGAACAAAAATCATATCGTTATGATTGAATTCCATAAAAAAACTCTGATGCAATCATAATACATTACTAGTCTCTAGTCTCTAGTTTTGATAATGGCAAGCTGAGTTGCCGAAACTGCAGTCAAACAAAATAAACAAATAAGTGTTATACAAACAAAGTAAAAAAGTGTTTTATTCTATATTAATTTTTCCATGAGTTATTTTTTTTTAAATTAATGTTAGTGCTTTTTCTCTTGTAAAATATACGTTTCGAAAATAAAGTTCAAATTTAAATTAAATTACGCTATTTTTCTCAACCATCCAACACAATTCCGTTAGAAAATCTGCCAGGCGCTAGAAAATTACTCCGCAATGCGGATTAAAAATCCGCCAGATCTAGCGGATTTTCCGCTGACCTGGCAACACTGCTCGCACGCACTTTATGTCAATATCTGCTGAGAAAAAGACATCTATGTCGCCAACGTTAAAAACTGAACATCGCAAGATTTTACGATGTTGCAACATTTTGAGCTTGCTTACTAAAGCAATTGTATGAATTCCTATGGTGCATGACGCTTCCATTTAAGCATGACTTAAAATATAAGTCCGACTTTACAAAGTTAGACTTAACGAAAAAATGGTGCAAGTGTCCTGCCATTCCCCGGATTAGTATGGCTACGCCCCCCTCTCGTCATCTCTATCACCATCTGTCATTTCGTTCGCAAACCATTAGAATGTGGGCATCCTGCTCTCCATTAGTTCGTGAGCAGCGTGGCACCTGTTGCGGTTTAGTTGAATCACCCTCAGATCATTTTCTGCCTCTGCCTGCTCCTTTCTTAACTGACCCTCACTCCCTAATGGCCACCTTTCACGTCATGCTTGTGTATCAGTCCCAGGCTCTTCTATCCTTTCTCTCTGTCTTCCTGTCATTTTTTGGTCGCCTCCTTGTAGGCATAGCACCTCGCACTACCATTGTAGTGGTCCTCTTCTTTGCCCATGCTCTCACACAGATCACACCTGGGTTTCGCCGCCTGGCACACGCTCTCGATGCCCTCGGATTCACAACTTCTGCATTCTCCGTCTTTTACAACCCGCTGCTGTATGCCCATTTTTTCTACACCTCCAGCAATGCAGCGGCTCTTCCGGTCTGGGGAGAAGCTTACAGCTCGTCCATCCAATCCTCAATCTCCCCTTGTCAAGTAGATTCACTATGGTCTCCCGCGTCCCCTCCACCAGCGCGATCCTCAATCCCATTCCCCCCAGGCATTTATCGACTGCAGCCGCGATTTCATCTACTGTCGTGTAATCATCCAAAAATTTCACCTCAGCCACTGCCATTGCCTCCTTAGTCACCTTGACTTTACCCTCTGCCCCACAAGTTTGTCAATTTCTCCGAGTAGCTTCTCGCTATCATCCCCCTTCATAATCTCCATTACAAAGTTGCCAGCCAGGCAGCTCTTGGCAGCTATCACAGCTATCTTGCATTACCTCTTGGATCGTTTTCACAAGTACCCGAGTATTAGGTTGACTGACTCCGACACGTCTAAAAAGATATTCACTATTGACACTACCAACATTCCGTCTATGACAAACTTCACACGAACGAAATAACTTTATTACACCAATATAACAACAAACGCCGATACATTAATCGTCGTCATCCTCGTCCTCATCCTCCTCCTCTTCCTCCTCCTCCTCCTCCCCCTCACCCGCGACCTCCCCCTTCTCCGGCGCCGGCTTCGGCAGATGAGCTATCCTCCAGTCCTCCTCCTCGGCCCCGGTGGGATCCTCGATCTCCATCACCTCCGGCCCGATCGGGTACTCCTGCTGCACCGGCGGCAGAGGGCGCGGCGAAAAGTTCTGCGCCACGTACTTCAGCCCGTCGCCCACGTAGATGTTCTGGAAGATCTTCCCCTGGTTCGCGAAACAGAACGCCCCCGGCCAAATGTTCGAGCGCACGACGGCGATCGTGAAATCCTTCGCTATGCTCGAGGACATGCGCACCGACCACGGATAGATCGCTTCCAGGGAAGAGTCTTCCGATAGAGGGGTTAGAAGCGGCGGGCCTGTTTCCGGTTCGGCTCCTGAAATAAATTAGGAACTTTTTACTTCGTTTATATATAACACTTTGGTCAATGTGTTAGAAGGTGTGAGCCACTGAATTTTCTTTCTGAGTTGGCCATGCCCGAGAGAGAGAGAGAAACATAGTAGCCATTTCACTGTCCGATCGGCCGTCCTTTTCTTCATCTTGTAGGAGATATCCTTTCCTTCGACGAGAAGAAGAAAAGGGCAACGGAAATGGAGGAAGCGCAGAAGAAATAACACAAGAAGTCACTTGGGTTTTTCTTCTGCTTCCTCCATTTCACTGTCCGATCGGCCGTCCTTTTCCTCTTCTTGTACCCTACAAGAAGAGGAAAAGGGCAGCCGATCGAACATCGAAATGGAGGAAGCGCAGAAGAAATAACAGAAGAAGACACTTCTGTTATTCTTGCTGCTTCCTTCATTTCGCTGTCTGATCGGCTGCCCTCTTCTTCTTCTTAACGAAAAGGACATCTTTTACAAGAAGAAGAAAGGAAGTTGAAGAGGACATAAACTACCGAGACAATCAGAAATTATTCTCAGGAACATCAAATCAATTAAAATAAAAGATAAAGATGAAAACGTAATCACAAATAATGATAAAAAAATACTTAGACTAGAGCTGACAGATGTAGAAACACACACGAAACGAAATCAAGAAGAAGAAAAGGGCAGCCGCTTGAGGAAGCGCAGAAGAAATCACTTGGGTTTTTCTTCTGCTTCCTCCATTTCGCCGTCCGATCCGCCGTCCTTTTCTTCTTCTTGCAGGAGATGTCCTTTTCTTCCACAAGAAGAAGAAAAGGGCAGCCGATCGAACAGCGAAGTGGAGGAAGCGCAGAAGAAATAACCGAAGAAGATGCGTCTGTTATTCTTGCTGCTTCCTTCATTTCGCTGTCTGATGGGCTGCCATTTTCTTCTTCTTAACGAAAAGGACATCTTTTACAAGAAGAAGAAAGGAAGTTGAAGAGGACATAAACCACCGAGACAATCAGAAATTATTCTAAAGAGCATCAAAGTAATTAAAATAACAGATAAAGATGAAAACGTAATCACAAATAAAGATAAAAAGATACTTATACTAGACCTGACAGATGTAGAAACACACACGAAACGAAATCAAGAAGAAGAAAAGGACAGCCGCTTGAGGAAGCGCAGAAGAAATCACTTGGGTTTTTCTTCTGCTTCCTCCATTTTACCGTCCGATCCGCCGTCCTTTTCTTCTTCTTGCAGGAGATGTCCTTTTCTTCTACAAGAAGAAGAAAAGGGCAGCCTATCGAACAGCGAAATAGAGGAAGCGCAGAAGAAGGCACGTCTGTTATTTTTTCTGTCTGATCGGCTGCCCACTTCTTCTTCTCAAAGAAAAGAACATCTTTTACAAGAAGAAGAAAGGAAGTTGAAGAGGCCATAAACTACCGAGACAATCAGAAATTATTCAAAGTTACATTGAAGCAATTAAAATAAGAAATTAAAATAAAAGATGAAGATAAAAACGTAATCACAAATGAAGATAAAATAATTCAAAGACGGAAATAATACTTAGACTAGAGCTGACAGATATAGGAACACAGACGAAACGAATTTTTTTTTTTTATTATTATTTCGATGTGCCTTACGCCTGGCCTTGGTATCCATTACCATTGGCCATCAAACAAAGTTCTAGTGAAACGAAATCAAGAAGAAGAAAAGGACACCCGCTTGATGAAGCGCAGAAGAAATAACAGAAGAAGTCACTTGGGTTTTTCTTCTGCTTCCTCCATTTCACTGTCCGATCGGCCGTCCTATTCTTCGTCCTTTTCTTCTACAAGAAGAAGAAAAGGACAGCCGATCAATCAGCGAAATGGAGGAAGCAGAAAAAATAAAAAAAAGTGTCTTCTCCTGCTTCCTTCATTTCGCTGTCCCGTCGGCTGTCCTTTTCTTCTTCGTGTAAAAGAAGTCCTTTTCTTCTACAAGACGAAAAAATGAAGAGCAGAAAAAATAACTGTTATTTTTGCCGCTTCCTCCATTATTTATAATTTGTTTCTTCTTCTCTTATTTCTTTGGCTTCCTCTATTTCCACTGTACTTTTCTTCTGCATTTCTTTTATCTTCTTCTCTTATTTCTTCTACTTTCTCTATTTCAAATGTACTTTTCTTCTTCTTGTTTTCGTTTGTCTTCTGCTTTCTCTATTTCGATTGTTCTTGTCTTCTTTCCGCCATTTAAAAGATCGTTTACACAGCCGAAAATATAATACGAATTAAGCATTCCGCTATTCAAAAGCCAAAAATAGAATGCAGAAGTATCTTCTTCTGTTATTTTTGCTGGTTCCTCCATTATTTATACTTTGTTTCTTCTTCTCTTGTTTCTTCGGCTTCCTCTATTTCCACTGTACTTTTCTTCTTCGGCATTTCTTTTATCTTATTTTCTTATTTCTTCCGCTTCCTCTATTTCAAATGTACTTTTCTTCTTCTTGTTTTCTTTGTCTTCTGCTTGTCTGAGTTTAATTCATTTTTTTTTTAAATATAATTAATGGCGTAATAATAATAATGCACAATATCAACTGTGCGTTGCTTAGCAACGCCGTAATTATTAGAAACATTGGAGTGCGGAATGCTCGTAACACCTACTAAGTAGTGAATTAAAATAAGAAGAAAACTTCTTCTACTTAAAAAAAAAATGATGCTTCAATGGAAGATCAGCAATGATTATAATTTAAAATTATTAAATACTTTTTTTCCAGTGTTACCGTTGTATCCAATGATTAAAACAGGAAATTTTATTACTATTATTATTATCCTGCACTGTTTTACAATGTCGAGGCTAAGCAAAGTCATGCAGTTTTTTGTTCATGACCTGCTTTGATTAATTTTTTTTTTTCGATCTCATAATATCCGCGCATATCAACTGTGCGTTGCTTAGCAACGTCAAAATAAAAGCGTTAATGCTTTAGTAAGTTGGTAATTTTTGCACGCGTTTGCAAAAATTTTTACCCATCATTCGCGGTTTTTCTTCTTGTTCCTCCTCGCCTAACTCCTCTTCGCCGCCGCCGCCGCCTGCACCAGGAAAAGGGTTCCACCACGAGGTCCTGCCCTGCGGCAGTATGTACGGGGTGTGGTGCACCCAGAAGGACATGCTCAGATCGACCAAATCTCGAATCGGAACACCCTCGAACTTGGCGTTCTCCCTGAAGGCACCCCTTCCTTCGTCCGCGCCCACCTCTTCGTCTTCCGCCTCCTCCTCTTCCTCGCCCTCTCCGGCTTCCTCGCCGCCGAAACTGTAGAAACCTAAAGGAGATATCTGCGTTCCTGAAGTAAACAAAAATAGCAAAAAAATTAGTCAGTCACAGTGAACATTTTTGAAAATTTACGAAAATAATTGATTTTTCAGACTTTGATCGGCCGTAGCGGCCAAACGAAAACTCCAAATTGAACGCGGATTGCAAATCTGAGCTCCTCGTACGTCAATTAGTCGGATTAGAGATTTTTAATTTTTGATGAAAAATCGAAAAAAAGACATGAGTAAACCCCTTGGAAATTTGTTAAAAAATGCAACTTTCTTAATAATCATCGTAGACTATTGAATTTAACTTTATTTTCATCAGAAAGACGAGAGAAATTGATTGCCGTTAAAAAATTTCAGCTATCTTCAATAGCAAAAAAGTTAGTCAGTCACAGTGAACATTTTTGAAAATTTACAAAAATAATTGTTTTCTCAGACTTTGATCGGCCGTAGCGGCCAAACGAAAACTCCAAATTGAACGCGGTTTGCAAATCTGAGCTCCTCGTACGCCAATTAGTCGGATTAGAGATTTTTAATTTTTGATGAAAACTCGAAAAAAAGACATGGAAATTTGTTAAAAAATGCAACTTTCTTAATAATCATCGTAGACTATTGAATTTAACTTTTTTTTCATCAGAAAGACGAGAGAAATTGATTGCCGTTAAAAAATTTCAGCTATCTTCAATAGCAAAAAAGTTAGTCAGTCACCGTGAGGATTTTGGAAAATTTTAGAAAATAATTGTTTTCTCAGACTTTGATCGGCCGTAGCGGCCAAACGAAAACTCCAAATTGAACGCGGATTGCAAATCTGAGCTCCTCGTACCTCAATTAGTCGGATTAGAGATTTTTAGTTTTTGATGAAAACTGGAAAAAAAGACATGAGTAAACCCCTTAGAAATTTGTTAAAAAATGCAACTTTCTTAATAATAATCGTAGACTATTGAATTTAACTTTATTTTCATCAGAAAGACGAGAGAAATTGATTGCCGTTAAAAAAATTAAGCTAACTTCAATGCCAAAAAAATTAGTCAGTCACCATGAACATTTTTGAAAATTTACAAAAATAATTGTTTTCTCAGACTTTGATCGGCCGTAGCGGCCAAACGAAAACTCCAAATTGAACGCGGTTTGCAAATTTGAGCTCCTCGTACCTCAATTAGTCGGATTAGAGATTTTTAGTTTTTGATGAAAACTGGAAAAAAAGACATGAGTAAACCCCTTAGAAATTTGTTAAAAAATGCAACTTTCTTAATAATAATCGTAGACTATTGAATTTAACTTTATTTTCATCAGAAAGACGAGAGAAATTGATTGCCGTTAAAAAAATTAAGCTAACTTCAATGCCAAAAAAATTAGTCAGTCACCATGAACATTTTTGAAAATTTACAAAAATAATTGTTTTCTCAGACTTTGATCGGCCGTAGCGGCCAAACGAAAACTCCAAATTGAACGCGGTTTGCAAATCTGAGATCCTCGTACGCCAATTAGTCGGATTAGAGATTTTTAATTTTTGATGAAAACTCGAAAAAAAGACATGAGTAAACCCCTTGGAAATTTGTTAAAAAATGCAACTTTCTTAATAATCATCGTAGACCATTGAATTTAACTTTATTTTCATCAGAAAGACGAGAGAAATTGATTGCCGTTAAAAAATTTCAGCTATCTTCAATAGCAAAAAAGTTAGTCAGTCACAGTGAACATTTTAAGAAATTTTAGAAAATAATTGATTTTTCAGACTTTGATCGGCCGTAGCGGCCAAACGAAAACTCCAAATTGAACGCGGATTGCAAATCTGAGCTCCTCGTACGTCAATTAGTCGGATTAGAGATTTTCAATTTTTGATAAAAACACGAAAAAAAGACATGAGTAAACCTCTTGGAAATTTGTTAAAAAATGCAACTTTCTTAATAATCATCGTAGACTATTGAATTTAACTTTTTTTTCATCAGACAGACGAGAGAAATTGATTGCCGTTAAAAAATTTCAGCTAACTTCAATAGCAAAAAAATTAGTCAGTCACAGTGAACATTTTTGAAAAATTACGAAAATAATTGATTTTTCAGACTTTGATCGGCCGTAGCGGCCAAACGAAAACTCCAAATTGAACGCGGATTGCAAATCTGAGCTCCCCGTACTTCAATTAGTCGGATTAAAGATTTTTAATTTTTGATGAAAACACGAAAAAAAGACATGAGTAAACCCCTTGGAAATTTGTTAAAAAATGCAACTTTCTTAATAATCATCGTAGACTATTGAATTTAACTTTATTTTCATCAGAAAGACGAGAGAAATTGATTGCCGTTAAAAAATTTCAGCTATCTTCAATAGCAAAAAAATTAGTCAGTCACAGTGAACATTTTTGAAAATTTACGAAAATAATTGATTTTTCAGACTTTGATCGGCCGTAGCGGCCAAACGAAAACTCCAAATTGAACGCGGATTGCAAATCTAAGCTCCTCGTACGTCTATTAGTCGGATTCGAGTTTTTAATTTTTTGATGAAAACACGAAAAAAAGACATGAGTAAACCCCTTGGAAATTTGTTAAAAAATGCAACTTTCTTAATAATCATCGTAGACTATTGAATTTAACTTTATTTTCATCAGAAAGACGAGAGAAATTGATTGCCGTTAAAAAATTTCAGCTATCTTCAATAGCAAAAAAATTAGTCAGTCACAGTGAACATTTTTGAAAATTTACGAAAATAATTGATTTTTCAGACTTTGATCGGCCGTAGCGGCCAAACGAAAACTCCAAATTGAACGCGGATTGCAAATCTGAGCTCCCCGTACTTCAATTAGTCGGATTAAAGATTTTTAATTTTTGATGAAAACACGAAAAAAAGACATGAGTAAACCCCTTGGAAATTTGTTAAAAAATGCAACTTTCTTAATAATCATCGTAGACTATTGAATTTAACTTTTTTTTCATCAGAAAGACGAGAGAAATCGATTGCCGTTAAAAAATTTGAGCTAACTTCAATAACAAAAAAATTAGTCAGTCACAGTGAACATTTTTGGAAATTTTAGAAAATAATTGATTTTTCAGACTTTGATCGGCCGTAGCGGCCAAACGAAAACTCTAAATTGAACGCGGATTGAAAATCTGAGCTCCTCGTACGTCAATTAGTCGGATTAGATATTTTTAATTTTTGATGAAAACTCGAAAAAAAGACATGAGTAAACCCCTTGGAAATTTGTTAAAAAATGCAACTTTCTTAATAATCATCGTAGACTATTGAATTTAACTTTATTTTCATCAGAAAGACGAGAGAAATTGATTGCCGTTAAAAAATTTCAGCTATCTTCAATAGCAAAAAAGTTAGTCAGTCACAGTGAACATTTTTGAAAATTTACAAAAATAATTGATTTTTCAGACTTTGATCGGCCGTAGCGGCCAAACGAAAACTCCAAATTGAACGCGGATTGAAAATCTGAGCTCCTCGTACGTCAATTAGTCGGATTAGATATTTTTAATTTTTGATGAAAACTCGAAAAAAAGACATGAGTAAACCCCTTGGAAATTTGTTAAAAAATGCAACTTTCTTAATAATCATCGTAGACTATTGAATTTAACTTTATTTTCATCAGAAAGACGAGAGAAATTGATTGCCGTTAAAAAATTTGAGCTAACTTCAATGCCAAAAAAATTAGTCAGTCACAGTGAACATTTTAGAAAATTTACGAAAATAATTGATTTTTCAGACTTTGATCGGCCGTAGCGGCCAAACGAAAACTCCAAATTGAACGCGGATTGTAAATCTGAGCTCCTCGTACGTCAATTAGTCGGATTAGAGAATTTTAATTTTTGATGAAAACTCGAAAAAAAGACATGAGTAAACCCCTTGGAAATTTGTTAAAAAATGCAACTTTCTTAATAATCATCGTAGACTATTGAATTTAACTTTATTTTCATCAGAAAGACGAGAGAAATTGATTGCCGTTAAAAAATTTCAGCTATCTTCAATAGCAAAAAAGTTAGTCAGTCACAGTGAACATTTTTGAAAATTTACAAAAATAATTGATTTTTCAGACTTTGATCGGCCGTAGCGGCCAAACGAAAACTCCAAATTGAACGCGGATTGAAAATCTGAGCTCCTCGTACGTCAATTAGTCGGATTAGATATTTTTAATTTTTGATGAAAACTCGAAAAAAAGACATGAGTAAACCCCTTGGAAATTTGTTAAAAAATGCAACTTTCTTAATAATCATCGTAGACTATTGAATTTAACTTTATTTTCATCAGAAAGACGAGAGAAATTGATTGCCGTTAAAAAATTTGAGCTAACTTCAATGCCAAAAAAATTAGTCAGTCACAGTGAACATTTTAGAAAATTTACGAAAATAATTGATTTTTCAGACTTTGATCGGCCGTAGCGGCCAAACGAAAACTCCAAATTGAACGCGGATTGTAAATCTGAGCTCCTCGTACGTCAATTAGTCGGATTAGAGAATTTTAATTTTTGATGAAAACTCGAAAAAAAGACATGAGTAAACCCCTTGGAAATTTGTTAAAAAATGCAACTTTCTTAATAATCATCGTAGACTATTGAATTTAACTTATTTTTCATCAGAAAGACGAGAGAAATTGATTGCCGTTAAAAGATTTCAGCTAACTTCAATGGCAAAAAAAATAGTCAGTCACAGTGAACATTTTAGAAAATTTACGAAAATAATTGATTTTTCAGACTTTGATCGGCCGTAGCGGCCAAACGAAAACTCCAAATTGAACGCGGATTGTAAATCTGAGCTCCTCGTACGTCAATTAGTCGGATTAGAGAATTTTAATTTTTGATGAAAACACGAAAAAAAGACATGAGTAAACCCCTTGGAAATTTGTTAAAAAATGCAACTTTCTTAATAATCATCGTAGACTATTGAATTTAACTTATTTTTCATCAGAAAGACGAGAGAAATTGATTGCCGTTAAAAAATTTCAGCTAACTTCAATAGCAAAAAAGTTAGTCAGTCACAGTGAACATTTTTGAAAATTAAAAAAAATAATTGATTTTTCAGACTTTGATCGGCCGTAGCGGCCAAACGAAAACTCCAAATTGAACGCGGTTTGCAAATCTGAGCTCCTCGTACGTGAATTAGTCGGATTAGAGATTTTCAATTTTTGACGAAAACCTGAATAATTACTTTTTCTTAAAAATTGTACGAACTCACCGGCCGATATCCTTGCAATCTGCGCTCGCAAATAATTGATCTCGCTGCCCGGAAACTCCGGATACGTGTTGATGATCTGGTCGGGATTTCCGGTGAAGGCCTTCTTGATCAATCTGGAGACCCGAATTTGTTTCGCGGTCACGTCCGGCAGCTGGATCCAGTCGTCGCCGGCCTCGCTGCAGTAGTAGTAGACCTTCTTGTTGACGCCGATCCCGGGAAATTCGTCCGGAGGCTCCGGCGGCTCCTCGTAGAGGATTTTCGGCGGGGGCGGCAGCGGTCGCGGTATTCCGCTGGTGTTTACCTCGCCCGCCATCTCTTGGGCGTCCAGCGCTTCCATGGCCGCCAGCTCGAGGGCTTTGGCCTCTTCCGCTAACCTCAGTTCCTCTACCAGAACAAAAAAAAAATGGTGATGTGGCCATCATGTTACTTTCTCCGACTTGATGGTATCATTTATATTTACGCTTTCAATTTAAATCATATTTTAAATGTACATCGGGCGGATGAAACTGACGTTTAAAACGTCAAAATTATGAAAGATGGGAAATTAAACGTCAAATTCAAAAACTCAGTTTTCTCAAAAACTAAAGGGATTTCGAAAAAACGTATTCTTTATAAGTTATTCATTTTAGCATTCTCTACAATTGTTGTTAATATAAATTTGCTGTAACTATTATCGTTTTATAATTATAAACCAAAAATTAAAAAATAATAATAAATTTCTTTCAAGAATAAAAATGATTTTATGAAAAAAAAGCAAAATCCAACAATGAGTTATTAATGGTTTCTCCGGAATTTCCCATGATAAATCGCAGTTTTACAAAATACACACTTTCGACTAAATTTTGTTCGAATTTTCTTTCTCTGTACAATGTACAGTCAGAGAAAATACAAATGCGAAACTCGATCGGCGAAAGATGCTGCCGCATGTCGTTGCTTAGTTCAGTCGAATCCCGTTCCTGCTTAAAATCCATTTATGAGGTAATGATGGTCAAAATGCCACCCGACACGGATTTTTAAATAAATATGAAAATATCATTAGTTGTGACCTTAACCAAAATAGTCGTAAGCCGAATATCAAGAAAAACCGCGACATGACCCGGGAAGCCCCAAAATACGATTTTTTCAAATAAAAATGTTTTAACCACTAAAAAAAATCTGAAAAAATCACATAAATTATCGATCGAAATACCAAATTAGATGAATTTTTCAAGGTCATTTTATATTTTTATAAATTTATCAACAATTGAAATAAATTTAGGATAGATTGAAATATATAGGGTTATTCACGCTATACGGCACGGAACATTGTGGCCAAAATACGTGACTTTCAAAAAGTTTGACTTTTAGGATATATAGGGGTCTATTATGGTTACTTTTTAAAATTAATTTCATATTATACAGGGTGTTCCAAACGCCCTAAAATATCAAAGTTGTGTTTTTTTTTAATATAACACCCTGTATTTTATTAAAACCTTTAATAAAATTATCGGATTAAAATCAAAATCTTGGAATTTATTGCAAAAATTTTGGGTTTAAGGTCCAAAACCATGAATTCTATGGTCCAAATTTGAGATTTTACATGACATTCCTAGTTTATAATCCAAATTTTTGATTTTAGGACTCAAATTCTGCGTTTAAGGGTCAAAAACTTGGATTTTATGTTCCAAATGCCTGATTTTAAATGCAATTGATCAATTGAATCCAAATATTGGATTTTTGGTCTCAAGTTCTGCGTTTAGGGACCAGAAACTTGGATTTAAAGTTTCAAATTAGAGATTTTACATATAATTATCAAATTAAAATACAAACTTTGGATTCTTCAACACAAAGTTTGCGTTTAAAAAACATTGATTCTATGGTCCAAATTCGAAATGTTTATTGAAATTCTTGTATTGGAATCCAAATTTTGAATTTTAAGTCTCAAATTCTGCGTTTAGGGGCCAAAAACTTAGATTGAATATTTCAAATTTCGGATTTTACATATAGTTATCAAATTAAAATACAAATTTATCATTTTTGGTCACAAATTATGCGTTTAAGATCCAAAACGGTGGTTCAAATTGGAGAATTTTCATGAAATTCTTGGATTAGAATCCAGAATCAGTACTCAGCAAATAGATTTTTTTAGATTGTTGTCCTGTATATTCGATTTTTTTTTGTCTAAATTTTTGATTATTAGGCCCAAACATGATTTATTTTGGCCTAAATTTAATTGGTAAAATTTTCGACTGTTTGATCCGCATTTTTACTTTCTCCGTTACGAAGTACGAGAAAGTATTGTGATCGTGATTTTTTTTTCAAAAATTTTTTTTACGGAAATATCCGTTTTGGGGTCCCTAGATGCCATTTCAACAATTTCTGGAAAAAAAATTTTGTGTCTGTGTGTGTGTGTGTGTGTGTGTGTGTGTGTCTGTGTGTGTGTGTGTGTGTGTGTCTGTGCGCGCTGTATCTCAAAAACTAATAGACCAATTGATATGAAACTTTGAACATAAGTTTTATTTGATAATCTGGAGAACTGAAAAGCTTTTGGTAAAATTTCGTACACCGGAAGTGGGTGTTTACCTTAAGTGTTTTTTGTTTTTTGCCAATATTTTCTTAAATATGAAAAATATCACAAAAACATTTAAACAAATATTGAAGACAATAAAGAAATGCGAATATTTTGTCTGAAAACATTTTTCATAAAATCATTGTTATTCGGGAAAAAAATTTATTATTTTTTTTTCATTTTTGGTATACAATTATGAAATGCTAATAGTTACAGCAAATTTATGTTAATAATAATTGTAGAGAATACCAAAATGAACAATTTATGAAGAATAAGTTTTTTTCGAAATCTCTTTAGTTTTTGAGTAAACTGAGTTTTTGAATTTGAAGTGCATTTTTCCATCTTTCATAATTTTGACGTTTTAAACGTCAGTTTTATCCGAGTCTACGAAACGTTCGATGCACACTTAAAATATGATTTAAATTGAAAATAAACCATGGAAGCTTAAATTAAATGATGCCATCAAGTCGGAGAAAGTAACATGATGGCCACATCACCATTTTTTCAATATGCATTCCTTTTAAAATGTATGCGTATCTCTTTGTGCGCGATATATCTCAAAAACTATTACGTGCCTTAACATCAAACTTTGAACATAAGCCTTATTTGATAATCCGAAGAACTGAAAAGCTTTTGGGAAAATTTCGCACACCAGAAGTTGGTGTTTACCTTAACCGTTTTTTTTTTTGTTTTTCTCCGATAGTTTTGTAAATATGAAAAATACTATAGAAGCACTTAAACAAATCTCGAAGACAGCAAAGAAATTAACAACTTTTGTATGAAAATATTTTTCGTAAAATGTATGGTTTTTGAAAAATAATAGTTAATTTTTTTTGTCACATTTGGTTTATAATTATGAAACGATAATAGTTACAGAAAATCTATTTTAATAATAATTGTAGAGAATGTCAAAATGAACAACTTATAAAGAATAAATATTTTTCGAAATATCTTTTGTTTTTGAGTAAACTGACTATCAGAATTTAAAGTATAATTCAGGACTCTCTTAAGGAACAATTTGTTGAGGACTTATTTTTTAAATTTTTTTCAGAACAGATTTTTCTTCATGACATTTTTTAGAATTCCTTTCATGACCTTTTTGGACCTTTTTAAGGACTTTTTTACATATTTTTAGCATTTTTTTCAAGACTTTTTTAAAAACTTTTTATTTCAAGAATTTTGTCAACGACTTATTTTTGGCCTTTTTTCGGACTCTTTTTAAGGACCATTTCTTCAGATCGTTTTAAAGGCCTTTTTAGGACTTTTTACAATGCTTTTTTTCAGGAATTCTTTTGTTTATTTTATAAAGATGTTATTTTCTGGCAATTTTTTTTATAATATGTCATCAGGACTTTCTTTCAGGACTTTTTAGGACTCTCTTTCGGGACATTTATTTCTGGTATTTTGTATGAAGACTATTTTTCAGAACTTTTTTTCACGGCGTTCATCAGGACTCTTTTTTAAGATTTTATCTCCAGAACTGTTCCTCCAGGACTTTTCTTCGAGACTATTTTAAGAACCTCTTGTTCAGGACTTCTTTTCAGGATTAATTTCGGAATTTTCTTTGTTACATTTCTTCAGAATTAATTTTTGTGGATTTTTTTTCAAGCCTTTTTACAGGACTTTTTTCAGTAATATATTTCTTTATAGGATTAATTTTCAGGACTTCTTGTTCGGGACTTTATTCAAGACTCTTTTTGGGATTTTTTTCAGGACAATTTCTTCAAAACTTTACCAGATCTTTTTAAATGATCTTTTTTTTTTCAAAAATATTTTTTTAGCATTTTTTACGATGTTGTTCTTATAACTCCTTTTCAAGACTGTTATCACAGGACATTTTTTTCAGGATATTTTATCAGGACTTTTTTCGGGACTTTCTTCAGGACTTTTTTAAGTACTTATTTTAGGACTTTCCATCGGGACTTTTTTAGGACGCTTTTTCGGTCTTCTCTCAGGACATTTATTTCTGGTGTTTTATATGAAGACTTCATTTTACAGGACTCTTTTTGCAGTACTTTTTTCAGGATTTTTTTCACGACTCTTTTTCACAACTATTCATCAGGACTCTTTTTTCATGACTTTATGTACAAAACTGTTTCTCCAGGACTTTTTTTCAGGACATTTTTTATTAGGACTTTTTACAAGACTTTTTGTTCAGGACTTTTATTTGTTTTTTTTACTATTTCTAGAAATCTTTTTTAAAACTTTTTTAGGATTATTTTTAGTTTTTCAGTAAACTTACGGTAGATTATCAGAATTTGAAACATAATGTGCCATTTTTACCTTTCATCACTTTGACGTTGCAATCATTCGATCATGTAATGGCTATACCAAATCGGAGAAAGTAACATGATGGTTACATCACCATTTTTTATTTTGACATAGGTTGTTGTACATCGTTGAAAAGAGAAAAAAAAAGTCCATTTATGCGTGTAAAAATCAAATATGGCGGCCATTTGAAATAAGGAAGTTGGTATTAATATCTCGGAAACCGCCATCTTGAATTTTATTTTGACTTGATTTCTATGTTTGCCTAATTAAACCAAGTAACTTTTATTTAAAACTTTTTTTCGCATCTTTAATAATTATTGAGATATTTGATTTTTTTTGAAAATCGTGATTTTCAGTTTTTTTTAAATATTTTCTAAACTGCTCGGAATTTTGAAAATTTCTCAAGATAATCTGAATCAGCATAGAAAACTGCACAACATTGCCCATTTAACCAGATCTCTAGCTTTAAGAATAAGAAAGATACCCATGCAATCCTACTCTATTTAGGACACCCTATAAAATTATCAATATTATGTAAACATTTTTGAAGATGACGCACCAAAAATTGGAAGATGAAAAAAATCACAGATATGGAGTCCGTCAGTCGATCACTTAGGGGCGAGAAGGGAACTAGGCTTGTAAATTTTATTACCTCATAATTCTATTTTAAGCAGGGATTGACCGATTTCGACCGAACTAAGCACCGACATGCGGCAGCATTCCCTCGCTGAGCAAGTTTCGCATTTGTATTTTCTCTGACTGTACGTACCTTCTTTTGCACTTTCGATTACTTCCCTTTTCTTAACATACTCCTCCTCCTTCAACTCGGTTTCCAAAATCAGATAATTCCTGAACACCCCGTAAATCTTCCCCCACAGCCGCACGGACGCCAGCGGCTCCTTCTTGATCAGCCTCATCATCGACAGCATGATCGTGAACATCTCCGGCCTCGGCAGACCGACGCCGACCTGCTCGAAGTAATACAGCAGAATCATCAGATCGTTCCTGGACATGTCCGCGATGTCGGCGTCTTCGGGATCCATGGTGGAGGGCGCGTCCGGCAGCATCGGGTTCAGCAGGGGCAGCCATTTCTTCGAGAGGGCGTACCTGGCCGGCGACACGTAGAGATCCTCGAGGTGGTCCGTCAGCGGTTTGAAGCGTTTCTCCTTCACCTTCCTGCTGTACTCCTCGAAGAAGTCGATGACGTTCTCGGGCCGTTCGGCGAGGATCTTGTTGAGGACGTCGGTCAGGTGGTCGTAGAGGTTGTCTCCGGTCGCGCCGCTGTTGGTCTGCAGGAAGGTCTTCGCGCGGACGAACTCGTTTTCGGGATCGGGGACTTCATCGCGCTGGTTGTCGTCCGGTTCTTCTTCCGGTTTGACGAGGGCGTCATCTAACTCTTGCAACATGACTACGGGTATCTGTCAAAATTTTGACAGCAACGTACTTACAGTAGAAATAGCCTGGAGCGATTCCGAGAGTAAAGCAATGTTGGCCCGGGTCTGTAGTTTGAGATTTAAAAAAAATGGTGATGTGGCCATCATGTTACTTTCTCCGACTTGATAGTAGCATTTATATTTACGTTTTCATGGTTTATTTTCAATTGAAATCATATTTTAAATGTACATCGAGCGGATGAAACTGACGTTTAAAACGTCAAAATCATGAAAGATGTAAAAATTATACTTCAAATTCAAAAACTCGGTTTACTCAAAAACTAACGAGATTTAGAAAAAAAACTTATTCTTTAGAAGTTATTCATTTTGGCATTCTCTACAATTATTATTAACATAAATTTGCTGTAACTATTATCGTTTCATAATTATAAACCAAACATTTTAAAAAAATTAATAAATATTTTTCTCGAATAGCAACGATTTTATGAAAAATATTTTCAAGCAAAAGATGTTCATTTCTTTGTTGTCTTCAAAGTTTGTTTAAATGTTTTTGTGATATTTTTCATATTTAAGAAAATATTGGCAAAAAACAAAAAACAGTTTAGGTAAACGCCCACTTCCGGTGTACGAAATTTTACCAAAAGCTTTTCAGTTCTTCAGATTATTAAATAAGACGTATGTTCAAAGTTTAATATCAATTGCTCTATTAGTTTTTCAGATACAGCGCGCACAGACACACACACAGACACAATTTTTTTTTTCCAGAAATTGTTGAAATTTCATCTAGGGACCCCAAAACGGACATTTCCGTGAAAAAATTTTTTGAAAAAACTTTCACGATCACAATACTTTCTCGTACTTCGTAACGGAGAAAGTGAAAATGTAATTATGTTAAAATAATGTATTTATCTAAAACGATTAATGTTTGTGGAAAACGGTTGGAGATCAAAGACAAATCACCCGTTTGAAAACTGAATTTTTTTTGTAGAATAAATAATTCAAAATTAAAATTATATTGTAAAAATAGAAACAAAAAAGTTCATTTTTGGAGATCAATATTTTTGTTTTCTAGCGCAACCATTTTTGTTTCTGCTGATTTCAGACAAATTTATTTCTATAAAAATGCGTTATTCATTAATGGTCTGTCAAAATTTCAAACATCTGTCGAAATAAATGTGGAATTTCTTTCAAAAGTTCATTTTTGGACGCAGCTATTTTTGTTACTGCAAATTTTGGATATATTTTTTTAGAAAATAGTAAAGGCACATTATTTATGAATAGTCTGTCAAAATTGCAAGCAACTGTCGAAGTAAATGTGGAATTTAAAGAGCAATTTCACAAAAGTTCATTTTTGGATGTTAATATTTTTGTCTTCTAGCGCAGCCATTTTTATTTCTGCAAATTTTGGATAATTGTATTTAGAAAATTGTAAAGGCAACTTATTCATGAATAGTCTGTCAAAATTTCAAACATCTGTTGAAAGGAATGTGGAATTTACGGAGAAATTTCTCTAAAACGTTCATTTTTGGAAATTCATATTTTTGTCTTCTAGAGCAGCTATTTTTGTTTCTGTAAGTTTTGGATAATTTTATTTAGAACATTGCAAAGGTACACTATTCATGAATAGTCTGTCACAATGTCAAGCATCAGTTGAAAGGAATGTAGAATTTACACAGCAATTTCTCTAAAACGGTAATTTTTGGACATCAATGTTTTCGCCTTCTAACGCAGCCGTTATTGTTTCTACAAATTTCTGATCATTTTTTTTAGAAAAATTGTAGTCATGTTATTTTTATAAATAATCTGTCAAAATTTCAAGCATCTGTCGAAATAAATGTAGAATTTACAGAGCAATTTCTCTAAAAAGTTCATTTTTGGATAACATTATTTTTTCTTTCTAGCGCAGATATTTTTTTCTGCAAATTTGGATAATTTTATTTTGAAAATTCTAAAGGCACGTTATTCATGAATAGTCTATCAAAATTTCAAGCATCTATCTAAAGAAATGTAGAATTTACAGAGCAATTTTTCTAAAAATTTCATTTTCGGATTTTAGTATTTTTGTCTTCTAACGCAGCAATTTTTGTTTTGTGCAAATTTTAGATAATTTTATTTAGAAAAATGTATAGACACGTTATTCGTAAATAGCCTGTCAAAATTTCAAGCATCTGTTGAAAGAAATGTGGAATTTACAGAGCAAATTCTCTAAAAAGTTCATTTTTGGATATTAGTATTTTTGTCTTTTAGCGTAGCCATTTTTGTTTGTGCAAATTTTAGATAATTTTTTTTTTTTAGAATTGTAAAAGCACGATATTCATGAATAGTCTGTCAAAATTTCAAATATCTGTCGAAAGAAATGTAGAATTTACACAGCAGTTTCTCTAAAACCACAGCCATTTTTGTTTTGTGGAAATTTTGGATAATTTTATTTAGAAAAATGGTGATGTGGCCATCATGTTACTTTCTCCGACTTGATGGTATCATAGCCATTTATATTTACGTTTTCATGGTTTATCTTCAATTGAAATCCTATTTTAAATTTACTTCGAGCGTTGTGTAAACTCAGATGAAACTGACGTTTAAAACGTCAAAATTGTGAAAGATGGAAAAATTATACTTCAAATTCAAAAACTCGATTTACTCAAAAACTAAATTGATTTCGAAAAAAACTTATTCTTTATAAGTTGTTCATTTTGGCATTCTCTACAATTATTATTAACGTAAATTTGCTGTAACTATTATCGTTTTATAATTATAAACCAAAAATTAAAAAAAAAATGGTGATGTGGCCATCATGTTACTTTCTCCGACTTGATAGTATCATTTATATTTACGTTTTCATGGTTTATCTTCAATTGAAATCATATTTTAAATGTACATCGAGCGGACGAAACTGACGTTTAAAACGTCAAAATTATGAAAGATGGAAAAATTACACTTCAAATTCAAAAACTCGGTTTACTCAAAAACTAAAGGGAATTCGAAAAAAACTTATTCTTTATAAGTTGTTCATTTTAGCATTCTCCACAATTATTATTAACATAAATTTCCTATAACTATTATAGTTTTATAATTATAAACCAAAAATTAAAAAAAAATAATCAATTTTTTTCTCGAATAAAAATGATTTTATGAAAAATGTTTTCAAGCAAAAGATGTTTATCCATTTGTTGTCTTTAATGTTTGTTTAAATGTTTTTGCGAAATTTTTCATATTTAAGAAAATATTGGCAAAAAACAAAAAACAGTTAAGGTAAAAGTTAAGGTTTCAGTTCTTTGTTTTATCAAATAAGACGGATGTTAAAAGTTTGATATCAATTTCTCTATTAGTTTTTGAGATACAGCGCGCACAGACAGACACACACACACAAAGCCACAATTAAAACAAAATAATTTTTATTCATTCTTAAATTTCAAGTTATTTTTAATGTTTAAAACAATCAATTTTATAACTTTGCGGTTTAATAATTTTTTGGTAATTGACTCCAGAAATAAGGGGGTTTCATTAAAATATTACGTTACGTGAAGACCTTTGAACCGCAAGGGTTGAAAATGTAATTAAGGGGTGTCCGTTACTCAGGGTTTATTTATTAAAGTGATGACGGAATTTAGTTAACCCTCGTGTACATAACTTTTTCCCTGCAATTATACGAAAATTATATTGTCTCAACTTTTGCTCCCTACATTTTTAACGCACGACTTTTAAATTTAGAAAAAGTCGATTTTTTCAGACTTTTAACGGTCGTAGCGTCTAAACGAAGAATCCAAATCGAACGCGGATTTCAAATCTGTGTTTCTTGGGTGTAAATTAGTCGGATTTAATTAAAATTGGCGATTTAAAATTTTTGACGAAAACCTGAAAAACTAGCCAAGGGTCCCCCCTTCTTACTTTTGCTCAAAAATTAGCTTTGAAATGATTTCCTGAAGAAACCACTGGTTCGATTCGAGGTTTCTATACATGACAGGAAAAAACCCTTCAAGACGCTTCAGAAAATGTACTTTCGTAAAAACAAATGTCAATTTGAAGCCCGTGACGCGTCAGCAAAGAAAAATCGAAAATGGAAAAAAATCGAAAAAATCAACTTTCTTAATAATCATCGCAGACCTTTATGTAATAACTTTTTTTGCATCATAAAAACGAAATAAATTGATTGTCATTAGAAAATTTCATCCAGAAAAAAATCCAAAAAAGTTGGCAAGTCACCATGGAAAATTTTCAAAAAAGTTGATTTTTTCAGAATTTGAACGGCCGTAGCGGCTAAACGAAGAATCCAAATCGAACGCGGATTTCAAATCTGTGCTTCTTGGGTGCTAATTAGTCGGATTCAATTAAAATTGGCGATTTTTAATTTTTGTCGAAAACGTGAAATTCTTACTTTTGCTCAAAAATTGCAATTAAAATAATTTGCCGAAAAAACCACTGGTTCGATTCGGGGTTTCTATATGTCGCTGGAAAGAACCATTGAAGGCCTATCAGACATGTACTTGCCCAACCACAAATGTCAATTTTTAGCCCTTGGCGCGTTCGCAAAGAAAACTCAAAAATGGAAAAGTACCAATTTTTCAAAACAACAAATTTTCTGTGCAATCATTTGTCTACGCAATCCATTTTACAGTTGAGATTTTTTTGACGCTAACAATTTTATAAGTCGTACGTTTTCTATGCAACGAATTTTTAAATTAGAAAGAAATTTTTGATGGACAAATTTTGTAACCGAAAAATTTTCTGTGCAATGAATTATGAATTTAATACATTTTATAGATGTTAGAAATATTATTTTATGTGTTTTCCATGGAACGAAATTTATAGGTGAAACATTTTCGAAGCGACGAATTTTATAAATAGAAATTTTCAAAGTACCAATTTTTCAATCAAACAAATTTCCTGTGCAATATATTTTATAGATGTTAATAATTATTTGTCATAAGTTTTCTGTAGAACGAAATTTATACGTGGGAAATTTTCGAAACGACGAATTTCATAAACAGAAATTTTTGAAGAACCGACTTTTCAATACATCAATTTGTCAATGCAATACATTTTACAGATTTTAAAAATTTCATGTCATATGTTTTCTATAGAACGAAATTTATACGTGGGAAATTTTCGAAGCGACGAATTTTATAAATAGACATTTTTGAAGTACCAACTTTTCAATACGTTAATTTGTCAATGCAACACATTTTACGGATGTTAAAAATTTTATGTCATATCTTTTCTACAGAACGAAATTTATACGTGGGAAATTTTCGAAGAAACGAATTTTATAAATAGAAATTTTTGAAGTACCAACTTTTCAATACATCAATTTGTCAATGCAATACATTTTACAGATGTTAAAAATTTTATGTCATATGTTTTCTATCGAACGAAATGTATACGTGGGAAATTTTCGAAACGACGAATTTTATAAATAAAAATTTTTGAAGTACCAACCTTTCAATACATCAATTTGTCAATGCAACACATTTTACGGATGTTAAAAATTTTATGTCATATCTTTTCTACAGAACGAAATTTATACGTGGGAAATTTTCGAAGAAACGAATTTTATAAATAGAAATTTTTGAAGTACCAACTTTTCAATACATCAATTTGTCAATGCAATACATTTTACGAATGTTAAAAATTTTATGTCATATGTTTTCTATAGAACGAAATTAATACGTGGGAAATTTTCGAAACGACGAATTTTATAAATAGAAATTTTTGAAGTACCAACTTTTCAATACATCAATTTGTCAATGCAACACATTTTACGGATGTTAAAAATTTCATGTCATATGTTTTCTATAGAACGAAATTTATACGTGGGAAATTTTCGAAGCGACGAATTTTATAAATAAAAATTTTTGAAGTACCAACCTTTCAATACATCAATTTGTCAATGCAACACATTTTACGGATGTTAAAAATTTTATGTCATATCTTTTCTACAGAACGAAATTTATACGTGGGAAATTTTCGAAGAAACGAATTTTATAAATAGAAATTTTTGAAGTACCAACTTTTCAATACATCAATTTGTCAATGCAATACATTTTACAGATGTTAAAAATTGCATGTTATATGTTTTCTATAGAACGAAAATTATACGTGGGAAATTTTCGAAACGACGAATTTTATAAATAGAAATTTTTGAATTAACCAACTTTTCAATACATCAATTTGTCAATGCAATACATTTTACAGATGTTAAAAATTGCATGTTATATGTTTTCTATAGAACGAAATTTATACGTGGGAAATTTTCGAAACGACGAATTTTATAAATAGAAATTTTTGAATTAACCAACTTTTCAATACATCAATTTGTCAATGCAATACATTTTACGGATGTTAAAAATTTCATGTTATATGTTTTCTATAGAACGAAATTTATACGTGGGAAATTTTCGAAACGACGAATTTTATAAATAGAAATTTTTGAATTAACCAACTTTTCAATACATCAATTTGTCAATGCAATACATTTTACGGATGTTAAAAATTGCATGTTATATGTTTTCTATAGAACGAAATTTATACGTGGGAAATTTTCGAAACGACGAATTTTATAAATAGAAATTTTTGAATTAACCAACTTTTCAATACATCAATTTGTCAATGCAATACATTTTACAGATGTTAAAAATTGCATGTTATATGTTTTCTATAGAACGAAATTTATACGTGGGAAATTTCCGAAACGACGAATTTTACAAATAGAAATTTTTGAAGAACCAACTTTTCAATACATCAATTTGTCAATGCAATACATTTTACGGATGTTAAAAATTTCATGTTATATGTTTTCTATAGAACGAAATTTATACGTGGGAAATTTTCGAAACGACGAATTTTATAAATAGAAATTTTTGAAGTACCAACTTTTCAATACATCAATTTGTCAATGCAATACATTTTACAGTTGTTAAAAATTTGATGTCATATGTTTTCTATAGAACGAAATTTATACGTGGGAAATTTTCGAAACGACGTATTTTATAAATAGAAATTTTTGAAGCACCAACTTTCCAATACATCAATTTGTCAATGCAACACATTTTACGGATGTTAAAAATTTTATGTCATATGTTTTCTATAGAACGAAATTTATGGGTGGGAAATTTTCGAAGCGACGAATTTTATAAATAGAAATTTTTGGAGTACCAACTTTTCAATACATCAATTTGTCAATGCAACACATTTTACGGATGTTAAAAATTTTCCGTCATATGTTTTCTATAGAACGAAATTAATAAGTGGGAAATTTTCGAAGCGACGAATTTTATAAATAGAATAATTATAGTCGAGAACTTTTAGACGCTAACAATTTTATAACCCCAAAACGGATATTTCCGTGAAAAAAAAAATTGAAAAAAAAATCACTATCACAATACTTTCTCGTACTTCGTAACGGAGAAAGTAAAAAAATTGAATTAAAGGTTAATATAATACTTAAGACAAAATCCTCACGTTCTCAATCAACCCCTCATTTCGACATCAATATATATCGCCCTCTTCTAATTTTACGGCGTAATAAAAGATGATTCTTTGTTCATTGGATTATTACTGTTTCAGGAAGATCCAACCGCTCACAAAATTGACGACGAAATCCGGAGGTAAACAATTATTATTATTATTATTATTATTATTAAACAAAAACTACAACAGGTTTCCATTCAGTTCGTGAATTAATTAAACAATGAAAAATTACAATTTGAGTACAAAGCCTACTATAAAAATAATTTATTTAGACAAAGCCAAACTTTTCCATTCTGTTTTGATTATCGTGTTTTTGACATTTCTTTAAACTATACGTCCATAATAGTCATTGCAACACCCGATAAGTAATTTTCTGTTTTTTTTTTCTTTTTCAGAAGCTTCATTTCGGTTCTTACATGTGGCATGTTCCAGTAGGACTACTCCGAAAGAAATTAAGTTATTTAAGATGTGAATGATGTATCCCTGATATTAAAAGAATATTTATTTTTCGTAAATTTTTCAATTTTTTTTTTAACACCTTGAAAACTGCGGAAGCTGAAAATGACACGCGCTGTGTTCAAACGCGATTATTTCGATTTCTTGAAGGGAGGTGTTTACATGTTTTTACAGAATCGTAAACTAGGACAAATTTTGAGTAAATTTTGAAAGTTTAAAGTGCGCGGCAGTTGTTTTTCAATTTTTTTTAACAACTTGAAATCCGCGGAAGCTGAAAATGACACGCGCTGTGTTCAAACGCGATTATTTTGATTTCTTGAAGGGAGATGTTTATATGTTTTTACAGAATCGTAAAGTAGGACAAATTTTGAGTAAATATTGAAAGTTTGAAGTTTGCGGCAGTTGTTTTTCAATTTTTTTTAACAACTTGAAATCTGCGGAAGCTGGAAATGACACGCGCTGTGTTCAAACGCGATTATTTTGATTTCTTGAAGGGAGATGTTTATATGTTTTTACAGAATCGTAAACTAGGACAAATTTTGAGTAAATTTTGAAAGTTTAAAGTTTGCGGCAGTTGTTTTTCAATTTTTTTAACAACTTGAAATCCGCGGAAGCTGAAAATGACACGCGCTGTGTTCAAACGCAATTATTTTAATTTCTTGAAGAGAGATGTTTACATGTTGTTGCAGAATCGTAAACTAGGACAAATTTTGAGTAAATTTTGAAAGTTTGAAGTTTGCGGCAGTTGTTTTTCAATTTTTTTAAACAACTTGAAATCTGCGGAAGCTGAAAATGACACGAGCTGTGTTCAAACGCGATTATTTTGATTTCTTGAAGGGAGGTGTTTACATGTTGTTGCAGAATCGTAAACTAGGACACATTTTGAGTAAATTTTGAAAGTTTTAGGTTTGCGGCAGTTGTTTTTCAATTTTTTTTAACAGCTTGAAAACTGCGGAAACTGGAGCGCTCTCTCTGTGTTTTTGTTCATTTTGAAGCATGTTTTTGGAACAAAGGATGAAAATCGATGTCCGGTTGTTTGATGGAGATATCTTTAAATGAAATCCGTTACACGCGATCGGACGTCCACATGTTTCAGCGATCCTGAATTACTCGGGTTTTTTTTTAATGAATCGCCTGTTGCATCGCATTTCCCTTACATACAAAAAGCTAAACCGAGATATTAGATAACGTTTTCAGGCTTCAAAGATACTGGATAGGGAATAAATATGTTTGTTTATTGAAAAATCAATGATTGGGTGAATATTTTTAACGTTTACAGAGAAGACCGTAAATTTTGAAACTAAAAGTGTTGTAGATTTTGTGGTGTAATGAATTTATTTATGGAAACTGTGGGGCGTGTTAAAGAAACTGGAGGGTGGGATAGGGCCCACCCACCGCCCTTCGTTTCCACTTTAACTTACCCCAGAAACCCTCTTTATTGTTGGTTTTGCAGCTTTTAAAACTCTAGTGATTTGATGAAGAAATTTCTTTCATCAAACAGTGTTTTCTTGGTTAGGTTTAAGTGGAAACTAAGGGTGGTGGGTGCGCCCTATCCCACCCTCCAATCCTTCGAACATAAACGAGGGTTTTAAAATTGTTAATTAATTGATAAGAGAAGTATTAAACGGTTTATCATTTTTATAAGAACTATTAACACTTTGCTTTAATTATTATGGTAATATGACAACCACTGTTAATGTTCATAGTTCGTTTTAATTCCTGTATTAGTTTTGTAAGAAAAATTAAATATAGATATCAGTAGCGACATCTTCCGGAATTATTTCTCGTCACCAAACTTTAAGAATAAACACGTGGCGACCTCTGTTAGATTTTCATTTCATCACACTAAAACCAAATCCAATTTCGTGTAATAATTTAACACAATTACACACTAACCGCTCGTTTACATCCACTTAAACACTAATAAGCGTAATTTCTACCATCACCTGTTATACTTGAACGATTCAATTAGGACTGCTCCGACAGAAATGTATTTATTTAAGATGTGAATGATGTATCTTTATAGTTGGTTTTGCAGATTTTAAAACAATTTATTGTATTTGAATAACACTACTTTAATTATTATGGTAATATAACAACCACTGTTAATGTTTAAAGTCCATGTTAAATCCTGTATTAATTTTATTAATTCGTAAGGACGAAAGAAAAATTATATCTCGATATCAGTAGCGACATCTTCTGGAATTTCTTGTCAACAAACTTCAAGAATCTAACACGTAGCGACGTCTGTTGGATATTTATTTCATCACACCAAAACCAAACCCGATTTCGTGTAATAATTTAACACAATTACACAGTAATCGCTCATTTACACCCACTTAAGCGTGATTTTCATCATCGGCTGTAATACCTGAATGATTCAATTGATCAACCGTTACAGGAATCTGTAGATTTTCGATGACACTTGACAACGTGTCCGAGCGATAAATGTTGGAAAAAGTCGCAGCAGTAAACGTCAAAATCTTGTAGAAATGGACTCGAAGCCCGGCAAAAGCGATATAGAAGCAGTTTTCCACCGTCTCCGGGCGGTTTCCACGAATAAAGTAAGTGAAATCCATCGCCCGCGTCGCGCGCTCAAAAATTACACCCGAAACCGTGTTTCCTCGATGTTTTGGATTGCGACATCTGTGTAATCGTTAGAATAAGCACCCTGGGATTAGCATAGGGTGTACGTTCGTTAAATCAAGTTGGATGCGTCGAGGGTTAACCGTGTCGTGTGATCCGTCATCATTTTCCCCATATGTTCCATCTTGTTTAACGAGCAATTAAATGTTCATCTGATAAGCTGTTATGGTTTTAAATATTGTATCAGTTGGATAATTGTGTGTGTTCGGTGATTAATAACACATTAAAACAGTTAATACATATTTCTTCCAAAGTTCAACACTCGTTGAAGAAAGAAAGTTGCCCCCCGGGGGCAGCATCACTTTTTAATAAGGGCGCGGAGCCCGAATGACGACACGGGATGAGTTGTATTCAACTCTTATGGCGGACAATACTGGAATATTTCTTCCAAGGTTTAACGCGTTGAGTGCCTCGTTGAAGAAAGAAAATTGGCTCCCAGGGGCATCACTTTGTAACGGCCCGGAGCCCGAATTACGCCATGTATGAGTTGTATTTAACTCTCGTGGCAGACAACGTATTTAAATCTAGTTACGGATGTAAAGTAGCTGGATTTGCGAAGTGACTCAAGAAATTATTCTGGTGATGGTCTCCGGGGATTGATAACAGTGAACTCGCCCTGTTCAAGTCTTGTATTTTCAATTTTCTGATACGTTTGAATAATTTCTTGCAAATCAACAAAGAGGGTGCAAATTTTGAGGTTATAATTTTTAAATGTCAGACATTTTATTTACAAAGCATCGGCACCTTCAACGATACGATAAACCTTCGATACATAATAATCCTGCGTGCTTTGTTTAATTCTTATATTTTCAGTTTTCCGACACGTTTCAATAATTTTTTATGAATCAACAAAGAGGTTGGAAATTTTGAGGTTATAATTTTTAAATGTCTGACATGATTTATAGATTTTATTTACGAAGCATCGGCACCTTCAACGATACGATAAACCCTCGATTTTTAATAATCCTGCTCGCTTTGTTTAATTCTTATATTTTCAGTTTTCCGACACGTTTCAATAATTTTTTATGAATCAACGAAGAGGTTGGAAATTTTGAGGTTATAACTTTTAAATGTCGGACCTAATTTATTGATTTGATGTACATATCATCGGCAGCTTCAGTGATACGTTTGCGATTTACAATAATCTCCCTTGCTTTGCTTAACCCGCGAATTGTGGCCCTACTGGTCCGTAAGACCGGGTGTGTCGAATAACTTTATTCTCCGTTATTGTTTTCTGTTGCGATTTCGAGTAGCTGCCGCATTGCAGAGATTAAATTGATTAAATATCTTTGTTTCATTGTTGACACATTCACTGCCCACAACGCGCCTAGCGCGTTTACCTATACGACGGTGTGGTGCCCTCTCCGCTCCTCGCGCGTTCAGTGTTCATTTGATATTCAATGATCTTTTAAAAAAACACGGGTGGCACTTCACGCAGTGAATGTGTTAAAGAGCATAAATTAAAAAAAAAACGAACTATTAGTAACACGTTTAGAAAAATCTTCAGTGGAAAACCCCGGTGCGTGAGACCGGCGCCTCCATTAAATTTGCGTCATCAACGGCGGGTTAATTCTTACAATTTCAGTTTTCCGACACGTTTCGATATTTTTTTACGAATCAACAAAGGCGGTTGAAATTTTAAGGTTATAATTTTTAAATGTCGTACATAATTTATTGATTTGATTTTACATACCCTCGGCACCCCCCAATGATACGATAAATGCCTTTTAATCTGTGGTTTATAATAATCTCGTTATATTAACAGTGAATAAGCCTCCAGTATTCAAACGGTATCGATTTGTTTAGAAAATGAAAAAAATGCGGTTACGGCCTCGGCACCCTTCAATGATACGATAAACGCCTTGGAATATCTGCGGTTTATAATAATCTCGTTATATTAACAGTGAATACGCCTCCAGCATTAAACGGTATCGGTTTGTTTATAAAATAAAAAATTGCGGTTACGTTATGCACGTTTTGTTTCTGTTGTTGCAGGCATGTTTCGATTGTAACGCAAAAAATCCGACGTGGTCCTCAGTGACGTACGGGGTGTTCATTTGCATAGACTGCTCGGCCGTCCACAGGAACCTGGGCGTGCACCTGACCTTCGTCAGGTCCACGCAGCTCGACACCAACTGGACGTGGGTGCAGCTCCGGCAGATGCAACTGGGCGGGAATGCAAATGCGGTGAGTAATTATTACGATAACGGTTAGTCGTTACAGGTGTGCACCCACAGGCTATCGGGCTAGAGCCCCCCCCCCAATACATTTATATACCGAGTGTTATTTAATGTCATATTCATGGATTTTTGGTTTACACATATGTTTATGTGTGAGTTATTATAAGCGTGAGCCAAATTTCTGGGTGCGCGCCTTGAGTTTATTTATTTATTTATTTGTTGTTACGTATTTGAAGATTTACTTATATTTTTTTGACAAATGGAAGAGAAATTGTGTTAATAAACAAATGAATTGTGCAGATGAATGGGCGTGTTTGTCAGACTAAACAGTTGGGTGTTTACTGCCAACCGTTGGGTAATATTTTGATGAACGCACTGTTGATCGTGAATAAGTTCGTCCAGCCAATCGTAAAAATTAGACTGATTGGTGTTGGAATCAAGTGTTGAAGTTGCGGCCGAAATGGAGGTTACAAAAGTAGCGTTCATCAAATACCAACATTCAGCGTAAATCGAAATAAACATGTTGACAGTTGAAAATTCTGACGAACGCGCCCATTGGTATACTCATTATTCTACAAATTGATTGGATGTCATTCGATCGTGCGTTAATGACAGATGAATGGTGTCCTCATTATTGTATGTCAATCGATCATACGTTAATGATTTGTGGACTGTAATTGGCTCATTTGTCTTATTATTTTTCAATCGTCGCAGCAACACTTTTTTTCGCAACACAACTGCATCACCAGCGACGCGCAGAAAAAATACAACTCCAGGGCCGCCCAGTTGTACAGGGACAAGCTCCATCAGCTGGCTCTCAATGCCATCAAGAATAATGCGGAGGTAAGTTTCATGTGTGCGTTTTAAAGTTATTATAAACAATGTTTTGCATTGGTGTTTGAGCATGTTGATTGATTAATGAGCTTTTTTATTACTTTTTATTAATGTAATGTTACATTCATATGGTAGCGGCAATTTGTGCAAATGCGTGGAGCTCCGCCAAACTTTAAATGTTGAAAGTTAGGACATAACCTTAAAATATGATGACAGAGCACAGAGCATTAAGGATAAAGAGGGACAGTTCAATGTTAACTTTTGGAAACGCCATCAGCGCCGTCTGCGAGTCATCTGGCCAAACACATCGAGCCGGCGGAAAATTTAAAATTGCGACTTTACAATTCATTTTTGCAAGTGTTCGAACTTTTTGGTTCTCATCAGTGCGGCGCATCCAAATAAAAGCGGAAATCGCAGACACTTGCTTTATAAAGAGCTTAGACTTAATCAAACGCTCTAAATGATGTTGAAGGGGATTCGCTTGAAATTTTTTCCAAACAAATTCTTTTTGGGGCAGATGTTAAATCATGAAGTGAGCTATATTCTTGAAGGGGCCATTTTAAAAAAGATTTTGCAGGAATTGTACTGGAAGAAGTACTACAAGAAGGTATATTAAAAATCGCATTCCAATTTAAATATTTTCTACAAGAATTAATAAATACTTAAAAAGTGGTCCTCACAAGTGTGCATAACTTTTGAAAGTGGAATTTTTTTAGAGTAATACATTCAATGGAATTAACCCATTCATCTCTGCGATTAGGACACTTCGGAAATGTAAAGAAAGCTTTATTTTTAATATTTGAATCGCGGGTATAAACGTTACTGCAATAAGGTGCCTTAAGAGTACTTAATTTACCCATTGCACACTCTATTAGGTTTAAGAATATTAATTTAAATTTGAATTATAAATACCTGGCCGAATAACAATTCAACTTGTCACGTTAATGAGGTTATGTCCGTCTAAAAAGGCCGGCAATTTGATGGGAAATAGATGTTGTTATATCTCATTTGTGAAATTATTCAAAAGTCTATTTTGCTTTAAAATTTATCAAATAGACTTAAACAAACAATTAACACTAGTGAACTTTGAATATTACCAGATATTTGGATGTTCTTAAATACCTAAAATAAATATAACCAACAAAAATAAGACCATATTGCTTGGTTACAAAGATTTTTACATAGATTTGGCAGCGTTGCATTGCGTTAGTTGGGCCAGATGACTGTGAGATGGCGTGGAAGTCGCTTTTCCAATTCTCGCTATTCAAATAACCCCCCCTGATTATTATTGATGGGGAGCTTCTTAAGACCATAAATACCAAATTTGAACTCGTTTGCTTAATTAGTATAGGAATTAATTAGTGAGGCTTTGTTGAAGTGACATCTAGTGATAAACAGCAAAAATATGGATTGTCATAGTAAATGTTGCGATGGCAATTGCCACCACCAGGGCCGAAAGGGTTAAAATGTTGAAAGTTAAAACATAACCTTAAAATACAATGACGGATTTGAAAGCACTGTTACTTCTGGACGTCTTTTCATAAACGTTGCCTCTAATTTGTTGTAATTAATACTGTTGAAGCAGAATAAAATCAAATTCATCTTCTGCATCACTTATTTCACAATTTTCTTCGTAATAAAAACACTTTAAAATAAACGCACGGATCAGTTACAAAAACGCTCAAGTTAGCAAAACAAGGTGTCGCCACAGCAGCGATAGTTCATATTTTAAATGTCACATTATCGGCGATTTATATTTAAGGGTTAATTCTAATCTTACATGATAAGTGAAATCTTTTTTTTTTTTTTGTTAATGTTTGTGTCTTGTTTGGAATGATCTTTGTTTTACACGTTTTGTTTCTTTTGTTTTTTTTACCTTAGTTTAGCAGCGCAGTGACTGGCTCTGGTGACAAGAAGGTAGCTTCGTAATGTTATTCCCATTTTATATATTATACGCACTGTGCTGCTTGTGTACGCAAAATTTGTTTGGAATAAACATATACAGGGTGTTTCAAAATTCATGCACCAAAAATTTTCTGCGTACTCCTCGTCGATAGAAAGAAAAAAAACCCTTATGACAAATCTCGATTTTCTACAAAATAAACTGGATTAAACCCCTTCACTGAAATATGAATGAGACGCCACAGTTCCCTATCAATGAATACGTTCGTTCGCTTGTATAAAAACAAACGGTGTCGATTTTAAGTGTTGACGCATGAATGAATGGTGACCTAATTTTGAGCGCGCAGCTGAAAAAATTTTATCTAAACATAAATAGTCCGGTGCGGGTTGATAAAACCGACGCACAAATTTCAAGTTCACCTTATTTATTATACTTTTTTTTTATTGTTCCTGGCGGCTTCCTACACGTGTGCATTTTTATTGCTGTGCAATTGCATCCCCTGCAGTCCTATTACTTAAAATCGCGGGAGGTAGGTGCTGTAAAATGATATCCCTTTGTTACCCAAGGCCAAGACCTAATTTGGAATAACACATTTTTAGAAAGTCCGTAAAAACATCTGTGTTTCCAGGAAGACACAAATCGGTTTTAAAAATTCCAATTCCATACTCGATGGTACATTGACCTAATTTGTGTGCTGCGTCAATGTAATCGGCACCGTTTGTTTATCTAATACAAGCTCGAGAGACCCCAGACCAGGCGAGCACGAACATGTACGTGGTGTTCTCGCCTGTTTCTACACGCGAACGTAGTTATTCATTGATAGGGAGCAGTGGCATCTCTTTAATATTTCCGCGAAGGGGTTTAATCCACGTTATTTTGTGGAAAATCAAGATTTGTCATTGGGGTTTTTTTTTCTTTTTACCTACGAGGAGTACGCAGAAAACTTTTGGTGCATGAATTTTGAAACACCCTGTATACAGGGTGGTCCATCTAAGAAGAATCAGGCTTTTCCGGCGTTATCTGTTGAATATGTATTTTGCAACATTGTAACGTTATTCCCGTTTTATTTATATGCACTGCGCTGCTTATGCACGCAAAATTTGTTTGGAGAAACGTATATACGGGGTGGTAGAATCGGGCGTTATCATTAGAAGTACGAATATGTATTGAACGAAAAACAACATATTGGGCATTATTGGATTCAGAAAAATAATGTCGAATGTAAAAAAATTAATACATTATATGCTGCCATTTAAAAATTTTAAGTTGGCTATCATTTGACAATTGAAAAAAATCAATATTGATGTGATTTTTTAGTATTTAAACCACCATTGACTTTGGTTTATGGTTCATTCATATCGGTCAATAAATAACAGAGTTATGGCGTTTTTTATTGAAAAATTGTATATCATGGGATGTAATGGGTTAATAATAATATCAAATCTAACATTTCAATGATTTACAACTTTTTTGCACTCAACATCAAATGAGATGAAATAAACTGTGTTGATAGCAGTTTTGAAACTAAGCACGTTTGAATTTTCAATTTAATCAGGCCTTATTGCGTTCCACGCAAGTTTCCCGCGGTAACGGTGGGGCCATAACGTTTTACACATGCACCGGGAGTTGATTATCATCCTCCTGAGGTACTGGAACTTCAGACCTGATTACTTTACAGTTGTAAAATTTAACAATCGAGCAATCCACTATTTTAAAACTTTTTAATCATATTTACCCGCTCGGATTTCATTCAAATTTAGTCCACCTGGAAGACGAGTATTCATTTATTACTCACTCCAAATTTCAACCCCCCTCCCCTCCTAATAATAATCAATAGCTACAAAAAAAATTAATTACACAACCTGCTTAAATCTATGCCAACACACAAATTGGCACGAGGCAAAAATTAATTTGACATATCAATTAAAGTTAAACTTGATTTAAGTTGCTTTTGATAAACTATCGTCTATTCATTCTACAGATAGAATTGTAAAAACATCTACAATTTGTTCTGTGCAAAAGCGTGATTTACACTATACAGGGTGTCTCAGACATGACTCCCGAGGCCTATAACTTTCTTATTTTTAAAGATAAATATAGAAAACCATATATATTTTTAAATGGGAGCAAATTCTCTTTAAAATTATAAGAATAAAATTTTCAAAAATTTCTGCTCATAATTCGACGGTGATGTTCAACTTTTTTTTTCAAATGGCACTGGACTTGTTTTCTCCATCTTATAATAGTATTTTTTATTCTCTTTACAATCATGAAAACCAATTCATATTGTCACTGTCAAAATATGAGTAGATATTTTTGAAAATTTTATTCTTATAATTTTAAAGAGAATTTGCTCCCATTTAAAAATATATATGGTTTTCTATATTTATCTTTAAAAATAAGAAAGTTATAGGCCTGGGGAGTCATGTCTGAGACACCCGGTATAAATTTATTTAAACGCAAATAGTGGCGCCATCTGTTAGAAAAAGTCCAAACTGTCAAAGTTTAGTTTTCATCAAAATGTGCACGTATATAATAATCGATGAGGTTTGCTTCATTAACTTTTGAATAATCCTTCACCGGAAATAACATCAACTCCATCGGGCTTAAGCCGTGTTTTTTTTTTGTCCCCAATTGTTGCCATTAATACGTGCGCTGTTTTTAATCGACGATTAACATTACGCAGCTTCACATAAATTCCTATGTCGACGATAAGGAGGATCCGGAGCAGAAGGAGGTGGACTTCTTCGACGAGCACGAAAACTTCGAAGGTCCAAACTCGAACCAGTCCGAGTCGATCAGGCAACAGGAAAAAGTACGTATTTCACCGCCAATCACTTGCGATGCACATTTTTTTTCAGTTTGGAGAGTCGCCGATAATAGATGGCGCTCTTGCATGTAGTTTTTATAATAAACGAAACATAACTACACATAAATATTCTAATCAGTAATTTGACTTTTATAATATTGTGGATTGTATTTTATAAGAAAAAAGGGCTAAAAAAAAATATCTCTACCCTTTGTCAATTAATTTTAGATAATCCCACCCAAAAAGGATGAACCGATAGACCAAAAAGCGCAACTAGAGGATGGTCCGAAGGTCGACTTCTCCATAAATAACGTAGGCAACGGCGAGGAACGCAAGAGCACGATCGGGGTGAGGAAGGTACAACCGAAGAAACAGGGTGTAAGTAAATTTTACTTAACACATGATTTGCTAATTATTATTAAGTAAGGTGTGAGCCACAGAATTTTGTTTCTGAGTTGGCCATGCCCGAGAGAGAGAGAAACATAGCTGTTAATAAAAAAATGCAATACCTGTCTAAATACTTTTTTGCAATTTTTGAAAATCCTGGTCGGGTTGCGTCCGCATCAACTTCAAAAATTCATATCTTTTTTATTAATTAACGAATTTTAACGAAATAAGAATATTTTTAAAGCGAAAGAATGCGAGAAGTTGGCTGTTGTTAATAAAAAAATGTATCACTTGTCTAAATATTTTTTTGCAATTTTTGAAAATCCTGATCGGGTTGCGTCTGCATCAACTTCAAAAATTCATATCTTTTTTATTAATTAACGAATTTTAACGAAATAAGAATATTTTTAAAGCGAAAGAGTGCGAGAAGTTGGCTGTTGTTAATAAAAAATGTATCACCTGTCTAAATATTTTTTTGCAATTTTTGAAAATCCTGGTCGGGTTGCGTCCGCATCAACTTCAAAAATTCATATCTTTTTTATTAATTAACGAATTTTAACGAAATAAGAATATTTTTAAAGCGAAAGAATGCGAGAAGTTGGCTGTTGTTAATAAAAAATGTATCACCTGTCTAAATATTTTTTTGCAATTTTTGAAAATCCTGGTCGGGTTGCGTCCGCATCAACTTCAAAAATTCGTATCTTTTTTATTAATTAACGAATTTTAACGAAATAAGAATATTTTTAAAGCGAAAGAGTGCGAGAAGTTGGCTGTTGTTAATAAAGAAATTTATCACTTGTCTAAATATTTTTTTGCAATTTTTGAAAATCCTGGTCGGGTTGCGTCCGCATCAACTTCAAAAATTCGTATCTTTTTTATTAATTAACGAATTTTAACGAAATAAGAATATTTTTAAAGCGAAAGAATGCGAGAAGTTGGCTGTTGTTAATAAAGAAATTTATCACTTGTCTAAATATTTTTTTGCAATTTTTGAAAATCCTGGTCGGGTTGCGTCCGCATCAACTTCAAAAATTCATATCTTTTTTATTAATTAACGAATTTTAACGAAATAAGAATATTTTTAAAGCGAAAGAGTGCGAGAAGTTGGCTGTTGTTAATAAAGAAATTTATCACTTGTCTAAATATTTTTTTGCAATTTTTGAAAATCCTGGTCGGGTTGCGTCCGCATCAACTTCAAATATTCGTATCTTTTTTATTAATTAACGAATTTTAACGAAATTAGGATATTTTTAAAGCGAAAGAGTGCGAGAAGTTGGCCGTTGTTAATAAAAATCAATTATTTAACGACCACTATAAATTCGTATAATGAGACCTGATTTCGAGCGGGCATATGTCCCACAAGAATCTTTACCAGCGGGCGTGTACGGTTGTACAGTGTTAATCAAAATCTTTATTTTTGTGCATCAATTCGAAGCAAATGAAAAACGTTATTTTTGTCCTTTACTCAGTTGGGTGCCAAGAAGGGAGGTCTGGGCGCGACGAAGGTGAAGATGAACTTCGCCGACCTGGAGAGGGAGGCCGAGATGGTGGAGGAGTCCAAGCTGCGGATGCAGGAGGAGACCGCAAAGGCCGCCGCTTACACGGAGCAGGACAAGGTCGAGAAGGAGGCGGCTATGCGTCTCGCCTACAAGGACCTGAGCATGCAGCAGCAGAGGAAGGAGGAGCAGCTGAAGAAGACGGATCCGAGGAAGGCCGAACAGATGGAGAGGCTCGGGATGGGCGTCAGCACGAAAGCGTAAGCGCGACAATAATAAGACAGTGTGAAAGGAGTCGTAAAAATTCTCACCGCAGTCGGGATGTATTTTGTCCTTATATTGGCATAATGATTGAAGCATGTTGTTAACCTATAATTTCAATTCAATAAAACATGTGAATGAGGGATATTATAAAATTCAACATAGCTCTACACATAATCAAAAAAATGCAATGACATAACCAAATTGTTAGTAATGTTTTTGATAGACCTCATACTTTTTGAGGTATTATTTCCCTAAATTTTGAAACTGAAACGTTTTCAGCTAAAAATAGGGCACAAAATATAAAAACACTAGTTACACATACTCCGTTTTATTTTTATTTTTAGCTGAGAAGGCTGTGGTTTCAATTTATAAAGTTGTACACATGAACACCAACTGGGAAAAAATTTTTAAATGTCAGATTTCTAGTGACTTTTTACATTGGCCAACGAAACTGTCACCCTAACAGAGCCAACTTGGTTAAAAATAAAAATTACAACAGTCGCGTCAAGACTTGCGTTCTAAACTTTCCTGATGATGTTACATTATCACGGTAATCGCTCGTATTGACGTTTTTGCTGTCGTTTCATTTCGTGCAGGGGCATCAGCCATTCCATGATGAGCGACATGAAGATGATCGAGCAGGAGAACCTCCAGACGGCGCCCAGCACGCTCAGCACCCTCGGGAAGCTCCGGCTGACCGACAACGACAGCTTCTTCGAGGACTACGCGTTCGGCTCGTCGTTCAACATGAACAGGAACGCCAACAGCAACAACTTCTGGAGCAGTAAAGATCTATCCTCGGAGAGGATCGTGGACGACCCCCCGAACAAGAACAGCGAGCGGGAGAGTAAATATTCAGATAAACCAGGTGAGTTCGGAGGGTGCGCAGGAAAACGGTAGCTTCCGTTAAAAGAATGAGTAGCGCATCCCCCGTGCGGTCGTTATGGAAACGTGTTAACGTATTACAGTTAATAAAGACTTAATAATAACTTTTGATAATCTGGAGCGCGGCACATCAGTCGGTAGCTTTTATTAACAAAAATTTACATTGCTCTACACATAACCAAAAAATGCAATGACATAAACAAATTGTTAGTAACTTTTTTATTACCAACAAAAATTATCACAGCATTTAGCATTTATCACAAAATTCCTTAAATCGGGTTCACAGTTTAGTCGTTGGCCCATTCCGTACAAATGTGAATAAAACGCAAACAATAGCCTTATAGCCGGCCGTATTCATTCACTCTCCCCTTAACCTGCAATTCCTTAAAAGAGAATCTCTGGAACGTATTTTAGTGCGTCAATAATATTTTCATTACAGTTGAAAGGACACCGACGAGGAGTTACGACAACACGCCGACCACAGACGTCGCCCAGAAGAAGTTCGGCAACGCGAAAGGAATCTCCTCCTCCCAGTACTTTGACGACGGACAGAAGGACTTCGAAACTCAGGCTAACCTGAATCGATTCCAAGGGTCTTCCAGTATTTCCTCTAGTGACTTTTTCGGCACGGGACAAGGTACGGAAACATTATTAAATATTAGTTTTTCATGCGCAAATATTTATTTGCGCAAGTTGACAGTTGCATTTCTTCCAAAACAAAGGCTATTCAATACGTTTCAAGAAAAATTTCAGGTTGGCATCATCTCTACATTGTCTTGCGTTTCCTTTAGACAAGTTGACAGTTGCATTTCTTTAAAAAAAAAGGCTATTCAATATGTTTCAAGAAAAATTTCAGGTTGGCATCATCTCTACATTGTCTTGCGTTTCCTTTAGACAAGTTGACAGTTGCATTTCTTTAAAAAAAAAGGCTATTCAATATGTTTCAAGAAAAATTTCAGGTTGGCATCATCTCTACATTGTCTTGCGTTTCCTTTAGACACGTTGACAGTTGCATTTCTTTAAAAAAAAAGGCTATTCAATACGTTTCAAGAAAAATTTCAGGTTGGCATCATCTCTACATTGTCTTGCGTTTCCTTTAGACAAGTTGACAGTTGCATTTCTTTAAAAAAAAAGGCTATTCAATATGTTTCAAGAAAAATTTCAGGTTGGCATCATCTCTACATTGTCTTGCGTTTCCTTTAGACACGTTGACAGTTGCATTTCTTTCAAAAAAAAGGCTATTCAATACGTTTCAAGAAAAATTTTAGGTTGGCATCATCTCTACATTGTCTTGCGTTTCCTTTGGACAAGTTGACAGTTGCATTTCTTTAAAAAAAAAGGCTATTCAATATGTTTCAAGAAAAATTTCAGGTTGGCATCATCTCTACATTGTCTTGCGTTTCCTTTAGACAAGTTGACAGTTGCATTTCTTTAAAAAAAAAGGCTATTCAATACGTTTCAAGAAAAATTTCAGGTTGGCATCATCTCTACATTGTCTTGCGTTTCCTTTAGACAAGTTGACAGTTGCATTTCTTTAAAAAAAAAGGCTATTCAATACGTTTCAAGAAAAATTTCAGGTTGGCATCATCTCTACATTGTCTTGCGTTTCCTTTAGACAAGTTGACAGTTGCATTTCTTTAAAAAAAAAGGCTATTCAATATGTTTCAAAAAAAATTTCAGGTTGGCATCATCTCTACATTGTCTTGCGTTTCCTTTAGACAAGTTGACAGTTGCATTTCTTTAAAAAAAAAGGCTATTCAATATGTTTCAAGAAAAATTTCAGGTTGGCATCATCTCTACATTGTCTTGCGTTTCCTTTAGACACGTTGACAGTTGCATTTCTTTCAAAAAAAAGGCTATTCAATACGTTTCAAGAAAAATTTTAGGTTGGCATCATCTCTACATTGTCTTGCGTTTCCTTTGGACAAGTTGACAGTTGCATTTCTTTAAAAAAAAAGGCTATTCAATACGTTTCAAGAAAAATTTCAGGTTGGCATCATCTCTAGATTGTCTTACGTTTCCTTTAGACAAGTTGGCAGTTGCATTTCTTTAAAAAAAAGGCTATTCAATACGTTTCAAGAAAAATTTCAGGTTGGCATCATCTCTACATTCTCTTACGTTTCCTTTAGACAAGTTGACAGTTGCATTTCTTTCAAAAAAAAGGCTATTCAATACGTTTTAAGAAAAATTTCAGGTTGGCATCATCTCTAGATTGTCTTGCGTTTCCTTTAGACATGTTGACAGTTGCATTTCTTTCAAAAAAAAGGCTATTCAATACGTTTCAAGAAAAATTTCAGGTTGGCATCATCTCTAGATTGTCTTGCGTTTCCTTTAGACATGTTGACAGTTGCATTTCTTTCAAAAAAAAGGCTATTCAATACGTTTCAAGAAAAATTTCAGGTTGGCATCATCTCTAGATTGTCTTACGTTTCCTTTAGACACGTTGACAGTTGCATTTCTTTAAAAAAAAAGGCTATTCAATACGTTTTAAGAAAAATTTCAGGTTGGCATCATCTCTAGATTGTCTTACGTTTCCTTTAGACATGTTGACAGTTGCATTTCTTTAAAAAAAAAGGCTATTCAATACGTTTCAAGAAAAATTTCAGGTTGGCATCATCTCTAGATTGTCTTGCGTTTCCTTTAGACACGTTGACAGTTGCATTTCTTTAAAAAAAAAGGCTATTCAATACGTTTCAAGAAAAATTTCAGGTTGGCATTATCTCTAGATTGTCTTACGTTTCCTTTAGACATGTTGACAGTTGCATTTCTTTCAAAAAAAAGGCTATTCAATACGTTTCAAGAAAAATTTCAGGTTGGCATCATCTCTAGATTGTCTTGCGTTTCCTTTAGACACGTTGACAGTTGCATTTCTTTAAAAAAAAAGGCTATTCAATACGTTTTAAGAAAAATTTCAGGTTGGCATCATCTCTAGATTGTCTTGCGTTTCCTTTAGACAAGTTGACAGTTGCATTTCTTTCAAAAAAAAGGCTATTCAATACGTTTCAAGAAAAATTTCAGGTTGGCATTATCTCTAGATTGTCTTACGTTTCCTTTAGACATGTTGACAGTTGCATTTCTTTCAAAAAAAAGGCTATTCAATACGTTTCAAGAAAAATTTCAGGTTGGCATCATCTCTAGATTGTCTTACGTTTCCTTTAGACACGTTGACACTTGCATTTCTTTCAAAAAAAAGGCTATTCAATACGTTTCAAGAAAAATTTCAGGTTGGCATCATCTCTAGATTGTCTTACGTTTCCTTTAGACAAGTTGACAGTTGCATTTCTTTCAAAAAAAAGGCTATTCAATACGTTTTAAGAAAAATTTCAGGTTGGCATCATCTCTACATTGTCTTGCGTTTCCTTTAGACACGTTGACACTTGCATTTCTTTCAAAAAAAAGGCTATTCAATACGTTTCAAGAAAAATTTCAGGTTGGCATCATCTCTATGATCTTTATCTGTGAAACTGGTTGAATAACCTTGGTGGAATTTTCAATAACATCAAAGCCTGATCATTTCTTGATAATCCTGTCAAAGTTGTAAGTCTGCAATTGTTTCAGGTTTTGAGTAATCAACGCATTTTTTATTTTCGAGCGCTGAAAATGTCAATTCGCGTGTTTGGTGGTGTTTATCTGGGAAACTGGTTGAATAACCTTGGTGGAATTTTTGATAACATCAAAGCCTCATCATTTCTCGATAATCCTGTCAAAGTTGTAAGTCTGCAATTGTTTCAGGTTTTGAGTAATCAACGCATTTTTTATTTTCGAGCGCTGGAAATGTCAATTCGCGTGTTTGGTGGTGTTTATCTGGGAAACTGGTTGAATAACCTTGGTGGAATTTTTGATAACATCAACGCCTGATCGTTTCTTGATAATCCTGTCAAAGTTGGAAGTCTGCAATTGTTTCAATTTTTTGTTTTTTCAGCAAATAACCATCCCTCTTCGTTCAACACCCCCGATTTGGACGACGTGCGGGAAAGCGTGCGCCAGGGCGTCACCAAAGTGGCGGGGAAACTCAGTTCGCTGGCCAACGGCGTGATGTCGTCTTTACAAGTAAGTGGAAACGCGCGCGAAATTACAGATTCCTGTAACGACCGAAAATAATTTCCGCCTCACGTTAATGCATGCAATACATCGAAATTCTTTTTCACACGAGGTCCCCCAAAGCGTGAAGTCCCTCAGGGTTTTCAACAGAAAGCCCTAACCCGGTAAGGTAGTAAACAAATGAACATTTCGTGTGGATTTATAAACAGCTTGGTTTAGTTTCGTTACTAATATCCTAACGTAGATTTTAATTTTTTTAATGTCATCTGGCGGCCGTTTCCAAAAATTTTCACAAGATATTTTCTAACCTAAACAATCACTGTCAGATGAAAACATTTGGAAACCGCCGCCTAGGATTTGTTGAATTACTGACACGGCGATTTCTCTTTTTTATAGGACAAGTACGGTTACTAGCGTTCACGAAACCGTTTAGTTTTACACCAATTACTTCTCAAAATCGGGATTTAGTAAATACGGAAGGGCGGCGCGCCGCTGTACCGGGTGTGCAATAGTGTGTGTTTTTGTAATAAAGGCCATTTCAAAAAAAAAAAGTTCATCCGTAACGCGGACGACGACCCCCTTTTGCACGTCTTTCGCGTCGTCATTGTTTGTATGGATGTGCCTTGAGGGATGAACGCAAATCGGAAACTCAAGAGTTGTTAAGGTATTAAATTGGGGCGGGCCGCCCCCTCGGGGCTCGTCTCCGGCCCCCTCCTCTGTTTATGGTTTGCCCGACGGGGGGGGCGGTCCGTTCGACTAGTGGAGCTGTTTGTAAATTTCCAATTTTCGCAGAGGTTCATTTTTATCGCCGTAGAGGAGTATATGTGTACGCTCAGTTTTTACATTCGATTGTTTTTGATTTTTTTTTTCTTGTGTTGACACTTGACATTTTGTTTTAAATTAATTTTAGTTCAGTATTTAATGGAAAATTGTGTATTATATTTTATTTTTGTGAAATAAAAGCACCTATATTAATGATATTTATTATTCACCCTGTAAAATGTTTATGTTGGTACTAAGAAAGTTACTAACAATTTGGTTATGTCTGCGCGCTTTATATTTTTTCTGCGATGTTTTTGTTCACAAAATTTTCAAAAATCCATATCTCCATCAAAAATGGTTGGATTTACAAAAACCAAATTGATTTTGAATAAGCAATACTTCGGCCATTGAGGATAATTTTTTATGGAATTTTTCCTGCACGTTTTGTATTTTTTCTGCGATGTTTTTGTTAAGGTGCTCAAAAAATTAAAACAAAAATTTTCAAAAACCCATATCTCTATCAAAAATTGTTGGATTTACAAAAACCAAATTGATTTTGAATAAGCGATACTTCGGCCATTGAGGATAATTTTTTATGGAATTTTTCCTGCAAGTTTTATATTTTTTCTGCGATGTTTTTGTTCAGGTGCTCAAAAAATTAAAACAAAAATTTTCAAAAATCCATATCTCTGTTAAAAATTGTTGGATTTACAAAAACCAAATTGATTTTGAATAAGCAATACTTCGGCCATTGAGGATAATTTTTTATGGAATTTTTCCTGCACGTTTTTTATTTTTTCTGCGATGTTTTTGTTCACAAAATTTTCAAAAATCCATATCTCGATCAAAAATTGTTGGATTTACAAAAACCAAATTGATTTTGAATAAGCAATACTTCGGCCATTGAGGATAATTTTTTATGGAATTTTTCCTGCACGTTTTATATTTTTTCTGCGATGTTTTTGTTCACAAAATTTTCAAAAATCCATATCTCGATCAAAAATTGTTGGATTTACAAAAACCAAATTGATTTTGAATAAGCAATACTTCGGCCATTGAGGATAATTTTTTATGGAATTTTTCCTGCACGTTTTTTATTTTTTCTGCGATGTTTTTGTTCACAAAATTTTCAAAAATCCATATCTCGATCAAAAATTGTTGGATTTACAAAAACCAAATTGATTTTGAATAAGCAATACTTCGGCCATTGAGGATAATTTTTTATGGAATTTTTCCTGCACGTTTTATATTTTTTCTGCGATGTTTTTGTTCACAAAATTTTCAAAAATCCATATCTCTGTTAAAAATTGTTGGATTTACAAAAACCAAATTGATTTTGAATAAGCAATACTTCGGCCATTGAGGATAATTTTTTATGGAATTTTTCCTGCACGTTTTTTATTTTTTCTGCGATGTTTTTGTTCACAAAATTTTCAAAAATCCATATCTCGATCAAAAATTGTTGGATTTACAAAAACCAAATTGATTTTGAATAAGCAATACTTCGGCCATTGAGGATAATTTTTTATGGAATTTTTCCTGCACGTTTTATATTTTTTCTGCGATGTTTTTGTTCACAAAATTTTCAAAAATCCATATCTCGATCAAAAATTGTTGGATTTACAAAAACCAAATTGATTTTGAATAAGCAATACTTCGGCCATTGAGGATAATTTTTTATGGAATTTTTCCTGCACGTTTTTTATTTTTTCTGCGATGTTTTTGTTCACAAAATTTTCAAAAATCCATATCTCGATCAAAAATTGTTGGATTTACAAAAACCAAATTGATTTTGAATAAGCAATACTTCGGCCATTGAGGATAATTTTTTATGGAATTTTTCCTGCACGTTTTATATTTTTTCTGCGATGTTTTTGTTCACAAAATTTTCAAAAATCCATATCTCGATCAAAAATTGTTGGATTTACAAAAACCAAATTGATTTTGAATAACCGATACTTCGGCCATTGAGGATAATTTTTTATGGAATTTTTCCTGCACGTTTTATATTTTTTCTGCGCTGTTTTTGTTCACAAAATTTTCAAAAATCCATATCTCGATCAAAAATTGTAGGATTTACAAAAACCAAATTGATTTTGAATAACCGATACTTCGGCCATTGAGGATAATTTTTTATGGAATTTTTCCTGCACGTTTTGTATTTTTTCTGCGATGTTTTTGTTAAGGTGCTCAAAAAATTAAAACAAAAATTTTCAAAAATCCATATCTCTATCAAAAATTATTGGATTTACAAAAACCAAATTGATTTTGAATAAGCAATACTTCGGCCATTGAGGATAATTTTTTATGGAATTTTTCCTGCACGTTTTATATTTTTTCTGCGATGTTTTTGTTTTAGTGCTCAAAAATTTTCAAATATCCATATCTCTATCAAAAATTGTTGGGTTTACAAAAACCAAATTGATTTTGAATAAGCAATACTTCGGCCATTGAGGATAATTTTTATGGAATTTTTCCTGCGCGTTTTATATTTTTTCTGCGATGTTTTTGTTCAGGTGCTCAAAAAATTAAAACAAAAATTTTCAAAAATTCACATCTCCATTAAAAATTGTTGGATTTGCAAAAACCAAATTGATTTTGAATAAGCAATACTTCGGCTATTGAGGATAATTTTTTATGGAATTTTTCCTGCACGTTTTATATTTTTTTCTGCGATGTTTTTGTTCGATGCTCAAAAAATTAAAACAAAAATTTTCAAAAATCCATATCTCCATTAAAAATTGTTAAATTTACAAAAACCAAATTGATTTCGAATAAGCAATACTTCGGCCATTGAGGATGATTTTTTATGGAATTTTTCCTGCACGTTTTATATTTTCTTCTGCGATGTTTTCGTTGCACACAGTAGGCCTAGCATTATGCATCACCTAAACGCACTCTTGATTGTGAGAAATTACATTAAAAACAAACTATTTATTTGTCACTTCCTGTTGTCATTTTCTTTTAAAATTTTGAAGTGAGGAGGTGCACCGCGTGCCTCCGCTGAATAATTTATCCGGAAGCCGGGTTTGTGCACAAAAGATCGGCGACGATGGCCCTGGTCAAAATTCACGAGTATCAGGTCCACATGACCGGCGAGGGATGCACGGGGGAAATTCAGGAAGTTTTGAACCTGCACAAAGACGAGGGAATAAAGGATGTAGACATTAGCCTGACGGAGCAGAAAGTGAAGGTGACGACCTCTCTGTCCGCCGAAGCGGTGCTCGAGATGATAAAGACGACCGGCAAGGACGTCGTGTATATAAACAGCAAGTGAGAGCGCAACCATCTTGTTTCGGACCCGAGCAGCTATATTATATTTTTTATAATTAAATCACGAATGTACATTTAATCTAATAATAATAAATGTAATAAAGAGGTAACTTGTCTTGAATCTCTTTGGTTTTTAGTAAACTGACTATTAGATTTTGTGGTAAAATTTGTGATTTCCATCTTTCATAATTTTGACGTTTTAAACGTCAGTTTCATCCGATTCTACAAAACGCTCGATGTACATTTAATATACAATTTAAATTGAAAACAAACCATGAAAGCATAAATATAAATAATTATATTATCAAATCGCAGAAAGTAACATGATGGCCAGATCACCGTTTTCATGCACTGGTGAAACACGAAATTCGTGAAATTTCGACCATTTTCAAACCGGAATAACTCTGCGTATATTCAATCGATTTTGATGAATATTTTTGAGGGCTAGAAACTTTGAAGTGTCTTCTTTAAAGTCGTGCATACGACCTCTTCCGCCCCTCTATAGCAACCCTGTGAAAAAAAAAATTCTTCAGGAAACAATGTCCAACTTTGACGATGTGTACGGAGTTGGAAAAATGTTGTCGACTCGATACACAATAAAGGCATTAAAATCTGATCAATTCCCTATGCAGGACTCAAAGAATAAAGTTCCTACGACGATTTGGCGCAAAGTTATGGGTGTTTGAAAAAAACGTGCCATTCGCGCCGTTACCGCGCCATCTACCGGAAGATAGCCGAACTACCAAGTGGGGTTTTCGGACAGCGCCAAAACGCTCGAACTTTATATTTATAATCAAAATGTAAAAATCAAGCAATGCGCCATGCATCAAATCCTAGATTATCTAATTCTGAATCGAATGGTGTATAAAATAGCTAAGGAGATTTAGCGGTTTTTAAGTAATTTGCAATTGAAAATTTAGCATGAGGTCGGGTCGGCAACCCAGTTTACAGTTAAGCTTGAAATTCGAATATAGAGCATTTTTTCATGATTTACAACTAAATACGGGCCAAAGTAATGATTACCGATTAATTACGTAACTTTTTATTCTATATAATGCATTACATTATAAAAAAAAATTCGGTATAACTGCTCCCTCTGTTATCGCGGGGATAAATTAGTCGATCATTTAAGGATTTTACATTTACTTCAACGGTAATTCAATAATTAAAGATTATTAAAAAAAACATGGTAAGAATGGTATCCTAAAACAAATTAACTTGTTATTATTTGTATTTTGCAAATAAATAATATAATCACTTTTAACTTTGTTATGTATAACTTATATATTTATTTAAAACAAAGTAGTTAAAAGTGTTTTATTATAATTTTTAAAATGTATAATGAAGTAGAAGCCTCCAGCATAAACAATATAATAATATAATCGTCTAGCAACCCGATATACACGAAGGTAGAAATTAAACTATTTTTTACATTTAGAGAAAATAAATACAAAATGATTTGTAACGATTATTTATAGATATAATAAGAATGGTATTCTGAAACAAATTGACTTATTATTTAAATTTTGCAAATAAATAATATACACGCCTAATCGCCAAGCAACCCGATATACAGGTAGGCAGAAATTAAACTTAATTTTACATGTAGGGAAAATAAATACACAATGATTGTAATTTTAATTCACTAACTAATTTCTTTCGACTTGGCTTACTACTTTCAATTCCTAATGTTGTTAACAACGCCTAATTTTGGTAGGTTTTCAAAGACACTGGTTAGCTCTTTAAATAAGTTGCGCTTTTAGAATTAATGTTAATTATTGTTTTTAGATAATATAGTACATTATTCTTAACGGTATGGTACCCATCAGAAGTACGGTACCCGTCCGCATGAGAGGGATTAAATCAAAATGACGTGACTGTAGGCAACCCAACGTACAATGTTGGTAAATTAACTCGGTGCTTTGACTATATACTAGTATATAGTCAAATACTCGGTGCTATTCCCATTTATCATGGTACATTCAAGGTTGCGCCTGCGATCAAAATGAGAGAGGCTAATATACGTCTGCGCCCTGCAACAGTGCTTTTCTAAAACGTAGTTATGTGTATATTATATATTATATTATTCACTAGTTTATCCACGCGATAACAGATGGCACGGCTGTATAGAGATGAGGATTTCCATATTTTAATGCAATAACGTGATAAAAAGTTGCTCAATTAATCGGTAATAAATATTTATACTCGTATTTGTTTAAAATATATCGCAAAAGGCTCTATATTTTATTTTTAGGGTTAACTGTAAATTGGGTTGCCGACCGGGGCTCGTGCTTAATTTTCATTCGCAAATTACTGCGAAATCGCTAAATTTCCCCAGCTATTTTATGCATCGTTCAATTCAGAATTAAATTCTCTATCGTTTCATGTGCAGCGCATTGCTGGATATTTACACTTTGATTATAGGTATAAAGTTCGAGCATTTTGGCGCTGTCTGAAAACATCACTTGGTAGTTCAGCTATCGTCCGCTAGATGGCGACGGGGCGCGAAAATGCGAACGTAATTTTTTTTTAACTATTAAATCGTAATGCCGTGGGATGATTTTGATAATTGAAACGGTAAATAGTTAACTTTAAATCCTTTAAATATTGCTAGATCCTCCTAAATAATTTAAAAACCCAATTCGAATTTATTTCCTCATTTAGTACCTATCTTGAATGGAAGAAAAACTATAAGACTACCAAGAACTAAGAAGCTAAAGCTGAAAGAGCACTAATCGATATCCAATTTAGCTTGTATTGTGTATAACATTAATCCTGTCTATACTTATGTGTAAAAGAGAAATACTTAAACAAAGATGTTGCACTCTCCCCACAAATTCAATTCAACCATTACAGAACTGCAACGGCAATATTTATTATTCCGCGATTTTATCGAACATGTTTTTAAACAGGTTTAAGGATTTAAACTCGTATTTATTTAAAATATATCGCAAAATGCTCTGTATTGTATTTTTAGGGTTAACTGTAAATTGGGTTGCCGACCGGTGCTCGTGCTTAATTTTCATTCGCAAATTACCGCGAAATCGCTCAATTTCCTCGGCTATTTTATGCATCGTTCAATTCAGAATTAAATGCTCTATCGTTTCATGTGCAGCGCATTGCTGGATATTTACACTTTGATTATAGGTATAAAGTTCGAGCATTTTGGCGCTGTCTGAAAACATCACTTGGTAGTTCGGGTATCGTCCGCTAGATGGCGACGGGGCGCGAAAATATGAACGTAATTTTTTAAAACTGGATAATTTTGATAATTAAAACGGTAAATAGCTAACTTTAAATCCTTAAACCCGGTTAAATAAATATTGCTAGATACTCCTAAATTTAAAAACCCAATTCGAATTCATTTCTTCATTTAATACCCATCTTGAATGGAAGAAAAACTATAAGAACGGAAGAAAAATGGACAGAAAGACTCATCCTTTATCGATCGCTCTATCTTTATTATTCCTAAATGTATTGTATGTAGAATTTTTTATATGTAAAAATCTGTCTCTCGTGTTTTTGTACCCGAAGAAGGAGCGCGGATTAGCAAGTATGCAACTTGCAAGAGTGCATCTGGTTATTTAACTCTTTGCACTCGTATTTATATTTGAGAGCATGGTAAAACGTATTGCGGCAACTATAAAGTGAGATACGAGTGCAAAGGGTAAGCGTTTTTGTGGAAGAATTGTGCTGAAACGACCACAGAGAGAATACGTATAGTTTTTCCCTTGACGTGAAACGAGTAACCCTGTAAACTCTTGTTACTCTTATGCCAACAAAGGTGACTGGTAGATTGGCAATACCCAATTTAAAAAAAAAATCTAGTTTTTCCACTTCTGCGACTTTTTAATCCAAACTACTTCGAGCTAACAACATCCTTGAAATTTATCCATCGAGCTGATTATTTGTATTACCTTTAAAACATTGTATTTTAAAAGCCAAATTGGATGTTTAGTTTCCGGAATAAGTGCAGAAGTTACACTCTTTCTGGTGTACAACAACATGACTAACTTACAATTTTTTTCTGTTGGGAAATAAACCTTATTATTATTATATAATCTCGACAGACGGCGAGGAAAGAAAGTTTGCATATCTATTTCAAATGTACAATTAGTGTCCAGCGGCTCGTGAATCTTCGTAGAGGAGGCTCGTACTGCACTCCTTACTCTTATAGAAGAAGCAAATATTCCACTGCTGTTTCGGTCTAATTTTCGTCCATAGCCGAGTATCGATGGGCCATCGCTGTTACCGTCCATAAACTCACCTCGTCGGTTTTTTTGTAATGTCCCAAAAATTGCTGCCTCCAAAGAATATCCTCGATTGCGTTAAAAACCAACAGAATAATGAAATACAATCATCTATATATATATTTTTTTTCTTCGATAAAAAAACTTTTAACAAACGATGCACGTACATACACTTACGCACTACCGACGATCGATTCGTTAGAAAACGGAAAAAAAAAAATCATTTGTACATAAAGTTCAGACGATCCTCTGTGGAAAAAATACGGACGTACTTTAACACTCGGAATTACAGGCGCAGGCGGCGGCGTCACTTGTTCTCCATGCCCTGCAGCGTCTGTATGTGCTCCTCGAGCAGGTGCGCCAGGTGCTGCCTCTTGAACCGCAACGACTCCTTTATAACTAACCGCACAATGTTCACCTGCACTTCCACGTTGCCCCTGAGGGTCCGTATGTTCTCAAACAGTTCCGAAAAGTTCTTCCCGGGCCTCCGCACCAGCTTGTTGAGCACCTTGCGGATCTCCAGGTTCTGACTGTCGATCTCCTGTTTGTTCTCCTGCGGAACCTGCAACATTTTCGACGGCAATTGCTCAATTGAATTAAAATGGAGTTAATGTGGTTTTTTTTTAAATGTATCTTTTTTACAAATTAGACTAAAAATCGATGTTTTAGAGAAATTTTAGCCACAGCGACCTATAATAATAAGTTTTAAAAAAATTAAAAAAAAAAAAACGCAAAAATGCATATACGGTCACGATTTTGCGCGCTCTGGCGGGCAATGCACGCATTATTGGAAAAGTCGAAAGACCTGTATCGATCTGAAATTTTTCGCTCTACAACTTTGGTCTTTTATAATTTTTCCAGAAAATGCATAGTTTTGGCTGAAAATCCAAAAAAATCAGCAGGTCACAATTTGCGAAATTCTTCAACGCTCTTTAGCGGAAAATGCGCTCACTATCGGGAAATCTAAATAACCAATATCAATCGGAAATTTTTTGCTCTACAGTCTTGAAATTTTTCAACAAAATGCATAGTTTCGGCAACAAATGAAATCAGATGTGTACACTTTATTTTCCGCGCCCTCTAGCGGCAAAACGGGAAATTATAGTAAAATTCAAATGGCCCATATCGATTGGAAATTTTCCGCTCTACAATTTTCAATAGAAGTAATTTTTGCCCGAAATGCATAGTTTTCGCTAAAAATGCAAAAAAACATTAAAAAACGCGAAAATTGTCACCCTAACAGAGCCAACTTGGTTAAAAATAAAAATGGAACAGTCTAGCTGTGATAAATTGGCGAATTATGTACAAGGCGCGAAACAGCCCACACCCGCCTTATTAAAAACCAAAACGTGGCAGTTACACAAAACTAATCCGTCAAAAAGAAATTTTGCAAAAGTTCATTTTTTTGTCATCGCGACCATTTCTGACACCGCAGTCTGAGCATCTGTCGAAAACATCTGCAAATTAAAATTTTTCCAACTGTCAAAAGTCTTCTGTTCAAAATTTTCAAGTTACTCAGGAAATTTTGCAAAAGTTCATTTTTTTTCTGATTTGATATCGCGACCATTTCTGTCACCGCAGTCTGAGCATCTGTCGAAAACATCTGCAAATTAATATTTTTCCAACTGTCAAAAGTCTTCTGATCAAAATTTTCAAGTTACTCAGGAAATTTTGCAAAAGTTCATTTTTTTTCTGATTTGATATCGCGACCATTTCTGTCATCGCAGTCTGAGCATCTGTCGAATACATCTGCAAATTAATATTTTTCCAACTGTCAAAAGTCTTCTGATCAAAATTTTCAAGTTACTCAGGAAATTTTGCAAAAATTCATTTTTTTGTGATTTGATATCGCGACCATTTCTGTCACCTCAGTCTGAGCATCTGTCGAAAACATCTGCAAATTAATATTTTTCCAACTGTCAAAAGTCTTCTGATCAAAATTTTCAAGTTACTCAGGAAATTTTGCAAAAGTTCATTTTTTTTCTGATTTGATATCGCGACCATTTCTGTCATCGCAGTCTGAGCATCTGTCGAAAACATCTGCAAATTAATATTTTTCCAACTGTCAAAAGTCTTCTGATCAAAATTTTCAAGTTACTCAGGAAATTTTGCAAAAGTTCATTTTTTTTCTGATTTGATATCGCGACCATTTCTGTCATCGCAGTCTGAGCATCTATCGAATACATCTGCAAATTAATATTTTTCCAACTGTCAAAAGTCTTCTGATCAAAATTTTCAAGTTACTCAGGAAATTTTGCAAAAATTCATTTTTTTGTGATTTGATATCGCGACCATTTCTGTCACCTCAGTCTGAGCATCTGTCGAAAACATCTGCAAATTAATATTTTTCCAACTGTCAAAAGTCTTCTGATCAAAATTTTCAAGTTACTCAGGAAATTTTGCAAAAGTTCATTTTTTTTCTGATTTGATATCGCGACCATTTCTGTCATCGCAGTCTGAGCATCTGTCGAAAACATCTGCAAATTAATATTTTTCCAACTGTCAAAAGTCTTCTGATCAAAATTTTCAAGTTACTCAGGAAATTTTGCAAAAGTTCATTTTTTTTCTGATTTGATATCGCGACCATTTCTGTCATCGCAGTCTGAGCATCTGTCGAATACATCTGCAAATTAATATTTTTCCAACTGTCAAAAGTCTTCTGATCAAAATTTTCAAGTTACTCAGGAAATTTTGCAAAAATTCATTTTTTTTGTGATTTGATATCGCGACCATTTCTGTCACCTCAGTCTGAGCATCTGTCGAAAACATCTGCAAATTAATATTTTTCCAACTGTCAAAAGTCTTCTGATCAAAATTTTCAAGTTACTCAGGAAATTTTGCAAAAGTTCATTTTTTTTCTGATTTGATATCGCGACCATTTCTGTCACCGCAGTCTGAGCATCTGTCGAAAACATCTGCAAATTAATATTTTTCCAATTGTCAAAAGTCTTCTGATCAAAATTTTCAAGTTACTCAGGAAATTTTGCAAAAGTTCATTTTTTTTCTGATTTGATATCGCGACCATTTCTGTCATCGCAGTCTGAGCATCTGTCGAAAACATCTGCAAATTAATATTTTTCCAACTGTCAAAAGTCTTCTGATCAAAATTTTCAAGTTACTCAGGAAATTTTGCAAAAGTTCATTTTTTTTCTGATTTGATATCGCGACCATTTCTGTCATCGCAGTCTGAGCATCTGTCGAATACATCTGCAAATTAATATTTTTCCAACTGTCAAAAGTCTTCTGATCAAAATTTTCAAGTTACTCAGGAAATTTTGCAAAAGTTCATTTTTTTTCTGATTTGATATCGCGACCATTTCTGTCATCGCAGTCTGAGCATCTGTCGAATACATCTGCAAATTAATATTTTTCCAACTGTCAAAAGTCTTCTGATCAAAATTTTCAAGTTACTCAGGAAATTTTGCAAAAATTCATTTTTTTGTGATTTGATATCGCGACCATTTCTGTCACCTCAGTCTGAGCATCTGTCGAAAACATCTGCAAATTAATATTTTTCCAACTGTCAAAAGTCTTCTGATCAAAATTTTCAAGTTACTCAGGAAATTTTGCAAAAGTTCATTTTTTTTCTGATTTGATATCGCGACCATTTCTGTCACCGCAGTCTGAGCATCTGTCGAAAACATCTGCAAATTAATATTTTTCCAACTGTCAAAAGTCTTCTGATCAAAATTTTCAAGTTACTCAGGAAATTTTGCAAAAGTTCATTTTTTTTCTGATTTGATATCGCGACCATTTCTGTCATCGCAGTCTGAGCATCTGTCGAAAACATCTGCAAATTAATATTTTTCCAACTGTCAAAAGTCTTCTGATCAAAATTTTCAAGTTACTCAGGAAATTTTGCAAAAGTTCATTTTTTTTCTGATTTGATATCGCGACCATTTCTGTCATCGCAGTCTGAGCATCTGTCGAATACATCTGCAAATTAATATTTTTCCAACTGTCAAAAGTCTTCTGATCAAAATTTTCAAGTTACTCAGGAAATTTTGCAAAAGTTCATTTTTTTCTGATTTGATATCGCGACCATTTCTGTCACCGCAGTCTGAGCATCTGTCGAAAACATCTGCAAATTAATATTTTTCCAACTGTCAAAAGTCTTCTGATCAAAATTTTCAAGTTACTCAGGAAATTTTGCAAAAGTTCATTTTTTTCTGATTTGATATCGCGACCATTTCTGTCACCGCAGTCTGAGCATCTGTCGAAAACATCTGCAAATTAATATTTTTCCAACTGTCAAAAGTCTTCTGATCAAAATTTTCAAGTTACTCAGGAAATTTTGCAAAAGTTCATTTTTTTCTGATTTGATATCGCGACCATTTCTGTCACCGCAGTCTGAGCATCTGTCGAAAACATCTGCAAATTAATATTTTTCCAACTGTCAAAAGTCTTCTGATCAAAATTTTCAAGTTACTCAGGAAATTTTGCAAAAGTTCATTTTTTTTCTGATTTGATATCGCGACCATTTCTGTCACCGCAGTCGAATACATCTGCAAAATGATATTTTTTGAACTGTCAAAGTCTTCTTCTGATCAAAATTTTCGGAATAAGCTGAAGTTACCAATTGTATACCTTCAAAGATTCCTTTTTATTTTGAGGGTCCATTGATGTATTCAATCTGACATTACCAATGGAATGAACATAGCAGGAAGAAAAAAAAAAGTTAAGATTTTGGTATTAAGTCCGTTCGCAATTTTTCTGTAGGTCTGATAAAAGCCAAAAAAAAATCCACCAATGGAATGAACATAGCTGCAGAAACAAAACTGTAAAGATTTTGGTGTTAAATCCGTTCGCAATTTTTCCGTAGGTCTGATAAAAGCCTTATATACCTTAATATCTTTTTTAGTATCGTTCGCTACTATTCCGTTGTTGTTGACACTCTGGACGCTGTTGTTGTTGACCATGCTGTTCGCCTCCTTCAGGATCTGCGAGATCTGCTTGTCGTCGCTCGGATAGTTAACGCAGTTGTCGTTTACGCTGTTCTCCGAGGTGGAATAGGTACGCTGGTGTCCGGTGTTCGTGTCGATCGGATTGTAGTACGGCATGTCGAGTGTCGGGGAGGGCGAACGGGGCCTTTCGTTGGCGGGCGGGTCGACACCGTTGACGGCGACGACGTTGACGATGGGCGGTGGCTCTTCGAATCCGAGTTTGTCGGTGTAGTTCAGCCTGTCAAAAAATTCATCTTAATAATGGTCGAGAGATTTTTCGGCATTCATAATGGTTAAGGAAATTTTTATTCAAAACATGAGGATGATAAAATGACTTTTTATGACATTTTGTGCCTTTTATACCCTTTTTAGCTAAAATTATGTTGGTAACCATGGCTTCACTTGTATTAACCCAGATATACCTAGATAGGCTATTTTAAAGTCCCTCTTAAAATGATATCTAGAATATAGTCAGCGCCATCTATCATTTTTTTATTCCAACATTACAGTCATTGACATTTGACAGGCGAAAAATAACCACTGTGTTTTTAAATCTTAATTGCTTGATTTATAGAAACATCATTTACGTTCCTTTAATATAAATCTCGGGCAATTGAGGGTTATTTTTGTATTAACCTCTTCAAGTCACAAAAAGAAAACAAATACTTGTAAATAATTATTTGGAGCTGCGCCATCTATAGAATATTTTTTCATACGAAAAAGTAACAACAAAAAAAATCCTGCGATTATGTTACAACCCAATCAAAGCTGCACGGGCGCGAAGTGTTTCAGCGAGTGAAATTGGCTTCTTCATTTGTTGCACCACAATGACAATTAAGAATTTTAGTTTGACGAAAACTGACCAAGGTATCGGTGACGGCGACGGTGAATGCGTGGGACTGGCGGGCGGCGTGGAATCCATGCTGGGCCTCCTGATGATCAGGTCCCGAGGCAGCGGCCCCGGTTTTCGTTTCGACGGTATCCTCGCCATCACGTCCACCGAATTCAGGTTCGCCCTCTTGTTGCTCCTCCCCGTGCCCGGGGAACCCACCAGGTCGATGTCGGCTTCGTCCACCTGAAAAGATTACACGTAGAAAAAATTTCGCACGACAAAACGAATCCAAAGTGAAGTCGCCTACAATCTAAATCTAAATAAGGATGAAGTATTAATTATTGAGCCGATCAAAATGAAGTTGCCTACAATAAGGATGAAGTGTAGTTGATGAGGTAATAATTATTGAGCCGATTTTTGACATGCATCATCATCGTTTAGTTTACTAAATAAAAAAGACCTTTATTGGCATATTCAAAACTATTTACAACCTCTTCTGTTTTCCCTTTCCCTCCCCAACTTCTCCGGCGTCCTTACCCCTGCCCCATCCTCCCTCATCCACCCCATTACCCTTTCGCTCACTAATCTGTGTGTCCCCCTGAATTCCTGCAGCACCCACCAGGGAGCGGTGGCGCCCACTTTGGGAATCACTGCTCTAAAGAGTAGAACACGAACGAGGGTTTTACAGATAGAAAATAATTACTGAAGTGTCAAAACTCTCATTTTCAATTTTTTCCATTTGTAAATTTATCTCTTTCGTAGAAATTGTTGGTTATATTCAATTAACTGAATTGTAGGATAGGGCCCACCCGCCACCCTCCGTATCAACTTTAACATAACCAACAAAACTGTGTGATTGAAGGGAATTTCTTGGTCGATTCTTCGATTTTTGAAGTTTAAAAATCACAAAAACAGAGTTTGTGGTTGAAGTTATAGTTAATACAGAGGGTGGTGGGTGGGCCCTATCCTACCCTCCAAAGAATAGAACACGAACGAGGGTTTTACAGGTAGAAAATAATTACTGAAGTGTCAAAACTCTCATTTTCAATTTTTTTCATTTGTAAATTTATCTCTTTCGTAGAAATTGTTGGTTATATTCAATTAACTGAATTGTAGGATAGGGCCCACCCGCCACCCTCCGTATCAACTTTAACATAACCAACAAAACTGTGTGATTGAAGGGAATTTCTTGGTCGAATCTTCGATTTTTAAAGTTTAAAAATAACAAAAACAGAGTTTGCGGTTGAAGTTATAGTTAATACAGAGGGTGGTGGGTGGGCCCTATCCTACCCTCCAAAGAATAGAACACGAATGAGGGTTTTACAGGTAGAAAATAATTACTGAAGTGTCAAAACTCTCATTTTCAATTTTTTCCATTTGTAAATTTATCTCTTTCGTAGAAATTGTTGGTTATATTCAATTAACTGAATTGTAGGATAGGGCCCACCCGCCACCCTCCGTATCAACTTTAACATAACCAACAAAACTGTGTGATTGAAGGGAATTTCTTGGTCGATTCTTCGATTTTTGAAGTTTAAAAATCACAAAAACAGAGTTTGTGGTTGAAGTTATAGTTAATACAGAGGGTGGTGGGTGGGCCCTATCCTACCCTCCAAAGAATAGAACACGAATGAGGGTTTTACAGGTAGAAAATAATTACTGAAGTGTCAAAACTCTCATTTTCAATTTTTTCCATTTGTAAATTTATCTCTTTCGTAGAAATTGTTGGTTATATTCAATTAACTGAATTGTAGGATAGGGCCCACCCGCCACCCTCCGTATCAACTTTAACATAACCAACAAAACTGTGTGATTGAAGGGAATTTCTTGGTCGATTCTTCGATTTTTGAAGTTTAAAAATCACAAAAACAGAGTTTGTGGTTGAAGTTATAGTTAATACAGAGGGTGGTGGGTGGGCCCTATCCTACCCTCCAAAGAATAGAACACGAACGAGGGTTTTACAGGTAGAAAATAATTACTGAAGTGTCAAAACTCTCATTTTCAATTTTTTTCATTTGTAAATTTATCTCTTTCGTAGAAATTGTTGGTTATATTCAATTAACTGAATTGTAGGATAGGGCCCACCCGCCACCCTCCGTATCAACTTTAACATAACCAACAAAACTGTGTGATTGAAGGGAATTTCTTGGTCGAATCTTCGATTTTTAAAGTTTAAAAATAACAAAAACAGAGTTTGCGGTTGAAGTTATAGTTAATACAGAGGGTGGTGGGTGGGCCCTATCCTACCCTCCAAAGAATAGAACACGAATGAGGGTTTTACAGGTAGAAAATAATTACTGAAGTGTCAAAACTCTCATTTTCAATTTTTTTCATTTGCAAATTTATTTCTTTCGTAGAAATTGTTGGTTATATTCAATTAACTGAATTGTAGGATAGGGCCCACCCGCCACCCTCCGTATCAACTTTAACATAACCAACAAAACTGTGTGATTGGATGGAATTTCTTGGTCGATTCTTCGATTTTTGAAGTTTAAAAATAACAAAAACAGAGTTTGCGGTTGAAGTTATAGTTAATACAGAGGGTGGTGGGTGGGCCCTATCCTACCCTCCAAAGAATAGAATACGAATGAGGGTTTTACAGGTAGAAAATAATTACTGAAATGTCAACTCTCATTTTCAATTTTTTTCATTTGTAAATTTATTTCTTTCGTAGAAATTGTTGGTTATATTCAATTAACTGAATTGTAGGATAGGGCCCACCCGCCACCCTCCGTATCAACTTTAACATAACCAACAAAACTGTGTGATTGGATGGAATTTCTTGGTCGATTCTTCGATTTTTGAAGTTTAAAAATCGCAAAAACAGAGTTTGCGGTTGAAGTTATAGTTAATACAGAGGGTGGTGGGTGGGCCCTATCCTACCCTCCAAAGAATAGAACACGAATGAGGGTTTTACAGGTAGAAAATAATTACTGAAATGTCAACTCTCATTTTCAATTTTTTTCATTTGTAAATTTATTTCTTTCGTAGAAATTGTTGGTTATATTCAATTAACTGAATTGTAGGATAGGGCCCACCCGCCACCCTCCGTATCAACTTTAACATAACCAACAAAACTGTGTGATTGGATGGAATTTCTTGGTCGATTCTTCGATTTTTGAAGTTTAAAAATCGCAAAAACAGTTTGTGACCAAACATGGTCGAAGTGTTGCCAATGAAAACAAAGTTGGCAAATTTAAGAATAACTGCATTCGAACTTGCCTTATTGAAGAGAAACAAAACACTTACCATCATTCGTTTGTCTATCTTGAACGGATTGCCGAACATGTGCTGCCTGACGGGCGCGGATTCGATCTCCCGTAGCTGCGGCGTCTGGCGCTTCAGGTACTCCTGATAGTTGCCCATCTGCGATATCGGCAGGGCGTGGGCGCTGTCCTGATCCTGCACCACCCAGTCCGACTGCAGGAAATTGTTTCGCATCCTGGCCACCTGTAAACGAGAAGAGAATTAAAAGAGAAATTTGTAACACCCTGTATACTAGCTGTTATCCAACATTATAAAAAAATCACCAGATTTGGTTGGTCAATAAAAAAAAAACGAATAAATGATTACTTACTTGTTGCATGAGTCTATGTCGCGGGATATCGAACGGGTTCCTGAAGCTGACGGTGTTCCTCTCCTTGTCCATCGTGCCCACGAACAGCGTCGCGTGTTCCACGATTTGATCCTTCTGCGCGTTGAACTTATCCACGAGCAGCGGGTGGCTTATCAGGTCCTTCTTCAGGTTGACCCTCGGCACCACCCTGATTTGTTCCGGCGTGTTGAATTGATTCTTTAACGCCGTCATCTGGTACAATAAAAATGTTTCAGTTCCTCTTCTTCAAGGTCGGGAATTTAAATTCATAAAAAATGGCCGTTTGATGTATGCATACATAACCTGTCATCTGAATCTGAACAACTGTTATTGACAGCAATGTTATTAACAGTGAAATTGAACAGCGCTGTTAAAAACTGTATTCTGAACAACGCGATGTACACAAATTGGCAACAGTGCAACGTTTACAGCGCGACCAACTTCATGTATATTATGATAGATGTTTCCGAGGTTAATTTTAGAAATAAAATTAGTGTTTCATAGGCTCGGTTGCATAAAACAGAAAATTATCTAGGATTTAAAAATCTTTAGATTATTTTTATCGTATAATTAAAAATCTGTTGTGTTGCATAAACGTTATTTTAGTACGGATTACTTAATCCTTGGATAGGCTGTGAACGAGCCACAATATAATTCGTTTGACTAAACTGTCGCGCGTTTTATGTATCTTAACCTCACATAAAAACATCACAAAACCCAGAAAGAGTTTCTCCCCTCTATTAATCTGGTTTTGCAGAGATTCTGACAGAGAGAGTTGGTAGCAATCCTCTTCTTCTCTTCATCATTATTTGGAATAATATTATTATCCATTTGAGTTTTTTTGTTGATGAAAAACACAAACTACGAAATAACCTAAAAATATATCCCATTAACAATCTCGTTTTGACATCGAAAATGTTAATACACATCGATGTTAGTGTACAGAATCGTATCATATGTTCATTAAAAAAAAAACCTGGCTGTTAACACCAACATTTTGTTCAGTATAACACCGTTAATTAATGTTTGAATTATTTACAAAAGCAACACTCACCCCCGACTGTCTCTGAATAATCTCGTTGCACAGCCTGTCGTACTCCAACTTCGCCAGGTTCTTCAGCTTCTTCAGGTAGTTCAGCACGGAGTAGCTCAGGGTGTTCTCGCTGTTCTCGGGTATGAGGGTCTGCGCCAGCGGCGGGGGCGTGCCCATCCTCGTCAGGGCCCTGCGCATCGGGCTCGCGTAGTAGGCCGGCAGCGTCCGCATGTAGTTCTTGAACTGCGTCTGCCACTCCTGCGTCGGCTTCCATCTATGAATCTTCAATTGAATCGGGCGTCACCGTCGGTCGATTAAAATTAGTTTCATCTTTTCGGCAACCTACCTTGAACAGGTCGTCGAGCAGCGGAAGTAATACTGGGTAGTTGTAAGGCATCACGAACAGGTTGACGCAGCTCAGGTTGGTGCTCGCTTTCAGGTACCCGAAGGGGTGGCCGACCTCGGAGTTCTTGTAACTATTCGCTACGAATACCTGGAATGTGTTTCGATTGAAAAAATGCTAAATAAAGTTATTTTGTCTATTTTGTATTATAATTTTTGTAAAAGGGGTTTCCCGTATACAGGGTGTTTCAAATTCGAGGCTCACGATGGGGATCTCGCTTATTCGAAGAGGTAGAGGGTATGTTTAAATTTGGCACTTTTGCAGAATTTTATGCTGATTAATAATCCACTGCAAAAAATTACTTAAATTCTTTTGTTTTTGAGTTAAGTCCAAAAAACTGATTTTCGTTTTTTCTTTATATCTCCGTTATTTGAGGTGATATTTAAAAACGGTAAAGACGTTCTTATAGCACTTTTTTATTATCTAATAGATGGCATAGGATTTTTTGTTGTAACATGTTTCGTTTCTTTTGAACCATCATCAACTTTCTTATTTCTTATGAACGCCATATTTCATTTTTATCGCATCTCAATGCTCATTTTTTTGTGATGACAACAATATAACACAACATACATTTAATTTCATAAATAAACATATAATTGTTTAAAACGCTTTTATTGGCAATGTATGTAGCGCTTACTAAAAATCATCCGTGCCATGGAATTTAAAAAAAAAAACACTATTTGTGAATTTGCATTCATCTGTCCAATCCAAATCATGTTTTTTTTTATATTATCAAACAGCCAACAAATCAAAATCCAAGCACGAATTATTGAAAATTATTGTAAACGAAACTGAAAGTATTCCGTACTGAAAATACAAATAAAGAGACGTGGCATGCGTAAACTGTGAAATGACCTGTTTTTTTTCATTTTTGATTCTCGATAAGATTATTCTTACGTCCAACGAAAACAACAAAACGTCCGCATAATAACAAACGATTAGTTAACTTACTTGCCAACAGATGGTGGGCTGTTTCCTGGCCAGAATGTACTGGGTGAGCGGCGAGGGCTCGAGCTCGTATTTATCAAAGGGCAAATTCTCTATCACCATGGGGTCGGAGCTGGTGCAGGTGAACTTGACGGCCGGGTGCGCCGTCCTGGGCGGGAGGACGGAGGTGGTCGCCTCCGGCCAGAACGATTCCGGTATGGGCCAAAAACCTGTGAAGACAGTTGACCGACAAAAATATGATCTTATCGTGGAATAACACATAGAGAAACATACGCAATCGTTGTAAAGTCATAAATGTTACGAGAGCTGAATGTAGCGGAACAAAACGGAACATAGGATTTTCAATGTTAATTCCTTTATACTGGAATATTATCTTCCCCGATCATTTTAGAGGAAACATGTAAATAAATGTTTTGTAGAGTCAAAATTCCTGCAGGCAGTCATGCTATTATTTATTTTTTAGCGTTCATAAAAACCCTTAAAAATGATTTAAAAAAAATGATTATTTTCACGAAAGTAATGGTTGCCATGAAATTAAACAAAAACGGTGCGCTGTTGATTTGTTGGCTTCTGTCAAATTTATTGAATATTTCATTAAAAATGTATTCTATTCAAGAAAAAGTGCAAATTGTGAAGTGGTGCTATGCTGGTAGCAGTTTTCGTGAAGTGGAGGATATGTTTGCGGTCAACTATCCCGACGACCCTCCAATGCAACGATCCAAAGGTTGACTCATAAATTTGAAACGACTGGCTCAATATTACGGAATTCTAAGAGGACATCAAATGCAGAGCAGAATAGTTTACCAATAAATGAGAAGGATGGAGAGTTTATGGTCTTAGCTTCTGTAGTAGAAGATCCAAACATAAGCTTAAGACAAATTGCTGACAAGTGTGCAGTCCACTGTACGACTGCCCAGGGGTATTTAAAGAAGCATCATTTTCACTCGTACAAATACCAGTGCCGCCAAGAAATATTACGTGATGACCCGCACTTCACGAAAACTGCTACTAGCATAGCACCACTTCACAATTTTCACTTTTTCTTGAATAGAATACATTTTTAATGAAAAAACTTGAAAATACATTTGACAGAAGCCAACAAATCAACAGCGCACCGTTTTTGTTTAATTTCATGGCAACCATTACTTTCGTGAAAATGATCGGTGTACTATATTTATTTATTTATTTACAGTATTACAATGTAATTACTAAGTTTATAGCATAATTACTAAATTTAAAGTTAAAATTAAATTTAGACTATAAGCACCTAAGCGAATGAAGACTTGTGATGTGCTGGAGTTTATGATCATTTTTATTTTATCATTTTTTAGGGTTTTTATGAACGCTAAAAAATAAATAATAGCATGACTGCATGCAGGAATTTTTACTGTACAAAACATTTATTTACATGTTTCTTCTAAAATGATCAGGGAAGATAATATTCCAGTATAAAGGAATTAACATTGAAAATCCCATGTTCCATTTTGTTCCACTACACCCTGTATTATACCGGGTGAAACATCTGGAATTTTTTAACATCTCGAAAAAAACGCATCGTACAGAAAAAATTGCCGACATGAAAGTTTAATATCTCTGAGGCAACTAAATCACACCCCCTGTAGGAGGGACGGGCGGCAAATGTGAAATCTTAAATAAGAACCCCCATTTTTCTTTTATTGCAGATTCGGATTCCACGTCGAAAGTTACGTACGATTTGTCCGAAAAAGAAAATCGATTCGCGATAGATGGCGCTGTAATCGCTACAAATCAAACGATTAAAAAAATTTATTCTTTACTTTTGATACGAGTAGAAAACTGTAATTAGTCCGTGTCGCTTAGTTAGATGGCGCTGTGATCGCAAGAAATGGAACAGAAATCAAAAGATGTTTGTTCTTCAATTACGAGTAGGAGACCGTAATTATTTCATGTCCGATTTGATAGTTACCAACAGGGTATCCCTTCTGCGTGGAAGATTTCGGGACGTAGATCATCCTGCGGCAGTTGTACCAGGAGGTGTTCGAGGGTTGCGTGACGGAGAGGGCGCCTCGGTCGTTCAGATTCGTCGGCTCGTTCGAGTAGTCGCCGTCGCGGGAGTCGCCGTTGCTGTCGTCCTTCTGGCCGATCTCCTCACCCTTCTCGTTGGTGAGCGGCGGGTCGGGTCCGATTTTTTCGAAATTTATCACTACGCCGTTTTGAACCTGTACAGAAAAGAGAGCTACACTACGCACATCTTTTTCGTGCAAAACGACAACGTGGCATCAGCCAGGGAAGTAGTTGTTTCAATAAGTTATTTATTTATAGTCTTAGTAAGACTTAATTTTTTGCTTGCAGATTAACGAACAGGTTGAATATTCATATATTCAGGCTACATTTCGTTTTCTTGTATTGTATTTAACAAAGAAAGAGTTCTGTAGGTTAGATTGAAGTAATTCGGAGGGCGGTGGGTGGGCCCTATCCTACAATCCAACCTGCAAAACATGAATCTAGTGTTGTTACAAATGATCCAAATTACCAAAACAAAATGTACAAAAATTCTTCCGTTATACAGCCAAATGGAATAAATTCGATAATAAATAAATGACGGCGTATTTGACAAAACGCTCGGATACATCGATTAGTATTTTTAGTTGCGAATTTTGTTCAACAAAAACTTTTTATACAGGGTGTGTCATGTAGCAGAGGCCAATACCAACTTTCTTATTTTAAATGCAACACCCTATATATTATTTAATTTTTGGATTGTTCAGAAATACCTATCTTCAATTGTTTTTATACTCATTAGTTTTTGAGTGTATTGTAGCGAATTTCTGTAATAAAATAATATTCTTTTTTACTTTCTCCGTTACAAAATACAAGAAAGTATTGCGATCGTGAAAAATTTTTCAATTTTTTTTTTGACGGAAATATCCGTTTGTGGTCCCTAGATGCCATTTCAACAATTTCTGAAAAAAATGTGTATGTGTGTGTGTGCGTGTGTGTGTTTGTTTCCTAAACAGTTAAAGATAGGTATAGGACATGGTTCATGAAATATGTCTAGAATTATCTGAACAATCTAAAAAAAAAATTTAATAATATACAGGGTGTTGCATTTAAAATAAGAAAGTTGGTATTGGCCTCTGTTACATGACACACCCTGTATAAAAAGTTTTTATTGGAAAAAATCGACGTATCCGAGCGTTTTAGCAAACACGCTCCAATTTATTTATTAACGAATTTATTCCGTTTGGCTGATACACACTGTATTTTATTCATAGCTTCGCACCGATGAAAAACTGACTATTGTTCAACTGTTTCGATTGTGAGATAAGCCCTCCCAGCATCCTCAGATTAATTTTTACCACAGCTACAAACTCTGTTCCCATGTTTTTTATAAAATTTTCAACATCTATAAATAACAAAAAAGAAATTTCGTACAGCAGAATTAGATTAATGCAATTCGGAGAGCGGTGGGTGACTTTAACTGCAGAGGGCAGCACCGACAGTGTCAAGAAACGAAGAAAGGATTTAAATTCACTGTCGCGAACCAATTATTTAAATCCTCGACTAGCAATTTCGGCCATTTATATTTGCTTTGAGCGACATCTTTGATTAGATCATTGAAGCCAATTGTATTATCGTTTAAGATACTTTTACAGCTGTTGCCAATGTCTGAGAAGTCATTAAAGACTTGGCGCCAACTAGAGGTGGGCGAAATGACTTTTTTTTTTGGTGAGTTGCCTCAGCGAAAAGACGAACTCCGTCAGTCGGCTCATGACTCTCTTGTAACTCATTTTTTTTTAAGGCACTCAAATTGAGCTGCAAATTTTGACAGGAGTCACATGATTCCGCGACTCACTTGTTACTTACCCAAAAATGTCACCCCACTTTACTGAAAATTATTCACAAATGGATTACGGCAGTGGAATAGATTCGATTTTCTGATATTTAAGGTTAAAAAAAAGATTTCGTTTAGGACACGTACCTTTTGTACCAAACTGTCTATGCACTGATTCAGCATGCGGTGTGAGGTTATGCAGTAAGACCGGCCTCCCGTAACTTCACACATCGCATCTATCGGACTGCTGTCACTAGGCACTAATCCTGTATCCCGTTCGACGGCCGGTGTTCCTGAAATCGATGTCAAAATAACTCCGCTCTAACGAACAGCTTGAATATTCACTGTATTACATTTAACTCCGGAATGTTTGATGCGGGTGGTACAATTTTTACTAAAACCTAAGCAAAGCATAATTTTCGTGTTTCCAACGGAAACATCTTTTTTCGGGTCGCCCGAGACAATCCTGACCATTTTTGCAAAATGCTACACTGCACGGTGCGGCCTTCAGAAACCGTCTTCAGCATTACATAGGAAACCGGTGGCGCGTTGGATTTAAAACAAAATACATCGAGCGTACAACTAAAATCAATGACGAAGTTGGCGTTGGAAATCAACTCATCACACGCGTAAAATTCTGGTTGCCGTTGAACGGTGACATGTCTGATATTATAATTAGGGGTTATAACATCTGACATATGTCAACATGACAACCAGTACTTTGATATGACTTTACATTTCCAGCGCCAACTTGTCTACAATTCAAATTACACTTTTTTTTTTTGACATGAGCATGAGCCATTCAGTCATGACCAGGTTATTATTATTTTATGTATTTCAATTTGGGATGAGTAAATGAACAAATGAACAATACATGAATAACGTCAGACGTATACACAACAACCACGAACCCGACCGAATACTTCTCGATCCCCGAAAAATCTTTCGGCCGGGCTGGGATTCCAACCCACGCGGCACGCGGTGCAACCGGCACAAGCGCTAGCCTGTACCCACTACACCAACGGGCCGCCCCCAACTTGTCGTCGATATTTGTTGTACGCTTGTTATAAACATTTAAAGAAACTCACCAGTTAAGCGTAAAACTAAAGCGAACAGTCTTTGGTCCCATCGGAATGGCTCCCTCGTCAACTCGGATCCGGGAAGAGGAGAGTTCATGGGTAAATTGAAATCGTCGTGCACACCGTTAACTAAAACGAAAAATACAGCATTGAGAGAAGATTGTCCGTAAAATTATAATCAATGAGAAGAAGCGAAGCAGATTATGCTTTCGCATAGAAATAACGTTATTTCTAGGTTAGATAGAAAGTGACGGCTGTCAAAATTATGTTGTTATTATTTGCATGAGAAGCTTAGCTCTCCCTTGAATTTCCGAAGAACGTTGAAAAAGAGAAACAATGTGGAAATGAATGTGATTCCTAGGTTAGATAGAAGGTGACAGCTGTCAAAATGACACAATTTGAAGTGTCTTTCCGAATAGATTTTAACCATACCTGTGGACAGCTTGCCGCCGTCGGTGATCAGCACGATGACGGCCGTCTCGAGGAAAAACGGACACCTTCCCTGCCCGTAGGTGTCGATTCCGGACGTCATCCTGTTGATGTTCAAGATATCGAAGGCCTGCTTGACGGCGACCCCCATCGTCGTCATGGTGTAGCACTGCAGGTTCTTCAGCTCGTTCATGAACGTCGCCAGGTTCTCCTTCCAGCCTGCAACACACGGTGATAAACGGTGAGCGAAGGAGATTCGTTTGGGGGGGGGCGGCGCACTCGTAACGTATCGTTCCTAAAGACCAGATTAATGTTGTATTTCATTTTTGATACCGTAAGCTTTATACAAAAACAAATGCAACGCAGAAGTATATTGAAATGATTAAACAATTATTTTTGGATCAAAAAATAAAATTACACTGCCCGAGCCTGAATACGCAGAAAGTTTACGTTGCTATCCTTTCAAAACAAAGAAAGTTGCATCATAATAATTAATAATATTGTAAGGCGGTAACAAGTTGAAGTATTGAAAATGAAAATTGTAATGATTAACGTGCTGAAGTTTTGGAAATGAAAAAGTAATCATTTTCACGCATCTATCTTCTCTTGTAATTCGATTGTTTCGATTGGGTTTGACTGGAATATATATATAGATTCTGAGATTAAGGTGCATCAACAATTACTGGGGTGCGTTCAGACAGAGATTCGTACCAAGAACGTTTATCCTACGTTGTAGAAGTGCGCTCTCATTTCATAAGTTTGTGTGCAGAGGCTTAGACTAACCATCCAATGAAACATAACCTTTAAAATATATAATTTTATATATAAATGTTTCTCGTTGCCGCTGTCACAAAAATCCATAACCTCAAACTGATAGTTGACCACTTGTACCCAGAGAGTGCGCTCCAGTCGTTTCGGAACACAACCGAATAGATGATCAGAGTGCAATCCGACTGTTTCCGAACGACGGAGGGATTAACTTTTCAGTCCTGAACGCACCGCAGGTATGTTAAACCATTTACATTTATTTCACTACGGTTTGTTATATCAGTTGTTTACAGAGAAGATAGAATCGTTTTCGGCGCGTCTTCTGCGGGAATTGCATTTGCGTTTTGCGACGGCTTACGGTGAATTAAGGATACGACTTACGACCGGGATGCTTGCTCCTGATAAACAAATACGGATGAAGCCTCGGATCTTGCGCTATATCTAGAAAACGAAACAGCCAAAACAAAAAGAACGAATTAATGTGGAAAAAAAAAACTTGCAAACGCAATTTGAGGGGCTGAAAAAGAGTTACCGCTGAAAAGTTAGGTTAGGTCGTGTTAGTGGAAAGTGAGAGAATAAGCGCGGTGACGGGATAAGGGATTTTCGACCGTCGTTTATTTTTCGATGTGTAAACTGCAGGGGCGGCCGTGAAAATTCTACCAAAGGATGTCTGTTTCTTTAATCATTCACTTCGTATGGAATATATTCAGTAAAACCGAACTAAAATATTTTTGGAAAAAAAGGTCGATTTTCTTTTAAAAATACACACATTTTTGCATAAAAGTCGATTTTCAGTCGTCATTTGTTTTTGAGTAATGACGTCATCCATTTTTTTTTTGTGCACTGAGATTTTAGTTCGGAGGTCCTCCAAGAGAGACAGCACGGTCACAAGTTTTTGTGGCGAGAGTTGTTCGGCAACCTAATCACTCAAGATGTCAAAAAAGTCTAATGTATGAGTAGACGGAGTATACAGGGTATTTCAGAGCTCTGGGAACGGTCAATCACGTGCTTATTTTTCAAAAATCGAAAAATGTTTTCTACAAAAGTTGTGTATAATAGTGAGCTGCACGCCCTGAAAATATTTAAATTTATACAGGGTGTCTCATAACAAAGTTACAGACCAAACTTATGTTTTTTTAAATGGAACACCCTGTATTTTTTGTCCTTTTTCAATAATATGGAGCAAATAAAGGTGAGTTACTTCAATACTCCCTATACCTATTGTTTGCCGTTTTCGAAATATTTGAAGATTTGTTGAAATGCAAGGTCCGGGTGAAATTTTATTTTTGCCCCAGTGATTGACGTTAAACGATTAAAATCATTTCTATTATTTGGTTGAAGGTTCGAACTATAGAGCCAACCATGATTTCATGCAAAAAATTATACAGGGTGATAAAAAAATGCGGTAGAAAAACCCAACTTATAAAGTTGAATAACTTCGTTTTTTCAAATGGCACACCCTGTATTTAGTAACGTAGTCTTAAGTAGAATCCAATTATCTTTCAGATTGTATAAGGGTTCCCTGTTCCTAATCTCAATAGTTTTCTTGTATTCGGCGATTATCATATCAGGAATAATTATTATAATCTGAAAGATAATTGGATTCTACTTGAGAATACGTTACTAAATACAGGGTGTGCCATTTGAAAAAACGAAGTTATTCAACTTTATAAGTTGCATTTTTTTTCATCACCCTGTATAATTTTTTGTATGAAATCATGGTTGGCTCTATAGTTCGAACCTTCAAGCAAATAATAGAAATGATTTTAATCGTTCAACGTCAATCACTGAGGCAAAAATAAAATTTCACCCAGACCTTGCATTTCAACAAATCTTCAAATATTTCGAAAACGGCAAACAATAGGTATAGGGAGTATTGATGTAACTCACCTTTATTTGTTCCATATAATTCAAAAATGACAAAAAATACAGGGTGTCCCATTTAAAAAAAACATAAGTTTGGTCTGTAACTTTCTTATGAGACACCCTGTGTAAATATAAATATTTTTAGGACGTGCAGCTCACTATTATACACAACTTTTGTATAAAACATTTTTCGAAATTTTGAAAAATAAGCGCGTGATTGACCGTTACCAGAGCTCCGAAACACCCTGTATATGAATAAGAAAAAATGTCTCGATTTGTCAGTTTAATTTTAAAATGACAATGCACGTCACGACAGACCAGATTAGTTCATTTGAATTAGATTTAAAAAAATGAATTAATCTCAGACATGACTGCTATGTTTTTTCACTCTCTCAGGCATGGCTATCTCGGCAACAAAATTCAGTGGCTCGCACCTTGCCTTACCCTCATTCATCCTTCTAAAATAGGCCATTCTTACTAGCGTAGAACAATTATAACATAAACATACTAAATTACACAACCGTTGTCCTGGATAAGGTTAGGTTAGTAATCTATAAAAGTTAGTTACCACATGCACAAAAGATTAATTATAAAAATAAAAATTAAAGTAAGTGCACTACCCCTACAATAAGCTACTTGTGGTTGATAAGCATTAATCAGCGTAATGAATAAAATTTTTCGTTGTCAGATTCCATTACAGAAATCTGTAAATTTAAATTCAAATTTTTATGCACCACCAGTACTCGTGTACACAATTCAAGACTAGAACGTACCATGAGGTACGAAAGAGTACGTTTACGTGCCAATATCGATTTACAGGTTACGAACGTTGTGGTTGATAAGCATTAATCAGCGTAATGATTAAAATATTTCGTTGTCAGATTGTATTACAGAAATCTGTAAATTCAAATTCAAATTCAAATTTGTATGTACCACCAGGCCCTCGTGTACACAATTCAAGACTTAAACGTACTGTGGGGTACGAAAGAGTACGTTTTACAGGTTACGAACGAAAATGTGCAAAATTTTCCCTACCCGCTTTGATATTGTTGGGTGTCTCATCGAAGGTGAGCAGCATGTACCTATCGGCCCTGCTGTCGGGGCTCCGCTGCCGGATCTTGACGAAGGTCTCGACGGCGGACTTGGCGACATCTAGTAGGGAGGTGCGGCCGCCGACGTACGTCCTAAAAACAAACACACACAAAATGCACCTCACAGGACACGGACACGCGTAACCTCACTTTTCGCCCATTTCTCGGAGAAAAGAAAAAATCAAACACGACGCACCTCTGGAACATCGAAGCGGACGTATCGATGAGGAACACTATGATGGTCATCCTTTGCCCCCGTGTGGTTAACATATATGTACGAAGATTTCACATTTACGCACGGAGCGCGGCTTATAAATAAACGTCGTCGGGCGTTCGCGGAGTAAACATGGGCCAGCCTTTGACAGCCGAACTGGGCGGCCATTTACGAGACGCGTCTCTTCTTATTATTAATGTCCGCGGTGTATTCGAACTACTGCGGCAGAACCGGCATCGGGCCATCAGCAATTGTAATTAAATTAGTAAAAAAGGTCAATGTACCTCATTTAATGACGAAAGTATAGCTGCGCAAATACGCTGTTGGGATTGGAATAACGGGCGCAGGTTTTACACAAGTCAAAATTCGTAAAAACTCTGTAAACCAGTGACGGCTCGCGGGTTTTTTCTGGTACGGCCGAGTAACAAGAGGTGGTAATACAGATAGGTGCGGTCACGCAGCCAGTCGACCCTACCTATCTGTATTACCACCTCTTGTTCCTCGGCCGTATCAGAAAAAACCCCGCGAACCGTCACTACTGTAAACGACGTAACGTAACGTTGTATTCTAGTTCAATGCTGGTGTTCCACCAAGTTACAACCCGCAACAAAACTAATAACCAATTTCCGGTAACGGAAACGAGAAGCTTGCTATATTTTCGTCCCCGTTACCGCTGGATTTTTAGTTGGTACAACAAAACCTAGAGGGCGCCACTAGACACAATTGTTGCACTGGATTTTTGAAATATAATTTTAACGTGCTAAGTAGAGTACATTCGAATTGCTCACGAACAAAAATTAGTTGGATGTTGTTATAATTTGATCAATTGATCTTTGCGTGTGCGTCATTACTTAAGACTGAGTTTTCTCGCCTTGAACGACATACGCGTACATGTGATTGTGTACAACAAAACCTAGAGGGCGCCACATTGGATTTTTGAAATATAATTTAAACGTGCTTAGTAGAGTACATTCGAATTGCGCACGAACAAAAATTAGTTGGATGTTGTTATAATTTCATCAATGGATCTTTGCGTGTGCGTCATTACAGAAGACCGAGTTTTCTCGCCTTGTACGACATACGTGTACATGTAATTGTGTACAACAAAACCTAGAGGGCGCCACTAGACACAATTGTAGCATTGGATTTTTGAAATGTAATTTTAACGTGCTAAGTAGAGTACATTCGAAATGCGCACGAACGAAAATTAGTTGGATGTTGTTATAATTTCATCAATGGATCTTTGCGTGTGCGTCATTACTTAAGACTGAGTTTTCTCGCCTTGAACGACATACGCGTACATGTGATTGTGTACAACAAAACCTAGAGGGCGCCACATTGGATTTTTGAAATATAATTTAAACGTGCTTAGTAGAGTACATTCGAATTGCGCACGAACGAAAATTAGTTGGATGTTGTTATAATTTAATCAATGGATCTTTGCGTGTGCGTCATTACAAAAGACTGAGTTTTCGCGACTTGGACGACATACGTGTACATGGGATTGTGTCTAATTTAACTTATCGCAGAGAGTTGTTGGTTCGGGTATCTATAACGTGCACGCAAAGATCAATTGATCAAAGTATAGCCAATATAGCGTATACAATAATTGTAAATAAATTAACAATACGTTCCTTTGTATACGTACTATTAGAGCTACGACGCATTCCCTCTACTTCTAAAAATATGTACAAACAACGCCACTCATATTTAAAGCATTAATTCAAGACGTTACACGTTATGTACATAAATTATAATTACTCTAATGATATAAATCGCACTTAATCGAGGACACAAATAATACAACAGCGGTATAAAACCTACTCGCAAATGGACCTACTAATCGGTGACAATCAGGTGACGTCATGTGACAATCAGGTGGTTCAATCGGTTAGTGCACGAGCCGATTGTTGTCGGTCGACTATTTATAGTGTTTCGGCGGAATTGGAGGCGATGATTCATGGGCGCGTCGGAGGTCGTCGTTTCGCGTGCTGACAGTCGGTCTGCGAGCGCGGAAGCGACGAGATGTTCCTTGTCCGCGTACAGTTATCTTGTGCACTTGTTGGTGTCCGGTGCCTTAATATTTATCGAATTCGCTGAGTGAGGATGACGGTGACCTACACCGGAGAGGTGGCCACATGCCGGGGCCTGGGGTGCTTCTTGAAATTGCTGAGGAGGTAAGCCACGCGCTCGTCTTTTGTTTATTTTCATCAAAATTGTTATTACTTATGTAATCAATGGTTGTTGTGTACGCTCCAATTACCAACGGTTTTGGAAATGTGATCTAGTTGTGGTTTACTTGAGAGGATTGTGCCGTCACTAAGAAGCACAACTGTTGCTATAACGATACTGAGTTGGTTGTAACGTGCGAGCCACAAGATTTTTATTTAGAGTTGGCCGTGAGATAAATTAGAAATGTCGTTGAATACTAAAAATTAGGACATTTAGCCTACGGGCTATTGGAACTAATAGGGTTAAATAAAACACACTTTTACTTAGTTAATATCACAAAAAGTGTGTTTTATTTAATTAAAAATGTATCGCGAAGTAAGTGCCGCCAACCTCTATCGGTTAAAAAAGGGTCGGTTGGAGAAAATCAAAAATTGTAAGATGTGTTCATGAATGACACAAATCGTCTCAACTTGATTTTAATTTGACAATTCACGTCATGGAAGACTAGATTAGTTCAATTGAATTAGATTTACAAAAATGAATTAATCTCCTAATTAAAAATGTATCACGAAGTAAGTGCCGCCAACCTCAATCAGTTAAAGAAGGGTTAGTTGGAGAAAATCAAAAATTGTAAGATGCGTTCATGAATAACACAAATCGTCTCAATTTGATTTTAATTTGACAATTCACGTCATGGAAGACTAGATTAGTTCAGTTGAATTAGATTTACAAAAATGAATGAATCTCAGACTTTACTGCTATGTTTCTCTCTCTCTCTCATGCATGGCCATCTCGGCAGCAAAATTCAATGGCTCACACCATAGAATTTAATTGTATTAGATTTTTAGCGGAAACTAATTGGTTAATTAAATAAATTATTTAACGAATACAATTGTTAATCATATAATATCATAATAAGAAGTATAATGATATTGAATTGGTTATAACGTGCGAGCCACAAGATTTTTATTTAGAGTTGGTCGTGAGATAAATTAGAAATGTCGTTGAATATAAAAAATTAGGACATTTAGCCTACGGGTTATTGGAACTATTATCTACAAAAAAAGGGTTAGTTGGAGAAAATCAAAAATTGTAAGATGGGTTCATGTATAACACAAATCGTCTCAATTTGATTTTAATTTGACAGTTCACGTCATGGAAGACTAGATTAGTTCAATTGAATTAGATTTATAAAAATGAATTAATCGCGGACTTTACTGTTTCTCTCTCTTATGCATGGCCATCTCGGCAGCATAATTCAAGGGCTCACACCATAGAATTAAATTGTATTCGATTTTTAGCGGAAACTAATTGGTTAATTAAATAAATTATTTAACGAATACAATTGTTAATCATCCGAAATATAATAATATCGTCCCAGTTGGCTGCAGAAATTGGGGAGGGAAAAAGAATGTAGGAGAGAGAGAGCATGAGGTCGATTGAAGTGTAAATATTGTTGGATATGCCAATAAAGGTCTTATTTTTTGTCCCAGTTGTTGATGTTTCGGTTGATTTTTGAGAATTTTTGGGGAGAAAACCGTAACGGGAATTAACATGAAACTTTGTAGCTTCATTTGACAAACCGAAGAACTTAAAAGCTTTCGGTGAGATTCCGAAAATACTGAAAAATATAGTGGCCCGATGAACTGTTATAAAGAACCGGTTTATTCATCTAAAAAAAAAAAAAAATTCTTGTAGGTTTGAAATTGACTAAAATCGGTATTCTCTATATCAGGGGTCTCCGAACTTTTCCCATCGCGGGCCATATATACAATTCTTAATAATCTAGTGGGCCAAGATATAATCCATTTTGTAACTAATTTCAAAACCTATAACAAAAAATCGTTATAGAATTTTAAAATGTGACATTTGCGGTAAATGTAACGCTTGCCGCGGGCCGGACTCGATGAGGGCTGTAGTTTGGAGACCCCTGCTCTATATTATTATGCTGTAAAATTGGGATTCCAATTGGATGTTGCACTTCCCTTTTTGATCCCAATTTTACCTTAAATACAGCATAATAATATACAGGGTGCCCGGATTTCGTATGGGCAACTTCTGCATTTGAAGAGATAGAGAGATGGTCAAATTAGCAAAAAGGTGCAGGTTCGAGGGCTCTTTAAGAATCTGCCCCCGAATCCCACTTGTCATGGTCCGCTTGTTCGAAATTAAATAAAAACAAAATCTCCTCATTTCTTTCATTCACCGTAACTTCTCTGCTACCCAAGATATCGAGATGCGGCTTGAACCAATTTCCACGACAATTTAAACACTTTATTTGGCACTTCGTAAAACCAATGTTATCTGTGCAAATTTTTAGTAATCTAACAGAAGTTGCCCGTGTTGTCCCTACGAAATCCGGGCACCCTGTATACCAGGCATGTCAAACTCGTTTAACACCAAGGGCCCCATCAAGTATTACACACAAGCCGCGGGCCGCATTACCAAAAAAAAAACTACAATTCAAACCAAACAAAAAATAATTATTTTTACCCTGTATATAATATTTTTTTTAATATTTGATACCAACCTTGCCGGGCCGCAGACAACTTGTAAGCGTGCCGCGTGTTTGACATGCCTGCTGTAGAGAATACCAATTTTAGTCAAAAGTCATTTCTTTTTTTTTATTCGTTTTTACTAACAAAATTTAAAAAGATCCCATTATTTCTTATAAATTACAGTTTATTTCACTAAAAATATTTTATATTATATTATATAATACGTTTATTTTGTTATTGCGAAATTTTAGTTGTATTTTAGTATATTTTAATTCACATTTAGTTTAATTTCAAGAGTATGTAGTATTATACAAAACTTAATTGTAAAATGATGACATTCGTTAAATAAATAAATAAAAATAAAAAAATCGGAGCGACTGGGAGCCAAGAAGAAGATTGTGAAATCGTCTGAAAATTCAATATTCTAAAAGGTAAACGTTTCCCCCTATTAATTTGGTTAAATTCCTGTCGTGTCGTTTACATAGAACGTTCATGTCTGCACGACATGTTTTTGTCCACCAATGATTGATTTGATGATTAGTTGTCCTTCGCTCGAACGAAATTACCTCCTCCTCCTTCTGCCAAGCCTTTTCGACGTATTACTGTATTACACGTTTCAGTCTAATTAAAATTAATAGATAAACGGCGGAGTATCGAAATATTTTACCGTATGTGTATTTAGTTTAATTCTGTGCATATCTACCAACGGCGGCTCGTGGATGTTCGGCGGTGAGGCAACGGAAGAAAATTTGACCGTACAAGCAACAGAATATTTGCGTCCTCTATTAACCACTTCGCGCCCATGTAGTTTAATTGGGCTATATAATATAGCTATAATAATATAATCCTGAAAAATCACTTTTTTCGCATCTTATTAAATAAATATAAACGTCGTTAAATCGTTTTTGATTGAGAAAGTCGTCCATTATTCGGCCGAATCATTTTCTCCACAGGTGACATCCAATCAAATGATAATAATTTCATTGCCCAACAGGTGACGTCCAATCAAATGATAGCGATTTCATTGCCCAACAGGTGACGTCCAATCAAATGATAGCAGTTTCATTACCCAACAGTTTAGTTGTTACTATGGTTACGATTCGTTTTTTGTCAGCGAACTGCCGCAATTTCCAAATAGAAAAATTATTCGTTATAATTGAATACAAACAGAAAAATCTTTAGGTAATTATTTAATATGATGCGAAAAAGTATAGTATTAAACTCGTGAACAAGTAGGCTATTGCCACTCGGGTGAATTGCAAACTTCACCCTCGTGGCAATGGCCAACTTTCTCACTCGTTTAATAATATACTATTTTCTTATTGTTACCTTTTTCTACGACATATTATTCCACTGTCACAGATTTACTCATTTATGCAAAGAAATATGGAAAAAATATTCCATAGATGGCGCTGAAGGTGTAATTTTTTTTTTGTAAAATATTTTTGTTTTCATTTTTTTGTTTGTCTGTCACCTGGGCATGAAGAGGTTAAAGTAAGTAGTGGAGCACGAGCGGCATCTTTATCTTTGCCTCACCTACGGAAATCCACAAGCCGCTGCTGATTTCTACCAATAGATAATAGTTTTATACAATAGTTATTTTTTTACCAAGTATGAAAAGTGCTGGTTTACCGCGTTATATGCAGATCGGCAAGAACATAAGATGGATAGACTATTTTTTGTACGGACGTTGAAAAAAATCCATATCTTTCACAAACGGGAGAGAAAGTCGAGTTCTCAAGATCTCGGCTGTCGAAATCGTGAGAGATATAACATTTTTTCAGAAAAGCGAGAGAAAGTCGATTTCTCGGCACTCAAAATCGTGAGAGAAGTAATCATTTCTCTCCCTAGGAAGGGAAGTGATTATTTCTCTTCCTATGAATTTCATTATTTATTTTAACTGTCACGTCTGACAGAATTTTTTTGTAGGTTGGGTTTTAGGAACGAACATTTTATTATATAAGTAATTGTGGAGGCTTTCACTTCGTGATACATTTTGAATAATTCAAATAAAACGAATAACTTTGTTGGTATCACTTTATTAACTTGGAGTACCGTGGACAAAAAAAATGTCACCCCTAATTTGTCATGTGTCCATTATTTCTTATTTTTTAGTGTTGTGAATGTGACTTATGTAACCTTAATATTTGACAGTGACAGTAATAATTAGCTTAATAAGTTTGTGGAGATAGGATTCTTCGAATCGTGCATTTCGTGGCCGATATACTTTCGTTGTTCCATTATAGGATGATTGAAACGTTTTTTACCTGAAAATATCACTTTACTCCAAAAGTCTTCTTGCCTCGGAAGATATTCCAGTGCAAAACCAATTCTGCAATAGAGGTTTTCTGGCTGCGGCATGATAAGATAACGCACTTAACTTTAGACGTCTGCAAGCTGTTCGGGAGCTTCCAGGAAAATTTGTTATGAATTTGTAGCATTTTCAAACGGATTTTCTATTAAATAGTTTATAACAGCATCATTTTCTTCATTATTTGAAACTTTTTGGCGGCCCAAACCTTTAATCCCCTCCAATCGCCTTTCATTCCTCCACATTTTTGAATTTTTTTTTTACCTACATCATTGATATATTTGCCACATTTGACCAGCATAGCAATTTGTGCTTTCTGTGCGTTACTCAAGTGTGGCATATTCAATTTATGTTCATATATCTATATGATTAACACGTATCTGACAAGACTGACATTTGCCGGTTTGTCAAATGAAAAGTCATATTTACATTAATAAAATTAGGGGTGTCATTTTTTTTGTCCACGGTGGTATAGTAACTACTCCAAGTTAATAAAGTGATACCAACAAAGTTATTCGTTTTATTTGAACATTTTATCCCTAAAATATCCCGTTTGTGAAAAAATACGGGGCAGGCGCGCATCCAGAAATTTGGCTTGGGGGCTCACACATATAATTTGGCTTGGGGGGCTCGCACATACTACCGTGGACAAAAAAAATGACACCCCTAATTTTATTAATGTAAATATGACTTTTCATTTGACAAACTGGCAAATGTCAATCTTGTCAGATATGTGTTAATCATATAGATATATGAACATAAATTGAATATGCCAAACTTAAGTAGCACACAGAAAGCACAAATTGCTATGTAGGTCAAATGTGGCAAATATATCAATGATGTAGCAGCTGAATTTAATGTAAGTAGACGTACAGTGCTAAAATTTCAAAAATGTGGAGGAATTAAAGGCGATTGAAGCAGATTAAAGGTTTGGGCCGCCAAAAAGTTTCAAATAATGAAGAAAATTATGCTGTTATAAACTATTTAATAGAAAATCCGTTTGAAAATGCAACAAATGCCGCATTCATAACAAATTTTCCTGGAAGTTCCCGAACAGCTTGCAGACGTCTAAAGTTAAGTGCGTTATCTTGTCATGCCGCAGCCAGAAAACCTCTATTGACTCAAATTAATAAGGACAGCAGAATTGGTTTTGCACTGGAATATCTTCCGAGGCAACAAGACTTTTGGAGTAAAGTGATATTTTCAGATAAAAAACATTTCAATCATCCTATAATGGAAGAACGAAAGTATATCGGCCACGAAATGCACAAATCGAAGAATCCTATCTCCACCTACTTATTAAGCTAATTATTACTGTCACTGTCAAATATTAAGGTTACATAAGTCAAATTCACAACACTAAAAAATAAGAAATAATAGACACATGATAAATTAGGGGTGACATTTTTTTTGTCCACGGTAGTATAATAACATTCATAAACATATGTGTAAACTGAAAATCCGTGAATATGACATTAAATAAAAATGCAATATAGCAATGGCATTACAATTAATAAAAATTCCTATGAATTTCCTTAAAATTTGAAAAGTTGGCAATTAGTGTAACAACAGGTTTCCCGTATAAGAACAAAATTGGTTCTAGAATCTTCAACTTTAACGAGAAAGCATGAATCGCGTTCTTGTTTGAAAACTACTCGCTTGTTATTATCGTCATCACTACTCGGAAAAGATCCGAGGAAATGTCAGCACGTCCAGAAATACATTTAGTACGTTATGATTCACCGATGACAAAAAAAAGACAATTCGAAATAGATTCCGTGACTGATTTATAGACACTCATCCGTAATCAATTCTTTTTTTGATAGGATGAACTAATTGTCGGTCGTTGGTGCCAAATCTATTTTAATCGAATTAATATCAAGGCCACACAAATGCTATAATACGTCATGCCTGAGATTAATTCTTTTTTTTTTAACCCTTTCGGTACGGGCATATCTGGCAATATCACACCCGACGGACGTAAAAAATGTCCATTTTTCAAACATCGATTTCTAGTGTTGGATTTTGCTCCGAAACTAAAAACACATGTTTCTGTCTTTGAATAATAATAACGACTCATCAATAACTAATTTTTGAAACGGATAAAAATGCATATAAAATATTCCTAGAGAATATTCCTATTCCTTTTTTAAAATCATGCATGCCCTTTCATGATTCTAAAAAAGTACTGAGTAGACGAAACACAAACCAATATAAAATAGCTTACACAAATATACTGTATTCAACCAACAGTAACATTTAAAAAAAAACGCATATTCAACATATCTGCAGCATCAATGATGAGTGTTATTCGGATATAAAAACAAGTAAATTCATCAGAATGCTTATTGATGCTACCCGGCTGTCGCAGAAGTTACGTTTAAACGCTTATTGATGTGAGCCGTCCTGAAAGGGTTAATCTAATTCAATCTTTGACTATATACTTATGGACTGCTAGCGCCACTTTATGTGTGTCTCCAAGCAACGGTGGCGTGGCGGGACCCTAAATGGTTGCGGTATGGTACTAAATTGGTAGCTATTTTGTGTCTATGACATATGACTCTATGAGCTCGCATTGCATATTGTGATACCCTGCAATTTACTCACATCTTTCAATATACAAACATTTATATTGTTAAATATTCACACTATGTCAAAATATTGCTGCAGTACATCCACGTATATGTGCCAACGTGGTTATAATACTCGTCACCCGATCTACATGTCAGTTGACTTTTGACTTATATCCTAAAATTCTGTATTAGATTTCCATCAAATCCGGAACTTCGCAAATTATGGGTTGATGCTTTGCTTGTAAAGAACAGGCAGGAAAGTGGATCCGAGTTGCCGAAATATGCTCGCATTTGCTTTCTTCACGTTGCTGATGAATACATCGAGAAATATTTTTTTTTGCTTTCCGGTTTTTAAATTACGCTCCACTTTCGGCTCCGGGGCGGGACTTATATCGGGCTCCAGCTCGTGGACAACTTTTGGTGCAGTGATCATATGGGAAATGGAGGGGGAATAGCAGCCCATATGTATATAGTCAAAGGCTTTTAGGCCCACTTGCACCATTTTTTCGTTAAGTCTAACTTTGTAAAGTAGTAGTTATATTTAAAGTCATGCTTAAACGGAAGCGTCATGCACAATATGAATGAATACAATTGCTTTAGTAAGCAAGCTTAAAGTGTTGCAACATCGCAAAATCTTGCGATTTTCACTTTTTAACGTTGGCGACAAAGGTGTCCTTTCATGTCCTTTTCTCAGCTGATTTTGACATAAAGTGCGTGCGTGTCTTTCTACGCGAACAGCGTTGATGTGCGAACAGAGAAATAGTGAAACTCGCCATATTTATTAAAAATTCAATGCTTAATTAAATATTTTTGAAGGCTAATGCGCGCGTAAAAAAGAGGTTATCATTGTTAGCCAGTCTTTTGAAAGTCAGGCCAAGTAACTTAACACAGTTTATTTGCGGACACCGAAAGAACGACAATTCGTCCAAATCATGATGATGATCAACTCTGTTCCAAACTAGTTGCCCGGGATAACCGAAATTAATCATTTCCATGAGGTCTAAATCGTCTTCAAAAATATCGTCCACTCCCATGTTTAATTCTTCAAGTGCCATTTTAAATATACTAGGAGTCTTGTTATTGAAAATAATTTATTGTGCATAAATATCTGTCACAGGGGACCACCGACGGAACGAATTGAATGTTTGCAGACTTAAATTTTAAGCGGTCCATTACGACGACTTATTTAAAGTCTTGCTTAAGGTGTGCTTAAAGTATGGTGCAAGCAAAATACGCACTTAAATGTTAAGAATGCTTTAAGCATAGCTTAATTACAATGGTGCAAGTGGGCCTTAGAAATCCAATTAAATCGCGTTTGTAATTACGGCCGCATCAGCGCCACCTACCGGACGATGGCTGAACTGCTAAGTGCATATTGCTTTTAGCGCCAAAAGTCCCGAACTTTATATCTATATATAATATATATTTTTTCGCCTGCTTCTACCGAAACCATTTATTTCGGCCATAAAAATCGGGCCGAAACTACGATTTAGCGTATCTAGGGCCGAAAAAATAATATGCAGAATCTAGACAACCTTCCGCGGAATTTGGCTTTGCAAAAATCTGACAGTGACAGTTCAATGGTGCGCGATATAAAATTTCCTGAAACACTGTTTTTACTTAAGGCAGGCGAAAAAATATCGAGTGTAACTCATGCCGAAATGCTTTAGCAACCCTTCACTTTTAGTAACACGAGCGAGCGAAGCGGCGGATTGCTAAAGGCTATTTTCGGCCCTTGATACACTATATACTGTTAGAAATCCAATTAAATCACGTTTGTAATTACGGCCGCATCAGCGCCACCTACCGGACAATGGATGAACTGCTAAGTGCATATTGCTTTTAGCGCTAAAACTCCCGAACTTTATACCTATATTTAATGTATATTTTATATGATAATAATTTAAGTGCATGTGCATTTTATTTATTTTGACGTTACTTGTTTGAAAAACTATCTTTAAAACAAGTAACCTCAAAAACCACAAGACGTCAAAATAGACAAAATTCTTATGTACTGCACACAGACAGCCAACACAGTATTACTTGAATATTATCCTTATTTTCAGAAAATATGCTGCCAACTATTTTCGACTTTCTGATCTCACTGTATTGCGTAATGCTTAAGAAAAATCGTTTATATGAATATCGATTAACATTGATACTAGGAAACAAACGGCTTTATGTAAATAAATTTGAGACAACGTCACTTGCATTTACATTAAGTAATTATGTAATTTGTAGAAATTTGTAGAAATGCTAATGTAATCTACAGTTAAATCCCAGAAACCGATTAACAGAAAACCAATATTTGTTCGCTTTGTGCACGACAAATATTTACCGAGAATCTCGTCTAACGGTATTACCGTGTTTGTCATTCTATCCGCATTTTCTGGTTATCTGGACTATTTTTGGGGATTAGCTGCTGCTGGCTGGCGCCAAGGCCACGGCGATAATTGCCCTCGAATTTTTCACTCTTTCACAATTGAAATACAATTATCGTTATTTGAACGCAATGACGTAAGTTTTGCCATTACCGGGTAATCGATGTGTTGCGAATTTTGGAAACTTTAAAGGACGCGCAGTTTGGGGATTTGGGGAAAGTTATAACGTATAATGCCCATGATGAAATTTGCCATTTTTTTCATTATTATACGAGTAGATTAGAAATTATTTTTGGCCCTAGATTTGTCTTCTGTTCTTCTCTGGGTCCGTTCTTGTTTGATTTTTGGTAAAATTGAAATTATTTAATCCCGTTCGCTATAAAGCCGACGAATCAACGGTCTGGTGATTTGCCATGTTATGTAAATACGAGGAATAAACAATAAATAAATAAGAAGTTTAGACACTAAACCAAACTATGTCGTGTTTATTTGTGCGTAATTATTCCTTTAGAATTAACCAGAATTGTCACATTCTAATATCCAAAACATTAGAATAAACAGGATTACTAATTATAATACACCTCTCATGGTTACTACCATACGTTAATTAGTCTATTGGCAAATGAAATAATTAACAAGTTGATGGCATACAAATCTGACCTTCTAGATTTACCAACGAGATAATTAAATTTTTACATTCCTTCACGACTTCATTGACCATTTTACTGTCTTAATTAATTAATTCGGATTCAAATCGTACATTTCATATGTCCCATGAATGGCACCGCGAATTGCGCAATAAAAATGCCACCATTGTTCTTTAATTATTCAAGATAAGCGTATTTCGTTCCCATTCATCAATCTAGAGCAGTGTTTCTCAACATTTTAAAATATTTTTAAATTTACCATAAATGATCATTTTTTTGCCTTGTAGACAAAGTCCATATGGCCGGCACAAGACGGTTAGGAAATGATAAAATAAGAAACAAAAGGCAGAAAGTCTATTGCCGTACAAACGTAAAAATAAGTAAATAATATTGTTTTCTCTTTAAGAAACAGATATTACAACAGCTGGAAAACCTCAGGTCAACAACTAGTTGTAAAAAAATATATAAATGTTTTTGCTAATTTTGAATTTTTCTTTTTTTTTTTTATTATAGCCTTGACAACTAGGTCATCTGCCACAACCCTTTGTTTGTGTAATATTGAAGATAATTTTGAATTTATTTTACTATTTTTTCAAAATAATTTGTTACCCCGTTACGAAGTTTTTATATACAAACTCTCGTTTGGCATCTAAGAATTGGAAAATGGGATAAAATGCGAAACAACAAACATGTCAAAATGTGGCGAATTTGGTGCTGATTTAAAAACTGATATTTACGTGGAATCGCCGCAAAACGTCAAAATTGCACGTTTTCAAAGTTGTGATTTTGATTTTTGAAATTGCACAACTGCCGAACGCGTTGTCCGATTTTAATGGTTCAAATGTCAAAAAATGGAGAATGTAGTGTACTTTTAAAATGAATTACAAAATTTTCTCGTAAAATTGACACAAAAACAAAAAATTGCACTTTTTTAAATTTCGAAGTTGATTTTTGGAATTGTACAACTGCCTAACGCATTGTCCGATTTTGATGATTCAAATGTCAAAATATGGAGAATTTAGTGTACTTTTAAAGCGGATTACAAAATTTTCTCGTGAAATTGACACAAAAACAAATAATTGCACTTTTTTTAGAGTTCGATGATTTTAAAATCGCGATTTTGATTTTTAAAATGGATCACAAAATGTTCTCGTCAAATTGACACAAAAACAAAAAACTGCACTTTTTTTAGAGTTCGAATATTTTACAACCGAGATTTTGATTTTTGAAATTTCACAACTGCCGAACGCGTTGTCCGATTTTGATGATTCAACTATTAAAATATGGAGAATTCAGTGTACTTTCAAAATGGATTACAAAATTTTCTCGTGAAATTGACACAAAAACAAAAAAATTCACTTTTTTTAGAGTTCGAAGATTTTAAAACCGAAATTTTAATATTTTAAATTGCACCACTTCAGAACGCGTTGTCCGATTTTGATTATTCTAACGTGAATATGTGGACAATTTAGTGTACTTTCAAAACGGATTACAAAATTTTCTCGTGAAATTGACACGAAAACAAAAAATTGCACTTTTTTTAGAGTTCAAAGATTTTAAAATCGAGATTTTAATTTTTGAAATTTCACAACTGCCGAACGCGTTGTCCGATTTTGATGATTCAAATGTCAAAATATGGAGAATTTAGTGCACTTTTGAAATGGATTGCAAAATTTTCTCGTGAAATTCACACAAAAACAAAAAAATGCACTTTTTTAAATTTCGGAGATTTTAAAATCGAGATTGTAACTTTTTAAATTGCACAACTTCAGAACGCGTTGTCCGAATTTTATGATTCTAAAGTAAAAATGAGGCGAATTTAGTGTACTTTTAAAACGTATTACACAATTGTATCGTGAAATTGACACAAAAACGAAAAAAAATCACTTTTTTAAATTTCGATGATTTAAAATTGTGATTTTGATTTTTGAAATTGCACAACTGCCGAACGCGTTGTCTGATTTTGATGATTCAAATGTCAAAATATGGAGAATTTAGTGTACTTTTAAAATAGATTACATAATTTTCTCGTGAAATTGACACTAAAGCAAAAAATTGCACTTTTTTTTAATTTCGAAGATTTAAAATTGCGATTTTGATTTTTGAAATTGCACAACTGCCGAACGCGTTGTCCGATTTTGATGATTCAAACGTAAAAATGTGGCGAATTTAGTTTACTTTTAAAACGGATTACACAATTTTCTCGTAAAATTGACACAAAAACAAAAAATTGCACTTTTTTTAATTTCGAAGATTTAAAATTGCGATTTTGATTTTTGAAATTGCACAACTGCCGAACGCGTTGTCCGATTTTTATGATTCTAACGTTAAAATGAGGCGAATTTAATGTACTTTCAAAACGGATTACAAAATGTTTTCGTGAAATTGACACAAAAGCAAAAAATTGCACTTTTTTAAATTTCAAAGATTTAAAATTGCGATTTTGATTTTTGAAATTGCACAACTTCCGAACGCATTGTCCGATTTTGATGATTCAAATGTCAAAATATGGAGAATTTAGTGCACTCTTTAAATGGATTACAAAATTTTCTCGTGAAATGCACACAAAAGCAAAAAATGGCACTTTTTTAATCAATTTCGAAGATTTAAAATTGCGATTTTGACTTTTGGAATTGAACAACTGCTGAACGCGTTGTCCGATTTTGATGATTTAAATGTTCATATATGGATAATTTTGTGTACTTCTTAAACTGATTACAAAATTTTTTCGTGAAATTAACAAAACAAACAAAAATTCTACTTTTTTCAAATTCGGTATTTTGATTTTTTAAATTGCGTTATTGGATTTTAACGATTCAAACGTTAAAATACGGCAAATCGAGTGTAATGTTAAAACTGATTACGAAATTTTCTCGGCGAATCCATAAATAATTAATTAAATTAAAATTAATTTAAAAAAAATTCGAACGAAGATTTGTAATCGTAAAACTTGAGTTTGTAGTTATTTTATGATACCGCTGAAGTGTAAATTATGTCACCAATTAACATACTTCCACGCCCTATGGAATGAATATTTTCCTATGTAAATCGATGAGCTCAGCGTTTCTGAAAAACCGTCGCTTTCCGTTAAAACAAAAACACCGACGCAATTTTCACGGTGGTGTAGTAGTGAATTGCGGAAATTTTGACTTTTTAACGAGATGTAATAGTGACGATTGCGTAATTCGCAAGGTCAAAATAGTTACGGTCTCAATTGTTGGAACCTTGGCGTGATTGGCTCTTTGTAAGTGTATTTATTTATTTACCGATAAACGGGAAATCCATATTTACAATAATAAAACACATACCTTAAACTAATCTAATTTCAAACTAATATTGATTAAATTAAATTACAGTGTGCAAACTTTGGAATTGTATAATAGTATTTACATTATTTGTATATAAATAATAGAGAAGATTCTCTGTATATAGCCGAATCAAAAGTGTGAACATGCCTCCGATAGGGATCGAAATAATTGTATTGTAGATATTTTAATAAGAATAAAGATTGATTTATTGTTATTATTATTATTATTATTTAGCGTGCAGAAAACGATGTTTGAAGTTTAAACATGGCACATCCGTAATAACTGAACTGAAGTTGCTGATGCGACATACCTCATTTATCTCACAGCCAACTCCGAAACAAAATTCTGTGGTTCACTCGATATAATTTGTGTTATACAAATTTTAAGTTAGGCAACTTAATGTTCACACGTATCCACTTTGACGTTACTGTCTTTAGAGCGGCACGCAGTCACCTATTTAAAATCACCCCATTACATTTAATAAAATACCACTACACGTTTTTATTACTAAAATTCATTTCAGTAACTTATATTTCGGAGCAAATTAGGTGTTTTGATACATGAACCTGTTTTTAATTACCATTAATGAATTATTTACGATAACATAATCATAATTATATTTTCCATTCGTGCCGTTAAATAGTCAACTGGACAAATTTGTGGCCATTATGTGGGAACGAAACTCGTTGTAAGCACCTGACTGACATTGATTTTATTCGGCCTTGGCAGGTGCGTTCACCCAAAATATAAAATTATTTTGCAATTAATTTTACACGCACCACTTCCTGACACACACGCACGCCCCAGAAATCGTTATTTCACATTTCATTATATAAAAAGTATAAATGTTGGGTTTGAAAGGCGAACGTTTAACGCTTAAACTATCGCCCCTCATTTTATTTATATTTAACGCTTACTATAAATAAATAAACTGCGACGACGAATCGATAAATAAAATATTCGATTTTTTTGCGTTTACCATAACCATTATGCAGTTTTATCAGTGACGGTTCGCGTTTTTTTTTGTGCAGCAGAGGTGGCAATTCTGATGGGTAGGGTCGCTTACAGAGATCTGTATCAGGGGTATGACAAGAGATATGGCAAACAAGGACGGGTGTGAAGTTAGCAACAGATCCAATAGTCGCAGAAATCTACATTTCGCGATATAAATCTCGATTTTTGAAAAAGTGTGCAATCAGCCATAACTAAATAAAAATTCTTATTCTTATCGCTAATAAAGGTACTTTCATAATCAAAAGTCAAAAAAGCGTTACGGGCACTCCTTCAACCCAGAAAAAAATAATTTCTCCAAAGTCGCAGAAATCTACATTTCGCGATGTAAATCTCGATTTTTGAAAAAGTTTGCAATCAGCCATAACTAAATAAAAATTCTTATTCTTATCACTAATAAAGGTACTTTCATAATCAAAAGTCAAAAAAACGTTAAGGGCACTCCTTCAACCCAGAAAAAAATTAATTCTCCAAAGTCGCCGAAATCCACAATTCGCGATATAAATTTCGATTTTTGAAAAAGTTTGCAATCAGCCATAACTAAATAAAAATTCTTATTCTTATCACTAATAGAGGTACTTTCATAATCAAAAGTCAAAAAAACGTTACGGATGCGTAACGGTTGTGTGCTAGTTCACGCCGCTATTCACAGATGGCGCTTAACGATTCCAATTTATCAACATGCCTTGTCGCTTCCTCTTATTCCCTGATCTGTATTACCACCTCAAAACGCGAGCCGTCACTGAATTTTACAGTTAATAAAGGTATGTGTTCTGTGGTTAATCCATTCATATTTGGTTACTATTATTAGAAAGCAATGAATGCTAACAATGCAATCGTTAATTGCGAATTGTATTACAACCAAGGTTACACGTAATAAGTATCATTTGTTGCCGTTTCTCCATTCTACTTTCTTATAGTTGTAAATGGTACCATTTTTTTTAATTGCACCAATTTATCCTTTTCTCGCAATTGGATCAATTTTTTTCTTTAATAATCCTATTCAAAATTTTGGCGATCCGTCAAAACGTCCATTTGCATTTTTTTGTATTTTCTACTATTTTACTAATATTTTCGTTTTGTTTCCTTTTTCAGATGGAGGGGCAGTATTTACAAACTGGTCTGGCTGGACCTGATCGTATTTTTAATAATTTATTATGGTTTAAATTTAGTGTACAGATTTTTATTAGATGATTTTCATAAAAGGTAACTTTGCACGATCGAGACGAATCGACAAATTTATACAAACGTGAAATTTTCTAGAATATTCGAAAATGTAGTTAAATATTGTAAGGAATACAGTGATCTGATACCGCTATCGTTCGTCCTGGGCTTCTACGTTTCCATAGTGATGACGAGATGGTGGAACCAGTACATAACCATCCCGTTTCCGGATCCCTTGGCGGTTTTCGTTAGTGCGACCGTGCATGGACAAGTAAGTATTTTATAATTCGAAATTTCTATGCGACAATATTTATTTTCTTCGTACAGGAAAACTTGATTTAGATTGGTTATTATTTATCAACCCAGATATGCCTACAGTTCTATATGTTTAAAGTTCCTCTTAAAATTGTACCAAGAATATCGTCAGCGCCATCTATCGTTTTTATTACCAATAAGTACGATCAGTGAGTTATTCAATGGGCGCGTTCGTCAGAATTTTCAACTGTCAACGTGTTTATTTTGATTTACGCTGAATGGACAAAGAGTAACGAGAGCATTTTTCACACGCAGGACGAGAGGGGCCGCGTGATGAGGCGGACGATAATGCGGTACGTGTGCCTTTGCGTGACGATGATGTTCACGATGATTTCACCGCGGGTGAAGAAACGCTTTCCGACGTTGGATCACTTCGTGGAGGCGGGCTTGCTGCAGGTCAGCGAGAAGAACATCATCGCCGACCTGGACAGGAAGTTCCCGAACTACTCGAAACATTGGTAAGGATAATAATAATAATTCATTCATGTTAATACGCGCAGAGCATTAAGGATAAAGAGGGACAGTTCAATGTTAACTTTTGGAAACGCCATCAGCGCCGCCTGCGAGTCATCTGGCCAAACACATCGAGCCGGCGGGAAATTTAAAATTGCGACTTTACAATTGATTTTTGCAAGTGTTTCGAACTTTTTGGTTCTCATCAGTGCGACGCATCCAAATAGAAGCGGAAATCGCAGACGCTTGCTTTATAAAGAGCTTAGACTTAATCAAACGCTCTAAATGATGTTGAAGGGAATTCCCTTGAAATTTTTTCCAAACGAATTATTTTTGGGGCAGATGTTAAATCTTGAAGGGGCCGTTTTAAAAAAGATTTTGCAGGAAGTGTACTGGAAGAAGTACTACAAGAAGGTATATTAAAAATTGTCGGAATTGCATTCCAATTTAAATATTTTCAATATCGTCTGCGCCATCTATGATTTATCGAATCCAATAAGTGCGTTCAGTGGATTTTTCATTGACATTTGACAGGAAGCAAAAAATAACCTTAAAATTATATCCAGAATATCGTCTGCGCCATCTATGATTTATCGAATCCAATAAGTACGTTCAGTGGATTTTTCATTAACATTTGACAGGAAGCATAAAATAACCTTAAAATTATATCTAGAATATCGTCAGCGCCATCTATGATTTATCGAATCCAATAAGTACGTTCAGTGGATTTTTCATTGACATTTGACAGGAAGCAAAAAATAACCTTAAAATTATATCTAGAATATCGTCAGCGCCATCTATGATTTATCGAATCCAATAAGTACGTTCAGTGGATTTTTCATTGACATTTGACAGGAAGCAAAAAATAACCTTAAAATTATATCTAGAATATCGTCAGCGCCATCTATGATTCATCGAATCCAATAAGTACGTTCAGTGGATTTTTCATTGACATTTGACAGGAAGCAAAAAATAACCTTAAAATTATATCTAGAATATCGTCAGCGCCATCTATGATTCATCGAATCCAATAAGTACGTTCAGTGGATTTTTCATTGACATTTGACAGGAAGCAAAAAATTATATCTAGAATATCGTCAGCGCCATCTATGATTTATCGAATCCAATAAGTACGTTCAGTGGATTTTTCATTGACATTTGACAGGAAGCAAAAAATAACCTTAAAATTATATCTAGAACATCACCAGTGGGGGTTAAACGCCAGTTCGTGCAATAAAGAATCACTTTATGCATGCGTACCTTAAATAACTATTAATTTAATCGAGTATCTTCATTTAATCCCCTTTATTTTACGAAGTTAACAACAATTTCGGCTATTTTTATAATTCCATCAATGTATTTTTAGAGCGCCATCTTTCCTACACGCACGTGTTCACAGGAATAATGACGTCTGGCACACCGACAGCGAAAATGATTGCTCTCTCTTGCTTTCAGGTTGCCCATCGTGTGGGCGGCGAGTATAATTACGAGGGCCCGAAAAGAAGGCAGGATCCGGGATGATTTCGCCGTCAAGACGATGCTGGACGAACTGAATAAATTCAGGGGGAAGTGCGGCCTATTGCTCAGCTACGATACTATTAGCATTCCATTAGTATACACGCAGGTAATTAAACACCGATGAATTAAAAATGCTATTTACAGCTACGAAAAGTTTTCATCGCTTTAAATAATAATCTTTCTTATTTGTTTATATTAGTTATTTTTATTTATTTATTTATGGTGTTATTCTGAACAAAAATGTTAGCGTTAACAGCGGTGTTATTTTCTAACATCGATAGATGTTATGAATATACTATTCTGTACACTGTCTGTCAACTAACATCGATGTAAATTAACATTTTCGATGTTAAACAACACTTGTCAAAACGGTCGACATTACGAGATTGTTAATGTTTATATTTTGAGGTTATTTCGTAGTTTGTGTTTTTCTTCAACAAAAAACTCAAATAGATAGTAGTATTCCAATATTTATGTGCATGCTTTATAAAACACTCATTTTCTTTCTAAAAATATCCTCAAAAACGTATTATTAATCATCTACTATAATATACATGAAGATGGTCGCTCTGTAGACATTGCACTGTTGCCAATTTGTGTACATCGGGCTGTTCAGAATACAGTTTTTAACAGCGCTGTTTAATTTCACATAACATTGCAATGTTAATAACATTTGTTCAGAATAACACCATTAATGATTGTCATCATTTTACAATTATATTATACAGTGAGATCAGAAAGTCGAAAATAGTTGGCAGGACATTTTCTAAAAATAGGGATAATAATTCAAGTAATATTATGTTGGCTGTCTGGAATTATCCAATTTATTTTGTTCTTGTGGTTTTTTTATGTTACTTGTTTTGATTAAAACTTTGCAATAACAAAATAAAACGTAAATATTATAAAGGTTGAGTTTTTTTTTCTCGATGTTCTCTATGGAGATCTCGGAAACTATAAGAGATAGAGAAACGGTTAAATGGGCAAAAAAGTGCAGTTCTGCGAGCCCAATAAAGTAACACTATCAAAGTTTTCAAAAAAGTGAAGGGTAACTAGATATTTTGAAAAATGTAAAAATTGTCAATTTTTTCAAATCGATATATCTCGGTTATTATGACAGATAGAAAAAAACTGTAACGGACAAAATTGTAGATAATTTTACGCAGCTTAATAAAATAAATTCAGAAAATTTTTAACGCCGTTATTTTCCGAGATACGACGCAAACTTACATTTTTTTAAATGGAAACCATAGTTGGCTATGACCTCATTCGAAAGACTATTTTTTTATCTTTAATCCGATATGACATATGACATCGTTATTTCTAAAAATAAGTGAGTTACAGTCATTTTTAAGTTTTATTATAAATCAAAAAATAGTTAGCCATGAAAAAGGTGAAAGTAAAACAATTGCAGTTGTTTATAACAACAGTAAGATATTGTAAATATTATTTTTATAGAGATAAACAAAGTTGACAAAAAACAACATAAAGTATTATAATCTTTTAATTATCAAAATAATAACTAACTAATCGATCGTTTGCAGACGGTGACCCTGGCGGTTTACAGTTACTTTATGACCACGCTGATGGGACACCAGTGGGTGGAGAACAGCCAGTACAAATTCGATCTCTACCTGCCCGTCTTCACGCTGCTCCAGTTCTTCTTCTACATGGGCTGGCTGAAGGTGGCCGAGTCGCTCATCAACCCGTTCGGTGACGACGACGACGATTTCGAGATCAATTGGATGATCGACAGGAATTTACAGGTATGATTACAAATTTAGTCCCCGCGATCTTTACAATCCTCAAGCTTCGCCTGCCCTTTGAATAATAATGAGTGAGTCACAGAATTTCGTTGCCGAGTTGGCCATGCCCGAGAGAGAGAAACATAGCAGTCATGTCTGAGATTAATTAATTTTTTAAAATCTAATTCAATTGAACTAATCTAGTCTCATGACGTAACAGGTAGGCTGAAAAGTTCGTAGGCTAACACAGTAAAACAAATTTTTTTTTTGCAAAATTCTATTTTATTATTCAACATAGTTGCCTTCGAGGGCGATACAACGATTATAGCGGTCATGTCATTTGTTGATACCATTTTTAAAATACAAATTCTCTTTAGCCTCAAAATAAGCCTCAGTTGCAGCGATAGTTTCTTCATTAGTGCTGAATTTTTTTCCAGTGAGCATCCTTTTGAGGTCTGCAAACAGGAAAAAGTCACTGGGGGCCAGATCTGGAGAATACGGTGGATGAGGAAGCAATTCGTAATTTAATTCATGCAATTTTGCCATCGTTTTCATTGATTTATGACACGGTGCATTATCCTGATGAAACAAAACTTTTTTTTTTTTAAATGGGGCCTTTTTTTTGTGATTTCATCCTTCAACCGCTCCAATAAGGTTATATACTAATCACTGTTGATGGTCTGGCCCTTTTCAAGGTAATCAATGAATATTATACCTTGCGCATCCCAGAATACTGATGCCATAACCTTGCCAACCAACTTTTGCGTCTTTCCACGCTTTGGATTCGGTTCATCGCGTGCTGTCCACTCGGCTGACTGTCAATTGGACTCTGGAGTGTAGTGAAGGAGCCACGTTTCATCCATTGTCACATATCGACGGAAAAATTCGTTTTTATTACGGTTGAATATCGTTAAACATTCCTCTGAATCATCGACACGTTGCTGTTTTTGATCGATTGTGAGCTCGCGCGGCACCCACTTTGCACAGAGCTTTCGCATGTCCAAATATTCATGCACAATATGTCCAACACGCTCTTTCGATATCTTCAGATTCTCAGCTATCTCGATCAGCTTTACTTTACGGTTATTCATTATTAATTTGTGAACTTTTTTCACATTTTCGACCGTAACAGCCTCTTTCGGGCGTCCACTGCGTGCACCGTCATCAGTGCTCATTTCACCCAGTTTAAATTTGGCAAACCACTTCTCAATGGTTGATTTTCCTGGTGCAGAGTCCAAATAATGTTTATCAAGCCAAGATTTGGTTTCAACAGTATTTTTTTTCATAATAAAGCAATGCTTTATTAAGACACGAAACTCTTTTTTTTCCATATTTTTCACACTAACAAAAGTTTTTAACAATGCTATATCTCACGAACTAATTGTCGGATAGCTGTCAAATTTATACACGTGTCGTTTGAAGGTTAGTTCTACTATAAACCACATGGATTTAATTCTAGTAACGCCATCTATGTGTTAGCCTACGAACTTTTCAGCCTACCTGTTAATAATATGCGACATACTTCATTTATCTCACAGCCAACTCTGAAACAAAATTTTGTAGCTCACACGATATAATAATTGTACGGATGCTCATGGATAACGTGTAGGTTAGGCTAGGTTAGGTTAGGCTTTACCCAGCTAACGTGATGCTTTGGCTGGAATATTTGTGAACAAATGGATATTAGAAAACATTTGCAAATTGCGATAACAAAAATCAGCCGTTTCATAATAAACCTCGTATTTTATTTATTGGATTAATCTGTGATTTTGAATGGAATAAAAGAATAAAACAATTACTAATTACCAGAGTATTCTAATATGACATATAAGAGTTTTGAAAATGAGCAGTTGCTTATAGCTATTATTACAACTAGTGAAATATGAATAGTATATTTCCCGAAGTTGGCTAGTTACATCCCGAGGGCGGAGCCCGAGGGATGTATAGACAACCAAGGGAAATGTATTCATATTTCCCGTGTTGTAATCAATAGTTTTTTTTCTGATTGAAGAATATTGTTCTGTAAATGGGAAAATATTTAGTTAAATTCCTGGGTGTCACTATACAAAATAATCTTAAGTGGGACACCCATATACAACAGATATGTTCAAAAATTTCCAAATTCTCATATTTGATATATTCTACACGCAAGGACGTACATGAGGAAGCTGCGAGAATTGTATATTTGTCTTACTGTCAATCACAAATAACATACGGCATTATATTCTGGGGTTGTACAACAGTTAACAACTTTCAAAAATTATTTATTGTACAAAAAAGATTAATACGGGCTATTGCAGCCGTTAAACCCAATACTAGTTGCCGATTGTTGTTCAAAAAGTTCAATTTAATGCCTCTGGCAGGATTGTACATATACGAAACCCTAAAATTTGTTAAAAACAATATAGCCATTTTTGGAAAAAATCAAACTTACCACGAACACAACATCAGGTCAACAACTCTCAGATTGCCAAAACATTCTCACAGCTATTACCATAGTTCATGTGTGGTGCAATGCATCAAACTATATAACGTTTTACCAAATTCTTTGAGGCAATTACCAAAAAAAGTTTTCCTCAAAAAGATACAACAAATAATTTTGCAAAACTGCTTCTATACGATCGATGAATACACAACTTTCTGTAATAATATGTGAATTATATGACTGCCATTTTACGATTTTTACAATTTCTACGATTTTACGATTTTACGATTTTTTACGATTTTACACTTTTTACGATTTTATGATTTTAAGATGAATTGATGTATGTATGTACTTTTATAAATTATTTAATTATTATTATTTTAATTGTGTGCTCAGTTTTAAATACGTTTATTAATTGTAGTGAGTCTATGTATTATATATGTTTATTAATAGTTTATTCCATTTTAACTTTACTAATACTTAAGTTCACCTCTACCAACATTTAATTACACTTCTTGACCAACCCATGAATGTAACATTCGTTATTGGAAATAAATACTATTATTATTATTATTATTGGATTGCAAATTTTTGAATTTATCGGATTGGTAACGTTACTAAGGGCCTTGTTTGTAAATATCATGGTCGAGTTGCGTTGTTTCGTAAATTGGTGAAATGTCAAACTATGTGTTAACGCAAGCGACGAAAGACCGTGAATGTTTGGTTCCCGTAAAATCCAAAGCTGCAATGTCCATAAAGGATACCTTCCTAAGAAATCGGAGGTGATGTCCCGAGAGCAATTAAAACAATTGTTGCGAGAAGCTCCTAATGACATTTTTTTGATGTTTATATTTTCCTAGGGAAATATGAGCACTAGGAAAATATAAGTGTGTTATGACATATCGTAACCAAGGCAATATCACTCAATATTGTTTCAATCAGAAAAAAGTGTGTTATGACATATCGTAACTAAGGCAATATTACTCGATAATGTTTCAATCAGAAAAAAAAGAATGAAACAATTACTAATTACCAGAGTATTTTAACATGACATAAAATGAGCAGTTGCTTAAAAATGAAACGGCAACAATTAGCCATACGAACTTTTCGTTCAAGCAGCGCCACCTCACTGACCTCACCGACACCTTAGTTTAGCGTAAGAATAAATTAAAATTTACCATTAATTCACACACGGATTTTTTATAGGTGTCTTATCTTATAGTTGACGAGATGCACCACGAGCATCCAGAACTGGTGAAGGACCAATACTGGGACGAGGTGTTCCCCCCGGACCTACCCCACACCCTGGCGTCGGAACCGATAAAGGAACAACCCCCGCAGTCCTCCACGGCGCACATCGCCCTCTCCTCCCTCGACCAGGAGATCGTGGGCCCCCCGACGTCCGTCAACATCGGCACGGACGGCGGCATAACCTTCACGGCGAAGCCGAGCACGGGCAGCCTGAGGAGGGCGGGCACGTCGGCGGCTAGTAACTTGGGTAATAGTGTTCCTGGTAAGATAAAGGATTTATCTTGCCCTACTAACACACGCCGATCGGTGAATTTTTCAGACGTTAACTGTTTCGAATTATTCGCCCGCAGATTCCATCCAGAGGGTGGCCTCCGTCACGAGCATGCTGAAGAAGATCTTCAACAGGGAGGAGAGCCGGACGGAGTCGAGGATGGGGAGCAGGAAGGGGTCGCAGGTCGAGATGAACAATTTGGTGCAGCCGAAGACGCCGACCGATCTGAAGCATCAGATTATCGAGGAGGTCGACGAACAGTCGACCATCACTTCCATGAAACACCTGCAGGAGACGAAGCCTAGTGTTATTGGAATGTTCGGGCCTCCGCCTCCGTCGCAACCAGTTCCTGTACCTACAAGGTATACCAACTGCCGAACAAACTTCAGTGATTTTAAAATAAAATGCAATTTTTCAAAAATTCAAAACTAATTACAAAATTGCTTTAGAAACAAAAACCCAATATTTTTGGTAAGAATAATGATCGAAGAATAATTCCTAGTGTTGAAAGTTTTGAAAAATTTGCATTTACTATTTTTTATAATTTTCTAAAATTCAGGCGTTATTTTAAAATAAAATGCAATTTTTCAAAAATTCAAAACTAATTACAAAATTGCTTTAGAAACAAAAACCCAATATTTTTGGTAAGAATAATGATCGAAGAATTATTCCTTGTGTTGATGGTTTTGAAAAATTTGCATTTACCATTTTTTATAATTTTTTAAAATTCATTCGTTATTTTAAAATAAAATGCAATTTTTCATAAATTCAAAACTAATTACAAAATTGCTTTAGAAACAAAAACCCAATATTTTTGGTAAGAATAATGATCGAAGAATTATTCCTTGTGTTGATGGTTTTGAAAAATTTGCATTTACAATTTTTTATAATTTTCTAAAATTCAGGCGTTATTTTAAAATAAAATGCAATTTTTCAAAAATTCAAAACTAATTACAAAATTGCTTTAGAAACAAAAACTCAATATTTTTGGTAAGAATAATGATCGAAGAATTATTCCCAGTGTTGAAAGTTTTGAAAAATTTGCATTTACTATTTTTTATAATTTTCTAAAATTCAGGCGTTATTTTAAAATAAAATGCAATTTTTCAAAAATTCAAAACTAATTACAAAATTGCTTTAGAAACAAAAACCCAATATTTTTGGTAAGAATAATGATCGAAGAATAATTCCTAGTGTTGAAAGTTTTGAAAAATTTGCATTTACCATTTTTTATAATTTTTTAAAATTCAGGCGTTATTTTAAAATAAAATGCAATTTTTCATAAATTCAAAACTAATTACAAAATTGCTTTAGAAACAAAAACCCAATATTTTTGGTAAGAATAATGATCGAAGAATTATTCCTTGTGTTGATGGTTTTGAAAAATTTGCATTTACAATTTTTTATAATTTTCTAAAATTCAGGCGTTATTTTAAAATAAAATGCAATTTTTCAAAAATTCAAAACTAATTACAGAATTGCTTTAGAAACAAAAACAAAATATTTTTGGTAAGAATAATAATCGAAGAATAATTCCTAGTGTTGAAGGTTTTGAAAAATTTGCATTTACTATTTTTTATAATTTTCTAAAATTCAGGCGTTATTTTAAAATAAAATGCAATTTTTCAAAAATTCAAAACTAATTACAAAATTGCTTTAGAAACAAAAACAAAATATTTTTGGTAAGAATAATAATGGAGGAATAATTCCTAGTGTTGAAAGTTTTGAAAAATTTGCATTTACTATTTTTTATAATTTTTTTAAATTCAGGCGTTATTTTAAAATAAAATGCAATTTTTCAAAAATTCAAAACTAATTACAAAATTGCTTTAGAAACAAAAACAAAATATTTTTGGTAAGAATAATAATGGAGGAATAATTCCTAGTGTTGATGGTTTTGAAAAATTTGCATTTACTATTTTTTATAATTTTTTAAAATTCAGGCGTTATTTTAAAATAAAATGCAATTTTTCAAAAAATCAAAACTAATTACAAAATTGCTTTAGAAACAAAAACAAAATATTTTTGGTAAGAATAATAATCGAAGAATAATTCCTAGTGTTGAAAGTTTTGAAAAATTTGCATTTACTATTTTTTTAATTTTTTTAAATTCAGGCGTTATTTTAAAATAAAATGCAATTTTTCAAAAATTCAAAACTAATTACAAAATTGCTTTAGAAACAAAAACAAAATATTTTTGGTAAGAATAATAATCGAGGAATAATTCCTAGTGTTGAAAGTTTTGAAAAATTTGCATTTACTATTTTTTATAATTTTTTGAAATTCAGGCGTTATTTTAAAATAAGCAATTTTTCAAAAATTCAAAACTAATTACAAAATTGCTTTAGAAACAAAAACAAAATATTTTTGGTAAGAATAATAATCGAGGAATAATTCCTAGTGTTGAAAGTTTTGAAAAATTTGCATTTACTATTTTTTATAATTTTCTAAAATTCATGCGTAATTTTAAAATAAAATGCAATTTTTCAAAAATTCAAAACTAATTACAAAATTGCTTTAGAAACAAAAACAAAATATTTTTGGTAAGAATAATAATCGAGGAATAATTCCTAGTATTGAAAGTTTTGAAAAATTTGCATTTACTATTTTTTATAATTTTTTGAAATTCAGGCGTTATTTTAAAATAAGCAATTTTTCAAAAATTCAAAACTAATTACAAAATTGCTTTAGAAACAAAAACAAAATATTTTTGGTAAGAATAATAATCGAGGAATAATTCCTAGTGTTGACAGTTTTGAAAAATTTGCATTTACTATTTTTTATAATTTTCTAAAATTCATGCGTAATTTTAAAATAAAATGCAATTTTTCAAAAATTCAAAACTAATTACAAAATTGCTTTAGAAACAAAAACAAAATATTTTTGGTAAGAATAATAATGGAGGAATAATTCCTAGTGTTGATGGTTTTGAAAAATTTGCATTTACTATTTTTTATAATTTTTTAAAATTCAGGCGTTATTTTAAAATAAAATGCAATTTTTCAAAAAATCAAAACTAATTACAAAATTGCTTTAGAAACAAAAACAAAATATTTTTGGTAAGAATAATAATCGAAGAATAATTCCTAGTGTTGAAAGTTTTGAAAAATTTGCATTTACTATTTTTTTAATTTTTTTAAATTCAGGCGTTATTTTAAAATAAAATGCAATTTTTCAAAAATTCAAAACTAATTACAAAATTGCTTTAGAAACAAAAACAAAATATTTTTGGTAAGAATAATAATCGAGGAATAATTCCTAGTGTTGAAAGTTTTGAAAAATTTGCATTTACTATTTTTTATAATTTTTTGAAATTCAGGCGTTATTTTAAAATAAGCAATTTTTCAAAAATTCAAAACTAATTACAAAATTGCTTTAGAAACAAAAACAAAATATTTTTGGTAAGAATAATAATCGAGGAATAATTCCTAGTGTTGAAAGTTTTGAAAAATTTGCATTTACTATTTTTTATAATTTTCTAAAATTCATGCGTAATTTTAAAATAAAATGCAATTTTTCAAAAATTCAAAACTAATTACAAAATTGCTTTAGAAACAAAAACAAAATATTTTTGGTAAGAATAATAATCGAGGAATAATTCCTAGTATTGAAAGTTTTGAAAAATTTGCATTTACTATTTTTTATAATTTTTTGAAATTCAGGCGTTATTTTAAAATAAGCAATTTTTCAAAAATTCAAAACTAATTACAAAATTGCTTTAGAAACAAAAACAAAATATTTTTGGTAAGAATAATAATCGAGGAATAATTCCTAGTGTTGACAGTTTTGAAAAATTTGCATTTACTATTTTTTATAATTTTCTAAAATTCATGCGTTATTTTAAAATAAAATGCAATTTTTCAAAAATTCAAAACTAATTACAAAATTGCTTTAGAAACAAAAACAAAATATTTTTGGTAAGAATAATAATCGAAGAATAATTCCTAGTGTTCAAAGTTTTGAAAAATTTGCATTTACTATTTTTTATAATTTTTTTAAATTCATGCGTTATTTTAAAATAAAATGCAATTTTTCAAAAATTCAAAACTAATTACAAAATTGCTTTGGAAACAAAAACAAAATATTTTTGGTAAGAATAATAATCGAAGAATTATTCCTAGTGTTGAAAGTTTTGAAAAATTTGCATTTACTATTTTTTTATAATTTTCTAAAATTCATGTGTTATTTTAAAATAAAATGCAATTTTTCAAAAATTCAAAACTAATTACAAAATTGCTTTAGAAACAAAAACTCAATATTTTTGGTAAGAATAATGATCGAAGAATTATTCCTAGTGTTGAAAGTTTTGAAAAATTTGCATTTACTATTTTTTGTAAGTTTTTAAAGATAAGTTTTTTTTTTAATTTCCAGGTCTGCGGGCTCATCGGTAACCCGCCACGAATCTCATCAGGGCTCGGCGACGTCGAAACACTCCATACCAGCCAGCGTCACCGACAACATCAGCATAGGGTCCGAGACGTGCTCCGAGGACGACGACGAATTCATCAAGCTCAAACATATGCGTCAGGAAGAGCGAAAGAGTAGGCGAGTACAATGTGTTTAATGGAAATCCCTTAAATCTCTAACCGAAGATATATTTTTAAACCAAAGAAGAAGTGAACGTTATTAAATGTCGATTCGTTTACGCCTACAGTGTCCGGCGGAAAGTTGAACGCGTAATTTTATTCCTGCAAAGATTATTTCAATTATATCCTAAACCGAGTTTACATTAAACTACCCCTGATGTTTACGACTGACGGTTTAGCGGCTGTTAAGGGATCCTTAACCTCCAAATTGCTACTTAACCTCTTGGCCACGGCTGAATTTTGCGTGGTGCTGTTTCTCTGCACGGCAGAGACACAACAATAACAATGTTTCAAAAACAATTGTTTATACAGCCAAAAATGTAATACAATTGAAAACAAATGTAAGCCATCGTTATGTCAATTCAAACCAGAGTTATGTTTATTACCACCTTTGTGAAATCCACTGTAGATGTCTCTGTAATGCTTTATCCATCCGAAAACGAATTATTTAAAATAATTTTTATATTCACTTTGACAGGAAATGTTTAACAACTTCACTGCCATGTGCGCTAAAAGTAAGTTCCGGAGGGGCGGTGTGAGTCGCTTTTAATTCACGTGTTTGGATTGGACAAAACAAAATAATAACCCTGCCTGATAATTTTTTTTTTTAAATTCATCACATGACAGTGAACGTTATTATTATTGTACTTGAAAGAAAACATGTGTTTTAAATGTGATTATTCCTTATTTCTCTAACCAAAGAAAGTCGTTGTTCCTTAACATTTAATGTAATTGAAAAATGTCCTCTGTAAAGCATGAAACCTGCGTGCGATATTTGTAAGTTGTATTTGTGAATTATTAACGTAAATCTAGTTTTAGAAAGTGTAGTACTTTAATAGCAAACGCGGCTCGCATGCTGAAATATTGTTCGGTTAACACTTTCGCTGCCACCGACACCACTTTAGACTTGCGTAAATGCAATCCCAATTGCGGTGGCAGCGAACGTGTTAAAAGTAGTAGTTCACATACCCCGTTAGGTTCACGCATTAATCATTAACCTCTTCATGCCCATGTCGCCACAAACAAAAATATTTTATCGAGAAAAAAATTACCCCTTTACATTTTTTTTGCATAATTCGGTAAGATTGTGACAGTAGACTAATATTTTGCAGCTTGGGCACGAAGTGGTTATGGCTTTTTTTTATAATATTTAACGAATGTTGCGCAATAACCGAACAAACTTTACAGATTAATGTTAAACCTGGTGCGGTCGATGAGCAACAACCCCGGTGAGGAGTCCGAGCTGCTGATGGGGGGCAGGATGGTGTCGGAGCAGACGTCGCCGATACTGTCGAGTGCCCCACGCACCGCCAGCCAGAACGAGGGCGAGATGTTCCACTTCGACAGCCGGCGCAGGCGGTCCTCGACGAAGACGACGAGCACGCCCACGGACAACCCCCCCTCGGAGGGCGCCGACGAGAAGGACAAATGAGTACGCACAATAAGACGAAAACATGTGATGATCAAAAAAACGAGCTAGCTTTAAGTACTTACGCACGTTGTAACTTTTTTTTTTATTTTGTACATTCTTGAAACAGTATTACTATACGAGATATTTTTGCTATGTATATGATGGTGATTATTGATTTTTTTTTGTAAGGATGAATAAAGCTTGCCTTCACTTTTTTCTTTTAGTGTTTTCATTATCCGCACTAGTGTTTGGCAGCTAGACTAATGGAGGTGGTAATAGAGAAAGAGAGAGAGAGATAACACAGTTATTGAGGCACTTTTATAAAGTTCAGCCTCGTGGTAATAGATTTTTTGATAACTGGCAAAACAAGCTCCAGATTGTTGAACAGTTTAAAAATTTCTTCACATAAGTAAAGTATTACCAAGGGGTAAAGTAATGAGCAATTTGGTTTTAGAAAGCAACGGTCCACAACAGGCGCAATACTATATATAGCACTTACTGAACTAATAACAGACTCGTTTGAAGAGGGCTCAGTATCAAAAGCATTTCCCACGAAATTCTCCTAAGAAAACTATACTTTTATAACTTGCACTCCGAAGGCTGTGGATCATTGATGTCTTATGTTTCTGGAAGAACACAAAGCGTACTGGCTGGTGATAGTATTTCGGGCCCATCACCCTTGCTTTATGGTGTACCTCAAGGCTCCATACTGGGCCCTCTATTGTTTCTAATCTATATAAACGATCTACCGCAGTCAGTTCCAAATACGGAAGTCATTTTATATGCAGATGACATCACCTTGATCAGCAAATCAAACAACTTAGCCTCAGTAACGGACCTACACACGGATTCACTTGAAATAACTTCCAGCTGGTTTGTTAATAACCAATTAAAGTTAAACACCTGCAAAACTGCTACTCTCTCTTGGAAAGGGAGTAAGCCAGAGAATCGACGCCTTTCCTAGGAATCCACATATCCACAGACTCCTACTTGACATGGAGAGCCCACCTAGGGAGCCCACAGCGGTGCTCTGCCTAGTAAGCCATGGTAAGCTAAGCTAGAAAATTTTCCCAATTCGAAGTCTTTTAAACCTTGTCTCAAAAGAGGTCCTACAGACCGCATATTTTGCACTGTGCCAGAGCTACATTACATACGGATTAATTATATGGGGACCACAGATTAGTCTAATTAATCTAATTATCTAATCTGTAATGGGGATACTCGGTTATGAGGCACCCTATTTTGCGCCATCTTACGGACGATAGCTGAACTACCAAGTGATGTTTTCGGACAGCGCCAAAACACTCGAACTTTATACCTATAATCAAAGTGTTAATATTTAGCAATGGGTCACACATGACCCGGTGAAGAAATTAATTCTGAATCGAATGATGAATAAAATAGCTGAGGAAATTTAGCGGTTTAGCAGTAATTTGCTGATGAAAATTAAGCACTAGCCACTGCCGGCAACCCAATTTACAATGAAGCTTAAAAATTAAATATAGAGCATTTTGCAATATATTTTCGATAAATACGAGCTTAGATGTTTATTACTGAATTATTTATTAACTTTTTATTTGTTATTGCATTACAATAAGGAAAATCATCATCTCTGTATAGCCGTACCATCTGTTATCGGATGGATAAACTAGCGAATTATATAAGCGCCTAATGACCGGTGACCCAATATACAGATAACTTTTTCTAATTTAATATTTAGAAAAAGCTTCAGATTTTAAGCATAACAGGAATTAAACTGTACTGTAATACCTAAAAACCATGGTTTGATTACATACCATCTGTTATCGGGTCGATAAACTAGTGAATTATATAAGCACCTAATGACCGGAGACCCAATATACAGATAACTTCCTTTAATTTAATATGTAAACAAAGCTTCAGATTTTAAGCATAACAGGAATTAAACTGTACTGTAATACCTAAAAACAATGGTTTGATTACATACCATCTGTTATCGGGTCGATAAACTAGTGAATTATATAAGCACCTAATGACCGGAGACCCAATATACAGATAACTTCCTTTGATTTAATATTTAAAAAAAGCTTCAGATTTTAAGCCTAACAGGAATTAAACTGTACTGTAATACCTAAAAATAATGGTTTAAGTACGTACCATCTATTAACGGCTCGATAAACTAACGAATTATATAAGCACCTAATGACCCGTGACCAAATATACAGATAACTTCCTTTAATTTAATATTTAAAAAAGCTTCAGATTTTAAGCATAACATCAATTAAACTGTACTGTAATATCTAAAAACAATGGTTTGAGTATGAATTCAACTTATTTGAAGAGCTAAATTGTAACTTTAAAAAACCTATTAAAATTTGGCGTTATTAGTCTTCAACATTAGAAATTGAAATAAGTTTGCAAAGCCTAAAGAAATTAATAATAATCATACGTAAATTATAATTACAAATCATTTTATATGTATTTTGTTCATTTTCTGTCTACGGGTATATCGGGTTGCCTGACGATTCGGTGTATATATTATTTTATATATTATTTTATATATTTTATATATTATTTTATTTGCAAAATTCAAATAACAACGAAGTCTAAAGAAATTAGTAATATTTATAATTTACGTAAATTTTAATTACCAATCATTTTATATTTATTTTGTGCGATTTCTGTCTACGGGTATATCGGGTTGCCTGGCGATTAGGTGTATATATTAAAGCATTTTATTTGCAAAATTAAAATAATAACGAAAGTCTAAAGAAATTAGTAATATTTATAATTTACGTAAATTTTAATTACAAATCATTTTGTGCGATTTCTGTCTACGTGTATATCGGATTGCCTGGCTATTAGGCGTGATATTAAAGCGCTTTATTCGCAAAATTCAAGCAATAACAAGTCAATTTGTTTTAGGATACTGTTACTACGCTTGTACATAATCTTTAATGTTGAGATAAATATAAAATCCTTCAATTATTCAATAACTTACCTTCGCGATAACAGAGGGTGCGGGTGTAGAGAAATGAAGATTGCTTGTAATATAATGCATTTGTTGTTTATATTGCGGGGGTCACCAATGTTGTTTATGTTGTATTCTAGATTTATTTAGATAACTGTAGATAATGTGCTAACGAGATTCTCGGTCAGATGATGATATCATCATCTGAGCGAGAATCTCGCTAGCTCATTATCTACAGTAATTCACATATGCGGTCGTTAAAAATTCTCCTATCTTTATTTAGATATATACAAATCACAATTTGATAATCATTTTGGTTGCGTCGTGCAGTGCTAGAGGGAATATGGCGAATTTCGCTCGTGCTCCTTGTTGATTTCCTTTTCTCTCGTCTCCTCGGAACCTCTCCCGCGTCACAGCCATGCTCCAGGCGACGCCACACATTACTCAAGATAAAAAGTTAATAATTAATCAGTAGTTATTACTCTGATCTGTATTTAGTTGAAAAGCATTGTAAAATGCTGTATCTTTGAATTTTAAGCTTTGCTGTAAATTAAGTTGCCGACCCTTGCTCGGGTTAAATTTTAATTTGCCAATTGCTTAAAAATCGCTCAATTTCCTCAGCTACTTTATACATCATTCGATTCAGAATTAAATTCTTAATCGTTTCATGTGCAACCCATTGCTGGAGATTTACACTTTGATTATAAGTATAAAGTTTGAGCAATTTGGCGCTGTTCAAAAACATCACTTGGCAGTTCGGCCATCGTCCGGTGGATGACGCGAGTGCGGCGGGAATTTGAATTTTTAAAAGCTAATAACTCGTAACTCTCAAGTGTAATTTTTGAAATTGAAACAAGTTTGCAAAGCCTAAGGAAATGAGTAATAATTATATGTAAATTATAATTAAAAATCATTTTATATTTATTTTGTTCAATTTCTACGGGTATATCGGGTTGCCTGGCGATAAGGTGTATATATTGAAGCATTTTATTTGCAAAATTCAAATAAGAACGAAAGTCTAAAGAGATTAGTAATACTTATAATTTACTTAAATTTTAATTACAAATCATTTTATATTTATTTTGTTCGATTTCTGTCGACGGGTATATCGAGTTGCATAGCGGTTAGGCGTGCATATTAAAGCATTTTATTCGCAAAATTCAAACAATAACAAGTCAATTTGTTTCAGGATAATATTACTATGTTTGCAAATAATCTTTAATGTTGAGATAAATATAAAAACCTATCAAGTCGAAAAAGAATATTACTCCATATCGGAATATACTAATTGTAATTAATTTAAACCATTTCTGTATTTTCTCTTTGTGACATGTTCAACTAGCGTTGTTGTTATTTGATTCTTTATGTATCTTATCATCAGTGACGGTTCGCGGGTTTTTTTCTGGTACGGCCGAGGAACAAGAGGTGCGGTCACGCAGCCAGTCGTCTCTGCAACTGACCCTACCTATCTGTATTGCCATTCTTGTTACCTCTGCCGTACCAGAAAAAAACCCGTGAACTGTCACTGCTTATCATGTACTTCTTCTATTTTGAATAAAGTATTAAATGGTAATTGAAAAAACCCTTAAATTATTCAATAACTTACCTTCGCGATAATAAAGGGTAAGGGTGCGGATGTAGAGAAATTAAGATTGCTTGTAATGTAATGCATTGCTCAAGATAAAAAGTTAATCAGTAGTCATTACTCTGATCGGTATTTAGTTGAAAAGCATTGAAATATGCTCTATATTTGAATTTTAAGCTCTGCTGTAAATTGAGTTGCCGACACTCGGGCTAAATTTTAATCTGCAAATTACTTGAAAATCGCTCAATTTCGTTAGCTATTTTATACATCATTCGATTTAGAATTAAATTTGAATCGTTTCATGTACAACCCATTGCTGGATATTTACACTTTGATTATAAGTATAAAGTTCGAGCATTTTGGCGCTGTTCAAAAACATCACTTGGCAGTTCGGCCATCGTCCGGTGGATGGCGCGAGTGCGGCGGGAATTTAAATTTTTAAAAGCTAATAACTCGTAACTCTGAGGTGTGTATAATAAATAATGCTATTGCAATTATTGTATGTATATCTATATATTTGGTTGGGTTTGGTTTAATTTTTTTTTATTTTGTGATACCTAATTATGTATTATTGTTAATTTTATGTTAGCCTTTTATTGGACATCTTTGTTCTACCTTCTGCGTACAAGAAGTGTTGTTTTCGTTTTTTTCTTTTTTTTTGAGAAAAAACATTTTAGAGGTCCCCGTGATGATTCCAACAATTTTTGATAAATGTCTGCGTGTGTCTGTATATTTAAAAGTACTATAGAGTTTCATAACATAATTCTTATTTGACAAAGGGACTAGAAAGATTTCTGTATTTTTTTTACACCAATAAACCAATCAATTTAGTGGACACTCTTGCTTATTTAATTGTTTCTTATTAATCATTTACTGTGACAGCTCAACAGGGTACACGAGCCAAATCAAATTCACATTTTATAAATTCTTAAGCGAAAAATCTAAGTTTTAGTTATATGCTTTTAACGCTAGAAAAAAAAAGTTACTTATCTTGATAAATAAGGGGCCCAAAAATGTAACTCTGTTTAAATAAAACACACTTTTAAAAATTAAAAATGTATCACGAAGTAAGTGTCGCCAATCTCAATCAGTTAACTCTGTTTTGTGATATATTTTTGAATTCCATTTTAATGAGATTTTTTTTACTCTTTTTTTCGTACATTTCCTATTTATTTTTCCATCAATTTAACAAGCCATGCGTTAGTATCGTTGAGATTTTTGTACGAATTAAATACATTTGTGATAAAATTGATCTGATAAGAAACAATGAACGCTGATATCTAGAAACTGGTGTATTTTAAAACGTGTTTGAAGTGCGTTTTATGGACATTGGAGTGTTTTTTTTCGTGTAAAAATGACTGTTAGTTATACAGGAGAGGTCGTCACGTCGAAGGGATTTCCTGTATTTATTAAATTACTCCTCAGGTTTGTAACATTGAAATTAAAACTATTCATAACCATAAATTCGTTGATGTACCAGAATGTTTATAAAACTAGTTTTTTTTTGTGTGTATTTAGAAGAAAAATAAATGCTTTTTTTCGTCTTAAATGATTTATTCGGCCACACCAGCGGATGCTCTCGAATCTAGGAGGCGGATACAACAAATATTATGAGTGAAAACAGTGATTTTATAAAATATTGCAGATGTTGCGAGCTCTATCGCGCTGAACAATCTAAGATAAGTTATTTAAAGCAGGATAAAAAATTCCAGGTTTGGCAAGTTCTGGTCCCAGCTAATGTTTACTTTATTTTTCAGCGTGACAAATTCCAAGTTTGGTGCAAGGAACAAAAAGCTGGCAAGTTCTAGTCCAAGCTAATGTTTACTTTATTTTTCAGGTGGAAAGGAAGCATCTACAAGCTAATATGGAAGGACCTATTAGTTTTCCTTTCGTTGTTCTACGCCATCAACTTCACCTACCGTTTTGCTCTAGAAGGGGAATCAAAACTGTACGTACGTTTCCAAAAAAATCATAACGCGGCTTCCATAAAGATGTCACTGATTTATAGCTTATCAGCTCAGACAGTATGTGACAGGAAATAGAGGGTTTTATAAAGACGTGAAACGCCCAGCAAAAGTTCTGTTATCATGATGTTAACCTCATTTCTATTTTAGTTATTTCATTTCCCGTGCTCCCTTGCCTCAAAGTCACAGTACTGACAACTTCATAAAAAAAGTCTCAGTCCGTGACGGTCACCCGATATTTGATTTAATCCAAAAGAATTTATTTGTTGTTTAACAGTCAATATTTGAGACGCCATCTCGAATCGACATTCAAGTTTGATTCCACAGCCACCCAGGACTGCGGTAATTGTTACATGGGCAGGCTTACGAGACCTAAGACTTGTTTTTCTAGTGCCCTTTAATTAATTCTTTGAGTTCCTGTTGCGATTTTTTGTCGGGTCTCTTCGCAATCGATAAAGACAAGCGCCATTGAGCTGTTTAGCGTTTATATCGGCCTCAGCGACCTCTCGGACCAAAAGGGTTAATTATGTGTTGTTTCCGTCCAGTTACTCAAGTAATGTCTGTTGCTGCCTGCACCCTCCATCAAGATCCATTTGTCTTACCATATGCTTCCAACGACCTAAAGGGTTAATTATGATTTGTTACTCAAGTAATGTCTGTTGCTGCCATCATGATCCATTTGTCTTTAGTAGTTCCCTTCCTCGACACCCAATAAGCGCGTAAGAGGAACCGATTTTCCTTCCTCTCATACTATTTTCCAAAAATGTTATGTATTCCTAGCAATTGCAGTACCAAAATAATGTCCTCTGCTATTACTAATAAATTACGAAAATCGCGGGATGAGAGGAATCGATTCTTACACCATCAACAGTAGAAAACTGGCTAAAAACACAAAAACTGTTGCGAAACGGGCGGAAACGGTGGGACACAAGGATCGGTTAGAGATCAGCTGATCATAACAACGGCCATTACTGTTTAACGGCGCCCGATTGGCCAATCACAACAACGTATTTTGGCGGCTACAATTTGATTTAGTCCGCCTGGTTATTAAATGAGGTATAGTAACTTGCAGCAATAAATTACGAAAATCGCGATGAGAGGAATCGATTCTTACATTATCAACAGTAAAAATAACTGGATAAAAACACAAAAACTGATGCGAAACGCGCGGAAACGGCGGGACACAAGGATCGGTTAGAGATCAGCTGATCATAACGACGGCCATTACTGTTTAACGGCGCCCGATTGGCCAATCACAACAACGTATTTTGGCGGCTATAATTTGATTTATTAAATGAGGTATAGTAGCAGCATGATTTCGTTTCAGCTTATTGGAAAAAGTCATCAAGTACAGCCACACGTACATCAGCCTCATTCCTCTATCGTTCGTGCTCGGATTCTACGTTACCATAGTGATGAACAGATGGTGGCAGCAGTTTACTTCGATTCCGTATCCAGATAATTTAGCTCTGCTCTTAAGTGCCAGCATTCAAGGACAGGTATTAACTAATTATAAACATTAACTGCTACGTTAACCATCTGTTCTAATCTGTGCTGGCAACGAAATAATAATAATTAATGCAGCAGCCATTACTGATTTTGACGGATGCCTCTAACTCATAAGTAATTTTTGATTTATGAATTCAAGGACGAAAAAGGAAGATTGATGCGGAGAACCATTATCCGTTACGTGTGTTTGGCTTTCACCATAACCATGACCATAATATCGCCGAAGGCTAAGAAGCGGTTTCCGACGATGGACCACTACGTCGAGGCCGGATTGATGATGAGGGACGAGAAAAAGATTTACGAGGATTTAGACGGGGAATATCCTGGATATACCAAGTATTGGTGAGTGATCGAATTTTTTTAACCCCTAGAAGGCCATGAAATTATTGTTTTAATAATTGGCAGTTGATCAGAAAATGTCTTGATTTTGGTGGTCCTAATTGTAATCCCACAAACTTAACCGCATAAATTTTACCAATGAAGTTTTTGCAAAATCTAAGGTACAAATTGTTGACTGTCCGAATGGAAACTGCAAATTTAATTTCAATGCAAACTTCTTTTCGAAACACAGAGTAGAACTGAATGCTTGCGTAAGGAAGGCTGTGCTTCGGTTAAATATTTAAATGCAATTTTGTCTATAATCTGCTCATCCCCTGCTACCCGTTAGTTAGTTGGCCATGCCATGCCTGAAAGAGCCTGAAAGAGAGAAACGTAGCAGTCATGTCTGAGATTAATTCATTTTTTTAAATCCAATTCAATTGAACTAATCTAGTCTCATGGGACATACCTCATTTTTCTCACGGCCAACTCTGAAACAAAATTTTGTGGCTCACAAGATATAATCGGGAGGATTGATTGCAGGTTACCATTGGCGTGGGCAGCGAATTTAGTAACCAGAGCCAGGAAAGAGGGGTCGATCACTTCCGATAACTCGGTGAGGACCATCATGCAAGAAATGAACTGTTTCAGGACCAAGTGTGGAGCCGTGCTGGATTATGATTGGATCAGTGTACCACTTATTTACACACAAGTAATTTACTTTATTTTTTTTCTCTCCTAAATTTTTGTCAGCGCCAACTTATTTTTTGATGAATTCAGCGATTATTAATTGACGTTTGACAGAAGGACGATCATTGTTGATATTTTTTTGTTACTGGATTATGATTGGACTAGTGTGCCCCTTATTTATACACAAGTAATTTACTTCATTTTTTTTTCTCTCCCATAATTTTGTCAGCGCCAACTAGTTTTTTGATGAATTCAGCGATTATTAATTGACGTTTGACAGAAGGAGGATAATTGTTGATAATTTTTTTGTTAACTGTAGGTGGTGACGTTGGCGGTGTACGCGTATTTCTGCACGACAACACTGGCACACCAGATGATCGACCCCAGCACGGACGTGTACTTCCCCTTTCTATCCGTGCTCGAGTTTTTCTTCTACATGGGCTGGCTGAAGGTCGCGGAAACACTGATCAACCCGTTCGGCGAGGACGATGACGACTTTGAAGTGAACTGGTTGATCGACAGGCATGTTCTGGTAAGAATGTCCTATAATTTTGATTATTTTTTCAATGTACACAAGTCCTACTGGTTGGATTGGATGTAATATCAGAATTGTTATTGATGATGGTCTCAAAATCGCCTGCATTATAGCTAGAGATGGGCAAAACGGTTCACTATCGGGCACGGTTCCGAACCAGTTCACTCGCTGGAGTGAACCGGTTCCTTGGAGCGGTTCACGGGTCTTTTCTAGTTATATACCATTGTTAGAAATTTCAAATTTCCCGCCAAAAAACGGTTCAAAGGAACCACATGGGAACCGTATGAAGATTACGGTAATGAAATTGTTGTAGTTTACACTGGATCCATTAGAGAGAGCTACCAGTGAAACAAATAATCATTTCTACATGCCGTGCAATTTTCCGTGTTACTTGAAACGTAGAATGTCAAACAGTGCAGAAATAGAGGACGAATAAAACAATTATTTCTTGTATTAGCCTTATAGCCAAATATGTACAAAATATGTATATGTGTACATCACCCGATGAAACATGTACAAGTATAATGTTATATTAATATGAATTGTAAAACAAGTAAAACCGAGTGTTTTTGATTGCCAATATTTAACTGTATTTTAGTATAGTACGAAATAATATATATACACACATTATACGTAACGGTTGTGCGCATGTGTTGGTGTTAGTTCGCGCCGCTAATCATAGATGGCGCTTATCTATACCAATTTAGCAACATGCCTTGTCGCTTCCTGTTATTCCATGATTGAAGAGCAGAGGAACGGCGGTTCCTTTTTCCGAACCGGTTCCTGAGCGCTCGTTGCTAAGTTGAAGTCCTTCTCTAATGCCGGGTTTACACGATGCCAATTGGGGAGACAATTGTCAGAGGACAATTTACTGGCATAAAATTATTGGCTACGTGTAAACACCTCTGGCCAATTGGCGTGCCAACTGCCCTGCCAGTTGTCCTGAAATTCGATTCCCTCCAGGAGTAGACAGAGGACAATTGGCCGGGCACAGTGACGCCCCCCACCACTCTATCAAGACAGTTGTCTAAACAATTGGCGCCGTGTGAACATTGTAGGGCAGTAGATCTCTCGTTTCGGGCCAGTTTGCCTTAGTATCATCCTTAAACATACTTGTTATTCCAACGGATCCTCCATTCGTAATTCTTTGATCAATTGTGATGACGCTCATTTCCTTGTCCACTCCCTCTTCTTATTTAACTCTTCCTCGAGAACTTCGCATGCCTCAGCGATAAATTCCTGACAAAGATTACTTGCAATTCATCACGAGACACAACAGACGATGAGCACTCCACCAACTGCCGTGGCAATAGTTTCACCGTGTGAACAAGTTTTCATTCAATTGAACTGGCCTCAGACATTCACGCAACTGGCACAAGACAACTGTCCCCGACAATTGTCTCTTCGATTGGCATCGTGTAAACGCGGCACAATGCTAAATATATGGCATATCAACCCAACTGTTGTGTACAACAAAATAAAATGAAAATACTGTTTTTAGATCACATATTTGCTGGTCGATAAAATGCATCAGGTGCACCCGAAACTGATCAAAGACGAATACTGGCAGAAAATGGCCGTCCAGCAGTTACCGTACACCGTGGGCACGGAACAATATAGGGATGAACAGCCGGTGCATTCAACCGATAAAATTACAATCAAGAAGGGTCAATCGGAGATCATTGTAGATTCTAGAAGGGTACGTAAGCAATGTTTTTAGCCGTCTTAGCCTCCTCTATGATAATTAGCTCAGATGTCCTTCAATAACAAAACGATTATTTTAGGATACACAGGATGGCAAAATTAAGAGACAAGGTGAGTACTACTATACCTCATTTAATAACCAGGCGGACTAATGGCGAAAGTCACATTTACACTATAAAAAGTTACCAGAAAAGTAACCAGACATGTTTTGGAGGTAAAAGTGAAATTATTTCGAATTCGTTTACCCATAACATTCATTCAACAATCAAATCAACGCATAAATTAATTCTTAGCAAATTTTCTTGTTTATTTAGTCAATGATTTAGTATGTAATATTAAAATATTAATTAAAGTAAGTATGAGACCGACCCTCTTAAGAATTCAGGCACACTGAAAAACTCAAGTTGTACTCTTGTTTGTCACGGGGGGGGGGGGTTCGCAGCGTGGGGTGTGAAAACTGCTCTCGACGACTTCCAGCCAGCTCTTGGAGTCGGTGTAGCTGTGAAGAACAGCACAAGAAACACACAAGGATGGGGCGCAGGTAGAAAAAGCGGGATGAGAAGAATCGATTCTTACACTATCAACGGGAGAAATAACTGACTGAAAACACAAAAACTGAGTAGAAACACGAGAGAGAAGTAACGGTGACAGATCAGCTGATCATAACAACGGCCATTGCTGTTTTAAGCGATTTGGGGCTGTGTAAAAACGGCGCCCGTTTAGCCAATCACAACGACGTGTTTTCGCGGCTATAATTTGATTTAGTCCGCCTGGTTATCAAATGAGGTATAGTAAATGTATGCGTTAATTGTTTTTTAATTACGAGATCCTTTCGTCGTCTATTTTTTCTGAACGCGGATGAGCCCACCGTGTTGTAGGTCGGGTGTGCTCAAACTTTTTATTTTGCCCAAACGCAAAATCTTCCATCTGTACAAAATGGCAGTAGTCCAGACGCGATAACCAGTGCCGTATTGAGATTTTTGAAATTGATGAATGGTCCACCAGCTAGCGCACGAGTGCCATTTTGTACGGATGGAATTTCATCCTGTAGAGAATTTTCGCAGAAAAACCATGTCAAATTTATGAAAGATCGTTTGGTGTGATGTGTCACCATCGAGTATTTTTATTGTGGAAAATGTTGAAACAGTCACAGACAATTCTGAAAGGTGTACACATAAAGCTGCAGACATTTTTTATTACGCAATCCAAGAAGGAGAAGAAAGCAACCACGTTTTCCAGCAAGACGGTGCAACCTTTCATACTGCATGTATGTGGGAAAATATTCTTCATTCGAAGATCAGGAATCTGTATTAATTGCTTATAACTCAAAAATGATGCGATTTATAAGAAAAAAAACGTTTTTAAATTGATGTGGATGATTCAAAGGTTAGCTTAGCTGTTAAGCATGCCGCTGATTTAAGTGTTAAAAGTTGTGACGATCGGGAGCTTATGAAATGCTTGTAATATCAAACTACTCAGGTTCGTTATTCAAGAGATGGAGGAAAACCTCAAAGTCCAATCACCGACCCGTCAATACGGGGGATGAAATAATTCAGGTAGGTCAAGTAATATACCGTGGCGTACGCACTCAAAATGTATTATTAACCCGTTTTTGCCCAACGATGTTTTTCCTTCAAATTTTCATATTTTTCTGTGCAGTTTCTTATCACAGAAGATTCAAACGACAAATGTGCGTCATTCTTTAGTGCACAGTGGTCTTAACGATCACAAATTCTGGGAAAACAAGCGACACGGCACGTTGGCGCACGTGAAAGTCTTCGAAACTGATGGAACAGTGGGCACAAATGGGTTAAACGAGTCATGCTTAAACAAAATATTAGTAATGATTGAAGAAATCAACGATTCTTATTTTAAATTAACTTGACACAACCTCACTTATTGCAGATTTATTGAATAAAAGTAATAAAGACGAAAAATAGCCTAAATTATTATTATTAATGCAGTAATTACAGGCTGAGTAATTGTATGAAAGTAACGCTACTTATTTTACTTTTCTACAATTTATTTACGTTTGGGTTACAAGATTTTGTGTGCGTCTCGTTTATATATTTTTTTAAATCTGTTGATTCCGTTTCCCTGGTTACGGGTCCTCAATTCCCCATTCCAACGCTGCCCTGATAGTCGTTGCCACCGCCTGCTCCGCCACATATTTATATATTCAGACTATTTTTTGTCTTCATTACTCTTATTTTAATCTTTTAGATGGAAGGTGACCGACCGAGCACCCCGACCTCCGCGCCCAGCGCCTCCGACCGAGCGCTGATGTCCGACGCCGGAGATTTCGAACGCCTGAAAGACATCCGCCGGTCGCAAACGAAGAGACGCATCAAAAAATGGCTGTCGCTGATCAGGAGGACCGGCCTGCAGGAGAGGGAGGAGGAGGAGATAATCGGCGAACTCATTCATTAATTAATACTCGATGATTATTATTAGATTAGATGTACATCTGCAATTTTGTTATAAAAAATATAATAATAAGTGTGTGTGTGTGGTATAGGAATTAATTTAGCTGCCCGGAAACGTGGGGTGGTCGCCCTCGCCGCGCTTACTTGGTGTTCAGGTGCGCGACCTCCTTGCCGGTCTTCTTTATCAGTTCGAGCACCGCGTCGGCGGACAGGGAAGTCATCACCTTCACCTTCTGCTCCGCCAGGCTTATGTCTACATCCTTTATTGTATCTGGAATTGTAAGTTAAAAAAAGGTGCAACGTACTCAAGGAGATGGTAAATCTTTAAAACGAAATAGTTTAGGTTGAACACGTTCGCTGCCACTGACTTTATACTTGCGTATGTGCAATCACAATTGTGGTGGCAGCGGACGTGCTAATGAGGACGAAACGCTTTATTATCGGGTTAGTCTTATCGTATTATTTGAAGAAACTGTTTGGTACAATGTACTCGAGGAGATAATAAAAATGATAGGAAACATTTGAAGTAAAACGGAAAACGAAACACTGTTATCGGGTTAGACTTATCGTGAATAAAAGTTACTTGAAAATGAAAAACTGTTTGTAGATTATCGGTAAATACAAACAACTGTTACATACATAAATTAGTTAAGCTGAAAATTGTAAACTTGATTGTTATGCCTTAAAAAATGTAAAATTATAAACGTTAAGAAATTATTGAAAAAAAACGCGCGATTTTAATTTTTGAAAGCGGCAATTATTTTTCATAAAGTTGTTAACCTCTTCAGGGACAGAAACACATTTGTGTACGTTTTAAAAAATGACGAACACATTTCAAACAAATTTGATTTAGCTCAATACTGCCATCTCATGTGAAGCTCTGAAAGCTGCTACAGTTGCACATTTCCATGCAGATACCTCCTGTCCGGTTCTACTGGCGAGATATCAATTGTTTCATAAAGGATTTGAAACTTCAAAATTAATTTGTCCCTGAAAAGGTTAAGCATCGTGTGAGAATAATTTGTTTTTTCTCGCCAATTCTAATGATACTAACAAATAACACTAGTCAAATGTGACACGCCGATTTTGGTAGGCCTTGTATGTGTTGTTGTAGTTTAGATCAAGAGAAGAGACACGTATTTTATTAAACGTGCCCCGACGGCCTTTAAGGGGGTGAAAAAATCGTTTTTATCTCCCCGAGTGAATATCATCAAAACAATCATTAATTTTTCGTTACATATGCTTCAAGTTTCGCTACAAGACAAATTTTTGAATCAAAATATGTTTAAATTTATAGTGTATACTCCGTTCACGAGGGTGTGCCATGAAAATACGACAATTTTCACCCTGCATTCTATCAACTCGAGAGAATCTGCAGTGGGGATAACTGTTTTCATTTTCAATGCACGTTCTCACCTAAAAGCATCGTGAACCGATAATATTTGATATTTTTTTTATAAAATTATTGTGTTAATAAATAAAATATGTAAAATGTAAAACCTTTTGGATGATTTTATGTTGGTAGATTCATACTCTACCAGCAGTTAAGCTGAGGCTTAATTGAAATTAATAGTAGCAATTCTCTAAGCAGAGTACCCTCAAACCAGAGGCGGTCGGTGGCGTTCTTCAAGACACGGCCAGCAGAAGTAGAAATTGGTAAGAATAACGCATCTCTACCGCGCTACTAGAATTCAACTCAAATGACGAGGGAGCATAGGGAAAAAAATCTGAAACATTGTGTGGAACTTTGGTCAAAAAAAAAAAAAAAATGCAGAAAAATTGAACATTTTGAAAAAAGTCATTTTTTTCAGATTTCGAACGTCCGTAGCGGCTAAACGAAGAATCCAAATCGAATGCGGTTTTCATATCTGTGCTCCTCGTACGTCAATCAGTCGGATTAGAGATTTTTAATTTTTGGCGAAAACGGAAATTCGATAGGAGGGTCCCCCCTTCTTACTTTTGCTCAAATATTGGCTTTGAAATGATTTCCTGAAGAAACCACTGGTTCGATTCGGGGTTTCTATACATCACCGGAAAGACCCCCTCGAGACGCTTCAGAAAATGTACTTTCGCAAGAACAAATGTCATTTTGAAGCACGTGACGCGTCAGCGAAGAAAACTCGAAAATGGAAAAAATCGAAAAAATCAACTCTTAATAATTGAGTTCATACAGACAGGGCTTTTATTTTAACTCTGAAAATATGTTTGTTACTGCCCATATTCAACCGTAAAATAATCACATCAACGCATTAATAGGTAGATCGTGTTAATAAAAATAACCAAAGAAATAATACAATCTTTTTCTATAGATTGTCAACGTTAATACGCCCAATGAGTTATAACTCTTGAATACATCTTTCTATGGATCATTTCCATTCGTTGCCAACCTAAAAAAATTGTACTCTCGATTGTACCTTTCTATGAATAACTTTTTGCCAACCTAAATGTACGCTAGATTTCCATGAATAATTTCCTGCTAACCTAAATCTAAATCTTTTTAAGGGTCGCTTTTACAATCGTCGGATAAATGATAATTAACTTATACCCTCTTTAACTAATCCCACCGTTTATATGTCAGTTAACGCGCGCTGCCTTTTACAAACGCTTAGAGATTTTCTCGCGAAACGCCCACGTTGGCAGCATTGCGGATACATGCGGTTGCGCAGCTTATAGAATTGGCATTTTTCGTTTTGCTTGCGGAAAGGTTTGAAAGTTGTGTTTGTAATCATTATTGCGACCCTTGACCCCCACGAGCTTCTTTTCAATATTCCACCTAGAAATATGCCAGAATGCATGTTTCTTACAAACTAGTTTGTCGCCCTCTAACCGCCCCTGTATGTAATACCGATTGCAGATCGCTATAATGCCGGTATGGTGCGTGTGCTTGCTGTGCGCATTGCCCGAGATTTATCTGCTGCTCCAAGCACCGGATAAGATAACTTCGAATTATCTGATTCTTAACGCTAACCCTGCTTTAACTACGCATTGTAAAAGCGTATTTTCGCATTTAATCCGGAGATAGTGTTAACCTTAATTTAACCGACTATTGTAAAAGCGGCCCTTAAGCATTGAATGTTCCTTTCTAGAGATTACTAGTTACTTTTGAATGTTTTACGGTTTTCTTAAAAAAATTAATCCTTTTCAATGGACCGTCAACGTTAGTGGGTTCAATGAATTGTAACTCTTGAATACACCTTTCTGTGGATCATTTCCATTCACTGCCAACCTAAATAAATATGCACTCTTGATTGTAACTTTCTATGAATCATCTCTTGCCAACCTAAATAAATATACTCTTGATTGTACCTTTCTATGAATAATTTCCTGCCAACCTAAATCTATATCTTTCTAAAGTACGAGTATCTTTGAATGTTACTTTTTGGAGATTACTTGTTACTCTTGAATGTTACTTTTTGGAGATTACTTGTTGCTCTTGAATGTTACTTTTTGGAGATTACTTGTTACTCTTGAATGTTTCACTTGGTTTTTCAAAATATTTTAATCTCTGTAAACTGTCAGCGTGTTAGTCCAATGCAATACCTTTTTCTTCATCAGAAGAACGTCTTGTATTTTAGGAGAAATTTGCTTAAAAAAAACAGTCAGTTTTCTTTGAGGAGCGGTTTCACCCTCTCAGACTGGAATTCTGCGGAAACAGAAAATGGTTTTGTGCCACGGATGAACTACTTTACTTCCACACAATGTTTCAGATTGTTTTAAATTTACGGGTTCCCCTGTGAATGAGTCAACCGACCCGCACCCACTTTTATTGCAACGTCTACTACCATGGCCACAACACTCACGTCACCAAAAACTACCTTCTTTGGGAATAAACTCACTGCGCAACAATCCACTGTATAAACAAATGAATCTGGCTATACTTGCCATCAATTACTCACACGAACAATGAGCATTGATAAGATAATACCAAAATGCGTTGTGTAAATACGAAATGATAAGAAATCTTGCAAATACTGGTAACGCCATCGTACTATCAAACATTCATAATAATGACTTTTTTTTAGTACACAAAACTGTTGATGGGTGTTTCAACAATACGTACAGGTCTTGACACAACTGTTAACAGAACACACCTTTTAAATATTAACAAGCAGCTCGTTACCATTGAATAATTCCACTACAAACATGAGGGTTCAAAACCTTATGCTGGTCTTAAAAAAAGGCAAGCATGACTCTTTCACCAACTCATTTTTTTTTTAAATTAATTTAGAGGGTTTACAAGATATTTAGTAAGTGTTGCGGTGACATGTAGGAGGATCATTCACTAACGATGCTTCTCTTCATTTTCACCACATTCAAGGGCAACTGTGTATCCTTGTTTACTTAAATCAGTTAGGGAGATCATTAACTTTGGTGACATTGGGCGCGTTCGTCAGAACTTTCAACTGTCAACATGTTTATTTCGATTTACGCTGAATGTTGGTATTTGATGAACGCTACTTTTATAACCTCCATTTCGGCGGCAACTTCAACACTTGATTCCACCAATTTTGTACAATTGGTAAAATGGTGACCGCTGGACAAACTTGTTCACGATCAACAGTGCGTTCATCAGAAAATACCCCAACGGTTGGCAGTAAACACCCAACTGTTTAGTCTGACGAACGCGCCCATTGTTTGCTTTCTTCCAACAACATGTGCTGTTTTAAATACCTTTTCTGGGGGTGATAAGCTTGATCGCTCGTTATTTACTTTCTCAAAAAAACAACCTGCAAGTGTAACCCACATCTGCTCCAGTTATTCATTTTGAATGATGCAAATAAACATACAAGGCCATAAACGTCAAACAAATATGTACTTTGTTGAATTGCGTTGCTGTGGAAACAAAACAAACTGAAAACTGACAAATTATTTAATTATGAAAACTTTTTAAATCAACTTCAAATAATTCACGAAACGTTCGTCCAGTTGGATTCAGTTATTAAAACATTTTAAATCTCGTATATATGGAATCGTGAATTTTTTATTACACTCATCAGGTTGGGTTTGATTTGTGTTTCTTTTGTGTGTAAATAGTATCGTAATGTTAAATTTGTTACATATTGTCCTAATTAATAATGACTCACCTTTATGCCTACTCAAAACCTTTTCCACGGCCCCCGAACATCCCTCGCACGTCATGTGGACTTGATACTCGTGAATTTTTAACTGAAAAAAACAAGACAAAAGTATCTTTAGACTGCTCAGTTCTGAGGAACGACTTTTACAAGTGAAAGATCAGCTAAACCGGTGTTCCTCAATCTTTTTAGACCAAACGGCCATTTCGTCAGATCTGCTTCTTAATCCACATTTGCCCGATATTTCAATTAAATATGTTTCTCGGTGACGGTTCGCGGGGTTTTTTCTGGTAAGGCCGAGGTAACAAGAATGGCAATACGGATAGGTAGGGTCTACTCCCTGGCTGCGTGACCGCACCTATCTGTATTACCACCTCTTGTTCCTCGCCTGTACCAGAAAAAACGCCGCGAACCGTCACTGATGTTTCTATAAATCGAGTAATTCAGATTAAAAAAAACACAGAGAGGTTATTTTTCGCTTCCTGTCAAATGTTGATGAATAATCACTGAACGTAGTTATTGGAATAAAAAAATAATAGATTTCACAGGAAGCGAAAAATAACCTTGATTTAGAGAAACATATCCTTTACTTTAATTTAAATCTCGGGCAAATGTGGATTAAGAAACTGTAAAATTACTCACACGAACCAAACTGCAGTGAGTCATTTCAACTTGATCCATTTCTACAAAACGTTTCCACAAGCTAATCACATTTAAACAATCAATTGAAAACGATCAGTTTCCAACCGGCCGCAGGTTTGTAAACACGAGCGTGAGTTATTACATTACAGATAAGAAATACGCGAGCGATAATTAAATTGTTTTATGTTAATTCTACAAGGCTTCGTAGAAAAATACGTGTTTTACAAAATACATTTTCAACTTCAACTTTCTCCATTACAAAGGGATTTCGCACGTTATGAAATTTACATTTTAATTCACAAAGAAATGGCAAATTGTACCGGCGATTCTCGTAATAAATTAAGTTTCGTAAGTACTACTTTTTGTGGCGAGAGTTGTTCGGCAACCTAATCACTCAAGATGTCAAAAAAGTCTAATCTATGAGTAGGTGGAGTATAGCAATGTACGGAAATTGGGAATAAAACTATAATATAATTAGCCTTGGGCGCTTTGAAACGTTGAAAAAGACTGTACTCGCGCCTATCTTTCGATTGATATTCGCTTCCTGTCTGCCCACGTTGTTTTTGCCGGCCTGTATTAGTAATTATCTTTTTACAGAGGCTGTACTTGGCTCTATCTCTCGAAAACCTACCTTAACCGATATCAGTGACGGGTTTTTTCTGGTACGGCTGAGGTAGCAGATGCGACAATACAGATAGGTGTGGCCACGCAGACAGCCGTCTCTGCAACCGACCCTACCCATCTGTATTGCCACCTTTGCTACCTCGGCCATGCCAGAAAAAAAAAACCTGCAAACTGTCACTGACTCGTATATAATGAATTTAATTATTAATACAATATAACTGTTTTGATTACTTAATCCAAAAATCACAGTCTGCATGGTGTTTTAATTTAACCCTACAGAGAATACGTGAAATAGCATAACGCCAGTGAACACGTCGCGTGGGCCTCTCAGGCCCAACGTATTCTCTGTAGGGTTAAAAAGTCATCATGACAGAGTCCCAAACAATTAAAAAAATACATTTCTCTTAATGTACACTATTTTATGAATATTAATAAGTCACCTGTCTCCCGATTACTTACATCAGACATTTACACAAACAATTTAGCAGACGTGCACAATACACCTCCACACTTCAAAATTTTATATGTAAATGAGAACAGGAAGTGACAGCCGGTGTAATAAATGCTAAAATCTAAGTTGGTAATGTAATGTAATTATTCATAGAAAAGTACAATCAAGAATGTATATTTATTTAGGTTGGCAGTGAATGGAAATGATCGATAGAAAGGTGTATTCAAGAGTTACAATTCATTGGATCGACTAACAAATTGAGTTGCCGACAGTTGCTCGTGCTTAATTTTCATTAGCAAATTACTAACAAGTCTAAATTTCTTCAGCTGTTTTATACATCGTTCGATTCAGAATTAAATTCTTAATCGTTTCACGTACAACTCATTACAGGATATTTAAACTTTGATTATAGGAATAAAGTTCAAGCATTTTGGTGCTGTTGGCAATCATCACTTGGCAGTTCAGCAATCGTCCGGAAGATGGCGAGGAGGCGCCGAATGTGAAATGTTTGGAATTTTAAAAGCTTTTTAATAGTAATAATAAGTGTTTATTTACTGCCTTGCGGCCTTGAAATTTTATCTTACAATACAATTATTCAAACTAAGTCACCTCTATTAAGGGGGCAGATAAATTACTTTTTATTAATAATTCTGAGGGATGATTTTAAAAATTGGAACCTTTTAATCTTTTTAAATATGGGGCAGAAAGACCGATGGCCGATATCCCTGAGAGACTAAGACATTTTTTTAATTTCAAATTAAATTTTGATCTTGATTTTAATTTTCGTGAACAAAGTATACTGTAGAAACTCGCATATAATGGCTATTAATCACTCAAATGATATGCTCCACTCGCCTACGGCTCGTTCCGCAAACCTCGTTCTCGTGATTAATAGCCATCATTATATGCTCGTTGTACAATATACTATTACTGTTTATTATTAAACCATTAATACCCCTGTAAATTACAATTTGAATTATTAAAATCAATTTAACAATTAAAAAATTACTGCGGCAATATTTATTATTGCAGGATTTTTAAAGCACTTTTATTTAAAAAAATTAAAGGATTATATATTTGGCGGTCATTTAATGCTGACATTATCAAAATCATCCTTTAGAATTGCTATTCAGAAGCTTTTTAAAAATTTTCGTTCGGATTTCCGCGCCTCGTCGCCATCTATTGGACGGTGGCGGAACTGCTAAGTGATGTTTTTGAACAGCGCCAAAATGCTCGAACTTAATACTTATTGTCAAAGTGTTAATGTTTAGCAATGGGCTGTGCATGAAACGGTAGACGTTTTAATTTTTAATCGAATGGTGTATAAAATAGCTGAGGAAATTTAGCGGTTTTTCTGTAATTTGCGAATGAAAATTAAGGACGACACACTTACCGACATTTACAGCTCACTGTAACATAAAATTAAATAAAGAAGAATTTGTTATATTCTTCAATCAAATACCGGTTACAATACTTATTCTTGATTAATCATTTAACTATTTATATTGTTAATGCATTACAATAAGAGAAATATACGAGAAATCATAATCTAAGTAGAGGGCTCTACCTGTTATTGTGGGGTTAAATTACTTAATAATTAGTGGATGTAATAATTGTTGTAATAATAAAAGTATATTTAAAAACTTAAGAAGAAGTTATTTTATAATAAATTAAGTTCACTTGTGGATATTTACGTATTTAAATTGCAGAAACAATATTTTATAACATACACGCCTAATCCCAAGCAACCCGATATACGCATAACTCGAATAGTTTATTATTTAAAACTTTCAATTTTATACGTAACAGAAACAAAACGATAAATGTAATCCTGAGTAAAGCTTCAAAAATAGTGGGAATATTTAAGTATTTAAATTGCAGAAACAATGGTATTATATAAACGCCTATTTGTAGGCAACTGAATATACTATAACTAATATTATTTTTTATTAAAAACTTCTAATTTTAAATATAATAGGGGTACAAGCATGAGTGTAATCCTTAGCAACGCTTTAAAGAAAATTATACTTATGGTTTTGTCCCTGTTACTATTAAAATTTTAAGTTTTAAATAATAAATCATTATTAGTTGTACATATATTGGGTTGCCTGTAAGCAGGCGTTTATATAATATAATTATTTCTGCAATTTAACGGTATGGTACCCATCAGAAGTACGGTAAACGTCCGCATGAGGGGGATTAAATCAAAATGACGTGACTGTAGGCAACCCAACGTACAACGAGGGTAAATTAACTCGGTGCTATTCCCATTTATCATGATACATTCAAGGTTGCGCCTGCGAACAAAAAGAGAGAGGCTAATATACGTCTGCACCTTGCAACAGTGCGAGCGTCCCTGCGTATTAGCAATGTCTCATCTACACTATGCTCCTCGCGCTGCCCCAATGTTGCCCTCTCTGCCTACACACTGCTCTACTCGCGCAATTAATCGCAGCGCTCCGCATTAGGTCGTACGCGTTCATGTTGCCAGTCCTTTGACTCGCGCCGAAAAAACCGACAAAACAGGGCGCAATGGGAATGACGAGGAGCATGATGTGCGCCATGACGAGTAATGTTGCCACACTACCTCTTTGCCTCCTTTCCTCGCTACTTCCTATGCCACTCGACGAGTGACTGGCAGGGGTATAATATTGTGGTTATTTTCTTTCGCATCGGCCTCCGGAGAGGCCCAAAATAAATTTAATAATTTAAATACATGAATTACACTATCATATTCCTAAAACGTTAAAACTCCCTAACTTACTTTTTCAGACTTCTTGATGCACGGTCATAAGTACAATTAATCCTCAAAGTACATTTACAAAAGAAAATTGACGCATGCAAATTACCTCATTTTTAATCATTCATTACATCACCCTCCCGCAACTATATAATTAAAATTGAATCAAACAAGAAAACTAGCCTGCATATATAAATATAAACTAATACCAAAAACAAATAACTTATTGAAACGAACAGGTTGAATATTTACATATTCAATCTACTTTGAGAGTTTTAAAATCTATTACAAAATATCTTTCCCAATCCCGAAAAAATATTTAAAAAAATCGCAAAAAAATAGTAAAAGGAATCCCTTCGCTGCAAAAAATCATATCCGAACCGAACCGTTTTTGATAGTTATTAATTGGTTTCTTATGCGTGACTGCAAGATAAGTGGCGCACGGTAATTATGTTATTTTTGATCATTCATATATCGCATTCCCGTAATTTATCGCCACATATAAGTTATATCCCACCATTGAAGGAAACAGTTTCATTTCTTTTATCGATTATAAACGTTAATCAAAAATTAATTATATCTAGTACTATATTTTAAATTTAATAAAGCTATAATAAAAAAAGGCGTAAGGCCAATCCAAGGTATTCTATATAACCCTGCAAAATAACATATTGCGTCAAAACTAGTCTGAAGAAATTAGTAAACTTTACCACATGTTTCAATTAATATTTTCTATGTGTACGATTTATATATGTTAATAAGTATTATCAATTAAAAACCCGTTACCTTATCTGGAAAAGGACATCCCCACATATTTTATCAGAGAAAACAGTGAAATTTTAAATCAATACTGGGCCTCGAAAATTAATCCATTAACTGATCATTTTATGTTATATTTATTTTGAATTATTTGATCCATCTATTCGATTAATCGACTATTTGATTATTTAATTTATCAAACATTTTATTATTTGATTAATCGATCATTTGATTATTAGATTAATATATTATTTTGATTAATCGATACAATCGATTATTAAAAATAAAATCTATTATAATTTTCATAGTCGAATACCCCTAGTAGATAGCGTGCAATATTTATCGGAGCCGAAGTGTAGAGGTCTTGGGGTGATTCCCATATATAAATTTGACTTATTTCCACACCACCCATGAGGTAAAGTCAACGGTGCGTTTTTTTATTGTGCGTATTTTACTATATCCCTGACACAAGACTACGACGAGCTGTGTAAATGTGTGTAGTCGTTAAATTATGTTTAATACATAATGTTTAATCATTGATTATGTGCTGAACCACTTGACGATAATTAGAAATCTAATGTGCTGTAGCCCATTTAGTAAAGCCGCCTGAATAAAGAAATTAATTTGTTATACTGTATTACATATTATGTAAAGAATATTTTCTTATAGGGAGGATTTGTATTTTTGTAGTTTTAATAAATTAGCGTACGGCAAGATAAGTATGTAACAAACAATGTTCAGTGTTGGAAGAATCACATTGTTTATATAGTAAATAACTATTAGTCTGTCTATTATGAAACAAATTTTGAAAATATGATAATTATGCAATTTTTCTGGTTTTCATTCCTCTTTGGATTCTAGAATTAACCAGTTCTGGAACGCAATGTGTATCCCAAAAATATATTAATTTTTCTAACATTCTTTCACAAAATATTTCATCTTTATTTATCTTTATAATTTCCAAATCAACGTCAGTATAAATAATTAAATAACAACTTGTTTTCTGGCAAATCATAAGCTGCCCTTGAATTTGATACATATGGGCATGATTATTTTTTAAATACAAATTTCCTACTTCGTCAATTGCTATACACAAAGATTTTTTCTTGTTAACTGCTTCCTTTATTTTTTCATTTTTAATGGAAAATAAACATTTTACTTCAATAATGGAATTACTGTTAATTACGCCATCTGGACTTGCACCTAAAAATCTATGTGTATTTTTTATAAAAAGTCCACATTCTTCTACTTTCAAATTTGTTTTTCGTTCAAATAATTCAATTGCCTTCTTTTCATTATCAACCCCATATAATACTGCAGGAGTTTCTAGAGCACAATTTTTAAAAACTAGTTCTTTTAATATAGTATCTGTGGGAGTGTCTGGTCTTCGTTTGCAAATCTTACCAAATACAGACGCTGTAATTCTATCTCTCCGCCATCTAAACCAATTAATGTTATTCCTCTGTCCAACTGTTTCCTTTTGCACATTAATAATGTCAACGTTATCTATGTATATTAAAAATAATTCTTTCCTTTGATTAAATTCGTCTTCAGACATGTCAGGTTCGGCTGCATTCGGACCATAATCGGCATCGTCAAATTGTGCATGTTTTTGAGCTACATATTTCTTTGCATTTTTCATCTTTTTTACCTTTCTGGTACAATATTTGATTAAATGTTTTTTATTTTCCCCTGAATTTTTATGAAATTCTGATCCTAAATTGTAGGCTAAACCAGCACCATAACACCTACCCTGATAAACACCACTCTGAGTTAAATTAGTCCTTTTACCTCCAGTGAATTTGGCAACTACCGACATATATCTTTCAGCAAAATTGGTAGTTACATTTCCAATTAATCTATCCGCTTTTCCTTTAATCCTCTCAATTATATTTATAATATCTTGCCACATATTTGAATTTTTAATCAAATTAAAACTAATACTATCCTTTATATTATTAAAACATGGTTTCTCTTTACATTGTGTATGATTACCAAAAATATGATAGGGTGAATTAGTCAAATTAAGTTTGAGATTTTCTTTAGTTTTACTAAGAGCTAAAATTGACCTAATATGATTTTTAAAATGCATAATTTTGTCTTTTAATATTTTTCTGATAATTAAATCGTATTTGCAGTTTTTTGAAAGTTTATATAAACTAGAAGTAAAGGCGCGTGTTGTGTGGTTAGCAGTGACGGCTCGTCAGGGGCGGCAGGGTCGGCCGGGCCGTACCGTTAAATTCAATTAAAACAAATATTATAAATGTTTATTTTCTGAGAAAATAAATATTGCGAATTTTTTATAATAAATACATAATATGCTTATAGCTAGTAATATTAATAAGCACTCAGTATAAGGCCGATAAATGCAGGAGTTTATTTTCATTTAATATATGTCTACTACGCAAGTTCGTATTCGCAAAATCGGCCAGCCGTTGATTTTCAGAGTATTAAGATTAATGTAAGCGCTACGTCCGCACGAGTGTCGGTGCAGATTCTGTCGTCTCATTTCGCCAGCAGCGTGAACGTACGTCCACAAATGGTTTACTCCAGTACGGCAAATTCACCGGGGCCGTACTCCGTACGCAATACTCCGATGCCCATGACTCGATGCACACTTTAATTCGCTTGCGTTACAGGTCACAGATTTTTATTTTAGAACTTGTAAATTTATTCATTAACGTATTTCTGATTATTTTCATATTGTTCAATTTAAAAGTAATATATGTACTTACTTTAATACAAATTGGTCATTAAGGCCAATAATTGACCGGTATTAGAAAACACATTATTCCTTAAAAAAATATTTCAGAAATCAGAACATATTTCGCAGTTTTAAAGAGAAGGCATATCTTAATATAAGTAAATATCATTAAACAATAGATGTAATTTAAAATGCAAACAATAATTAAATGGTTACCTAATTGTAATTTACAAAATAATTACCATTCTAGGTAAATTTAAGGTAGTTTATGTGAAATATATCAGTGTATAATATTAACCATATTATGTATATAACATGTTTAAAGATGTTATTGTTACTCCGACAACATTCTCTCACTGTTAAAAGTCGGGCGAAATTATTTAATGTGTTTCGTTTTAACGGAGGAGTATCGGTACGGCAGGCCGTTATCCACAGTGCGCCTGTGCCAGCATAAAAATGATCAGATGACAGAATCACTTTGTCTTTTCCTTGGTCCCGTGCATATGGTGCTCGTGTATGCGATTATTAATTATTGTGTTATTTGTTGAAACTACAATGGCTAGTGTAAGGGATATTGTAAATACTAACGCTGATTTGGTTCATTATTTTTTACACAATAAATTTAACCGATTGTCGTACGATGATAAAGTTTTCATTAAAAATGTGCCAGTTCCACACCCGTTGTTGACTAATCTCGTTCAAAGAAAATAAGATCACAATCGCACTTTTTCTGCAACACTCTACGCAAAGTTTATTTGGCTAACTGGTAGTGAGATTTGTAACAAATTATTTTGTTGGTATTGTTTGTTGTTTTGTGAAAGCAAAAACCCTTTTAATTCATGCGGTTACGACAATTTAAAAGAAGTTTATCGCGCTTTAGCGAAACATGAACTTTCAAAAGATCATACGTATTCTGCCTTAAAATATAAATTATTCGCGAAACATAATATTGTAAATGCACTTGATACCGCTAGACGAGAACTTATAAATAAACATAATGAAAACGTTCGGGAAAATCGAAAAATGGTCAAACATTTAATAAACATGGTCATTTATTTATCAACTCAAGAACTTGCATTCCGAGGTAACGACGAAACAACAAATTCAGACAATCAAGGGAATTTCAAAGAATTAGCTCATTTTGCATCTAGTTTGGATGAAAATTTTAATAAATTCATTGATCCATCCATATCTTATCAGTGTTTACCGGACTGTCAAAAATGATTTAAAACTATTTAATTGATTCCATAACTTCGGTTTTAAAGCAGAATATTTACGACGAAATTAATAGAGCTTCTTGTTTTTCATGGGAAATAGACGAAAGTACAGATATACGCTGTTTTTCTCAGATGTCAGTGATTTTTCGTTACGTTTGTGAGGGGAAAGTAATAGAACGATTTTTTGGTTTCTTCAACCTTAGTGAAGGTCGAACTGCAAACGATATTTTTAATGTACTCCAACAAAACTTCAATAATTTCAATATCGAACACAAATTAATCGGCCAAACGTATGATGGTGCTGCTGTAATGGCGGGAGAACTAAATGGATTGCAGCAAAAAGTTAAGGCAATTGCTCCTCAAGCACTTTTTACGCACTGTTACGCGCACAAAATAAATTTAGTTTTACAAGATTCATGTAAAAAAATTAAAGAATGTAGGATATTTTTCTCAAATCTCTCGGGCTTTTCATCTTTTTTCACAAAATCTACTAAACGCACTAATCTTCTGGATACAATTTGTCAAAAGAGAGTTCCGAGTAACTCAGAAACCCGCTGGAACTTTAAATCGCGCATTGTGAACACTATATATATATTAATATAATTAATTTGATTGAAGTTTTCGATCATATCATCGCAGATTTGGATCAATGGGATGATATTTCAATACGAGAATCGGGTTAAAAAGAATATTAACCGATTTTGATTTCCTGTTTCTTTTATATACTTTTCAGTTAATTTTTACACATACGGATCCTATTTTTTCTATAATTCAACATAAATTATCTGACATCACGTATTGTAACAAAAGAATTATATCACTTTTATCCACATTAAAAAAATTCCGAAATGACAATTATTTTCTTAAAATATATTCTGATGTTAATCAAATTTTAGATGTTCAGCCTCCATGCGCTAAACGACGTCAAACATACAGTAGTAATGATGATTCGATATCTACGAAACGAATCTTTTTTGAAATTTTAGGTATGCTTATAAATCAAATTGAAATACGTTTTAAAGATATTTTCTTACTTAACTTTCTGGAATTAACCAATCAAAATAAATTCGACATATTTAATAAAAAATTTCCGGAAAAAACAATTTCAATCTTTGATTAATAACTATAAAACATTTTTTAATAATGAAAAATTAAAAAGAGAATTGCAAGTTTTGTATGCTGACAAATTTATTTTCGGTAATTCCCCAACAGTAGGTGACATGACAGAATTTATTTATAATAATGATATTATTACAGACGTTCTGGAATTATATAAATTATTTTGTTTAATATTGTCTCTCCCACCAACATCTGCATCAGTAGAAAGATGCTTTTCAGCATTGAAAAGAATAAAATCCTACAGTAGGAATACAATATCCCAATCGCGCTTAAGTAATGTATCTATTTTAGCAATAGAAAGAGGGTTGGTTAAAAGTTTAGTTAAGGATGATAGTTTTTATAATAAAATTATTGACGATTTCGCTACAAAAAAATCCCGGCGAATCGATTTAATATTTAAAAATGATTGAAATAATTCAAATATAATATAATTAAATTTTTTCACATACACGGGCACCACTGTTATTTCCTGGCAAAATCCCTTTAGTTTTTATTTATTTTCCTGACATTAAAAAGAATTGACTTTTTTTTGTTGAGAGATTTGTTTTATTTTATATTTTATTTATTTATTTATTTTTTAAGAGTAAATATTTTAATTAAATAAAACACACTTTTACTTAGTTAATATCAAACTGTTAAACAGTGTGATATTAACTAAGTAAAAGTGTGTTTAATTTGATTAAAAATGTATCACGAAGTAAGTGCCGCCAACCTCAATCAGTAAATATTTTATTTTTCATTTCTGCCATTTTTATATTCTCTTCAAAATTCGGTTTTAGTTTTATTGATTTTAGTTTTCGTGTTGAGAGTTTATTTAATTTAATATTTTATAGGTAAATATTTATTTATTCCTGACCCCTATCTTTCAAGTTATTCACATTTTTAAGAGTGTTATTCTTTTTTTTTCATATCCTCCACCTCAAACGTACTTCACTTCTGTCAAATCCAACTCCCATTCCATATCCTGACAAGAGTGCTGTGGACCTTCCCGTGGTTCTTGTCGGACGATTTAATTTTTTGGTACGCCTACTCTCCTACAGTTGGGTTTTACTTACATTTGCCTAATTATGTCGCGTTAGCAATATTTTTTTTTTACTATATACTGCACAAACAACCATATTGTTACATACAGCAAATGATTGGTTCATGTTTACCATTGTAAAAATACGCTTCCAGGAAGATACAGTATATAAATGATACTTAATAACTACCAAAAAAATAAGTTAACTAACTGCAGCTTGCCTACATTCGGCCGACCCACTTCCGTAGGTCACGAGCCGTCACTGGTGGTTAGCACATTCTAGTTTAACGCAAGTTCTTCCATAACTGACTTTCTCCATTATTCTAGTGAATACACTGCAATCCCCGTCACCAATAATGTTTTTGTACCGGATTCCGTACTCAAATTCACTCAAATTAAATCCTTCAACAATAATTCTTTGCTCCATTGAAGTTGAAGTACCCACAAAGTTTTTATAACATGTATGTTCGTTATTTGAGGTTGAACAAACATAACAAAATTTATTTTTAACTCCTAAATATAACAGTTTTTTTGTTCTTTGTCCAATTATACAGGCTACATCGGACAAAGAAGAAAAACCCCATATGAACGTTTAGCCCACCCACCATCCACAATCACGGTTATAAATGGAACTCCTTCTTCATCCACATCTCCAGCTTCAATTGCAAGCTCTCGTTCTTTTTCGGCATTTGATTTCATATTCTTAATTAGCAACATTTTCCATGTTTCTTGCAGCCTTACTTCATACTTTTTGTAAGTTGTTTTTTTCATAAATGGCATGTCTATTACTGCGCAGAATTCTTCACCTTGAGAATACCCCGATCCAATGCTCGAGAGACCCCAAACTAAATCTTTATTAATAGTGGTATCCGGAGGGTGAGATCGTATCTGTAGAGAACTCTGACAAGCGTTACAAAAGTATGTGTACACTGATATCCAGCCCGTACATCTCTCTTTCTGTAATAACATATTACCTCCGATGCATTTGGCATTGTGGTTCGTGATTTTTTTAATTTCTTGTAAAAAATGCTGAATATCTACATTGCGAGTTCCTGAAAGTTGCATTACAGTCGTATTGGTATCGACTTCAACGTCCAACTCTGGCAATACTTCATTAGGCAAACTGCAAATACAAATAAGACACGTAACTAAAACTAAACCGTCGGCTTTCCAGTGGAAACTTCCGTTTCACCAATACTTAATGTAGGTTCAGTAAAAAAACATAGGTGGCATGTTATGATAGTACTTTCAAAATGGAAAGGGTAAAATTGAAAAAGTTTAATGCGCAGTGCCAGGCAATCTAAACAATAGCATGTTTTTTTTTCAAAAACTAGTGCGATTTCGACAAAAAAACTTATTTTTTACACATTATTAATTTTGACATTTTCTACAATTTTTGTTTATATAAATTTGATGTAACAATTATCATTTTATAATTATACACAGCAAAATTTAAAAAAATCTGTTTTCAAATTCATTACATTCTAGAAAATCAAATGCAATACATTTATTAACAATATTAATAGTTATTTAGCTCTCCGTTAACTTTTGTAATATTTTTATATCATTTTTTTTTTTAAAACAAAAAAGTTTGAAGTAAACAACCTCTTACACTTTTGAAAAATGTATTTTTTTTATTTAAGCTCTTGCATCGCGTGGTACTATTCATTGCACTTTTTTCAATGTCACCTTGTAGACACTAACACGAACAACAAGGAATTAGTAATTATATAACAATTCTTGTTGTTGCAAATACACTAATAGATTATTCAGAAAATGTGGGGTTTATGATATAAAAAGGGTATTCCAACCGTTCCCAGTCAACTATGGAGTTATTAATCGAAATATTAAAAAAATACAAAAGTTATGTACAATAATAAGTTGCATTTCATAATAGTATTGAAATTTGTACATTTGTACAAGGGTTATATTATAGTGAATTATCTGTCAGATGAACATTTATTTTTAAAGGCCAACTACCAATAAAAGTACGCACCGAATTTGAGCTTCTCAGCTATTACCTATCAGTGCAAGAAAAATGAATCAAATAGTATAATTTTTTACATAAATTGCACCCGAATTATATAGAAACGGTTAGTTCCAATCCCTATACGCATATAGTAACACAGGATCCAAAAATAGAAAGATATATAGGGCGTTCCATTAAAAAAACAAGTTTGGTCAGTAATTTTGATATGAACCATGCTGTATAAATTTGATTTGATTTTTAGGAATTGCAATTCATTATTGTCCACAACTTTTGTATAAAACATTTTTTGATATTTCGATTAATAACCCCGTGGTTTGGTCAGAGCGAAATACCCTGTGCGGTGAATGTGATGCTACTACTACAGTACTTTATTCTGTTTAAAATTTAGAATGTTCATGATGTATTTTCAATATTCAAAAACTGTAACAGAAATATGGACCTTTGCGCATACGTCTAGAACAGAGGTTTCCATGATTTTTAGATGTGATACCGGTATTTAGTTCACAATATAGTGGCATATGTAAATATTTTTTGAAAAATCAGACCTAAAATTGTTTTATAAAAAAATAGTGGAATATATAATTAACAGCCGAACGCTAAACAAAAAAAAAAATTCCAATTAATACTGTATAAATTATCGGAGTTGAATTATTTAGTAATAAATATCTGGAATTCCCCGATTATGCGACCTATTATTATTCTTCTTATTGGCTTGTATACTTTTCAAGTTAATTTTGTATTCTTCGATAATGAGGGAATCAACAACTTCTATTTATTTAGAAATATACAAAACATAATTGATTTGGAAATTTGATTGAACGCATTACCATAATATATTATATATGTTATATATATATTATGGTATGTACATGTCATAATTCGGCATTGTCGCAGGTACCCTGCCCTCCGGTTCCTTGTTTATTTTTTTAGTGCAGTTGTAACTCGATACACTAATATGAGTAAGTGCCGCCGTCGCGAGTGACGCAGAAATGTGAATAACATGCGATGTTATTGGGCGTGCAGGTGAATATGCATATGGCATACGAAATCTAGCACGGAAGAACGATTTGAACGTCGCGCTAAATAAACTCCCCTATCATGACGTATCCCCTAATCCCCGCGCACGCTACCATCACGCTCAAGTGGCCGAATGCCCGCACTAGGATCAAGAGCAATAGACTCGCTGCAAGAAATATCTACATAACTTTTTTATTTCTTTCTGATTGACCATCTTAAAAAGTTGCCACAGGATTATTTTAAAATTTTGCACATATGTCAATTATGTTCCTGTCTAGACAGTAAGAAAATTTTATCAAGTTTTGACCAATACTAATGGAAATAGACACAAAAAACATCATTTTATTATTCATTTGTTTCCTAATTCGTTCATAATTTTCTTATTAACTATGATTTTGCCTTGAAATTACATCATTGCCTAGATGTATGTATTGGTTAGCTACAAGTCAAATTTCACTGTTGTTACTTACCTGGTTCTGAAGTTTGTCTGTTTAAAGTAAAATGTTGCTAACTTTGTTAATAATAAAGATGAAACCAAAACTTAAACACAGAAATAATAATCGATCTTTATATAATATGTTATCAAAATAAACTTTTCGAAAAAGTTTATATTTACAAAGATATATTAGATTTCTTGAGCGGTTAATTTAATGGGTACCCTACCCTTAAATACTTTAATATTCACATTATTTTTTAAGCTTTATGGAGGATTATACTTATGGTTTTGTCACTGTCGCCTTTAAAATTGGAAGTTTTTTATAGTAGTTATGCGTTTATCGAGTTGCCTGTGATTAGGCGGATATATTATAATGTATTGTTTCTGCAATTTAAATACAAAAATATCTACAAGTAAATTTATTTGATTATAAGATAACAGTCTTCTTAAGTTTTTAAATATTCTCTTATTACTAAAATAATTATTAAATCCACAAATGAAATGTAGTTTATCCCCACGATAACAGAGGGTACCCTCCATGAAGATTAGGATTCCTCATATATTTCTTTTATTCTAATTCATTAATAATATAAAAAGTTAATTGAATAATCAGTAATAAGTATTGGGACCCGTATTTCATTGAAGTATATAGCAAATTGTTGTGCATTTAATTTTTAAGTTACAGTGAACTGTAAATGTCGGTAAGTGTGTCGTGCTTAATTTTCATTCCCAAATTACAAGAAAACCGCTAAATTGCCTCAGCTATTTTATACACCATTCGATTCGGATTTAAATAGTCTATCGTTTTGTGTACAGCGCATTGCTGAATATTAACACTTTGATTATAAGAATAAAGTTCGAGCATTTTGGCGCTGTTCAAAAACATCACTTGGTAGTTCGGCCATCGTCGAATAGATGGCGACGAGGCGTGGAAATGCGAATGTAAAATGTTTAAAAGCTTTTAAGTAGTAATTCTGAGGCATGATTTTGATAATTTGAACGTTAAATCATCTCAAAACTTGTAACCCTTTACGATTTTAAAATAAACGTGCCGTAAAAATCCCGGAATAATAAGTCATGTCGTCGAAATTCTACAATCATTTTAATCATTTAAATGGTAATTTATGGAGGGATTAAAGGTTTTTGTTCACGAAAATGTTATAATGTGCACATTATTTAATTGTATGGGCAGCATTAATGGGGTACATTTAACACTCAATTTCGTAAACACGCATTTGCGTGTTTAATATGGTTATTACGCTAATTTTACGCACTTTCATTCACAGAACGCGATTTATGATAATATTTTGTTTACCCTGTTTAATACTGATTTTAATTTTTTTTTCAATTGTAATTGTTATTACAACTTGAATTTCGATTTCAATTTTAATTTTGATTTTCTTTTTGTTTTGATCTTGATTTTATTTTTCGTGAACAAAGTATACTGTACAACTCGCATATAATGGCTATTGATCACTAAAACGATTTGCTCCACTCGCCTACAGCTCGTTCCGCAAACATCGTCTTCGTGATTAATAGCCATCATTATATGCTCGTTGTACAATATACTATTATATATCTTTTTGAATAAACGTGCTGCAAAAATCGCGGAATGATAAATATTGCTGTTGAAATAAATTTTAATAATTCAATCGGTAATTTATAGACGAATTAATGGTTTTAGAAGAAACAATTATCTCTAAATCCAGCGAAGGGTTGTTTTTGGGTTTTTATTGGAACATGAAGCAGAATGTGTTTTTGAGTCAATTTTTGAAAGTTTCAAGTGGGTGGCAATTGTTTTGATATTTTTTTTAAAGCATCGGAAAGTGCGCAACTCCAAATTGTGTTTCCATGAGATTATCTCCAAATCTAGTGAAGGGATGTTTTAGGGTTTTTGTTGAATTATGAAGCAGAATGTGTTTTGAGTACATTTTGAAAGTTTCAAGTGGGCGACAGTTGTTTTTATATTTTTTCAAAGCATCGGAAAGTGCGCAACTCCAAATTCTGTTTTCGTGTGATTATCTCGGAATCAATTGAAGGGGTATTTTAGGGTTTTTATTGGAACATGAAGTAGAATATGTTTTGAGTAAATTTTGAAAGTTTCAGGTCGGTGAAAATGGCTTTTATATGTTTGGGGAAAGTGCGCACGACTACAAACCATGTTTTCGTGTGATTATCTCCAAACTTGTGAAATTTATGTTCTTATTTATCCTGACAAAAAAGTATTGCCTTCGTAATTTAATTACCAGAATCACGTGAGGTGCTGCGCGCGTCCACCTATAAAATGCACGGCGCTCTCTGCAATCGACAGATGAAATGGTCACGTGGTTCTCGTTTTTTACACCGACTGCACCTTTAACGTGAACAGACTATAGACAAGGAAGTTGCACCATTAATGCGAACAGTCTATAGACATCCCTGTATATTAATTTGTTACAAGTAGGGAAAAAAAAAATAGGTGAAAATTAATTCGAATGATATACATTATATTTATTTAGAAATCAGTCTTTTGCTTCAGTTTAGCCGCATGGCAACTTGTATCACACATAGACAAATCACAAAACATGCACGAGTCACAAAACTACAAAGTTTTCCTTAAAATATTTTGTCGATTTCTTTTTCACGGAATTTTGCATGTCATCGATACAGTAAAGAACATTTTCGTCGCATCGTTCCACCTGAGAGACGTCTCTTCCTCCGAAGAACGGATTAAAAAAAGTCGGGGCCGAAGTTTAACAAAAAAAAAATAATAAGACGAGGCTTGCGAGACACACCTATAACGATTTATATCCACCGCTCAGTTAAAAAAATATATATTCGCAGAGACTAGAAAACTTTGTATTACAAAAACTTCCGACCACCACAAATCTACCGAACAGGTTATTTAAAATGTAAACAATAATGTGTAATACAAATTACAAAAACTACCTCACTCCTTGGTATATATTTATATATATTTTTTTTTGTTGCTATATATATAGATATATATATAAATATAAGTCATTGCATCTTCCTCGCCCACCCGCAGTCTTAGAAATTATACAATTAATTTAAAAAAAAAATGATAAAAAAATACCGTTACACAGATATAACGCTTCCCATAACGTAAAAATAATAATAATAACATAGGCGCTTTAAAGTAGGGCTTTTTACGTGTCTAGTTTGAAAAAGACCCGCTCCTTCGCCTACCAACGAAATTGTTTAAACATTATTAAAACCTGCCAGCGGTATTATAAGACTTTCTTTTTTTTAATAATAATAATAACACACGAAAGTTAATATAAATTTATACAAACACAAACTTAAAACGGTAAATAAAGGATAAGAGAACCGCGCACTAGCGGGTGATAATAAATGGTAAAAAAATATAATAGGCCGTTTGCTAAACAAGGAAATTACGATTACACGGTGAAACCTTTTACATTTAAACAATTCGGTTTTTAAGAGTTAATCGTGTGCGCAGGAAGAGCAAAGTTGCTCTTTAGAAATATTAGTCCATGTTACCAACCTGTGGCATAACCAGGGGATGCAAAATCGCAGCGGAAAATGTACCTTACCCAAGAAATAATTGTAGGGGCCTAAAATTTAAAGTTATTCATCTATTAAAACATTAAATTATTATAGTTAATACTTTTCCGGTCGCTTAACACGTTCGCTGCCACCGACGCGCTTGTACTTCCAACTTTATACTTGCGTATGCGCAATCCCAATTGTAGTGGTAGCGAACGTGTTAACCTCTTCACGCACATGTCAAACCAAAAAAAGAAAACAAAAACATGTTTACCCCTTTAGCGCCATCTATTGATTTTTTGCATAAATGAGTAAGTTTGTGACAGTGGAATATTTCGAAAAAAGTAATTTTTCATAAACCCGGGATAACTCAATCAAAGCAGCACGGGCGCGAAGTGTTTAAAAAATGAATTGTTTTCATTTCCTCATAGATTTGATATTAACATTGCCGTTTCATATTGTTATTGAAAAAAAAACCTTGGATTATCATTTCTGTTCAATTGTAAGGTTCCACCGCGCAACGAATTAAAACCCGGACCCTCGAAGTCCGTAACGTTTAAAAAGGCATCTTTATGTACTAGCAGTCGTATTTGCACATCGAGTTCACCTTCTACCATCATGGGCTTAATCAGTCAATTATAAATAATAATAATAATAATAAAAACATCTAATGAATAAGATCTGTCACTTAGTACGTACAAATGGATATAAATAAACATATATATATCTAGTCAGGTTAAAAATTAATTTAAAAAAAAAGAGAAAAAAGGAGATTCGGCGGTTGGTACTTTTTTTTCTTTCAGGGCCCGAGCGCGTGCTCCATCATCTGCAGGCAGAGGGACTCCAGGTTGCTCTCGATGTCGACGTTCTTGAGTAACTGCTTCTTACCTTTCTCGAGTTCGGTGTCCTGAAACCTGACGTGGTGGCTGTGGTTATTGCTCGGGTTCAGTATGAAGGTGGTGTTCGGCGGGTCCGATTTGTACGCGCTGTTCGGCGCCGGCATCGACGACTGTATTATGTTGTTCAGCGTTATGCTGCCGATCGAGTGCCTGTGCCCGCCGATCACGTGGCTGTTCTGCACGTTCGGGTACGAGGAGCTCTTCGTGCCGTACACGTGCGTCAGGGAGGGGCCCGCCGTCGGGATCTGGAACGGCGTCTGGTTGTTCGGGTGCCTGCAATATATAATAACGTTAATAACAGATATACACTGGAAAATATTAATTTAATAAAGGTAGCCCAAGTGGCGGCATCTGTTGCCTGAATGTTGTACTAAACCCCATCCGAGTGGCAGATGTATTGGAATTGGGTTTAATACAACATTCTGGCAATAGATTCCACCACTTTGGTGTTTCTACCTTTAACGGTGTTTGGAATATTTATATTTCAATAGTAATTTCCGTTTCCCCATCGGCAACCAACTAAACTCTGTTCCATTATATTTTTAACCAAGTTGGCTCTGGAGTGACGGTTTTGTTGGCCAATGTAAGAAGTCACTTGTCTTGAAAAAATTAGGTTATATTTTATGACAACTGAATTATTGAAGCAATAATTTAATTATTTTAATAAATTAATTAGAAATTAGACATTTAATAATTTTTTGTTTTGGCGTTAGAAAGATAGAACGATGCATTACTAAACCAAAAATTTTTACGTTTAATTAATAATTTCCGCTGGACTAAATTTGAACAATTTTATTTGGTCTCTCGACATGAAGGCATCGATCCCTTTTTGTATTTCCCTTCTTCTCTGGTTTATTTCTTTTCGGAGGTGTATATTTTTAGGTTATGTGTTTACAATCAAACATTTTTTAGGTTATGTCCGTACAATTGAATTTTTTTTAGGTTATGTATTTACAATCAAGCTGTTTTTGTCCGTCTGTGTGCTCTGTATCTCAAAAACTAATACAGCAATTGATATGAAACTTTCAACATACGTCTTATTTGATAATCCGAAGAACTGAAAAGCTTTTGGTAAAATTTCGTACACCGGAAGCGGGTGTTTACCTTAACTCTTTTTTGTTTTTTGCCAATATTTTCTTAAATATGAAAAATATCACAAAAACATTTAAACAAACATGGAAGACAACAAAGAAATGAACATCTTTTGCTTAAAAATATTTTTCATAAAATCATTGCTATTCGAGAAAAAATTTTATTATTTTTGGTTAATAATTATGAAACAATAATAGTTACACCAAATGTATGTGAATAATATTTGTAGAGAATGCCAAAATGAATAACTTGTAAAGAATAAGTTTTTTTCGAAATCTCGTTAGTTTTTGAGTAAACCGAGTTTTTAAATTTAAAGTATAATTTTTCCATCTTTCATGATTTTGACGTTTTAAACGTCAGTTTCATCCGAGTTTACGCAACGCTTGATGTACATTTAAAATATGATTTCAATTGAAAATAAACCCATGAAAACGTAAATATAAAGTCGGAGAAAGTAACATGATGGCCACATCACCATTTTTTAGATTATATCTTTGCAATCGAACATTTTTTAGTTTATGTTCGTACAATCGAACATTTTTTAGGTTATGCCTTCATAACCTTAAAATGTAGGTCCATCGATAACAGCAAACGCTAGGATTTATACCGAAAGTAAAAAATTAGAAATAATATTAGTGCCCGCTGTTGCCGTTACATCCGGTGAAGTTTGAGAGTAACCATTGATCTCATCGGTGCTTTTTCTTTCTCCTTTCCCCCACCCCTTCTGTCCTCCATCTTCTCTCATCCATCATTCATTTACTCTTTTGTTTTTGACAGTAAACACCTTTCATTACGTACCTGAAATTATTATTACTACTGGAACCGTGACTGTAGGAGGGATTGTGGTTCCCCTTCGACAGCTGGCCTCTCCACAGGGTCAGCCTCCTCTTTTGCTCCGACGAGAAAGCCTCTGAGGTCTCGGCGCGTTCGCACAACGTCGAAAACAACACCAAACACTCATCCGATGGTTGCCTCAACATCAATAGCTGAGTACAAACTGGAACATGAAAGAAATTTCAAATACATCAATTTTCTAGGTTAAGTGGGCGGTGGACGGGCGCTGTCCCACCCTCCAATCCTTAGAACACAAACAAGTTTTTACAACCGTAATTTAATTGAAAAAAAAAACCTTGGTGGTTTTTGGTGGCTTTTATCTGCCGATTTTGTGTATTTTTAAGACAAGTAACCTTAAAAAATTACAAGATGTCAAACTGAACAAAATGGTCGCCTGAAATTCTCCAATGCAGTGTTAATTTTGACATCTTGTGATTTTTTGAGGTTACTTGTTATAAAAATAGTTTTTGTGTGCCACTTTTACCCATTTTAAACATGAATCATCACAATTAATAATATATCTAAGATTAATAATTTTAATTCGGCAGACGAATTAATTAATAGAAAGAGTTGGAGGTCATTAAAAAAAAATTACCTTTTCCCATAACTTTAACAAACTGCGAAGGTAAATCCTCCCCGTTGGTCACCTGTAGCGGGCTCTGCAGCACCCCCTTGAGCTTCTTCAGGGCGCTCAGCAAGTCCCCGCCGTTCATGACCTCCGTCTCCAGCTCGGTGAGCATGACGCTCCTCTCCTTCAGCTTGGCGATGCTCAGCAGCAGCTTGTGCCGGGCGCCCTTGGTGATACCGATGGCCTGCAGGGACTCCTCGGTCAGGCCGAGCATCTGCTCGTAGGTGAGATTGTTGAAGACCCAGCTGTACTTGTGCAGCCGCAGCGACTTCAGCCACGACACGATGCTCTTCATGATGGGCAGGTTGCTCATCGTCTGCAGGTCCTGCAGCCGGGTCTCCGAGCTGCTCGACTGCAGCGTGCTGTGCAGGTTTATGGACTTGTCGCTCGACAGGGAGTAGCTCCGCGGCTTCGACGACTGGTGCGTGAGGCTCTCCTGCGACGACCACGCGTCCGGCCCGGGCGCCAGGTTCTCGTGCGAGCTGGTCGTTTGTACGGGGGTCAGGCTGTTCGAGCGCCTGTTCAGGCGCGCCTCCTTGAGGTTGTTGGTCGCCAGGTTGGCCGGCTCGGGATTGGGGCTGACCGATTCGTCGCTCGATTCGTTTACCGGGGAGTGGATGAAATTCTCCGGCGATACTCTAGTTATAATAAATAATTAAATTGAGTATAAAGTAGTCTGCTATTGATATAAAGTTTTAATCAAACAGGGTGAGAATACAGGGAGAACAAAAAGTCGAAAACGGTTGGCAACACATTTTCTAAAAGTCCCTATAATCATTCAAGTAAAATTATGTTGGCTGTCTGGAATTCTCCAATGCAATTGTTAATTTCGACATCTGGTGATTATTTAAGGTTACTCGTTTTAAAAATAGGTTTGTGTGTTTTTATCTATATTCCAACATCACTATTTAAGATTTATAATTTAGCTGTTTTATTTAAGTTTCAGGGTCTTCCATGCCAAAATTCCCATTCTTAGTGACGCCACTGAACTTCTGCCTGTTAGTTGTGTAATTCTAAAGTTAGAATAATTTTGTTTGAAAAATTACAAAGGCGCATTATTTAAGATTTAACTGTCAAAATTTCAAGCACTTGCGGAAAGAAATGTGGAATTTACAGAGCAATCTCTGGAAAAAATGTTTTTTTGGACAACTAAATTCGTTTTCAAATGCAGCCATTTGTGTAATTCTAAAGTTAGATTAATTTTTTTCGAAAAATAATAAAGGCGTATTATTTAAGATTTATCTGTCAAAATTTCAAGCTTTTGCGGAAAGAAATGTGGAATATACAGAGCAATTTAATTTTCAAACGAGTTACAGATTTTTTAACTTTTTGATTTTCGCAACGTCAAAAGCGCCGGAGAAAGAAAAATGAAGAAAAGAAATAGTAAACGTACCATAAAACCTCATCCTACTCAGATAATTTCGGATTTTGAAAATGCAATCATTTTTAGACAGATTTTTGAAATTTTTGGACCATCATTTTAACGTTGGCACAGAAAAGATTGACAAATTGAAAACATTAAGAAAACATTTTACAAAAATTAAATCTAATAAAAAACTCACTTTCCTAAAGTATTTCTAGTGCTTGAAAATCCATTGATTTGTAAGCGATTAACAAATTTCTGAAATTTTTGATTTTCGCGACGTCGAACATTTGTACATTGGTGGAAAAAAATTAAGAAAAAAATTGTAAACATGTTCGGAAAATTTCACAAAAATTAATCCTAATTAATGAAATCTTGCTCTACCCAGGTAACTTTGGTTTTTGAAATTTCAATCATTATCAAGCGAGTTACAGATTTTTGAAATTTTTGATTTTTACGTCAAACATTAGTACAAGAAAAAAATTGAATCTTAATTAAGAAAATCCCACTCTACTCGAATAACTTCGGTTTGTTTATTAAATGCTATCTTTTTCAAGCGAGTTGCAGATTTTTTCAATTTTTCGGCTAACATTTGAACGTCTGAAGAGCAAAGATCGACAGACAAATTGAAAACGTGAAGAAAAAAAATTCACAAAAATTAAACCCAACTAAAAAAAACTTATTTTCCCAAAGTATTTATAGTTTTTGAAAATCCATTGATTTGTAAGCGATTAACAAATTTCTGAAATTTTTGATTTTTGCGATGTCGACCATTTGTACATCGGTGGAAAAAAATTCTAAACATGTCGGGAAAGTTTCACAAAAATTAATCTTAGTTAGTGAAATCTCACTCTACCCAGACAACTTTAGTTTTTGAAATTCCAGTAATTATCAAGCGAGTTACAGATTTTTGAAATTTTTGATTTTTTTTTTTATTTTCTCGACGTCTAACATTTGTGCACTGGAGTGAGAAAAATTAAGAAAATGACAAATTATAGTTCAAATTATAATAGTTTACCAGGGATTTCGAAAAAAAATGCTTTATTGTGCAGCTTTTTTTTATTTCAATTCAAGTTTGTGGTGTTGCCATTTTGTTCACAGCTGTGATTTATCAATTTTTGAGGATGGATGTCAGAAACAGGTTTATTTTGAAAGTATTTTGAAGTTTTGAAGCTGATTCTAGTTGAAATTAATTTTTTACAATTTTTCAAACTGCCGCGTGCAGTTTTTTTTTACTTCAATTCAAGTTTGTGGAGTTGCCTTTTTGTTCACAGCTGTGATTTATCAATTTTTGAGGATGGATGTCAGAAACAGGTTTATTTTGAAAGTATTTTGAAATTTTGAAGGTAATTCCAGTTGAAATTAATTTTTTACAATTTTTCAAATCGCCGCGTGCATTTTTTTTTTAACTTCAATTCAAGTTTGTCGAGTTGTCATTTTGTTCATGGCTGTGATATATAAATTTTTGTTATGTTTTAGGGGCTGTCAACTATTTTCGACTTTTTGATCTCCCTGCATTCTCACCCTGATTGATTAAAACTTTATATCAATACCAGACTACTTTATACTCAATTTAATTATTGGTAAAGTTTCAACTAATTCGGGTGAGAAAAACGTATCCAAAACAGTTAGCACAAAAAATTATAAGATTTTAATCGTACTCACCTATTAACGACCTGCTTCAACAACTGCTTGAACGACTTCTTGTCCTCCTTGCCGAAGGCGGGATGCACGAACACGTACGACATGATCTCGACGCACTCGTTGTAGATCTTGTACGGCGGCGTTATAAACTCCGAGAGCACCTTCCGGATGGTCATCAGGTAGCAGCCGGCGGTCTCCTTGTTGCCGGGCTTCAGCAGGGGCAGGTGGGCCAGCAGCAGCGAGAGGGCGACCTGGGGCCGCTCCGAGAGCAGGTTCGTGATGAACGAGGGGTCGTTGGCGTTGCGCTCGAGCGTCTGCGACTCGGGCGTGTTGACGGCCGAGATGCACTGCTCGAGGGCGTGCTGGAGGAACTTGGCGTTGGCGAAGGGCAGGCCCACCATCAGGTAGTAGAGGGCGACGGTGCGCTCGCAGCTGTCCCACTTGTGGAAGCGGACGCGCATGTCGTTCAGCTGCTCGCAGAACTCGGAGAAGTCTCTCATTTGTGCATATTCCATTTTATGCTGAAAGTTAATATTTATTTATGGAAGTACAAGCGAGACAGACGACTTAACCAACAGCAGCATTTTCCTGAATATACACCGTGAGATCGGAAAGTCGAAAATAGTTGGCAACACATTTTCTGAAAATCTATGATAAGTAACCTTAAAAAATCACAAGATGTCAAAGTGAACACCTCATTGGAGGCCATTTTGTTTATTTTGATATCTTGTTTTTTTGAGGTTACTTGTTTTAAAAATGGTTTTTATCTGCCGATTTTGTAACCTTAAAAAATTACAAGATGTCAAAATGAACAAAATGGCCGCCTGAAATTCCCCAATGCAGTGTTAATTTTGACATCTTGTGATTTTTTTGAGGTTACTTGTTATAAAAATAGTTTTTACGTGCCACTTTTACCCATTTTAAACATTAACAGTTATTTCATTAATAATACATTTGAGATTAATAATTTTAATTGTAGCGTTTTCCAAAATTCCCATTCTTAGTGACGCCACTGAACTTCTGTTAGTCAAGTTATGTTTTAAGGGCTGCCAACTACTTTCAACTTTTTGATCTCACGGTACTCAGCATAGAGCTCTTAGGCAGGGCCTTCAAGAAACCGCCCAGCTTGCCTATACGTTGATAAATACAGTGCAACCGATGTTAAAAACTCGACACACGTATTAAAATTATTGCCATGGACGAATTGGTGCTCCCATTTTTAAGCCACCAGCTTCAAGTTCACTCACCTTTTAGTTTGATCAGCTGATTATACCCATCTTTAAAGAATTACAAACTCACTCTCTAGATCCTCCAGATTCAGTCATTCATGTACTGCCGTTGTAAAGAAAAGCTACAAACCAGTGCTGCATTTGAGGAATGAATATTCACGATAACGAAAAATTTCTTCAAAAAAAAAAACGCGTGAAATAATGGACTTTCCGCACAACAAACAAACAAAACCGGTGCGATCCAGTCGCTTATGAAATCCGCGAATTCGCAAATTGACAGGGCGGCCGCGTAAATTTATCCCTCTTCGGGGGGGCGGACCACCGCGACCGCGGCGGCAAAAAAAAACGCGCGTTTTCTTTCGCGGCGACCGCTCTCGAGCTATACATCCATTATTGTATTTTTTTCTTCGGATCGCTTATCGGTTCCGTGGGTAAGCGGGGCAATTAAAAGGGTTACCGGCGGACGAACGGTGCTCACCTTTTTAATGGTCCGTCCTGCGCCTTTTCATCTCATCTGGTTTTCCGGTGCGTGCGGATTTTCCGGCGAATATTTTCAGGTGGAGGTTTTTCTTTATTTTAACAGTTACACACGCCCAACAAGAATGAAGTTCACTTGCAATTTCACGTCAATTTACATTGTCGCCAACTGGCGTGCCCGCCGTTGCAGCGAACGGGTGTTTGTTGCCAACGTCAAATCAACATTGTGTTGTACAAGTCGCTATCGACCTCGCGGTTCTCAGGCCTTTATACAGAGAGGATTTTTTATCAGTAAACATTTCCCCTATGTATACCGATAGAATACGCGAGTCAAAAGCATTGAACCGATTGTTTTATATTGTGTTATAGGCAAACAAACACACACATGTCAAATCAGTCAATTGTGTTAAATATCAAATTGTGTGAAATATTTCAAAATGTATACAAACGCATTGATTATTATTAACAGATTTTAATAACATTATTTAAAACAAAAAGAGTGAACAATAATAATAAACAAGAAATAAATAATTACAACAAATGTTCGAAATAACCACCACACACTGCAAGACAATAACTCAAACGATCGCGAAAACCATAAACCGCGTTTAGAATAAAATTAGGGTTCAGTTCGTTGCATTTATTGGTTATGCGATTTTTTAACTCTTCGACATTGCCCATTTGAATATTGTCATACACACAAGATTTTAAATGCCCCCAAAGGAAAAAATCATTCGGTGACAAATCTGGAGACCGTGGTGCCCAAGGTATAGAACCGTACCTTCATATCCAACGACCTGGAAACTTTTCATTCAAAAAGTTTCTAACAGCCATTGTGGAATGCGGAGGGGCTCCATCCAATTGAATCCACGGTAGTGGAATATTTAACCATTCGAGGTCTGGAACAATTCTATTCTTTACCATTTCGAAGAATGTGTTCGATGTAAGGTTCCAATCAATAAAATAAGGACCGATAATTTTTGTCCCAATCAGTCCAATCCACACATTCACTTTTTGCTTGTACTGTGTACGCGTTAAAGTTTGTACATGGTGGTTAGAATGGGACCAATATCTAAGGAGCGATGAGGAAGAAAGTTAGTAGGATAAAATATTGAAAAAATAAGAACAATACCTGAAATTTTGGAAATTTACTTCACCATTTAAAGTGAAAGTTGATTCATCCGTAAAAAGTATTTTTTGTAAAATGGATTCTTGACTATTGATGAGATTAAATAATGTTTCACACATCTCCGTTTTTTCTCCTTATCTTCTTCAAATAGTTGTTGATGGTTCCCAAATTTATAATTTTTGTATTTAAATTCTGTCAATGTTTTCAGTACCGAGCTTTTCGATATTTTAAAAAAATTGGCAATTACTTGTGACGAGGCTGTAGGATTTTCCTCGACAAAACACAAAATATTTAATTTAACATCCTCAGTTAACATATGACTTATTCTGTTGCGTCTTTTATGAGAACGCGTGATGCACCCTTCCGAAGAGAATCTTCTAATTGTTTTTTGAATAGGCCTAATGGAAGGAATCTGCCGTTCGGGATACTTCGTTGAAAAAAGGTCTCGTACTCCGCTAATACTGTTCGAATTGTAATACATTGTTACGAATTCGATTCTCTCTTCATTTGTATACATTTTTTTAAATATTTCACACAATTTGACATTTAACACAATTGACTGATTTGACATGTGTGTGTTTGTTTGCCTATAACACAATATAAAACAATCGGTTCAATGCTTTTGACTCGCGTATTTTATCGGTATACATAGGGGAAATGTTTACTGATAAAAAATCCTCTCTGTATAACAATTTATCATCGGCGGCTCGTGGATGTTCGGAAGAAAGTTTTACCGAAAAAGCAACGGAATATTTGCTTCCTCTATAAGAGTAAGTAGTGCGGCGCGAGCGGCATCTTTGTCTTTGCCTTCCCTACGGAAATCCACGAGCCGCCGCTGCAATTTACGACTCCGAATGGTTACGCTCGTATTTGTAAAATGCAATTTTATTATTAAAAAAAATTGATTATACATAAATTTTATACAATCTTAATATTAATTCAATTGCCGATGCGGAAGGGATGTTCGTAATGTTTTCTTTCTCTCATATTAATATGAATAGGCGGCTAAGCTTAATGGCGCAGTCTACTCCAAGATTAATTAATTAATTATTAAAATTATATCTAGTGGCGCCCTCTCTGCTTCATTCAACCAACTAAAAAGCAAGGTCAAACTGAGAACATGTACTTGTTCTCAGTTTGAGCTAGCTCAGATATGTTACTGATACAAGTGTGCTAACTGGGTTGTGTACTTGGTTGAATACATAATTGTTTAATTCTTTTCTATGACTGTATCAGTTGTTAGCACCAATAAATATGTTATTATTATGATTATTATGGACTGTCAACGTTAGTCAATCCAATGAGTTGTAACTCTTGAATAAACCTTTCTATGGATCATTTCCATTCACTGCCAACCTAAATAAATATACACTCTTGATTGTAACTTTCTATGATTAGTTTCTTGCCAACCTAAATAAATATACACTCTTGATTGTACCTTTCTATGATTAGTTTCCTGCCAACCTGAATCTAAATCTTTCTGAAGCATGAGTATCTTTGAATGTTCCTTTCTAGAGATTTCTAGTTACTCTTGAATGTCTCACGGTTTTCTTAAAGAAAATAATACTTTTCTATGGACTGTCAACGTTAGTCGGTCCAATGAGTTGTAACTCTTGAATACACCTTTCTATGGATCATTTCCATTCGCTGCCAACCTAAATAAATGTACACTCTTGATTATAATTTTCTATGAATCATCTCCTGCCAATCTATTGATTTTACCTCTCTATGAATAATTTTTTGCCAACCTAAATGTATACATTTCTAAAGTACGAGTATCTTTGAATCTTTGACTATATACTACTAGTATATAGTCAAAGGTCGTACCGTACTGTTGAAAATTCGCATGTAAACGATAAATTGTGGTTTTGTGAGGCACTGGACGATTAGGATATTTTTGACGCAGTTTCCGCCGAGTGGCAATAATGAAACAATAAATATTGTCACTATTTCTGCTCGTTCTTATGGCGTATATTTCTCCATAATAAAATTTTGACGTCTACACAATACAAAGCGAAACTGAGCTAAACGCCACAGAACCCAGATGGCGCGCAATTAAAATGATAGCGGGACTTGTGCCCCACCCGTATAATATAAACGCCTAAAAGCTGAGCTGTGCCATTGGCCATTGGAAAAAATAGCTCATTAGTAGTGATTTCACCAGCTTAGTGTAATATATCCTTGACCATCTAATACGAATTATAACGGATTATAGTGGTACACTAGATTAACGAAGCCGATGATATTCAAATTCAAATTACCCGCCAAGACCTCACCTCAACAGCGCTACCAACGCAAATCCAGTGAAAAACACCAAAAATTCACCCACCAACACAACTCTCCCATCTTGCATTCAACTCCATAACTTCACGAACGGTTTCACGACATTTATGTCATTCACCTTAAAAACAGCTTTAAATGACTGACTAACACGAATTAATACGGATTTTAGTGTGCGGTGCAGCGGATTAAAACGAAGGCGCTTCAATATGGGTGAGTGTTCGAACGACCGAAATCGGCGCGCCGATTTGATCGCCTTATCGGAAAGATTCGCGAAGATAAGGCGGTTATCTTGTAAATAGAAAAATGCATACCGTGAGTCACTTAAATTCGTGCTAATTAGTCGAAATGAACGCGCCGTTGCAAGAGACGTCCTTTACGTATCGCTCACAGGACAGTCTCGCCGTGTCGGAGGATTACTTCGAGGACGAGTTGGATTTCGATGAGGACGTCGGGAAGAAAGGTTTACAGTTTTGTTTATCGGGGTGGTGTGTCGATTCACATGTTTACCGTTTGAGAACTTGAGAGTGTGAAATGTGTGTGTTCGTATGTAATTGATAATTGTGGTAAATACACGATACGTGAGTGTTCTTGCGAAAACATTTTATCCATATTGTGTCAGTTATGTTTAATAGGAACTAATTCAACAGTATGAATCACCTTTCAATTAGGAATATACAAGGAACAGATGTTTATTCGTTTACTATTTATAAGTTATAGAATTATACACAATTTCTACCTTATAAGTTATTTATAGCTATTATTACAACTAGGGAAATATGAATAGTATATTTCCCGAGGTTGGCTAGTTACATCCCGAGGGTGGGGCCCGAGGGATGTATAGACAACCAAGGGAAATGTATTCATATTTCCCGTGTTGTAATCAATAGTTTTTTTTGTGATTGAAAGGATATTGTTCTGTAAATGGGAAAATATTAGATTGTAAATTTTTGAATTTATCGGATTGGTAACGTTGCTAAGGGCCTTGTTTGTAAATATCATGGTTGACTTGTTTTGGTATTTGCGTTGTTTCATAAATTGGTGAAATGTCAAACTATGTGTTAATGCAAGCGACGAAAGACCGTGAATGTTTGGTTCTCGTAAAATCCATAAAGGATACCTTCCTAAGAAATCGGAGGTGTTGTCCTGAGAGCAATTAAAACAATTCTTGCGAGAAGCTCCCAATGACATTTTTTTGATGTTTATATTTTCCTAGGGAAATATGAGCACTTCATATTTCCCTAGGGAAATATAAGCGTGTTATGACGTATCGTAACTAAGGCAATATTATTCGATATTGTTTCAATCAGAAAAAAATTATGTCCCATGGAACACTACTCTGTTGAAGATTACCTAAATAGTCATTAATATACGTATTATTATACATTATACATGTGTTGTAAATTAAGTGTATTTATATGATATGAAGTAAAGATTATTATAAATTAACTTTATTGCAGATTTATTGAATACAAGTAATAAAGACGAAAAATAGCCTGAATTGTTTGTTGCCTGAGTAAGACTTAATGTTGCAGAGTCACGAACTATAAATATTCATATATTCAGGCGATTTTTCGTCTTTATTACAAATATTGTTATTTTTATTAATTGCTTTAATGTTTTTGTTAGGTGGTTGTGACTCATGCTTGACGAGGATACCGTACGCCACCCTGATAGCCACCATAATGTGTGTGCTGGGCGTGGTGGTGTTCTGCGGGACGATGTACAGGGGCGCGACGCTGGCGCTGCTGATGTTCGAGCAGGTGTTCAAGCTGCGGCTGTTCTGGTGAGTTGTGCGCGCCTCGACCTCGTTTCCGGCGGTGGCTTTCTAATGCCGAAAGGAATTTCGGGCTGATGCGTGAACGCAGTTCCTTAATTATCGATTCGGCGTGTCGCAATTTCTGTTGATTTATTGCGGAGATAAAAATTGTTGCAGTTATATTGCAACATTTGCATTTTTGTTTATTGGAGAGCGTTTCTGCATTTTTATTGAGTATCTTTATCCAGTTGCATGATGTGTTGATGGCTTTGAGTAAACATGATTTATTTGCGTGTGCTGTGAATAAATATTCGGGTAAAATCCGTAAGTGGGCCAGCGGGCCGCGTCTATTTGCATTGACAAACCGTTACGAATGCGCAAACATTTTTTGGGGGCAACGGATGCTTAATCCATTGTTTGATGGTGAAGATGTGTTTGTGACGCTTTCTGGAAAAGGAAAGTTTATTATTTTGCTCCCCTAAATGAATATTTGATATAATAAATGTATTTTTTTCACAAATGGGAGAGAAAGTCGAATTCGCACAAAGAAATATCATTTCTCTACGAGGTTCCATTATTTATTTTAACTGTCACGGCTGACAGCTTTTTTCTAGGTTAGGTTTAAGAAACGAACGTTGTACTCTTAAAATATTCCGTTTGTGAAAAAAATAGCATATACAGGGTGTTTCAGAGCTCTGGGAACGGGTCAATCTGTGCTTATTTGTCAAAATTTCGAAAAATGTTTTAAACAAAAGTTGTGTATAATAGTGAGCTGCACGCCCTAAAAATATTTAAATTTATACAGGGTGTCTCATAACAAAGTTACAGACCAAACTTATATTTTTTTAAATGGAACACCCTGTATTTTTTGTCATTTTTGAATTATATGGAGCAAATAAAGGTGAGTTACTTCAATACTCCCTATACCTATTGTTTGCCGTTTTCGAAATATTTGAAAATTTGTTGAAATGCATGGTCCGGAAGAAATTTTATTTCTGCCCCAGTGATTGACGTTGAACGATTAAAATCATTTCTATTATTTGGTTGAAGGTTCGAACTATAGAGCCAACCATGATTTCATGCAAAAAATAATACAGGGTGATAAAAAAAATGCGGTAGAAAAACCCAACTTATAAAGTTGAATAACTTCGTTTATTCAAATGGCACACCCTGTATTTAGTAACGTATTCTTAAGTAGAATCCAATTATCTTTCAGATTGTGTAAGGGTTCCCTGTTCCTAATCTCAATAGTTTTCTTGTATTCGACGATTATCATATCAGGAATAATTATTATAATCTGAAAGGTAATTGGATTCTACTCGAGAATACGCTACTAAATACGGGGTGTGCCATTTGAAAAAATCAACTTTATAAGTTGGATTTTTTTTTATACACAACTTTTTTATAAAACATTTTTCGAAATTTTGACAAATAAGCACGTCATTGAAACACCCTGTATATCTCAGGAGAGAATACTATTTTTCCTGCAGAGAGAAGTAATCATTTCTCTCTCTACAACATTCCATTATTTATTTAAACTGTCAAAGCCGACAGCTTTTTTCTCTAGGTTAGGTTTTAGAAACGAACGTTTTACTCCTGAAATATCCGCGTTTGTGAAAGAATGTATTTATTTTTTTTTCGAAGGATCGAAGCGGTGCAGATGACATTCGTTGTGATCGGGGGCTGCATGGGCGCCCTGGGTTTTATGATCTTGACGGTCGGCTGCCTGACGACCGGAGCGACGAGGTACAAGGTGTACAGAGCCTGGGGTTCAAGAGTCGGCGGAAGAATTAGTTGTATGGTGGTAAGTAACGAGAATTCCTTTATATATCGGATCGATGAGGCTGTTACTCGTCGAGACTCCAGTCGACACTTAATATAAGGTTTCAAAATGTTTCTTTTTTCACAAACGGGAGTGAGAGTCGGTTTCTCAGCTGTCGAAATCGTGGGAGAAGTAACGATTTCTCTCTCTACGAGGTTCCATTATTTTAACTGTCATCGCTGACAGTGTTTCTTTTTTCTAGGTTAGGTTTTAGAAATGAACATTTTACTCTTAAAATATTCCGTTTGTGAAAAAAATTGCATACAAATCTCGGGTGAGAAGGCTATTTTTCTCTACGAGACAAGTAATCATTTCTCTCCATAAGAGGTTCCATCATTTATTTTTACTGTCACAGCTGACAGTTTTTTTCTAGGTTAGGTTTTAGAAACGAACATTTTACTCTATATCTCGGGAGAGAATTCTATTCTTTGTCTCTCGGTGCGTTGTATCTCTCGGTTCGCCTTCGGGATACGAATTTTGCACCTCGGGAAAAATCACACATTTCTCCCCCTTGATATATTGTGTGAGCCACAAAATTTTGTTTCAGAATTGGCTGTGAGATAAATGAAGTATGTCGCATATTATTACGTCATGAGACTTAAAATTAAGATTTAAAAAATGAATTAATCTCAGACATGACTGCCATGTTTCCCTCTCTCTCAGGCATGGCCAACTCTGAAACAAAATTCTGTGGCTCATACCTTATAATCCACTATTGTCCTACAACAATGCTTCACCACACTGTGGCTTCTGCAGGTAGATGAAAATTCATGGCGAAACGTTGTTGTAGAATAATAAAACACATTTTGTTTTTTTAAGTGAATTTTTTTGTTGTCGTATTTATTTTGAAAAAGAAACTTAAAAAGGTTAAAATAATTTTTTTTAGTTTATGTTCATCACATACATCCTCCAAATCGCGTGGATCCTGATGTTCGTGTTCCTCGTGATAGTCACCTTCACGTTCACGATATTCTGGTCCATGTGCGCCAACCCGAGGGTAGCCAACCGTCAAGACTGCATCGACTTTACACAGTTCTGTAAGTTTAATCACACCAATTGTTATTTATTATTATTAATAATACACAGGATAAATTAACCTATAAATACATACAGGGTCAGGCAAATGTGTCGGAACACCTAAATTCTGGCTAAACGTCTGTCGTTTTCTTATTACTTTAAAAAGAAATGTGTATAGCTTTATCTATTCTATTCAGTGATATATTTTCTACAGCTACCCTATTTTTCGAGATATACATTTTACATTATTTATTTACGTTTTTGAATAGATAATTTTCCAACAATTGTAATGATTTATGGATTGGTGGGTGTGTGACTTGTGGTATGTTCTGATACATTTGCTCAACCCCGTATAAACACATACATTATAATCAAATCAATTCTCTATGCCAGTGCTTCTCAAACCTTTCTGATCGTGGCCCGATCGTACAAAGACGATTTTTTTTAATCATCAAACTCCTACAGCAAACAATTTAATTACAGGTCCGTATTTAAAAAAAAATAAATCTAATGCGGGTATCTGAAAAACGAAACGTCGTGTTTGAGAAGTAAAATTATTTTCTGAAAAAAATTAAAACCAAAATTAGGTTTTTTTCGAATAATTCCGAAATTAGTCGGAATATTTTAAATTTATTTTCAACAAATTATTCAACATTAAAATGCACAACTTTTGTGTTTTTTTTTGATTTTTCAAAATAATTAGTAATAAAGATAGTAAAAAAAATAAAAACCTAAATTCGTTTTTTTTTTGTTTTTCGAATATCTCTGGAATTAGTTGGAATATTTTAAATTTATTTTTAACAATTTATTCAGCATTAAAATTAGCGACTTTTGCGCTTTGGATTTTTCAAAATAACTAGTAATAAAGATAGTAAAAAAATAAAAAATAAAAACCAAAATTCGTTTTTTTTTCGAATACATATCTCCGGAATTAGTAGGAATATTTTTAAATTGTTTTCAACAAATTATTCAGCATTAAAATGCACAACTTTTGTGTTTTTGATTTTTCAAAATAATCAGTAATAAAGATGGTTAAAAAAATAAAAACCAAAATTCGTTTTTTTCGAATATCTCTGGAATTAGTTGGAATATTTTAAATTTATTTTTAACAAATTATTCAGCATTAAAATTCGCTACTTTTGCGCTTTGGGTTTTTCAAAATAACCAGTAATAAAGATAGTAAAAAAATAAAAACCAAAATTCGTTTTTTTTTTCGAATATCTCTGGAATTAGTTGGAATATTTTAAATTTATTTTCAACAAATTATTCAGCATTAAAATGCACAACTTTTGTGTTTTTGATTTTTCAAAATAATCTGTAATAAAGATGGTTAAAAAAATAAAAACCAAAATTCGTTTTTTTCGAATATCTCTGGAATTAGTTGGAATATTTTAAATTTATTTTTAACAAATTATTCAGCATTAAAATTCGCTACTTTTGCGCTTTGGGTTTTTCAAAATAACCAGTAATAAAGATAGTAAAAAAATAAAAACCAAAATTCGTTTTTTTTTTCGAATATCTCTGGAATTAGTTGGAATATTTTAAATTTATTTTCAACAAATTATTCAGCATTAAAATGCACAACTTTTGTGTTTTTGATTTTTCAAAATAATCTGTAATAAAGATGGTTAAAAAAATAAAAACCAAAATTCGTTTTTTTCGAATATCTCTGGAATTAGTTGGAATATTTTAAATTTATTTTTAACAATTTATTCAGCATTAAAATTCGCTACTTTTGTGCTTTGGAATTTTCAAAATAACCAGTAATAAAGATAGTAAAAAAATAAAAACCAAAATTAGTTTTTTTTTTCTTTTCGAATATCCGGAATTAGTTAGAATAATAGTTAACAATAAAAAACAATAAAAACCAATAATTCAGTTATTTTCAAATATCTCCGGAATCAATCGGAAAATATATTTTAAATTATTCAGCGTTGAAATGCGCGACTCTGCCTCCATTTAACAACTCTTTATCTCTCACGGTCACCGAGATAGCAATGCTAATGCATCGAATTTGTGAGACACCCTGTATACGAATATTTTCAGAAATGATTTGCTTGCAAATAATTAAATATATTCTTCGTAAAAAGTGAGAATCGATTTGTGACACCCTGTATACGAATATTTGCTTGCAACTAATTAAATTTATTCTTTGTAAAAAGTGAGAATCGATTCACAAAATTAATTACGCTTCACGCATTTCATCCTGGGAATTTTCACATTGTATGATGATGAACTCATTTGCATTTGAAAACAATTTTTTTTTTATTTAAGTCATTAAGTCATTTCCATCTATACCTACCTTTTCTAATAATGGTAAAACTTGTTATCCTTAATTTGCTGTAAAATAGAACGTTGCAGTAATTTCCTTTTGGAGCTCTTTATATTGATAATAATAATAATGCTATTTGTTATTATTATTCGTTTATACCTTAATATCGTGTGATAATGATTACTCTTGTATTTATCATTTCTGTAATTCGACCTTGGGTCTGTTGGGTTATTGATTATTAAATAAATAAATCAATTAATAATGCTATTTACGTTTGTACATAATTTAAATATGTTACATTCTTGGATTTATTTACAAACATTGATTAAGTTACAAACATTTGTATTTGTATTTATTAGTTTCATTCAAGCGCTTACAAAAATATAAATCTAAATATGTACATACAAATTATACACAAGTAATTTCTATCGCACTTGAATTGGGCAGCATTCACCTTAGATGATCTTCCACACGTACCCAAAGACTTCTGTGGCTATCTTCGACTTCCTTCTAGCGAAGCGAGCATTTTCTTCGTTCGTTTTCGCCCTAAATTTAGGCATTTTATCCCAGCTTGGGAAATACAACGTCAGTCAAGTATTTTTTTGTCTTTATGTTGGCTTGTCGTATTTTTGACAGTGATGATTGAAGTATGTTGTTAACCTATGTTCGATAAAAAACGCCAAACGCCATAACTCTGTTATTTATTCACCGATATGATATGTATAATATTGTTTAAGATTGTGAATTTTTCAATTAAATTTTACGTTTAATCACCCATAGTACAAATTTTTTACAGCCTGACCTGTTTCTCGAAAACTGATAAGTCGACACTATTTATGTTACGTGATACGTTCTCAAGGTTGAATATTTGTATCGAAATTCGGTGTTTGGAAAACAAGCGATAACGATTCCATATATTTACATTTTTTTAATATATACAGGTTTTTCTTTGTATTTTCTAATTATTGCATATTTTTGTGGAAGCGAACAATTTTGCAATCAATAAATATTAACTCTCGACTTGAATTAGCGAAACTTCCTTCGAATGCGCAATGGAATACATCAGAATACATTATTAAAAATTAATATTTCAGGCTCTTACGGTAATAATAGTAAAATTGTTTTTCAAAGCCACCTTCGATTTTTATTCATTAAATTGCCGTTGGAAAAGGAGTTTTCTGCAAATAATTTTGAATGTGGCAGGAATTGCGATAGGGTTGTAATGTTCGTTTTTTTAAATTCCGCATGGAACGTCAAAAATATACAGGGCCTCCAATTAAAAATAAGAAAATTAAAGTGCTTTCAAGTTTTTTGGGACACCCTGTATATTAAAATATATTTTCCTGAGCTACATCTTAGGATACAAGTTAAGTCTGCAAAATATGAAAATCCTAATTTGATTAACAACTGAGCTGTAGAAGAAGGGATATGCTGGAAATCTAAAAAAAATGTATCATTATTTTGGACACCCTGTATAATTCATATCAATCGAATTTCGTTGATGTGATTGCCAGACCTTACTTAATAAATACCTTGTAAGATTTTATTGACGAGACGCTAATTTTATTTTTTATTAATTTTCTGAACCAACGGTGCAAAACTGATTTTTTTCCGTTTTTTTTTTGCCGATATCACCGAACCGATTTCAATAAAATTTTAGGGGTACGCAGGTAACCATAAAAGGCACCAAAACAAGCAACGAAATATGCAGCGTGCAATCTAAAAAAATACATCATCGTGACGTCACGCTTTTTTGGGACACCCTGTATAATCAAAAATATTTTCCTGAGCTACGGCCTAGGATACAAGTAAAGTCTGCAAAATAAGAAAATCCCAATTTGATTAACAACTGAGCTGTAGAAGACTGTAAAAGCCGGAAATACAAAAAGATGTATCATCATTTTGAGATACCCTGTATAATCAAAAATATTTTCCAGACATGTCCTACGATACGTAGGACGTATGTCTGGATACGTATCTGCAAAATACGTAAATCCTAATTTGATTAACAACCGAGCTGTAGAAGACTGGATATGCAGGAAATCTATAAGATGTATCGTTATTTTGGAACACCCTGTATAATAAAAAATATTTTCCTGACATACGTCCTACGATACAAGTAAAATCTGCAAATTAAGAACATCCTAATTCGATTATCAACTGAGTTACGGAGCGCGGGAAATACAGAACTCTGTATAATGGTCTCGTCAACATTCTCATAAATGCCCGTTTTTTTTATGTTTTTACAGATTTCCTCTATCCGGATGGACACAAACAGGAACATATGAAGGTTTGCGGAGAACAGGACGTGAAACTGTTTTGCAAGGATTACGTGGAGAAGGCCGAATTCATGTTTATTCTTGCGTCGGTCGCCTGCATTTTGATCATTCTCAGTTTGGTAAGTGTTGGTAATGATGATTTAAAGGTTGTTGTTAAAATCGTTTAACCGGCAGTTAAAATTATGGTTAAGGTTTAACCGGTAAAATTGCCTGCTCTTCAATTTTTAAAAATCATCGAATAACTCCCGCAGTAAACAATTTAGCGACGAGAGTGACTTTTTCGTCCACTTGCTAGCGCCACCTAATAGGAGACAATCGGAAACAGGTAACCGAAACGGTCATGTGATCTCATTAATATGTCAACGTCAATCTATTCATCGGCGTAAAGACGCTCGTGGAGCAAGAGAGAAACGCTCAGGGAAGAAAATTTTAGCGGGTGTGATAAGAGATGGTGTAAGAGGGAAAGACTTATGGTAAATATTAAGTGAAGTAAGATGACATGACTGTTTCGGTTACCTGTTTCCGATTTTCTCCTATAGATGGTGCTGGTGTAGGGACGAAAAAGTCAGTTCGCCTGTTTGCATTGGCGTTAGCTATCCCTCTACTCATCTCTGATTAGACGTCTCAGATTGGCAAAACGGGCAATATCAAATGAAAAAAAAATTTTTTGACACCTTTATTGACAAACTCTAGAAAGTGAGAAGTACCAACACCTCTCTGTTTTGTTTTTCAATTATAGTACTAGATGGGGGCACGAGTCGATTTCTGTTGTCGATAATCGTTTCGAATCCTTTTTCAGATACATTACCTGATGTGCCTCGCCGCGAACTACGCCCACATCAGGGACCACGAGAAGATGCAGGAGCTCCAGGACCTCCACTACCTCACCGACCCCGACATGGGCCACAAGGACAGGTTCTAGGATACGGCCCAGGAGATACACACACCGAGAATGTCGGCTAGATGGCGCGAGAGCTTCCAATGAACGTACATCTAACCCCGTACTAAAGCCTGGTTCACACTGAAGAGGGCGCACTCATCAAAATTTAACCAACCCGAAACCGGTATGGCTGCAGAAGGGTTTTTGCAAAAATAAACTGTTCACAAGTGTTGAAACGGTGATTTTTTTTGCATCCGTTAGTACTTGATAATCACGATAAAATTCACCGTCTTAACCTCAATCAGTAGTTTTGGTTAGAAAATCATAGTGAATTGTTAGATTCAATTTTTTTAGTTTTACTTTGAAATCGTAAATGGGGCCCCCCTATTTTTTTATTGCAGATTCTGTGCTAAAAAATATTTTCGATTAGCGACAGATGGCGCTGTAATTAGCGAAAACTAAAAAGTAGGGTTATAGAATTAAATTTATTTCTCGCACCAAATGAACCAGACGGTGAATTTTGTCAAAACTTGTTTTTGAGTTGGTGATAGATGCGCGTGCGGTTTCTTATTTATTTATGTTCATCCGACGATCCAGTGTGAACTCGGCTTTAAGTACACCGGCAACCTCTTATTCGGATGTGTGGGCGGGTATAAAATACCTCCCATTCCACGTGTATTTCCTGGGTACCTCGATAATTAGTACTGTTAAGAGATTATATTTATATATATACATATGCATATATTTACACGAACATATCGTACTGTTAAATAGGTAAGTTGTTTAGTGTTAAGTGTAACTAACGACCTGATCGCTTTAGAAAACAAAACACGAGTAACGAATGCATTCCGTCCAACGAGAAGTTGTAACTACTTAAGTAAAACTACACTGACGTCGCTCAGTACGGTAACAATTTTTACAGGAAACTGCAATCAGATTTTAAAATGGCAATATGAAATAGGTGGTGATAACATATGTTTATTAAAAAAAAATCTCAAGTGTGCCATGATTTATTATTTTTAAAATATTTATTTATTTATAAGTGGGTAACACATATTGAGGTTATGTTACTTCTCAAAATTAAACATTAAACTGTGGTCAATTTATTATTATTATTTATTACGTTAAATGTTTCACTGTAAAACGTTAGGAAATTCTGCCAAAGGTGCGTCGAATGAATATACGCAATTTCCGTCCACGGAAACAACTTTCAACTAAAAACGTTTTTTGCTGGTTGTTGTAAGCCATTGTGATGATGATGATGATGGTTTGTGGAAGGCGACGAAATGTTCGCAGCACATAGTGGCTTTTAGAACGATCTGACGTTTTGTATGTCAATTCCTAACACGTGTGCCAACTTAAATTTTTCTAAATAAAAAATCAAGGCTCTCTTGAAATTTTTTTTAATGAACATATGTTACTACTGAATTAAAATTTTCGACTACACGTAATAGCAGATGACCAAGCAGTCAGCGCTAATAATCAAAATGTATAAATTGTGAATAAAAAAAAAAATCTTGACCAGTTTATCAAGGCGTTTTTAAATTCTCTTGATGCGATGATTACTTCGAGAATTTTAAATATTCAGACCGCGAACAGTCTTAATTTGGTAGTATTAACACGTTCGCTGCCACGGACGCGCTAGTGCGTCCGACTTTATACTTGCGTAAATGCAATCCCAATTGAGGTGGCAGCGAACGTGTTAGCCCACAATTGCCCGAGATTTAAATTAAAGGAAAGTAAACGATGTTTCTCCAAATCAATTAATTAAGATTTAGAAACGCAGAGAGGTTATTTTTTTCTTCCTGTCAAATGTCGATGAATAATCGCCAAACGTACTTGTTGGAATAAAAAAATGATAGATGGCGTTAATAAAATTTTATATTTAAAACTGTGGACATAACTATTTCATGTTGCTATTTGTTTATAAAAATTTGATTACTTATCTCTAGTGTAGTATTTACGATCAAAAAATGAGAACTACATGAGTAGGTGATTACTTAATTTACATTCCGGCGTCGAGGAATTTTGTCGGCACAAATTTCCTCTTGAACCGAACCGTATTCATTCCGCTAGAACAGTATTTTTCGAATACTTTTTTAGACTTTATATTCCAATATTTCCATTGTATTGTTTAGCTTTACGTTACTGTGAATATTCAAATGAACTACTTATGCAGCTGATTGCGCTTAAGCTCGCTATTTACAAGCTAAAGGAACTACTTAAACATATAAATCTCTTTTAAGCTACGCGCACACTTGTCGGAACGGCACGCATCGACAAAAATTCCTTAACACAGTTGTAAACAAGTCTCCGCACATTTATCCGTTCCATGCCGTACCGATAAATGTGCGTTGACTCGTTTACAACTGTGTTGAGCAATTTTATCGGTTGCGTGCCGTTCCGACAAGTGTGCGCGTAGCTTTAGACTTCATTCCGCTAGAACAGTATTTTTCAAATACTTTTTTTAGACTTTATATTCCAATATTTCTATTAGATTACTGTGAATTTTCAAATGAACTACTTACGTAGCTGATTGCGCTTAAACTCAATATTTACAAGCTAAAGGAACTACTTAAGCATTTAGACTTTATATTCCAATATGTTTAGTTTTACAGTACCGCGAACATTCAAAAGAACTACTTATTTAACTGATTGCGCTTAAACTACTTAAGCGTATAAATTTATTTTAAATCATTCCTCGGAAACGCAAACAGTTCTTTTTTTCAATTGTAATGTGCAAAAGTTTTCACGCTTGAAAAAATCTGCAGCTCTTCTAAAAATTATTCCAATTCAAATATTTTTAGATTGCGTCTAAAAATTTGTTACGAATATCTGTAGACAAAATTCAATGTTCTTATACCATATGTATAAAAATTATTTATGTAAGGGTGGCTTTGTATTTCGGAACGTACGTTGCAGGTTTGATACGTCGCATCACGTCTTTGCCACCAGTTGTTCATATGACAAAGTCGACAACGTGCTGAACTAATCTAAGACCGTGATTTTGTTTATCATGGCCATGCCTTATCTAAATAATTTTTATACATATGGTATAATCTGTTCACATTTTATTCTCGCTGCAGTTGGCTTTGTTGGGGTGACATTTTTGTCGGTAGTAGTTGGTTATGTCATTCACATGTTTTATAGAAATTGTAGGTTAACAGCATACTTCAATCACCATACCAATATAAAGACAAAAAACACCCCGACTGCGGTGAGAATACAATGCGAACAGAGCTCATGTACGATTGAAATTACACTGCCCGGACGTTTCTAAAAAAAAATATATATATATACCTATACGAATTAGCTTTAAGTGTGTACTAAAATGGCCAAATATCGTACGAGTACATATCTCTCAAACTTGGAAAGGCTGATTGTTCATATCTAATATTCGACTGCCTTGTGTCCATTAGTGTTAAATTATAATATATTTTGTTAGTTCCGTTTTGATCCGTTGGAAATTGTTCATTACATTGTCTCGTGCCGCTTGGTTTTTTTTTCTTTTTCCGATGACAATAAATAGGCTTGATGCGGTGTCATGAACTCTGTTCCGGCCGGATGGAAGCGTATATTGTTGATAAGCACAAATTGTTAGGATTTTTGTACATCGAAATTGTATATTAAAGTATTTTTCACATAAATGCCTCTTTTTTTTTAAATTTAGTTAACCCACCTTGAAATTTTTTTTTGACAGCCGTCACTGAATACAATTACTGGCTTCTGTATTTAAGTATTTATTTCATGTTAAAACCAAAAAAGTTTTACATACATTATAAGTAACAGGTACTCAGAGGAAATACGATCTATGTTAACAAATGATAATAATGAAACGATGAAAGCAATGTCATACTTAAGACATCCACGAAATTCAATACACAGATAACATACACTATTTACAAAGCACTTCAAATAATAAATAGTTGAGTGAATAAAAGATGCGTATTATAGTATAGTTCCTCAATAGACGACTAAAAAACTGATAGGTCTTCCGTGTCACCTCAGAAGACCAATTCAGCCGATGCTACCACATGACTCTACAATAAACGACTGATCCACCGTCTCGAATAAGAAAATCAGATCAGCCGATGGAGTAACGTTCGTCTCCGTCACTTGTGGACATCGTGATCGAGAGGCGTCCTGTATCAACTCCCATATAGCAATTTACCCAATGGGTCAAGGTGCACCTGCAAGCAGTGGTGTATTGGAGGGGGAATGTGGAGGAACGACGTTCCGGCACCTTTTTTCGGAAACGGAATGCGTTTGTGTTTGTTAATATTTTGTATAGTAAGAATAAAAAATAAATAAAGAAGCTTACAAGGAAAACAATAGTTTGCTTAAAATAAAAATTTTCAGCAAGCTGCTTGTGGAAAGTCGCAGACTATTTTTTTGCTTTCACCATGCGTTCCCTTTCTTCTTATTTTACCAATACACCACTGCCTGCAATCTATGGGCAGCCGGTTCTATGACGACCCCAGAATTTCATCACCGAAGTCAGAGAATATCTACCGTCTTGATGACCACAACATTTTTCCAAGCGACCTCTCGTATATCGATCGCCTGCTTCAATCATCATCCATGGGTCATCTTCAGGCATGAAATCAAGAAAACTCACCATGTCTCAATCCTCAAGTGCTCGATCACGTCTCAAAAATGTCCCAAAATTACAAAAACAGCACTTTCTTGTATGGAGAAGGTAAAAACATTAAGAAACCTTACTTGATTGTTTATTATTAAACCATTAATTCCTCCACAAATTACAACACATCATTCAACCGCTAAGGAATTGCACCGGCAATATTTATTACTTCGCGATTTTATCGCATCTTTATTTACAGGTTTAAGGATTAATAGTTTGACAGCGATTATCAAAATCACACCTCAGAGATAGAGTATAATAAATTCAAATTAGAAACAACCTTACTTGTTGTAAAAAGCATTAAATAAATTCAATAAAACGAACATTTCGTTCTATTGAATTTATAATAATTTCGTAATTGCCGCCGCCGCAGCGCCATCTACCGGACGATAGCTAAACTACCAAGTGGTGTTTTCGGACAGCGCCAAAACGCTTGAACTTTATACTTATGATCAAGATGTGAAAATCCAGCAATGCGTCGTACTTCAAATCCTAGAGAATGTAATTCCGAATCGAATGATGTATAAAATAGCTGAGGAAATTTGAGGGTTTCTGAGTAATTTGCAAATTGAAATTTAGCCTGAGCACGGGTCGGCAACTCAATTTACAGTAAAGCTTAAAATACAATTATAGAGCATTTTTAATGCTATTTAACTAAATACGAGTCAAAGTAATGACTACTGATTAATTACTTAGCTTGTTATCTTATGTAATGCATTACATTATAAGAAATCTTAATTTCCCTACACCCGCACCCTCTGTTGTCGCAAGGATAGACTAGTCAATCATTTAAGGATTTTATATTTACTTAAACATAAATTCAATAATTAAAGATTATTTATCAACATAGTAAGAATGGTATCCTGAAACGAATTGACTCTTTATTGTACGAATTTTGCAAATAAATAATATACGCGCGTAATTACCAAGCAACCCGATATACACCTGGGCAGAAATTAAACTATATTCTACATATACGGTTAATAAATATAAAATCGACTCCTAGAGTATTTAATTCCGAGTCGAATGATGTATAAAATAGCTGAGGAAATTTGAAGGTTTTTGAGTAATTTGCAAATTAAGATTTAGCCCGAGCACGGGTCGGCACCTCATTTTACAGTAAAGCTTAAAATACAAATATAGAGCATTTTTCAATGCTGTTCAACTAAATACGGGTCAAAGTAATGACTACTAATTAATTACTAAACTTTTTATCTTATGTAATGCATTATATTATAAGAAATCTTAATTTTCCCACACCCGCACCTTCTGTTGTCGCGAGGTAGACTAGTCAATTATTTACGGATTTTATATTTATTTAAACATAAATTCAATAATTAAAGAATATTTATCAACATACTAAGAATGGTATCCTGAAACGAATTGACTGGCTATTGTTTGAATTTTGCAAATAAATAATACACGCGCCTAATTACCATGCAACCCAATATACACTTAAGCAGAAATTAAACTATAAACAAATTAGAAACAACCTTACTTGTTACAGAAAGCATTAAATAAATTCAGTCAAAACGAAATGTTGCCTGAAAATATGAATATTCATTCAACCTGTTCGTTAATCTGCAGATTAACGAACAGGTTGCATTTCGTTTTATTGAAGAATTTAAACTATATTCTACATTTGCGGTTAATAAATATAAAATGTTTGGTAAAGATTGTTTATAAACGTAATAAGAACGGTATCCTAAAACTATTTGACTTATTATTTAAATTTTGCAAATCAATAATAAACACGCCCAATCGCCAAGCAACCCGATATACACGTAGGCAGATATTTAACTAGATTTTACATTTAGGCAAAATATATTGTAAAGATTATTTACAAAGAATAATCCTGTAGTCATTATTACATTTCGCGATAAGCGCGTCGTATTAAAAAAATCCAATGATACAATTTTGTTTAGTGGCTCTCCCTGGGTTTCGTGCGTATCAACTAAAAATCCATCGATTAGCATTTCAAGAGAACGCACACCACTGGCGCCACCTAGGTTTTGCTCGTACTAACTAAAATAAATCGGCGATAAGGCATTTCAAGACGCCCTACTTTATTAAACAAAAATTTAAATTTGACTGACATAGATTTAATTAACCCTTTGGCCTACTTTCCTTACGTCTAGTCGCGACGCATGTGTAGCGATTTAACTAATGCAGACGCGACGGAATAATTCACAAATTCATGCTTTTTCATGGCTCAACCGAAAACATAAAATATGGACTTCAAAAAATTCTGTTTCGCAAGAAAATGCATTCACTGTGCAGCACTACTAACGCAAGTGCTGCGCTAGGAGTTGAGCTCGTGCTCGATGTGATTGGCCTAAGCGGTGCGCCACGAGAAATGCTAGTGGTCGTTTGGCCCGAACATTTAAACACGAGGAGTACTCGTGGTTGTAGGTCAAAAACGAAACAACTATCGTACAAGTTGTTAACTAGCGAGTTCTGAAAAGAACTGATTTTTATACTGTAGTTTCCAAAAGCAGCTTAAACCACAGAACACATACCATAAACGGAGCTTAAATATAGATGTAACTAGCCGCAACGGTCAAAAAGGGTGTTTTTTCCATTTTCGCGACGGGTTGTTTTCTGGGGTTGAAATGTGCAAAGACCTGCCCCTTTGGTGATCCCGAACGTCTGTTGAAAATTTCATCCTTCTACCTTTTTCCGTTCGCCCGTTACTAAAGGTTCGTGTCTTGCGTTTAGGATATATAATTCAAACTGCTTTTGAAAAACCACTGATCAAGGTTATTTATTAAAAAAGACCTTATAAATAAGAAAGAATCTTTATTTATCAATAAGTGCCGTAAATGCTTGACAAGAAGGCACGAAAGAAAACTATAAATCTTTGTACTAAAAATATGTACAGCCACTACACTCAAAATAATACAAAACGACATCACTTCCAATTATGTACAATCAGAGTCAATGACGGGCAACAAAGTCTTTCAGAACATGGATTGCACGGCCATGTCGTCGGAACTGATGCCGAGCATGGCCAGGTCGTCGTTAGGATCGTCCGGGGGAAGGGGAGGGGGTTGCAACGGCATGGTGTGCGACCGGGGAATGTCTGCAGTGTCAGGTGTTTGAGCGACCTGCATAAAATTAAAGGGTTGAGGGTTCTGGTACATCATGTTATAGTCCACATTACCGTACGGGTACATCAGGGTATTCGAGGAGTCCTCGTACAAGAGATTGTAATCGTCTTGCGCGGGCTCGGGGTTTTCTACGGTCTCCGGTTTTTCCTCCTCCTCCTCCTCCTCCTTCACCTTTTCCTCCTCGATTGGCGCGACGACGACGACCGGCGGCGGTGCTTCGAGCTCGATCTTGGGAGGAGGCGGCGGTTTGGGCACGCTGATTTTCGGGGGCTCGGGGGCCTCCTGGGTTAGCGCGGGGGGCGGCGGCGGAATCGGTGGGTAGGTCGAGAGTTTGGGGAAGCAGACGACTTCCGGTTCTGGAATGAACGCCCTGGCGAGGTGCCCCGGTTGGAACCTCGTTTTTCTGGGGATGTCGTAGTCCTCCTTTTGGATCTCCTTTTTCTCTTCCTCGGGCTTTTTTCCCTTGCTGTTTTTGAACAGGGGCATTCTGCCGATGAACGGTAGCTTTTTGTAAGTGACGGGCGGTTTTTTCACGCGTTTCTCGTCGTCGTGCTTCTCTTTGTGGTTTTCTTTGCTGTAGCGCATATGAGGGCTCTGGTCGAACGATCTTCGGTTGCTTCGGGATCTCCGCTCCGAACTCGTGCTTCTTGATTTGCGGTGGCGGGAGCGTTCTGGACTGGGCGATGGACTTCTGTGTCGTCTGTGAAAGAAGGGTTTATCGTGTGAGTGGTAGGAAAAGTGGTAAATCTTACACGAATATGTTCGACAGGATTATTTCTTTCAACATCACGACAAGAACAGACGAACAAGTCTTGTACCCTACAGAGGGATTAAGTAGGTCAAAAAAAAACAAAATGGGCAATGATTCTTTACACTTGAGGTTAGAAACAAGATTTTTTCGACTGTTTCTTTACACTTGAGGTTAGAGACAAGATTTTTTCGACTGTTTCTTTTAACACGTTCGCTGCCACCGACGCGATAGTGCGTCCAACTTTATACTTGCGTAAATGCAATCCCAATTGCGGTGGCAGTGAACGTGCTAATTGGGTCAGAAAAAATTAAAAGTAATTAATGGTGTTGATGATCTACGACTACTCTAAAAGGATAGAAATTGAACCTCACCGGTAGTTAGCTGAGCTCGGCTTACTCCTTATACTGACTTGCTCCTTCAGCCTCATGGTCATCTTCTCCCTGTGCTTATCCTCCTCCCTGTCCATCAGCTCCAGCTCCCTCTTCTCCTTCTGCTTCTTCTCGTAGTCCTCCCGCTCCTTCTCCCGCTGCACCGCCTCCATCTCCGCCTGGATCTTGGCCTTCTCGGCGTCGTGCTTCTGCTTCAGCTTCTCCTTCAGGTTGTCCAGCAGGTACTTGTCCTTGTCGGGGGGCTCGCTGATCGTCATCCACTGGCTCATCAGCTTGTCGTCGGGCGGGGACTCCTTGTTGTTGCCGCTCTCGTGCCGCTTCCTCTCCTCGACCAACTTACCCAGGATGTCCCACTTGCCGTCGCTCTCCAGCATCTTCATCTTGTTGCGCATGGCGACCCGGATCGACTTCGACTTGTCCTCGCGCTCGTCCTCCTCCGAGCTGGAGGAGGAGCTCGAGCTGCTGCTCGAGTCGCTCGAGCGCCGCCGGCTGCGCTTCTTGCGCTTTTTCTTCTTCTTGTCCTTGGCGAGCGTCGCCGACGGGGAGTACTTGTCGCGCTTGCGACGCTTCTTCTTGTCCTCCGAGTCGGAGCCGCCGGCGCTGCGCGTTCGCTTCATGCGCTCCAGCGCCTTCTCGCGGTCTTTCAACCACTCTATTTCCCATGACGGGTTTTGCTCCACGAAATGCTGAAAGGATATCGATGAATACATTTTGCACTCGATAAGTGGACATGCTTTCGACGAGAAATTTCTGCAACTGCGGTTATTAAATATACAATACCAATTAGAATGGTAGATGAGGGAGAGAACAAAATCAGGTGAGGGAGTGGACGAGTGCGGAAAATAATTGTGTGTAAGTGTAACCTTCTGAAAACTATACAGGGTGAGTTTTTTTCGATGTTCTCTATAGGGATCTCGGAAACTATAAGAGATAGAGAAACGGTTAAATGGGCAAAGAAGTGCAGTTTTACGAGCCCAATAAAATAACACTTTCAAAGTTTTCAAGGCTAACTAGATATTTTGAAAAATGTAAAGTGTCAATTTTTTCAAATAAATATATCTCGGTTATTATGACAGATAGAAAAAAACTGTAAAGGACAAAGTTGTAGATAATTTTACCCAGCTTAATAAAATACATTCAGAAAAATTTTAACGATATTATTTTTCGAGATATGACGTAAATTTATATTTTTTTAAATGGAAACCATAGTTGGCTATGACCTCATCGTAAATACTATTTTTTTCTCTTTAATCCGATATCATATATGACATAGTTATTTGTAAAAATAAGTGAGTTACGGCCATTTTTAAGTTTTATTATGAATCAAAAAATAGTTAGCCATGAAAAAGATGAAAGTAAAACAATGCCAGCTGTTTATAACAACAATAAAATATTGAAATTATTATTCCCGATTACGAAGTTAAAAGTATTTACATTATTGTAAATAAATAATGGAGACGAAGATTCTTTGTATATAAAAGTGTGAACATGCCTCCGACAGGGATCAAACCTGCAACCTCCAGATCTCCGGTCTGGTATGCTACCAATTGTACCACAGAGGCCACACAGTTTCCGTCCCGCCAGACTACATATTCACAATAATACGGTACTTACTGAATAATTGTGAGAACGAGCAACGGAGCACAACTTGCTTGATTTTTTTTTCACTCCATCAAAGAAATTCGCGACACTTAACCAAACAACGCGAGTACGGGTACTTACTGAATAATTATGAGAATGGGTAACGGACATCAAGTGCTGCGAGGCGCAGTGCAGGTCGCCCATCCAGGAGTCGCACAGCCGACAGTACCAAGCGGTAGAGGCGACGAAAAATTGCAGCCCTAAAACCAAAAAGACGTCATTCCACGAACACCGCATCCCGATGGTATTATGAGTGCCTACGTTTGTTGACTCTCGAGAGAGCGCGTTCATATCGCAGGTCAGTTCCAAACGACCGAAAGCAACAATATTTTTACAGACAGATTAAAAACTCCTCGACACATAATTTGCCACCCTAAAAATTCGACAGTTTACAGTCCGCTTAATCAATCAGTGTTTCGTTACAAGTACAGATGCACCTAGCCTGCCCATTTTACCTCGGGGCTCTCTCTCGTCTCCGGATAAAATGAACATCACAATTTTTATAAAGTTAAGTCCACTTATTTTAATTTGTTTTTAACATTGTTTTCAAGGTGTAACAATGCAAGTAAAATTACTCAATTTATTTATAAATGAAATTACATAACGGATTCACCAATTTACAATAAAAAAGCAACACGGGAACAAAAGTATAAATATAAATTTATACTTATTTTGCAACGATGAATAAACGAAACCAAACTAATAATTTATACTTGCATAGTTATTTACAAATATTTTACAATGATTATTAATTGATAACTTAGTCGTTTCCATCCTGCGTCTCTCGTCAGTATGGAAACACTAATGCGCGCGTGTTACTCTAGAGTTACCTTTAATGGGCAATTTCCTTACGGGCGCTCCGTCGTACGCCGGGAACTTAGGTTCTGGCGGCAACTTGCGCCAGGGGCTCTCGTCCTGAGCGGTAGTGTCCTGGTGCTTTTTGCAGTGCAAATGCATCAACAGGTCCTTCGCCTGGCGCGGGAAAATATCGCACATCCGGCACCAGTGTATCCCGGGATCGTAGTGGTTGTAATTGACCTTCTCGCCCTTCGCCTCGTCGCCCTCCCTCTTTTTACTCTTCGAGGGCTCTTTCGACTCCCTTTCGGACTGTTTGTCGCGGATCAAATTCGTCAGGATGTCTATGACGTTGCTAGCGTCCTTGATTTTGCTCTGAATTTCCGCCTGCAAAAGAATCCGATTGTGTATTTATTTCTGGAAATGTTATATTACCATTATCGAATCGTTTACTTTACACTTACGAGTTCGAAGGAAATATTTAACAAAGAAAGTTTGAGCTGTTCAGTTGTTGACGACGAGCATGCATTTCTAACCTAAAATTCCTAAGTTGGGTAAAGTAAAACGCTTGTTTTGTTCCATAATTTTATTTTCAGTTGCCTGACACGTGTTTCGATCGGTTAGGATCATTTTCACAGTTTAACTTTGAAAATGATAACAAAACAAGCGTTTTACTTTACCCAACTTGAAAATATGGTTCCATTAAGAAAGTAGCACAACAAGTATTCAATATATTAAAAACATAAGTGATGTGAAATTAGCTACACTATATATAAAATTCCTAATTCTAATGATTTATCAAAATATCTTAAAAAATAATAAGCTATGGTGAATTCGAAAGGAGATTTGTTGCGAGTATTGAATTCTACAAAACATCCCCCATTTAACAGTTGAGGGTGGTTCAATGTTCAATCAAAGAACATTTTGACGCGCACGCATTCCTAACGCTAATGATTTATCAAAATATCTTAAAAAATAAAAAGTTGAAAGGAGATTTGTTGCGAGTATTGAATCCAACAACACATCCCCTATTTAACTGTTAAATTTGGGTCAGATTTTCATGGGCTAATCTCGGTTAAAATAACGTACCTGAAGTTTGGTGTTTTCCCTCATTATGTGAGAATCCGGCGACCTTTTAGAAGACAAGTCCTCTTTCTGTTTCACGAGGACATCGAGCTTTTTCGTTAAGCTCGCCACCCTCTCTTCGTAGGTGTCGCGCTCTTTAATCAAGTTGGCCTTCTGCTGCTTCAACTCTTCGGCCACAGCTAAATGATAAGTTAAATTGTGATTTAAAAAAGTAATCAATCCGAATAATACTACCTGATAAAAAGATAGTTATTAGTATCTATTTCATATTACTTATTCATTAATAATATCAATATACTCTGTTCACATTTTATTCTTACCGCAGTCGGGGTCTTTTTTGTCCTCGTATTGGCATGTAGTATGATAACCTATAATTTTAATAAAACGACAAAAATTTTTTTTTTGTCTTTAGGTTGGCAGTATGATAAGCTATCATTTTCTTTGACTATATACTATTGGTAGTGTTGCCAACCCTACCGATATGTCGGTAGATCTACCGACAATTTATACGTTTCTACGATATTCTACCGATCTACTGATTTTCACTCAGATATACCGACAAATCAACCGAAAATGTTGATTGGTAAAATTTGAATTTGCTTTCACATACTTATCACCAATCGAAACAAAATCGCAAATCCGTAAGTCGGTGAATCCCCTCGTTCTCTGTGCAAGCGCAGATACCATCGTGGCATTCTAGATAACTAATATAGATAGGCCACTCCATGTACAAAACATTTACAGCATTATTCATTAAGAACTGTACCGCATGAAGCGCGGTAATAGGCGAAAAAACCGTACGACCTTGAATATAATTCGAATAAAAATAATTAACTTTCTTGATATCGCCCTTAATTTTCAATACTAAGGATAACGGATCAAATGATTCTGTCTAAATAGTAAAGAATTTCCCAATCTGTCTATTTTAAAAACTACCGACATCTACCGACATTTCGTTGAAAGTTCGACCGACAATTACTAAACACAGGTTGGCAACACTGACTATTGGACTGCTAACGCCACTTCATGTGTGTCTCCAAGCAAGGGTGGCGCGGCGGGACCCCAAGTGGTTGAGGTATGTTACTAAATTGGTAGCCATTTTGTGTCTATGACATATGACTCGACTTGGCAGTGTAGTTTCTTGCGTTTTAATCGCTTCAATATTGTGATACTGTGAAATTTATTAACAACATGACGATATATTGCTTTGTTGAAGGCGATTATGTATGTAACCGACGCGATACTAATGCTGGTTGACCGATGTACGGGTAAGTTAATTTTTAACCAAAAATGCTGCTAACCCAACGAAAACAAAATTGTTTAAAGGGCAATAAATAAAACTATTTTTACATTACCCGATTTCATTACACCCAGCTGTATAACCGTAAAATAATTTCACCGTATGTTTGGATTGTAAGATCAATTACTTTATAAATAGTAAGGATTCTGCTTTACAATTTTTAAATTACCCTCCATTTTCGGCTCCGGGGCGGGACTTATATCGGGTTCTAGCTCGTGGACATATATTTGAGCAGTGATCATATGGGAAATGGAGGGGGACTAGCAGTCCATAAGTATATAGTCAAAGATAATTTTAATAAAATGTCAAACAATATTTTTACCCAAAATCGGGTGTAATAAGCGAATTACTGCAGTCATTTGAGGGAAGTAATGTTGTTCATTACCTACTGAGTGAGAGAATGACTCGGACTCACGGAATACATAGACCCTTTGTAGGATTTTTGAAAAAATTTGAAATTGACACCATGTATGTCAAAGCTTTATAAACATTATTTCAATATTTAATGCAATTACAGGCGATTTTGGATAAAATATTATACTCATGTGGAATTACTCATTAATCCTTAAGAAAATCACCGATAATGGTTTATATTAGTTAAATCATATATCCGCTATCAAATTTAAATTTTTGTTCGATGAAGTTGAAATGCATTATCGCCGAATTATTTTAGTTGGTACGAGCAAAACCTAGACGGCACCACTGGTACACTTCTCTTGAAATGCCCATCGATAGATTTTAGTTAGTACGAACGAAATCCAGCGGGCGCCACTAAACAAAATTGTAGCATTGGATTTTTAAATATATTTTATCCAAAATCGTGTGTAATAAGCGAATTACTGCGGTCATTTAAGTGAAGGCCACCACAGCGTTACACCCTCACTCCCCCCACTGCCCTTGAGGGTGGCTGAGATCGGACCGCCGGTAGCTACTCGCTTCTCGGAGATCAAACATCTCGTCACGCTAGAATAGGCCTTTGGTCAGACTAGCCCTAGCACCGAGCATATGAGGAGAGGTTTTAGTTAGAGCGATCCCGGCGAATCCAACACTATCCCACTAAAGGGGTGTCTTATGAAGATCTCTCCTTAAGTAAAAAAAAAAAATTAAGGGATGTAATGTTGTTTATTACCCACTAGCGAGAGAATAATTCGGACTCACGGAATGATTAGGTACACTTTTTCTTGCGGGACTAATTACGTACATTCCACATTCGAATAATAAATAACTATTACATGTAAACGAGGGGTATTATAAAATGCAACATAACCAAAAAAATGCAATGACAAATGTACGAAGGGATGGAGGTCCCCACCCGCCACCTTCCATTTTCCTTTGAAATTAACCAACAAACTTTTTTTCTTGTTGGTTTTGAAACTTAAATCTCGACAGCGGCGGCTCGTGGATGTTCGGCGGTGAGGTAACGGAAGAAAAATTGACTGAAAAAGCGACGGAATACTTGCTTCCTCTATTAGATTAAGCAGTGCAGTACGAGCGGCATCTTTGTCTTTGCCTCACCAACGGAAATCCACCGAGCCGCCGCTGAATCTCGAGTGGTTTAACAAGAAAAAAAAGAAAAAAGACCTTTATTGGCATATCCAACAATATTTTTTTTCTTCTGGTTTAACAAAGGAGTTTCTTTAATTGAACAGTATTTTCTAGGTTAAGCTAAAGTGGATATGAAGGCTGGTGGTTGGTGGGTGGGCCCTCTCCCACCCTCCAATTTTAAGAATACAAACAAAGAATTTACAAACGTAAATTATTGATGAGAAAATAATGTAACGGATTATCGTTGCTCGGACAAAGAAACTTTCGGAGCATGAACGAAGGGTTGGTGGGTAAAATAGGACCCTCCAGCCACCCTACACCCTATGTTTCGATTTGAACTTAACCAACAAACACCCTTTCTTAGTGGTTTTGAAACATAAGTCTTTAGGAACAAAAGAATTCCTTTATTTGAACAGTTTTTTTAAGCCAGTGGTGACGCAAATTTGACTTTGATCAACAATTTACCAACACATTACCATTATTGAAAGAAATATTTAACAAAGAAAACTTGAGTTGTTCAACGGACCAAAGACGCAAATTTGACTTTGATCAATGGTGACGCCGGTCTCACGCACCGGGGTTTTCAACTGAAGATTTTTTGAAACGTGTTACTAATAGTTCATGTCTTCTTTTTTTAAATTTATGCTCTTTGACAATAAAACAAAGATATTTAATCAATTTAAGCTCTGCAATGCGGCGGCTACTCGAAATTGCAACAAAAAACAGTAACGGAGAATAAAGTTATTCGATTTTTTAAAACACCAAGCAGCAGGTCACTAGTGGCGGGTTAAAGTGGATACTAAGGGCGGTGGGTGGGCCCTATCCCACTCTCCAATTTTAAAAACACAAACAAAGGTTTTACAATGTAAATTAACACGTTCGCCGCCACCGCAATTGGGATTGCATTTACGCAAGTATAAAATAGGACGCACAAGCGCGTCGGTGGCAGCGAACATGTTAATTGATAACCAAATTTTTAGCAACTCTTTTACTACCAACAAAAATATCAGCCTGACACAGCCTACTGCGGTGAGAATAAAATGTGAACAGAGTATACATATACTCCATTTTTTTTTTTATTGAACGACCAGATCTGGTGATTTTTTATAATGTTGGATATTCGATTGGATACTATGGTTGTAATTCTGACTTGTTTTTTTTTATAATGTTGGATATTTGATTGGATATTATGGTTGTAATTCTGACATGTTTTTTTTTATAACGTTGGATATTTGATTGGATACTATGGTTGTAATTCTGACTTTTTTTTTTATTATGTTGGATATTTGATTGGATACTATGGTTGCAATTCTGACTTTTGCCTTCAAAATAAATTTGAGGTTATATTTTCCACATGGTTGCCGTGTGCTTAGCCCAGATATGTGCACAGTTCTACAAGTAGGACGACTATTTTAAAGTTCCTCTTAAAATTATATCTAGAATATCGTCAGCGCCCCCTATCATTTTTTTAACCCTTTCGGCCCTGGTGGTGGCAATTGCCACCGCAACATTTACATGTCTCTACTTCCTTTGACAATCCATATTTTTGCTTGTTATCACTAGATGTCACTTCAACAAAGTCTTATAATTAATTCCTATACTAATTAATCAAATCAGTTCAAATTTGGTATTTATGGTCTTAACCTGTTAACCGGGGAATTCTCTTTTTAATTACGCATCATACAACGGGTGCGAACTTTTTCACCGGGACGTTCAATACGTCACGCCCCGGAGGACGTAATTTCATATTATTATTTTTTTTTATTTATGCTTTAAAATAAATTAAAAGACTATGAAATATATTTTAAGGACGTATTTATATGCCCTACCCGTACCCGGTATTGTTTACGTTTGACGTATTTATACGTCCCGCTCGGTTAACAGGTTAAGAAGCTCCCCATCAATAACAATTAGCAAAAAATTTTTTTTTTCAAATTTAAAAATCCAGGGCTGAAAGGGTTAATTCCAATAAGTAAGTTCAGTGATTATTCGACATTAGACAGGAAGCGAAAAATAACCCAAATCTTAATTACTTGATTTAGAGAAACATATCCTTTAACCACTTCGCGCCCATGTTGCTTTGATGGGGTTATAGCATAATCCCAGGTTTATTGAAAAATTATTTTTTTGTTGTTTTTCCACGAAATATTCCACTGTGATAAACTTCCTCATTTATGCAGAAAAATATGAAAAAATATTCCATAGATGGCGCTAACGAGGTACCTTTTTTTTTGTAAAATATTTTTGTTTTCTTTTTTTGCTTGTCGCCATATGTGGCGTCCTGGGCGTGAAGAGGTTAAATGAAATCTCAGGCAACTGTGGGTTAATTACCCCATTGTAAAGATTAACCCTTTAGCTACTAAAAATTTTTCAAGAAACTGGCTGCCTGAACGCAAAAAAACAAAGACTGAAAATTTGATAAATTTGATAAATTTTATTCCATTTGAACCAACGTATCATGTTACTAGTGGTCGTCAATAAGCGATTCACGGCGTAAAAGAACGGCAAAAAATATGTGAATCGCTTATTGACGACAGCCGTAGTTACGGTAAAGTTTACCTGAGTCGCTTATTGACGACAGCCGCAGTTAAAGGGTTAATCAAGCATTGGATTTTACTTTCGGAAATTTTCTGTCAAATAATTAATCAACTGCATTACATAACAAACAGTAGGAACACCCAAATAATCAAAGAACCCAAGAAAAATAAACCCCAAATCTGGTTGGTCGATAAAAAAAAAAAAAAACCCAAAAACTTGTCGCCGACATAAATATTTACCTTCAGACCTCTCGGCATCGACCGAATTATTCTGCCCGTAATCGGCAGGGGGATTCCCCTGTCCGTACCCGGTGACGGGCGCCCACCCTCCCTGCGGATACTCCTCGCCGGGTGGGCCCGGCTGCACGCCCTGCAAAACCAACCCGATATCAGTGCCCGCCTCTCCCACATTATATTTCAACATTTCGTCAACTTACGAGATTTACCTGTAACAACAACCATGTTTTCCCTTCTGACTTTTATCAAAATACACGCACGCACAGAGATTTGTTTTTTTTTTAGTGAATTTTAATTGACGGTTTTGTCGAGTTCTGTAAAATTTTGAGCGGGTGAAAAGTGCAATTAAATATATTGGGGGGCGGGGGGGTACAACGGTATGAATAGAGAGTACGTCGCCGTCGGGCGGTTTTCGAGTCTGGTTTTGTTTGGCCTTACCCCGCTCATGTACGGTTGCTGCTGCTGCTGCTGTTGCTGTCCCGTCTGGTAAGAGTACGGGTCGTAGGTGTAATTCCCGTAACCGGCGTAGTAGCTCTGGTTCGGGTATTGATTCGCCTGAAAAATAACAGAATTATTACGCGTATTTTTTTAACTAAACTAAACTTATTTGATTCATCTTATCTGAATTTTGAATTAGTACTATAAATTAAAAAAACTCTTTCATTAAGTTTATACTCTTTGTATTTTGTAATTATGGTAGTAAAGTATGTTCATTTAAAAAAACCTCAAGTGTGCCTTGATTTTTTATTTTTAAAAATTTAAGTTGGTAACACAGATTGAGGTTATGTTACTTGCGGCATGTTCCTACCAACAAATTAATTTGCTGTGACAAAGGGCGCAGAGAAGTCGTAGGTTCATCTTAATGAACATTCTAATTACTGTAAGTTCTATTCTTTTTATAATATGAGGGGGTTCTCATATATATGTAAATAAATAAATAAGCCAATTAGTTATTGCCGTAAAAAATAAATGTTATGCCCACAAAGTCGCTTCACCGTAGTGAACCCACGTTTGCCCAAGATTTAAATTAAAGGAAAGTAAATGATGTTTCTCTAAATTAAGTGATTAAGGTTATTTTTCGTTTTCCTGTCAATGAAAACTCACTGAACGTACTTATTGTAATAAAAAAATGATTGATGGCGCTAACGATATTCTAGATATAATTTTAAGAGGAACTTTGAAATACTCATTCTACATATAGAACTGTGGGGCTAACCATATTTAGCCCCACAGTTTTATAAATCAAATCAAATCAAAATATTGAAACATTATTGTCCTCGCCAATTTTTTTTTTTTTGTGTTGGCGATATAACACATACGGAGGCTATACTCACATTGTTATACATATTTCCCGGTTGCAAGTGCTGGTAAGCCGTCTGCATGGGATGCTGCTGCTGCTGCTGCGAGCCGTAATTATTGGGCACCGAATTGTCCCAGCTGGAGACGCTGGTGCTCCGAATTCGCGGATCCCTCGAGGGGCTCTTCTTATTCGTGAGCTCTTCCGGAGAGCAAATCGATCCTTGCCTGGCCACCCGGGGATCTTCTCGGTTGTACGAAGAGCGCGCGAAGTCACTCATTGCTCTGCCTGTATATAATTCAATGTATGAAACAAACTGCTCAATCCGTTTACAAAGTTTGACAGTTCGAGTGTGTTTTTCTTGTTGGTACTTATGAAAAATAACTAGAAGTGTCGTTTAATCGCTCGAAGTTGTTTACGTAATTGTATTACAATATTCTTAGAACCGACACCTTGCCTTATCAATTAGCAGCACCGAGAGTGTTAGTGTAATGAGATATTGAACATAATACAAATGAGTCATGTTGCTAAAAATTTGTAAACTTGTAAATAAACATTATTATGTATAAACATAAAAACTTTACACATGTGCATCTGGCAATCTGAACCATTTAATTTAATGTTGAGTTGTGTAAACCTTGAGTTAAACAGGGACGAGGCTTGATGTTACTTTGTAAAACCCCCTTTATAAACTTTATGGTTTCAACACGAATATTTTCAGATTTGTAGACACTGTTACAATGTTTCATCGCATGTATTGTTCACACATTCTTTATTTGCTCTAAATTGCAGTAAATTGTAAGTCCACTAAATGAGAAACTTTGGGACAGTCTTCTCCGGGAAATATTCCCCAGAAAACCCATCCACTAAACTCTGTTAACGTTGAGGAACGTAAAGCTACAGGAGTAAAAATTAATCGAAAGAAACAAAATTATTAAACAAATCACCATAACCTATTAACCATGAAAAAAAAAACTATTGCATACTTATCAACAAAGTCTTTGTAACCGAATGCCTTCAAGTTAACCTAGAATTACAATTATGCAGATCGTGTCTACTCCAGCGTTTACGGCAACGTATTTACCTTTTAAGACGCCGTTCTCGAAAAAACGATACGTTACTCAGAAGGATGCGGCCGCAGCGGTTTTTGGAAGCCAACCCGGGACGCCATGACGGGTGCGATGGAAATTAGCGTGAATACGTTCGGGGGGCGCGGAAGGGCCATTTGGCGCGTTAATTGAACGAAACGAAAGGGCGGGAGTAAGCGGTGTGGCTAATTATTCACTTACCCTATTCAAAGCGGGCGAACTTTCCACCAAAGACTCCATTTGCACTAGACGGAGATAAACACGGCGGCGTTACGCGCAGGCTGGGCGCACTTGAAAAAATAAAATTACTAATTTTGCACACAAATTATTCAAATGGTTGTGTATAGAAATTAATTTATATTGTAAATTGGTTTAAGCACTCTCCATGTTAACATTAGGATAGTAAGCATTCCTTTATTAATCGAAGAAAAAGTAATTAGAAATGATGTTGGGTTGGTAGTGTTTGGGGCGTACTCATAGATAACACATGAACAAGATAATTTTTATTTAATAAAACACTAATTTCTGTTAAAAACCGTAGATGTCGGTTTGGTGAATACGATTTCGTTTTAACAGTTACCTAAATTTTAACAGGCTGTTAGTAAACAAGTTGTTATATTTCCAAATGGTGAATACGACCGTAACACAGTGTATGGTTTCAAATTAATTTTATTGAAGCCACTGTGTGGTGAAACAATTGTTGTAGAACAATAAAATTCATTTAAAACCATACACTGTGTAAGTGTTTTATTAAATGATACCATGGAGTTTTAACAAGTTAAAGCCTCATAGATCCAAGATGATTTTCATAGAAATGTAAAATTTTATTTATTTGATAACCCATTACCATTATCAAATCATTTGTTATATGTTAAGGATTATAAATTGATTTTAGCACTTTCCATGTTGCATTAAAAAAGTAATCATTCCTTTATTAATCGAAGAAAAAGTAATTAGAAATAATGTTAGGTTGGTAGTGTTCGGGGTGTACTCATAGATAATGCGTAAACAAGATGATTTTCATAGAAATGTAAAATATTTATTTATTTGATAACACATTACCATTATCGAATCATTTGCCATACGCTTAGGATTTTAGCAAATATTCAATGTTCAATATTTGCGGCGAACTCATGGATAATACTTGAATATTGACAACGTTTGTTTGGTGGTGCATCTTGATGTAATTTCGAAATAAAACAACATAAATAACACCTAATTGTAATTTGCGGTACTCAGTTTGGAGATGATTATCGACTATTATTAACAATTAAGTATGTATAATCACTAATTTAAATTGTTCTCTTAAAATGCCCTTCGATGGATTTTTAGTTGGTATGGGCGAAAACTAGATGGCACCACTAGTCAACGTTGCAGCATTGGATTTTTAAATATATTATTTAAGGCGCTAAATGTGGCACAGCAGGTTTATTCTTTTGAATCCGAATACAAACATCATATCAGTTGAGGTACTTGTATATTTAAATTTAATACAATCGGACGTTTTTTATGTCCAACCAGATAAAATTTGGAGATGATTATCGACTATTATTAACAATTAAGTATGTATAATCACTAATTTAAATTGTTCTCTTAAAATGCCCATCAATGGATTTTTAGTTGGTATGAGTGAAGACTAGATGGCGCCACTAGTCAAAATTGCAGCGTTGGATTTTTAAATATATTATTTAAGGAGCTCTTTTAAAATACCCATCGACGGATTTTTAGTTGGTATGAGCGAAAACTAGATGGCGCCACTAGTCAAAATTCAGCATTGGATTTTTAAATATATTATTTAAGGCGCTTTTTTTTAATGCCCATCGATGGATTTTTAGTTGGTATGGGCGAAAACTAGATGGCGCCACTAGTCAAAATTCAGCATTGGATTTTTAAATATATTTAAGGCGCTCTTTTAAAATGCCCATCGATGGATTTTTAGTTGGTATGAGCGAAAACTAGATAGCGCCACTAGTCAAAATTGCAGCATTGGATTTTTAAATGTATTATTTAAGGCGCTAAATGCGGCACATGCTTATTGCGAAATGTATGTAATAATAACTGCAGGTTTATTCTTTCGAATCCGAATACAAACATCATATCAGTTGAGGTACTTATATATTTAAATTTACAACAATCGGTCGTGTTTGAATGTCCAACCTGATTACTCCTATATTATGCATGCTTTCTTAGTGCGAATGCCAACGTTCCTATATTTTTTTTTGGGTTTGAAATTGTACAATCAAATTTAAATTTTTCATTAATAAAGTTAAGCATATTGAATGCATTATCATTGATTTTAGTTACCACAGGTAAAACATAGGTGGCGCCACTGACACGCGTGGTAAAGTATAAAAAAAATAAGGTCGCGATTTTGCGCGCACTAACGGACAATACACGCATTATTGGACCAATATTGATCGGAAATTTTCTACTCTGCAACTTTGCTCTCTTATAATTTTTCCAGAAAATGCAAAGTTTTGGTAGAAAATCAGTTACGGTTCGCGGGTTTTTTTCTGGTACGGCCGAGGAACAAGATGTGGTAATACATATAGGTGCGTCTCTGCAACCTACCTATCTGTATTACCACCTCTTGTTCCTCGGCCGTACCCGAAAAAAACCCGCGAACCGTCACTGTTGAAAATGCAAATTGCCAAAATTTTTAACGCTCCTCAGCGGAAAAAATGCGGTCACTATCGAAAAATCCAAATGGCCAATATCAACATGAAATGCTTTGCTCTATAACTTTGATTTCTTGTAATTTTTCACCAAAATGCACAGTTTTGGTTCCAAGTGCCAAAAAATGAAATCATATTTATATACTACCGCGCCCTCTAGCAAAAAAACGGGAAATTACAGGAACATTCAAATGACCTATATGGATTGGAAATTTTCCGCTCTACATCTTTTAATAGGAGTAATTTTTGCTTAAAATGCATCGGTTTCGCTAAAAATGCAAGAAAACATTCAAAAAAATTTTCATGCGTGCACCAGGTGAAAATAGTTTTCAGACTATCAGTGACGGTTCGCGGGTTTTTTTCTGGTACGGCCGAGTAACAAGAGGTGGTAATACAGATAGGTGCGGTCACGCAGCCAGCCGTCTCTGCAACTGACCCTATCTATCTGTATTACCACCTCTTGTTCCTCGGCCGTACCAGAAAAAACCCCGCGAACTGTCACTGCTAAGTATACAGGTCGCTAAGCTGTAGGGAAAATTTCCCTAAAAAGTGTCTAATTTGAGGGGACTAAATGCTAATAACAATAATATGTGGTCACATTCGATCGATAAATCGCTTATACAACACTATTTACAATCGAGCGAGGTGTAATCTATGTACTCTTTACTTAACAAATATACCTAAGCCAGGAAACAGATTTCTACACTAGAGCTTAAGTCCTAGTTGTCTCGATAGGTGGTGTTAACGAACCTGCGAAATTTCTTTCATGCTTAAGCCAGCAAACAGATTTCTGCACGACAGCTTAAGTCACAGTTGACATGTTAATGAACTCCCCGAATTTCTTTAACCTAGAAAAATGAGCGTTTCTTCTCGATTCACGCCCAGCGTAATTATGGATGATGCTGCGAAAGTAAACATCGGTATCACGCTATTGATGGACCAAGAGAAAAACAAAATTAAATACGGTCTGGTGATTAGATGACTAATACTTTGCCGGTTTTCCCTGTTTTCGACGAAATCCGCACAACTTCTGATCTGATTTATTTAACAAAATGTCCGAGGAAATCGAAAGGGTGGAAAGCGACGACGGGACCGACACTTCGTTTGAGGATGATTTTGGAGTGAGTAAATTTTCGTGTTAAGAAATTTGATGGATTAAAAATGTTTGTTTTTAGGAATCCAGCCAGCTTCGCGAAGAAGAGTGTACTCGGGATTGGGAGGAGGATGACGAGTTTATAGAAGTTATAAGGTTCGTAATAACTTTTCTCCTACGAGTCCGTCATAGATCCCTGGATAACAGTGACGGTTAGCGGGGTTATTTCTGGTACGGCCGAGGAACAAGAGGTGGTGATACAAATAGGTGCGGTCACGTAGCCAGCCGTCTCTGCAACTGACCCTACCTATCTGTATTACCATCTCTTGTTCCTCGGCCATACCAGAAATAACCCCGCGAACCGTCACTGCTGGATAACTCCAAATCGAACGCGGTGCAAATCCGTGCCCCTAATGTGCGGTAAAACTTTATACTTTTTCAGCGAATTGTCAGAGCTGGACCGATCCGCAATCAAAGCAATCGACACGGCCTCGGACGCCGCACTCTCGGGGCTGCTCCTCGCCAATCCGGACTACAAGCTCAGCAAAGACATGTTCGCGTACGCTCTGGGCAAGCTGGGGTTCGCGTTCTACAACGGGAAGCACGCGGACTGCTTCAAAACCGCGCTGTCCTCCGTTTCCAGGATGGAATGGTTCGAATACGCGAACCACACGGACGGACAGGGCATGCCGCTCCTGGCCCACGCGGTACGGATCGATTCCGCCTACTGGAAGGACAGCGCCGGCGGTAAATTTTTCGGCGACGAGAGCATCTGCGAGAGGTTTTTGAAAATGGGCGCGTCGCTGGCCGACTGCGACACGTCCGGCGTTCCGATTTTGGCGCATTGCGGCTACGAGAACGTGAGGGGGTACCTGGACGCGAGGATGCGCACCTGCGAGAACTGCATTTTGGAATTCGACTTTCGCAGCTTGTTGCCTTCGAGGAGGAAGGTGCAACCGGAAACGGTGGACGTGTTTGAAATCCTGTTGACCATCAACCGGCTGTTTCCGCTGCGTGGGTTGCTATCGCACCCGGTTGTCTTGATGTTTTTGGTGTTCACCACGCGAGCCAGGTTCCGTAAAATCAAGTTGGTCTACTACGCAAATTTGGCTCTGTACCTGCTTTTCTACACCAGCGTCCTCCTGCAAGTGGCCAACTGTTACACCCCAGTGAACTCCTGGCCGTTCCTGATAACCACCACCTGCTTACTCCTGATCAGGGAGGTGTTTCAAGCCGCGATATCACCGATGTCGTACGTAAAAAACGCGGAGAATTACCTCGAACTTACCGTGATCACGCTTACATTCCTCGCGTCGACCATCACCGACGCGCACACCACCAATCAACTCGTGGTGTTCATCTTCCTCTTCTCCACGTTCGACCTCCTCTTCCTCTCCTGCAGGCACTTAAACCTGATCAAGTACGTGCTCCTCTTCAAAACCGTCCTCAAGATCATCCTGAAGCTCTCCTTACTCTACCTGGTGATCATAATCGCGTTCGCCCTCTCCTTCAACATCCTCCTCACCGGCGAAACCCAACCTGACGCGTTTTTCGCAAACCCCCTGATCTCGATCTTTAAAACCATCATCATGACGACCGGCGAATACGATTTGGACTCGCGCGGACTGGACAACCACCCGATCGGCAGCCACATAACCCTCCTCCTCTTCGTCACCATTGTCTCCGTCATCCTCATGAACCTGATCATAGGTTTGGCCGTCAGCGATATACAGCGTTTGGAGAAGCACTCGCACCTCTCCGGATACTTGTCCACCGTGGAGTTTCTGCAGCGCGCCGAGAGGGTCATCATGAATCCGAAGGCGCGCTGGCTGTTCCGTTTGTTGGGCAGGATCCACACGTCTCTGGATTTGGTGGATACGATTACCGATTTCAATCGAAACGATTGCGAAGTCTTGCCGATTCAATTGTACTCGGATACGCACAAGTTGCTCAGCGAGCTTACCATCGAGGAGGATGGGCAGGAGCTGAGGGACGAGGTGTGGAGGCTGACGAAGCTCCTGGAGGATATCGAGAGGAAGGTGACGGTCGTGTCTACTTATTGAGGATTGTATTAGTTGTGATGATAAAATAAAGTTTGTTTTTTAAACAAATGGTGGTAAAGATTTAATACCGGCCTACTCACATGTAAATGAAAACATTTAACATTTCAAGTACACATCGATTAAAGTCGATTTTTTCAGAATTGGAACGGTCGTAGCGGCTAAACGAAGAATCCAAATCGAAAGCGAATTTCAAATCTGTGCTCCTCGTGTCAGATTAAATTAAATTTGGCGATTTGGCGTGAAATTCTTACTTTTTTCCCAAAAATTGCATTTGCAATGATTTCCTGAAGAAACCACTGGTTCGATTCGTGGTTTCTATACATTACTGGAAAGATCCCTTCAAGACGCTTCAGAAAATGTACTTGCGCAACAACAAATGTTAATTTGAAGCCCGTGACACGTCAGCAAAGAAAACTCGAAAATGAAAAAAATCGAAAACATCAACTTTCTTCATAATCATCGTAGACCTTTATGTAATACCATTTTCTTCATCAGAAGAACGAAATAAATCAATCATTGGCGTTAAATAATTTAATCCAGAAAAAATTGCAAATAGTTAGCGTCTTGGGTTTCAACAAAAAAAATTAAATTAAATGATTTAGATATTTTGGGTCATGAAAGTTGTAACTTTATTTATTTATTTCTTGACTTTACAACAGTGACGGTTCGCGGGGTTTTTACTGGTACGGCCGAGGAACAAGAGGTAGTAATACAGATAGGTGCAGTCACGCAGCCAGCCGTCTCTACAACTGACCTTACTTATCTGTTCTTGTTCCTCGACCGTACCAGAAAAAACTCCGCGAACCGTCACTGCTTTACAATCTTGTTAATATAATATGTGCTAAACAAAACGTAAGCAAAGTTAATCATCCAACAAATTCAGCACGCAGGATTTGATTTGATTTTATTCACATTTAAGAAACAGATTTAAGCTGTGACTAAAATTTTTTAATGAGGATTATAATCGTCAAATCCTTTTAAGTTATAGGCGTTTAAAAATGCAAACAAATAATTTCAAAAATTCAGGCCATGATCGCGCCATCTGTCAGACAAAGCGTGAACGGCCAAGTGATGATTGCCGACAGCGCCACAATCCTCGAACTTCTACCTGCAATCGAAACGTAAAAAACTTAGTAATGTACATTAATTGATAAAATATTTAATTCCAAATCGAATTATGTGTAAAATAGCCAAGTAAACTCATCACTTATTCAGTAATTTGCAAATGAAAAATCAACACGAGCACCTGCCGGTAATTTAGTTTACTGTCAAGCTTACGATTGAAATTTAGGCCATTGTGCATAATTTTCGTAGCTTTCGTAAGGATTACAGTTATAGTTTCATCCCTGTTACGTTTAAAATTGGAAGTTTTAAGTATTAAATCAATCATTATGATGCGTAAACTGGGTTTAAATGAGTAATAATTATGCGTAAATTGGGTTGCCTGTATTTAAACGTTTATATGATACCATTGCTTCTGCAGTTTCAACATTTACAAGTAAATTTAATCCGAGATCACATTTTTCTACAGGTAACCGAAGTATGTGTAAAACTTAGCTATTTTTCAGTAATTTGCAAATGAAAATTTACCACGAACACTTGCCAGTAATTCAGTTTACTGTAGAGCTTACAACTAAAATTTAGAATATTTAGAAATATTTTCGAAGCTTTCCTAAAGAATACTCTTAAAGTTTCGCCGCTGTTGCGTTTTAAATTGGTAGTTTTAAGTATTAAATAAATAATAATGATGCGTATATTGGGTTGCCTCTGTTTAGGCGTTTATAATGTACTATTGTTTCTTTAATATAAATATAATAATAATTTAAGTAAATTCATTTAAAGATCACATTCTTTTTCAGGTAATCGAATTATGTGTAAAATAGCGTCAAAATATTGCAAAATGCTCTAAATTTTCATTATAAGCTTTACAGTAATCTTCATTAACGGCAGGTGCTCGAGCAAAATTTTCATTTGCAAATTACTCAAAAAAATTACCTTAGCTATTTTATACATTAATTGGTTCAGAATTAAATTCTTCATTGTTTCATATATAACTCATTAGTGGATATTTTCACTTTGATTATTGGTATAAATTGCTCTCAGAAATCATCACTTAGCAGTTCAGCTGTAGTCCGCTAGATGGCGACAAAACGCGGAAATACGAACGTAAAATGTTTATATTTTTTAAAGCTTCTAAATCATAATTCTGAACAATAGTTTTAATAACCGGACTCATTAGTGGATATTTACACTTTGATGATAGGTATAAAATTTGAGCCTTTTGGCGCTCTCAGCAATCATCACTTAGCAGTTCAGCAGTAGTCCGCTAGATGGCGACGAGCCGCGGAAATACGAACGTAATTAGATTATATTTTTTAAAGCCTCTAAATCAGAATTCTAAGCAATAGTTTTAATAACCGGACTCATTAGTGGATATTTACACTTTGATTATAGGTATAAAGTTCGAGCATTTTGACGCTGACGGCAATCATCACTTGGCAGTTCAGCTGTGGTGCGCTAGATGGCGACAAGACGTGGAAATACGAACGTAATATGTTTATATGTTTTTAACCTTCTAAATTGTAATTCTAAGCAATAGTTTTTATAACCGGACTCATTAGTGGATATTTACACTTTGATTATAGGTATAAAGTCCTAGCGTTTTGCCGCTGTCAGCAATCATCACTTGGCAGTTCAGCTGTAGTCTGCTAGATGGCGACGAGACGCGGAAATACGAACGTAATTAGTTTGTATTTTTTAAAGCTTCTAAATCATAATTCTGAGCAATAGTTTAAATAACCGGACTTAATAATAGATATTTACACTGTGATTATAGATATAAAGTTCGAGCATTTTGGCGCTGACGGCAATCATCACTTGGCAGTTCAGCTATAGTTTGCTAGATGGCGACGAGACGCGGAAATACGAACGCAATATTTTTGTATTGTTTTAAGCTTCTAAATCATAATTCTGAGCAATAGTTTTAATAACCGGACTCATTAGTGAATATTTACACCTTTGATGATAGGTATAAAGTTCGAGAATTTTGGCGCTAATGGCAATCATCACTTGGCAGTTCGGCTGTAGACCGCTAGATGGCGACGAGATGCGGAAATTCGAACGTAATATGTTTATATTTTTTAAAGCTTCTAAATTGTAATTCTGGGCAATAGTTTTAATAATCGGACTCATTAGTGGATATTTACACTTTGATTATAGGTATAAAGTTCGAGCATTTTGGCACTGTCAGCAATCATCATTTGGCAGTTCAGCTTTAGTTCGCTAGATGGCGACGAGACGCGAAAATACGAACGCAATATGTTTGTATTTTTTAAAGATTCTAAATCGTAATTCTAAGCGATAGTTTATAATAATCTGAACGTTAAATTACCGTCAAACTATAAGAATCTCGTGATCGATAATTTGAAGCCTAACAAATACCATTAAAACCAGTGACGGTTCGCGGGTTTTTTTCTGGTACGGCCGAGTAACAAGAGGTGGTAATACAGATACGTGCCAGTTATCTCTGCAATTGACCCTACCTATCTGTATTACCACCTCTTGTTCCTCGGCCGTACCAAAAAAAACCCCGCGAACCATCACTGATTAAAACTATATTTATAAAGTACAAGGACAAATTATTTATCCATTTCTATGTAAATTTTTAAATTGATTCTCATTGATCTTTTGATGAAACATGATTTAATATTTAGAAACGATTAAATTTGAGAAAAATCACTTATTGAATTATGTATTCCTAATAGTTTCGGCTGCAATCAATTTTTAAGGAATTTACATTCCTTGGAAACTACTCGGAATAAACAATTTTTATAAGTGAAACATGCTAAGTGATTTTTCTTAAATTTATTCGTTTTAAAAAACTTCTATGTATATTATGTTGCATATATGGAAACTATGTAAATGTATTAAAAAATAATTTAGCGCAATAAATGATCAAACTATAGGAATCTTGTGTTCAATAATTTGAAGTAAATACCATTACGAACTATATTTATAATGTAGAAGAACAAATACCCAATTAACTAATATTTTCGCGAGTTATGTGTATATTGAGTTGCATATGCGGCAACTGTATAAATGTATTAAAAAATAATTTAGGAATGTAAGTTATCAAACCATGATTAACTTGTGATCGATAATTTGAAGTAAGTAAAATTGTACACTATATTTATAATGTTCAAGGATAAATCACTGAATTATTTTTTATGCGCAATCCGTGTATATTGAGTTGCATATATGCGAACTGTATAAATGTAAAAAATAATAATTTAGTGCAATTAAGTATTAATTAACCACAAATTTAATTCTAATATCATTCAAAAATCAGTAGAAACGGGAAAATTCCGCAACGGCAAATCATCAAGTCCGCACTGACATGTACGGACCTAACCTATAATCCGAACCACCATAAATCCACCTGTATAAACAATACTGGACGCTGGATTTACGTAAGAAATAAACAAATTAAACACCTGTGTGTACTGTAATAATTAACCCCCCCGCGCTAATCATCCGCAAGCCCCCAAATGTGCAGCCGCTTCATCATCGACCTTATCTGGAGTAGATTATTTGCACGTTCAGCTCTGACCCCTGTTTCATGATAACGAAACTGTTTTGACTGCACGCTTCTTGTTTACGAGGTAACACATGAGTTTATGCGTAATTGGGTTTGATCGATTGTTAAAGTGAAGTCGGTAACGCGTCTATTGCCAAGGGTATTTTAATAAAAGAGTTTCTGTTTTTGACTGCACACTCCTTGTTTACAAGGACCGCGTATCGGAAAATTGCGTGTAATTGGGTTTAATCGATTGTTAAAGTGAAGTCGTTTACGGATCTATTGCCAAGGGTATTTTAATAAAGAAAGCTTCTGTTTTTGACTGCACACTTCTTGTTTACAAGGACCGCACGTGCTGTATCGGACATTTGCGTGTAATTGGGTTTTATCAATTGTTGAAGTGAAGTTGTTAGCCCAAGGATATTTTAATAAAGAATGCTTATTGTATTGTATGGTGGTAAAAAGTGTGTGAACATTTTCAAACTCGTTCCTACGCATGCAGTGATGTTTTAACATATACAGTGCTAAAGATGTTTCAACAAAATCTTAAAAAAATTGTACGATGTGGTGATGAAAACAATATAGAATCAACAGGTTGCCACGGTATTAATTGTTTGTTATTTATCTGAAACTACGCTCTCAAACGAAACTACTAGACATTTGAGCAACACGTGCATTGTTTTTTTAATTCTAACCCGAGCGTAAACAAAATAATTCAAGAGCTGTATCTGTCGGATAAAGTTGGAGAGTTACAGATTGCGACGGGGTTACAAATTTAACAATAGATAGATAGATAGATAATTTATTAGTGCTTATAGTTCAAGTAAGTTTCACAATGGTTTAAACATTTTGTAATCGACGGATAGTTTATTAGTGCTATATTGCACTACAATAATAGATTAATAGATAATTTATTAGTGCTGATAGTACAAGTAAGTTAAATAAATGATGCTACAGTTTTTTTGTTAAATTTTACACACGATGCTCCTTTGAATGAAGTTTTAGGAGAATAGACACAATGCAGCCATTTTTGTTCATTAATCGTTGAAGCGTAGCGGAACCATCAATCATTGCCAAAGCCTGGTTTTTATAACTGCAGAAATTTCTTTCGGATAAGTTTGTATATCTAATAATAGAGGAACTATCTATTATTGCCAAAGCGGTATTTATAACTCGAGACTAAATTTTTGCTTTTGAATTGTCTTGGATATCTAATTATAAGAGACAGGTTTAGTTTCATCATCCTGAGTTTTTGTTAAACTCCTATTCTTTTTTTTAGGAGTAAACATGAGGGCCGTTGCTTTCTAATTATAAGAGACAGCTTTAGTTTTAATACTCTGAATTTTTGTTAAAGTTCAATTGTTATATTTATTTTTTTTTAGGAGTGACAGCTTTAATTTCAACACTGAATTTTCAATCAATCCTCAATTGTTTTTATTTTTTTTAGGTGTAAACATGAGGGTCGTTGCTTTGATCAGCGGCGGAAAAGACAGCTGCTACAACATGATGCAGTGCATCGCGGCGGGACACACCATCGTCGCGCTGGCCAACCTCTACCCGGCCGAGAGGACCGAGATCGACAGTTACATGTACCAGAGCGTCGGCTTCGAGGCCATCGAACTGATAGCGGTGGCCATGGACCTGCCGCTGTTCAGGGTCGAAACCAGGGGGAAGAGCGTGGAGAAGGGGAAAACCTATACGCCCGCCGAGGACGACGAGGTCGAGGACTTGTACGGCCTGCTGGAGCGGGTCAAGGAGGAGGTGGACGTGGACGCCGTCTCCTGCGGGGCCATACTCAGCGATTACCAGAGGGTTCGCGTGGAGAACGTGTAAGTTTATTGATTAATTGATAACAATTTAAATAACAGAAGCTCTAGAATCAGAAACTTTCTTTTATCTCCAAACGTTCACAAAATATTCACCTATATGCAGAAAAACAATTTAAACGGGAAATTGTTTTATCGTTGAATTGTCATCCTGGTGAGCCCTAGAATCAAAATTTGAAAGAAATTTTGGATTATCTCGAATCATTCACAAGATATTCACTTATATGCAAAAAACAATTGAAACTGAAAATTGTTTTATCGTTGAATTCTCATCCTAGTGAGCTCTAGAATCAGAATCTGAAGGAAATTTTCGTATATTCTCAAGCGTTCACAAAATATTCACCTATATGCAAAAAACAATTGAAACTGAAAATTGTTTTATTGTTGAATTCTCATCCTGGTGAGCCCTAGAATCAAAATTTGAAAGAAATTTTGGATTATCTCCAATCACTCACGAGATATTCACCTATATGCAAAAAACAATTGAAACTGAAAATTGTTTTATTGTTGAATTCTCATCCTAGTGAGCTCTAGAATCAGAATCTGAAGGAAATTTTTGTATATCCTCAAGCGTTCACAAAATATTCACCTATATGCAGAAAAACAATTGAAACGGGAAATTGTTTTATCGTTGAATTGTCATCTTGATGAGCTCCAGAATCAGAAATTGAAGGAAATTTTCGTATATCCTCAAGCGTTCACAAAATATTCACCTATATGCAGAAAAACAATTAAAACTGAAAAATTGTTTTATTGTTGAATTCTCATCCTGGTGAGCCCTAGAATCAAAATTTGAAAGAAATTTTGGATTATCTCCAATCACTCACGAGATATTCACCTACATGCAAAAAACAATTGAAACTGAAAATTGTTTTATTGTTGAATTATCATCCTAGTGAGCTCTAGAATCAGAATCTGAAGGAAATTTTCGTATATCCTCAAGCGTTCACAAAATATTCACCTATATGCAGAAAAACAATTGAAACGGGAAATTGTTTTATCGTTGAATTGTCATCTTGATGAGCTCCAGAATCAGAAATTGAAGGAAATTTTCGTATATCCTCAAGCGTTCACAAAATATTCACCTATATGCAGAAAAACAATTGAAACTGAAAATTGTTTAATCTTTGAATTCTCATCCTGGTGAGCCCTAGAATCAAAATTTGAAAGAAATTTTGGATTATCTCCAATCACTCGCGAGATATTCACCTATATGCAAAAAGCAATTGAAACTGAAAATTGTTTTTTATTGTTGAATTATCATCCTAGTGAGCTCTAGAATCAGAATTTGAAGGAAATTTTCATATATCTCCAAGCGTTCACAAAATATTCACCTATATGCAGAAAAACAATTGAAACGGGAAATTGTTTTATTGTTGAATTGTCATCTTGATGAGCTCTAGAATCAGAAATTGAAGGAAATATTTGTTTGTCTTCAAAGGTTTATGAGCTATTTCACAATTGAAACGGGAAATTGTTTTATCGTTCTAGAATAGTTTTTTTTAAATCTATGTATATATACGAATCGGTCATGACAGAATGCCTTAGATGGCTACACCAATTTTCTTTAACCCAGATATAATATTAATAATAATCTTTATTTAGCAATATTGCTTTCTAATATATACATATACATTCAACATATAATCCAACTTAAAATGAAAATTATATAAAATAAAAAAAATTTATATGAAAAATATAAAGTATGTAATCTTAAAATATGCCTACAGTTAGGACGAGATTTTAAAGTTCATCTTAAAATTATATTTGGAATATCGTCAGCGCCATCTATCATTTTTTTATTCCAATAAGTACCTATTCATTGACATTTGACAGGAAGTGAAAAATAACCTTTGATTTAGAGAAACATATAATTTACTCTCCTTTAATTTAAATCTCGGGCAAATGTGTGTTAAAAACAACCGTTTTCTGCTAATGTATTAAAGAACGCTCTCAATTGAGCCGTTTCAAAGCATCCCGCACTCTCTTCAAAGTCTCCTCCTCCTTAACGAAGCACAAACGAAAGTAATTCTCCGACAGGCGTTTATTGCCCGCGTGAAAGAACGCCGTGGACGGAATTCCCAGCACGCCGATCTCTTCCACCAGCCATTTCGTGAAGCGGTAATCCCTGTACTCGTCGTCGAAACCCGACAAATCGAACTCGCCCTTTCTGCAGGTCGTGTAATCCACCAGCATGAAGTACCCCCCTTCGGGCGTGATCGGATTCAATCCCGCCAGTTTCAGCGATTGCACCAGGTGATCGCGCTTGACCTGCAGATTCCGCGACAGTCTCGTCAAGTAGGATTTCACCGGGTTCGAGTTTTCCCGCTCGATGATCCTGGCGACGGTCTCTTGCATGGGCGTGGGGTTCGTGTGGACGCTGCCCTTGTGGACCGCGCCGACGTTCCCGATGAGCTCGCTCGGGCCGTAGCACCACCCGATCTTCCATCCAGTTATCCCGAAGGTTTTCCCCGCCGAGCAGATGGTGACCGTCCGCTCCCACATTCCCGGCAACGTGGCCATCCGGACGTGCCGCGCTCCGTCGTACACCGCCCACTCGTAGACCTCGTCGGAAACGCACACCACGTTCCATTCGACGCACAAGTCCGCGATCGTCGCCAACTCCGGTTCGGTGAACACCTTCCCCGTCGGATTGTGCGGCGTGTTCAAGATGAACAGCTTGGTCCTTTCGTTGAAGGCTCCTCGCAGCTCCTCCGGGTCCAAGCCCCACTTGGAATTGCTGAAGCGCAACGGGATGAAGCGCGGGCGTCCGCCCGAGATCCGCACGAGGGGCTCGTAGCAGTCGAAGAACGGCTCGATTATCACCACCTCGTCGTCTTTGTCGACGAACCCGGATATGGCGCAGAACAGTGCCTCGTACGCGCCTCCGGTCACTAAAATCTCCGCGTGGGGATCGACTGTCCGTCCCAGTAATCGCGAATAGAGCTGCGACAGGGCCGAAACTAGTCTGGGGTGTCCGCAATCTCGGGTGTACTGATGCAAGAGCGGGTCGTCGCTGCAGGCGACCTCCAGCAGGTAGCGTGTCACGTGGTCCGGGGGCTCGAAATCGGGAAACCCCTGTCCCAGGTCCAGGGGTTTGCATTTGTTCGCGATCGCGATGTACTCCTCCCAGACGCTCTCTTTCTGCACGGGGAACCGGGCTGGCAGCTTGAATTTGTGCATTGTCGGCGATTCACTGGCGGATGATGTCTGAAGTGTTTACATATAAACGGAATGATAAGTCGTGATAACTGAAAAGATAAGGTAAAGTTATATAATTTACAAGTGTCATGATAATTACACCGAGCAAGTAATAAAGTTGACTTTAACATGGATCTAGGTCGAGGTACTGTCGTTTCCATATTCAAAGCCGATATTTGAAAGCGGCAGTGTAATTCAAACAAAGGTTATGATCTTATCTATAATTGTGCTCTTGCAGAGTTTTATGAATTCGTGTGAGGTCTGTGATATAAGTTAATGCTATTCCGATATTAACTTTTTTATACCACTTATGCCCAGATGCACCGTAAGTTAAGGAATCTTTAAATACTAAGGATTTTTGGTTAGCACCGTTAGTTTAAGTAGCAGTTTGGAGGTTAAGAATTCCTTAACTTTAATGCCCGGTTGCACCGTAAGTTAAGGAATCCTTAAATACTAAGGATTTCTTAAAAATGGCGGTTTGGTTTGCACCGTTATACCCTAGGCACACGGAGGTAGTTTATGATCATTAGCCTTAATGATCATTAAGAAAATTGGCAATTTACAAATGTAGGTGACACACGGGATAAAGCACGCCTGCGCAGTATACGCACCTAAATACAGGTGTTTATGTTTGGTTTTATATAAAAAAATTTCATAATCATTTAAAAGGTTGGATTTAATTGATGGGTTACATTAAACAACGCCCCCCAACCCGTGCTGATTTTTATATCAACCAATTGTATTCGCCCAAATGTATGTGATTTCACAACAAAGAGTTATAATATTTGATTAATTAAAACACTTGGTTTTGTTTCACTGATTTTAAAATCAGTGTTTTAATTAATCAAATATATAATTATGTTTCACCACGGGTTAAGTGAGAAATTAATTAATCATAAAGAGTTATAATGAAAGACAAAGTGGAGGAAAACTACGAGGAACTCACGGGTACAATATACAGCAAAGAAAACGTTTCCACGTTCACATATTTCTAGAAGTAAAGTAATATCAGCTGATCGCGAACTGTCATTAATGACAGCGATATTTTTCAAATGACTGGCGATGTTACACGATTACCGGCGATGACGTTTTAAACGTCGTCGCCGATTTTATGATCATAAGTTTATATGACGTTATTAATGATCATTAGTATTATGTTGATGTGACACACGGCAAAGTTAATGATCATTAGGACTTAATGATCATTAAATAGCTCCGTGTGCCTAGGATATTACTTTAAGTAGCAATTTGGAGGTTAAGAATTCCTAAACTGTAAGCTGTCGGGTGGTGGCTGCTTAAATTTTAAGTGCGTGCTAAGAAACGCATGAAGTACACAACATTATAAAATAGGCAATTTCACACACTTTATTCACGTTTTATAAAGAATTAAAAATTATTCTTTATTTTGACTACGATCGTGATATTCTAGAAATCGTTGAGCTCGAAATTCACGTAGAATATATAACAACAAATTCCTTAGATTTCATGCATTATCTATGATCGTTACTCCCTTTGTCATTCCTCAGTTAAGGAACGCTGCTAGAATCACGGTGCAAGTGAACCGACACTTCCTTAACTTGGCGCTCCCTTATCTTATGGGTCCCTTAACTTGTATCAGTGCAACCGGGCCTTAAATAAAAGTGATATAAAAAAGTTAAATATCGAAACTGAAAATGTACCGCGAAGTGAACACCTCCAAGGTTCAAAAATTAATATTATTCGTTAAACTTTGGATCACTCACTAGTTAGCAACTTGTACGATAGTGGTTTATATTAGTTTCGTTTTTAACCAAATCATACATCGTATAATGCATTATCGATGAAATTAAATAAAACACACTTTTACTTAGTTAATATCACACTGTTTATTTAAAGTGTGATATTAACTAAGTAAAAGTGTGTTTTATTTAATTAAAAATGTATCACGAAGTAAGTGCCGCCAACCGCAATCCATTATCGATGATTTATTTTAGTTACTATGACCAAAACCTAGGCTGACAAACGTTCCTCTCTTGAAATGCTCTTCGATGGATTTTTAGTTGGTACGAACGAAATCCAGGGGGCGCCACTAAACAAAATTTTAGCATCGGATTTTTTAAATATATAAAATGCGACACATATTTATCGCGAAATGTATGCAATAATAACCGCTGGATCATCCTTGAATTTCCCTTTTTGAATCCGAATACATAAATCATAGCAGTTGAGGTATTTATATATTTAAATTTACAACAACCGATCGTGGTTTAATGTTCTACCCGGCTACTTCTATATTATTCATATTCCTTGTCAGTCGGGATTCCCATCAAGCATCGTTTTTCACAAAAATGTTGGGTTTGAAATTGTAGAATTAAATTTAAATATTCGATTTATAAAGTTGTGCCTCTTGAGATGCATTATCGGTGATTTATTTTAGTTACCATAGGTAAAACGTGTTGGCGCCACTGACCACATAATAAGTAACTTTAAATAACTAAATTAAAATGTATAAAATAACAGTATATTATTTACAATAATTCTATATCTATAATAATGCTTATTTTTTTGATCAAATAACTAGATTTGTACTCATTTGCTATAAAATATACATATACATTATATATTTAGGTATGCGTGAATATTATGAATATTACAACTAAATACTAAAAACTCTTAAAGGTATTATGTTACATTTAATTTAACTTATTAATAGTAAATGAAAATAAAATTGTAACAGAGTATACCAACTTGAAATAAGTAGCTATTATTTTAAAATCGATGCATTAACAATTATTTACAATTTTCAATTTCAGATGTATACGATTGGGCCTCGTGTCCCTGGCGTACCTCTGGCAGAGGAAACAGGAAGAGCTGCTGCAGGAAATGATAAAGTGCGAGATCGACGCCATAATCGTGAAGGTGGCCGCCCTGGGCTTGGAGCCACCGCGGCACCTGGGACGTTCCATACGTCTCGTAGAGCCGCATCTGCTCGCCATGCACGAAAAGTACGGCCTCAACGTCTGCGGCGAGGGCGGCGAATACGAAACGTTAACTCTCGACTGTCCCCTGTTCAAAAGCAGAATCGTCATGTAAGAATCAAAAACTTGTACTAATCACACTCTCGATAACATTGCAAGCGAAAGTGAGTCTGATTTATTTAATGTACTTATTTTTCACATAATCTGCTTATTTAATTGATCCTCTATTTTCTCTTCTCGGTAGAACTAGTTTTTCTAGGTTTTTAATTATTTTAGAGAAGAATCCGAAGTTGTGAGCGATTCGAAAGATACCATCGCGGCCGTCGGGTTCCTAAAGCTCAACAAGTTGAACCTCGAGGTCAAGCTGCCGCAACTGGATTTAACCGGAAGGTTGGCCAATCTCCCGCTTAAAGACAGCGATGGGTACGTTACGGATACGGGGGAAGAGGCCACCGAAGAAAGCACCGGTGAGTTGTTCGAGCGCAATACAGCGTTGTGAAACATTAATCGAAGAACTTAATGTGAATTAAAGACAAGCCACATCGGGTAAATTCTTGGAAAATTTAACTAAACCAACTCGACATAAATTGAACTGAATTGAAATAATTTAAATTAAACACATTTATAACGAACAACAAAATAAGAATAAATCCTACTATACCTCATTTAATAACCAGGCGGACTAAACGCGAAAGTCACATTTACACTATAAAAAATCACCAGAAAAGTAACCAGACATGTTAAATATAAAAAATAAAATTATTCCAAATTCATTTATCCATAACATAAATTCAATAATTATATCAACACATAAATTAATTCTAGGCAAACTTTCTTGATTATGTAGTCAGTGTGAATTCTGTGAAACTCCGTACTTCTAGCCAATCCTAAATATAATGTATGTTTATGATTCGATTCCATATTGCAATAACTTGCGCCACACTTACCTAATGAATCGACAATTTTGTGTACGACGACGGCAGTAGGTTTTAAAGCCTCTTATATTTAGATAATTTTGGATTGCTTTTCCTCGAGCGTTAATGCTCCAAAATCCAACCATTTCCGTTTCTTATGGGGTGAAAATGACACCAAACTTGTTCGATAGTTAAAAATAAAACAACTATTTCCAAGAAAATCGCGGGATGAGAGGAATTCATTCTTACACGATCAACGGAAGAAATAACTGGCTAAAAACACAAAAACTGAGGCGAAACGCGTGTAACCGGTGGGACACAAGGAACGGCGGGAGATCAGCTGATCATAAGAACGGCCATTACTGTTTTTAGCAGTATAAAAACGGCGCCCGTTTGGCCAATCACAACAACGTATTTTCGCGGCAATAATTTGATTTAGTCCGCCTGGTTATTAAATGAGGTATAAATAATTTGACAAATAATTTAACCTACAAAAATTGCAGGTGGATTTAAAAAAAAAATCATTTTACCATTTCTGGTGTAAGGGTGAAGTTTACTTGTAGAAAATGACCTTCCACCCAAACCCAGCGCCTTCTACTATGTGGTCAAAGGGATATTGTTTTAGGCGCCATCTAGCAATCGACTGTTAAAAGTTTAATTATTTGTAATTCGCGCCTTGCTTTTAAATTCTAAATTCCGTTGTTTGTTAAGTTAATGACGAGAAGCAAGAGGAAGTGGACGGAGTCGCCGGCGATTCCGGCGACGGCGGCGACGTCATACAGGCCGAAAACGTCTCCAAGAGTGGGTACGGGTGGCTGTTTTTGGGCGGACTGTCCAGCAGGTCCGAAGAAGGAGACGCCCTCGAAGCGTTCAGGAAAGTCTTGGATAAATTAAAGTGTAGGTATGCACATCAAAAATATATTTCATAATTAATACGTGTAAACTTAAATGTCGTTCGTTTCGTTCGCAAAATTGGGACTTCAAATGCACGTTCTTCGAGCAAAATCAAATGAACGACATTTGATTCTTGCCACAGTCGGGGTTTTGTGTCTTTATGTCCATGTTGTATTTTTGATGGTACGCTGTTAACCTTTAACTTCAAATATTATAAAATGCAACATTGCGCTGCACATAACCATAAAATGCAATGACATAACCAAGGTGTTGCCAGATTGGGGATAAATTAAGGTTTTGGGGTTAATTTTGGGGAATTTCAATCAATGGGCTTTGGTGTGGATATTTTATACGAGGGGTATTTTTGGGGAAACAAGTATGAATGACAGCGGCGGCTCGTGGATTTCCGTAGGGGAGGCAAAGACAAAAATTCCGCTCATGCTGCACTAACTCTTACAGAGGAAGCAAATATTCCGTTGCCTCACCGCCGAACATCCACGAGCCGCCGCTGATGAATGAACATATTATTACATTTGCTAGAAATCAGTAATTTTCCTCAGAGACGAGGAATTAGTTTTACTACATTAAACACTTTTGAAAATGTTACGAAAAACCTGTGACATCATTTATGAAAGTTGTCATAGGAATTTTATAACTGCCGTTTTCCAAAATTTCCCAATTTTGAAGTTTTTTATGAATTATTTGGGGATAATTAAACATTACTCCTGGCAACACTGCAACCAAATTTTTAGGTTAGCTCAATTATAATAACAATCTCATTGTTATTTGATTTATCGTGAGACTCTCACATATCGTGGATTAATGTACCAAATTGTTAGGTTAGCTCAATTTTAATACCAATCTCATTGTTATTTGATTTATCGCGAGACTCTCACAAATCGGGGATTAATGTTTATAGGATGTTGGAACAAACAAGATTTTTTTTTTGTATTTCAGGTTCACTAGAGGCTAACGACCAAACCTTGCAAGATATTTGCTCAATAAGCATGTACGTGGCGGATATGTCACAGTACGCGCAGTTGAACCGGCTGTACGTGGAAACTCTGAACCACGTGAATCCACCGACGCGGGCCTGCGTTCAAGTGCCTTTGCCCCCCGACTGCCCCATCATCATGGAAGCCATCTCGTGGAGCCAATCTAACAAAACTGCCACGGGGGATCTAAACGTGGACAGGTATTTATTTGAATATGCTTTTGACCTTGGGACATAAATCACCCATTTCTCCAGCGGCGGCTCGTGGATTTCTGCGGGGAGGGCTAAGACAAAGATGTCGCTCGTACCGCACTGTTTACTCTTATAGAGGAAGCAAATATTTCGTTGCTGTTTCTGTCAATTTTTCTTCCGTTGTCCCGCCGCCGAACATCCACGAGCCACCACTGCATTTATTTTCCTTGATATATAATCTATTATTTTATTTTGGAGTAAAAAAACAAACAAAATAAACAGCCATATTTTGGAGTGATGATTATCCTGTAATTAGTTTCTTGTTAAACTGTTGAATAAAATAATAAATAAATCATTTAAAAAGTTTTAAACTAGCAACAGCATAAGGTTCGAATGTCATCAATTATAACCATAACCTAGAATTCTTGCTTGTCAACAAATTGCATGTTTGCCAACTAAAATGTCAGATGATTAATTAATTTCTCACTTAACCCGTGGTGAAACATAATTATATATTTGATTAATTAAAACACTTGGTTTTGTTTCACTGATTTTATTTTTCTCTCCGACTAGTTTCGACCTTAGGTCATTCCATATCTCCTTGAGAATGACTTAAGGTCGAAATTAGTCGGAGAGAAAAATAAAATCAGTGAAACAAAACCAAGTGTTTTAATTAATCAAATAAAATGTCAGATTTTCATGGAGTAAACTTCTCGTATCGCCTCGTCACGTCAAGTTTGGCCTTGTTCGAAAGGTCACAAAAGCATCTTTCTAGATGACAGTGGAGTCTTTGCTTTTACTAGAGCTGTCTCATCCATCTCCGGCCACTCCATTCCGGCTTAGACTTTGGTGGACTCACTTTTCATTACAGGTTATGATGCAATTCAAAAATGCTTCCCCTTCTTCTACAAACAGTGTTGAGACATTCTTCTGTTAGGGCACTCTTTACGGAACCCTCAATCAACCGTCGTATTTTTATTTCGTTACATCTAAAAGAAATAATTTATAAATTTCGTTGCATTTAAAAGTTTACATTTATTAATTTCCTCGTATCTAAAGTTAACTATTTAAAAAATTCCTGGTTATGAAAATTAAATATTGCATCCAAAATTCCTCACTTTTAAAATTCATAGCACTGAAAATTTATTTTTATAAATATCGTCGCCTCTAAAATTTTATATTTATAAATTACTTTGCATCTAATATTTCTCATCCATAAATTTCGATACTTCTAAAAGTTACATTTATAAATTTCGACGTACCCAAAAATTAATTAGTTATAATTATAGATTTACTTATAAAGTTCGTTGAATTCAATATTTTTCGTTTAAAAATATTATTGCACCCAAAATTCCTCACTTATAAAATTCGTAGCACCGAAAATTTATTTCTATAGATATCTTTGCCTCTAAAATTTTATATTTATAAATTACTTTGCATCTAATATTTCTCATCCATAAATTTCGATACTTCTAAAAGTTACATTTATAAATTTCGACGTACCCAAAAATGAATTAGTTATAATTATAGATTTACTTATAAAGTTCGTTGAATTCAATATTTTTCGTTTATAAATATTATTGCATCCAAAATTCCTCACTTATAAAATTCGTACCACCGAAAATTTATTGCCATAAATATCTTTGCCTCTAAAATTTTATATTTATAAATTACTTTGCGTCTAATATTTTACATCCATAAATTTCGATACTTCTAAAAGTTACATTTATAAATTTCGATGCACCCAAATTTAACTATTTAAAAATTAATTGGTTATTGTTGTTAAATATTTTGTTTATAGATATTATCGCATCCATAATTTCCCACCGGACCTTACAATAATCAATAATTCAAATAAAGGCACCTGTTGCAGACACACGATGCACGTGCAGAGCATCTCGCACTGGTGTCCGGCGAACATAGGCCCCTACAGCCAGGCCACCAAGGTCGGCGACCTGATCCACCTGGCCGGACAGATCAGCCTCGTCCCGGGCAGCATGCAGATGGTGAAGGGGGGCATCAAGTCCCAGTGCCAGCTCTCTCTGCGACACGTCGAACGTCTGCTGCGTGGGATCGACCCCAACTGCGACCTCAGGGACGTCGTGCAGGTAGTTATCATCCGGTGTACTTTACAAAATACATGCAACCCAATATACGTGAAACTTCCAATTTTTAACGCAACAGGGATGAATCTGTAAGCGAACCACGCAATAAAAAAATCACTTTACGTGACAGTGAGTACAAGTTTTTCGCCCGTATTTTTTGGCGAGTTTACTAGCCTGGTGACTGCGTGCCCGTGTGCAAGTAGAAAACACGTTGTTCTCCTTGCAGGGCATCTGCTACCTGTCCCACCGAAAATACATCGACCACGCCAGGAAACTGTGGGAGGAGAAGACGAACAACGCGATCGTGGACTACGTCGTCGTTTCCGGGCTGCCCAAGAAGGCGCTGGTCGAATGGCACGTGTGGGCGCACACGCACAACCATCAATTTGAATGTAAGTCGACTGTTTTTGAATTGAAATTAAATTATTCAAATAACTACACTTGAATTTATTAACGCGTAGGTTAACCCAGATATGTCTAGTTTTACATGCAGGACGACTATTTTAAAGTTTCTCTTAAAATTATATCAGCGCCATCTATCATTTTTTTATTCCAATAACAGTGATTATTCATTGACATTTGACGGAAAGCAAAAATAACCTTAAAATTATATCTAGAATATCGTCAGCGCCATCTATCATTTTTTTATTCCAATAAGTACATTCGGAGATTATTCATTAACATTTGACAGGAAGTGAAAAATAACCTAAATCTTAATTATTTGATTTAGACAAACATATCATTTACTTTCCACGGGCAAATATGGGTCAAGTGGACGAGCAGATAATATTCGTAAGACTAACAGAACTTCGCCCACTTTTGTATTATTATTATGTTTCATTTATTTGTTTTTAATTCAATGACTCATTATTATTATTATTATTATAGATGAAGAGACGGGACAGTGCGTACAGGACTGGTCGATATCGATATTCCGCCGGTGGAACTACGAGAACAACATCGCGGCGATCGTCTGCCACGTGGACAACGTGGAGAACGCTGAGCCGCTGGGCGTGCTCTCGACGGCGATCTTCCGGGAGACGCTCGACTACGTCCTCCAGAAGCTGAACCAGGGCCACGAGTACGACCCGAACTCGATATGCAGCCTGAAGGTGTTCTACCCCGTGTCGAGGAACGTGTGCGCCTACAGCTTCCTCAGCGTCCTGGAGGAGTACCGCAAGCAGGTGCCGCTCGTCCACACGATAGTGCCGGTCGTCTCGCTCAACGGCAGGGGCACGTTCCTCTCGATCTGCGGCGTGCGCACGCAGTGAGGGGCGCCCGCGGTTTTTTATTGTTACATTTCTATGTTTTATTTTTGAAATATATACAGATCTATATGTTGGGCGTTTTCTTTTCGAAGCCTTCTCGCAAAACACGGTTCTTTTCTTGTGCTTAACCACCCCCTGAAATTTGGCCCGTGAGTACCGGATCACCTCTTATCGATTAATTCCTCTATAAATTCTCGTTTGGATCAACACACATTTGCCCGAGGTTTAAATTAAAGGAAAGTAAATGATCAATCGCGTAATTAAGATTTAAAAACAGAGAGGTTATATTTTGCTTCCTGTCAAATGTCGATGAATAATCACCACAGAGCATTAAGGATAAAGATGGACAGTTGAATGTTAACTTTTGGAAGCGCCATCTGCGAGTATTCAAGGACTATAAGTTCGACGGTGATTTAAGCTTCCGATTATTAATATTATAGCTAAGAATTACTATTTAAGGGCCGCTTTTACAATCGTCGGATAAATGATGGTTAACTTATACCCTCTTTAACTAATCCCATCGTTTATCTCTCAGTTAACGCACGTTGCCTTTTACAAACGCTTAGATAGATTTTCTCCCGAAACGCCAACGTTGGCAGCATTGAGGATACATGCGGTTGCGCAGTTTATAGAATTGGCATTTTTCGTTTTGCTTGCGGAAAGGTTAGAAAGTTGTGTTTGTAATCATTGATGCGACCCTTGACCCCCTCGAGCTTCTTTTCAATATTCCACCTAGAAATATGCCAGAATGCATGTTTTTTAGAAACTAGTTTATCGCCCTCTAACGGCCCCTGTATGTAATACCGATTGCAGATCGCTATAATGCCGGTATGGTGCGTGTGCTTGCTGTGCGCATTGCCCGAGATTTATCTGCTGCTCCAAGCTCCGGATAAGATAACTGCGAGTTATCTGCTTCTTAACCCTAACCTTGCTTTAACTAGGCATTGTAAAAGCGTATTTTCGCATTTAATCCGGAGATAGTGTTAACCTTAATTTAACCGACTATTGTAAAAGCGGCCCTAAAAGCTTTTAAAAATATTACGTTCGTATTTCCGCGCCTTGTCTCCATCTAGCGGACTATAGCTGAAGTGCCAAGTGATAATTGCCGACAGCGCCAAAATGCTCGAACTTTATACTTGTAAACAAAATGTAAATATCCGGTAATGAATCATACAAGAAACGATGAAGAATTTAATTCTGAATCGAGTGATACATAAAATAGCTAAGGAAACTTAGCGGTTTTGCAGTAATTTGCTAATGAAAATTAAGTCGGTAATTCAGTTTACTGCATAGTTTAAATATGAAATATAGAGCATTTTTCTATATTTTTCAAATAAATGCGTGCTTTAATATTTATTCCTGATTGATTATTCAACTTTTTGTATTCGATTGCCCTACAATATCAGAAATTATAATCTCCACATGGGAGTGTCCTCTGTTATCGTGAGCATAAACTAGTAAATTATTTGTGGATTTAATATGCGTTTTATTAATTAAAGAAGATTCAAAACCTGTAGAAGAATGTGATCTTGAAATAAATTTACTTGTATATATTAAAATTGCAGAAACAATGGTATAATGTAAACGCCTAAACACAGGCAACACAGTATACTCAAAACATGTATTAATTTATTACCAGAAACATTTAATAGGTGTTTTAATTAAGAAAGAACATTTAAAACCTGAAGAAGAATGTGATCTTCGAATAAAATTAACTGTAAAGATTTAAATTACAGAAACAATGTATATTATAAACGCCTAAACAGTGGCAACACAATATACTCAGAACTGGTATTAATTTATTACTCAAAACATTTAATATGTGTTTTAGTTGTTAAAGAACATTCAAAACCTGAAGGAAACTACGATCTTGGAATAAATGCCCTTGTAAACATTTAAATTGCTGAAACAATGGTATATTATAAACGCTTACGCACAGGCAACACAGTATACCCAAAACTTGTATTAATTTATTACTGAAAACATTTAATAGGTGTTTGAATTAATAAAGAACATTTAAAATCTGAAGACGAATGTAATCTTCAAATAAATTTATCTCTAAAAATTTAAATTACAGAAACAGTTCTATATTTTAAACGCCTAAACACGGGCAAAGTAATATACTCAAAACTGCTATTAATTTATTACAAAAAAAATGCAATAAGTGTTTTATTAGTTAAAGAACATTTAAAACCTGAAGAAGTATGTTGTATTGGAATAAATTTAGTTGTAAATATTTATATTGCTGAAACAACGGTATTTTATAAACGCCTAAACGCAGGCAACACAATATACGTGAAACTACTATTAATTTATTACTAAAAACTTCAGATTTTAAACGCATGAGAGATGAAACTATATGTGTAATCATTAGTAAAGATTTAATAACATTGCGAATTGTATTAAATTTAAATTGTTCTTTTTACAGCAAACTGAATTACCGGCAGGTTTTCCTGCTGAATTTTCTTTTGCAAATTACTGAAAAATCACTAAGTTTCCTTCGTTATTTTACCCACAATTCGATTCAAAATATGTTATTTCAACATTTAATGTGCATTACTGGATATTTACATTCTGATTATAAAAATAACGTTCGAGGTTTTTGGCGCCATTTGCAAACACGCTCTTAGTAGTTCATTGCTTGTCTGACAGAGGGCGGAGTCATGGCATTTTAATTTGCAAATTACTGAAAAATCACTTCGAATCAGAATGAAATATTTTATCATTTAATGTGCACTACTGGATTTTTACGTTTTTATTATAAGAATAAAGTACGAGGGTTTTGGCGCCATTTGCAAACACGCACTTAGTAGTTCATCGCTTGTCTAACAGATAGCGGAGTCATGTCATTTTTATTTGCAAATTATTGAAAAATTTCCTTATCATTTTACGCATAATTCGATTGAGAATGAAATATTTTATCATTTAATGTACACTACTGGATTATTACATTTTGATTATAAGTATTAAAGTTCGATGGTTTTGGCGCCATTCGCAAACACTCACTTAGTAGTTCATCGCTTGTCTAACAGAAAGCGGAGTTATGGCATTTTTATTTGCAAAATTACTAAGTTTCCTTAACTATTTTACGCATAATTCGATTGATAATTAAATATTTTATCATTTAATGTGCACTACTGGATTTTTACATTTTGATTATAAGAATAAAGTTCGAGGATTTTGGCACCATTTGCAAACACTCACTTAGTAGTTCATCACTTGTCTGACAGATGGCGGAGTCAAGGCCAGAATTATGGGGGAAGAATTTATGAATGTTTGGTTTCTGTATTAAAACTTAAGTCGCTATTGGATAACCAGCACGTGAATTCATAATCAAAAGGAAAGTCACAACGCTTAAACGAACGGTATTGTGGGCAAAACAGGATAGAACATCATCATCAATCAACTCATAATTTTACTCCGCCCGCCACTGCGCGTTGGGTAATTTAAAAATACTTCCTGAACCACCGACGATCATCATGTTAATATCCTTAATTCTATGCTAAAAAGTGATACGGCAGAACTCATTCCATTTCCTAGTTTTAACCATCGAGCCGAAATTAAATGACGATAATTAATAGAGGTGTAGATCCCAAGGTCGTTGCATGATGATGAGTGAAAGGTTTTTCCACAAATATTATCCTTACTTAAGTTGATAAGTTCAACACAGCGTGTTCACAGGCGTGCCGATGCGTTAGCCTCACGGCATCGAGGAAAAAGTGATAGCGCGATTAGAAACTGATTTGTGTATTGGGCAAAATTGCAGGTTGGTTTAATTGATGAAACTGCATTATCAGACGAAATCGGAGAGAGGTTTAAGGTTCGTGTTTAATATTGATATTGCTATAAATAGTGGCTTGATCAGGCGTACTGATAATAAATGTTTTCTGTTTTGCTTCAACAGGTGAATGTTTGAATGTCATATCAATTAAATTATTATTTGCATTTTTTGTTAACTATTGCAATAGTTAACTTAATTCCAGCGGCGGCTCGTGGATGTTCGTAGGGGAGGCAAAGGCAGAGATGCCGCTCGCCCTGCACTTATAAAGGAAGCAAACAATCCGTTGCGGTTTCAGTCAAATTTTCTTCCGTTGTCTCACCGCCGAATAACCACGAGCCGACTCTGTGTTAATAAATAAAGGTTGAAGGTACTGTTTCTCGTTGCCATTTAATTGCCAAAATGATGGAATATGCAGTGTTCCTATTGTGTAATTTGTTGCTTGTGGCACTGAACTCCGTTTTTATTAATGAGTATCATGTCCACTTGCACCACAGCTGATTCGCTAATCACTGGTTAGTACTTCTTTAAAACACAACAATTTTATTCGCGAATTGTTTACAATCAAAGAGACATATTTGCAGTGACGGTTCGCGGGGTTTTTTTCTGGTACGGCCGAGGAACAAGAGGTGGTAATACAGATAGGTGCGGTCTCTGCAACTGACCCTACCTATCTGTATTACCACCTCTTGTTCCTCGGCCGTACCAGAAAAAACCCCGCGAATCGTCACTGCATATTTGGGATATCTTACAAATTTGTAACACTTTTATATTCCCGAATTTTGACTCGGCTTAATCGTGATTAACTTCACGTGATTGCGGTACCAGTGTAGTAATATTAAGTTAAAACGTATGGCTTCCGATATTTCTAATATTTATCACCAGTTGTCATTGACTTATTGCAGTGCCAACGTTAAAAACTGAAACCCTTAAACTATTTTTTGCTTTAAATAACAGAAATGGAAGAGCTCAACGCATCCATACTAAAAGCAGCCGGCGCGGGCGATGCGTACCTTTTAAAACAATTACTACGCGAAACCCCCGACTTCGACATCAGAAAGGACGTACTTTTTCAAGTCCTAAGCAAAATCCGCCGTCCGGACGCTTACGGCTACGAACACTGCGTCAGAGTATTACTGGAGGAAATCCCAAAACACGAAATCGCCGATTATCTGGACGTGTGGGACGAAAACGGAAGAACTCCGTTGTGCATATCCGGGGAATGCGAGCGCGACATGAAAATCGATTTTCCCGGATTTAAAGCTTGCAACGGCGAAGCCGTCACCAACATGTTGCTAGAAGCTGGCGCTTCCTTCGCGGGCACAGATGGCAGAGGCAACCCCGTCATCGACGGGTTCCGGTACGACCGACTCAGGCGGTATTTTAACACCTGCATCACGAGAGGGGACTTCGGTACCGTGGATTTCGATTTTAAAAATTTGCTCCCGCTGCGGTTGAAATCAAACCCCCGCGCGGACGTGCTCGGGGTTCTCCTGTACATCCAGAAGAATTACACGCTGCAGAGGTTATTAATGCACCCCCTAGTCTCCATGTTCCTGATTTACATCAGCCACTTGAAATGGAAGCAAATCCGCAACGTTTACTACACCAACCTCACCTTTTACTGCACGTTCTACCTCACGGTGCTGCTGCAAGTGGTCAACTGCAACACCCCAATCGGCAACCCTTGGAGTTACCTGGTGATAACAACCAGCCTACTAGCAGCCCGCGAGACCTTCCAACTCATAATATCGCCGAGGATGTACTTTAAAAACTTCGAGAATTACCTAGAAATCCTGATAATCATCCTGGTATCCACAGCGTCTTGCATTCAAGAAGGCAACGCCAGCAAACAACTAATAGTCTTCACCTTCCTATCCGCGACTTTCGAGCTGCTCTTCCTAGCCGGTCGCCACCTGAAGCTGATCAAGTACATCCTGCTCTTTAAAACCGTGCTGCGGATCTTCCTCACGCTCTCCATCTTCATCGCCATCATCATCGTAGCGTTCGCGATCTCTTTCAACATCCTCTTCACGCCCGACTCCGCCCTATTTTCCAATCCCCTCACCGCCATCTTCAAAACCATCATCATGGCCACGGGCGAATACGATTCCGACTCGCTGGCATTCAGCAACTATTCAATCGGAAGCCACATCACCCTCCTCCTGTTCGTCATCATCGTGTCCATCGTGCTGATGAATCTGATCATGGGATTGACGATCAGCGACATCCAGCGGCTGGAGAAACACTCGAAGCTCTACGGTTACTTCGCGACGATCGAATTTTTGCACGACGTCGAGAGCATCGTCGGCCATCCGAAGACGCGTTTGTTCTTCGAGTTCTTGGAAAGGAAGGTGCACAGATGTCTGAACGTGCTCGACGCGATCTTTCCCGATAACAGCGAGGTCGTCGAGGTTTTCTCGGTCGACGTGAAGTCTAGGTGGTACAGTTTCATCAGCGCCATTGCGCTTCAGGATGATGACGCTCAGATGAAGGAGGCGGTGTTCCGGTTGAAGAATCTTGCCGAGAAGATCAACGCCAGGGTGTCCGGAAATGGTGTGACTCATAGTAATAGATTGTAGTAGGTAATTAAAAGGAATACATGTTGTTATCAAATTTTGTTTCTTTATTATACAATAGTTATTACCAGTGACGGTTCGCGGGTTTTTTTTCTGGTACGGCCGAGATACAAGAGGTAGTAATACAGATAGGTGCGGTCTCTGCAACTGACCCTACCTACCTGTATTACCACCTCTTGTTCCTCGGCCGTACCAGAAAAAAACCCCGCGAACCGTCACTGGTTATTACCCTTGCGGTGGACTTCACAATAGTAATTTACGATACAAGTAATTCATTCATAATTTATTTATTACTCTGGATGTCTTGTATCGTGTATTCTGTTGCCTGCACTAGCATGCTTCTATTATGTGTATTGTGTTGCCTACATAGATAAAGTAAAATAGATCGGCGACTAAAACATTTACCACATTTTTAGTTCGTCACTGTAGTCATGGGATGGCGCTGGTGAAGCAAAAGCGGGTGCGGGTAGAACGGGTTGCATTGATTAATATCAAACGTACGAGTAATAAGTCATTGATTAAAATAATATATTTATTGCAAATTGCACGAATGGTTACTTACAGTATAACAATAATAATATTATATACCAATATCCAACCAGCAAGAAAAAAAAATTTGTTCCTTTCCATTTGAACATGGTATTTCATAAAATTATTTCTCACACACTTTAGAAAATTAGGAGAAGCAAACAATGGAATTATTTCGTCGTCACCTATGAGAAATAAACGATAACAATATTTTGTCGCAAAAAATAACAATATGACATTCAAAATTCCATACAGACAATAAAGAAATGTACTTGTAATAAATATCCAGTGACGGTTCACGGGGTTTTTCTGGTACGGCCGAGGAACAAGAAGTGGTAATACAGATAGGTAGGATCAGTTGCAGAGACCTGCACCTATCTGTATTACCACCTCTTGTTCCTCGGCCGTACCAGAAAAAACCCCGCGAACCGTCACTGTAAATATCACTTACCGGTTCCTTTCTAGTGAAGGAATGCATATAAGTGTTTCTGTTGCAATTTTTGCAGGATTTAATGGCATAATAACGACTCATTATTTATAATATTTTTATAACGCGAAGGGTATGGACGACTTTCTCATTGTTTTAACAGACGAAAAACTAAAAGGAATCAAATATTTACATACTTACGGTTTTGTTTGTTTACATATACTCGGCCTCGCTCATTATCGCTTGGTGTTGAATGATTTACGGAGGAGATTTCAAATTGTATTAGCAGGTGGGGCCATCTAGCGTCATTTGCTGTAAAAAATTTTAGCCTAAATACAATAAAACGAAATGTAGCTTGAATATATGAATATTCAACCTGTTCGTTAATCTGCAAGCAAAAATTAAGTCTTACTAAGACTATAAACAAATAACTTATTGAAACAACTACTTCCCTGGCTAGTGCCACGTCGGATATTGAATGATACAAAAGAAATTTGCATGTTATTGCTAGTACTACTAAATAATAACATTGGTTTAAGATTCTACATACAAGACTAACTTAGAAAATTATTCTAAAATGAAATGTGAAACTTTAAACTGCCTGTTTCGCGATACTTACGCCATCCTATGTTTCCAGTGCGAAGCTCCAATGCGAACAATTTATTTCGTATGGAGTGCGCAGGGCATGATGTTTCTATTGTGTGTATTGTGTTGCCTACGTTTCCATCTCTGTGCCTTTTAAATTTCTAACCTATAATTCGCTGAGCAGTAAATACGCGCAATTTGTAAAATTATGGGCGATAATAATGGAAATAAAGACACCAGAATGGTGTGCAAATATGGCTCCAAGTGTTTTCAAAAGAACCCAGCTCATCATGCAAAGTTTAAACATCCTCCGAAGAGAGGAACAGTGACCCCAAATGTAATAACGTTTGAATATTCTGTGAGCAACTGATAATAATTTACATGTGTAACAGTTACAGAAACAAAATGTACCCGGTGATACCGGCAAGCGTAAGAGCGATGAAGATGAGGAAGAGCAAACCACGAAAAAGGCGAAGGTCTCAAACGACATTTCAGATTCCGATTCGGATCCGCCCGCGAAGATCGCAAACGACCTATCGGACACGGACTACGAACTAGCGGCCGCCAAAATATGCGACGATCTATCGGACACAGAAGATTCCAAACCAGCAGCCGTAAAAATATCTAACGACATCTCGGACTCTGATTCGGAATCAAACAAAACAGCAGCTGCAAACATATCTAACGACATCTCGGATTCTGATTCAGAATCAAACAAAACAGCTAAAATTCCACCCAAAATTGTACCTGCGGATGTAGACGTGAAAGAGTTTATCAAGAAGAAGTTCTTGTGCGAAATGCCGGAAGATTTTTACAAATTCTGGGAGTTTTGCACCACTCTCCGGAAGGACAATCCAGCCGAAGCTTTTTCATCAGCCGGCTTACATTTGGTGGGCCCTTATGATATTCTCGCTGGTAAATTTAAAGGGATCGATGATCGACCCGATGAGGAGTATTTATTACACTGGAGGTATGTTCCTTGCGTTCTTTTAATTTATCCGGTCCACATTTTGAAAGCATTATAAAAACAGAACAATTATTTTATAAGTTTCACTTTGTTATACATTTTTAATAACTCAAATAAAATAAGTAACTTTGTAGTAATAAAGTGATAACAAAGTTACTCGTTTTATTTGAACAATTAATTTTTATTTAAACTTTCACTTGCTTTAAAGTAACGTCTTTTCCTTCTAGGTATTTTTACGATCCGCCGGAGCTACAGACCGTTTTGAAAGCGGATAAACCGGACGGTTTCCACATCGGGTACTTCAGGGACGACATGAAAGAAAACCCCGTTTTCCTGGCCAGCAATTCTCCCAAAACGGACGGCACTTTTGAAATGGTCGGCGGTAACATATTTGCAGCTGTGTTGTAAGTTTTTACGAAGTTCTGTTTACAATACTCAATAAGTTACATATTTGCAGCTGTTTTGTAAGTGCTGTAAGCTTACGAAGCTCCGTTTATCGTGTTCAATAAGTAATTGTTGCAGTTTACACCTGGACGAGATCAAGGCGACCTGTGATCCGTTCAAGAAGACGCAAGTGTCAAGTTTGATGTCGCGATTAAAAGCGGAAGCGAAGAAACGCGGTTTGGATCTCGGCCGGAAAACGGATTCTATGAGAAAACGTTACGTTGTTACGAGAACTAATAACAGGCTTGGATTGAGTATTCCTTTCAACAAAAGGTATGTTTTTTCTTGGATTAACCCACATTTGCCCGAGATTTAAGTTAACGCTTTCAGCCCTGGATTTTTAAATTTGAAAAAAAAATTTTTTTGTTAATTATTATTGATGGGGAGCTTCTTAAGACCATAAATACCAAATTTGAACTGATTTGATTAATTAGTATAGGAATTAATTAGTGAGGCTTTTTCACGTTAATTCGTTTACAGGTCACAGATGGGCTACCGAGATTTAGCCATGAACGATAAAGATTTCAAAGAATTGCTCCTGAAGATCAAGGCCGCGCATCCGCCACAGGTGGGCAAGCTGTTGAGCGACTTGCAGCCGGTGCTCACGTACGCCAGCATCGCCCTGGACGAGTGCGATTTCGGCACCGGAGTGAAACTCGGATGGGACGTGCTCTTTTTCGGAATCGACAGGCTCAACCAGACCGTCTCGCAGTTCCTCTGCAATTCGTACAATTTGCTGAAGAGGCCCGAGCTTGCGGAGATCGCGAAGGCTCACATGGCGAACAGGACGAGGTCCAATCATCCGAGCATCTTAAAATGATTGCTTTGATTTACATATTTTTTAAATCATTGCGTTTTTTGAATTACTATTCTTTTACCTTATCTCTATCTTAAAATGACGTTTTGTTTCTATTTGTGTGTTTTAATATATATATTTTTAAAATTATTGCGTTCTTTAAATCACTATCCTTTTACCTTATAGTAATAGTAATAGTGAATTATTAACCCTTTGCACTCGCATGTCAACTTATAGTGGCCAAAATACGTTTTACTATTGCGCTGTCAAATATGAATACGAGTGCAAAGGGATAATTAGTAATACATATTATTTTTGAAAGCATATCAAAATTTGGAGTTATCACCCTTCAACATTAGGAATTTGAAATGTTCTGTACTCGGGTGTCGGTGTAAGGGCTGCAATGAAGCGGCTGCTGGAGTAACAAGAGATAACTCAATCAATCATCTTTATTCAGACTATACAATACAATAGATACGTCTTGGATGAATACACATAAACAAAAAAGGGTGTTAGTTCATCTGGGCCATCGACCTGTGATCTTTCTGCCCTAATAATAACTTTATAAAAAGATTTACAAAAAAATAATTCAAAAACGTTAAAGGTAAAGATATAAACTAAACAATAATAAATATATAAAATGTAACCCAAATTACTTTTCTACTAATAATAAGCCAGGAATGGCCAAAATGATGCCTAAAAGGTAATAATCTGAAGCTGATCGGGAACACCATCATGTGGAAGAAAATAATAGGTCTGAGTGGAAGAACACACTGTGAACTCCGCCTGCAAATCCTGTGTCCTAAATTTGTTGGATGATTAACTTTAGTTATATATTGTTTTGCACATATTATAGTAACAGAATATGTAAAGTTAATAAAGAAATAAATAAATAAGTCAGTAAATTTAATGTGTAATTTAAAATTAATGTACGACGAACCATATAACATAAAATGAGGGGACAAATAGACAAGATTACATAGCCTAATTATTCTGCAAAATGCTAAATTTCTGCCATAATTAGTGCTATAAAGATATTCCTGGAAAATCCTACTACCTCTGGTTTTGATGGGTATATTAAAATGAATACATTCTTTATTGGATTGATGAGGCTGTTACTTGGTGAAATTCCATAATATATGTGGTAAGTAAAACACGTGTGTTGAGAATTTTCACAGATTTTTAATGTCGAAACACGGTGACATATGTTTCGCCACTGCGTGATTTTTGATTTTGATTCTAATTGTAATTTTAAATTAAATTTTGATCTTGGTTTTAATTTTCGTGAACAAAGTATTGTGTACAACTCACATATAATGCCTATTAATATCATTATATGCTTGTTGTACAATATACTATTATTGTTTAAACCATTAATACCTCTGTAAATTACAATTTGAATCATTAAAATCAATTTAACCATTAAAAAAATGCTGCGGCAATATTTATTATTGCAAGATTTTTACAGCACTTTTATTTCAAAAGAATAAAGGATTATATGTTTGGCGGTCATTTGATGCTTACATTATCAAAATCATCACTTAGAATTTCTATTTAGAAGCTTTTAAACATTTTTCGTTCGGATTTCCGCGCCTTGTCGCCATCTATTAGACGGTGGCTGAACTGCTAAGTGATGTTTTTGAACAGCGCCAAAATGCTCGAACTTTATACTTATTGTCAAAGTGTTAATATTTAGCAATGGGCTGTGCATGAAACGGTAGATGATTTAATTCTGAATCGAATGGTGTATAAAATAGCTGAAGAAATTTAGCGGTTTTTCTGTAATTTGCGAATGAAAATTAAGGACGACACACTTACCGACATTTACAGCTCACTGTAACATAAAAATTCAATAAAGAAGAATTTGCTATATTCTTCAATCAAATACGGGTTACAATACTTATTCCTGATTAATCATTCAACTATTTATATTGTTAATTCATTACAATAAGAAAAATAAACGAGAAATCATAATCTAAGTAGAGGGCTCTACCTGTTATCGTGGGGATAAACTATTTAATAATTTATGGATGTAATAATTGTTGTAATAATAAAAGAATATTTAAAAACTTAAGAAGAAGTTATTTTATGATAAATTAAGTTCACTTGTGGATATTTACGTATTTAAATTGCAGAAACAATATTTTATAATATACACGCCTAATCGCAGGCAACCCGATATACGCATAACCCGAATTAATTTATTATTAAAAACTTCCAATTTTATACGTAACGGGGACAAAACCATAAATGTAATCCTGAGTTTAGCTTCAAAAATAGTGGGAATATTTAAGTATTTAAATTGCGGAAACAATGGTATTATATAAACTTCTACTTGTAGGCAACCCAATATACCATAACTAATAAAAAAAAATTATTAAAAACTTCTAATTTTAAATATAATGGGGACACAAGCATGAGTGTTATCCTTAGCAACGCTTTAAAAATATTACACTTATGGTTTTGTCCCTGTTCCTATTAAAATTTGAAGTTTTAAATAATAAATCATTATTAGTTATACGTATATTGGGTTGCCTGTAAGCAGGCGTTTATATAATATAATTATTTCTGCAATTTAAATACTTTAATATTTACATTGTTTTTTCAGCTTTACGGAGGATTACACTTATGGTTTGATCACTGTCACCTTTAAAATTTGAAGTTTTTTAAAGTAGTTATTCGTTTATCGGGTTGCCTGTGATTAGGCGGATATATTATAATGTATTCTTTCTGCACTTTAAATACGAAAATATCCACAAGTAAATTTATTTTATTATAAGATAACAGTCTTCTTAAGTTTTTAAATATTCTTTCATTATTAAAACAATTATTAAATCCACAAATGAAAACGTAGTTTATCCCCACGATAACAGAGGGTACCCTCTTTGAAGATTAGGATTCCTCATATAATTCTCTTATTGTAATGCATTAATAATATAAAAAGTTAATTGAATAATCAGTAATAAGTATTGGGACCCGTATTTCATTGAAGAATATAGCAAATTGTTGCGCATTTAATTTTTAAGTTACAGTAAACTGTAAATGTTGGTTAGTGTGTCGTGCTTTATTTTCATTCGCAAATTACAAGAAAACCGCTAAATTGCCTCAGCTATTTTATACACCATTCGATTCGGAATTAAATAGTCTATCGTTTTGTGTACAGCGCATTGCTGAATATTAACACTTTGATTATAAGGATAAAGTTCAAGCATTTTGGCGCTGTCCGAAAACATCACTTGGTAGTTCGGCTAATGTCCGTGAGATGGCGCGGCGGCGGCGCAAATTACGAAGGTTGTGCGTTTGGACTTTTAAATGCTTATAAATAGTAATTCTGAGGTGTGATTTTGAAAAATGGCAAGTCACCATGAACATTTTGAAAAAACGACGATTTTTTCAGAATTTGAACGGCCGTACCGGCTAAACGAAGAATCAAAAACGAACGCGGTCAGTCGGATTCAAATAAAATTGGTGATTTTTAATTATTATTATTATTTTTTTAGACTTTGAACGGCCGTGTGAAATATATAAATATTTATTAATAATAATAATTAAAATTACATTTTTAGCGCCTAACATAATTTCATAATTCATTTCGTCCGTTTCTTTTTCGAATAAGGCGACAACGTTGCGGGAAGCTCACTTTCAACCCCCGGCACCGCCTCCACGTTAGCCTCCTCCGCCTCCCAAAGATTCGCCTCCAAACTATTCAACAGCTGAAACCCGGTCTCCAAAGACGACCCCATCTCCCCGTCCATGCCCGGGAAATGCATCTGCGCCTCGAAAACGTCCTCCTCCCCAATCTGAATCACCTTGTCCACGGGCAGAGGAGCCGGCGGGGGAGTCCTCAGCAGCTTCTCGTAATGCTCCCGCAACCCCCCGCAACGCTTATGCAGAACGCTCACGTATTTGACCACGCGATTCTGGTGGTAATCGTGCAAACCTTTAAACCCCCCCAGTCCCAACTCGGTTAGCACTTTTTCCGGAAACGAGGGGAACCCTCCTAAATCTTCCTCACTCGCAGTCCTCAAGCGTAGGCAGAACTTCTTCAAGAACGTTTCTAGGACGTCGGTTAATAAAATTAAAACGCTATTACGCGTCGTTTCATACCCAACGTGTGCGAACATCGTGGCCACGGATTTCGTGAGGATTTGTTTCGCGACGGCGTTACTTATCTCAGGGAATTTATCTTCCTCGATTTCCGGCTTGAATTTACCGGGGAAATCGAGTTTCGGCTCTTGCGTTTCCACGTGGGGCAAGTCGAAGTCGTCCTGGGGGGCGTCTTCGATTTTCACCAGCTTGTACTCGTCGGTGAAGTCGAACTTCTTCTGCGGAACCTCCTCCGGTTTCGCCATTTTGGGCTCGCTGGGGAAGTCGAATATATTCTGCGGAACTTCTTCCATTTTCACCAGCTTGTACTCGTTGGGGAAGTCCACTTTCTTTGTGGGAAGTTCCGGCATTACCACGAGGTCGTACTCGGTGGGGAAGTCGAACTTTATCTGCGGCATCTCCTCCATTTGCGCGGGGTACTCCTCTTTCTTCTTCTCCTCCGTTTTCGATTCGTGGGGTAATTCGAACGACTTTTGCAGGACTTCTTCGATTTCTTCCGTCTTTAGGTTGGTGTCCTCCTGGGAAACTTCCTCCATTTCCACGGAGTCGGAATCGTCGTATCTCTTCTGGAGGATCTTCGGCTTTTCGGGGATGGGTGGAGCGGGGATGTTGAGGGGCATGACGTTGCATTCGATCGCTAGTTCCGCCTTTCGGATCAAGTCGGTGATGTCGTTGGCGTACTTGTGTAAGGAAATTGTGTGGAGGATGAGCGAGTCCATGGGATCCAGCACCAGGTGTTCGGTTTCGTCTTCGTAGTTTTCTTGGATCCGATCGAATTCGGATAGGCAGAATTTGTTCTTGGATTTCTCGATGTCGGCCGAAACGTCTGGGGGGTAGGGACTGGGGCGCGGGTCCTCGATTTCGCCCCAGTGACGGCGGGAATGCATTCTAGTTGGAGTTAGAATGGTGCGTTTCCTGCAAATTACATTCGATATTGGTGTTGGTGACCACTTTTAATGTACAAATATTGGAATTATGGATTTTATTTATCGGTAGTTGGTAAATTTCAATACAAAATGAATAATTTAAGTTATTTTGAAATATTTTCAAAAAACATGTTAAATGCCTCACCCGGTATAATAGCAATGATCTCATATTAGGGCTATAATTTATATTTCCTATGGCATAACTAATGTTATTTCAAACAAAATATATTCGCAAATCTGTGCAAGTTGTCACAAGTAGAATTATAAACAGCAGAATTAAATGTTTTACCGAATACGGTGAGGAGAATAGACTCGATTTACCAAAGAACGAGCTGTATACAAAAAGATAATAAAGGGGGCAGACAACAAAAACTGTAATGTCAAAAAATAAAATTTGGTTTGCGATTGGTCGAATGAAGACTGCAAGAGAACTCTTCAGTCGCTGCAACAAAAATGCGTTGAAATACAGCTACAGCGTCACATTTCATAAATTGCTTTCATTACTTTTACAAAAGGGTGTCTCTTCTGTTCCCTGGTAGCACAAAATATTTCTTAAATATTGAAAAACACATATTTCTGTGACAGATCTTTATATCGTGTGAGCCACAAAATTTTGTTTCAGAGTTGGCTGTGAGATAAATGAAGTATGTCGCATATTAATACGACATCATGAGACTAGATTAGCTCAATTGAATTAGATTAAAAAAAAAATGAATTCATCTCAGACATGACTGCTATGTCTCTCTCTCTCTCTCAGGCATGGCCAACTCTGAAACAAAATTCTCTGGCTCACACCTTATGTTTGTTAATTATATGCGTGATTTTGAAAGGTTGTTTTCTTTCTAACGCCCGGTTTCATAATAAACAGGTTAAAGTGACTTTGCCTAAAGTAAATTTTAAGTTAAAGTAGATTTTAAAATCAATATAAAGTGGATGCATTTCATAAACTGTCCTTGCTCTGTCTTTACTTAAAGTCAACGTTAGTGACATTATGGGATACTTTTTAAAGTTAAAGATTACTTTAAGGGTTTAAAGACACATTAATTTTATTATGAAACCGGGCGTAACTGAATGCCATTAATTTAATTAACTTGAACTATATTTAAACTGTTTATTATACTGGCAAGTGTAAGCCCGCTAAGCTATTAACATAAAAAAGATTATTATTATTAATATTGACAATAAAACAAATATACATCAAAATTTATTTCATGCACGGTTTACACGCTGAAGGGAAAGTTATTTTTAAATAGCGAAAATCATTTGACAAAAGGAACGTTCATTCAAAACATATTCAAAGTGCACTTTAGTTATTTCAAACGTTGTGAATCTCAATTGATAAGAGGGGAAAACTAATCGCAAAACTCTGCACCGCAGCAATAAATAAATTGTGCCATTATTGTTTATTTCATGCACGCTTTACACATTGAAGGCAAAGTTATTTGTTAAATAGCGAAAATTATTTGACAAACGGAACATTAATTTCAAACGTATTCAAAGTGCACTTTGGTTATTTCAAACGTTGTGAATCTCCATTGATAAGAAGGGAGAACCAATCGCAATACCCTGCACCGCAGCAATAAATAAATTGTGCCATTATTGTTTATTTCATGCACGCTGTACACATTGAAGGCAAAGTTATTTGTTAAATAGCGAAAACCATTTGACCAAGGGAACTTTAATTTCAAACGTATTCAAAGTGCACTTTAGTTATTTCAAACGTTGTGAATCTCAATTGATAAGAGGGGAAAACTAATCGCAAAACCCTGCACCGCAGCAATAAATAAATTGTGCGATTATTGATTTACAATTAAATGAATTTAAAATTCCTTACCCTAATTTGGATTTGAGTATAGTTGTGTTCCATGGCAATATATATTAAAATTTAGGAAATAATTCTGCATGATTTATAATTTACACAAACATAACCTTACTTTTAATTATTTTTAGATTCTCACTCCAGCTTGGTGAAATTGCTTTATGAAATCGTTTACAGAAATCTGCAAAAATGATTTCATTATTAGCTAAGAGGACATGATTCAAATTAAACTTACTAATGTTATTTTGATTGTAAATAGGATTATAATGATGAATAAGGGAAGAGGTAAGATTCTTCAGGTTTTAAATGTTCTTTAACTATTACATTTATTTATTTTCAGATTCCAACTCCAGGTTGGTGATGTTGCTTTATGAAATCGATTACAGAAATCTGCAAAAATGATTTCGTTATTAACTAAGAGGACATGATTCAAATTAAACTTATTAATGTTATTTTGATTGTAGATAGGATTATAATGATAATTAAGGGAAGAGGTAAGATTCTTCAGGTTATAAATGTTCTTCAACTATTACATTTAATTATTTTCAGAATCTTACTCCAGGTTGATATTGCTTTATGAAATCGATTACAGAAATCTGCAAAAATGATTTCGTTATTCGCTAAGAGCACATGATTCAAATTAAACTTATTAATGTTATTTTGATTGTGGATAGGATTATAATGAATAAGGGAAGAGGTAAGATTCTTCAGGTTTTAAATGTTCCTTAACTATTACATTTAAATGTTTTAGATTCCTACTCCAGGCTGGTGATATTGCTCTATGAAATCGGTTACAGAAATCTGCAAAAAAGATTGATTATTAGATAAGAATGTAAGATTTCAATTAAACTTATTAATGTTATTTTAATTGTAGATAGAATTATAATGGATAAGGAAAGAGGTACGATTCTATAGGTCTTAAATGTTCTTCAACTATTACATTTAATTATTTTTAGTTTCCAACTCCAGGTTAGTGATGTTGCTTTATGAAATCGATTACAGAAATCTGCAAAAATGATTTCGGTATTAGCTAAGAGCGTATGATTTAAATTAAACTTATTAATGTTCTTAACTGTTCTTTGACTATTACATTTAATTATTTACAGATTCCTACTCCGGGTTGATGATATTGATTTATGAAATCGATTACAGAAATCTGCAAAAATGATTTCGTTATTATCTAAGAGGATATAATTCAAATTAAACTTATTATTGTTATTTTAATTGTAGATAGAATTATAACGAATAAGGGAAGAGGTAAGATGCTACAGGTTTTAAATGTTCTTTAACTATTAAAAAACGAATATCAAATCCGTGGCTGAAAGACCTCCGCTCGATAGCCCTTTAAGAATTGCTAAAACAAAAATAGAAGTTATGTTATGTATATAATAATAATAATAATGTATTGTAACAATTATTTAATAAAGATGTTTGTATATTTATTAAATCCGCAAATGATTTACTAGTTTATCCCCCCGACAACAGAGGGCGCGCCAGTATGGAGATTAGGATTCCATATTGTAAAGCATAAAATATAAAAAGCATAAAGCGTAAAATATAAAAAAATTGCGTAATTAATCAGAAATAAATACCAGAACCTCTAATTATTCGAAAAACACTGCAAAATGCTTTGTATTTCATTCTAAAGCTTCAGTGTAAATTGGGTTGCCGTCGGGGGTCCGTGCTTAATTTTCATTTGCAAATTGCCGAAAAACCGCTAAATTTCCTCAGCTATTTTATACATCATTCGATTCAGAATTAAATGCTCTATCGTTTCGTGTATGGCGCATTGTTAAATGTTTACACTTTGACTATAGGTATAAAGTTCGAGCATTTTGGCGCTGTTCGAAAACCCCACTTGGTAGTTCAGCTACCGTCCGATAGATGGCGAGGAGGCGCGAAAATACGAACTTGGTTTTTTAAAAGCTTCTAAATCGTAATTCTGGGGGATAATTTTAATAATTGGGGCGTTAAATCACCATTAAACTTAAAATTCTTTAAACCTACTATATAAACATGCTGTTAAATTGCTTAATAAACAATTTTGCCGGCGCGTGTGCGTGCGTCTGTCCGTAGGTGCTGTATTTAACACGTTCGCTGCCACTACAATAGGGATTGCACGCCAAAAATCGTGTTTCCGAAATTTAACATGCAGGTTTCATTTCTAAAGGTATGTGTACTGTGATTGCACATACGGAAGTATAAAGTTGGACGCACTAGCGCGTCGGTGGCGGCGAACGTGTTAAAAAGAAAACTACTACAGACTCTATTACATTTACTTAATGCATCTGCAACAAGTGAGGTTGTCTCAAATTTATTTCCAACACATTTTCGGATGAAACAGCTGTATTAAAAAACAAACCACCACAGATTCTCAAATGAGACTTCAACATGATGCTAAGAACTGAAAAGCTTTCAGTACAATTTTGTACAGTGTTTAAAAACACGAGTTAACCCATTACATCCCGGGACACATTTTTTTTCATAGGGATTTCTAATTCTAAGATATTTTTAAAATTAAATTTAGTAAAACAGAATACGATCAATGCTGAATAACTGTTCTACCATGAATACAGAAGACAACAGTGACGGTTGGCGGGGTTTTTTCTGGTACGGCCGAGGAACAAGAGGTGGTAATACAGATAGGTGCGGTCACGCAGCCAGTCGACCCTACCTATCTGTATTGCCACCCTTGTTGCCTCGGCCGTACCAGAAAAAATCCCGCGAACCGTCACTGATTGCCACTAATTGTTACTAAAGTCTGTGATGTTTGTTGTACTCGCTTGAATACAATGGGAACTAATTGGTTAATATCAAAAATAATTTGAGCCAAATTTTAGAAACTCCAAGGTCACTAATAATAAATAAAGTGCGTGATAATAACAGAGTTACACGTGTTTTTAATTTATTTAAATGCCTTCACAATTACTAATTTTAATAAATAGTTGTTTAGCGTATTACAAAATTTCGAATTTCGAATTATTTCCGATTCATCACAAATTTGTGCCGATGCAGCGTTATGAATCTTTCACTTTCGAGTCGCGAGTGCTTTCCGTTGTACGCAGAGGATTTATTCGTGTCAAGGAGACGCGGCTTGAAATTTTAAAGCGCGCACGCGACGAGCGGACGGCCGCGTCTGCGTCGTGACGCCGACGACGTCGACGTCTCCGCCGCTGCTCTCTATCACGTCCATGATGTCCGTTTCTCGCGGCGGCCTTCCCCCACTGAGTCTGCCGCCGGCGCCTGGAAAAATAAATAGCGATTCCGGAATTAGCCCCCCCGGCCGGTCGTCCGTCGAGTGCGCCGTTTAAAAATAGTCATGAGTGGCCCGAATTCCATCGCCGTCTCCGCGTCCACCACCTCCAGGACTTTGTTCCACTGTGTAACCGTCGTGTTCCTGACAATGTAACGCACAACGTGTTCCTTTCCCCGTATAGTTTTGTTTCACATTCCCCACGGCGACCGATGATGATTTAAATGAAGGGCGTACACTTTCCCGGGGACATCAGATGGTGCATTAATAATGAGAGGTAAACAGCGGCACGTAGTTCTCGAAAAGCATGGTTTCGGTTGAAACGTAGGGATGTATATATATTTGATTGTAGGTTGTAGATCCTACACGTACTGTACGGTTTGTAACGTGATAACGTTGTGTTTAATTAAAGGACGCAGTGTCCTTACTCAATGATTGTTACTTAAAGCGTTTACTTCGTGATATATGGATTAACATGTTCGCTGCCACTACAATTGGGATTGCACATACGCAAGTATAAAGTTGGACGCACTAGCGCGTTGGTGGCAGCGAACGTATTAATAGTTATTTATTATACGAATGTGGAATGTACGTAATTAGCCCCGCAGGAAAAGCTTACCCGAGAGGTTGATGAGGGGACGGGTAATTTTCTTAAGGGACTAATGAGTAATTCCACATGAGTTACTTATCCAAAATCGTTTGTAATTGCAGTAAATATTGAAATAAAGTTGTACGTGGTGTCAATTTGAATTATTTCGAAAATCTTACAAAGGATCTAATTATTCCGTGAGTCCGAATTTTTCTCTCACTTGAGAATGTACAACATTACTTCCCTCAAATGACCACAGTAATTCGCTTGACTAGAGTGACTAGAGTTTTGATTAATTATCAAACCTCTTCATCGAAACTATGAAGATAACGGTTACAACTGTCTAATTTCATTTTGTAAAAAAGGAGGACAAAGATAAAGTAAATAAAATAATAATAATAATAATAATGAAACGACTAGTTATGGTTAATAGTATATTACAGTACAAGTGATGAAATTATGAATTTCACTCACACGTGGACCCGTTTGTACAAGAGCCGTAAGTGAGTGTGCAATTGGTGCACAAGTGAGCGAAATTTGTTTCATCACAAATGCTGTATAGCGTTTTGTTTAATCCTGCCCATAAAATGTATAAAATAAAACGTGAAGAATATTTATTACTGACATTACGCATTATAGAATGCAGGCATGTCGTTGCTATGCCTCAAATAAAAAATAACTGTCAATTATATAACGATTTGTTAAATTTTAGCGTTTAATGTGACAGCACGGCATGCATTAAGTAAGTTTACCAGGTGTAGAAGTATGAAACCGGAATTTCCATATAGATGGTGCTATCCATCAGTTTAGGGACCACCATCATATCTGTCTAACAGTTGATAATGATTTTCAACCTTAAACAACTCGAGTTTTGTGCCTACGAACTACGATTTGTGGATGGCATTGGTTTTCCGTTATAATTTAAAGAAAACCACTGCAGAATCGCATTGAATGGTTGTCGAAGCTTACGGTAAACATGCTTTTAATAATGATAGTAATAATACTCACTTATTGCCCTACGGGAAGACCATTACAGTGATATAAAGATAATCGTATTACAAATTAACAACTAAATATTTAATAAATGAAGAAAGTAATTGTGAATGGGATCTTAAAGGAGAAGGAATGGAGACCCAGTGGGAGAAGGGTAGAAGTGAGATGTATAGGAAAGTAGGATGGTCGGAGGAAGCGGCTAGAGAAATGATGGGGAAAGGCAAAATCTTTGAATGCGTGGTGGAAATAGCCTTGAGAGATGTGGATAAACAGGAAAGATTGAGGAAAGTAGGTACAACCCAAGATATAGAAAAATAGCGGAAGGGTGGGGTAAACCCGAATACCTGTATGGAAGCGAAGGATGGGAGGAGAAAATTCTGATGGCGAGGTACAGATGTGGTAGTGGAGAGCGGGGGAACCGGTATTGGATGAATGAGGAAGAAAGATTGTGTAGACTGTGTGGAAGGGCAGAAGAAAAGTGGGAACATTGGAGGGCGGATTGCGTGGCAACGAGAGAAACATGGAGAAAACAATATGGTCAAGGGGAGTGGACAAAACTACTGAAGGGTGGTTCGGAGTCGCTGGATATAATCAGAAAGATAGAGGAAATGAAAAAGTCGGGCAATAGTATTTGAATTATTAATGTGTACACAATGTACGGTAGGAACATATGTAATAATGCCAATAAAGGATTAATTAATATTTAATAAATGCAAAAATAGAGGAAAAGAAAATAAGAAATGTAAGAAATCAAAACTAAATACATAAAAGTACAACAATAATAATTAATAATTAGAATATCACATGCTCTTGATAAAACACAGTGTTTCCGAGTTGTTTAAAAAACTTCAAAAGTGGTGATTTTGACTTGAGAAATGAAGACCGTGGACAACCACCAAAAAAATTCACAGACAACGAATTGCAAGCCTTATTGGATGACGATGATACTCGAACTCCACAAGAACTCGCGGATCAATTGAATGTGATGCAGAGAGCCATCTCCATTCGTTACAGGAAAGTTTCAGAAAATGGAAAAATGGAAAAATGGGCAAAAAAATCGGAAAACCACATGTGAAATGCTGCTCGACAGACACAAAAAAAAAAAAATTCTCCATCGAATCGTGATGGATATATTTTGAGAATCCTAAGCATCGTAAATCATGAGTGAGTCCAGGCGAGCCATTGACAGACATCCTTCCGCTTTGGAAAGAAGACGATGCTCTGTGTTTGGTGGGATCAGAAGGGTGTACTATATTGTGAGCTTTTAAAACTGGGTGAAACCGTTAACACTGATCGCTACCAACAGCAAATGATCACTTTGAATCGAGCATTACGTGAAAAACGACTGGAATATGGAAAAAGGCAACACAATAGTATATTATTAAACGAGTGAGAAAGTTGGCCATTGCCACGAGAGTGAAGTTTGCAATTCACCCGAGTGGCAATGGCCAACTTGTTCACGAGTTTAATACCATACTTTTTCGCATCATATTAAATAATTACCTAAAGATTTTTCTGTTTGTATTAAATTATAACAAATAATTTTTCTATTTGGAAATTGTGGCAGTTTGCTGACAAAAACGAATCGTAACCATAGTAACAACTAAACTGTTGGGCAATGAAATCGCTATCATTTGATTGGACGTCACCTGTTGGGCAATGAAATCGCTATCATTTGATTGGACATCACCTGTTGGGCAATGAAATTATTATCATTTGATTGGACGTCACCTGTGTAGAAAATGATTCGGCCGAATAATGGACAACTTTCTCAATCAAAAACGATTTAACAACGTTTATATTATTTAATAAGATGCGAAAAAGTCATTTTCCTCCATGATAATGCCCCATCACACACGGCAAAATGGGTCAGGGAAACGATGGAAAATACTAGAACATGCGGCTTATTCTCCATCCGATTATCATCTATTCACATGAACGACGCTTCAATACGTATGAAAATGTACAAATATGGCTCGATAACTGGATCACTTCAAAAGTAGAACTTTTTTTTTTGACGTGGTATTCATAAACTGTCGGAGGGGTGGGAGGGAGAGGGGTATGTAGTATAGTGTTTTTGTTTTGAGTTGTTTTTTTACTTTCTCCGTTATGAAGTACGAGAAAGTATTGTGATCGTGATTTTTTTTTCAAATTTTTTTTTTACGGAAATATCCGTTTTGGGGTCCCTAGCTGCCATTTGTAATATTGATTGGTTAGTAACCATGTTTACAATCATACGAAGAAGTGATGTGCACAAACACACACGCATGCACAATAAATTAATCGCAAAATAAATAGTATATTATTAAACGACTGAGAAAGTTGAATTGCAACACGAGCCGTAGGCTTGTATCTCAAAAACTAATGAAGCAATTGATTTGAAACTTTGAACATATGTCTTATTTGATAATCAGAAGAACTGAAAAGCTTTTGGTAAAATTTCGTACACCGGAAGTGGGCGTTTACCTTAACTGTTTTTCGTTTTTTGCCAATATTTTCTTGCATATGAAAAATATCACAAAAACATTTAAACAAACTTTGAAGACAACAAAGAAATGAATATCTTTTGCTTGAAAACATTTTTCATAAAATCATTTTTAGTCGAGAAAAAAAATTATTATTATTTTTTTAATTTTTGGTTTATAATTATAAAACGATAATAGTTACAGCAAATTTATTATTAATAATAATTGTAGAGAATGCTAAAATGAACAACTTATAAAGAAAAAGTTTTTTTCGCAATCCCTTTAGTTTTTGAGTAAACTGAGTTTTTGAATTTGAAGTATAATTTTTCCATCTTTCATAATTTTGACGTTTTAAACGTCAGTTTCATCCGAATTTACACTACGCTCGATGTACATTTAAAATATGATTTCAATTGAAAATAAACCATGAAAACGTAAATATAAATGGCTATGATACCATCAAGTCGGAGAAAGTAACATGATGCCACATCACAATTTTTTTTTTGGAGATTGTAAATAGTTTTCCTAAATATGTCAATAAAGGTCTTTTTTTATTTTTATCAAAGACCTAGATCTTTAACCGTATCTACAAAATCAGTTATTAAATGATTATAATATTTGCTCCACCAACTTTTTCTCGTACAAAGTTTATAATAAAGTTTCACCTTGTAACGGCCACATCAATCCAATATTTAAAATAAGGTTATTAAATTATTATAGGAGAAATATTTACTCGCATCAACTTTTTCATGTAAACGTGGATATAAATCCTGAACTTTGTTTACGTACGCTGAAATATAAACCGTTGAAATTGATTTATATTAAAGCATACAGTTGTTTTTACCCTTACGTACGCTACATACTGTTTTTATTTTGTCGCATACTTGACTAAATGATGTTTTGTTTGTTGTTCTGCGGCAGCTCCCTTAAATCATGTTAGCGGGGTGGAGGGTGTCAGCGGAATTGTGACGGTCTGTTTTCCTAGAACTAAGTGCATGGTTTGACACGAGCGGGGCCTGTGACATCATTTGTGGGAGCCACCTGACAGCGGAATTGTAAATTGTGTCTGTATTCCTAGAAATAAATTCAAAAAGATGCATGGTGTGACATGGGGGGGCGCTGTGACATCATTTATGGAAATCGGCTTACCAGTCGCGGTTTTTACCCTTCTGTATGCTATGTACTGTTTTCATTTGGTCGCATACTTGACTGAATGATGTTTTTTGTTTGTTGTTCTGCGGCAGCTCCCATAAATCATGTTAGCGGGGTGGAGGGTATCAGCGGAATTGTGACGGTCTGTTTTCCTAGAACTAAATGCATGGTTTGACATGAGTGGGGCCTGTGACATCATTTGTGGGAGCCGCCTGACAGCGGAATTGTAAATTCTGTCCGTATTCCTAGAACTAAATTAAAAAAGATGCTAGTTTTGACATGGGGGGGGGGGGGGCGCTGTGACATCATTTATTGAAGCCGGCTTACCAGTCGCGAATTTAACACTTTGAGGCCCCAGGCGCAATTCAATTTTGAGGCCCACCTCTAAATATTTTCACTACCCCTACACGCTACTGTGCGCATTCCACGCGCATCTGTTTTTACTCTTTGTCCTTGGGGAAATAACATTGAAAATTAAGTATTACAAAATGACAAGAGCTACATTCAACTGAGTGTGAGATAGGGCTCGGAGTGATTGCACTTTACGGTCAAACTCCCGATTTCGGAAATTTTTTGTTTAGGGACTCTATATGTGTTATTATTAAGGTACTTACAAAAAATTTTGTGCGGAAACGTGTTTCAAGCCGAAAAATCCAATTTTTATTTCTTCAGTTGCGCATATAGAGTCCCTAAACAAAAAATTTCCGAAATTGGGATTTTGACCGTAAAGTGCAATTCACCCTGGGGCTCACCCTTTCACCATAGAACACACCCATCCACCAACTCAGTGACGGCTCGTGAATGTTCGAGGCCCCGGAAGAAAATTTTACCAAAACAGCAGCGGAATATTTGCTCCCTCTATAAGAGCACAGCACGAGCTGCATCTCTGTCTTAGCCTCCTCTGCGAAGATCCACGAGCCGCCACTACCATAGCACCAACTACCATAGGGCTTACCGCCAATTTATGGATGATAAATGAGATGTTACATGTAGAAATCAATACGTAACAGTAAGAAAGACACTCTTGGATAAATTATTTGTTGACAGAAATCTTGGCGCGTGATAAAGAGGTTGGATTGTACGATACGGCCCACCCTACCCACCGATAGGGCCCACCCTACCCACCACGCACCCGCCACCCCCTGGATTTTACAAAAAAAAATTTACGTCAGAGAAATTTATTCAGTGATTCATTGAAGAAGTTGAAAGTAATATGAAAAGTGATTTGTAGTTGAAATAGATGTACACATCGGGGGCGGCGGGTGGGTCCCAGCCCACCCTCCAATTTATAAATTTTTAAACGGGAGTTTACATGCGAAACATATGAGTAAGAAAGATACACTAAACGCTACTCTTCTTTAATAACTGATTTTTTGCCGGTAATCTTGGCGTGTGGTCAACAGGTTGGATTGTAGGATAGGGCCCACCCACTGCCCTTGGGTTCATTTTACCTTAAAGAAGTGGCACAAAGGACCAACGAATGGTCTAAGTGCTGCGACCATTTGGCCCTCCACAAACCACGTTAAAGAAAATCCCACGTTTGTAGTGAATAATTTTTTTAGTCCTTTGACAAACATTTTCATTTACAGAAACTCTGGGGCGTGTTCAAAAGGTTGGAGAGGGCGATAGGGACCACCCATCACCCCCGGTTTCATAATAAATTTTCCACAAACACTCTTTCTTTATGCGCTTGAAACTATTACATCTCTCATGACGTGACTAAGAAATTTGGTTTATCAGACAGTGTTTTCTAGGTTAGGTTTAAGTGGAAAGAAAGGGCGGTGGGTGGTCCCCATCCCACCCACCAATTCTTAGAACACAAACGAGGGTTTTGCAAGTGTAAATTAATTGATAAGATGATAATCCAACGATTTTATAATCCTTTGACAAACGTTTTCATTTACAGAAACTCTGGGGCGTGTTCGAAAGGTTGGAGGGTGGGATAGGGACCACCCACCACCCCGGTTTCATTACAAATTTTTCCACAAACACTCTTTCTTTATGCTTCTGAAACTATTACACCTCTCATGACTTGACTAAGAATTTTTTTCATCAAGCAATCTTTTCTCGGTTAGGTTTAAGTGCAAATAAAGGGCGGTGGGTGGGCACTATACCACCCTCCAATCCTTAGAACACAAACGAGGGACACAAACGAGGGTTTTGCAAGTGTAAATTAATTGTTAAGATAATAATCCAACGATTTTATAATCCTTTGACAAACGTTTTCATTTACAGAAACTCTGGGGCGTGTTCGAAAGGTTGGAGATAGGGCCCACCCACCACCCCCGGTTTCATTACACATTTTCCACAAACACTCTTTCTTTATGCGCTTGAAACTATTACATCTCACGTGACCTGACTAAGAAATTAGTTTCATCAAACAGTGTATTCTAGGTTAGGTTTAGGTGGAAACAAAGGGCGGTGGGTGGGCACTATACCACCCTCCAATGGTTAGAACATAAACGAGAGTTTTGCAAGTGTAAATTAATTGATAAGATAATAATCCAAAGGTTTTATGATCCTTTGACAAACGTTTTCATTTGCAGAAACTCTCGGGTGTGTTCAAAAGATTGGAGGGTGGGATAGGGTCCACCCACCACCGGACCAGCCACCACCCCCAGTTTCATTACAAATTTTCCACAAACACTCTTTCTTTATGCGCTTGAAACTATTACATCTCTCGTGACCCGACTAAGAAATTAGTTTCATCAAACAGTGTGTTCTAGGTTAGGTTTAAGTGGAAACAAAGGGCGGTGGGTGGGCCCTGTCCTACCCTCCAATCTTTAGAACACAAACGAGGGTTTTGCAAGTGTAAATTAATTGTTAAAAAAATTATCCAACAGTTTTATGATCCTTTGACAAACGTTTTCATTTGCAGAAACTCTGGGGCGTGTTCAAAAGGTTGGAGGGTGGGATAGGGCCCACCCACCGCCCCCGGTTTCATTACAAATTTTCCACAAACACTCTTTTTTTATGCGCATGAAACTATTAGATCTCTCATGACCTGACTAAGAAATTTGGTTTATCAGACAGTGTTTTGTAGGTTAGGTTTAAGTGAAAAGAAAGGGCGGTGGGTGGCCCCTGTCCTACCCTCCAATCCTTAGAACACAAACAAGGGTTTTGCACATGTAAATAAATTGTTAAGAAAATAATCCAAAGGTTTTATGGTCCTTTGACAAACGTTTTCATTTGCAGAATCTCTCTCACCCACCACCCTTTCTTTCCACTTAAACCAATCGAGATTTACAACGCCAACTTCGTCGTGGATTCTTGTTGTACGCTCGATACAATTTAAAATATGGAATCATCCGAAGAGCAATCGCGTGCTACGTATTAGCCATCCCAGGTCTGGAGTTAAGACAAGATTAATGTTTGGTAGTCATTTCTACTTCGAGTGATTCCTAATTGAATATACAGGGTCTTATTTTTAACTCAGAACATATGATTGTTAATGTCTATGATCTATGTTATAATAATCACATCAACGCATTGCAATGTATTGACAATGTAGGCAACCAAGTACACAAAGGTGCCAGTGAATGCTTCTTCTTCTTCTTCTCTCGGCCCCGTCGACCTGTCACAGTACAGTGAAAGCTTAAAATTATTACGAATAAAGTGAGGTTAATGAAACAAACAATGATAAATGTAAGTAATTATAATAAATATGATGATTTGAAAACTTGTAAGCATTGTATTTAAATTCTTTTAATGTCTTGTAAACGGAAGCTGAACTTATTTGAAACTGTGCTGCGATAACTCTTACGATGATATGGGGTTCTGCTCTACGTAACATAATATGTTGAGTTTCATCACTTCCGTTAAAATGTGATTTCCTTCAGCCCTTTTAATGTGAAAATGGCTCACGCAGCCAGTATTGTCAAAATGATGGACAATATTACAAATTGTTGAGATGGATGGAACTTGTCTGCTCGGATACTCAACCGAAAACAAATCTCTAACACGTCGAATGCTGTTCCCACTCTTGTATTCTTTCTTCGGTGGTGTAATACATTTTTATTAATACCACAATTTTGACAATTAAATAAAACTGAGTGTAAGTATGGTTGCCTACATTGTCAATACACTGCAACGCATTGATGTGATTATTATAATATAGAACATAGACATTAACAATCATATGTTCTGAGTTAAAAAAAGACCCTGTATACAGTTGTAATTTCTCAGGTCTAGTTTCATGTTTGGTGGTAATGTCGAGTTGTAATTGATGAATTTTGCAGGTGTTCCCCGGACGTGATGGACGACAGATACAATGCCACATTCGAAGCAAGCACCCGACCCTCACCGACCGTGCTCAGCAAGAAGGAGCAGGAGCGCATCGACTTCTACAACACGTACGATGTGATGACGGGCGTCCGGATAGCCGCCACGCTCGGCGGCTTCTTCGGCCTAATGGTAATTCTCGTGGTGTACAAATCGAAATCGAAGACTGAGAAGGCGCTGGAGGACCCCAAGCTGGCGGCGGCCGCCGTCGCCGAGGCCGAGGAGGAGGAGCGGCAGATCGCGGCCGCCCTCGAGGCGACCGCCTACGAGCAGCTGAACCCGAGGCGGAACCGGCGCAGCTCGGACAATTCCGTCAGCCCGCACTGGATACGGAGCACGACGCGGTTCTCGTCGGTCGGCGGCTACTCCAGCCTGCTGGAACCGCCGACCAGGGTGTGCTCGAGGCTGCCGTGTTCGATAGACGAGGACTCTCCGCCGGAGGATAGCAAGATTTACGAGGATTTTTACACTTGTTATAATAGGTTGGTCGTGTTTTCATTATTTTTACTTTCTCCGTTACGAAGTACGAGAATGTATTGTGATCGTGATTTAAAAAAAAATATTGTTTTTTACGGAAATATCCGTTTTGGGGTCCCTAGATGCCATTTCAACAATTTCTGAAAAAAAAAGTTTGTGTCTGTGCTGTATCTCAAAAACTAATAGAGCAATTGATATGAAACTTTGAACATACGTCTTATTTGATAATCTGAAGAACTGAAAAGCTTTTGGTAAAATTTCGTACACCGGAAGTGGGTGTTTACCTTAACTGTTTTTTATTTTTTTGCCAATATTTTCTTAAATATGAAAAATATCACAAAAATATTTAAACAAACATTGAAGACAACAAGAAATGCACATATTTTGCTTGAAAATATTTTTCATAAAATCATTGCTATTCGAGTAAAAACATTATCAATATTTTTTTTAATTTTTGGTTTATAATTATGAAACGATAATAGTTACATACAAATTTATGTGAATAATAATTGTAGAGAATGCCAAAATGAACAACTTGTAAAAAATAAGTTTTTTTCTAAATCTTGTTAGTTTTTGAGTAAACCGAGTTTTTGAATTTTAATTATAATTTTTCCATCTTTCATAATTTTGACGTTTTAAACGTCAGTTTCATCCCCTCGATGTACATTTAAAATATGATTCAAATCGAAAATAAACCATGAAAGCGTAAATATTAATGATACTATCAAGTCGGAGAAAGTAACATGATGGCCACATCACCATTTTTTTGAGCTGTGTTTGAATCATCTATGTTTGACTGTTGCAGACATGTACTTGACGTGCCAAATAGAAGACTAAGCAATATAACATGCTCTTCATCGGGGAGTTCGTACCTCGAGCGACGGGGTTCGTCGATCATCCTGGGCCTGCCAGTTCTTCCCACGCAGCACAAGGGACCGGCGCGGAGACGCCAGTCCTCGCCATTGCCTGAACAGTACGACCTTTACTACCCGATCGACATCCGGGTCATACAACCCACACCCGGCGGTTCCCCGTGCGGGAGCGAGAAGGCCCTCTGCGACGGCAGAAAACCCGCCCGCCTGGCCCCCCTCGCGTCCATCAGCAGCTGCAACACCTCCTTCGCGAACGACTACCCGGACCTGGACGTGCAGACCTACTCCGATTCCGTGTTTCACGATCTGGACTGCTGCGAGGACACCGACGACGAGATCGACCCGTTCTCGACGGACAGCGACGAGGAGGACGACGACGACGACGACGTCCGGCCGTGCTGCAGCAAGGACTGCGCGCGCAACGCCCTCCCCACGATATCGGACGAGTCCACGAGCACCCTCGTCGGGACCAGCATAGAGAAAGACCTGGCGACGATACCGCTAGCAGACAGTGCCTCCCGGAACGTTCGCGGTGATCGGGTCTGGTCGCAGGAGACACTTTTCTAGCAGCTAAATACGTGTGTCAAAATGAAAAAAAATAGTATTACTAGTGATAGATTACGTTGACAAAAAAAAAATGTATTTGTTATAGCTGGGTGTTACATATCTAAGTTCCAAAAGACGAACTCATCCCGCCCGGGAATGGAGACGCGCGCACACACACGTTTCGGTTCCATTCTCGGCCCTTCGATTTTTCGTCGAACGAATTATTTCCCTTGTTTATGTTTTCGTTCCCCTTCGTTGTTGTTTTTTAGGCACAAGAAGCGAGTGTGTTGTAATGTCGGACGGTTCTAACAATGAGAACAATCACATTAGCAGCTACACGTAACCGTACACTGTACTGGATATACATAGATTTATTTTGTGTCGAAGAAAATCTGTAAATCAAAGAAAATGTTGTCATGATACAATAAATGTAATTATTGTTAAATGTCTTGTAACTTAATCGACATGTACAGTTGGCGAAGGGTTTCCTTGCGATCTAGCTTTACGCTCAAATACAGGTGGTAAATCTATTCTCTTTGCTTCAACAAATTCTCTCCATACAAAGTTTTTACATCGCTTGAAGGAAGAGGTTACGGCAGTGACAGTTTGCAACAATGCTCAACGCCATTAAGATGGAATCGTCACTTTCATTTCTACTTCCACTTCAGCAGTCATAGTATCGTCCTCTAGATGCAGATGCCGAAACAGCGCCCTAAGCGAAGACCACACTTGTACAGCAGTCGTCTTTGCGACGTCCTTTTACAGCTCGGATGCCACGTTTCGGAACCGCGTCCCGAGCATAGATTAGCTCATTTCAAGAGACTTCCGCGCCCTAATTGAAGATCGCATCTGTTGACCACAGAGATCGCGGAAGAACTTTTCACCCAGGAAAAACCGCTCGATTGCTGCGATATTGCGGCACACCTTTTCAAGGTCGACAAGTCCATGATTCCTGGGAATCAACCCCGGATGACACCGCGAACCCCCTACGCCAGCCAAGATGGTGGCACTTCCGCGACCAGGATGCATGGATCACTAGGAATATCGGCTGCAAAGAATTCAGCACGGATACCATCACAGCAAAATTCTTACTTTGTGCATGACGAACACACTCTACATTGACTAGTGCAGTAACACCCCTTCGCCACACGAAGACGGATCCCAGTAACACATTCAGTTTCTCCCTTCTTGATGAACGCTTTGCACCGAACGCTTGCAGATCGTAAAACCATCTCTTTATATCATCTGTCCAGTGATGGTTTGTGAACTTTTGCAAAGGAGACTAATGCCCGTTTTCACCAACTATTCCTAACCAAATACTTTGTTAGATAGTACCTAAGCTAAGAAATGCCTAAACTAGTACTTTAGATCAATTCGGTTTCACCATTGCAATCGGTTCCTTGATAAGCAATTCCTACTAAGGTACTGTTTTTTTAGGAAAATTTTAGTTGTCATATTGGTGAATCTGCGGGTGTGTGCTTCGCTAAATAGAGTGAAGTTCGCACAAGTGATTTTTTACTACTTCATTGAAGTAACATAACGTCACTTGTTTAATTACTCGTGATTGATTTATTTATGGAATTATTATTTTAAACTAGCATCACCATCAATCGCGAAGAAGAGCGAAGAAGAATTATAGCTAGGACATAATCAAATTAAAGGTAGACATTGAAAAGAAAAAGAATTGAATTAATGGCGCCAGAAAGTGCGCACCCATGTATTAGAGAAGGAGTTTTTCAGAAACATTGAGAAGTAAGACAACTTTATTTTGCATTTAAATATGAATTACTTATTCTGACCCCAAATTCGGGTACGCCGGTCATCTTTTTCATCTGAATCTGAATCAAATAGATTCAAATGTACAATAATACGAAAAAAAATCCATTAGAATTGGTGTGGCCCCGTGTAACAGACCAACGTAATCTGATTTGGATTATTTAGTTGAAATCCGTTGATTATTAAAAAAGTTATGAATTTTTGAAGCAATAATTGCTCGTTAAAGCGATCATGAATTTCAAAAATTAAAAAAAAACAAATTTAACTGGCGATACATGTCTTTATTAGTAACAATACACTTCGTACATTCTTTAGCTTTAATCATTTTCTTATTTAGTTCAAATCCGTTGGTTATTAAAAAAGTTATGAATTTTTGAAGCAATAATTGCATGTTAGTCATTATGAATTTCCAAAATTCTGAAAAAAATATTTTAACTGGCGATACATGTTTTTATTAATAACTTGTTTAGCTTTCATAATTTTGTTATTTAGTTCAAATCCGTTGGTTATTAAAAAAGTTATGAATTCTTGAAGCAATAATTGCACGTTAAAGCGCTCATGAATTTCAAAAATTAAAAAAAAAATATTTCAACTGGCGATACATGTTTTTATTAGTAACAATACACTCCTTACATTTTTTAGATTTAATAATTTTGTTATTTAGATCAAATCCGTTAATTATTAAAAAGTTATGAATTTTTGAAGCAATCATTGCACGTTAAAGCGACCATGAATTTGAAAAATTCAAAAAAAAAATTTTTAACTGGTGATACATGTTTTTATGAATAACAGTACACTTCTTACATTGTTTGGCTTTAATAATCTTGTTATTTAGTTCAAATGCGTTAATTATTGAAGAAGTTATGAATGTTTAAATTTCACAGGGATGTATTAATTGTCCGTTAAAGTTCAAAAATAAAACAAAAATATGTAGACTGGTAATACATTTTATTAATAATACCAGTTAAATTCTTACATTCAATTCAAATACACTAATTAACAAAAAAAAAATGAATTTTTGAAGTTAATGCGGACGTAACCCGACCAGGATTTTCAAAAATTGCAAAAAAATATTTAGACAAGTGATACATTTTTTTATTAACGACAGCCAACTTCTCGCACTCTTTCGCTTTAAAAATATTCTTATTTCGTTAAAATTCGTGAATTAATAAAGAAGATATGAATTTTTGAAGTTGATGCGGACGCAACCCGACTAGGATTTTCAAAAATTGCAAAAAAATATTTAGACAAGTGATACCTTTTTTTTGTTAACGACAGCCAACTTCTCGCACTCTTTCGCTTTAAAAATATTCTAATTTCGTTAAAATTCGTGAATTAATAAAGAAGATATGAATTTTTGAAGTTGATGCGGACGCAACCCGACTAGGATTTTCAAAAATTGCAAAAAAATATTTAGACAAGTGATACATTTTTTTATTAACGACAGCCAACTTCTCGCACTCTTTCGCTTTAAAAATATTCTTATTTCGTTAAAATTCGTGAATTAATAAAAAAGATATGAATTTTTGAAGTTGATGCGGACGCAACCCGACCAGGATTTTCAAAAATTGCAAAAACATATTTATACTGGTGTTGCATTTTTTATTAACAACGGCCAACTTTTCGCACTCTTTCGCTTTAAAAATATTCTAATTTCGTTAAAATTCGTGAATTAATAAAAAAGATATGAATTTTTGAAGTTGATGCGGACGCAACCCGACCAGGATTTTCAAAAATTGCAAAAAAAATATTTAGACAAGTGATACATTTTTTCATTAACAACAGCCAACTTCTCGCACTCTTTCGCTTTAAAAATATTCTAATTTCGTTAAAATTCGTGAATTAATAAAAAAGATATGAATTTTTGAAGTTGATGCGGACGCAACCCGACCAGGATTTTCAAAAATTGCAAAAAAAATATTTAGACAAGTGATATATTTTTTTATTAACAACAGCCAACTTCTCGCACTCTTTCGCTTTAAAAATATTCTAATTTCGTTAAAATTCGTTAATTAATAAAAAAGATATGAATTTTTGAAGTTGATGCGGACGCAACCCGACCAGGATTTTCAAAAATTGCAAAAAAATATTTATACTGGTGTTGCATTTTTATTAACAACGGCCAACTTTTCGCACTCTTTCGCTTTAAAAATATTCTTATTTCGTTAAAATTCGTTAATTAATAATCCTGGTCGGGTTGCGTCCGCATCAACTTCAAAAATTCATATCTTCTTTATTAATTCACGAATTTTAACGAAATTAGAATATTTTTAAAGCGAAAGAGTGCGAAAAGTTGACTGTTGTTAATAAAAAAATGTATCACTTGTCTAAATATTTTTTTTGCAATTTCTGAAAATCCTGGTCGGGTTGCGTCCGCATCAACTTCAAAAATTCATATCTTCTTTATTTCGTTAAAATTCGTTAGTTAATAAAAAAGATATGAATTTTTGAAGTTGATGCGGACGCAACCCGACCAGGATTTTCAAAAATTGCAAAAAAAATATTTAGACAAGTGATACATTTTTTTAGTAACAACAGCCAACTTCTCGCACTCTTTCGCTTTAAAAATATTCTTATTTCGTTAAAATTCGTGAATTAATAAAGAAGATATGAATTTTTGAAGTTGATGCGGACGCAACCCGACCAGGATATTCAAAAATTGCAAAAAAATATTTAGACAAGTGATACATTTTTTTATTAACAACAGCCAACTTCTCGCACTCTTTCGCTTTAAAAATATTCTTATTTCGTTAAAATTCGTGAATTAATAAAGAAGATATGAATTTTTGAAGTTGATGCGGACGCAACCCGACTAGGATTTTCAAAAATTGCAAAAAAATATTTAGACAAGTGATACATTTTTTTATTAACGACAGTCAACTTCTCGCACTCTTTCGCTTTAAAAATATTCTTATTTCGTTAAAATTCGTGAATTAATAAAGAAGATATGAATTTTTGAAGTTGATGCGGACGCAACCCGACCAGGATTTTAAAAAATTGCAAAAAAATATTTAGACAAGTGATACATTTTTTTATTAACAACAGCCAACTTCTCGCACTCTTTCGCTTTAAAAATATTCTTATTTCGTTAAAATTCGTTAGTTAATAAAAAAGATATGAATTTTTGAAGTTGATGCGGACGCAACCCGACCAGGATTTTCAAAAATTGCAAAAAAAATATTTAGACAAGTGATATATTTTTTTATTAACAACAGCCAACTTTTCGCACTCTTTCGCTTTAAAAATATTCTAATTTCGTTAAAATTCGGTTATTAATAAAAAAGATATGAATTTTTGAAGTTGATGCGGACGCAACCCGACCAGGATTTTCAAAAATTGCAAAAAAAATATTTAGACAAGTGATATATTTTTTTATTAACAACAACTTCTCGCACTCTTTCGCTTTAAAAATATTCTAATTTCGTTAAAATTCGTTAATTAATAAAAAAGATATGAATTTTTGAAGTTGATGCGGACGCAACCCGACTAGGATTTTCAAAAATTGCAAAAAAATATTTAGACAAGTGATACATTTTTTTATTAACGACAGCCAACTTCTCGCACTCTTTCGCCTTAAAAATATTCTTATTTCGTTAAAATTCGTGAATTAATAAAGAAGATATGAATTTTTGAAGTTGATGCGGACGCAACCCGACCAGGATTTTCAAAAATTGCAAAAAAATATTTAGACAAGTGATACATTTTTTTATTAACAACAGCCAACTTTTCGCACTCTTTCGCTTTAAAAATATTCTTATTTCGTTAAAATTCGTTAGTTAATAAAAAAGATATGAATTTTTGAAGTTGATGCGGACGCAACCCGACCAGGATTTTCAAAAATTGCAAAAAAAATATTTAGACAAGTGATACATTTTTTTATTAACGACAGACAACTTCTCGCACTCTTTCGCTTTAAAAATATTCTTATTTCGTTAAAATTCGTGAATTAATAAAGAAGATATGAATTTTTGAAGTTGATGCGGACGCAACCCGACTAGGATTTTCAAAAATTGCAAAAAAATATTTAGACAAGTGATACCTTTTTTTTGTTAACGACAGCCAACTTCTCGCACTCTTTCGCTTTAAAAATATTCTAATTTCGTTAAAATTCGTGAATTAATAAAGAAGATATGAATTTTTGAAGTTGATGCGGACGCAACCCGACTAGGATTTTCAAAAATTGCAAAAAAATATTTAGACAAGTGATACATTTTTTTATTAACGACAGCCAACTTCTCGCACTCTTTCGCTTTAAAAATATTCTTATTTCGTTAAAATTCGTGAATTAATAAAGAAGATATGAATTTTTGAAGTTGATGCGGACGCAACCCGACCAGGATTTTCAAAAATTGCAAAAAAATATTTAGACAAGTGATACATTTTTTTATTAACAACAGCCAACTTCTCGCACTCTTTCGCTTTAAAAATATTCTTATTTCGTTAAAAATCGTGAATTAATAAAAAAGATATGAATTTTTGAAGTTGATGTGGACGCAACCCGACTAGGATTTTCAAAAATTGCAAAAAAATATTTAGACAAGTGATACATTTTTTTATTAACGAGCCAACTTCTCGCACTCTTTCGCTTTAAAAATATTCTAATTTCGTTAAAATTCGTTAGCGCCGTTAGCGCCCGGTGCGGTGGTACTGATAAAGGTAGCGGATGCAGTGGTCCGGTGGCAGAATCCTCCGAAGAAGATCTCCAACAGGTGGGCTAGTCACATCAACTGATTGTGGAAGTTTGTGCTCGAGGGATTGTTCTCCTGGATTCGCGTTGGGAGTCCTCAAGGGTCGACAATCCGTCGGCAGGGGTATCGCCCGGTGTGGTGGTACTAATAAGGGCTGTGGACGCAGTGGTCCGGTGGCAGAATCCTCCAAAGAAGATGTCCAACAGGTGGGCTAGTCACATCAGCTGATTGTGGAAGTTTGTGCTCAAGGGATTCTTGTCCTGGATTCGCGTTGGGAGTCCTCAAGGGTCGACAATCCGTCGGCAGGGGTAGCGCCCGGTGCGGTGGTACTAATAAGGGCTGTGGATGCAGTGGTCCGGTGGCAGAATCCCCCGAAGATGATGTCCAACAGGTGGGCTAGTCACACCCGCTTGTTTCGGCGCTTGTGCTCAAGGGATTTCCCGTTCAGCTTGTTCTCCTGGATTCGCGTTGAGAGTCCTCGAGGGTCGAAGGTCTTACGTGTGACAACCCGTCGGCAGGGATAGCGTCCGGTGCGGCGGTATTGACAAGGGGTGAGATGTCCAACAGGTGGACTAGTCACACCCACTTGTTGCCGGAACTGGTGCTCGATGGATTTTCCGTAGAAAATGCCTACATTGTTTTCCTGGATCCGCGATTGGGGTACTTGAGGGTCTTGGTGCAGTTAAGGTTCCGCGGAATCGGCTGTTGCAGCCGGAGTGGTAAATGGAGACGCGGTTGGTGATGAAATATTGTGGATAACGATTGCAAGCAGCTCGCGATGAACTGATTGACTTGCTTCACTCATTCTTCACCAGACCGAATCGTTGACAGTTCACATCCATTTAGCTCTTTGAACAGTTAACACCGCGATCTAGTTCTAACCGCCAACACCATCAGCAGTGTCACCACGTGGAACACCACGGATCCTATTCTTTTAAGACTCCTATAACCAAGTGCAACAACTTCTTGGGGGCTTTCCATAAACAAGCCGTTACGTTACGAATCTGACGCTGCCGATCGACACCCAGAGGCTTCATTTCTATACTCTGGCCGCGCTATGAAGGCATCCGAGAAGATAAAGAAGGGTCGGAAGTGGTTCTTAAAAGGTTACAGATAACTTTGGAGATAAATGTGTATGCAAGCCAACATCTCGTGTTCGGTTATTGAGAACCTCAGGCATTTGAGACGCATAACAGGCACATGAGGGCTGCCCAAGTTGATCACCTCAAATGCCTTTATAGCGCGGCCAGACTTTATTTCTGGCTATTTCTGATGAGGGTCGTTCCTCCATTACATCAGTCACGGTGTCACCATCTGTCGGCGCTTAAGAATTAGCAGCCAGATATACTGCTTTATTAAATAATTATAATTGCGCCGGTGGATCATGTCGCCTGATAGCTGCAGCAATGTTGCCACATTGAACGTATTCAAACGCGCAGGAATATATACTTTCAATTCACGGGTTAGAAGGAATGTGGAGTTGTACCAAACACTCGAGACGTGTTGCACAGTGACCATCTTAAATTCAATTGGCTCAATTGAGATTTGTTATCGCCTTCTCTCGCGATCTCATTCTGCGCAACTCGCTTTTCAACTGATCGGATTGTCTCCACTTATTACACTTCCAACTTCCTTATTATCTGTCAGACGTCAGTAATTATTCCACCGAAAACTTCAAATATGACGAGCCGCAAACTATTGCGCAATCTAACCCTATTCGCGATGTTCGCCTGTTCGAACGTTTCGAAACTCCCCGCGATCACCGAATACTGCAAGTACGACAAGGAGAACACCCCGTGCCTGTACCACTGCTCGCAGGCGCCGAGATGCTACCAGTTGCACGTCCCCTACGAGCCGCTCTCCAACGTCGAGCGCGAGTACGCGCTGCGGCGGCACAACGAGCTGCGGAACGAGGTCGCCGGCGGAGCCCACGCGAACACCTTCCTGCCGAAGGCGGCCGACATGCAGGTGCTGAGCTACGACAAGGAGTGCGAATTCCTGGCCGCCTGCTACATCCTCCAGTGCATCTGGGCACACGATAAGATGCGCAGGACCCTCAAGAACGAGTACCTTGGCCAGAATCTGTTCACCCTCTCGGCCAGCCGTCCGAGGAACGCGGACACGAGCCTGATCGAGAAGGCCATCGACGGTTGGTTCACCGAGAATCGATTCATGACGCCGTCCTACAGCGATCAGTACTTTAAAATTGGATTTAAACCGGTGGAAGATCCTAAAATTATGCTGGGACACATGACTCAGGTGATCTGGGGCAAGACCGAGTACGTGGGCTGCGCGAAGCTGTCGTCCAGGAGGAAACAGCCGATGTACACGCTGGATCTCTACTGCAACTACAAACCCAGCGGTAACGTGATGAAACGTCTCGTGTACAAGGTCGGCGAGCCTGGCACTTCGTGCGGCGGTTACGAGGTCAACGACCAGTATACGAATTTGTGTGGATTCATTAGGAATTTCGATGATGACCACTACGTTCCTCCGATACCTGAGCTGATTGGGTATCATCCGAGAAGTCGACACAGTGGTACTGGTAAAGCAATCGGTTAGTATTTTGATTTTTATTTTTTGTCGAAAACCTTCTTACTTTTGCTCAAAAATTGGCTTTGAAATGATTTCCTGAAGAAACCACTGGTTCGATTCGGGGTTTCTGTACAGCACTGGAAAGATCCCTTCAAGGCGTTTCAGAAAATGTACTTTCGCAAGAAGAAATGTCAATTTACAGCCCGTGACGCGTCAGTAAAGAAAAATCGAAAATGGAAAAAAGCGAAAAAATCTACTTTCTCAATAATCATCGTAGACCCTTATGTAATACCTTTTTCTTCATCAGAAGAACGAGCCAAATTGATTGGCGCTAAAAAATTTTATCTAGGAAAAATTGCAAAAAAGTTGGCAAGTCACCGTGAAAATTTTAGAAAAATTTGATTTTTTCAGACTTTGAACAGCCGTAGCGGCTAAACGGAAAATCCAAATCGAACGCAGATTTCAAATTTGTGCTCCTCGGGTGCAAGTTAGTCCACCTCGATTAAAATTGATGATTTTTAATTTTTGTCGAAAACTTGAAATTCAATAGAAGGGTCCCCCCTTCTTACTTTTGCTCAAAAATTGGCTTTGAAATGATTTCCTGAAGAAACCACTGGTTAGATTCGGGGTTTCTATACAGCACTGGAAAGATCCCTTCAAGACGCTTCAGAAAATGTACTTTCGCAAAAACAAATGTCAATTTGAAGTCCGTGACGCGTCAGCAAAGAAAACTCGAAAATGGAAAAAATCGAAAAAATCAACTTTCTTAATAATCATCGAAAACCCTTATGTAATACCTTTTTCTTCATCAGAAGAACGAGCTAAATTGATTGGCGTTAACAAATTTCATCTAGAAAAAATTGCAAAAAAGTTGGCAAGTCACCGTGAAAATTAAAAAAAAAATTGATTTTTTCAGACTTTGAACAGCCGTACCGGCTAAACGAAGAATCCAAATCGAACGCGGATTTCAAATTTGTGCTCCTCGGGTGCAAGTTAGTCTGCATCGATCAAAATTGGTGATTTTGCTCAAAAATTGGCTTTGAAATGATTTCCTGAAGAAACCACTGGTTCGATTCGGGGTTTCTATACAGTACTGGAAAGATCCCTTCAAGACGCTTCAGAAAATGTACTTTCGCAAGAAGAAATGACAATTTGAAGCCCATGACGCGTCAGTAAAGAAAATTCGAAAATGGAAAAAATCGAAAAAATCAACTATTTTAATAATCATTGTAGACCCTTATGTAATACCTTTTTCTTCATCAAAAGAACGAGAGAAATTGATTGGCGTTAAAAAATTCAGCTATCTTAAATAGCAACAAAGTTGGCAAGTCAGTTTGAAAATTTTAGAAAATTTAGAATAAAGTCGATTTTTTCAGATTTTAATTTTTTGGAAAATTAAAATTATATTGTTTTTTAATGGATTTTGAGCCTTAGATGCAAATTCCTTAATGGATTAATTTTCCAATCTTTCAATAAATTTTTCGTTTTTTTAATTTTAATTTTGGATTATTGCCACTTTGTTGCTATCTGGGATATGGCAATTGTTTGAATGCTTAATCTAAAATGCTTTTTTAGTAGATTTCAGACTTTGAAAGCAATTTGCTTGTTAAATTATTTTTTTAACAAATTTTTCAATATTCGAATAATTTTTATCTTGGATAGTTGACATTTTGTTGCTATCCTGGGATGTGGCAATTGTTTCAATGCTTAATCTAAATTGCCCTTTTCAAAGATTTCAGTCTTTGAAAGCAATTTCCTTGTTGCATTATTTTTTTAACAAATTTTTCAATATTCGAATAAAATTTTCCGTTTTTTCATTTTAGTTTTGGATTTTTGCCATTTTGTTGCTATCCTGAGATATAGGAATTGTTTCAATGCTTAATCTAAATTGCCCTTTTAATAGATTTCAGACTTTAAAAGCAATTTCCTTGTTGCATTATTTTTTTAACAAATTTTTCAATTTTCGAATAAATTTTTCGTTTCTTCATTTTAGTTTTGAATTTTTGCCATTTTGTTGCTATCCTGAGATATGGGAATTGTTTCAATGCTTAATCTAAATTGCCTTTTTAGTGGATTTCAGACTTTGAAAGGAATTTCCTTGTTGCGTTATTTTTTTAACAAATTTTTCAATTTTCGAATAAATTTTTCGTTTTTTCATTTTAGTTTTGGATTTTTGCCATTTTGTTGCTATCCTGAGATATGGCAATTATTTCAATGCTCAATCTAAATTGCCCTTTTAATAGATTTCAGACTTTGAAAGCAATTTCCTTGTTGTATTAGTTTTTTAGCAAATTTTTCAATTTTCGAATAAATTTTTCGTTTTTTCTTTTTAGTTTTGGATTTTTGCCATTTTTATTTATTTATTTATTTATTTATTCATAAACGGGAGATCCCTTTTAACAAAAATTAAATGACAAAAATGAAGTATAATTTTGTTGCTATCCTGAGATATGGGAATTATTTCAATGCTTAATCTAAATTGCCCTTTTATAAGATTTCAGACTTTGAAAGCAATTTCCTTGTTGCATTATTTTTTTAACAAATTTTTCAATTTTCGCATCAATTTTTCGTTTTTTCATTTTAGTTTTGGATTTTTGCCATTTTGTTGCTATCCTGAGATATAGGAATTGTTTCAATGCTTAATCTAAATTGCCCTTTTATAAGATTTCAGACTTTGAAAGCAATTTCCTTGTTGCATTATTTTTTTAACAAATTTTTCAATTTTCGCATCAATTTTTCGTTTTTTCATTTTAGTTTTGGATTTTTGCCATTTTGTTGCAATCCTGAGATAAGGGAATTGTTTCAATGCTAAATTGCCCTTTTAATAAATTTCAGACTTTGAAAGCAATTTCCTTGTTGCATTATTTTTTTAACAAATTTTTCAATATTCGAATAAATTTTTCGTTTTTTCATTTTAGTTTTGGATTTCTGCCATTTTGTTGCTATCCTGAGATATAGGAATTGTTTCAATGCTTAATCTAAATTGCCTTTTTAGTAGATTTCAGACTTTGAAAGCAATTTCCTTGTTGCGTTATTTTTTTAACAAATTTTTCAATTTTCGAATAAATTTTTCGTTTTTTTATTTTAGTTTTGGATTTTTGCCATTTTGTTGCAATCCTGAGATAAGGGAATTGTTTCAATGCTAAATTGCCCTTTTAATAAATTTCAGACTTTGAAAGCAATTTCCTTGTTGCATTATTTTTTTAACAAATTTTTCAATATTCGAATAAATTTTTCGTTTTTTCATTTTAGTTTTGGATTTCTGCCATTTTGTTGCTATCCTGAGATATAGGAATTGTTTCAATGCTTAATCTAAATTGCCCTTTTATAAGATTTCAGACTTTGAAAGCAATTTCCTTGTTGCATTATTTTTTTAACAAATTTTTCAATTTTCGCATCAATTTTTCGTTTTTTCATTTTAGTTTTGGATTTTTGCCATTTTGTTGCAATCCTGAGATAAGGGAATTGTTTCAATGCTAAATTGCCCTTTTAATAAATTTCAGACTTTGAAAGCAATTTCCTTGTTGCATTATTTTTTGAACAAATTTTTCAATATTCGAAAGAATTTTTCGTTTTTTTATTTTAGTTTTGGATTCTTGCAATTTTGTTGCTATCCTGAGATATGGCAATTGTTTCAATGCTCAATCCAAATTGCCCTTTTAATAGATTTCAGACTTTGAAAGCAATTTCCTTGTTGCATTATTTTTTTAACAAATTTTTCGTTTTTTCACTTTAGTTTTGGATTTTTGCCACTTTGTTGCTATCCTGAGATATGGCAATTGTTTAAATGCTTAATCCAAATTGCCCTTTTAATAGATTTCAGACTTTGAAAGCAATTTCCTTGTTGCATTATTTTTTAACAAATTTTTCAATTTTCGAATAAATTTTTCGTTTTTTCATTTTAGTTTTGAATTTTTGCCATTTTGTTGCTATCCTGAGATATGGCAATTGTTTCAATGCTTAATCTAAATTGCCCTTTTAATAAATTTCAGACTTTGAAAGCAATTTCCTTGTTGCATTATTTTTTTAACAAATTTTTCGTTTTTTCACTTTAGTTTTGGATTTTTGCCACTTTGTTGCTATCCTGAGATATGGCAATTGTTTAAATGCTTAATCCAAATTGCCCTTTTAATAGATTTCAGACTTTGAAAGCAATTTCCTTGTTGCATTATTTTTTAACAAATTTTTCAATTTTCGAATAAATTTTTCGTTTTTTCATTTTAGTTTTGAATTTTTGCCATTTTGTTGCTATCCTGAGATATGGGAATTGTTTCAATGCTTAATCTAAATTGCCCTTTTTAGTAGATTTCAGACTTTGAAAGCAATTTCCTTGTTGCATAATTTTTTTAACAAATTTTTCAATATTCGAATAAAGTTTTCGTTTCTTCATTTTAGTTTTGAATTTTTGCCATTTTGTTGCTATCCTGAGATATGGCAATTGTTTCAATGCTTAATCTAAATTGCCCTTTTAATAGATTTCAGACTTTGAAAGCAATTTCCTTGTTGCATTATTTTTTTAACAAATTTTTCGTTTTTTCATTTTAGTTTTGGATTTTTGCCACTTTGTTGCTATCCTGAGATATGGGAATTGTTTCAATGCTTAATCTAAATTGCCCTTTTAATAGATTTCAGACTTTGAAAGCAATTTCCTTGTTGCATTATTTTTTTAACTAATTTTTCAATTTTCGAATAAATTTTTCGTTTTTTCATTTTAGTTTTGGATTTTTGCCATTTTGTTGCTATCCTGAGATATGGGAATTGTTTCAATGCTTAATCTAAATTGCCCTTTTAATAGATTTCAGACTTTGAAAGCAATTTCCTTGTTGCGTTATTTTTTTAACAAATTTTTCAATTTTCGAATACATTTTTCGTTTTTTCATTTTAGTTTTGGATTTTTGCCATTTAGTTGCTATCCTGAGATATGGCAATTGTTTCAATGCTCAATCTATATTGCCCTTTTAATAGATTTCAGACTTTGAAAGCAATTTCCTTGTTGCGTTATTTTTTTAACAAATTTTTCAATTTTCGAATAAATTTTTCGTTTTTTCGTTTTAGTTTTGGATTTTTGCCATTTTGTTGCAATCCTGAGATATGGGAATTATTTCAATGCTTAATCTGAATTGCCTTTTTAGTAGATTTCAGACTTTGAAAGCAATTTCCTTGTTGCATTATTTTTTTAACAAATTTTTCGTTTTTTCATTTTAGTTTTGGATTTTTGCCATTTTGTTGCTATCCTGAGATATAGGAATAGTTTCAATGCTTAATCTAAATTGCCCTTTTAATAGATTTCAGACTTTGAAAGCAATTTCCTTGTTGCATAATTTTTTTAACAAATTTTTCAATATTCGAATAAATTTTTCGTTTTTTCATTTTAGTTTTGGATTTTTGCCATTTTGTTGCTATCCTGAGATATGGAAATGGATTCAATGCTTAATCTTAATTGCCCTTTTAATAGATTACAGAAAGCAGTTTCCTTGTTGCATTATTTTTTTAACAAATTTTTCAATATTTGAATAAATTTTTCGTTTTTTCATTTTTATTTTGTTGCTATTTGAGATATTCTAATTGTTTTATTGAAAAATCAAAAATGTATTCCTCATTTATGCATTTTGAGCTTTTGAAGTAAATTCAACGGTGGATTAATTTTTTACGAATTTTCCAATCTTTGAACGCATTTTATGATTTCCAGTTCAAGTTTGGATTGTTGTTATTTTGTTACCCTTCAGGATGTGGCAATTGTTTTATTGTAAAATCAAAAACGTATTCCTTGTTTATGTATTTTGAGCTTTTGAAGTAAATTCCGCGGTGGATTAATTTTTTACAAATCTGGTTTATTAATACAATTTTTATATTTTTCAGCTTTATACACGTTGGAAAGCAATTCGATGCTAATAGTGATGATGATGGCGGTGTTAATAGCTACAGGATATTGAAGGAAGATGCGACGAAGCGATTCTTAAGGATAAAGTATTATACATATTAATATTGTAATAATAATAGAAATCGATGAAAAATTGTATTACAAATTATACATCAATCGATTGAGAATGAAATATTTCATCGTTTGCTAAATTTTTACATTTTGGTTGTAGGTAGAAAGTTCGGGCGTTTTGGCGTTAGTAGTAACATGCAGTTAGTAGTTCAGTGGTCGTCCGGTAGGTGGCGCTTACGCGGCGGTAATTACGAAACGTGATTTATTTGGATTTTTAAACGCTCACAACTCGTCGTACGGATTTATGATGTTAGTAATTGAAACGTTTAATTATTAATAATCTTCTAATCTTTAAGTTTGTACTATTAAACGTGCTTGAAAAATCGCGGAATGATAAATATTGTTGTTGCAAATATGCCACTGTTACGCTGTTAAATTCTCGATAATTGCGTAATGTTTAAATTGATTTGGATGATTCAAAGGTTTAAAATGCAGAGGAATTAATGTTAACTTTTGCGTTCTTTAAATTTATTGATTATGCATTGCTTAATTATTTAGTTTTTAGCGAAATATATTATACCCAGAATAAGGATTTTTGGGTGATTCTCCTCCAAAAAAGAAGACCTGAATTTCTCAAGCGCAGGCGTCCGCGGTATTGATGAATCCAAGTCAGCGGCGTGCGCTCATTTTCCGCGGTGTCCTTCCGTCGCGGACGCGTCTAAACCGATTCCATTACAAAACGGAAATATTTGCGATGGTCAGCAAAACGAAATCTAACCACGGCGGTCATCGACTCACTTATAAAATTTACAAAGTCAAAACCAGCTAAGAAAGCATCACCTGTAGAAATCAAGACCCAGTAAAAAAATGGGGGTGTGTTATGCGGTGGCGATCATCCTCCTCTTGGTGCTGATTCTGTACGTGAGCTTGGAACTGCACTACTTCCTAAGGATGACCTTGAGCGTCCTGCTGGCCAGGTTCTGCAAGAAAAAGGTGCACATCCTGCAGCAGACATCGATCAATGGTAAGTTGGGATTATTAAAATGTCGATGAATGAAAAGTGCATCAATAGATTAAAAGGTCATAGCGGCTAAGCAGACTCCAAATCTGTGCTCCTTGTGTGTAAATTAGTCGGATACAATTAAAATGATCGATTTATAATTTTTGACGAAAACCTGAAAAATTAGCCTTCTTACTTTTTCTCAAAAATTGGCTTTGAAATAATTTTCTGAAGAAACCACAGGTTCGATTCCTGGTTTCCACACATCACTGGAAAGATCCTTCCAAGACGCTTCGGAAAATGTACCTTCGCAAGAACAAATGTCAACTTGAAGCCCGTGACGCGTCAGCAAAGAAAACTCGAAAATGAAAAAAATCGAAAAAAATCAATTTTTTTAATAATTATCGTAGACCTTTGAAGTATACCTTCTTTTTCATCAGAAAAACGAGAGAAATTGATTGCCGTTAAAAAATTTCAGCTATCTTCATTAGCAAAAAAAATAGTCAGTCACAGTGAACATTTTAGAAAATTTACAAAAATAATTGATTTTTCAGACTTTGATCGGCCGTAGCGGCCAAACGAAAACTCCAAATTGAATGCGGTTTGCAAATCTGAGCTCCTCGTACGTCAATTAGTCGGATTCAATTAAAATTGGTGATTTTTAATTTTTCACGAAAACCTGAAAATCCACCCAAGGGTCCCCCCTTCTTACTTTTGCTCAAAAATTGGCTTTGAAATAATTTTCCGAAGAAACCACAGGTTCGATTCCGGGTTTCTATACATCACTGGAAAGATCCCTTCAAGACGCTTCAGAAAATGTACTTTCGCAAGAACAAACGTCAATTTGAAGGCCGTGACGCGTCAGCAAAGAAAACTCGAAAATGATAAAAATCGAAAAAATGCAACTTTCTTAATAATCATCGTAGACTATTGAAGTATACATTCTTTTACATCAGAAAGACGAGAGAAATTGATTGCCGTTAAAAAATTTCATCTATCTACATTAGCAAAAAAATCAGTCAGTCACCATGAACATTTTAGAAAATTTACAAAAATAATTGATTTTTCAGACTTTGATCGGCCCTAGCGGCCAAACGAAAACTCCAAATTGAACGCGGTTTGCAAATCTGAGCTCCTCGTACGTCAATTAGTCGGATTCAATTAAAATTGGTGATTTTTAATTTTTGACGAAAACCTGAAAATCCACCCAAGGGTCCCCCCTTCTTACTTTTGCTCAAAAATTGGCTTTGAAATAATTTTCCGAAGAAACCACAGGTTCAATTCCGGGTTTCTATACATCACTGGAAAGATCCCTTCAAGACGCTTCAGAAAATGTACTTTCGCAAGAACAAACGTCAATTTGAAGGCCGTGACGCGTCAGCAAAGAAAACTCGAAAATGATAAAAATCGAAAAAATGCAACTTTCTTAATAATCATCGTAGACTATTGAAGTATACATTCTTTTACATCAGAAAGACGAGAGAAATTGATTGCCGTTAAAAAATTTCAGCTATCTTCATTAGCAAAAAAAATTGTCAGTCACAGTGAACATTTTAGAAAATTTACAAAAATAATTGATTTTTCAGACTTTGATCGGCCGTAGCGGCCAAACGAAAACTCCAAATTGAATGCGGTTTGCAAATCTGAGCTTCTCGTACGTCAATTAGTCGGATTAAATTAAAATTGGTGATTTTTAATTTTTGACGAAAACCTGAAAATCCACCCGAGGGTCCCCCCTTCTTACTTTTGCTCAAAAATCGGCTTTGAAATAATTTTCCGAAGAAACCACAGGTTCGATTCCGGGTTTCTATACATCACTGGAAAGATCCCTTCAAGACGCTTCAGAAAATGTACTTTCGCAAGAACAAACGTCAATTTGAAGGCCGTGACGCGTCAGCAAAGAAAACTCGAAAATGATAAAAATCGAAAAAATGCAACTTTCTTAATAATCATCGTAGACTATTGAAGTATACATTCTTTTACATCAGAAAGACGAGATAAATTGATTGCCATTAAAAAATTTCAGCCATCTTCAATAGCAAAAAAATTAGTCAGTCACCATGAACATTTTAGAAAATTTTGAAAAAAAATTGATTTTTCAGACTTTGATCGGCCGTAGCGGCCAAACGAAAACTCCAAATTGAACGCGGTTTGCAAATCTGAGCTCCTCGTACGTCAGTTAGTCGGATTCAGTTAAAATGGGTGATTTTTAATTTTTGACGAAAACCTGAAAATCCACCCAAGGGTCCCCCCTTCTTACTTCTGCTCAAAAATTGGCTTTGAAATAATTTTCCGAAGAAACCACTGGTTCGATTCCAGGTTTCTACACATCACTGGAAAGATCCCTTCAAGACGCTTCAGAAAATGTACTTTCGCAAAAACAAATGTCAAATTGAAGGCCGTGACGCGTCAGCAAAGAAAACTCGAAAATGGAAAGAATCGAAAAAATGCAACTTTCTTAAAAATCATCGTAGACTATTGAATTTAACTTTATTTTCATCAGAAAGACGAGAGAAATTGATTGCCATTAAAAAATTTCAGCTAACTTCAATAGCAAAAAAAATAGTCAGTCACAGTGAACATTTTAGAAAATTTACAAAAATAATTGATTTTTCAGACTTTGAACGGCCGTAGCGGCTAAACGAAAACTCCAAATTGAACGCGGTTTGCAAATCTGTGCTCCTTGTGTCTCAGTTAGTCGGATTCAATTAAAATTGGCGATTAAAAATTTTTGATGAAAACCTGAAAACCTTCTTACTTTTTCTTAAAAATTGGCGTTGAAATAATTTCCTGAAGAAATGTTTTTTTTTCAGGTGTTTGTATTACGACTGACATCGATACTCTCCTGTATCACATGAACAACGCGAGATTTATTCGAGAATTGGATTTTGCGAGAGTTGATTTTTACGAAAGGACCGGTTTGTACAAATGCATCAGAAGCAAGGGAGGATCGGTGGCTATGGGAGCCACCACCATAAGATACAGAAGATTCGTGAGGCTCTTCAACAGATACACCATTACTTCCAAGGTGAGTAAACTCTGCTATGAGATAAACGGTAATTTTTCAGTAACGGTTATAACAGTTACAGTTATTACAAAATAACCGGTTATTTGGTAACTGATATTTAAAGTAACCATTTCTAAATAACAGTTTTAACAAAGAGAATAAATATCAAATTGAACAAAACCCAATTTTTGCATTAAAAAAAAATTGTTCAGGGACGAAATAAATCGTAATGGTTGAGTAACGGTTATAACAGTTACTGTAATTACAAAATAACTAGTTATTTAAACGGTTATTTAGTAACCGGTATTTAAAATAACCTCAGAAGACTTTTCTAAATAGCAGTTTTTCAAAAAGGAAATCATCAAAGTCAACAAAATTCAATTTCGAGCATTAAAAATGAAGGAAATCGCAATGGTTAAGTAACAGTTACTGTTATTACAAAATAACTAGTTATACAAACGGTTATTTAGTAACCGTTTTTTAAAGTAACCTCAGAAGACTTTTCTAAATAGCAGTTTTTAACAAATTCAACAAAACTCAATTTCGACATTTCAAATTTCAGGGATGAGATAAACCGTAATTTTTCAGTAACGGTTATAACGGTTACTGTCATTACAAAATTGTTATTTAGTAACCGTTATTTAAAAAACCATACTCGGAGACAGTTTGTAACAAAGTGAATTTTCTTATTATATCTGTTCCTGAATTATTGAATTTTTCTTTATTGTCAGGACAAAATAATTGGTTAAAAATTTTGATAAATTTCTAGATCGTTTACTGGGATGAGCAGAGCATCTTCATGGAGCACCGCTTCATCAATCCGACCGATAAATTCATCAACGCCATCGTGCACACCAAGACCCGCCTGCTCGACTGCAGCACGGAAGAAGTGATGCAGGAACTCCTGAAGTCCACCGACCTCGAGTCCGAAACGCGGATGAAACCGGAAATGCCGCCGGACGTGGAGAAGTGGATGGAGAGCAACGCCATCAGCAGCGCCACCCTCAGAGGGGACTGCTGACGGCCAGTGGCCACCGTTGTCGACGTCAACGGTGGCAACACCGCCGCGGTACCGCTAGTCAACGTAGACGTTTAAAAAGTTTCAAAAAAAAAAAAAAAATTCCGGCTTTGTTAATCGCGTTAACTAGAAATACAAAAAAAACAACATGTATAAGCCTTAATCGATTTTGATGATGATGATGTTGATGATTGTGATGATGTGAGAGATGCCCCTTTATTTTTTTAAATGAGCATGAGTATTTTTCTATCTGCACAAAATTCGGTTTCTACTTTAATCCACTTTTTCGAATTTGGTTTTGTGTATATAGCGTTTAAGGATGTTAGATATGTGAAGTAAATGGATTAAGTGTTAACTGAGATGTAAGAAATAATAAAGGAAAATGTTGAACATTTATATTGTAATTTTGTGTTATTGCAAAAATTTTTTTTTCCAATTCCAAAATTATCAAAATTGTGATTTTTGCTTTTGAAAAAAAAACTTAAAAAAAATGTACGATTTTGATTGATTAAACATTAGAAAGTAGGCCGTTTGGTATATTTTAAGAAAATATAAAAACAATTTTCGTGAAATTAACGAAAAATTACAAAAACTTAAATTTTCCAATTTCAGTCAACAAAAATGTGTTTTTTGCTTTTAAAATTTGCATAACTTCCAAACGCATTGTCCGATTTTAATAAACCAAAGCTTAAAAAGTAGGCAATTGAGTATATGTTAAGAAAATATAAAAACAGTTTTCGTGGAATTAACGAAAAATTGCAAAAACTTAAATTTTCCAATTTCAAAGTCAACAAAAATGTGTTTTTTGTTTTAAAATTTGCATAACTTCCAAACGCATTGTCCGATTTTAATAAACCAAACATTAGAAAGTAGGCAATTTAGTATATTTGAAAAAAAATGTAAAAACAATTTTTGCGGAATTAACAAAAAATTGCAAAAATCTTAAATTTTCCAATTTCAGAGTCAACAACAGTGTATTTTTTGCTTTTGAAATTTGCATAACTTCCAAACGCATTGTCCGATTTTAATAAACCAAATGTTAGAAAGTAGGCAATTTAGTGTATTTTAAGAAAATATAAAAACAATTTTCGTGGAATTAACGAAAAATTGCAAAAACTTACATTTTCAAATTGCAGAGTCAACAAAAATGTGTTTTTTGCTTTTAAAATTTGCACAACTTCCAAACGCATTGTCCGATTTTAATAAATCAAACATTAGAAAGTAGGCAATTAAGTAAATTTTAAGAAAATATAAAAACAGTTTGCGTGGAATTAACGAAAAATTGCAAAAACTTAAATTTTCCAATTTCAGAGTCAACAAAAATGTGTTTATTGCTTTTAAAATTTGCATAACTTCTAAACGCATTGTCCGATTTTAATAAACCAAACATTAGAAAGTAGGCAATTTAGTAAATTTTAAGAAAATATAAAAACAATTTTCGTGGAATTAACGAAAAATTGCAAAAACTTAAATTTTACAATTTCAGAGTCAACAAAAATGTGTTTTTTGATTTTTAAATTTGCATAACTTCCAAACGCATTGTCCAATTTTAATAAACCAAACATTAGAAAGTATTCAATTTAGTAAATTTTAAGAAAATATAAAAACAATTTTCGTGGAATTAACGAAAAATTGCAAAAACTTAAATTTTACAATTTCAGAGTCAACAAAAATGTGTTTTTTGCTTTTAAAATTTGCATAACTTTCAAACGTATTGTCCGATTTTAATAAACCAAACATTAGAAAGTAGGCAATTTAGTGTATTTTAAGAAAATATAAAAACAATTTTCGTGGAATTAACGAAAAATTGCAAAAACTTACATTTTCAAATTGCAGAGTCAACAAAAATGTGTTTTTTGCTTTTAAAATTTGCACAACTTCCAAACGCATTGTCCGATTTTAATAAATCAAACATTAGAAAGTAGGCAATTAAGTAAATTTTAAGAAAATATAAAAACAGTTTGCGTGGAATTAACGAAAAATTGCAAAAACTTAAATTTTCCAATTTCAGAGTCAACAAAAATTTGTTTTTTGCTTTTAAAATTTGCATAACTTCCAAACGCATTGTCCGATTTTAATAAACCAAAAATTAAAAAGTAGGCAATTTAGTATATTTTAAGAAAATATAAGAACAATTTGCGTGGAATTGACGAAAAATTGCAAAAACTTAAATTTTCCAATTTCAGAGTCAACAAAAATGTGTTTTTTGCTTTTGAAATTTGCATAACTTCCAAACGCATTGTCCGATTTTAATAAACTAAATGTTAGAAAGTAGGCAATTTGGTATATTTTAAGAAAATGTAAAAACAATTTTCGTGGAATTAACGAAAAATTGCAAAAACTTAAATTTTCCAATTTCAGAGTCAACAAAAATGTGTTTTTTGCTTTTAAAATTTGCATAACATCCAAACGCATTGTCCGATTTTAATAAACCAAATTTTAGAAAGTAGGCGGTTTGGTATATTTTAAGAAAATATAAAAACAATTCTCGTGGAATTAACGACAAATTGCAAAAACTTAAATTTTCCAATTTCAGAGTCAACAAAAATGTGTTTTTTGCTTTTAAAATTTGCATAACTTCCAAACGCATTGTCCGATTTTAATAAACCAAACATTGAAAAGAAGGCAATTTAGTGTAATTTAAGAAAATATAAAAACAATTTTTGTGGAATTAACAAAAAATTGCAAAAACTTAAATTTCAGAGTCAACAAAAATGTGTTTTTTGCTTTTAAAGTTTGCATAACATCCAAACGCATTGTCAGATTTTAATAAACCAAACTTTAGAAAGTAGGAAATTTAGTATACTTTAAGAAAATGTAAAAACAATTTTCGTGGAATTAACGAAAAATTGCAAAAACTTAAATTTTCCAATTTCAGAGTCAACAAAAATGTGTTTTTTGCTTTTAAAATTTGCATAACTTCCAAACGCATTGTCCGATTTTAATAAACCAAACATTAGAAAGTAGGCAATTAAGTATATTTTAAGAAAATATAAAAACAATTTTCGCGGAATTAACGAAAAATTGCAAAAACTTAAATTTTCCAATTTCAGAGTCAACAAAAATGTGTTTTTTGCTTTTAAAATTTGCATAACATCCAAACGCATTGTCCGATTTTAATAAACCAAATTTTAGAAAGTAGGCGGTTTGGTATATTTTAAGAAAATATAAAAACAATTCTCGTGGAATTAACGAAAAATTGCAAAAACTTAAATTTTCCAATTTCAGAGTCAACAAAAATGTGTTTATTGCTTTTAAAATTTGCATAACTTCCAAACGCATTGTCCGATTTTAATAAACCAAACATTAGAAAGTAGGCAATTTAGTAAATTTTAAGAAAATATAAAAACAATTTTCGTGGAATTAACGAAAAATTGCAAAAACTTAAATTTTACAATTTCAGAGTCAACAAAAATGTGTTTTTTGATTTTTAAATTTGCATAACTTCCAAACGCATTGTCCAATTTTAATAAACCAAACATTAGAAAGTATTCAATTTAGTGAATTTTAAGAAAATATAAAAACAATTTTCGTGGAATTAACGAAAAATTGCAAAAACTTAAATTTTACAATTTCAGAGTCAACAAAAATGTGTTTTTTGCTTTTTAAATTTGCATAACTTCCAAACGCATTGTCCAATTTTAATAAACCAAAAATTAGAAAGTAGGCAATTCATTATATTTTAAGAAAATATAAAAACAATTTTCGTGGAATTAACAAAAAATTTCAAAAACTTAAATTTTCCAATTTTGGAGTCAACAAAAATATGTTTTTTGCTTTTAAAATTTGCATAACTTCCAAACGCATTGTCCGATTTTAATAAATCAAAGCTTAAAAAGTAGGCAATTTAGTGTATTTTAAGAAAATATAAAAACAGTTTTCGTGGAATTAACAAAAAATTGCAAAAACTTAAATTTTTCAATTTCAGAGTCAACAAAAATGAGTTTTTTGCTTTTCAAATTTGCATAACTTCCAAACGCATTGTCCGATTTTAATAAACCAAAGCTTAAAAAGTAGGCAATTTAGTGTATTTTAAGAAAATATAAAAACAGTATTCGTGGAATTAACAAAAAATTGCAAAAACTTAAATTTTCCAGTTTCTGAATCAACAAAAAAGTGTTTTTTGCTTTTGAAATTTGCATAACTTCCAAACGCATTGTCCGATTTTAATAAACCAAACATTAGAAAGTAGGCGATTTAGTATATTTTAAGAAAATATAAAAACAATTTTCGTGCAATGAACGAAAAAATGCAAAAACTTAAATTTTCCAATTTCAGAGTCAACAAAAATGTGTTTTTTGCTTTTAAAATTTGCATAACTTTCAAACTCATTATCCGATTTTAATAAATCAAACATTAGAAAGTAGGCAATTTAGTACATTTTAAGAAAATATAAAAACAATTTGCGTGGAATTAACGAAAAATTGCAAAAACTGTAATTTTCCAATTTCAGAGTCAACAAAAACGTGTTTTTTGCTTTTAAAATTTGCATAACTTCCAAACGCATTGTCCGATTTTAATAAACCAAACATTAGAAAGTAGGTAATTTGGTATATTTTAAGAAAACTTAAACTCCAATTTCAGAGTCAACAAAAATGTGTTTTTTGCTTTTGAAATCCGCATAACTTCCAAACGCATTGTCCGATTTTTATAAACCAAACTTTAAAACGTAGCTAACTTAGTGTAGTTTAAGAAAATATAAAAACATTTTTGAAGAATTAACGCAAAATTGCAGAAATTTACATTTTCCCATTCCAAAATCATGAAAATTGTTGTTTCCACATTCAACAAATTTTGTTTGTGAAATAATTCAGCTGCGAATTGAAAACACAATGCCTCAATGGATCGATTAGGTGAAAAAGGTCACACATAATTTACCGAATGAGACAGCATAATTGAAATATCTAATAAATAAACAAAACCAATTTTTTGACCGTCTGTAATAGTCTACGATCAAAGTTGCACTATTTAATAAGTAAATGCCATTTTGGCAACATGGTTGTGTAGCAGGTTAGTTTATAAATATTCGCACAGTGTCGTTGCACACTTGAACTTTCCACTGCAGCGCCTCTCAAGTTCACTTACCCACCAGCAGTCGAAGGAGGTACACCGTTTCCCGTTCTCCGTTACAATTCATTAAAAAAAAAATGTTGAAGCTCGAATTTGGATTGAACTTGTCAAACATTTACATTTTGGCAGCTTTAGTTTTTTTGCTGCTACTGTTCATAGCTTTGGATGTTTTTTATTTCGTACGCGTCGGAGCCAATTATTTTTATGGAAAGTACTTCCAAAGTGAAGTCGGTATCGATGAGTTGACAGAAATTTATGGTAAGTTACATGTTTAATTAATACTTAGTAATGCATCAAATATAATGTTTAGTGCTATTAATACTAATTAATACATATTAGAACATCATAGGTCAAAAGGTATTTTTTTTCCTTTAAAATTTCTCGTAAACAAATGTTTAAAGAGTGTTATTAACTACAAAGGCTTCAATTATTACGATTTTTACTGCTTTACGTTACGCATTTAGCGACCTGGTTTTTTGAGTCTTTCTAAAATCGAATACAATTATTTAAATTTTGTTTATCTACCAAACCTGTTTTACTGTTAATTTATTACTATTATTACCATTGCTCAATTTGCTCAACAAAAACAAATGCCACGGGCTTGAAACTTTCCAAATTTACTGAAAATCGATCGTTCCTTATAATCCAGTAAAAATCGGAAAACATCCCTTCCTGGATTTGGAAAAAAATGCAGGAGAGCGGCGTGAATTTTTTTTCTGAAGTTGCATTTTCTCCCGAGTGAATAAAAAAATACGAAAACAAATGCCACGGGCTTGAAACTTTCCAAATTTACTAGAAATTGATTGTTCCTTATAATCCAGTAAAAATCTGAAAACATCCCTTCCTGGATTTTGAAAAAAAAATGCAGGAGAGCGCGTGAATTGGTTTTCTGAAGTTGCATTTTCTTCCGAGTGAATAAAAAAATACAAAAACAAACACCACGGGCTTGAAACTTTCCAAATTTACTCAAAATCGATTGTTCCTTATAATCCAGTAAAAATCTGAAAACATCCCTTCCTGGATTTTGCAAAAAATGCGGGAGAGCGGCGTGAATTGTTTCTCTGAAGTTGCATTTTCTCCCGAGTGAATAAAAAAATACAAAAACAAACGCCACTGGCTTGAAACTTTCCAAATTTACTTAAAATCGATTGTTCCTTATAATCCAGTAGAAATCTGAAAACATCCCTTCCTGGATTTTGAAAAAAATGCAGGAGAGCGCGTGAATTGGTTATCTGAAGTTGCATTTTCTCCCGAGTGAATAAAAAAATACAAAAACGAACGCCACTGGCTTGAAACTTTCAAAATTTACTGAAAATCGATTGTTCCTTATAATCCAGTAAAAATCTGAAAATATCCCCTCTTGGATTTTGCAAAAAATGCGGGAGAGCACCTGAATTGTTTTTCCAAAGTTGCATTTTCTCCCGAGTGAATAAAAAAATACAAAAACAAACGCCACTGGCTTGAAACTTTCCAAATTTACTGAAAATCGATCGTTCCTTATAATCCAGTAAAAATCTGGAAACAACCCTTCCAGGATTTTGAAAAAAATGCGGGAAAGCGCGTGAATTGTTTTTCTGAAGTTGCGTTTTCTCCCGAGTGAATAAAAAAATACAAAAACAAACGCCACGGGCTTGAAACTTTCCAAATTTACTTGAAATTGATCGTTCCTTACAATCCAGTAAAAATCTGAAAACATCCTTTCCTGATTTTTGAAAAAAATGCAAGAGAGCGCGTGAATTGTTTTTCCGAAATTGCATTTTCTCCCGAGTGAATAAAAAAATACAAAAACAAACGCCACTGGCTTGAAACTTTCCAAATTAACTTAAAATCGATTGTTCCTTATAATCCAGTAAAAATCTGAAAACATCCCTTCCCGGATTTTGAAAAAAATGCGGGAGAGCGGCGTGAAGTGTTTTTCTGAAGTTGCATTTTCTCCCGAGTCAAAAAAAAATACAAAAACAAATGCCACAAAGTTAAAATTTTCCAAATTTACTCAAAACAGACTAATCTTCATTACCACAACAAAATCTGTAAACTTCCTCCCCTAAAATTTCGATATAATCACACGTCTAGAAAAATAGAAAAACAAATGCAAAAAATTTCAAACTTTCCAAATTTACTCAAAACAGACTAATCTTCATTACTATAACAAAATCTGTAAACTTCCTCTACTAAAATTTCGACATAATCACACGTGAACATCCCCCTTCTTCAATCAGGTTGAAACTTTTTCACGCCTTCTAAAAAAAATAGGAAACCAAATGCAAAAAATTTCAAACTTTCTAAATTTACTCAAAACAGGCTAATTTTCATTATCACAACAAAATCTGTATACTTCCTCCCCTAAAATTTCGACATAATCACACGTGAACATCCACTACGTCAATCAGGTTGAAACTTTTTCACGCCATTTAAAAAAATAGAAAAACAAATGCAAAAAATTTCAAACTTTCCAAATTTACTCAAAACAGACTAATCTTAATTATCACAACAAAATCTGCAAACTTCCTTCCCTAAAATTTTGATATAATCACACGTGAACATCCCCTGCGTCAATCAGGTTGAAACTTTTTCGCGCCATCCAAAAAATTAGAAAAACAAATGCAAAAAATTTCAAACTTTCCAAATTTACTCAAAACAGACTAATCTTCATTACTATAACAAAATCTGTAAACTTCCTCTACTAAAATTTCGACATAATCACACGTGAACATCCCCTGCTTCAATCAGGTTGAAACTTTTTCACGCCATCCAAAAAAATAGAAAAACAAATGCAAAAAATTTCAAACTTTCCAAATTAACTCAAAACAGACTAATCTTCATTACCACAACAAAATTTGTAAAATTCCTCCCCTAGAATTTTGACATAATCCCACGTGAACATCCACTGCTTCAATCAAGTTGAAACTTTTTCACGCCTTCTAAAAAAATAGAAAAACAAATGCAAAAAATTTCAAACTTTCCAAATTTACTCAAAACAGACTAATCTTCATTACTATAACAAAATCTGTAAACTTCCTCTCCTAAAATTTCGACATAATCACACATGAACATCCCCTGCTTCAATCAGGTTGAAACTTTTTCACGCCATCCAAAAAAATAGAAAAACAAATGCAAAAAATTTCAAACTTTCCAAATTTACTCAAAACAGACTAATCTTCATTACCACAACAGAATCTGTAAACTTACTCCTCTAAAATTTTGACATAATCACACGTGAACATCCACTGCTTCAATCAGTTTGAAACTTTTTCACGCCGTCTAAAAAATAGAAAAACAAATGCAAAAAATTTCAAACTTTCCAAATTTACTCAAAACAGACTAATCTTTATTACTACAACAAAATCTGCAAACTTCCTTCCCTAAAATTTCAACATAATCACACGTGAACATCGACTGCTTCAATCAGGTTGAAACTTTTTCGCGCCATCTAAAAAAATAGAAAAACAAATGCAAAAAATTTCAAACTTTCCAAATTTACTCAAAACAGACTAATCTTCATTACCACAACAGAATCTGTAAACTTACTCCTCTAAAATTTTGACATAATCACACGTGAACATCCACTGCTTCAATCAGTTTGAAACTTTTTCACGCCGTCTAAAAAATAGAAAAACAAATGCAAAAAATTTCAAACTTTCCAAATTTACTCAAAACAGACTAATCTTTATTACTACAACAAAATCTGCAAACTTCCTTCCCTAAAATTTCAACATAATCACACGTGAACATCGACTGCTTCAATCAGGTTGAAACTTTTTCGCGCCATCTAAAAAAATAGAAAAACAAATGCAAAAAATTTCAAACTTTCCAAATTTACTCAAAACAGACCAATCTTCATTACTACAGCAAAATCTGTAAACTTCCTCCCCTAAATTTTTGAGATAATCACACGTGAACATCCACTGCTTCAATCAGGTTGAAACTTTTTCACGCCGTCTAAAAAAATAGAAAAACAAATGCAAGAAATTTCAAACTCTCCAAATTTACTCAAAACAAACTAATCTTCATTACCACAACAAAATCTGTAAACTTCCTTTCCTAAAATTTCGACATAATCACACGTGAACATCCACTGCTGCAATCAGGTCGAAACTTTTTCACGCCGTCTAAAAAAATAGAAAAACAAATGCAAAAAATTTCAAATTTTCCAAATTTACTAACCTAACATCTGCAAACTTCCTTAGTACTGTTTCAATAATAATCACTTCGGAAACAACAGATGAAGTATGTTATGAAAGTTTTTAGTGTAAAATGGGATAAAAAGAAAATTATAAATTGATGTCACCGATGTAATGATTTCTTTCACTAACGGCAATGTCGTAGAAGTAAGTAGACTAAACTCATTAGTTTTGCATCGTAATGACAATTTCTGTTTTTCATTAAATGTAATTCAAACGAACTCATTACTATTAATCATCATCATCAACATCAAATCTATTTTTGAACCTTGGATAAGATATTGCGTGCACAGGGTGTTCAAAAATGATTGTAACCGGTCTAAAGTGCGTTTGTAGAGTTTTAAATGTTTGTCTTCATCATTTAATAAAATATATTACCAACTATTGGACGTGCATCGAATAGAATTAATTATGCTAATTTTTACTTTTTCCGAACAAAGTACGGGAAAGTATAGTGATCGAGAAAATGTTACCAAATATTTTCTTTTAACGAAAAAATCTTTGGGGATGATTTTGACAATTTTTGAAAAAAAAATTTTTGGGAGAAAAAAAATGTTTTTTTTCTTTATTATTACATTAGCGATCCAGTTAAAAAAAATAAAATGTTAAAGGTATCTGCACAACGAGCGATCTGGACGTGATGCTGAACCACATGAACAACGCTCGGTTCTTGAGGGAGGCGGATTTGGGTCGTTTCCACTTTTACCAGAGGTCAGGTCTCTTCGGTCTCTTCGAGAACAACGGGACAATCCTGCAAGGTGCATGCACCATCCGGTACCGCAAGCCAATTACTCTCCTCAGCACCTTCAAAGTTACAACAAAGGTGCGTGCGATGTCTACAAACAGGAAATCATTTTACACCCATCCATACTTTTATGACCTCTATTACATCCAAGCCATAAGTTGGCTGTGGGATGAATAAAAACATTTGATGGTTTTACGAATAAATTTTATAGCAATGCAAGAATTACACCAAATGCAACCAAGAAATCAGTTTTACAAAAATCACTAATAAAAATAATCCACTTATAGAAATGTGAAATATTTTCCTGGAAAATTCCAGGACAAACATTGAATTACGCAACATATAATTTGCGTGTTAAACATAGCAAAGCTATCAAAGTAACACAAGGCTGAATGTATTCATTACTGCACACAGATAGTAAATAAAAAAAAAAGCAATTCGATTTTGAGTTGAAATTTACTCGAAATTTTTTGGTTTCAAGTAGTTTAATTTAATTTACAGCTGAGATATGTCATTTGTTTTGAAGTATATTAAAAGTACATTATTTCTGGATGCATTTATTAATTTTAAAGCCGATTCCTCGCGTAATAACTTTTTTAGAATTTTTCTAATCGATGGATGCAAATTTTTCCGTTTCTCCATTTTACGTTTCAAGTAGTTTCATTTTATTTACAGCTGAGATATGTCATTTGTTTTGAAGTATATTAAAAGTACGTTATTTCCGGATGCATTTATTAATTTTAAAGCCGATTCCTCGCGTAATAATTTTTTTAGAATTTTTCTAATCGATGGATGCAAATTTTTCCGTTTCTCCATTTCACGTTTCAAGTAGTTTTATTTTATTTACAGCTGAGATATGTCATTTGTTTTGAAGTATATTAAAAATACGTTATTTCTGTATGCATTTATTAATTTTAAAGCCGATTCCTCGCGTAATAATTTTTTTAGAATTTTTCTAATCAATGGATGCAAATTTTTCCGTTTCTCCATTTCACGTTTCGAGTGGTTTCATTTTGTTTACAGCTGAGATATGTCATTTGTGTTGAAGTATATTAAAAGTACGTTATTTCTGTATGCATTTATTAATTTTAAAGCCGATTCCTCGAGTAATAATTTTTTTAGAATTTTTCCAATCGATGGATGCAAATTTTTTCGTTTCTCCATTTTACGTTTCAAGTGGTTTCATTTTATTTACAGCTGAGATATGTCATTTGTTTTGAAGTATATTAAAAGTACGTTATTTCCGGATGCATTTATTAATTTTAAAGCCGATTCCTCGCGTAATATTTTTTTTTAGAATTTTTCTAATCGATGGATGCAAATTTTTTCGTTTCTCCATTTTACGTTTCGAGTAGTTTCATTTTATTTACAGCTGAGATATGTCATTTGTGTTGAAGTATATTAAAAGTACGTTATTTCTGGATGCGTTTGTTAATTTTAAAGCCGATTTCTCGCGTTATAATTTTTTTAGAATTTTTCTAATCGATCGATGCAAATTTTTCCGTTTCTCCATTTTACGTTTCAAGTGGTTTCATTTTATTTACAGCTGAGATATGTCATTTGTTTTGAAGTATATTAAAAGTACATTATTTCTGGATGCATTTATTAATTTTGAAGCCAATTCCTTACGTAACAATTTTTCTAGAATTTTTCTAATTGATAGATGCAAATTTATATTTTTTCGACGGCAAATGCAGTTTTTGTTAGAAAAATGTGTTTTACACCGCTAAAATAGTTTTTTTAACGGCAAAAAAAATGGATAAAAACCGTTTTATGTTTTTCGTTTTTTGTTAGAAAATATATTTTTTTTGTAAGAAAACATTTTTTTTTCACGGCTAAAAGAGTTTTTGTTACACAACATTTTTTCTCTAAGACTAAAACTGTTTTTTTGTCAGAAAACAGATTTTTCCACGGCTAATACAGTTTTTTGTTACGGAAACAGTTTTTTCCACAGTTAAAATAGTTTTTTTTTACGGTCAAAAAAGTTCTTATGCGAACAGTTTTTTCGTTGATTTAAAAACGGTTTTTTAATGGTTACAAAACGTATTTATTCCAATACTAGGAAAATTTTTGTTAGAAAACATTTTTTTCCACGACTAAAACAATATTTTTCAACGACTAAAACATTTTTTTTTGTTAGAAAACAGTTTTTTTGACGGTCGAAAAATGTTTTTATGTTAGAAAACATTTTTTCTACGGCTAAAATAGTTTTTTGTTTGAAAACCGCTTTTCTACGGCTAAAATAGTTTTTTGTTTGAAAACCGCTTTTCTCCACGGTTAAAATAGTTTTTTCCACGGCTTATACAGTTTTTTTGTTAGAAAACGGTGTAAAAACGGTTTTTCTAACGGTTAGAAAAAGTTTTTATTCCACGGCCAAGAGAATTTTTGTTAGAAAATATTTTTTTCCACAACTAAAACAATATTTTTCAACGGCTAAAACATTTTCAGGCCAAAATCGTTTTTTTTGTCGGAAAACAATTTTTCTCTACGATAAAAACAGTTTTTTTTGTTAGAAAACAGTTTTTTTGACTGTCGAAATTTTTTTTTATTGGTTAGAAAACAATTTTCCTCCAGGGCTAAAAGAGTTATTTGTTAGAAAACATTTTTTTTCTACAGCTGAAATAGTTTTTTTGTCAGAAAACAATTTTTCTCTACGGTTAAAACAGTTTTTTGTTAGAAAACAGTTTTTTTTAACGTCGATTTTTTTTTTTATTGGTTAGAAAACAATTTTCCTCCAGGGCTAAAAGAGTTTTATGTTAGAAAACATTTTCTTTCTACGGTTGAAATAGTTTTTTTGTCAGAAAACAATTTTTCTCTACGGTTAAAACAGTTTTTTTGGTTAGAAAACAGTTTTTTTGACTGTCGACATTTTTTTTATTGGTTAGAAAACAATTTTCCTCCAGGGCTTAAGGAGTTTTATGTTAGAAAACATTTTTTTTTCTACGGCTGAAATAGTTTTTTTGTCAGAAAACAGTTTTTCTTTACGGTTAAAACAGTTTTTTTGTTAGAAAACAGTTTTTTTGACTGCAGAATTTTTTTTTTATTGATAACAATTTTCCTCCAGGGCTAAAAGAATTTTATGTTAGAAACATTTTTTTTCTACGGCTGAAATAGTTTTTTTGTCAGAAAAAAAAATTTCTTTACGGTTAAAACAGTTTTTTTCCACTGCCAATACAGTTTTTGTTAGAAAATGGTGTTTTCCACGACTAAAATAGTTTCTTTAACGGTCAACAATTTTGTGTGCAATGGGTAAAAACTGTTTTTTTCGTTGGCGTAAAAACAATTTTTTTGGTCGGGGTAAAAACAGTTTTTCAACGGCTAAAGCAATTTTTTTGACGGTGGAATTTTTAGAAAACAATCTTTCTCCAAGGCTAAAAAAATTTTATGTTGAACATTTTTTTTTCTGCAGCTGAAGTAGTTTTTTTTTTTTTATCAGAAAACGGTTTTTCTCCACTGCTAATACAGTTTTTTTTTGTTAGAAAACTGTTTTCCACGGCTAAAATAGTTTTTTTAACGCTCAAACATTTTTTTGTGCAATGGTTTTCGTTGGCGTAAAAATAATTTCTTAGTCGAGGTAAAAACAGTTTTTCTATCGGTCAGAAAACGTTTTTTTTCCTACGCCTAAGAAAGTTTTTGTTAGAAGACATTTTTTTCCACGACGAAAACAATGTTTTTCAACGGCTAAAACAGTTTATTTTGCTGGAAAACAGTTTTTCCACGGCTAAAACAGTTTTTTGTCAGGAAATAGTTTTTTCCACGGCTAAAACAGTTTTTTTTGACGGTCAAAAAAAAGAGACCGATTTTTTTCTACGGTTAAGAGAATCTTTGTAAGAAAAAAAATCCACGACTAAAACAACAACAGTTTTTTTTTTGTTAGAAAACAATGTTTTTCAACGGTTAAAACAGTTTCTTTTACTGAAAAACAGTTTTTCCACAGCTAAAACCGTTTTCTGCCAGGAAATAGTTTTTCCACGGTTAAAACAGTTTTTTCTGACGGTCAAAAAAAGAGAGCGATTTTTTTCCACGGTTAAGAGAATCTCTGTAAGAAAAAAAAATTCCACGACTAAAACAACAGTTTTTTTTTGTTAGAAAACAGTTTTTTTGCCGAAAAAGTTTTTTAAGGGTTAGAAAACGATTGTTTTTCACGGCGAAAACAGTTTTATGTTGCAAAACATAAATAGATTTTGTCGTTTCCAATAATTGGTAATTTATTTATGTTATTTGTCTCACTAGTTATATGATTTTTATTTTTATTAGACGTCGAAAAATTTGTGTCTGTTAACTTTCTCCCGTTGTTGCCTTGAATGGACAAAGTCAAAAAACAGTTGTTTTCTACGGTTAAAACAGTTTTTTCTACGCCTAAAACAGTTTATTGTTAAAAAACAGGGTTTTCCATGTTTTTTTTTATAAAACGTTTTATTTTACGTTTTTTTCGTTCGGGTAAAAACAATGTTTTCGTCGACGTAACAATCGTCTTTCTTCGGCCAGAAAACATTTTTTACACGGCGTAAAACATTTTTTGCCGGAAAACAGTTTCAACAACAGAAAATCGTACAAAAAGTTTTGTATGCATCACGTGCGAAAAATCGTATTAGGCGTTCGGTCGAAGGTTACTTCGTCTTTTTTTTAATAAATACCTATATTTATAATCAATAACAGTTATTAATGTTACCTTTATTTTTGTTTCAGATTACTTATTGGGACGAGAAGAATATTTACTTTGAGCAGAGGTTTATAACCGGTGACGGTTTCGTCAGAGCCGTCATGTTGAGTCAAAATAAGGCCGTCAACATGAATGCTGCCGAATTGTTGGCAAAACGTCACGGCAAAGAGGTTGGCTATAGGCCTGAGGCTCCCGAAGAATTGAAGCTTTGGATCTCCAGTTTGGAGCTGTCGAGTGAGAAGTTGCGCAGCAAGAAGGATTGAAATAATTAAGACTGAGTTTTATTTTTAATTGTTGAAGTATTTTGATGATGGAATGTATTCTCTAATTAAACGGGATTTTTTTTAGAAATAAAATAATTTATAATTACGCAAATTTTTGACGAAAACTAGAAAAACTACCCAAAAATTAGCTTTGGAATGATTTCCAGAAGAAACCACTGGTTGGATTCTGAATTTCCATACATAACTGGAAAGATCCCCTCAAGACGCTTCAGAAAATGTATTTTCGCAAGAACAAACGTCAATTTGAAGGCCGTGACGCGGCAGCAAAGAAAACTCGAAAATGGAAAAAATCGAAAAATACAAAACAATATTTTTCAACGGCTAAAACATTTTTTTTTTGTTAGAAAACAGTTTTTTTGACGGTCGAAAAATGTTTTTATGTTAGAAAACATTTTTTCTACGGCTAAAATAGTTTTTTGTTTGAAAACCGCTTTTCTCCACGGTTAAAATAGTTTTTTCCACGGCTTATACAGTTTTTTTGTTAAAAATACAACTTTTTTAATAATCATCGTAGACTATTGAAGTATACCTTTTTTTTCATCAGAAAGACGAGAGAAATTGATTGCCGTTAAAACATTTCAGCGATCTTCAATAGCAAAAAAATTAGTCAGTCACCATTAACATTTTAGAAAATTAAGAAAAAAATTGATTTTTCAGACTTTGATCGGCCGTAGCGGCTAAACGAAAACTCCAAATTGAACGCGGTTTGCAAATCTGAGCTCCTCGTGTGCAAATTAGTCGGATTCAGTTGAAATTGGTGATTTTTAATTTTTGACGAAAACCTGAAAATCCACCCAAGGGTCCCCCCTTCTTACTTTTGCTCAAAAATTGGCTTTGAAATGATTTTCTGAAGAAACTACTGGTTCGATTCCGGGTTTCTACACATCACTGGAAAGATCCCTTCAAGACGCTTCAGAAAATGTACTTTCGCAAGAACAAACGGCAATTTGAAGGCCGTGACGCATCAGCAAAGAAAACTCGAAAATGGAAAAAATCAACTTTTTTTAATAATCATCGTAGACTATTGAAGTATACCGTTTTTTTCATTAGAAAGACGAGAGAAATTGATTGCCGTTAAAAAATTTCAGCTGTCTTCAATAGCAAAAAAATTAGTCAGTCACCATGAACATTTTAGAAAATTTAGAAAAAAATTGATTTTTCAGACTTTGATCGGCCGTAGCGGCTAAACGAAAACTCCAAATTGAACGCGGTTTGCAAATCTGAGCTCCTCGTACGTCAATTAGTCGGATTCAATTGAAATTGGTGATTTTTAATTTTTGACGAAAACCTGAAAATCCACCCAAGGGTCCCCCCTTCTTACTTTTGCTCAAAAATTGGCTTTGAAATAATTTTCCGAAAAAACCACTGGTTCGATTCCGGGTTTCTACACATCACTGGAAAGATCCCTTCAAGACGCTTCAGAAAATGTACTTTCGCAAGAACAAATGTCAATTTGAAGCCCGTGACGCGTCAGCAAAGAAAACTCGAAAATGGAAAAAATCGAAAAAATGAAACTTTCTTAATAATCATCGTAGACTATTGAAGTATGCCTTTTTTTTCATCAGAAAGACGAGAGAAATAGATTTCCGTTAAAAAATTTCAGCTATTTTCAATAGCAAAAAAAATAGTCAGTCACCATGAACATTTTAGAAAATTTAGAAAAAAAATTGATTTTTCAGACTTTGATCGGCCGTAGCGGCTAAACGAAAACTCCAAATTGAACGCGGTTTGCAGATCTGAGCTTCTCGTACGTCAATTAGTCGGATTCAGTTAAAATTGGTGATTTTTAATTTTTGACGAAAACCTGAAAATCCACCCAAGGGTCCCCCCTTCTTACTTTTTCTCAAAAATTGGCTTTGAAATGATTTTCTGAAGAAACCACTGGTTCGATTCCGGGTTTCTACACATCACTGGAAAGATCCCTCCAAGACGCTTCAGAAAATGTACTTTCGCAAGAACAAACGTCAATTTGAAGGCCGTGACGCATCAGCAAAGAAAACTCGAAAATGGAAAAAATCGAAAAAATCAACTTTTTTTAATAATCATCGTAGACTATTGAAGTATACCGTTTTTTTCATCAGAAAGACGAGAGAAATTGATTGCCGTTAAAAAATTTCAGCCATCTTCTATAGCAAAAATATTAGTCAGTCACCATGAACATTTCAGAAAATTTAGAAAAAATTGATTTTTCAGACTTTGATCGGCCGTAGCGGCTAAACGAAAACTCCAAATTGAACGCGGTTTGCAGATCTGAGCTTCTCGTACGTCAATTAGTCGGATTCAGTTAAAATTGGTGATTTTTAATTTTTGACGAAAACCTGAAAATCCACCCAAGGGTCCCCCCTTCTTACTTTTTCTCAAAAATTGGCTTTGAAATGATTTTCTGAAGAAACCACTGGTTCGATTCCGGGTTTCTACACATCACTGGAAAGATCCTTCCAAGACGCTTCAGAAAATGTACTTTCGCAAGAACAAACGTCAATTTGAAGGCCGTGACGCATCAGCAAAGAAAACTCGAAAATGGAAAAAATCGAAAAATCAACTTTTTTTAATAATCATCGTAGACTATTGAAGTATACCGTTTTTTTCATCAGAAAGACGAGAGAAATTGATTGCCGTTAAAAAATTTCAGCCATCTTCAATAGCAAAAAAATTAGTTAGTCACCATGAATATTTCAGAAAATTTAGAAAAAAATTAATTTTTCAGACTTTGATCGGCCGTAGCGGCTAAACGAAAACTCCAAATTGAACGCGGTTTGCAAATCTGAGCTCCTCGTACGTCAATTAGTCGGATTAGAGATTTTTAATTTTTGATGAAAACATGAAAAAAGACATGACTAACCCCCTTAGAAATTTTGTTAAAAAATGCAACTTTCTTAAAAATCATCGTAGACTATGAATTATACCTCTTTTTTCATCAGAAAGACGAGAGAAATTGATTGCTGTTAAAAAATTTCAGCTATCTTCAATAGCAAAAAAATTAGTCAGTCACCATGAACTTTTTCAAAAAAAAGTCGATTTTTCAGACTTTGATCGGCCGTAGCGGCTAAACGAAAACTCCAAATGGAACGCGGTTTTCAAATCTGTGCTCCTCGTGTGCAAATTAGTCGGATTCAATTAAAATTGGCGATTGTCCCCCCTTCTTACTTTTGCTCAAAAATTGGCTTTGAAATGATTTCCTGAAGAAACCACTGGTTCGATTCCGGGTTTCTATACATCACCGGAAAGATCCCCTCAAGACGCTTCAGAAAATGCACTTTCGCAAGAACAAATGTCAATTTGAACCGCGTGGCGCGTTTGTAAAAAAAACTTGAAAATGAAAAAAATCCAACAAACTAGAAATCCATACACGGAAGCGGTTCTCTAGGTCTCGCTATAAAAAAAGTCAAGCCAGAACCATTCAACCGCATCAACTGTACCAAACTACACCTTAAGCAATTGTTCAAGCGAGATTTCTCGTTTCCCCAATTAGGCAAAGACGATGAAAAGGAAAAGTACACACACACCGGAAATACCTGCAAAAGGTCAACCGGTCAAAACGCGAAGCTCTCATTTCTTCCGCTCTCCTCGTAATGACGGAACGCATTAATTAATAAAAATAGGCGTCCAGTGTCACCACTACTTAAAAAACATCCATTCGTGTTAAACGAAACCGTCCGATCGCGCAGAGTGGGACACCCGAAACCGTTCAAACGTAGAGCGCAGTGCGAATTTAACCTTCACTTCGCGTTGAACCGTGACCAGATATATCTATTTTTGAAATTGATTTCGTAAAGTGACGAACACCAGTGCGTAAACATGTAACGGGCCGCAATTCTGGTGGTACTCTTCAAGGATCAGCAACAGGTATGTCGATTGTTGGTGATAAGGCGCGCGCGCACCGTGTGTGGGTTACCCCAGTGCTCCAAATCGGCGCGATTTGTGATAATAATAATGGATTTTTTTAAACGACGGAAATGCGAACTGCCGCGGGGTTCGGTAATTGTAATTATGCTGATTACCAACGTAAAAATGCGGAAATGCCTCTAATAAAGAGACCTGTTGTTATTGGAACTATTAACGTAATTAATACTAATAAAAACATTGTCGGATGGTCAGGCGCGGGAATGCGGATAGTAGGCGGTACCCCAGGGTTCAGTAATTGTTGCAATTGATATTGTGGTTAATACATTTTTAAATTAAATAAAGAGATTGCGGGATAATCACATCAAATCTCAGCTTGCAGACGTGCCACCAATATCAAACTTTCCAAAATAAGTCAAAATAGATTTTGCTTTATATTTCAATCAAAATTCAAAACATCTCTTAACTAAAGTTCGAGATAATCACACGACAACACAGTTTTCGTCGAAGTTGTCCCGTTTTTGTAAGTTTCAAATGAAATATTGAAACAATCGCTACCAACTTGAAACTTTCCAAAATTATTCAAAATAGCTTCTGCTTTATATTTCAGTCAAAATACAAATACATCTCCTAACTAAAGTTATATTCAAACAAATATTTAAACAAGTGGAAATATCACATAATCAAGTAAAATGTTTTTTTTACGAAAACATAATCCCGAATACATTTTTGATCATTTTATAAAATTTCAGATCGATAGAAATTGGTTTTCTATTATTTTCGAATCGCCAAAATTATAATTATATTCAGAAAAGTTTGCTATTTTAAAATTTAAAACACAATTTTTTGCCTTTTGTGTTAATTTTACGAAAAACTTTTGTAATCCTTTTTGTATTAACACTAAATTTAAAACATTTTGACAGCTAAACCATCACAATCTAAAAACGCATTCGACAGTTGTGCAATTTTGCTATTTTAAATTTTTCGAAATTTGAAAAAGTCAAATTTTTGCATTTTGTGTTAATTTTACGAGAAATGGCTGTAACCAATTTTAAAATAAGACTAAATTTGCCACATTTTGACAGTTAAATCATCAAAATCAAACAGCGCGTTCGGTAGTTGTGCAATTTCAAAATTTTCAATCTTTAAAAAAAGTACAATTTTTTGCCGTTTGTGTTGATTTTACGAAAAACTTTTGTAATCCTTTTTACAATAACACTAAATTTGGCACACTTTGACAGTAAAATCATCCAAATCTAATGACGCATTCGACAATAGTGGAATTTCAAAATTTCGCGACTTAAAAAAAACACAATTTTTTGCTGTTTGTGTTGATTTTACGGAAAACTTTTGTAATTCTTTTTGTAATAACACTAAATTTGACATATTTTGACAGCTAAACCATCAAAATCTAACAACGCATTCGACAGTTGTATAATTTAAAAATTTGGCCGTTTTAAAAATTTTAAAATTTTCGAACTTTAAAAAAGTCCAATTTTTGCACTTTATTTATTTATGTATTTATTTATTTATTTAATAAAACTAAATTTGGCACATTTTTACAGTTAAATCATCAAAATCCAACAACGCATTCGACAATTGTGTAATTTCAAAATTTGGCCGTTTTAAAATTTTCTAAATTTAAAAAAGTCCAATGTTTGCATTTTATGTTAATTTTAAGAGAAATGGCTGTAACCAATTTTAAAATAAGACCAAATTTGGCACATTTTGACAGTTAAATCATCAAAATCAAACAATGGGTTCGGCAGTTGTGCAATTTCAAAATTTCGCGATTTTAAAATATTCGAACTTTAAAAAAGTCCAATTTTTGCACTTTATGTTAATTTCACGAGAAATGGCTGTAAATAATTTTAAAATAAGACTAAATTTGGCACATTTTGACAGTTAAATGATCAAAATCGAACAACGCGTTCGGCAGTTGTGCAATTTCAAAATTTTGCGATTTTAAAATTTTCGAACTTTGGAAAAAGTGTAATTTTTTATCTTTTGTATTACTTTTACGAAAAATTTTTGTAATCCTTTTTTAAATAACACTAAATTTGGCACATTTTGACAGTTAAATCATCAAAATTTAAAAATTTCGCGATTTTAAAATTTTCGAAATTTAAAAAAGTCCAATTTTTGCACTTTATGTTAATTTTACGAGAAATGGATGTAACCAATTTTAAAATAAGACTAAATTTTCCATATTTTGACAGCTAAGTCATCAAAATCTAACAACGCGTTCGGCAGTTGTGCAATTTTATAACAACGCGATATTAAAATTTTCGAAATTAAAAAAAATGCAATTTTTTGCATTTTCCATTAATTTTACGAAAAAATGTTGTGGTCCTTTTTAAAACAATACTAAATTTTCCATACTTTGACATTCGAATCATCAAAATCAAACAACGCGTTTGACAGTAGTGCAATATCAAAATTTCGCAATTTTACAATTTTCGAAATTTAAAAAAGTTGATTTTTTGCACTTTATGTTAATTTCACGAGAAATGGCTGTAAGCACTTTTAAAATAGGATAAATTTGGCACATTTTGACAGTTAAATTATCAAAATTGAACAACGCGTTCGACAGTTGTGCAATTTCAAAATTTCGCGATTTTAAAATTTTCTAAATTTAAAGAAGTCCAATTTTTGCACTTTATGTTAATTTCGCGAGAAATGGCTGTAAATAATTTTAAAATAAGACTAAATTTGGCATATTTTGACAGTTAAATCATCAAAATCAAACAACGCGTTTGGCAGTTGTGCAATTTTAAAATTTCGCGATTTTAAAATTATCAAAATTTAAAAAAGTCCAATTTTTGCATTTTATGTTAATTTCACGAGAAATTGTTGTAACCAATTTTGAAATAAGACTAAATGTGGCATATTTTGACAGTTAAATAATCAAAATCGAACAACGCGTTTGGCAGTTGTACAATTTCAAAATTTCGCGATTTTAAAATTTTTGAAAAAGTGTAATTTTTTATCTTTTGTATTAATTTTACGAAAAACTTTTGTAATCCTTTTTAAAATAACACTAAATTTGGCACATTTTGACAGTTAATTGTGCCATTTCATAACTACGCGATTTGAAAATTTTCCAAATTTAGAAAAAATGCATTTTTTGCATTTTCCGTTAATTTTACGAAAAAATGTAGTAGTCCTTTTTAAGACAATACTAAATTTTCCATACTTTGACATTCGAATCATCAAAATGGAACAACACTTTTAAAAGTAGTGCAATTTCAAAACATCGCGATTTTAAAATTTTCGAAATTTAAAAAAGTCAATTTTTTTCACTTTATATTAATTTCACGAGAAATTTCTGTAACCAATTTTAAAATAAGACTAAATTTGGCATATTTTGACAGTGAAATCATCAAAATCGAACAACGCGTTCGACAGTAGTGCAATTTCAAAATTTCACAATTTTAAAATTTTCGAACTTTAGAAAAGTCCTATTTTTGCACTTTATGTTAATTTCACGAGAAATGGCTGTAACCAGTTTTAAAATAGGACTAACTTTGGCACATTTTGACAGTTAAATCATCAAAATCAAACAACGCGTTCGCCAGTTGTGCAATTTCAAAATTTCGCGATTTTAAAATTTTCCAATTTTAAAAAAGGTGTAATTTTCTGAAAACTTTTCGAAAAAATGTTGTAATCCTTTTAAAAATAACACTTAATTCGGCACATTTTGACACTTAAATCATCAAAATCGAACGACGCGTTTGAAAGTTGTGCAATTTTAAAATTTCGTCATTTTAAAATTTTCTAACTTTAAAAAGTACAATTTTTTGCCTTTTGTGATAATTTCACAAAAAATGGCTGTAATCAATAAAAAAAAGACTGAATTTGGCACATTTTGACAGTTAAATCATCAAAATCAAACAACGCGCTCGGCAGTTGTGTAATTTCAAAATTTCGTTATTTTAAAATTTTAAACTTAAAAAAAATACAATTTTTTCGCATTTTCTGTTAATTTTACAAAAAAATATTGTAGTCCTTTTTAAAACAATACTAAATTTTCCATACTTTGACATTTGAATCATCAAAATAGAACAACGCGTTTGACAGTTGTGAAACTTCAAAATTTAAATTTTATGAGTATTTCAATTTATATTTATACTACAAACGTGTTTTGATTTTTTTTAAAGATGATACATTTTGGCGTATTTTGACTTGTCAATGATCAAAATCGACTGATGTGTTTGAAAGTTATAAGTCTTGAAAAAAGGCAAATACAAAAAAAATGTTCAATTTGGCGAATATTTCAACTTTTCTGGATTTTCTACTGACTCTACAGAAACGTGTCTTTATTATTTTTTTAAGATCATAAATTTTGGCGTATTTTGACTTGTCAATAATCAAAATCGAGTAATGTGTTTGAAAGTTATACTTCTTGAAAAAAGGCAAATACAAAAAAATGTTCAATTTGACGAATATTTCAACTTTTTTGGATTTTCTACTGACTCTACAGAAACGTGTTTTGATAATTGTTTCAAGATCATACATTTTGGCGTGTTTTGAGTTTTCAATGATCAAAATCGAGTGATGTGTTTAAAAGTTATACGCCTTGAAAAAAGGCAAATACAAAAAAAAACGTTCAATTTGACGAATATTTCAACTTTCTTGAATTTTCTACTGACTATAGAAACGTGTGTTGATGATTTTTTCAAGATCATAAATTTTTGCGTATTTTGAGTTTTTACTGGACAAAATCGAGTAATGTATTTGAAAGTTATACGCCTTGAAAAAAGGCAAATACAAAGAAAAAATATTAAATTTGAGGAATATTAAAACTTTTTTTGGATTTTTCAAAATTGCTTTCAATGGAGATTCAAAAACACCCCTTCACTACAGTTCAAAATAATCACAAGAAAATACAGTTTGTAGCTATGCCGATGTTGTCCAATTATTGTAGGTTTAAAAAAATATAGAAAACAATTGCCTAAATTTTGAAACCTTCCAAATTTACTCAAAATACATTCAGCTTCATAATTCAAACAAAATTCCAAAACACCCCATCAGCAGATTTTGAGAAAATCACACGAAAACTCAGCTTGTAGTCATGTTGAAGTTGCTCACTTTTCAATGGTTTGAAAAAAATATAAAAACAATCTCTAAAGTTTTGAAACTTTCCAAATTTACTCAAAATACATTCAGCTTCATAATTCAATCAAAATTCCAAAACATCCCATCACCAGATTTTGAAAAAATTACACGAAAACTCAGTTTGGAGTCATGCTAAATTTGCTCACTTTTCAATCGTTTGAAAAAAATATAAAAACAATCGCCACAATTTTGAAACGTTCCAAATTTACTCAAAATACGTTCAGCTTCATAATTCAATCAAAATTTCAAAACATCTCATCACCAGATTTTGAGATAATCACACGAAAACTCAGCTTGGAGTTATGCTGAAGTTGCTCACTTTTCAATAATTAGAAAAAAATATAAAAACAATTGCCAAAATTTTGAAACTTCCCAAATTTACTCAAAATACATTCAGCTTCATAACTCAATCAAAATTTCAAAACATCTCATCACCAGATTTTGAGATAATCACACGAAAACGCATGTTAAAGTTGCTCTATTTCTATCGATCACAATTTTTCATCAATAATAAAATTACCTACACCGTCCCACCCACACCTAGTAACACTACCACAATAATCGATGCGATTACCGTTAATGCAGTGGAAACACCCAAAAAAATAATAATTTACATTTGAACATTTTTACGACCGTTTAAGTTTGAATAAGCAGCGCGTACGAACCCTGGGATACCCCGGGGTTCCGCAATTGTTGCAATTATCGACGCGATTACCGCTAATAACACCCGGAGATGAAATATATGCACGTGGGAAAGGGAAGTGGATGGTTAGAGCTGGTATACCTACCAGTTCTAACGTACGTGTGACCTTCTTTTCGCGTGTTTAACATTTTTCGATCGTGATAAGATAACGCGCCCGCATGCAACTATAATTACTAATGTGGTTTTCTTTCTTTTTTCACAGGTCTCAATGGCTAACAGCGGGTACACCTGTGTGAGGCACACGTTCTGCTGGCTGAATGTCGTATTTTGGGTACGTGTGCGTCTGTGTATTTGTGTTGATCTAACGGTACACGTCTTCTCTGACCTGCATACTGTGATGAAGGCATCTGCGGCGTGCATTTTCGTGACATAATTTTCAAAACTGGGTTCCCATCGGAACGGAGCGTAACGCCGGTTTCGCACGGATTGTGTTACAAACTTTTACCATTCTTTCGATTTTTAAACAAACGAGCGTTTCCTAACACCTCGAAATCACTGGTAATTTTCTACGTGGAGAAGCGATGGTTGATTTCGACAGGTTTTACATACTTTTGGATGATAATCGAACGGTGACTAATTGAAAACTTGTGATTTGGCTAAAACATTTACTACTATTACTTAGAGAAAACCTTATAGTGTCAAGTTTTCAAAAATTGTACAACAAAACAAATATTAAATAATCAGCTGAAGCGCGATGTTTTCGAAATCTTTAGACTACGTCAGTATTTAATTAAATGATAAGTGGAAATTGTTACTGGCTGCTGTCGAGTTGCTTATCTCTTTTGGGCCAAAATTGCAACATATCACGTGTGGGCTATTTCAGATTGTTTAGTCATTAAATTTTAATCTAAACATGTGAATGTGGTTGATTATTCAATTATTTTAAAAATTTTTTCAGGCCATACAAATATTTTAAAATTTCTACAATCTTATTTTTTGTTCGCAAGGGATTATCCTGAAATCTAGAGATGGGGTGTTTATAAATTTTTACAGAAAAACAATTACGACTGCGTTTTGAGGAAATTTGATGTTTAAAAAAAATATTTTCGAGTTTTTAGTTGAATAACTCAAAAACCATCTTCAGAATGTTGTGATATTTTGCTTGTATATTAAAGTCCTGATATTAATAAATGATGTTAAGTGATAATCCGTTGTGATTTGTTTTTGATTTTAGCCGAAATTTCACGTTTTCACAATATTTGTTAAAATAAAAATATTTTCGAGTTTTTAGCTGAATAACTCAAAAGCCATCTCCAGAATGTTGTGATATTTTACTTGAATATTAAAGTCCTGATATTGATAAGTAATGCAAGGTGATAATCCGTTGTGGTTTGTTTTTGATTTAAGCCGAAATTTCACTTTTTCCCAATATTTGTTCTAAAAAAAAATATTTTCGAGTTTTTAGTTGAATAACTCAAAAACCACCTCCAGAATGTTGTGATATTTTGATTGAATATTAAAGTCCTGTTATTAATAAATGATGTTAGGTAATAATCCGTTGAGATTTGTTTTTGATTTTAGCCGAAATTTCACTTTTTTCCAATATTTGTTCCAAAAAAAGATATGTTCGAGCTTTTAGTTGAATAACTTAAAAGCCATCTCCCGAATGTCGTGATATTTTGCTTGAATATTAAAGTCCTGATATTGATAAGTGATGTTAGGTAAAAATCCGTTGCAATTTGTTTTTGATTTTATCCGAAATTTCACTTTTTCCCAATATTTGTTCAAAAAAAAAATATTTTCGAGTTTTTAGTTGAATAACTCAAAAGCCATCTCCAGAATGTTGTGATATTTTGCTTGAATATTAAAGTCTTAATATTAATAAGTAATGTTAGGTGACAATCCGTTGTGATTTGTTTTTGATTTTTGCCGAAATTTCACTTTTTCCCAATATTTGTTAAAAAAAAAATATTTTTGAGTTTTTACTTGAATAACTCAAAAGCGATCATCAGAATGTTGTGATATTTTGCTTGAATATTAAAGTCCTGATATTGATAAGTAATGTTAAGTGATAATCCGTTGTGATTTGTTTTTGATTTTAACCGAAATTTCACTTTTTCCCAATATTTGTTCAAAAAAGAAATATGTTCGAGTTTTTAGTTGAATAACTTAAAAGCCATCTACAGAATGTTGTGATATTTTGCTTGAATATTAAAGTCCTGATATTAATAAGTAATGTTAGGTGATAATCCGTTGTGATTTGTTTTCGATTTTAGCCGAAATTTCACTTTTTCCCAATATTTGTTCTAAAAAAAAATATGTTCGAGTTTTTAATTGAATAACTCAAAAGCCATCTTCAGAATGTTGTGATATTTTGCTTGAATATTAAAGTCCTAATATTGATAAGTGATGTTAGGTGATAATTCGTTATGATTTGTTTTTGATTTTAGCCGAAATTTCACTTTTTCCCAATATTTGTTCTTAAAAAAAATATTTTCGAGTTTTTAGTCGAATAACTCAAAACCCATCTCCAGAATGTTGTGATATTTTGATTGAATATTAAAGTCCTGTTATTAATAAATGATGTTAGGTAATAATCCGTTGAGATTTGTTTTTGATTTTAGCCGAAATTTCACTTTTTTCCAATATTTGTTCCAAAAAAAGATATGTTCGAGCTTTTAGTTGAATAACTTAAAAGCCATCTCCCGAATGTCGTGATATTTTGCTTGAATATTAAAGTCCTGATATTGATAAGTGATGTTAGGTAAAAATCCGTTGCAATTTGTTTTTGATTTTATCCGAAATTTCACTTTTTCCCAATATTTGTTAAAAAAAAAAATATTTTCGAGTTTTTAGTTGAATAACTCAAAAGCCATCTCCAGAATGTTGTGATATTTTGCTTGAATATTAAAGTCTTAATATTAATAAGTAATGTTAGGTGACAATCCGTTGTGATTTGTTTTTGATTTTTGCCGAAATTTCACTTTTTCCCAATATTTGTTAAAAAAAAAATATTTTTGAGTTTTTACTTGAATAACTCAAAAGCGATCATCAGAATGTTGTGATATTTTGCTTGAATATTAAAGTCCTGATATTGATAAGTAATGTTAAGTGATAATCCGTTGTGATTTGTTTTTGATTTTAGCCGAAATTTCACTTTTTCCCAATATTTGTTCAAAAAAGAAATATGTTCGAGTTTTTAGTTGAATAACTTAAAAGCCATCTACAGAATGTTGTGATATTTTGCTTGAATATTAAAGTCCTGATATTAATAAGTAATGTTAGGTGATAATCCGTTGTGATTTGTTTTCGATTTTAGCCGAAATTTCACTTTTTCCCAATATTTGTTCTAAAAAAAAATATGTTCGAGTTTTTAATTGAATAACTCAAAAGCCATCTTCAGAATGTTGTGATATTTTGCTTGAATATTAAAGTCCTAATATTGATAAGTGATGTTAGGTGATAATTCGTTATGATTTGTTTTTGATTTTAGCCGAAATTTCACTTTTTCCCAATATTTGTTCTTAAAAAAAATATTTTCGAGTTTTTAGTCGAATAACTCAAAACCCATCTCCAGAATGTTGTGATATTTTGCTTGAATATTGAAGTCCTAATATTGATAAGTGATGTTAGGTGATAATCCGTTGTGGTTTGTTTTTGATTTTAGCCGAAATTTTACTTTTTCCCAATATTTGTTCTAAAAAAAAATATTTTCGAGTTTTTAGTTGAGTAACTCAAAAGCCATCTCCAGAATGTTCTGATATTTTCCTTGAATATTAAAGTCCTGGTATTGATAAGTGATGCTAGGTGATAATCCGTTGTGATTTGTTTTAGATTTTAGCCGAAATTTCACTTTTTCCCAATATTTGTTCTAAAAAAAAATATTTTCGAGTTTTTAATTGAATAACTCAAAAGCCTTCTTCAGATTGCTGTGAAATTTTGCTTGAATATTACAGTCCTAATATTGATAAGTAATGTTAGGTGATAATCCGTTGTGATTTGTTTTTGATTTTAGCCGAAATTTCACTTTTTCCCAATATTTGTTCAAAAAAAAAAATATTTTCGAGTTTTTAGTTGAATAACTCAAAAGCCATCTCCAGAATGTTGTGATATTATGTTTGAATATCAAAGTCCTGATATTGGTAAATGATGTTAGGTGATAATCCGTTGTGAAATTTCACTTTTTCCCAATATTTGTTCCAAAAAAAAATATTTTCGAGTTTTTAGTTGAATAACTCAAAAGCCATCTCCAGAATGTTGTGATATTTTGCTTGAATATTAAAGTCCTGATATTGATAAGTAATGTTAGGTGATAATCCGTTGTGAATTGTTTTTGATTTTGGCCGAAATTTCACTTTTTCCCTATATTTGTTCCAAAAAATATTATTTTCGTGTTTTCAGTTAACTCAAAAACCATCTACAGAATGATTAATAAGTGATTTTGAGTGACAGTTTTTTTTAAACGAATTTTCACTTTCTCTCAAGATTTAATATAAAAAATTAACATTTTCGAGTTACTAGTTGAAAAAAAAAATCAATCTGCAGAATGTTTTGATCTTCTGCATGAATATTAAAGCCCTGATATTAATAAGTGATTTTGAGTAACAGTTCATTGTAATTTGTTTGATTTTAAATGAAATTTCATTTTCTTCCCAATATTTGTAACAAAAATTCAGCGATAAGAAAATTTGTAAAAAAATAATCCCCGCAGGAATTAACTTCAAAATTTGTTAATAACATTAAAATAGACGTATTTTTGACACCATGTAATAACAATTTCTAAACATTGCGCCTAAACAAAATGACAGCATTTAAAACGTAAACTGAAGAAATCAAAAATTGCATTCAGCGATAATAAAAAAATTTGTAAAAAAATAATCCCCGCAGGAATTAGCTTCAAAATTTGTTGATAACATCAAAATAGATGTATTTTTTGACATAATGTAAAAACAATTCCTTAACATTGCCTATAAACAAAATGACAGCACTTAAAACGTAAACTGAAGAAATAAAAAAATTGCATTCAGCGATAAGAAAATTTGTAAAAAAATAACCTCAGCAGGAATTAGCTTCCAAATTTGTTAATAACATCAAAATAGATGTATTTTTGACATCATGTAAGAAGAATTCCTAAACATTGCCCCTAAATAAAATGACAGCATTTAAAACGTAAACTGAAGAAATTAAAAATTGCATTCAGCGATAAAAAAATTTGTAAAAAAATAATACCCGCAGGAATTAACTTCAAAATTTGTTAATAACATCAAAATAGATGTATTTTTGACATCATGTAAAAACAATTCCTTAAAATTGCCCATAAACAAAATGACAGCATTTAAAACGTAAACTGAAGAAATCAAAAATTGCATTCAGCGATTAGAAAATTTGTAAAAAAATAATTCCTGCAGGAATTAGCTTCAAAATTTGTAAATAATATCAAAAAAGATGTATTTTTGACATCATGTAATAACAATTCCTATACATTGCTCATAAACAAAATGACAGCACTTAAAACGTAAACTGGAGAAATCAGAAATTGCATTCAGCGATAAGAAAATTTGTAAAAAAATAATCCCCTGAGGAATTAGCTTTAAAATTTGTTAATAACATCAAAATAGATGTATTTTTGACATCATGTAAAAACAATTACTTAAAATTGCTCATAAACAAAATGACAGCATTTAAAACGTAAACTGAAGAAATCAAAAATTGCATTCAGCGATAAGAAAATTTGTAAAAAAATAATTCCTACAGGAATTAGCTTTAAAATTCGTTAATAACATTAAAATAGATGTATTTTTGACATCATGTAAAAACAATTCCTTAACATTGCCCATAAAGAAAATGACAGCATTTAAAACGTAAACTGAAGAATTTAAAAATTACATTCAGCGATTAGAAAATTTGTAAAAAAATAATCCCCGCAGGAATTAACTTGAAAATTTGTTATTAACATCAAAATAGACGTAGTTTTGACATCATGTAAGAACAATTCCTAAACATTGCCCCTAAACAAAATGACAGCACATAAATCGTAAACTGAAGAAATCAAAAATTGCATTCAGCGATAAAAAAATTTGTAAAAAAATAATCCCAGCAGGAATTAGCTTCAAAATTTGTTAATAACATCAAAATAGATGTATTTTTGACATCATGTAAAAACAATTTCTAAACATTGCCCCTAAACAAAATGACAGCATTTAAAACGTAAACTGAAGAAATCAAAATTGCATTCAGCGATTAGAAAATTTGTAAAAAAATAATCCCCTCAGGAATTAGCTTCAAAATTTGTTAACAACATCAAAATAGACGTATTTTTGACGTCGTGTAACAACAATTCCTAAACATTGCCCATAAACAAAATGACAGCATTTGAAACGTAAACTGAAGAAATCAAAAATTGCATTCAGCGATTAGAAAATTTGTAAAAAAATAATCCCCGCAGGAATTAACTTCAAAATTTGTTAATAACATCAAAATTGATGTATTTTTGACATCATGTAATAACAATTCCTAAACATTGCCCATAAACAAAATGACAGCATTTAAAAGGTAAACTGAAGAAATTAAAAATTGCATTCAGCGATTAGAAAATTTGTAAAAAAATAATCTCTGCAGGAATTAGCTTCAAAATTTGTTAATAACATCAAAATAGATGTATTTCTGACATCATGTAAAAACTATTCCTAAACATTGCCCCTAAACAAAATGACAGCACTTAGAACGTAAACTGAAGAAATCAAAAATTGCATTCAGCGATAAGAAAATTTGTAGAAAAATAATCTCTGCAGGAATTAGCTTCAAAATTTGTTAATAACATCAAAATAGATGTATTTTTGACATCATGTAAAAACAATTCCTAAACATTGCCCATAAACAAAATGACAGCATTTAAAACGTAAATTGAAGAAATCAAGGGAAAAACCACGAAGACAAAACATAGTTTTGGCGATAATTTTGGAGACTTCATTGGCACGTGTTTTCCAGCTTAAGTTTGCACTCCAAGAAATGTAATCTTTTCAGTTTATTTTGAATGCAATAGTTTTTGTTTTTGTTTCAATGAGGAGTTACTTGTTACTACAATATTCTTTAATTGTTAGACGTGTAATTAAATATTCTCCGTATCATCTGCGAACGATATGTCATGGGTATTATGTAGATGTTGGACAAATCATTTATGTAAATGAGATAGAGAATAGGGCTGCTTTATTTTATTCAAGGAGAATAATTCACAATAATTTGCGAACAAATACAACATTAATTAAAATTATTAAACCTTTTTTTTCAGGTGACAGGATGTGGAGTCCTAGGTGTTGGAATTTGGTTGAGGGTGTCCTACGAGGGGTACACGAACCTTCTGCCTCAGTATGCACTCCTGAGTGCGGATTCTTTAGCCATAGCAGTGGGAGCGATCATGTTCGTCTTAGCATTTTTTGGATGTTGCGGGGCTTGGTTCCAAAGTAGATGCATGTTAATCACAGTAAGTATGCTTTATCTATTACTACCGTGACATCAAAAATTATCTTTGTTGAGAGTAGCCATGACTTCTGGGCAAGGATTTACTTTAGGGTAAATGGAGAAGGGGGCTGAATTTTTTTTTGTAGACGTAGTTTTCAGAGCCGGGTTCAAAATTGTGTGTCTTAAGTTTAGGAAACATAAGGGGGACGGATAACTCGCACAAAACACGATTTTTTTGTATTTTTTGGTAAACTAACAACTACAATCGTTAGCGTTAGCTTCTGTCAAGTTACGTGTCATATAGAGAAGTTTTATTAATAAATAATCCTACGCAATTCATGAATAAACTATCAAGCATTCATAGAATTATTTCACGCTAAGACAGTCATAAGGTGGGCGATAGATGTAGATTTTATGTCGTTTGTTATGAGCTTTACGAAAATGTAAGGTGTAGCATTTAAAAATAAATTTGTATTTTTTGTTATTAAATTTTTCATTACATTGTTTCAATATAAATCTGTTCTAGTAAATGATAAATTTCACAATTAATCAGCTCTAATACACTTACCTTACTGAAATGATGTCTATGAGACGATAATCGGCAACTCATCCATACTTAAAATTTGTCTTAAAAATGGTAATCCAAGAACAACACTCCGCCGCACTAAAACACCGAACTCACTGATGGAACTTCATCCTTCAAATTTGAGTCAAAAATTAAAATTTAAGCACGACACTCAATACCGCACTGTTAAAATCTAAAACACCGAACTCGCACTGACAGGACTGGACAAGATCGTCGCCAGGTGCGAGCAGTCTAATCAACTGACCTTTACCCCGGAGGCGATTCACGTCCGGCGGAGATATCGCAAAAGACACATTCTTTCTTCACCTGTTATCAGTGCTTATCTACGATGCATTAACGCAGCTCCGATTCGAATTAAATTCATTTCAATTCATACATAAGATAGACAAAGATGCAAATACACCTTTCCTTTTTTTAATCATTGAAAATTGTTTGATTCGCGTGTATTAGTGTGAGCAGAATATTGAAAATTATATTAATGCAAATTGATTTTAATTATTAGTTATGAAAATAGTTCCGAGTATTGGTAAGTGATTAAATGAAATTAATTAAACTTTATCGACTGAATTATTTGTTGTGAATTTCTCAACCCAAATAACGATATGAGTAGAGAGGTCTTGAGGTCAATTATTTACAAATGGTACAGAATCTTATCTTATGTTACATATAAATACAAAAAAAAATGTTGATGTGGCCATCAAGATGGCATAACTGTTATTTATATTTATAGTTTCATAGTTTATTTTTAATTTAAATCATATTTTAAACTTAAATCCAGCGGTTTGTAGACTCGCATGAAACTGACGTTTAAAACGTCAAAATTATGAAAGATAGAAAAATTATATTTCAAATTCAAAAACTCAGTTTACTCAAAAACTAAAGGGATTTCGAAAAAAAACTTATTCTTTAGAAGTTGTTCATTTTGGCATTCTCTACAATTATTACTAAGATAAATTTGATGTAACCATTATCGTTTCATAATTATAAACCAAAAATAACAATGACACTTTTAAAAATGAATGTTCTCTTAATCACAAAAACGTTTTGTGCTTAGAATAGAATAGAATAGAATAGAATAGAATAGAATGATTTATTTGTGACTACAATTTACATTGTTTACACATTTAAAAGTTAAAACATTGAATTTAATTCATTCAGTAATTTCTGTTTTTTTTTCTGTCTTATAGAGAAATTTTATTTATTTATTTATATAATTATCTTTTTAGTATTTCGCCCTAGTCGTGTTCATGTTTATGGCTGAATTCCTCGTAGGATCAACAGCGTTTATGTTCAGGGATGGAATCGGCCACGTCCTGAAAGAAGAACTAACCAACGGACTGAAACATCACTACAACATCACCGCTCACGGTCCCAACAGTCTGGTCACCATTTGGGATCATCTACAGCAAGAAGTAAGTTACTAGACATGGGCAAAACTGCTACTTTTGAATCACGTTGCTACTTTCTAATATCAGTGATTTTAACTGTGACTGCGATCACGGTTAGTAAATGTCGTGTAAACACCTTTAAAAATTGTTCTGGTTTCTTAAAAATGTTTTTGATATGATTCTGCTAATATTTGTCCACCTGTTGTTCCTTTTGATAATATACCTGTGACTGAAGGTAATATTTTTGCTATATTAACTGCTGTACCAAATAAATATACGACTATCCTTGATTCAGTTCAAAATTCGAAAAGTAGTTGGAGATAAAGAGAAAAAAATATAAAACGCGTAGAAAAAAAATCCTTAAAACAATATCCTCAATGGTCGAAGAATCGCTTATTCAAAATTAATTTGGTTTTTGTAAATTCAACCATTTTTAATGGAGATATGGATTTTTGAAGATTTTCGTTTTAATTTTTTGAGCACTTTAATGAAAACATCGCAGAAAAAAATATAAAACGCGTAGAAAAAATTCCGTAAAACAATATCCTCAATGGTCGAAGAGCCACTTATTCAAAATTAATTTGGTTTTTGTAAATTCAACCATTTTTAATGGAGATATGGATTTTTGAAGATTTTCGTTTTAATTTTTTGAGCACTTTAATGAAAACATCGCAGAAAAAATATAAAACGCTTAGAAAAAATTCTTTAAGACAATATTCTCAATGGTTGAAGAATCGCTTATTCAAAATTAATTTTGTTTTTGTAAATTCAACCATTTTTGATGGAGATATGAATTTTTGAAAATTTTAATTTTATTTTTTTGAACACTTGAATGAAAACATCGCAGAAAAAATATAAAACGCGTAGAAAAAATTTCTTAAGACAATATCCTCAATGGTCAAAAAATCGCTTATTCAAAATTAATTTGGTTTTTGTACATTCAACAATTTTTAATGGAGACATAGATTTTTGAAAATTTTAATTTTATTTTTTTGAGCACTTGAATGAAAACATCGCAGAAAAAAATATAAAACGAGCAGACAAAATTCTATAAAAAATCATCCTCAATGGCCGAAGTAAAGCTTATTCAAAATTAATTTGGTATTTGCAAATTCAACAATTTTCAATAGAGATATGGATTTTTGAAGATTTTCGTTTTAATTGTTTGATCACTTGAATGAAAACATCGCAGAAAAAAAATATAAAACGCGTAGAAAAATTCTTTAAGACAATATCCTCAATGGTTGAAGAATCGCTTATTCAAAATTAATTTGGTTTTTGTAAATTTAACATTTTTTAATGGAGATATGGATTTTTGAAGATTTTCATTTTCATTTTTTGAGCACTTTAATGAAAACATCGCAGAAAAAACATAAAACGCTTAGAAAAAATTCCTTAAGACAATATCCTCAATGGTTGAAGAATCGCTTATTCAAAATTAATTTTGTTTTTGTAAATTCAACCATTTTTGATGGAGATATGAATTTTTGAAAATTTTAATTTAATTTTTTTGAGCACATTTGGTTTTTGTGAATTCAACAATTTTTAATGAAGATATGGATTTTTGAAAATTTTAATTTTATTTTTTTTGAGCACTTGAATGAAAACATCGCAGAAAACAATATAAAACGAGCAGACAAAATTCCATAAAAAATCATCCTTAATGGCCGAAGTATAGCTGATTCAAAATCAATTTCGCTTTTGTAAATTCAACAATTTTCAATAGAGATATGGATTTTTGAACATTTTCGTTTTAATTTTTTGAGCACTCGAATGAAAACATCGCAGAAAAAAATATAAAACGCGTAGAAAAAATTCCTTAAGACAATATCCTCAATGGTTAAAGAATCGCTTATTCAAAATTAATTTTGTTTTTGTAAATTCAACCATTTTTGATGGAGATATGAATTTTTGAAAATTTTAATTTAATTTTTTTGAGGACTTGAATGAAAACATCGCAGAAAAAAATATAAAACGCGTAGAAAACATTTCTCAAGACAATATCCTCAATGGTCGAAGAATCGCTTATACAAAATTAATTTGGTTTTTCTAAATTTAACAATTTTCAATAGAGATATGGATTTTTGAACATTTTCGTTTTAATTTTTTGAGCACTCGAATGAAAACATCACAGAAAAAAAAAATATAAAACGCGTAGAAAAAATTCCTTAAAACAATATCCTCAATGGTCGAAGTATTGCTTATTCAAAATCAATTTGGTTTTTGTAAATTCAACAATTTTTAATGGAGATATGAATTTTTGAAAATTTTAATTTTATTTTTTTGAGCACTGGAATGAAAACATCGCAGAAAAAAATATAAAACGAGCAGACAAAATTCCATAAAAAAATCATCCTTAATGGCCGAAGTATACCTTATTCAAAATCAATTTAGTAAATTCAACAATTTTCAATAGAGATATGGATTTTTGAACATTTTCGATTTAATTTTTTGAGCACTTGATTAAAAACATCGCAGAAAAAAATATAAAATGCGTAGAAAAAATTCCTTAAAATAATATCCTCAATGGTCGAAGAATCGCTTATACAAAATCAATTTGGTTTTTGTAAATTCAACAATTTTCAATAGAGATATGGATTTTTGAAAATTTTAATTTTATTTCTTTGAGCAATTGAATGAAAACATCGCAGAAAAAAATATAAAACGGGCAGACAAAATTCCATAAAAATCATCCTTATTGGCCGAAGTATAGCTTATTCAAAATCAATTTGGTTTTTGTAGATTCAACAATTTTCAATAGAGATATGGATTTTTGAAGATTTTCGTTTTAATTCATTGAGCACTTTAATGAAAACATTACAGAAAAAAATATAGAACGCGTAGAAAAAATTCCTTAAAACAATATCCTCAATGGTCGAAGAATCGCTTATTCAAAATTAATTTGGTTTTTCCAAATTCAATCATTTTTAATGGAGATGTGGATTTTTGAAGATTTTCGTTTTATTTTTTTGAGCATTTTAGGGAAAACATCGCAGAAAAAATATAAAACGCCAAGACAAAATTCCATAAAAAATATCCTCAATGGTCGAAGTATCGCTTATTCAAAATCAATTCGGTTTTTGTAAATTCCACAGTTTTTAATAGAGATATAGGTTTTAATTTTATTTTTTTGAGCACTTGAATGATAACATCGCAGAAAAAAATATAAAACGAGCAGACAAAATTCCATACAAAATGATCCTTAATGGCCGAAGTATAGCTTATTCAAAATCAATTTGGTTTTTGTAAATTCAACAATTTTCAATAGAGATATGGATTTTTGAAGATTTTCGTTTGAATTTTTTGAGCACTTTAATGAAAACGTCACAGAAAATAAATATAATACGCGTAGAAAAAATTCCTTAAAATAATATCCTCAATGGTCGAAGAATCGCTTATACAAAATTAATTTGGTTTTTCTAAATTCAACAATTTTTAATGGAGATATGGATTTTTGAAAATTTTAATTTTATTTTTTTGAGCACTTGAATGAAAACATCACAGAAAAAAATATAAAACGGGTAGAAAAAATTTCTTAAGACAATATCCTTAATGGTTGAAGAATCGCTTATTCAAAATTAATTTAGTTTTTGTAAATTCCACAGTTTTCAATAGAGATACCGATTTTTGAAAATTTTTGATTTAATTTTTTTATTGTGACTCATCACTTTCGTCATGTAATGTTAAGAGCAGTATTACATATTTATTTTTCCGAGGCACGTAAGAAACCAGCATTTTGTGCTTTTAGAATCCAAAAGGCAGGGCTTCACGGCCCTTTTTTCGTGTTTCGTCCGGCAAGAATTCTCTTGGGATTTCAACTTTGCTTTTCTTCATTTTTGTGAGCAAATGGTTAACACTCTATATGATTTACTAATTTCAAGGTTAAAATTACAACATGTAATAAAATAAGTCATCACTCTCACATTCGGATGATTTAAAGCGAGGATAATGCTTACCACAAATAATTAGTAAGCGCGATGATGTGTCGAAAGGGAATTCTGCACGATTCTGTTTGAATATTGATGATTAACACATCCGTCATTCCATTAGAGTACCGAAGCGGATCATTAACAAACTTGATAAATATTCGCCTTATAAATAATAATTGTTTGTGCAGGAAATAACAATGATTTTAAACCTAGAACAATACATGTCATTGCTATTTATTCAAGTTTACTAAAGATGTATAAATAAATAATAATGTGAAATATCAACTTTATTATTATTATCTTACCGACAGCTCGTTTTAAATTAGGATCTTTTCAAAAACCAAACACAATGACAGGGTTGTCATGATAGACTGGGGCGTTCGCCATTTGTGCCAAAAAAAGCTGGAAGAAGAAACAGGAAGTTGCAGGCAATTATATATGATTCTTTTCGAACATTATTTGTTTTTTTTTGTCACATTTATCTTCCTGAAAACATGTCAATCAATCACATATAATTACATATACATTGGTTATTGTTTTATATAATTTCTTCATTTATAGTTGTTAGATACATGAATACTTCATTTGTTACATAAGAAATATCTTGAGTGGTGAATGGGCTATTGCCCTATTTTGTTGCAGATATTTTTGTTTATTGATTCATGTTTTAAATTTTAGTTTCATTGCTGCGGTGTTCGTGATTATGTCGACTGGTACCTAATCGATGCGTGGCCGAGTGAAAAATGGGTGCCGGACTCTTGTTGCCTTCCCGGAGCAGAATTTTCGAAGGCCGCCGGGAGAAGCTGTGGAAAGTCCGGAAATCCGGATTTGTGGTTTTCGAAAGGATGCTCGGATCAGATCAATATGTGGTTTCTACATCGATTGTACGTCATAGGAATCGTTGGATTAGTTGTTGCATTTATTCAGGTAAGATATAGTTGTGGTAATAGTTGAAATTCACCTATAAAAAATTTGGTCTACTTACCGCATTTCCTTGAGGTACGTTTTGACATTTGCATTATTAAAATATAACAAACATTTTTCCTAATAACAGCCCTGTCCCAATTCCTAACGCATTAAAAGTTATTTGCAGAAAACTCGTTTTATCAACCATTTTAATAAATAAAAATCGAAGGTGGCTTTGAAAAACAATTTATTGACATTAAAATTTAACAAAGTGACAAGAGACTATTTTGACTTTAGTAATGTGAAAGTTTAAAGCATTGTTAGCTTAAGTTCTTTATACTCAAGAATAATATTTTGTCATGGAAATAATATGCACTAATTTCTTTTTTCTGTTAATTTTCAGCTCTTTGGACTAATCTGTTCGATGCTGCTCTTCTGTACTGTGAAACATAAGCGGTCCGCACATTCTTATAAATCCTACGATACGAACTAAAGTTTAGTTATTTTTCTGTTACTTCAGTTACTCTTAATTACTTCTAGATTGCTTAATAGACTACATTAGTCGTAATAATATTTATTTGTAAATATGTTAAATAAATCGTTGATCTTTTACAGCTTCTAATTATGCTTATAGTTACAATAAATATATTGTTTTTTGTATGACGGAGTTCTTCTTTTTTGTTTTAATATAAGAGAAGACAAACACAGACTTCGATTCTGTTTAAATTAGGCTAAAATTAAAGAAGATCTCTATTATCCAGCATCGACAAATTTTCAGCTGATTCTTTGCTTCTATCAAACGATTTTACTACAGCTGAATATTATATGAAGAGTTTTCTTTAATCTGTTCGAGTGACGTCGCAAATCTTAACGAACCAAATGAGGCGTGTGACCTTGGAATATTATGTGAAGAATTTTCTTTAATAAGTTCGAGAGTCGTCACAAAACTTGAGGCGTGTGACAAATTTGTCTTATAATACAATTTACGATTTTGCAAGAAAAATGTTATCCTCTAGGTTTTTGCAGCCTAATGCACATCCCATAGACATAGCCACAATTATTTATATTTTACATTGCAATTAAAAGTTAAAAGCTCTAAAATTGCCAAGCCGAAATTTAAAGACACAATAAATGTCTGAAATGTCTTAGGGCAAGAAAAAGTCAAAACGATTTTATAAAATTATATATTTCAGTCTTATAGCTTCTATTAATATGTTTACGATGTAAGATAATTTTTTTGCTAAAGTCCCACCAGGTACGCACCCAAATTGTTTAACCTCTGCGTTGCGATTTTCGATAATTCGTTTGCTTTATTGAACGGTGCCTGAATTTTGGAAAAGAAAAAAAAACATTAAAAACAAAACATTTTACAACTTTCGCAGGTGAGGCAAAGAGGGAGATGTATGCACGTGACAACTACTAATACTTTTAAAGTATTCAAATACTGGAATAAAAACGAAATAAAGTCTGAAAATATTCATTACACTTATCTAATGCATCTGCAACCAGCGAGGTTGTATTAAGTTTAAGTATCCGAATACTGTCCAGTTTACCTCACCGCTGAATGTTCCGCTGTTGCTATAAACCGATGACGGTTTGCGAGGCGACTCACGGTACGGCCGAGGTAACAGATAGGTGCGGTGACGTAGCACGCCGTCCCTGCAACCGATCTCGGCCGTACCATGGGCCACCCCGCGAGCCGTCACCGCTATAAACTTACGTCGATAATATGATTGGCTATATTGGACGCCCCCTGCACCCCATTCACCAAACCGACCGAAATTTTCCTCGACAATCCTCCATCGTTTCCATACTTCTCGTATTCATCGATCGTGTCCAATAGTGGCCGCCGATTTTGTGCGGTCGCCGCGAAATTCAGCGCATTTTCGTAGGAGGAATCGAGTCGGCTGAATTTGCTCTCGGTTTCCAAAATTGCGCGCTCTCGTCCGTAACTACGATCGAAGATTCCTTCTGGAGACTGGTCAAAAATTGGTTACAAATTGGTTAAAAATTGGTGAAAAATTGTTGAAAATTGGTCAAACAAGGGTTAAAAATTTGTCCAAAATTGATCAAAAATTGATCAAGAATTGATCAAAAATTGGTAAAAATTGGTGAAAAATTGGTTAAAATTGGTCAAATATTGGTCAAATATTGGTCAAATATCGGTCAAATATTGGTCAAAAATTGATCAAAAATTGTTGAGAATTGGACAAACATGGGTTAAAAATTGGTCCAAAATTGGTCCAAAATAAATCAAAAATTGATCAAAAATGGGTAAACATTGGTGAAAAATTGGTTAAAATTGGTCAAATATTGGTCAAATATTGGTCAAATATTGGTCAAATATTGGTCAAAAATTGCTCAAAAATTGTTGAAAATGGGTCAAACATGGGTTAAGAATTGGTCCAAAATTGGTTAAAAATAAATCAAAAATTGGTAAATATTGGTGAAAAAATGGTTAAAATTGGTTAAAAATTTGTCAAATATTAGTCAAATATCGGTCAAATATTGGTCAGAAATTGGTCAAAAAATGTTAAAAATTGAAAAAACATGGACTAAAAATTGGTCGAAAATAGATCAAAAATTGATCAAAAATTGATTAAAAAATGGTCAAAAAATAGTCCAAAATTGGTAAAAAAAAAAAATTAAAACTGCGATCGCATAGTTACCCCCTGAATCACGTTTCCTGCTGGATACCCGTTCGCCACTGACAGGGCGATTAATATGCACACCAGTAACCGAGCCATTTCTGGAAATTAGAAAAAATAATCTGATAAAATTAACGATGGATTGTGCTCAAATGCTCACCAGAAAAATGTTTGTACTGCATACCATTTGCTTATTCTGAAATCGAAAATTTTTTTAGTCAATAAGGTGCACATAACATGTTTATATTACTAATGGCTAAATTTTAAATATCTGGATGTTTAAATAGTTTTATTTTTAAAAGGCTATGGATCACCCAACCTAATATAGCCTAACATAACCTAATATAACCTAACGTAACCTAACGTAACCTAACGTAACCTAACGTAACCTAACGTAACCTAACGTAACCCAACGTAACCTAACGTAACCTAACGTAACCTAACGTAACCTAGCGTAACCCAGAGTAACCTAACGTAACTTAACGTAACCTAACGTAACCTAATGTAACCTAACGTAACTTAACGTAATCTAACGTAACCTAACGTAACACAACGTAACTTAACGTAACTTAACGTAACCTAACGTAACCTAACGTAACCTACCGTAACTTAAGGTAACAATTTTCTGCTGTGATTTGACCTTTTTCTATTTAATAACATAAGCCGTAGCCAAAGGGAGAGGTAATTTTTCGTCAATATTTTCCATTTTCTATACCAAAAAAGAAGACACTTTTTTTGGAAATCTTGTCGACATATTGTGCAAGGTAAACCGAACTCGTAAGCACCAACACACGTTCAGTTCATTTGCGCAGTTTTGCAGGGGCAAACCAGTTTGCGCAAATTGCATGACCGTGTAAACCCACCAAACCATAACCTAACGTAACCTAAGGAACCCAACGTAATCTAACGTAACCTAATCTAACCCAACCTAACCCAACCTAACCTAACCCAACCTAACCTAACCCAACCTAACCTAACCTAACCTAACCTAACCTAACCTAACCTAACCTAACCTAACCTAACCCAACCTAACCTAACCCAATTTAACCCAACCTAACCCAATTTAACCCAACCTAACCCAATCTAACCCAACCTAACCCAACCTAACCCAACCTAACCCAACCTAACCCAACCTAACCCAACCTAACCCAACCTAACCCAACCTAACCCAACCTAACCCAACCTAACCCAACCTAACCCAACCTAACCCAACCTAACCCAACCTAACCCAACCTAACCCAACCTAACCCAACCTAATCCAACCTAACCCAACCTAATCCAACCCAACCCAATCCAACCCAACCCAACCTTACCTTACCTAACCTAACCTAACCTAACCTAACCCAACCTAACCTTACCTAACCTAACCCAACCTAACCTAACTTAACCCAATCTAACCTAACATAACCTAACCTAACCTAACCTAAACCAACCTAACCTAACGTAACCTAACCTAACCTAACGCAACCTAACGCAACCTAACGTAACCCAACGTAACCCAACGTAACCCTACGTAACCCAGCGTAATCCAACGTAACCTAACCTAACCCAACCTAACCTTACCTAACCTAACCCAACCTAACCTAACTTAACCCAATCTAACCTAACCTAACCTAACCCAACCTAACCTAAACCAACCTAACCTAACGTAACCTAACCTAACCTAACGTAACCTAACGTAACCCAACGTAACCCTACGTAACCCAGCGTAATCCAACGTAACCCAACGCAACCTAACGTAACCTAACATAACCCAACGTAACCCAACGTAACCTAACCTAACCTAACCTAACCTAACCTAACCTAACCTAACCTAACCTAACGTAACCTAATGTAACTCAACGTAATGTAACGTAGCCTAACATAACCCAACGTAACCCAACGTAACGCAACGTAACCTAACATTTTTTTGTACCTCCCCTTTCGTTTGCGGGGAGGCCATGCTGGTGCACGATATCCCTATCACCCTGGTGTCACCCTTAGGCATTCTTCGCGGGTGTCGGGAGTCAGGTGTTAGATGTCGTCCTGTTCCTGTTATTTACAGTATTTACAATATTTGCCCTCAATGTAAACTCAATTTACAGTAATTTGTATTTATAAATTATTTGGCGCTTAGTCAGTTGCCTATCCGTTTCCCCCATACGTCTGCGTCGCAGGCTGTCGTTGAACTTCCTGCCCAACACCACCCAGGCGAAAGTTAACGTAATCTAACCTAACGTAAACTAAAGTAACCTAACGTAACCTAACGTAATCTAACGTAACCTAACGTAACCTAATGTAACCTAACGTAACCTAACGTAACCTAACGTAACCTAACGTAACCCAACGAAACCTAACGTAACGTAACCATAAAAATTGCGATAAACGAAATACACTTTTGAAGTTAAATTATTTGCTTTACGAAATTTGACTTAAATTTGGATGGATGGTTTTTTTTATTTTTTTTTACTAATGTCGACAACGCGGTCATCTGCCACATCCATTTTTTGTAATACTGATGAAATTTTTTTATAGACAAATAAATAGTGTTCAGAATGGTCCCTAGACTTGAAAAAAAACGAAAAAAAAATTTTGAAGAAAAATTTAATTTAATCGGCTTTTAGATCATGATCAAAAAAATATAATAACAAACACTATACTTTACCCAAAATTCTTCATCGGCACCAAGTGTTAAAGCGTAAAGTTTTCACCAACAAAATTTGTAAAAAAAAATGAAGCAATTGAAAAGAAGATGAAGAACTTCGAATTGATCTACAACTACGTGATATCGCACCTGATTTCGGTTTCAGACTGGAGCGTTGTGTTTGTTGTGTGCAGTGTGGCAGACGGGCATTTCCAATATTTACTTTCTATGAATCGTTTTATGTCAAGGCACTCTGAATTCGGAATTATTTCGCAAGAATCGGTGTTTTACAAAAAAAAAAACAACATTCGGTTGCCAAACATCGCCTTCCAGTTCCTCTGGCCCGAGTGTGTTATGTTTTTTTATGCAGGTTAATCGCATATTTTCGGTGTTAATGGGATCGCGTGTGTGTTGCTGCAAGAGCCATAATTTTTTGGGTCGCTTGGCATTCTGGCTTGACCTTCGCGTTACGCCTTCTAATTGTTGGCGGATAGTTGAGTGAACCGGCTGAATGTAAATACTGTTTTTATTTACACACGTGCTCACTTGATCGCACGAGTGAGCAGTTTTGGGTTTTGTGAGACATTTGAGAAAATTTTCAAAATATTTTGCTAGACAATGTTTTCTGCACAAAATATTTTTTCATATTTTTTCCTACGAAAAAATAATCTAAAAAAAGGTCATACTAGAAGTGCATTTGAGAAAATTTTGATAATTGAAAAAAGGATGGTTTCTGCATAAAATACTTAATGTCCACTACTAAATACCACAGATAACTTTGCAAACATTTCAAATACTTAATGTCTACATTAAATTTTATAGATAACTTTGCAAAAATTTGTTGTACATCAACCAGGTCTACAGGCGTGTTAAGTGTAACACCTAAGTTTTTTTGGATTTGTTTCTGCAAATTTCAAATATTTTTTTAATAGAAAATTGTAAAGACACGTTATTCATGAATGATCTGTCAAAATTTCAAGCATCTGACGTAAGAAATGTGGAATTTACAAAGCAATTTCGCAAAAAAATAATTTTTGGACATTCAAATTTTTCTTCTAACGCAGACATTTTTGTTTCTGCAAATTTCATATAATTTTTTAACAGAAAATTCTAAAGGCACGTTATTCATGAATGGTCTGTCAAAATTTCAAGCATCTGACGTCAGAAATATGGAATTTACAAAGCAATTTCGCGAAAAATTAATTTTTGGACATTCAAATTTGTCTTCTAACGCAGACATTTTTGTTTCTGCAAATTTCAAAATTTTTTTTTAAAGAAAGTTGTAAAGGCACGTTATTCATGAATAGGCTGTCAAAATTTTAAGCATCTGACGTAAGAAATGTGGAGCTTACAAAGCAATTTCGTGAAAAAATAATTTTTGGACATTCAAATTTGTCTTCTAACGCAGACATTTTTGTTTCTGCAAATTTCAAATATTTTTTTAATAGAAAATTGTAAAGACACGTTATTTATGAATGGTCTGTCAAAATTTCAAGCATCTGACGTAAGAAATGTGGAATTTACAAAGCAATTTCGCGAAAAAATAATTTTTTGACATTCAAATTTGTCTTCTAACGCAGACATTTTTGTTTCTGCAAATTTCAAATAATTTTTTAATAAAAAATTCTAAAGGCACGTTATTCATGAATGGTCTGTCAAAATTTCAAGCATCTGACGTAAGAAATGTGGAATTTACAAAGCAATTTCGCGAAAAATTAATTTTTGGACATTCAAATTTGTCTTCTAACGCAGACATTTTTGTTTCTGCAAATTTCAGATAACTTTTAATAAAAAATTCTTAAGGCACGTTATTCATGAATGGTCTGTCAAAATTTCAAGCATCTGACGTCAGAAATGTGGAATTTACAAAAAAATTTCACGAAAAATTAATTTTTGAACATTCAAATTTGTCTTCTAACGCAGACTTTTTTGTTTCTGCAAATTTCAAATAATTTTTTAATAGAAAATTCTAAAGACACGTTATTCATGAATGGTCTGTCAAAATTTCAAGCATCTGACGTAAGAAATGTGGAATTTACAAAGCAATTTCGCGAAAAAATAATTTTTGGATATTCAAATTTGTCTTCTAACGCTGACATTTTTGTTTCTGCAAATTTCAAAAAATTTTTTTAAAGAAAATTGTAAAGGCACTTTATTCATGAATAGGCTGTCAAAATGTCAAGCATCTGACGTAAGAAATATGGAATTTACAAAGCAATTTCTCGAAAAAATAATTTTTCGACATTCAAATTTTTCTTCTAACGCAGACATTTTTGTTTCTGCAAATTTCATATAATTTTTTACCAGAAAATTCTAAAGGCACGTTATTCATGAATGGTCTGTCAAAATTTCAAGCATCCGACGTCAGAAATATGGAATTTACAAAGCAATTTCGCGAAAAAATAATTTTTGGACAATTAAATTTGTTTTCTAACGCAGACATTTTTGTTTCTGCAAATTTCAAATAATTTTTTAATAGAAAATTGTAAAGGCACATTATTCATTAATGGTCTGTCAAAATTTCAAGCATCTGACGTAGGAAATGTGGAATTTACAAAGCAATTTTACGAAAAATTAATTTTTGAACATTCAAATTTGTTTTCTAACGCAGACATTTTTGTCTCTGCAAATTTCAAATAATTTTTTAATAGAAAATTCTAAAGGCACGTTGTCTATGAATGGTCTGTCAAAATTTCAAGCATCTGACGTCAGAAATGTGGAATTTACAAAGCAATTTCGCGAAAAAATAATTTTTGGACAATTAAATTTCTCTTCTAACGCAGACATTTTTGTTTCTGCAAATTTCAAATAATTTTTTAATAGAAAATTGCAAAGACACGGTATTCATGAATGGTCTGTCAAAATTTCAAGCATCTGACGCAAGAAATATGGAATTTAAAAAGAAATTTCTTTCAGATAACTTTTTATTGGAAAATTGCAAAATGTCGATCGTATATGAAAACACCAGGGCTCGTAGGTTCTCTGACAGAATATTGAAAAGAATGAAGCTCACCGGAAATAAAATCTACAGGAAAAAATCCCCTAGGTAAAATAAGTAAAAGTAAAATAGGTATTAGTTTACCTGTTTCAGCGTTCCTGTGAAATATTTACATTTTTGGAATTACTATATTTATTCCATACTGTATAACAATATTTGATGACCGCTTTGGAACTACTGAATGTATTACCGTGGAACAATATTTGTTGAGTTCTTTGATATTCATCAAAATTAGCAGACCTTGACTCTTGCACAATGGCAAATATTTCTTTATGAGTGGTCTTGCACGATGCGATGATCAGTACTTTAAATATGCATCCTCATCAACCTTGACCTTGAATAATGATTTAACTTAATAAATATAATTTTTGTAGATTTTTATTGCGACGATTTGTATTTATTTTTAATTTTTTTCACGCGTTCAACATCTCCAAATTGAAAAAAAACACAACTCTCAAAAAAATTGGTGGAATTTTAAATACCAGAATTATTTTAAGAGAGTGATGTTTTGTCAGTGAATAATAATTTTTGTAGATTTTTATCACGGCGATTTGTATTTATTTTTAATTTTTTTCACGAGGTCAACATCTCCAAATTGAAAAAAAAGACACAACGCTCAAAAAAATTGGTGGAATTTTAAATACCAAAATTATTTCAAAAGAGTGATGTTTTGTCAGTTAATAATAATTTTTGTAGATTTTTATCACGGCGATTTGTATTTATTTTTAATTTTTTCGCGCGGTGACTAATTATTCCGGTATAAAAATTTGCATTTAAAATAGCCGAGTAAACGATTTTGCAAGCGGATAAATCTTTGCAAGTACGTTACTAATGAATATGTCTTTCCAATTTTAATTTTATTCAGTAGTTAGCCTTGTTAGAAAAAAAGTAATGACTTTGAATTAAAAAAAAAATCTTACCTCATACAAAAAAAGTTAATCCTTTCAAATAAATCCACTTAATCACTCCTATTAATTTTTCTCTTCACCTCAACAGCCAATTGAATGAAAAATCGTGTTATCAACACCTGAAGACGATAAGCAAAACTCGTTGAATATTTGCCCGAATTGACTTTCTCTCTAAAGTATAATTCCCCACCGTCTGAGGTTGAATGTTGCACAAAACGCGATTGCAATTCTGCCGTCGTCGTTTGTTAAGCTCGACCACTCACCGGCCTCGTACCCGACCAGTATTTTCCACCTGTAATAATTACCTTACACACTCGATCTCAATTACTTCAATAACAAGAGAAACCGAGGCGTCGATATAATCAGTTCGGGCGAAAGACCACAATCCTGGGTCCTCGTTATGAAATAATTTGTGGTGTTCATTCACCTTTCTCCTATTTAGAAAGTGAGTCAAGTTCGCCTGGCTTACGTAATATTTATTTACGTTTGAGTTAATTGTAAATTGGTGGATTATAACTATCCAAGGTACTTAAAAATTGTGTTTGAAATGATTTTCTGAAGGAACCACTGGTTCGATTCGGGGTTTCTATACGTTACCAGAAAGATCGTTAAACCACATCGCTAAACCACAAATGTCAATTTTAAGCCCGTGACGCGATCGCAAAGAAAACTAGAAAATTGAAAAAATCGAAAAAAAAAACTTTTTTAATAACCATCGTAGACTTTTATGCAATACCTTTTTTTTTCATCAGAAGATCGAGACAAATCGATTAGCGTTAAAATATTTTATCTAGGAAGAGTTGCAAAATAGTTGGCAAGTTACCATGAACTTAATTAATCTTAATTTTCCTAAAATTCCTTCAGGAATTCCACATTTATTGCCACAGATGTATCAAATTTTGACAGATTACCCTTAGATAATGTGTCTTTGTAACTGTTTAAAAAAATCTATCCTAACTTTGCAGAAACAAAAATGGTTGCGATCGAAAGCAAATTTTCAACTTAAAAAATGAACTTTTTCGTAAAATTCCTTCAGGAATTCCATAATTATTGCCACAGATGTATCAAATTTTGACAGATTACCCTTAGATAATGTATCTTTGTAACTGTTTAAAAAATCTATTCTAACTTTGCAGAAACAAAAATGGCTGCGTTCGAAAGCAAATTTTGAACTTAAAAAATGAACTTTCCTTCAGGAATTCCATAATTATTGCCACAGATGTATCAAATTTTGACAAATTACCCGTAGATAATGTGCCTTTGTAACTGTTAAAAAAATCGATCCTAACTTTGCAGAAACAAAAATGGCTGCGATCGAAAGCAAATTTTCAACTTAAAAAATGAACTTTTTCGTAAAATTCCGTCAGGAATCCCATAATTATTGCCACCGATGTATCAAATTTTGACAGATTACCCTTAGATAATGTGTCTTTGTAACTGTTTAAAAAAATCTATCCTAACTTTGCAGAAACAAAAATGGCTGCGATCGAAATCAAATTTTGAACTTAAAAAATGAACTTTTTCGTAAAATTCCTTCAGGAATTCCATAATTATTTCCACAGATGTATCAAATTTTGACAGATTACCCTTAGATAATGTGTCTTTGTAACTGTTTAAAAAAATCTACCCTAACTTTGCAGAAACAAAAATGGCTGTGATCGAAAGCAAATTTTGAACTTAAAAAATGAACTTTTTCGTAAAATTCCTTCAGGAATCCCATAATTATTGCCACAGATGTATCAAATTTTGACAGATTACCCTTAGATAATGTGCCTTTGCAACTGTTAAAAAATCTATCCTGACTTTGTAGAAACAAAAATGGCTGCGATCGAAAGCAAATTTTGAACTCTTTTCAAAAATTGCCACAGGAATTTATTGCGACAGAAGTATCAAATTTTGACAGATTAACCCTAGATAATGTGTCTTTGCAATTGTTAAGAAAAATCTACTCTAACTTTGTAGAATCAAAAATGGCTGCGATCGAAATCAAATATTGAAGATAAAAAATAAAATGATTGATTGAGTGATACATGTTGAAGATAATGTCCGAATAGGACGAAACTAGTCAAAAAGTAAAAAATTCGTGATACTAGCAAAGTGTTTTTGTTTCAACCTTCTTCGTAATAAAAAATAAACTTTTTCCAAAAATTGTTCTAGGAATTTCACATTAATTCCAACAGAAATTTTAACAGATTAACAAAAAAAATTGGAAAACTCGATTTTTTCTGACCTTGAACGGCTAAACGAGGAATCCAAAACGAACGGTTTTAAAATCCGTGCTCCTTGTGTATAAATCAGTGGGATTCAATTAAAATTGCATTTGAAATGATTTCTTGAAGAAACCACCAGTTCGATACTGGGTTTCTATACGTCGCTGGAAAGATATATTCAAGACGCTTCAGAAAATGTATTTGCGTAACCACAAATGTCAATTTTAAGTCCGTGATGCGATCGCAAAGGAAACTCAATAATTGAAAAAATCGAAAAATCTATCTAATAATCATCGTAGACCTTTATGTAATACCTTTTCCTTTATCAGAAGAACGAGATAAATCGATTGGTGTTAAAACATTTCATCTGTAAACATTTGCAAAAAAGTTGGCTAGTCAGCATGAACTTTATGGAAAAATTTGGAAAAAGTCGATTTTTTCAAACTTTGAAAGGCTGTAGCGGCTAAACGAAAAATCCAAATCGAACGCGGTTTTGAAATCTGTGGTCCTTGGGTGCCAATTAGTCAATTAAAATTGGCTATTTTTAATTTTTGGCGAAAACCTGAAAAACTATCCAAGGGTCCCCCCTTCTTACTTTTGCTCAAAAATTGGCTTTGAAATGATTTCATGAAGAAACCACTGGTTCGATTCGGGGTTTCTATACGTCACTGGAAAGATCGTTTCAAGACACTTCAGAAAATGTATTTGCGCAACCACAAATGTTAATTTTAAGTCCGTGACGCGATCGCAAAGAAAACTCGAAAATTGAAAAAAAAACGAAAATATCAACTTTCTTAATAATCATCGTAGACCATTAAGTTATACCTTTTTTTTTCATCAGAAAAACGAGAAAAATCGATTGATTGGCGTTAAATAAATTCATTTTGGCAACAAGTAAACAATTTCAATGCTGAAAACCATTCATTTTTTTTAACTACGTGATTTTAAGCAGGTTCCACTCTCAAGGTTATTCCGTTCACTTTCCCAATATCCATTTTTAAATATAATATTGAGACACAGAAATTGGTAAAGTTCAACGAAAGTGGTTCACCAATTAATCGAAAAAAAAAGAGTTAGCGCAACATTTCCGCAATACAAAGCAATATACATAAAGATCTTAATTGATGCTGGTGTTAAATTTTATCAGGACATTTTGTGAATAATGTAATTCTTCTAAACATTGTGAAAAGTAAATTTGAAGAATTTTGTTATTGCGTCCTATTAAATTTTACCAGGTGTAGAAGTATGAAACCGGATTTTGGGGGATATCTGTCATTAAATATTCGGCAACTCGTAGACATTATAATAATAATAATAATATATTTTTTTACGGGAATTTCCCTTTATAATACAAAAAATATCTCTAAAAATAATACAAATCTGAGAAAATTATACAAAATTATATAAACAAAATTTAAAATATAAACAAGTAAACATTGAAGAATTAGTAATTCACCGTGAATGTAAAATAAATTCAAAATATCGCTGTTACAGTAATTGTCTCTCGGATTCATTTTAGCGTTACTTTACTATTAAACGAAAATAACAACAATGAGTTTGACGTTGTGATTCAACAACTGTTTAAATCAACAACGCTTGTTTTTTTTTAAATTTTATTTCTAGGCCCACTTGATAAATTACATTCCCATTGTTTTTCTATTGCACAGAAAATTGACGTATTTTTATAAACATGTTAATATCTCGGAAACGAAAGAAGATAGGTATAGGGAATGCTAGTACAGATAAATGCAGAATTTAATTCTGCGTCGGATTATGTAAAAATATACAGGGTATTCTATTTAAAAACAGCGAGATTTAATGCTTTAAAGTTGACTAAATGTGGTATGAAATTTTGAACACTATTAATTTTATTGATCCAAAAATAAATCACCACTGGGTACCTTCGGGTATTGGCTTTTTATAGCCAACATTACATCCCTTCAATTTTGTATTGTTCGGAGATATGTATTTTTAAAGTGAATTATGAAAAAGCAAAAAATTTTTTTAAAAGTCAAATATTTCGAAAACGCTTAAATTTTGAGGTTATGTTACGTAATAATTTTTTTCACAGATTTTTATGTGCAATCCAAATTTGCAATAAAAAATATAGCTTTCTATTTAAAATAAGGAAGTTGGTGTCGACTTCCGGTATAACCGGAAGTCGAATAATCTTGAAAATATTTTCATTGAAAAGGGCACTCGAATTTACGTAAACGCTGAAAATCTCATTACAATACATTAATTTAAAGTCCATATACTTTTAATGTACAATCTCGGTGGGACACCCTTTTTTTTTAAAAGATGATTGACAGGAGTTCGGGTTAGGGAATCGAGTATGATAGGGACTTAGCCAGCTAGGGCATTCAGTCACAACTGATGTATAATAATAATATTCATATTTAAATGAAATGGGGACAAACACTAGACACCCAGGGACCCGCACGGCCATTTTTCGATGGGACACCCTGTATATACATTTTCCACCTTTACAGTTATATAACGTGTATATCAGCGGCGGCTCGTGGATTTCCGTAGGTGACGCAAAGACAAAGATGCCGCTCGGGCTGCACTATTTACTCCAATAGAGGAAGAAAATATTCCGCTGCTTTTTCGGTCAAATTTTCTTCCGCTGCTTCACCGCCGAACATCCACGAGCCGCCGCTGGTGTATATCAGATTTTTTCGTTACCCAGATACCCTACAATAACATCGAATTTGGGACACCTGATAATATTCTTTCCTGTTAATCTTTTTGTCCTTCATTTGATTAGAAATAGATAACGTCGCTTCTGTTTATCAAAGCCGTCTCTGTTGAACGTAATTTTTCACAGTTATCCCATAATTAGGATCATAAATACAACAATTAATTCCTGGTAGAACGATACAAAAAATAATGTTAACAACACCGGAAACGATAAATTAATAACCGAATGACCGCGGGAAGGACGTACAGTTGGTGGGGATTTGAACGCGCGGTGAGGAGAACAACCCGCAGCTGTTCACTTCCCAGTGTAGCCACTACGCGAGAACAAAACGCATTACGAAAGCGGTTTCCTGATTTCCAATAGTTTTTTTACGTAATTGTTGCGCAATTTACTGATTCCCAACAGGAAATGCAGCTACCGGTGTTAGTTCTTACGGTTCTCCTCCTGGTGGGAGTGCACGGATTCCCCGCAAATGATAATTTGTTGGATAAGGTAAGCTTTATACTTTTTCACCCGTTTCTGGTTATGAAAGTAACGAAAGGTCGTTCCGGTATGTGAAACGACCAACTGTGTCAAGTGGAAATATGTTTGAGATTTAAGAGAAACGAGTTCTGGAGTCATTGCAATTTTTGCTAATTGCCGAAAATCCAGTATTTCAAGTTTTTTGATTATAAATTTTACATGTCCAGTATTTCATATTTTCTAACTATAAATGATTTTATTAAGTGAATTAAAACACTTGTTTGGTTTTAATTTACCTAATATTACAATTTCGTTTCATCAAGAGTGCAGCGAACAAAGTATTTATCGTATAAATTATTAATTATTTACAAACCTATCACAAATACTTTTGATCAAATTTTTAAAACATCTTCGAAGATTATAGCTTGCAATGTTTCCATAAAAACCCAGCAATATTCCCGTCACGAAATGTGAAATTTCTGAGATAAGAAAAAAAAAATTATCTTCAATTAAATGTAGATGAATTTAATGTTTCCAAAATTTCACATTTAATACCTTTATATCATCAGAAGAACGAGACAAATCGATTGACGTTAAAATATTTTATTTAGGAAGAGTTGTAAAATAATTGGAAAGCTACCATAAATTTAATTAATCTTAATTTTCCTAAAATTGCTTCAGTAATTCCATATTTATTGCGACAGATGTTTCAAATTTTGACAGATGAACCCCAGATATGTGAAATTTCTGAGATAAGAAAAACAAAATTATCTTCAATTAAATGTGGATGAATTTAATGTTTCTAAAATTTTACCAAACATCTAAAAAACATGTCTTACTAGGTCGTGTCTTAAATGTCGCCATTATGTTTCTAACAAGCGAATGTTAATTGTTTTGTGCTTTGGCAAGAAACATGATTTCTTAGAGGTTTAAAATTTTTTTAAAGAAAATTGCGAAAGTGGTCATTTTCCTCAAAATCTTTACAACAGCGAAAAACTTAATTGTTGTTTATACTGGAGGCTTCGCCATTATGTTTCTGGTAAGCAGATGTTAATTTTTTTGTGACATGTCAAGAAACATGTTTTTTTTGGGTTAAAAAATTTTAAAGAAAATTCCGAAAAGTTATAATTTTCCTTAATTGTTTCCAACGGTGAAAAATATAATTGTTGTTTATACTGGAGGCTTCTACTTCGTTATACATTTTATATAATAAATAAAACACTGTTGCTTTGTTTGTATAACTTTTGAAAATTTATTAATTTCGGCAATGAAATAATAATTTATAAGTCAACAGTTATACAAACAAAGCAATAGTGTTTAATTTAAAAATTTAATTATTTGTAATAAAATTTTAACAAATAAATTTGGTAAATTCTGCAACAAGTAAAGTTGTTTCTAATTTATTTAAATAAATTTGGGGCAAATTTTGACTGTATTTTGGTCGCTATCCAACATTTTTATGCTTTTAAACTTTATTTAGGTTTTTCTTATTTCCATTTATTTAGGCAACCATTTACGATGTAGCTGCGAACGAACTGGCGCCTGCTAAGGCAAATTCCGACCTGCAAAGACCACAGGATCAGGCCAATGGTTCTTCAGGTGCTCCGTTTCCGGTTGAATCAGACGTCACGCCACCAAACGACGGCGGCATTCCTGCAAAACCGAAACCACCAGGAACCATGTTCGCGAGATTGATCGATGACATTTTTCAGGTCAGTTATCAATTAACCTTTAGCAAACACCATACGTTTTTTATTTTTGAGCACCTGTTGCTCACACGGACATATAGCGGCGTGAGCAACAGGTGCTCACAAATAAAAAAACATCCTAATTATGTCTGTGCGCGCTGTATCTCAAAAACTAATAGAGCAATTGATATGAAACTTTGAACATAAGTTTTATTTGATAATCTGAAGAACTGAAAAGCTTTTGGTAAAATTTCGTACACCGAAAGTAGGTGTTTACCTTAACTGTTTTTTGTTTTTTGCCAATATTTTCTTAAATATGAAGAATATCACAAAAACATTTAAACAAACATTGAAGACAATAAAGAAATGAACATTTTTTGCTTGAAAACATTTTTTATAAAATCATTTTTATTCGACAAAAAAAATTATTTATTTTTTTAAATTTTTGGTTAATAATTATAAAACGATAATAGTTACAGCAAACTTAAGTTGATAATAATTGTAAAGAATACTAAAATGAACAACTTATAAACAATAAGTTTTTTCGAAATCTCTTTAGTTTTTGAGTAAACTGAGTTTTTGAATTTGAAGTATAATTTTTCCATCTTTCATAATTTGGATGTTTTAAACGTCAGTTTCATCCGAGTCTACAAAACGCTCGATGTACATTTAAAATATGATTTCAATTGAAAATAAACCATGAAAACGTAAAAATAAATGATACCATCAAGTCGGAGAAAGTAAAATGATGGCCACATCACCATTTAGCAACCTGAGAAACACCTGAGCTCACCAAGAAAAAAAAACGTAATTATAAATAAGGCAAATTTTCTTTTACATGTTATGTTAGCAAACACCATATGCATATACTGTAATTGTAAGAGAGATTGAAGCATTACGTCCTTTATTAATGAGCACATGTGGCTCACGCGGACATATGGAGGCGTGAGCAACAGGTGCTCACAAATAAAAAAAAAATCGTAATTATAAATAAGGTAACTTTTCTTAAAGGCATCCGACTTCTGGGAATTTCAACAGGTTTCATCGCAAAACGGCAACGCCGCAAAGTTTTAAGTTCAGGCCGTTGGCGGGAAATACAAAAAAAAATGCGAAAGTGGGACTAGATTTTACGTTACAGTTTTACGGGTGTAAGTTCAAGTACCGATAAAATGGCGCTCGGTTTCACAACAAAACAGCAACGCTGCAAGACATAAAATTACGCGAAGTGTTAAAACTTGCTCAGAACTGTGAAAATTTGTGTTTTTTTTACAATAATAAATAAATTTACACGATTCAATTTCTGGGAATAGCGTCCGGTTCGTCAGATGTAAATTTCGGGCTCTAAATTCCCCTAGGTTTTTAGGTTGGCACCCTTTTGCGCGGGTACCGGTTGTAGCCCTACACTCCTATTAGAGATTAGTAAAGTGCAATAGAAATAAGTTTTGAAAAATTTATATATTTTGAGTTTAAATTCTTGCCGATTCGAATTTCCAGCCACTAAATTCTCCAAGATTTTTAGGTTAGCAACCCTTTTGCATGGGTATCGGCTATAGCCCTGTAGTCCTATCGAAGATTTGCCAAGTGCAACAGAAATAATTTTTGAAATATTTATTTATTTTGCGTTTAAATTCTTGCTGATTTGAATTTCCAGCCATTAAATTCCCCAAGATTTTTAGGTTTGTACCCCTTTTGCATGAATATTTGCTGTAGCCCTATACTCCTATTCAAGATTTGCCAAGTGCAACAAAAATAAGTTTTGAAATATTTATTTATTTTGAGTTTAAATTCTTGCTGATTCGAATTTCCAGCCGCTAAATTCTCCGAGATTTTTAGGTTGGCAACCCTTTCGCGTAGGTACCGGCTGTAGCCCTACACTCCTATTCAAGATTTGACAAGTGCAACAGAATTAAGTTTTAAGATATTTATTTATTTCAAGTTTAAATTCTTGCCGATTCGAATTTCCAGCCGCTAAATTCTCCAAGATTTTTAGGTTGGCAACCCTTTCGCGTTGGTACCGGCTGTAGCCCTATACCACCATTCAAGATTTGCAAAGCGCAACAGAAATTCGTTTTGAAATATTTATTTATTTTGAGTTTAAATTCTTGCTGGTTCGAATTTCCAGTAGCTAAATTCGCCAAGATTTTTAGGTTAGTAACCCTTTTGCGTGGGTATTGGCTGTAGCCCTATACTCCTATTCAAGATTTGCAAAGCGCAACAGAAATAAGTTTTGAAATATTTATTTATTTTAAGTTTAAATTCTTGCTGATTCGAATTTCCAGCCGCTAAATTCTCCGAGATTTTTAGGTTGGCAACCCTTTTGCGTGGGTATCGGCTGTAGCCCTATACTCCTATTCAAGATTTGCAAAGCGCAACAGAAATAAGTTTTGAAATATTGATTTATTTTGAGTTTAAATTCTTGCCGGTTCGAATTTCCAGCCAGTAAATTCTCCAAGATTTTTAGGTTGGCAACCCTTTTGCGTGGGTACCACCTGTAGTCCCATACTCCTATTAGAGATTAGTAAAGTGCAACAGAAATCAGTTTTGAAATATTTATTTATTTTGAGTTTAAATTATTGCTGATCCGAATTTCCGGCCGCTAAATTCTTCAAGATTTTTAGGTTGGCAACCCATTTGCGCGAGTATCGGCTGTAGCCCTACACTCCTATTCAATATTTGCCAAGTGCAACAGAAATAAGTTTTGAAATATTTATTTATTTTGAATTTAAATTCTTGCAGATTCGAATTTCCAGCCACTAAGTTCTTCAAGATTTCAAGGTTGGCAACCATTTCACGTGGGTATTAGCTGTAGCCCTATACTCCTATTCAAGATTTGAAAAGTGCAACAGAAATAAGTTTTGAAATATTTATTTATTTTAAATTTAAATTCTTGCTGATTCGAATTTCCAGCCACTAAATTCCCCAAGAATTTTAGGTTGGCAACCCTTTTGCGTGGGTACTGGCTGTAGCCCTACACTCCTAATAAAAATTAATGAATAGTAATATCAGAATTTAGCATGTTTCATCTTACAAATTGCAATGGTGGTTATGAATTATAAATTATATTAATTACTAGGATGGCTGTGGAAGTTGCATTAATCAAATTGTTCAGACACAACATTAGTTAATTAGGTAATTTTTAATTATTAACAGTGGTTAGCATATGCTGGAAGTGTAGTCACGTAGACTTTAATTGTTGTTTCTTAACGCAATGAATGTGTGACTGCAATTCTAATTACGATGTTGCCGCAATTTTCTTCTTACGTTCTAAATACCAACAGAAACTTTCACTGTTAAATCATCATGCTCAGAAAATTTGATCGATACGTTTGTACTTATTCAAAAGTTTGTTAAACTCCAGACTTTTTATAATTGGGAAGAAATACAATTTATAAACAGATAATTAGAAACTTTCACTCATGCTTGAAAAAGTTGATCAATGTGTTTGCGCTTATTAAAAAATTGTTCATTGTGTTCAATTTTATTCAATAAAAGTTGAAATTGAACATTGCTTGGTGAACGAATTTTTTACAATAATTTTATATGGTTACAAACAGCAGCGATTTTTTTTAAAATTAATTTGGGGGTTAAAATAGAAGAATTGATTTCTTTATGAAACTGGAATAATTGGTTAATTCCGTGTTATCTATGATGTCTGTTGGGTAATAAAGATGATGATGATTATTATTATAACGATGTATAAATGATTATTAATTTTGGGAGTCAAAATATAAGAAACGGTAATAACGAAGTAAAATCAGTTATTTATTAACCACTTCTTGTTAATTGCGAAGAATGTAACGGTACTTTAATTGTTCATACTTTTTTGTTTGTTTCCATTTCAGATTCCCATAACGGTTCTTCAGTCTGTAGCCAAGCTGCTGACCAATCCTTTCAAGCAGGTACAAGAAACTAGTTCGACGTGAGGAATGTTCCATCGTCCAGTGGAGTGCGCTCTCATTTAATTGTTTTGTGTTATTATTTTAGATTAGCTTTGTCAAAAAGGTATTATTCGATTAGACTGTACAGACCAAATAAAATTTTATATTTCGCCAAGTTTATTATAATTCTTTTAATTTCACAATGTTTATAAAAATCTAATTTCCGATTTTAAGGTTTAGGTGTTGTGGTTTTGTTTCTGGCTTGGATATGTCAATTGTTTTGATGAGAAATCAGAAATACAATATTTTTGAATGGATTTGGAAAGTTTTAAGTTAATTCCTCGAGTTATTAGTTCTGCACAAATGTTCTAATCGTTGAATGCAATTTTTGTGTCCACCAGTTTAAGTTTTAGGTGTAATGGTTTTGTTTCTAACTTTGATAAATCAATTGTTTTGATGAAAAATCAGAAATACAATATTTCTGAATGTGTCTGGAAAGTTTCAAGTTAATTCCTCAAGTTATTAGTTCTGCACAAATTTTCTAATCTTTGAATGCAAACTTTGCTTCCTCCCGTTTAAGTTTTAGGTGTTGTGGTTTTGTTTCTAACTTTGATAAATCAATTGTTTTGATGAAAAATCAGAAATGCAATATTTCTGAATATGTCTGGAAACTTTCAAGTTAATTCCTCAAGTTAATAGTTCTGCACAAATTTTCTAATCATTGAATGCAATTTTTGTTTTCTCTAGTTTAAGTTTTTTTCGATGTAAAAATATTTTAAATATTTAGACACTAATCTGTCTTATCATTTGGTGGTAATGTTTATATTTCTATTCTAAGAATAATACATTACACAATATTGATTATTCACTGAACAATGCAAAAAACACTAATTTACAACTTCACCTTGACATGACAGGTATTGCGTTATAAATCAATTAAAATTGCAAAATAAATTTATATTTAAACTGGAACAATTACATAAAATAAATATTCAATGTTAGTTCTCAATGAAAACTCGAAAATGTAACAAAACGGAAAAATCAACTTTTTTAATAATCATCGTAGACTATTAAAGTATACATTCTACCATCAGAAGAGCGAGACAAATCGATTGGCGGTAAAATATTTCATCTAAAAAAAAATGCAAAAAAGTTGGCACGTCACCATAACCTTTATTTCAAATCTGTGCTCCTTGGACGCAAATTAGTCTGATTTAATTAAAATTGGAAATTTTTAATTTTTGATGAAAATCTGAAAATCGATAGAAGGGTCCCCCCTTCTTACTTTTGTTTAAAAATTGCATTCGAAATGATTTCCTGAATAAACTACTGATTCGATGCTGGGTTTCTATACATCACTGGAAAGATCCCTTCAAGACCCTTCAGAAAATGTACTTTCGCAAGAACAAAAGTAAATTTGAAGCCAGTGACACGTAAGCGAAGGAAACTCGAAAATGGAAAAAATCGAAAAAATCAACTTTTTTAATATTCATCATAAACCATTAAAGTACACATTATTTTCATTAGAAGCACTTGCACATGAACAAAATTTTCAATTTAAAGCCCGTGGCGCTTTCGCAAAGAAAATTGATAGATTACAACTTGGATATTTTTTTATTTAAAAAATTGTCTAAATCTAAACATCACACACTACAACAACACAAACAATAAAATCATAATAAACCATTATTGCTACATTAGTTACGCATGACCGTAGCTTTTGGAAAATCCCACAGATCCACCGGCTCGGCCGGAAAAGCCGTTCAGGAGATTGTTAACTGCGCCGAGTGTTGAAATAGGAATCTAAAACAGGAAAAAATAACGATTAGGCAAAAAAGAAAACAACCATAACGAAGGTTGAAATTAATTATTTACGGCAAAAATGTCATTGAATAAAGTTGGCGATTTTGCAAAACCTGCTGCAAAGTGATGGCGACGCGGTGGAGGTCCTGCATAACCGGTACCTACTCCAGCTCCAGCACCAGCACCAGCACCAACACCTCCTCCAAAGTTAAAACCACCTTGGAATCCGCCAAATCCTTGTCCAGCGCTTAAAAATTACAATAATTAGCATGATGTTAAGATTTTAAAGTTAAAAAATAAATTGTGTTTGTGTGTCTTGACTCACCCATAAATGTATATATTAATTTTGTAAATATATATTACATTACTTTATTATTTTAAATGCAAAGAGAAAATTGTAAGGTTTACAAAACTCTTAATTTTTTTACCACACATTATTGTTGAAGCGTCAAATTTACTTTTTGGCATAAAATATTCAAGATGGAAAAATATGATTTATATAAAAGTTGTAGATAATTATCGACTCTATAATTAGAAAATATTTTTATGTATACAGGATGCTCCATAACGGAGAGCCAACAGAAACTTATGTTTTTTTTTTAAATTATTATTATTTATAAACTCAATCATATTTTGTAAAAGAAAGAGAATTTCGAGTGTTATATTGGTTGGTATAAACAACACTCACTATTCTTTATGAACGACAGCTGTTGGTCTGTCAACGGACATTGTTTTAACCCTGAAACATGTAGAATTTACCGTTTACACTTTTGAATTCAAAATAACATGAAAAATTTGCAATTTTGGCATTTCGCACAAATTTTAGAAAATAAATCTCAACACATTTTCAAATTACACAAAATTGGTTACGTTTTAGCGTTTAAATCATCAAAATCCAACAAAGAATTCGGAAGTTGTGAACGTGCAAAATTCAAAATCACAATTTTGTAGGTGATGGACATGAAAAACTTGCAATTTTGTCATTTCACACAAACTTTAGAAAATAAATCTCAACACATTTTTAAATTACACAAAATTGGTTACGTTTTAACGTTTAGATCATCAAAATCCATCAATGAGTTCGGAAGCTGTGAACGTTCAAAATTCAAAATTACAATTTTGGAGGCGATGGACATGAAAAACTTGCAATTTTGGCATTTTGCACGAATTTAAAAAAATAAATCTCAACACATTTTTAAATTACACAAAACTGGTTACGTTTTAACGTTTAAATCATCAAAATCCATCAACGAGTTCGGAAGTTGTGAACGTTTAAAATTCAAAATTACAATTTTGGAGGCGATGGACATGAAAAACTTACAATTTTGGCATTTCGCACGAATTTTAGAAAATAAATCTCAACACATTTTTAAATTACATAAAACTGGTTACGTTTTAACGTTTAAATCATCAAAATCCATCACCGAGTTCGGAAGTTGTGAACGTGCAAAATTCAAAATCACAATTTTGGAGCCGATGAATTTAAAAAACTTGCAATTTTGGCATTTCGCACAAATTTTAGGAAATAAATCTCAACTCATTTTTAAATTACACAAAACTGGTTACGTTTTAACGTTAAAATCATCAAAATCCATCAACGAGTTCGGAAGTTGTGAACGTGCAAAATTCAAAATAACAATTTTGGAGGCGATGGACATGAAAAACTTGCAATTTTGGCATTTCGCACAAATTTTACGAAATAAATCTCAACACATTTTTAAATTACATTAAACTGGTTATGTTTTAACGTTTAAATCATCAAAATCCATCAATGAGTTCAGAAATTGTGAACGTGCAAAATTCAAAATCACAATTTTGGAGGTGATGGACATGAAAAACTTGCAATTTTGGCATTTTGCATAAATTTTAGAAAATAAATCTCAACACATTTTTAAATTACACAAAACTGGTTATGTTTTAACGTTTAGATCATCAAAATCCATCAACGAGTTCGGAAGTTGTGAACGTGCAAAATTCAAAATCACAATTTTGGAGGCGATGGACATGAAAAACTTGCAATTTTGGCATTTCGCACAAATTTTGGAAAATAAATCTCAACACAGTTTTAAATTACACAAAACTGGTTACGTTTTAACGTTTAGACCATCAAAATCCATCAACGAGTTCGGAAGTTGTGAACGTGCAAAATGAAAAATCACAATTTTGTGGGCGATGGACATGAAAAACTTGCAATTTTGGCATTTTGCAGGAATTTTAGAAAATAAATCTCAACACATTTTTAAATTTCACAAAACTGGTTACGTTTTAACGTTTAAATCATCAAAATCCATCAACGAGTTCGGAAGTTGTGAACGTGCAAAATTCAAAATCATAATTTTGGAGGTGATGGACATGAAAAAATTGCAATTTTGGCATTTTGCACAAATTTTAGGAAAAAAATCACAACACTGTTTTAAATTACACAAAACTGGTTACGTTTTAACGTTTAAATCATCAAAATCCATCAACGAGTTCGGATGTTGTGAACGTGCAAAATTCAAAATCACAATTTTGGAGGCGATGGGCACGAAAAACTTGCAATTTTGGCATTTCGCACAAACTTTAGAAAATAAATCTCAACACTTTTAAAAATTACAGAAAACTGGTTACGCTTTAACGTTTCAATCATCAAAATCCATCAACGAATTCGGTAGTTGTGAACGTGCAAAATTCAAAATCACAATTTTGGAGGCGATGGACATGAAAAACTTGCAATTTTGGCATTTCGCACAAATTTTAGAAAAAAAAATCTCAACACATTTTTAAATTACACAAAACTGGTTACGTTTTAACGTTTAAATCATCAAAATCCACCAATGAGTTCGGAAGTTGTGAACGTGCAAAATTCAAAATCACAATTTTGGAGACGATGGACATGAAAAACTTGCAATTTTGGCATTTTGCGCAAATTTTAGAAAATAAATCTCAACACATTTTTAAATTACACAAAACTGGTTACGTTTTACCGTTGAAATCATCAAAATCCATCAACGAGTTCGGAAGTTGTGAACGCTCAAAATTCAAAATCACATTTTTGTAGGCGATGTATTTAAAAAATTGCAATTTTGGCATTTCGCACAAATTTTAGAAAATAAATCACAACACATTTTTAAATTACACAAAACTGGTTACGTTTTAACGTTTAGATCATCAAAATCCATCCACGAGTTCGGAAGTTGTGAACGTGCAAAATTCAAAATCACAATTTTGGAGGCGATGGATTTGAAAAACTTGCAATTTTGGCATTTCGCATAAATTTTAGAAAATAAATCTTAACACAGTTTTAAATTACACAAAACTGGTTACGTTTTAACGTTTAAATCATCAAAATCCATCCACGAGTTCGGAAGTTGTGAACGTGCAAAATTCAAAATCACAATTTTGGAGGCGATGGACATGAAAAACTTGCAATTTTGGCATTTCGCACAAATTTTAGAAAATAAATCTCGACACATTTTTAAATTACACAAAACTGGTTACGTTTTAACGTTTAAATCATCAAAATCCACCAATGAGTTCGGAAGTTGTGAACGTGCAAAATTCAAAATCACAATTTTGGAGACGATGGACATGAAAAACTTGCAATTTTGGCATTTTGCGCAAATTTTAGAAAATAAATCTCAACACATTTTTAAATTACACAAAACTGGTTACGTTTTAACGTTTAAATCATCAAAATCCACCAATGAGTTCGGAAGTTGTGAACGTGCAAAATTCAAAATCACAATTTTGGAGACGATGGACATGAAAAACTTGCAATTTTGGCATTTTGCGCAAATTTTAGAAAATAAATCTCAACACATTTTTAAATTACACAAAACTGGTTACGTTTTACCGTTGAAATCATCAAAATCCATCAACGAGTTCGGAAGTTGTGAACGCTCAAAATTCAAAATCACATTTTTGTAGGCGATGTATTTAAAAAATTGCAATTTTGGCATTTCGCACAAATTTTAGAAAATAAATCACAACACATTTTTAAATTACACAAAACTGGTTACGTTTTAACGTTTAGATCATCAAAATCCATCCACGAGTTCGGAAGTTGTGAACGTGCAAAATTCAAAATCACAATTTTGGAGGCGATGGATTTGAAAAACTTGCAATTTTGGCATTTCGCATAAATTTTAGAAAATAAATCTTAACACAGTTTTAAATTACACAAAACTGGTTACGTTTTAACGTTTAAATCATCAAAATCCATCCACGAGTTCGGAAGTTGTGAACGTGCAAAATTCAAAATCACAATTTTGGAGGCGATGGACATGAAAAACTTGCAATTTTGGCATTTCGCACAAATTTTAGAAAATAAATCTCGACACATTTTTAAATTACACAAAACTGGTTACGTTTTAACGTTTAAATCATCAAAATCCACCAATGAGTTCGGAAGTTGTGAACGTGCAAAATTCAAAATCACAATTTTGGAGACGATGGACATGAAAAACTTGCAATTTTGGCATTTTGCGCAAATTTTAGAAAATAAATCTCAACACATTTTTAAATTACACAAAACTGGTTACGTTTTACCGTTGAAATCATCAAAATCCATCAACGAGTTCGGAAGTTGTGAACGCTCAAAATTCAAAATCACATTTTTGTAGGCGATGTATTTAAAAAATTGCAATTTTGGCATTTCGCACAAATTTTAGAAAATAAATCACAACACATTTTTAAATTACACAAAACTGGTTACGTTTTAACGTTTAGATCATCAAAATCCATCCACGAGTTCGGAAGTTGTGAACGTGCAAAATTCAAAATCACAATTTTGGAGGCGATGGATTTGAAAAACTTGCAATTTTGGCATTTCGCATAAATTTTAGAAAATAAATCTTAACACAGTTTTAAATTACACAAAACTGGTTACGTTTTAACGTTTAAATCATCAAAATCCATCCACGAGTTCGGAAGTTGTGAACGTGCAAAATTCAAAATCACAATTTTGGAGGCGATGGACATGAAAAACTTGCAATTTTGGCATTTCGCACAAATTTTAGAAAATAAATCTCGACACATTTTTAAATTACACAAAACTGGTTACGTTTTAACATTTAAATCATCAAAATCCATCAACGAGTTCGGAAGTTGTGAACGTTCAAAAATAAAAGTCACTATTTTGAAGACGATTCTAATTTTCATTCTTAATTAATTGAATAATTTGTTTACCCTGCGTTGACGTTTACGTTCTCATCGTAAGTCTTTTCGACGACTTTCGGCGTGACCGGAACTCTAACTTTATGTTCGACTACCGTTGGAACTCTGACTGTCTTCTCCACGTAACTTGGGACTTGGATGGTTTTCTCGACGTATTGAGGAATCACGGTTTTTTCTATCACCGTGCGGTGAACCACTGGAGTTTCTTGCACCGTCTCCTCGTGGATTACTTTCGGAGGTGACGAGTATGATTTCTCAGCAATTACCTAAAGCAAAAAAAATTTTTTTTTTGATAATCACTGATAACTTAGGTCAATGGCCATTTATAATTCATCCATTGAGGTGTAATAAATTGCATAACCACTACTCATGGATGATGAAACAGGACTGCTATAATTTGAACTCTTGTTTTAATTAGCAGTTTTCTGATACGTGATGATAAATCGTGTGCTATTAACAAATAAAGAGTTTTAATTTATAATTTGATCAAGCTAAACGACTCAATAAAACAACGCATATTAGCATAATTACTTCAGCTCCTTGATGAATAGTTCTGTGTCCGTAGGCGCCTCCGGCAGCGCCCCCTGCGGTGGCCCCCGCATACAACACGCCGCCGGTTTTACCTGCAATTAAATTCCATTAAATTACCAATTTGTGGCGGTCACCGGTTACGTTGACTCATAATTAGGTGATAAATTAAATCAAATCACCTTTGCCTTCAACTGCGCCTCCCAAACCCGCACCGGCAGACTGTCCGTACGGCGTACCAGCTTCAGCATGCAATCCACCAGCAGTACCATCTCCACTAAGCAGTCCACCAAGTCCCGCCGAAGCGTGGTAACCCGCGAAATTCACTCCCACGTTTCCATTCTCGAAAGCTATTGGACTCTTGAGTGGAATCGAAACGAAAATTAGGTTTGTCACGGTTGCATGAACAATTGGAAATTAAGAAGATCGAAAAATGCAACTTTTTTAATAATTATCGTAGACCATTGAAGTATACCTTCTTTTTCATCAGAAAACCGAGAGAAATTGATTGGCGTTAGAAAATTTCAGCCATCCTCAATAGCAAAAAAATTAGCTAGTCACCATGAATATTTTAGAAAATTAAGAAAATAATTGATTTTTCAGACTTTGATCGGCTGTAGCGGCTAAACGAAAACTCCAAATTGAACGCGGTTTGCAAATCTGAGCTCCTCGTACGTCAATTAGTCGGATTCAGTTAAAATTGGTAATTTTTAATTTTTGACGAAAACCTGAAAATCCACCCAAGGGTCCCCCCTTCTTACTTTTGCTCAAAAATTGGCTTTGAAATAATTTTCCGAAGAAACCACTGCTTCGATTCCGGGTTTCTACACATCACTGGAAAGATCCCTTCAAGACGCTTCAGAAAATGTACTTTCGCAAAAACAAACGTCAATTTGAAGGCCGTGACGCGTCAGCAAAGAAAACTCGAAAATGGAAAAAATCGAAAAAATGCAACATTCTTAATAATCATCGTAGACTATTGAAGTTACCTTTTTTTTCATCAGAAAGACGAGAGAAATTGATTGCCGTTAAAAAATTTCAGCTAACTTCAATAGCAAAAAAATTAGTCAGTCACAGTGAACATTTTAGAAAATTTACAAAAATAATTGATTTTTCAGACTTTGATCGGCTGTAGCGGCCAAACGAAAACTCCAAATTGAACGCGGTTTGCAAATCTGAGCTCCTCGTACGTCAATTAGTCGGATTAGAGATTTTCAATTTTTGATAAAAACACGAAAAAAAGACATGAGTCTTCCCCTTGGAAATTTGTTAAAAAATGCAACTTTCTTAATAATCATCGTAGACTATTGAAGTTACCTTTTTTTTAATCAGAAAGACGAGAGAAATTGATTGCCGTTAAAAATTTCAGCAATCTTCAATAGCAAAAAAAATAGTCAGTCACCATGAACATTTTAGAAAATTTACAAAAATAATTGATTTTCAGACTTTGATCGGCCGTAGCGGCCAAACGAAAACTCCAAATTGAACGCGGTTTGCAAATCTGAGCTCCTCGTACGTTAATTAGTCGGATTAGAGATTTTTAATTTTTGATAAAAACACAAAAAAAGACATTTTGGAAATTTGTTAAAAAATGCAACTTTCTTAATAATCATCGTAGACTATTGAAGTTACCTTTTTTTTCATCAGAAAAATGAGAGAAATTTATTGCCGTTAAAAAATTTCAGCTATCTTCAATAGCAAAAAAATTAGTCAGTCACAGTGAACATTTTAGAAAATTTACAAAAATAATTGATTTTTCAGACTTTGATCGGCCGTAGCGGCCAAACGAAAACTCCAAATTGAACGCGGTTTGCAAATCTGAGCTCCTCGTACGTCAATTAGTCCGATTAGAGATTTTCAATTTTTGATAAAAACACGAAAAAAAGACATGAGTAAACCCCTTGGAAATTTGTTAAAAAATGCAACTTTCTTAATAATCATCGTAGACTATTGAAGTTACCTTTTTTTTCATTAGAAAGATGAGAGAAATTGATTGCCGTTAAAAAATTTCAGCTATCTTCAATAGCAAAAAAATTAGTTAGTCACCGTGAACATTTTAGAAAATTAAAAGAAATAATTGATTTTTCAGACTTTGATCCGCTGTAGCGGCCAAACGAAAACTCCAAATTGAACGCGGTTTGCAAATCGGAGCTCCTCGTACGTCAATTAGTCGGATTAGAGATTTTCAATTTTTGATAAAAACACGAAAAAAAGACATGAGTAAACCCCTTGGAAATTTGTTAAAAATGCAACTTTCTTAATAATCATCGTAGACTATTGAAGTTACCTTTTTTTTCATCAGAAAGACGAGAGAAATTGATTGCCGTTAATTTTTTTTAGCTAACTTCAATAGCAAAAAAATTAGTCAGTCACCATGAACATTTTAGAAAATTTACAAAAATAATTGATTTTTCAGACTTTGATCGGCCGTAGCGGCCAAACAAAAAGTCCAAATTGAACGCGGTTTGCAAATCTGAGCTCCTCGTACGTCAATTAGTCGGATTAGAGATTTTCAATTTTTGATAAAAACACGAAAAAAAGACATGAGTAAACCCCTTGGAAATTTGTTAAAAAATGCAACTTTCTTAATAATCATCGTAGACTATTGAAGTTACCTTTTTTTTCATCAGAAAGACGTGAGAAATTGATTTCCGTTAAAAAATTTCAGCTATCTTCAATAGCAAAAAAATTAGTCAGTCACAGTGAACATTTTAGAAAATTTACAAAAATAATTGATTTTTCAGACTTTGATCGGCCGTAGCGGCCAAACGAAAACTCCAAATTGAACGCGGTTTGCAAATCTGAGCCCCTCGTACGTCAATTAGTCGGATTAGAGATTTTCAATTTTTGATAAAAACACGAAAAAAAGACATGAGTAAACCCCTTGGAAATTTGTTAAAAAATGCAACTTTCTTAATAATTATCGTAGACTATTGAATTTAACTTTTTTGTCGTCAAAAAGACGAGAGAAATTGATTGCCGTTAAAAAATTTCAGCTATCTTCAATAGCAAAAAAATTAGTCGGTCACCATGAACATTTTAGAAAATTTACAAAAATAATTGATTTTTCTGAATTTGATCGGCCGTAGCGGCCAAACGAAAAGTCAAAATTGAACGCGGTTTGCAAATCTGAGCTCCTCGTACGTCAATTAGTCGGATTAGACATTTTCAATTTTTGATAAAAACACGAAAAAAAGACATGAGTAAACCCCTTGGAAATTTGTTAAAAAATGCAACTTTCTTAATAATCGTCGTAGACTATTGAAGTTACCTTTATTTTCATCAGAAAGACGAGAGAAATTGATTGCCGTTAGAAAATTTCAGCTATCTTCAATAGCAAAAAAATTAGTCAGTCACCATGAGCATTTTAGAAAATTTACAAAAATAATTGATTTTTCAGACTTTGATCGGCCGTGGCGGCCAAACGAAAACTCCAAATTGAACGCGGTTGGCAAATCTGAGCTCCTCGTACGCCAATTAGTCGGATTAGAGATTTTGAATTTTTGATGAAAACACGAAAAAAAGACATGAGTAAACCCCTTGGAAATTTGTTAAAAAATGCAACTTTCTTAATAATCATCGTAGACTATTGAAGTATACCTTCATTTTCATCAGAAAAACGAGAGAAATTGATTGCCGTTAAATTTTTTTAGCTATCTTCAATAGCAAAAAAATTGGCTAGTCACCATGAACATTTTAGAGAATTAAAAAAAAAAAATTGATTTTTCAGACTTTGAACGGCCGTAGCGGCTAAACGAAAACTCCAAATTGAACGCGGTTTTCAAATCTGTGCTCCTCGTGTGCAGATTAGTCTGATTCAATTAAAATTGGCGATTAAAATTTTTTGACGAAAACCTGAAAAACTACCCAAGGGTCCCCCCTTCTTACTTTTGCTCAAAAATTGGTTTTGAAATGATTTCCTGAAGAAACCGCTGGTTCGATTCGGGGTTTCTATACATCATTGGAAAGATCCCTTCAAGACGCCTTGGAAAATGTACTTTCGCAAGAACAAGTGTTAATTTGCAGCCCATGACGCGTGAGCAAAGAAAACTCGGAAATGGCAAAAATCGAAAAATGCAACTTTTTTAATAATTATCGTAAACTATTGACGTATACCTTGTTTTTCATCACAAAAACGAGACAAATTGATTGGGGTTAAAAAATTTCAGCTATCTTCAATAGCAAAAAAGTTGGCAAGTCAGTTCGCAAAAAAAAGTTCAAGAACTTTGAACTTTTATAAATTTGTACTTTTGCTACCAAGCAATTTCTACATTTGTCCATGAGAAATGGAAAAAAGGTGTAATTAATTTGCATTTAATTGACTTGTAATGAGGAAAAAAATGGGAAATTGGAAATTATTTTTCGATCGGAAAATTGGAAGTGTAATCATTTTCTGTTAATTGGTTTCCGATGATTGGCAATTAGGTGATTCTGTGGAAAGTTTATTGGCATGCACTTACCTGGGCGGAGATTGTTTTCTCAACGTGCACAGCGGCGCCACCGGGTGAAGGTGCGCACAGTGCCATCGGCACAATTAGGAGTAAACAAATGACGCACGTTTTCATACCTTCAAGAAAAATATATTCGAAATTAATGAAACGTTATAACAATGTTAATTATTATAGGTATATGTATAGAATTAGAAATAAAAATTAAAAAAAAAAACGGTGTATACGAAATCTAGATGCTATGTAGATCGGAGTGGGTGAAGTGTATACATTTTTTAATCTTCATCTAAATCTTCTTTTATTGAACAACAATCCGTTTTTAAAAATATCCATCCCCAGAAGCAACTACACCCCACCGCATCATCCACCACAGTATTAAATAAATATATAATCCTTCTCCTGAAGAAACTACAGTGTGGTGAAACAAAAAGCAGAAGAAAAATAAAAATTTGAAAATGAAATAACACACGTTATTACTTTTTCCGTGTCTGAATAAAGATGTTATTCTATCTCTCTCTACACGTTATTATTTATTACAATTGAAAACCCTTACTTGTTCTAGAAACATTAAATTAATCGCGAAAAAACTCGGTTTTTCAAACCGTCGTAACTTGGTTCAATTTGGTCGAAAATCGATGAATCTTTCAGTTTGGGAAATATTCAAGTTTTATCTTTAAGAATGTGTAGTTGATTTTGACCCCAAGTGCAACGATTAAAGATTAATCGATTTTCGACCAAACTGAACCAAATTACGACGGTTTGAAAAATCGAGTTTTTTCGAGTGGCGCTTTTTTCTTGACGCCAATTGTATATTAAAATATTGTACTTACCTTCAAAATAATTGCACAACTCTAAGCGAATAAACTTCCTCCTCTTTCGGTTGCAGATGATGAAGTACTAAAAGTCGCACACTCGCACCGATCACGTATATATGTAAAGAAGATGTGAGACAGATAGCTCGAGGCCAGAACTACAAGGTAAACACCACACTCACTACTTCTCGACATAAACTCAAAACACACCGTATCACCATCATCAGGCAATTAAGGCAGCGGATACAATTTTTGCTGACCGTTCACCAGAAACAACAACTTTTTTTCCTAACTGGTTTATACGAAAAATGAAACGACATCATTAAGTATTCAAAATGGTTAATAACATCCAAATTAAAAATAATTAGGATTCAAAAGAATGACGTAGATGGTAATAAAGTTGAATTTGGCTACTGATAATTTTTTTGTAATGGTGGAGCGTTGAATCGTTTTAGAGAAATTGCTCTGTAAATTCCACATTTCTTTCGACAGAAACTTGAAATTTTGACACATCATTCACGAAAAACGTGCCTTTATAATTGTGCAAATAAAATAGTTTAAAATTTGCAGAAACAATCATGGCTGCGTCAGAAGGCAAAAAATTGATGTCCAAAACTGAACTTTTTAGAGGAATTTTTCTGTAAATTCCACATTTCTTTCGACAGAAGGTTGAAATTTGGACACACCATTCATGAATAACGTGCCTTTATGTTATGCAAATAAAATAGTCTGAAATTTGCAGAAATAAAAATGGCGCCGTCAGAAAAGCAAAAAAATGATGTCCAAAAATGAACTTTTTGAGGAATTGTTCTGTAAATTCCACATTTCTTTGGACAGAAGTTTAAAATGTGGACACACCATTCATGAATAACGTGCCTTTATGAGTATGCAAATAAAATAGTCTGAAATTTGCAGAAATAAAAATGGCGCCGTCAGAAGACAAAAAATTGATGTCCAAAAATGAACTTTTTGAGGAATTGTTCCGTAAATTCCACATTTCTTTCGACAGAAGCTTGAAATTTTGACACACCATTCATAAATAACATGCCTTTATAATTGTGCAAATAAAACAGTCTGGAATTTGCAGAAACAAAAATGGCCGCGTCAGAAGACAAAAAATTGATGTCCAAAAATGAACTTTTTAGAGAAATTGCTCTGTAAATTCCACATTTCTTTCGACAGAAGCTTGAAATTTTGACATACCATTCATGAATAACGTGCCTTTATAATTATGCAAATAAAATACTCTGAAATTTGCAGAAACAAAAGTGGCTGCGTCAGAAGACAAAATATTGATGTCCAAAAATGAACTTTTTGAGGAATTGTTCTGTAAATTCTAGATTTCTTTCGACAAATGCTTGAAATTTTGACACACCATTTACGAATAACGTGACTTTATGATTGTGCAAATTAAATAGTCTAAAAGTTGCAGAAACAAAAATGGATGCGTCAGAAGAAAAAAATTGATGTCCGAAAATGAACCTTCGAGAGAAATTGTTCTGTAAATTCCACATTTCTTTCGACAGAAGCTTGAAATTTAGATACATTATTCATGAATAACGTGCCTTTATAATTATGCAAATAAAATAGTCTGAAATTTGCAGAAACAAAAATGGCTGCGTCAAAAGACAAAAAACTGATGTCCAAAAATGAACTTTTTAGAGAAATTGTTCTGTAAATTCCACATTTCTTTCGACAGAAGCTTGAAATTTCGCCACACCATTTATGAACAACGTGCCTTTATATTTATGCAAATAAAATAGTCTGAAATTTGCAGAAACAAAAATGGCTGCGTCAGAAGACAAAAAATTGATGTCCAAAAATGAACTTTTCAGAGAAATTGTTCTGTAAATTCCACATTTCTTTCAACAGAGGCTTGAAATTTTGACACACCATTTATGAATAGCGTGCCTTTATAATTGTGCTAATAAAATAGTTTGAAATGTGCAGAAACAAAAATGGCTGCATCAGAAGACAAAACATTGATGTCCAAAAATGAACTTTTTAGAGAAATTGTTCTGTAAATTCCACATTTCTTTCGACAGAAGCTTGAAATTTGGACACACCATTCATGAATAACGTACCTTTATGATTATGCAAATAAAATAGTCTGAAATTTGCAGAAATAAAAATGGCGCCGTCAGAAGACAAAAAATTGATATCCAAAAATGAACTTTTTAGAGAAATTGTTCTGTAAATTCCACATTTTTTTCGACAGAAGCTTGAAATTTGGGCACACCATTCATGAATAACGTACCTTTATGATTATGCAAATAAAATAGTCTGAAATTTGCAGAAACAAAAATGGCTGCGTCAAAAGACAAAAAATTGATGTCCAAAAATGAACTTTTTAGAGAAATTGCTCCGTAAATTCCACATTTCTTTCGGCAGAAGCTTGAAATTTTGACACACCATTCATTAATAACATGCCTTTATAATTATGCAAATAAAATAGTCTGAAATTTGCAGAAACAAAAATGGCTGCGGCAGAAGACAAAAAATTGATGTCCAAAAATGAACTTTTTAAGGAATTGTTCTGTAAATTCCACATTTCTTTCGACAGAAGCTTGAAATTTGGGCACACCATTCATGAATAACGTACCTTTATGATTATGCAAATAAAATAGTCTGAAATTTGCAGAAATAAAAATGGTTGCGTCAGTAGGCAAAAAATTGATGTCCAAAAATGAACTTTTTAGAAAAATTGTTCTGCAAATTCCACATTTCTTTCGACAAAAGCTTGAAATTTTGACACACCATTCATGAATAAAGTGCTGTAATAATTGTGCAAATAAAATACTCTGAAATTTGCAGAAACAAAAATGGCTGCGTCAAAAGACAAAAAATTGATGTCCAAAAATGAACTTTTTAGAGAAATTGTTCTGTAAATTCCACATTTCTTTCGACAGAAGCTTGAAATTTCGCCACACCATTTATGAAAAACGTGCCTTTATATTTATGCAAATAAAATAGTCTGAAATTTGCAGAAACAAAAATGGCTGCGTCAGAAGACAAAAAATTGATGTCGAAAAATGAACTTTTTAGAGAAATTGTTCTGTAAATTCCACATTTCTTTCGGCAGAAGCTTGAAATTTTGACACACCTTTTATGAATAACGTGCCTTTATGATTTTGCAAATCAAATAGTCTGAAATTTGCACAAGCAAAAATGGCTGCTTCAGAAGACAAAAAATTAATATCCGAAAATGAACTTTTTAGAGAAATCGCTCTGTAAGTTCCACATTTTTTTCGACAGATGCTTAAAATTTTGACAGACTATTCATAAATAACGTGCCTTAATAATTTTTCAAAAAAGACTATCTCAAATTTCCAGAAACAAAAATGGCTGAGTTAGAAGTCAAATATTGATGTCCGAAAATGAACTTTTTAGAGAAATCGCTCTTTAAATTCCACATTTCTTTCGACAGATGCTTGAAATTTTGACAGACTATTCATAAATAACGTGCCTTAATAATTTTTGAAAAAAAGACTATCTCAAATTTCCAGAAACAAAAATGGCTGAGTTAGAAGTCAAATATTGATGTCCGAAAATGAAAGTTTCAGAGAAATCGCTCTTTAAATTCCACATTTATTTCGACAGATGCTTAAAATTTTGACAGACTATTAATAAATAACGTGCCGTAATGATTTTTGAAAAAAAGACTATCTCAAATTTCCAGAAACAAAAATGGCTGAGTTAGAATTCAAATGTTGATGTCCAAAAATGAAATTTTTAGAGAAATCGCTCTTTAAATTCCACATTTCTTTCGACAGATGCTTAAAATTTTGATAGACTATTCATGAATAAGTTGCCTTTATAAATTTCCAATAAAAAATTATGTTAAATTTACAGAAATAAAAATGGCGGCGTTAGAAGACGATTATTTTATTTGTACATACGTTGATACAATTTGCAAGAAATACATTTTATAATAATAATAGTAAAATATTAATATGCACGATATTTTTTTATAAAATCTACACAATAACGACCGTTGATACAACCGATTTAATTAATAGATATAGAAAATAGTTTTATCAAAACCTTTCTTAGCTTTAAATTTGATTTTTAATTAATTCGCAACCAAATGAAGATTTTCGATATAATATTGAAAATAATTAATAACAGACGTACTCCAGAAGCCCCACAAAGCCAGGCAGAAAGACCTCTGGTCGATAGCCATTTGGCAGATTGATTAAGTTACTAATAATTTTATTATATGCCTGCTAATTATATGTATTGTTTATATTAATAAAGAAGTATTATATATATTGAAAATAATTACCAGTTTTGAATTTATTCAAATCACTAATTTTAGTTTCTTTTTCTCTTTCTATTTTTTTTCTAAATTCTAAGAAGTACTCTGGCACTCGATCCATCCTCCTGCACTTCCGGACCTTCGTCGATGTGTTTGAATTCTTCAGATCTTTCTCGTCGATTCGACGTCGCCGTTGGTAACGTTTCTCCAGAACGATTTGTGGCGTTCAAACGCTGTCTAGAACGACTCGTGGTGTCCAAACGTCTTTGACTGTACTCCCGCAACCTTCTTAGAACCGGCCCAGTACTTTGCACCAAGTTGTTGACAGCATTCAGCGTCGCAATTGGGATCTAAAAATTCAATTTCAATTTTTAAAAGTTGCACAATAATGGTAAGGAATAATTAAACAACACATGAAAAAGAAGTCGAGATTAAAAAGAAACAGTAAAGGCGAACAAACATGTCTGCTACAGAAAGTTGCACAACACATCTAAAAGTAAATGTTGTTTACGTGTTTATAATTCCAATTAAAACACAAGAAACGTTAACCAATTGAATTAAAAAAAAATATATATTTAAAGCAAGAGCTAGAAAATGTGTACAAATATATAATAAATACATATTTTTAAAAATACTAGAGAACTTGATTATTAAAAAGTAAAGAAATTTAATTAATGTATTTTTTCTACATTAAGTAAATTTGTTTATGAGAAATGGTGATATTTCAGCTCGAATAAATTTGGAAAAAGGAATTTGTTGGTTAATTAACTTAACTTACGTTGTAAATCACATTTTTGCGGTAATTGGTTTTGGAAATTTAAGCCTCACCACCAAATCTCCTTCGATACGTTGCTGCCGGATCAAGAAAACAAGTCAATTAGTACGAAATCGAAAAAAGAAAAAACTCAAAATATTTAATATATTCACAAGATCTACCTTTGAAATTATTTAAATTTTTTGAAAATGTTAATTATAATTATTTTTTCTGTAGAATACACGATCGGTAAATCATAACTTTTTAGAAGAAAATTATTTTACGCCGTTATAATATAAAGGCAAAGCTTTCTTTTTAATTCAAAATAAACGTAATAATCACTGCATATAATGCCCATTCATATGAATTATTTGCGTCTTGTTATAGTTATTTAAACTAATGAAAAATATACATTCAGCAAGAATAATCATTATTTTGGATAATTTAATTTTTTATATGCAAAAGTTACACTTACGTTGAACACGTTCTCGATGAGTGGTGACCGGTCGCCGGCCTGTCTTCTCTCTCTACTTTCTCCGTCCTCACCTATCGACATCCTGTACTCGAACTCGTTTCCCTGCAATTAAAAATAATGTTCATTTTAACAGAGTCAAAAAAATGGAAATATAAAATACATGAGCGTGCATGCATTACAAGAAAGTGTATAACTTTCACACTTACTTTCAAAACATTTCTCAACAGCTTATAAACGCATTAACTGCATTTCCTACGACAATTGTTTTTTTTTTAATTTTTTTGAAAGCTTTTGGGAATGTGGAAACTTTAAATTGCAATAAAGTGATTATTTGTAAATCCATGTAATAAATTTTGGCAAGTTTGATTAGATCCATTAAGCAGAATCTATTTTGAGTAAATTTTAAAAATTTGACGTTTGGTGCAATTGTTTTTCTATTTTTTTTTGCCGACTTTACAAATGCGCAAACTTGCAATTGCAACAAAGTGATTATTTGTAAATCCATGTTAGAAATGTTGGCAAGTTTAATTAGATCTGTGAAGCAGAATCTATTTTGAGTAAATTTTGAAAATTTGACGTTTGGTGCAATCGTTTTTCTATTTTTTTAGCAGACTTTACAAATGCGCAAACTTGCAATTGCAACAAAGTGATTATTTGGAAATCCATGTAAGAAATATTGGCAAGTTTTATTAGATCTATGAAGCGGAATCTATTTTGAGTCAATTTTGAAAATTTGACGTTTGGTGCAATTGTTTTTGTATTTTTTTTTGCAGACTTTATAAATGCGTAAACTTGCAATTGCAACAAAGTGATTATTTGTTAATCCATGTAAGAAATGTTGGCAAGTTTTATTAGATCCATGAAGCAGAATCTATTTTGAGTAAATTTTGAAAATTTGATGTTTGCTGCAATTGTTTTTCTATTTTTTTTTTGCAGACTTTACAAATGCGCAAACTTGCAATTGCAACTAAGTGATTATTTGTTAATCCATGTAAGAAATGTTGGCAAGTTTTATTAGATCTATGAAGCGGAATCTATTTTGAGTAAATTTTGAAATTTTCACGTTTGGTGCAATTGTTTTTCTATTTTTTTTGCCGACTTTACAAATGCGCAAACTTGCAATTGCAACAAAGTGATTATTTGTAAATCCAAGTAAGAAATGTTGGAAAGTTTTATGAGATTTATGAAGCAGAATATATTTTGAGTAAATTTTGAAAATTTGACGTTTGGTGTAATTGTTTTTCTATTTTTTTTGCAGACTTTACAAACGCGCAAACTTGCAAATGCAACAAAGTGATTATTTGTAAATCTATGTAAGAAATATTGGCAAGTTTTATAAGATCTATGAAGCAGAATCTATTGTGAGTAAATTTTGAAAATTTGACGTTTGGTACAATTGTTTTTCTATTTTTTTTTGCAGACTTTACAAATGCGCAAACTTGAAATTGCAACAAGTGATTATTTGTAAATCCATGTAAGAAATGTTGGCAAGTTTTATTAGATCTATGAAGCGGAATCTATTTTGAGTAAATTTTGAAAATTTGACGTTTGGTGCAATTGTTTTTCTATTTTTTTTGCAGACTTTACAAATGCGCAAACTTGCAATTGCAACAAAGTGATTATTTGTAAATCCATGTAAGAAATGTTGGCAAGTTTTATTAGATCTATGAAGCAGAATCTATTTTGAGTAAATTTTGAAAATTTGACGTTTGGTGCAATCGTTTTTCAATTTTTTTTTTGCAGACTTTACAAATGCGCAAACTTGCAATTGCAACAAAGTGATTATTTGTGAATCCATGTAAGAAATGTTGGCAAGTTTTATTAGATCTATGAAGCAGAATCTATTTTGAGTGTATTTTGAAAATTTGACGTTTGGTGCAATTGTTTTTCTATTTTTTTGCAGACTTTACAAATGCGCAAACTTGCAATTGCAACAAAGTGATTATTTGTAAATCCGTGTAAGAAATGTTGGCAGGTTTTGTTAGCTATATGAAGCAGAATCTATTTTGAGTAAATTTTGAAAATTTGACGTTTGGTGCAATTTTTTTGCCGACTTTACAAATGCGCAAACTTGCAATTGCAATAAAGTGATTATTTGTAAATCAATGTAAGAAATGTTGGCAAATTTTATTAGATCTATGAAGCAGAATCTATTTTGAGTAAATTTTGAAAATTTGACGTTTGGTGCAATCGTTTTTCCATATTTTTTGCGGACTTTACAAATGTGCAAACTTGCAATTGCAATAAAGTGATTATTTGTAAATCCATGTAAGAAATGTTGGCAAGTTTTATTAGATCCATGAAGCAGAATCTATTTTGAGTAAATTTTGAAAATTTGACGTTTGGTGCAATTTTTTTGCCGACTTTACCAATGCGCAAACTTGCAATTGCAATAAAGTGATTATTTGTAAATCAATGTAAGAAATGTTGGCAAATTTTATTAGATCTATGAAGCAGAATCTATTTTGAGTAAATTTTGAAAATTTGATGTTTGGAGCAATTGTTTTTCAATTTTTTTTGCCGACTTTACAAATGCGCAAACTTGCAATTGCAACAAAATGATTATTTGTAAATCCATGTAAGAAATGTTGGCAAGTTTTATTAGATCCATGAAGCAGAATCTATTTTGAGTAAATTTTGAAAATTTGACGTTTGGTGCAATTGTGTTTCTATTTTTTTTGCCGACTTTACAAATGCGCAAACTTGCAATTGCAACAAAGTGATTATTTGTGAATCCATGTAAGAAATGTTGGCAAGTTTTATTAGATCTATGAAGCAGAATCTATTTTGAGTAAATTTTGAAAATTTGACGTTTGGTGCAATTGTTTTTCTATTTTTTTTTGCCGACTTTACAAATGCGCAAACTTGCAATTGCAACAAAGTGATTATTTGTAAATCCATGTAAGAAATGTTGGCAAGTTTTATTAGATCTATGAAGCAGAATCTATTTTGAGTAAATTTTGAAAATTTGACGTTTGGTGCAATTTTTTTGCCGACTTTACAAATGCGCAAACTTGCAATTGCAATAAAGTGATTATTTGTAAATCAATGTAAGAAATGTTGGCAAGTTTTATTAGATCAATGAAGCAGAATCTATTTTGAGTAAATTTTGAAAATTTGACGTTTGGTGCAATTGTGTTTCTATTTTTTTTGCCGACTTTACAAATGCGCAAACTTGCAATTGCAACAAAGTGATTATTTGTGAATCCATGTAAGAAATGTTGGCAAGTTTTATTAGATCTATGAAGCAGAATCTATTTTGAGTAAATTTTGAAAATTTGACGTTTGGTGCAATTGTTTTTCTATTTTTTTTTGCCGACTTTACAAATGCGCAAACTTGCAATTGCAACAAAGTGATTATTTGTGAATCCATGTAAGAAATGTTGGCAAGTTTTATTAGATCTATGAAGCAGAATCTATTTTGAGTAAATTTTGAAAATTTGACGTTTGGTGCAATTGTTTTTCTATTTTTTTTTGCCGACTTTACAAATGCGCAAACTTGCAATTGCAACAAAGTGATTATTTGTAAATCCATGTAAGAAATGTTGGCAAGTTTTATTAGATCTATGAAGCAGAATCTATTTTGAGTAAATTTTGAAAATTTGACGTTTGGTGCAATTGTGTTTCTATTTTTTTTGCCGACTTTACAAATGCGCAAACTTGCAATTGCAACAAAGTGATTATTTGTGAATCCATGTAAGAAATGTTGGCAAGTTTTATTAGATCTATGAAGCAGAATCTATTTTGAGTAAATTTTGAAAATTTGACGTTTGGTGCAATTGTTTTTCTATTTTTTTTTGCCGACTTTACAAATGCGCAAACTTGCAATTGCAACAAAGTGATTATTTGTGAATCCATGTAAGAAATGTTGGCAAGTTTTATTAGATCTATGAAGCAGAATCTATTTTGAGTAAATTTTGAAAATTTGACGTTTGGTGCAATTGTTTTTCTATTTTTTTTTGCCGACTTTACAAATGCGCAAACTTGCAATTGCAACAAAGTGATTATTTGTAAATCCATGTAAGAAATGTTGGCAAGTTTTATTAGATTTATGAAGCAGAATGTATTTTGAGTAAATTTTGAAAATTTGACGTTTAGTGCAATTTTTTTTGCAGACTTTACAATTGCGCAAACTTGCAATTGCAACAAAGTGATTATTTGTAAATCCATGTAAGAAATGTTGGCAAGTTTTATTAGATTTATGAAGTAGAATGTATTTTGAGTAAATTTTGAAAATTTGACGTTTAGTGCAATTTTTTTTGCCGACTACAAATGCGCAAACTTGCAATTGCAACAAATTGATTATTTGTAAATCTATGTAAGAAATGTTGGCAAGTTTTATTAGATTTATGAAGCAGAATGTATTTTGAGTAAATTTTGAAAATTTGACGTTTAGTGCAATTTTTTTTGCAGACTTTACAAATGCGAAAACTTGCAATTGCAACAAAGTGATTATTTGTAAATCCATGTAAGAAATGTTGGCAAGTTTTATTAGATCCATGAAGCAGAATCTATTTTGAGTAAATTTTGAAAATTTGACGTTTGGTGCAATTGTTTTTCTATTTTTTTTTGCCGACTTTACAAATGCGCAAACTTGCAATTGCAACAAAGAGATTATTTGTAAATCCATGTAAGAAATGTTGGCAAGTTTTATTAGATCTATGAAGCAGAATCTATTTTGAGTAAATTTTGAAAATTTGACGTTTGGTGCAATCGTTTTTCAATTTTTTTTTTGCAGACTTTACAAATGCGCAAACTTGCAATTGCAACAAAGTGATTATTTGTAAATCCATGTAAGAAATGTTGGCAAGTTTTATTAGATCTATGAAGCAGAATCTATTTTGAGTAAATTTTGAAAATTTGACGTTTGGTGCAATTGTTTTTCTATTTTTTTTGCCGACTTTACAAATGCGCAAACTTGCAATTGCAACAAAGTGATTATTTGTGAATCCATGTAAGAAATGTTGGCAAGTTTTATTAGATCTATGAAGCAGAATCTATTTTGAGTGTATTTTGAAAATTTGACGTTTGGTGCAATTGTTTTTCTATTTTTTTTGCCGACTTTACAAATGCGCAAACTTGCAATTGCAACAAAGTGATTATTTGTGAATCCATGTAAGAAATGTTGGCAAGTTTTATTAGATCTATGAAGCAGAATCTATTTTGAGTAAATTTTGAAAATTTGACGTTTGGTGCAATCGTTTTTCTATTTTTTTGCAGACTTTGAAAATGTGCAAACTTGGAATTGCAACAAACTTGGTTTAGGAATGATTATAGGAAAATCTGGGCGAGAGATGTTGGTAGATTTTGAAGGTTTTATAAAGCAGAAACTAATTTGAAAAATTTGAAAGTTTGACATTCGTGGCCAAAAAGTGCCAACTTTGAAAAACATACATATTTTTCATTTAACAAATTATTCAATGTAAATTACTTAACTTGGAGATAGTCTTCCAGAAAAATTACTTACAAGTCATAAAATATATTTCAAAATCAAAATATGACGATTTTCACGTTCGAAGTTTTTGGTGATTTGTTGCAACTTCTGTTACTTTTTTCCACATTCAAACATTCTTACCTGTTGATACGTAATCTCTCCGAGCTCGATCCCTTTGGGCGGTTCGACAACACCGGCGATCTGCAGCACCTGGCTCATGATGACCGTAACGAGCAGCGTCCAAACCAGTTTATCCATCACGTACACCAGTATCTTCAAGTATTGTGTAAGGTCAGTGTTTGTTTTGGACAATAAGATTAGTTGTCGGAATGTGTCGTTACCTTGCTCATTTCCTGGTACCGTTGCACTTCGGTATACTGTCGCCAAAAACAATGTTTCCTTTATCCTTCGGTACTTCGGTACTTCGCACGCGTGTGCTGGTATCGAAATATCAATGCAGACTGCAGCTGAACAGGAGAGCCTTTCTCCGCCACTTTCTCTCCGCGCGAATCTCGTTTACCACTAGTTTTCCGCATTGGAGAAGATGCTCAAAAGTGGGTCTTATTTCTGCACGGTTTTTTATTTTATTTTTCACGCTCGATGATCAAGTAGTATTAAGCAATACAGTAACAATTATCATATGTATATTTTTTTATATTTTTTTTAAACCATGCTGTGTTGATAAAGTTACTACTGCGGATAAAATAGGCGATTCACTTTTACTGATTTGATTTACTCATAAATTATAGATAATTAATTGCTGGAGAGTGCTAATGATAGCAGAAGAGAAGAAGACATGGCTTACTACGCTTTCCAAAAAGGAAGTCATCGTTTTCTATAGCCGTAATTAAATAGCTATTTGACTGATTCGGGGTTACCATACGTGACTGGAAAGAAACCCCCAAGACGCTTCAGAAAATGTACTTTCGCAAGTACAAATGCTAATTTGAAGCCCGTGACGCGTCAGCAAAGAATATCGGAAATGACAAAAATGGAAAAATGCAACTTTCTTAATAATCATCGTAGACTATGGAAGTTACCTTTTTTTTCATCAAAAAGACGAGAGAAATTGATTGCCGTTAAAAAATTTCAGCTATCTTCAGTAGCAAAAAAATTAGTCAGTCACAGTGAACATTTTAGAAAATTTACAAAAATAATTGATTTTTCAGAATTTGATCGGCCGTAGCGGCCAAACGAAAACTTCAAATTGAACGCGGTTTGCAAATCTGTGCTCCTCGTGTGCCAATTAGTCGGATTCGATTAAAATAGGCGATTTTTAATTTTTGACGAAAACATGAAAATCTACCCAAGGGTACCCCCTTCTAACTTTTTCTCAAAAATTGGCTTTGAAATAATTTCCTAAAGAAACCACTGGTTCGATTCGGGGTTTCTACACATCACTGGAAAGATCTCTTCAAGGCGCCTCGGAAAATGTTCTTTCGCAAGAACAAATTTCAAATTGAAGCCCGTGACGCGTCAGCAAAGAAAACTCGAAAATGAAAAAAATCGAAAAAATCAACTTTTTTAATAATCATCGTGGACCGTTGAAGTATACCTTCTTTATCATCAGAAAAACGAGAGAAATTGATTGCCGTTAAAAAATTTCAGCCAACTTCAATAGCAAAAAAAATAGCGTGTCACCGTGAGCATTTTAGAAAATTTAGAAAAAAAAAAGATTTTTCAGACTTTGATCGGCCGTAGCGGCCAAACGAAAACTCCAAACTTCAAATCTGTGCTCCTCGTGTGCCAATTAGTCGGATTCAATTAAAATTGGCGATTTTTAATTTTTGACGAAAACATGAAAAACTACCCCCCTTCTTACTTTTTCTCAAAAATTGCCTTTGAAATAATTTCCTGAAGAAACCGTTGATTCGATTCGGGGTTTCTACACATCATTGGAAAGATCCCTTCAAGACGCCTCGGAAAATGTACTTTCGCAAGAACAAATGTCAATTTGAAGCCCGTGACGCGTCAGCAAAGAAAACTCGGAAATGGTAAAAATCGAAAAAAACCCCTTTTTTAATAATCATTGTAGACCATTGAAGTATACCTTCTTTTTCATCAGAAAAAAGAAAGAAATTGATTGGCGTTAAAAAATTTCAGCCATCCTCAATAGCAAAAAAAATAGCTCGTCACCGTGAAAATTTTCAAAAAAACTCGATTTTTCAAACTTTCAACGGCCGTAGCGGCTAAACGAAAACTCCAAATTGAACGCGGTTTTCAAATCTGTGCTCCTCCTGTGCCAAATAATCGGATTCAATTAAAATTGGCGATTTTTAATTTTTGACGAAAACATGAAAATCTCCCCCTTCTAACTTTTTCTCAAATATTGGCTTTGAAATAATTTCCTGAAGAAACCGCTGGTTCGATTCGGGGTTTCTATAAGCCACTGAAGATCCCTTCAAGACCCCTTCAAAAAATGTACTTTTGCAAAAACAAAAGCCAATTTGAAGTCCGTGACGCATTCGCAAATAAAACTCGAAAATGGAAAAAATTGAAAAAATCAACTTTTTTTATAGTCATCGTAGACCCTAAAGTTATACCTTTTATACCTCAGGAGAACAAGATAAGTCGATTGGCGTTAAAATATTTAAAAAAAAATGGCCAGTTAATGGAAAATTTTGAAAAAAGTCGATTTTTTTCAGACTTTGCACGGCCGTAGCGGCTGAACGAAGAATCCAAATCGAACACGGTTTTCAAATCTGTGCCCCTCGTGTGCAAATTAGTCGGATTTAATAGGAATTTGCGACTTTTAATTTTCGTCGAAAATGGGAAAATCGATCTTTCTTCTCACTTTTGCTCAAAAATTTAGTTTGAAATGATTTTCTGAAGAAACCACTGGTTCGATTCGGCGTTTTTACACATCATTGAAAAGATGCCTTCAAGACGCCTTGGAAAATATAATTTCGCAAGAACAAATGTCAGTGACGTGTCAGCAAAGAAAACTCGAAAATTGAAAAATCGAAAAAATCAACTTTCTTAATAATCATCGTATGTAGTACCTTCTTTTTCATCAGAAGAACGAGCCAAATCAATGTGCGTTAAAAAATTTCATCTAGGAAAAAATTCAAAAAAGTTGACAAGTCACCAAAATTTTTTTGAAAAAATTGATTTCCTGGAAAAACCACTGGTTTGAATCGGGGTTTCTATACATCGCTGGAAAGATCTCATTAAGACGCTTCAGAAAATGTACTTTGGCAAAAACAAATGTCAATTTAAAGCCCGTGATGCGTCAGCAAAGAAAACTCGAAAATGGAAAAGATCGAAAAAACTTTCTTAATAATCATCGTAGACCTTTATGTAGTACCTTTTTTTCATCAGAAGAACTAAGAGCCTAATCGATTGGCGTTAAAAAATTTCATCTAGGAAAAAATGCAAAAAAGTTGACAAGTCACCAAAAAAATTTGAAAAAAGTGTTTTTTTTTCAGATTTTGAACGGCCGTAGTGGCTAAACGAAAACGCCAAATTGAATGCGGTTTTCAAATCTGTGCTCCTTGCGTGTACATTAGTCGTATAAAATTAAAATTGGCGATTTGAAATTTTTGACGAAAACCTGAAAAATTGCTCAAGGGTACCCCTTGAAATAATTTCCTGAAGAAACCGCTAGTTAGATTCGGGGTTTCTATAAGTTGCTAGAAAGATATCTTCAAGACCTATTAGAACATGTGCTTAAGTAAGAACAAATGTCAATTTGAAACCTGTGGTGCGTTTGCAAAAAAAATGTTGAAAAAGTTATGTACGCATTGTTTAATGATGAATTTAACATATTTCGCTCGTTCAAAAGTAAGTCTCTTTTTCGAACCACCCTTTCGGCGAGCTCCTGATCAAATACCTCCTGGTCTCGTCGAAGACAATAATCAGGAAGGCGTAAGGCAGAGCGGGAGTGATGTAGTTCGGATGCACCGGCATCATGGTCGAGACGTCGTTGACGTACGGACAATACACCACGATAACGGAAACCGCGATCTCGAAGACGATCCCGAAATTCATAACGTTGTTCCCCATTCCCTGATCGCAGATGGACAGCCTCCTGGTCTTGCAGATGACGACGTCGGCGATCTGCGTGATGACGATGGCCAGGAAGAAGGCCGCCGCGCATTTGCGCTCCAGCAGTTGGCGATCGTGGCGCGTCCACTCCTGCCCGAAGGAATCCAAGAGGTCGTTGGACTGCGAGAGCCACTCCTCCCGGATGTGCAGCAGCCGATCCGGCATGAACCCGTGCTCGGCCATCACGTAAAGGTAGCAATTCATCCCGGCGAAGGTCTGTATGATCCCGATGTTCAGATTGGTGAAGAGGATCAGCTTCATGGTGACCAGCTTATCGTCGTGTATGTTGCGCGGCTTTCTCTTCATAATGTCAGCTTCTGGTTTTTCGTAAGCCAAGCTGATCCCGGGCCAGAGATCGGTGCCCACGTCGATGATCAGTATCGCCATGATGTTAACTGGCGAAGGTATACCCAGCAGGACGTGCAGGACGAACGGCATCATCTCGGGAACGTTCGAGGTCATCATGTAGGCGATGCTCTTCTTAAGATTGTCGAAGATCAAGCGGCCCTCCTCGATCCCGACGATTATCGAAGCGAAGTTGTCGTCGAGCAGGATCATATCGGCGGCTTCTTTGGAAACGTCCGAGCCGGCGATTCCCATGGCTATGCCGATGTCCGCCTTCTTCAGCGCCGGGGAGTCGTTGACGCCGTCGCCGGTCACGGCCACCACCTCGAAATTTTTTTGAAAGGCCTCCACTATCTTCAGCTTCTGCTGCGGACTGGTCCTAGCGAAAACGATCTCGTCGAATTCGTTTACCGTGTCCTCCAGCTCGTCGCCAATCATGTCGCGAAGATTACCTCCGGTGAGGACCGCAGCTTTGCACTGCTCCTTCTCATCTTTAGTCAACTCGGAAATGGGAACGTTCTTCCTCATGGCAATATCGTAAGCGGTGTCGATGCCCTTCGAAATGATGCCGACGTTCTTCGCGATCGCCAGCGCCGTCACGGGATGATCCCCCGTTACCATGATCACCCTGATGCCGGCCTCCTTGCACTTAACGACGGCTTCTAAGACCCCCGGCCTCGGCGGATCTATCATCGACATGAAGCCCAACAGTCTCAGTCCGGCCACCGGGAAATTAAAGTGTTCCGCGTCGAACGGGTAATTCTCGTCGAATTCTTCCGGCAGCATGAGGTCGGCGAAGGCCAGCACCCGCTCCCCGAGGTACCCCAGCTCCAGTAAAGCGGCGTTTAAGATGCCCAAGTTGTATTCTTCCAGAACTAAATCCACGTCGGTTTTCAAGAAAGTGGAGCATTTCTCCATTATCCTCTCGGGCGCGCCTTTCATGACCAACAGGAGCTGGTGGCTCTGCGGCAACCGGTGGATGGATACTTGGAATTTGTTGGTGGAGTTGAAAGGTACTTCGAAAAGCTAAAAAAAAAGGAACAAAGAAAAATTATGCCCGGTGAACTCGAATTTGAGTGAGTGAAGTGTGCACGTCGTGATTAAAAAAATTCTAAAAATGTCAACGCACGTGGAATTACCTTAAAATTTTTCAAATGCGCTCAGAAATGACATATTTTTAACATATCAAAAAATCATCGACGCACCTTGCTTGTAAACAAAATGGCGGCACTCTGAACTCGAATTTGAGTGAGTGAAATGTGCACCTCGTGATTAAAAAAATTCTAAAAATGCTAACGCAGGTGGAATTACCTTCAAATTTTTCAAATGCGCTCAGAAATAACATATTTTTAACATATCAAAAAATAATCGACGCACCTTGCTTGTAAACAAAATGGCGGCACTCTGAACTCGAATTTGAGTGAGTGAAATGTGCACGTCGTGATTAAAAAAATTCTAAAAATGTCAACGCGCGTGGAATTACCTTCAAATTTTTCAATTGCGCTCAGAAATGACATATTTTTAACATATCAAAAAGTAATCGACGCACCTTGCTTGTAAACAAAATGGCGGCACTCTGAACTCGAATTTGAGTGAGTGAAATGTGCACGTCGTGATTAAAAAAATTCTAAAAATGTCAACACAGGTGGAATTACCTTCAAATTTTTCAATTGCGCTCAGAAATGACATATTTTTAACATATCAAAAAGTAATCGACGCACCTTGCTTGTAAACAAAATGGCGGCACTCTGAACTCGAATTTGAGTGAGTGAAATGTGCACGTCGTGATTAAAAAAATTCTAAAAATGTCAACGCGCGTGGAATTACCTTCAAATTTTTCAATTGCGCTCAGAAATGACATATTTTTAACATATCAAAAAGTAATCGACGCACCTTGCTTGTAAACAAAATGGCGGCACTCTGAACTCGAATTTGAGTGAGTGAAATGTGCACGTCGTGATTAAAAAAATTCTAAAAATGTCAACACAGGTGGAATTACCTTTAAATTTTTCAATTGCGCTCAGAAATGACATATTTTTAACATATCAAAAAATAACCGACGCACCTTGCTTGTAAACAAAATGGCGGCACTCTGAACTCGAATTTGAGTGAGTGAAATGTGCACCTCGTGATTAAAAAAATTCTAAAAATGTCAACGCGGGTGGAATTACCTTCAAATTTTTCAAATGCGCTCAGAAATGACATATTTTTAACATATCAAAAAATAATCGACGCACCTTGCTTATAAACAAAATGGCGGCACTCTGAACTCGAATTTGAGTGAGTGAAATGTGCACGTCGTGATTAAACAAATTCTAAAAATGTCAACGCGCGTGGAATTACCTTAAAAATTTTCAAATGCGCTCAGAAATGACATATTTTTAACATATCGAAAAATAATCGACGCATCTTGCTTGTAAACAAAATGGCGGCACTCTGAACTCGAATTTGAGTGAGTGAAATGTGCACCTCGTGATTGGAAAAATTCTAAAAATGTGAACGCGCGTGGAATTACCTTTAGATTTTTCAAATGCGCTCAGAAATGACATATTTTTAACTTAACAAAAAATAATCGACGCACCTTGCTTTTAAACAAAATGGAGGCAATCTGAATTTGAATTTGAGTGATTTGCACTTACCTTAGGATGTTTTCTGCGATACTCCGCAGTGTCGCCAACGAGATACTCCATGCACTTCAATATAGCCGTCTCGCTCGCATCGCCCTTCACCGTCCAATCGAACACTTCGGGCGATTCCTGATACGGCAGAAACTCGGCTCTGCTGCACAAAATTCCCACCCTGCACAATCCATGAAACGTCTCGCTTTTACTCGCGTGCTTATCGAGCATCGTGTCGAAGATCATGTGGTCGTAGTACAGGTGAGCGACCGTCATCTTGTTCTGCGTCAGTGTCCCCGTCTTGTCGGAACAGATGACCGTCGTAGAGCCGAGGGTCTCGACGGCGTGGAGATTTTTGCAGAGGCAGTTCTTCTTCACCATCTTTTTCGCGGTCAGCGTCAGGCACGCGGTCATCGTGACCAGCAGGCCTTCCGGCACGTTCGCGACGACTATCGCGATGAAGCAGCCGAAGCTCGCGAAGAACGTCTCTCCCGCGAGGAGGGTGAGGAGGAAAAAGATGAAGCCCAGGATGACCGCGATGACGGTGATGACTTTCGTGAACGCTCTGAGTTCCTTCTTGATCGGCGTTACGTCCGCTTCAAGGCCGGATGTTAAGGCCGCTATGTGTCCCATCAGGGTATCCGATCCGCAACTTATGACCACACCTTTTGCGCTGCCTGAAATTTGCGGGGCGATGGATTACTTCACACAAACGCATCACATCTTTACCTTCGACAACATTTGTCCCATAAAAGGCAAGATTGGCGGTCTCCAAAGGATTGATGTCGGTCAACTCGGGCGTTCGGGTCTGCGGCTCGGATTCCCCCGTTATCGAACTGTTGTCCACTTTAAAGGCGGCCGATTCCAGAATTCGAATGTCCGCGGGGATGCAGTCGCCACCTTGAAGCAAGACGACGTCTCCGATGACGATGGTTTCGGTGTCGATCGTGCTCACGATGCCGGATCTGATCACCGTAGCGCTCTTCGGAATCATTTTGTTGAAGCCTTCCATGATCGAGGTGTTGGAGTATTCCTGATAGAAACCGAAGCCTCCTGTGATGATGATGATGGAGAATATCACCGAACCTGAAAAAGATACCTAACTCTTCACTGCACATCATCACGGAAAAGATTTAGTAACACAATTGAATAAATATTTCCTCGTAAATTCGGTTGCCTACAATGAAAGAGTACACAACTCCCAAGAAAATCGGCGGAATTTAAAATTTTAAAATTATTTCAAAAGAGTGATGTTCTGTCAGTTATTAATAATTTTTGTAGATTTTTATCGCAGCGATTTGTATTTATTTTAAATTTTTTTCACGCGTTCAACATCTCCAAATTGAAAATAAAACACAACTCTCAAAAAAATTGGTGGAATTTTAAATACCAAAATTATTTCAAAAGAATGATGTTTTGTCAGTTATTAATAATTTTTGTACATTTTTATCGCAGCGATTTGTATTTATTTTAAATTTTTTTCGCGCGTTCAACATCTCCAAATTGAAAAAAAAACACAACTCAAAAAAATTGGTGGAATTTCAAATACCAAAATTATTTCAAAAGAGTGATGTTTTGTCAGTTAATAATAATTTTTGTAGATTTTTATTACGTCGATTTGTATTAATTTTTAATTTTTTTCACGCGTTCAACATCTCCAAATTGAAAATAAAACACAACTCTCAAAAAAATTGGTGGGATTTTAAATACCAAAATTATTTCAAAAAAGTGATGTTTTGTCAGTTAATAATAATTTTTGTAGATTTTTATCACGTCGATTTGTATTTGTTTTTAATTTTTTTCAGGCGTTCAACATCTCCAAATTGAAAAAAAAACAAAACTCTCAAAAAAATTGGTGGAATTTCAATTACCAAAATTATTTCAAAAGAGTGATGTTTTGTCAGTTAACAATAATTTTTGTAGATTTTTATCACGTCGATTTGTATTTATTTTTAATTTTTTTCACGCGTTCAACATCTCCAAATTGAAAAAAAAACACAACTCTCAAAAGAATTGGTGGAATTTTAAATACCAAAATTATTTTAAAAGAGTGATGTTTTGTCAGTTAATAATAATTTTTGTAGATTTTTATCACGTCGATTTGTATTTATTTTTAATTTTTTTCACGCGTTCAACATCTCCAAATTGAAAAAAAAACCCAACTCTCAAAAAAATTGGTGGAATTTCAATTACCAAAATTATTTCAAAAGAGTGATGTTTTGTCAGTTAATAATAATTTTTGTAGATTTTTATCACGTCGATTTGTATTTATTTTTAATTTTTTTCAGGCGTTCAACATCTCCAAATTGAAAAAAAAACACAACTCTCAAAAAAATTGGTGGAATTTAAACTTACCAAAATTATTTCAAAAGAGTGATGTTTTGTCAGTTAATAATAATTTTTGTAGATTTTTATGGCAGCGATTTGTATTTATTTTTAATTTTTTTCACGCGTTCAACATCTCCAAATTGAAAAAAGAAACACAACTCTCAAAAAAATTGGTGGAATTTTAAATACCAAAATTATTTCAAAAGAGTGATGTTTTAACAGTTAATAATATTTTTTGTAGATTTTAATCACAGCGATTTGTATTTATTTTTAAGTTTTTTCACGCGTTCAACATCTCCAAATTGAAAAAAAAACACAACTCTCAAAAAAATTGGTGCAATTTTAAATACAAAAATTATTTCAAAAGAGTGATGTTTCGACAGTTAATAATATTTTTTGTAGATTTTAATCACAGCGATTTGTATTTATTTTTAATTTTTTTCACGCGTTCAACATCTCCAAATTGAAAAAAGAAACACAACTCTCAAAAAAATTGGTGGAATTTTAAATACCAAAATTATTTCAAAAGAGTGATGTTTTGTCAGTTAATAATAATTTTTGTAGATTTTTATTACGTCGATTTGTATTAATTTTTAATTTTTTTCACGCGTTCAACATCTCCAAATTGAAAAAAAAACACAACTCTCAAAAAAATTGGTGGAATTTTAAATACCAAAATTATTTCAAAAGAGTGATGTTTTGTCAGTTGATAATAATTTTTGTAGATTTTAATCACAGCGATTTGTATTTATTTTTAATTTTTTTCGCGCGTTCAACATCTCCAAATTGAAAAAAAAACACAACTCTCAAAAAAATTAGTGGAATTTTAAATACCAACATTATTTCAAAAGAGTGATGTTTTGTCAGTTGATAATAATTTTTGTAGATTTTAATCACAGCGATTTGTATTTATTTTTAATTTTTTTCACGCGTTCAACATCTCCAAATTGAAAAAAGAAACACAACTCTCAAAAAAATTGGTGGAATTTTAAATACCAAAATTATTTCAAAAGAGTGATGTTTTGTCAGTTAATAATAATTTTTGTAGATTTTTATTACGTCGATTTGTATTAATTTTTAATTTTTTTCACGCGTTCAACATCTCCAAATTGAAAAAAAAACACAACTCTCAAAAAAATTGGTGGAATTTTAAATACCAAAATTATTTCAAAAGAGTGATGTTTTGTCAGTTGATAATAATTTTTGTAGATTTTAATCACAGCGATTTGTATTTATTTTTAATTTTTTTCACGCGTTCAACATCTCCAAATTGAAAAAAGAAACACAACTCTTAAAAAAATTGGTGGAATTTTAAATACCAAAATTATTTCAAAAGAGTGATGTTTTGACAGTTAATAATATTTTTTGTAGATTTTAATCACAGCGATTTGTATTTATTTTTAATTTTTTTCACGCGTTCAACATCTCCAAATTGAAAAAAAAACACAACTCTGAAAAAATTGGTGGAATTTTAAAAACCAAAATTATTTCAAAAGAGTGATGTTTTGTCAGGTAATAATATTTTTTGTAGATTTTAATCACAGCGATTTGTATTTATTTTTAATTTTTTTCACGCGTTCAACATCTCCAAATTGAAAAAAAAACACAACTCTCAAAAAAATTGGTGCAATTTTAAATACAAAAATTATTTCAAAAGAGTGATGTTTTGACAGTTAATAATATTTTTTGTAGATTTTAATCACAGCGATTTGTATTTATTTTTAATTTTTTTCACGCGTTCAACATCTCCAAATTGAAAAAAAAAACACAACTCCCAAAAGAATTGGTGGAATTTTAAATACCAAAATTATTTTAAAAGAGTGATGTATTGTCAGTTAATAATAATTTTTGTAGATTTTTATGGCAGCGATTTGTATTTATTTTTAATTTTTTTCACGCGTTCAACATCTCCAAATTGAAAAAAAACACAACTCTCAAAAAAATTGGTGGAATTTTAAATACCAAAATTATTTCAAAAGAGTGATGTTTTGTCAGTTGATAATAATTTTTGTAGATTTTAATCACAGCGATTTGTATTTATTTTTAATTTTTTTCACGCGTTCAACATCTCCAAATTGAAAAAAAACACAACTCTCAAAAAAATTGGTGGAATTTTAAATACCAAAATTATTTCAAAAGGCTGATGTTTTGTCAGTTAATAATATTTTTGGAAATTTTTATCACGGCGATTTGTATTTATTTTATTTTTTTCACGCGCTCAATACTTCAAATTAAAAAAAAACACAACTTTTAAAAAACTTGGTGGAATTTCAAATACCAAAATTATTTCAAAAGAGTGTAGTTTTGTTAGTTAATAATAATTTTTGTGGATTTTTATCACGTCGATTTGTATTTATTTTTAATTTTTTTCGCAAGAAATTCAAATTCTGTAATTACCCAAATACAAATTATCCATCGGTGCTTCCTCATCCTGAAGGTACGATAAGGTGTACCCGATGAAGCTCAAAATCGTCGCGATCCAAAGAATAACGGAAAATCCCCCGAACATGTACTCCGCGAATATCAACCACATGGACTTCGTTTTCGGCGGCGGCAGACGATTCGGCCCGTAGATTTTCAAAAAATCTGCCGCCCTGCTGGCGGTCAAACCCATCTGAAGGTTCGTCTCGTACCTAAAAAAAAATCCAAATTCATCGGATCTTCCGTTCGTATCGGTGGTTACCTCAAAGCGAGTTCCGTCAGCGGAATAAGGTGATCGTCGATATTGATATCCTTCTTGTAGGTGTCCATACTTTTTCTGTCGAGTTTCTTTACCTTTTCTTTTCTCCCTTGGACCACAATCCTCTCGGCGATCTCCATCTTGCTCATCCGGGCTGTGGATCTGCTTCTGTAGTTCTGCACTTCGGCGATGCTCGGTTTGCGAGACATTTTTTTATTATATATTTTTATAACCAGCGGAAATTACACAATGACAGGTGACGTTTAAAACACGAATATTCGAAACGGTACACGCGCTCGTGATTTTTGTTGCGATGGAATACAAATATTTTATTAATAAAATTTTACCCAAAAAACGGAGAATCTTCTCTGTTATTTATTTACAAATAATGTAAATATCATTATATTTGATGTTACAACATAGTAGGCTTTTATTATATTTTTTGCAACGACACGTGATAAGTTAATATTTTAATATTTTGACTTATGTAAAACTTTTAAGTTTCTGGCATGAATAAATTATTATTATTATTAATATTATTATTGATTTATTTCAATTTTATATTTTTACAATTTGATCTTCATCATCATTCACCAGAAAAATACAATATATACATAACATAAACAACATTGAGCGATTCATTAACAATTTACGATTACGATTAAAAATTTACAGTATCACAGAAATTCTGGCACAACTTTAAAACACGAACGCTCTTCTATAAAAATTTGGAAACTTCCGCCGATGCATTCTTCTTAAATTGGACTTGATTCCTGTCCGATTGCTGAAACAGAAACAGTTTTTCGTGACAAACAGACAACAATGGTTTATTAAAAAATAAAAGCAGGGAATTTTTGTTACAATCAATTATTTTTGAAAAGCCAAGGTGATTAAAACAGAAAAAAAATCCAAGTTTTAGTGGCCCAGCCTTCCCCACAGTAAAGTACTTAAAGTCCTAAAATCCTCAAAGTAAGAACTCACTTGAAGAGCATCCTTCAGCTCAATATTGTAAAGCCTTATCAAACCCCGCAGATTCCTCATGATGATTTTATTGAATTCACTTCTGGTGATTCTGTACGGAGCTTCGGTTGTCGTAGCGTTGGGATCTGATGATGTCGTGGTTTCAACTTTCTAAAAATACCAACAAACATATAAATAAATATTTGTTGATAGTAGAACTTTTTATTGTATTATATGTTTTGGAAAATCAAAGAGTTTATGAAGAAGGAAAAGGAGGAGATATCGGAAAGTTTTTTTAACATTAATATATCTAAAAATATTAATTAACAAAATATATTCAGTTTTTGTCTTCGTTAAAAAAATATTACACTTTACTTGCTAGCCATTGGTGCGTTATCGGCTTCTATTTATAAATCAGAAATTCTTAAAAGGTTACAGACAACTTTGGAAATTTTTCGCCTATTGAGAACTTCAGCACCCGCCCAACACGCAAATGAGTTAATAACCTCAGATGTCATCATAGCGCGGCCAGACTATAACTTGAATGAAGAAAAAACAACTATAACGTATGAAACAGGAACCATCATAGCGCGGCCAGACTATAACTCGAATGAAGAAAAAAAACAACTACAACGTAAGAAACAGGGACAGAAAGACCTAAGTTATCAATTGTTTACTAGTATTGAGGTTTTACTTACCGGTGCATTTTCTGGTTCGAAATTGTCGTTAATTAAATTCTTGATTGTGGCCGTGGTATTCCGGGTATCGCTCCATTGCTGAAATAATGATGAAAATAATAAAGTTCCGCATTTTTATTCGCTCCATGGAATTGTGAAATGATACACTGTACTTGAAAGGAGGAGGTACCAACATATCAAACAAGACGTTAATATTTTTCTTTTTAACATGTGTCGTTTGCGTTTATGTTTAATGTGCATTTCCTGATGGAAAATATTATAATTTTTTGTACTAAAGAATTTCTGGTGAATTATGGAAAGTGCGGTCTTTCGAAATAATTTTGGAATGTGAAGTTTCATCGATTTTCTTGCGAGTTGTGATTATATTTTTACTTTGGAGACGTTGAACACGCAAAAAAATACAAATCGCCGTGATAAAAATCTGCAAAACTTATATTTAACAGACAGAACATCATTCTTTCGAAATAATTTTGGAATTTGAAATTTTACTTATTTTCTTGCGAGTTGTGTTATTTTTTTGGTTTTGACGCGTTGAACGCGCGCAAGAAAATGTTAAAAATAAATACAAATCGCAATAATAAAAATCTACAAAAATTATATTTAGCTGACAGAACATCACTCCTTCGAAATAATTTTGAAATTTGAAATTTCACTAATTTTTTGCGAGTTGTGTTATTTTTTTTGGTTTTGACGCGTTGAACGCGCGAAAAAAATTTAAAATAAATACAAAATCGCTGTGAAAAAATCTACAAAAACTATATTTGGCTAACAGAACACCACGTTTTTAAAATAATTTTTAAATTTGAAATTTCATCGATTTTCTTGCTAGTTGCGTTTTTTTTTTAATTTGGGGAAGTTGAACGCGCGAAAAAAATGAAAATAAATACAAATCGTCGTAATAAAAATCTACAAAAATTAATATTAGCTGACAAAACATCAATCTTTCGAAATAATTTTGGTATTTGAAATTCCGCCAATTTTTTTGAGAGTTGTGTTTTTTTTTTTAATTTGGAGTTATTGAACGCTCGAAAAAAATCAGAAAGAAATACAAATCGCCGTGATAAAATTTTACAAAAATTATTATTAGCTGACAGAACATCACTATTTCGAAATAATTTTGGAATTTGAAATTTCACCGATTTTCTTGCGAGTTGTGTTTTTTTTTTTAATTTTTAATTGTTGATCGCGCGAAAAAATTAAAAATAAATATAAATCGCCATAATAAAAATCTACAAAAATTATATTTTGCTGACAGAACATCACTCTTTCGAAATAATTTTATAATTTGAAATTCCACCAATTTTCTTGCGAGTTGTGTAATTTTTTTGGTTTTGACGCTTTGAACGCGCGAAAAAAATAAAAAAAAAATACAAACCGCCGTCATAAAAATCTGCAAAAATTATATTTAGCGGACAGTACATCACTCTTTCGAAATAATTTTAGAATTTGAAATTCAACCAATTTTCTAACGAGTTGTGTTTTTTTTTAAATTTGGAGTTGTTGTTCGCGCGAAAAAAAAAATTTAAAATAAATACAAATCGCCGTGATAAAAAATTTACAAAAATATTATTTAGCTAACAGAACATCACTCTTTCGCAATTATTTTGAAATTTGAAATTCCACCGATTTTCTAGGGAGTTGTGTTTTTTTTTTTTAATTCGGAGAAGTTGAACGCGCGAAAAAAATGAAAAATAAATACAAATCGCCGTGATAAAACTCTACAAAAAATATGTTTAGTTAACAGAACATCACGTTTTCAAAATAATTTTGGAATTTGAAATTTTCTTGTGAGTTGTGTTATTTTTTTGGTTTTAACTCGTTGAACGCTCGCAAGAAAATGTTAAAAATAAACACAAATCGCCGTCATAAAAATCTGCAAAAATTATATTTAGCTAACAGAACATCACTCTTTAGAAACAATTTTGGAATTTAAAATTTTTCTTTTTTAATTTGGAGAAGTTGAACGCGCGAAAAAAAATTATAAATAAATACAAATCGCCGTAATAAAAATCTACAAAAATTATTATTAGCTGACAAAACATCAATCTTTCGAAATAATTTTGGAATTTGAAGTTCAACCAATTTTCTTGCGAGTTGTGTTATTTTTTTTGGTTTTGACACTTCGAACGCGCGAAAAAAATAAAAAATTTAAAATAAATACAAATCGCCGTGATAAAAATCTACAAAAATTATTATTAGCTGACAGAATATCACTCTTTCGAAATAATTTTGTAATTTTAAATTCCACTAATTTTCTTGCGAGTTGTGTTATTTTTTGTTTTTGAAGCGTTGAACGGGCGAAAAAAAAATAAAAATAAATATAAATCGCCTTGATAAAAATCTACAAAAATTATATTTAGCTGACAGAACATCACTCTTTCGAAATAATTTTGGAATTTGAAATTTCACTAATTTTCTTGAGAGTTGTGTTTTCTTTTTTTAATTTGGAGAAGTTGAACGCGCGAAAAAAAATTATAAATAAATACAAATCGCCGTAATAAAAATCTACAAAAATTATTATTAGCTGACAAAACATCAATCTTTCGAAATAATTTTGAAATTTGAAGTTCAACCAATTTTCTTGCGGGTTGTGTTATTTTTTTGGTTTTGAACGCGTGAAAGAAATTTAAAAAAATAAAAAATAAATACAAATCGCCTTGATAAAAATCTACAAAAATTATATTTAGCTGACAGATTATCACTCTTTCGAAATAATTTTGAAATTTGAAATTCCACCGATTTTCTTGGGAGTTGTATTATTTTTTTTGGTTTTGACACTTTGAACGCGCGAAAAAAATAAAAAATTTAAAATAAATACAAATCGCCGTGATAAAAATCTACAAAAATTATTATTAGCTGACAGAATATCACTCTTTCGAAATAATTTTGTAATTTGAAATTCTACTAATTTTCTTGCGAGTTGTGTTATTTTTTTGATTTTGAAGCGTTGAACGCGCGAAAAAAAATAAAAATAAATATAAATCGCCTTGATAAAAATCTACAAAAATTATATTTAGCTGACAGAACATCACTCTTTCGAAATAATTTTTGAATTTGAAATTTCACTAATTTTTTGAGAGTTGTGTTATTTTTTTGGTTTTGACGCGTTGAACGCGCGAAAAAATTTTAAAATAAATACAAATCGCCGTGATGAAAATCTACAAAAATTATATTTGACTAACAGAATATCACTCTTTAGAAATAATTTTGAAATTTGAAATTTTACTAATTTTCTTGCGAGTTGTGTTATTTTTTTGGTTTTGACACGTTGAACGCGCGCAAGAAAATGTTAAAAATAAATATAAATCGCAATGATAAGAATCGTAAAAAATTATTATTAGCGGACAGAATATCACTCTTTCTAAATAATTTTGGAATTTGAAATTTCACCAATTTTCTTGCGAGTTGTGTTATTTTTTTGGTTTTGACCTGTTGAACGCGCAAAAAAATAAAAAATAAATACAAATCGCCGCTATAGAAATCTACAAAAATTAATATTAGCTAACAGAACATCATTCTTTCGAAATAATTTTGAAATTTGATATTCCGCTAATTTTTTTAAGAGTTGTGTTTTTTTTTAAATTTTGAGATGTAGAACGCGCGAAAAAAATTTAAAATAAATACAAATCGCCGTGATAAAAATCTACAAAAATAATATTTAGCTGACAGAACATTACTCTTTCGCAATAATTTTAGAATTTGAAATTCCACCAATTTTCTTGGGAGTTGTGTTTTTTTTTTTAATTTGGAGAAGTTGAACGCGCGAAAAAAATTAAAAATAAATACAAACCGCCGTGATAAAACTCTACAAAAAATATGTTCAGTTAACAGAACATCACGCTTTTAAAATAATTTTGGAATTTGAAATTCCGTCGATTTTCTTGGGAGTTGTATATATCTTCAACTTTAAGTTTTAATTCGTTGAACACGCAACGAACAATAAATTAGAATAAATATAGAACGTCGAGCTAAAATTCTACAAAAAATAGAATCTGTTCAGAAAATATCATTCTTTCGAAATAATTTTGGTTTTCAAAAATCCATTTATTATTTTAGGGCCCACCTGCCACCCTCTGCATCAATTATAACTTAACAGCAAACTCTGTTTTGCGTGATTGTTAAACTTCCAACATTAGAGATGCATTTACAAATAAATTTCGTCGTAGGGCACAGAATTTGATAGGTTAAGTTAAAGTGGATAGAAAGGGTGGTGGGTGGTCCCTATAAAGGGTGGTGGGTGGTCTCCATCTCACAATCCAGCCGGTCAAATGGCCATTGACCGAAGTCTTTCAGCCTATTATTATTTAAGTTTATAAATTATTTGTTTGCAACTAAAGAATTATGCCGTGTAGTTTTAAATATTTAAAGAATACGACAACACGATTAATTTTTTTAAATAGACCATTTGTATTATTAACATATTTTTGGCAAACTCAGCCTCAGAAATTGCGAATAATTACGTTTGGTTTGTGCAATATATTTCTTCCCATATTAAATCTCACCGAGGTTTTTAAAATCGAACATGATGATTCGGCAACGGTGGCGAATTTCGAAATCTTATCAGCGCGTCTTCTCTAATCAAAACATTCTCGGACCAGTCTGAGCACGTCGCCGTCCCAATAACGTGCGAATCGCGTTCAATCCTGTTTTTTTTTCGAAAACAGTTTATTGAAAATTTTCACCGCGGAACAACCGGTGTTCGCGTCGTGAGTGTGTGAACTGTGTAAAATGTGGTGAATTTTTTATAAGTTGTTCATTTTGGTATTCTCTACAATTATTATTAACTGCTGCTGTGACTATTATCGTTTCATAATTATAAACCAAATACAAAAGAATAATAAACAAATGTTTTAAATCTTGCATTAGATAGAGTTTAATGATGGAATTTAATAGATAACCTTGTAAATATATTATTAAATGTATCACACGTCAAATATTGATTTAAAATGTCTTTAACAGGTAGTGTATTTAATTAATTACCAACACGCTTGGCGACAAATAATTTTACATATTTAACATTGCGATTTATTAAAATATTTACCTCATATATGACGGAAAACAGTGTCCTAAAAAAACCTAGTTTCTTCGGAACTGCCCTCACTGGTCTTCGATTTTCGGTTGGTAGATTCTCCTAAAATCAAATCATTTTATCAACATCCATTTGTCTAATAATCTAAAAGTACGCAACATTTCTTAATTTACAAAATTAGTTAAGGAGTGGAGAATATAATTAATCAATTTGTATATAGAAATAGAAAAACCCAGAATATTTGCAGGTGCATTAAAATTAAATAAATTTGAAGATTTGATAATTAAATTCATTGATTGTTTGTATATAAAGTAATTTAAATTCCTTCTAACATACCTATTTTTTATGTTATCTAAATTTAAAAAAAATATTTTCCTTTAAAACACGATTTGAGGGCGTTCTAGAATCATTATGTATCTTATTTGAAATTTTTTAGTATTTTTAGTTATTTTTTAGTTACAGATCAATAAAAATATTTACCCGTTCCACTTCTTGCGAGCTGGAAATATTAGTTGTGATAAAGGTGGTGATGATGAAGAAGATGACGGTCCGTTTTAGGACACTCCGGTGCATAGCCTGAAAAGTATATTATTTGTTATTAAATGTTCCTTTTTAAGGAAAAATGATTGGAAATAACAACAGTCCAAAGTTTACCTAAAATTAACAAAAAATGAGTTAGAGAACATGGACACAATTCATCTCTGGTAAACTTTGTTTTACATCGTACACTAGAAGTAATTTTGAATAAATTTGGAAAATTTCAAGCATTTATCAATTGTTTTTCTATTTTTTTGATCAAGTCGAAAATTAAAAGCATCAAAATTGCAGTGAATTATTCCGGAGCAATTATCTCAAAATCTATCGATGGGGTGTTTTGAGATTTTTACTTAATCGTACTCTAGAAGTAATTTTGAGTATATTTGGAAAATTTCAAGCACTTAGCAATTGTTTTTATATTTTTTTAATCAAGTCGAAAATTAAAAGCATCAAAATTTCAGTGAATTATTCCGGAGCAATTATCTCAAAATCTAACTATGGGGTATTTTGAGATTTTTACATAATCGTACTCTAAAAGTAATTTTGAGTATATTTGGAAAATTTCAAGTATTTAGCAATTGTTTTTATATTTTTCTAATCAAGTCGAAAATTAAGAGCATCAAAATTGCAGTGAATTATTTTGGAGGAATTATCTCAAAATCTAACGATGGGGTATTTTGAGATTTTTACTTAATCGTACTCTAGAAGTAATTTTGAGTAAATTTGGATAATTTCAAGCATTTAGCAATTGTTTTTATATTTTTTTAATCAAGTCGAAAATTAAGGGCATCAAAATTGCAGTGAATTATTTTGGAGGAATTATCTCAAAATCTACGGATGGGGTATTTTGAGATTTTTACGTAATCGTACTCTAGAAGTAATTTTGAGTATATTTGGAAAATTTCAAGCACTTAGCAATTGTTTTTATAGTTTTTTAATCAAGTCGAAAATTAAAAGCAACAAAATTGCAGTGAATTATTCTGGAGGAATTATCTCAAAATCTACGGATGGGGTATTTTGGGATTTTTACGTAATCGTACTCTAGAAGTAATTTTGAGTATATTTGGATAATTTCAAGCATTTAGCAATTGTTTTTCTATTTTTCTAATCAAGTCGAAAATTAAGAGCATCAAAATTGCAGTGAATTATTTTGGAGGAATTATCTCAAAATCTAACGATGGGGTATTTTGAGATTTTTACTTAATCGTACTCTAGAAGTAATTTTGAGTAAATTTGGAAAATTTCAAGCATTTAGCAATTGTTTTTATATTTTTTTAATCAAGTCGAAAATTAAAAGCAACAAAATTGCAGTGAATTATTCTGGAGGAATTATCTCAAAATCTACGGATGGGGTATTTTGGGATTTTTACGTAATCGTACTCTAGAAGTAATTTTGAGTATATTTGGAAAATTTCAAGCATTTAGCAATTGTTTTTCTATTTTTTTAATCAAGTCGAAAATTAAAAGCATCAAAATTGTAGTGAATTATTCTGGAGCAATTATCTGAAAATCTATCAATGGGGTATTTTGGGATTTAAATATAATCGTACTCTAGAAGTAATTTTGAGTAAATTTGTGAAGTTTTGAGCGTGTCGCAATTGTTTTAATATTTTTTTAACCAAGTCGAAAATTAAAAGCATCAAAATTGCAGTGAATTATTCTGGAGGAATTATCTCAAAATCCATCGACAGAGTATTTTGGGATTTTTACATAATCGTACTCTAGAAGTAATTTTGAGTATATTTGGAAAATTTCAAGCGTTTAGCAATTGTTTTTATATTTTTTTAATCAAGTCGAAAATTAAGAGCATCAAAATTGCAGTGAATTATTCCGGAGCAATTATCTCAAAATCTAACGATGGGGTATTTTGAGATTTTTACATAATCGTACTCTAAAAGTAATTTTGAGTATATTTGGAAAATTTCAAGTATTTAGCAATTGTTTTTATATTTTTCTAATCAAGTCGAAAATTAAGAGCATCAAAATTGCAGTGAATTATTTTGGAGGAATTATCTCAAAATCTAACGATGGGGTATTTTGAGATTTTTACTTAATCGTACTCTAGAAGTAATTTTGAGTAAATTTGGAAAATTTCAAGCATTTAGCAATTGTTTTTATATTTTTTTAATCAAGTCGAAAATTAAGGGCATCAAAATTGCAGTGAATTATTCTGGAGGAATTATCTCAAAATCCATCGACAGAGTATTTTGGGATTTTTACATAATCGTACTCTAGAAGTAATTTTGAGTATATTTGGAAAATTTCAAGCGTTTAGCAATTGTTTTTATATTTTTTTAATCAAGTCGAAAATTAAGAGCATCAAAATTGCAGTGAATTATTTTGGAGGAATTATCTCAAAATCTATCGATGGGGTATTTTGTAAATTTTACATAATCGTACTCTAGAAGTAATTTTGAGTATATTTGGAAAATTTCAAGCACTTAGCAATTGTTTTTATATTTTTTTAATCAAGTCGAAAATTAAAAGCATCAAAATTTCAGTGAATTATTCCGGAGCAATTATCTCAAAATCTAACGATGGGGTATTTTGAGATTTTTACATAATCGTACTCTAAAAGTAATTTTGAGTATATTTGGAAAATTTCAAGTATTTAGCAATTGTTTTTATATTTTTTTAATCAAGTCGAAAATTAAAAGCATCAAAATTGCCGTGAATTATTCTGGAGCAATTATCTCAAAATCTATCGATGGGGTATTTTGAGATTTTTACATAATCGTACTCTGGAAGTAATTTTGAGTATATTTGGTAAATTTCAAGTATTTAGTAATTGTTTTTATATTTTTTTAATCAAGTCGAAAATTAAGAGCATCAAAATTGCAGTGAATTATTCCGGAGCAATTATCTCAAAATTTATCGATGGGGTATTTTGAGATTTTTAGATAATCGTACTCTGGAAGTAATTTTGAGTATATTTGGTAAATTTCAAGTATTTAGTAATTGTTTTTATATTTTTTTAATCAAGTCGAAAATTAAGAGCATCAAAATTGCAGTGAATTATTCCGGAGCAATTATCTCAAAATCTAACGATGGGGTATTTTGAGATTTTTACATAATCGTACTCTAGAAGTAATTTTGAGTATATTTGGAAAATTTCAAGCATTTCGCAATTGTTTTTATATTTTTTTAATCAAGTCGAAAATTAAAGGCATCAAAATTGCGGTGAATTATTCCGGAGGAATTATCTCAAAATTCATCGATGGGGTATTTTGGGATTTTTACATAATCGTACTCTAGAAGTAATTTTGAGTATACTTGGAAAATTTCAAGCACTTAGCAATTGTTTTTCAATTTTTTTAACCAAGTCGAAAATTAAAAGCATCAAAATTACAGTGAATTATTCTGGAGGAGTTATCTCAAAATCCATCGATGGGGTATTTTGAGATTTTTACATAATCGTACTCTAGAAGTAATTTTGAGTAAATTTGGAAAATTTCAAGCACTAAGCAGTTGTTTTTATATTTTTTTAATCAAGTCGAAAATTAAAAGCAACAAAATTGCAGTGAATTATTCTGGAGGAATTATCTCAAAATCTACGGATGGGGTATTTTGAGATTTTTACGTAATCGTACTCTAGAAGTAATTTTGAGTAAATTTGGAAAATTTCAAGCATTTCGCATTTGTCGAAAATTATAAATAGAAATTAGTTATTCATAACGGATTCTCCAATTCCAATCGGTTCGCTGCTTCCATTTGTTTCAATTATATAATCCCACAACTGGACAGATTACGAAACTGTTGCCTTATAAAATGTGTGAAGTGAAACCTGCCGATGAACGAAGAATTTGTGCAAGACTGACCGTTTAAAAAAAAAGTTGCATGTATTGTTTTAAATGCCAATGTTTACTTTAAAGTATTTCGTAATGTATTGTAGCGCATTGGTAAATTATATTTAAATAAAGTCTCCACATGAGAAGATTTACTAATAATTAAGTTTTTCCAGCAAACTAGAGCGCAGACTGGCTACTATTCTACAGATAATTTTTAATGGCAGATCAAACTGAAAAGAAAATTGATTGCAACTTTTTCGGTTCCTATTTGCTTATTTTGGGTTTTGAGAGATTTATTTTAATTCGCACTATTAATATGCACAGTTTGTTTGTATATTATTAACTGTTAACGCATTAATTACATTGTTGCACACTATTGTAATGTTGCTAATTTGATGTTGCGAGTTTGGTGATTACTCTTTTTTAAGTAATCACAGTTAAGTTCAATAAACGTTGATTTTTGGTTTGTGATATTCGATTAATTGTTTTGCTATTAGTCGAAAAAATGCTGGACACAATTAGGTAGAATAACACACTTAAATATTACTTCATTTATTGTATGTTTCTGCTACAAGCCAGAGTTTTAAATTTTAATGAAAACAATTAAACACAAATTCGAATTAATTACTCGAGGCTAAAATACTTCGATCCATGGTCATAAATTCATATCCACACTTAAAGTAGAATTTTATTAAATCACGCCTTTACTCCATAAATGAACATAAAATAAAAATACGATGTTTAGATCAAGTTGTAAACTGTGTATCGTATTTTAATTATCATTTAATAAACTATTTTTTTTATAAATACATCACCATCTATACCAAAACACAGATTTATTCTCTCGAATCAACTCAAGGAAAACTCGGTACACCTTGCCTTGCCGATAATCGAAAGTAAGAGCGTAATTAACTGCAATTTCTAACCTGTCTAATTATACACAGTTCAAAAAACTCACCTGCAACACTTTTTTTTTCACCAAGAAAAAAAACCCCACCAATTTTATGTAGTTTCCAGATTCACCCAAAACATTTTTCTATCCACCATATTTAGCCAGAAAACCCACACTGAATCGATAACGTAACAGTACGCAACGCGGGCATTGAAATCACTGAAATTCCCCGCATTGCTCTTTCCTTTACAACCAGTTCACTCTCACTCGGTTAGGTAATAACGTCGGTTGCTGGTTTTGGTAATGATGAATCAATAATTTTTTTTTATTACTACTACTCACCATTTTTGCGTTGATGTTGGGAGCGCCGTGCGCACACACTGACTGTCTTAACAGTCTTAAGGTACCTTTGTCCTCGATTTCTGTCGGTAATGAGTCAAGGACGAGTGTTAACATTCTTACATAAGCCAAGACATTTACCAGCGTGTGCCAAGTCCGCTGTGTGCGGAGATCCATTAGCGTTATTGCCGCAAATCTGTTGGACAATTAAAGGATGTCTTTCGAAAATGTGTGTCAACATGCAAATTATTGTCGTGTGCTGTTACGTAGGCTAATGGCTCTTTTTCTTATTGTAAATACCTGACATACCTTACCTAAGCAAATTGATCACTTAATATATTTTTTTTAATAAATATGCGAATAGTCACTAAAATTATTAAATTTGTTTCAAAATTTACGTTTTTTATATTATTTCAGAATTTAGTAATTAAATATTATTGGATTTTACAAAAAGTTAATTTGGCAATCATTATGAGTATATTTGGAAAGTTTTAAGTCGATTACAATTGTTTTTATATTTTCTTCAAATCATTAAAATGCTTACAATTTTTTCAAAATTTTGCTTAAAATGATTTCAAAATTTATCGCCAAAATATTATTAAATTTTACATAAATGTGCTTTAGCATTCATTATGAGTAAATTTTCTAAGTTTAAAGTCGATGGCAATTGTTTTTATATTTTTTTCAAATCACTAAAATTATTACAATTTTTTCAAAATTTCACTTTAAATTATTTCAAAATTTGTGAACAAAATACCATTAAATTTTACAGAAATGAGATTGGGCTTTCATTATGAGTAAATTTGGTAAGTTTCAAGTCGATGGCAATTGTTTTTATATTTTTTTCAAATCATTAAAATTCTTACAATTTTTTTCAAAATATACGTTTTGTTCACTTAGAATTATTTCAAAATTTGTGAACAAAATATTACAAAATTTTACAGAAATGTGCCTTGGTATTCATTATGAGTAAATTTGGTAAGTTTCAAGATGGTGGCAATTGTTTTTATATTTTTTTCAAGTTATTAAAATTCTTACAATTTTTTTCAAAATATACGTTCTGTTCTCTTAAAATTATTTCAAAATTGTGAACAAAATATTATTAAATTTTACAGAAATATGCTTCGCCATTCATTATGAGTAAATTTGGTAAGTTTCAAGACGGTGGCAATTGTTTTTATATTTTTTTAAAATCATTAAAATTCTTACAATTTTTTTCAAAATATACGTTCTGTTCACTTAGAATTATTCCAAAATTTGTGAACAAAATATTATTAAATTTTGCAGAAATAAGCTTTGGCATTCATTATGAGTAAATTTCTTAAGTTTCAAGTCGGTGGCAATTGTTTTTATATTTTTTTTCAGATCATTAAAATTCATACAATTTTTTTCAAAATATACGTTCGGTTCACTTAGAATTATTTCAAAATTTGTGAACAAAATATTACAAAATTTTACAGAAATGTGCCTTGGCATTCATTATGAGTAAATTTGGTAAGTTTCAAGATGGTGGCAATTGTTTTTATATTTTTTTCAAATCATTAAAATTCTTACAATTTTTTCAAAATATACGTTCTGTTCATTTAAAATTATTTCAAAATTTGTGAACAAAATATTATTAAATTTTACAAAAATGTGCTTCGGCATTCATTATAAGTAAATTTGGTAAGTTTCAAGACGGTAGCAATTGTTTTTATATTTTTTTAAAATCATTAAAATTCTTACAATTTTTTTCAAAATATACGTTCTGTTCACTTAGAATTATTCCAAAATTTGTGAACAAAATATTATTAAATTTTACAGAAATGTGCTTTGGCATTCATTATAAGTAAATTTGGTGAGTTTCAAGTCGGTGACAATTGTTTTTAAATTTTTTTCAAATAATTAAAATTCTTACAATTTTTTCAAAAATTCACTTAAAATTGTTTCAAAATTTGTGACCAAAATACTATTAAATTTCACATAAATTTGCTTTAGCATTCATTATGAGTAAATTTGCTAAGTTTCAAGTCGATGGCAATTGTTTTTATATTTTTTTCAAATCATTAAAATTCTTACATTTTTTTCAAAAATTCACCTAAAATTATTTTAAAATTTGTGAATAAAATGTTATTAAATTTTACAGAAAGGTGCTTCGGCATTCATTATGAGTAAATTTGGTAAGTTTCAAGACGGTGGCTATTGTTTTTATATTTTTTTCAAATCATTAAAATTCTTACAATTTTTTCAAAATTTACGTTCTGTTCACTTAAAATTATTTCAAAATTTGTGAACAAAATATTATTAAATTTGATAGCAATGGGCTTTGGCATTCATTATGCGTAAATTTGGGAAGTTTCAAGTTGGTGGCAATTGTTTTTATATTTTTTTTTTGAGTCAACAAAATTTTTAATTTTTTTTTCAAACTCAGCTCTGCGTTCACGTGAAATTATTTTAATATTTAGGAATTAGGTATTAAAAGTTTTAATGGAAAATCAATTTGGCGTTAGTAATGTGTAAATTTAGAAAGTTTCAAGTCGATGGCAATTGTTTTTTTTTTTTTGAGCCTACAAAATTTTTAATTTTTTTTTTTCAAACTCAACTCTGCGTTCACCTGAAATTATTTTAATATTTAGGAATTAAGTATTAATAGTTTTAATGGAAAATCAATTTGGCGTTAGTAATGTGTAAATTTAGAAAGTTTCAAGTCGATGGCAATTGTTTTTATATTTTTTTTGAGCCTACAAAATTTTTAATTTTTTTTTTCAAACTCAACTCTGCGTTCACGTGAAATTATTTTAATATTTAGGAATGAAGTATTAATAGTTTTAATGGAAAATTAATTTGGCGTTATTAATGTGTAGATTTGGAAAGTTTCAAGTCGATGGCAACTGTTTTTATATTTTTTTTTAGTCAATAAAATTTTTAATTTTTTTCTAAACTCAACTCTGCGTTCTCGTGAAATTATTTTAATATTTAGGAATTAAGTATTAATAGTTTTAATGGAAAATCAATTTAGCGTTAGTAATGTGTAAATTAGGAAAGTTTTAAGTTGGTGGCAATTGTTTTTATATTTTTTTTGAGTCAACAAAATTTTTAATTTTTTTTTTAAACTCAACTCTGCGTTCACGTGAAATTATTTTAATATTTAGGAATGAAGTATTAAAAGTTTTATTCGAAATTTAATTTGGCGTTAGTAATGTGTAAATTTGGAAAGTTTCAAGTCGATGGCTATTGTTTTTATATTTTTTTCAAATCATTAAAATTCTTACAATTTTTTTCAAAATATACGTTCTGTTCACTTAATATTATTTTAAAATTTGTGAACAAATTATTATTAAATTTTACAGAAATGTGCTTTGGCACTCATTATAAGTAAAGTTGGTAAGTTTCAAGTCGGTGGCAATTGTTTTTATATTTTTTTCAAATCATTAAAATTCTTACATTTTTTTTCAAAATATACGTTCTGTTCACTTAGAATTATTTCAAAATTTGTGAACAAAATGATATTAAATTTGACAGAAATGTGCTTTAGCATTCATTATAAGTAAATGTGGTGAGTTTCAAGTCGGTGGCTATTGTTTTTATATTTTTTTCAAATCATTAAAATTCTTACATTTTTTTTCAAAATGTACGTTCTGTTCACTTAGAATTATTTCAAAATTTGTGACCAAAACACTATGAAATTTTACAGAAATGTGCTTTAGCATCCAATATGAGTAAATTTGCTAAGTTTCAAGTCGGTGGCAATTGTTTTTATATTTTTTTCAAATCATTAAAATTCTTACAATTTTTTCAAAATTTACGTTCTGTTCACTTATAATTATTTCAAAATTTGTGAACAAAATATTATTAAATTTGATAGCAATGGGCTTTGGCATTCATTATGAGTAAATTTGGTAAGTTTCAAGTCGGTGGCAATAATTTTTATATCTTTTTCAAATCATTCAAAAAATGTAAAACTTTATGTTCTGTTCAAGTAAAATTTTTCCAAAATTTAAGAAAGAAATATTTATAATTTTGACAGAAAAATAACTGTGAATTCATTGTGCGTAAATTTGGGAAGTTTCAAGTTGGTGGCAATTGTTTTTATATTTTTTTTTGAGTCAACAAAATTTTTAATTTTTTTTTCAAACTCAGCTCTGCGTTCACGTGAAATTATTTTAATATTTAGGAATTAGGTATTAAAAGTTTTAATGGAAAATCAATTTGGCGTTAGTAATGTGTAAATTTAGAAAGTTTCAAGTCGATGGCAATTGTTTTTTTTTTTTTTGAGCCTACAAAATTTTTAATTTTTTTTTTCAAACTCAACTCTGCGTTCACCTGAAATTATTTTAATATTTAGGAATTAAGTATTAATAGTTTTAATGGAAAATCAATTTGGCGTTAGTAATGTGTAAATTTAGAAAGTTTCAAGTCGATGGCAATTGTTTTTATATTTTTTTTTGAGCCTACAAAATCTTTAATTTTTTTTTTTCAAACTCAACTCTGCGTTCACCTGAAATTATTTTAATATTTAGGAATTAAGTATTAATAGTTTTAATGAAAAATCAATTTGGCGTTAGTAATGTGTAAATTTAGAAAGTTTCAAGTCGACGGCAATTGTTTTTATATTTTTTTTGAGCCTACAAAATTTTTAATTTTTTTTTTCAAACTCAACTCTGCGTTCACCTGAAATTATTTTAATATTTAGGAATTAAGTATTAATAGTTTTAATGAAAAATTAATTTGGCGTTAGTAATGTGTAAATTTGGAAAGTTTCAAGTCGATGGCAACTGTTTTTATATTTTTTTTTGAGTCAACAGAATTTTTAATTTTTTTTAAAACTCAGCTCTGCGTTCACGTGAAATTATTTCAATAATTAGGAATGAAGTATTAATAGTTTTAATGAAAATTTAATTTGGCGTTAGTAATGTGCAAATTTGGAAAGTTTCAAGTCGATGGCAACTGTTTTTATATATTTTTTTTAAGTCAACAAAATTTTTAATTTTTTTTTTTAAACTCAACTCTGTGTTCACGTGAAATTATGTTAATATTTAGGAATGAAGTATTAATAGTTTTGATGGAAAATCAATTTGGCGTTAGTAATGTGTAAATTTGGAAAGTTTCAAGTCGATGGCATGTGTTTTTATATTTATTTCAAGCGACTGAATTTATTAAAAAAAAATTTAGATTTTTATGTTGTGTATAAGTGAAATTGTCAAAAATTTAGGAATGGAGTGTTAATAATTTTGATAGGAAAATAAAGTTACATTATTTTTGCGTAAATTTGGTAAGTTTCAACTCGATGGCATGTGTTTTTATATTTATTTCAAGCAACTGAATTTATTAAATTTTTTTTTTAATTTTATGTTCTGTACAAGTGAAATTTTTAGAAATTTAGGAATGGAGTGTTAATAATTTTGACAGGAAAATAACGTTACATTCATTTTGCGTAAATTTGGTAAGTTTCAGGACGATGGCATTTGTTTTTATATTTATTTCAAGCGACTGAATTTATTAAAAATTTTTTTTAGAACTTTATGTTTTGTACAAGTGAAATGTTCAAAAATTTAGGAATGGAGTGTTAATAATTTTGAAAGGACAATAACGTTACATCCATTTTGCGTAAATTTGGTAAGTTTCAGGTCGATAGCATGTGTTTTTATATTTATTTCAAGCGACTGAATTTATTAAAAAAAAATTTTAGAACTTTATGTTGTGTACAAGTGAAATTTTCAAAAATTTAGGAATGGAGTGTTAATAATTTTGACAGGAAATAACGTTACATTAATTTTGCGTAAATTTGGTAAGTTTCAAGTCGATGGCATTTGTTTTTATATTTATTTCAAACGACTGAATTTATTAAAAAAAATTTTTAGAACTTTATGTTCTGTACAAGTGAAATTTTCAAAAATGTAGGAATGTAGTATTAATAATTTTGACAGGATAATAATGTTACATTCATTTTGCGTAAATTTGGTAAGTTTCAAGTCGATGGCATGTGTTTTTATATTTATTTCAAGCGACTGAATTTATTAAAAAACATTTTTTGAACTTTATGTTCTGTACAAGTGAAATTTTCAAAAATTTAGGAATGGAGTGGTAATAATTTTGACAGGAAAATAACGTTACATTAATTTTGCGTAAATTTGGTAAGTTTCAAGTCGATTGAATGTGTTTTTATATTTATTTCAAACGACTGAATTAAAAAAAAAAATTTTAGAACTTTATGTTCTGTACAAGTGAAATTTTCAAAAATTTAGGAATCGAGTGTTAATTATTTTGGCAGGAAAATAACGTACATTCATTTTGCGTCAATTTGGTAAGTTTCAAGTCGATGGCTATTGTTTTTATATTTATTTCAAGCGACTGAATTTATTTAAAAAAATTTTTAGAACTTTATGTTCTGAACAAGTGAAATTTTCAAAAATTTGGGAATGGAGTGTTAATAATTTTGACAGCAAGATAACGTTACATTCATTTTGCGTAAATTTGGTAAGTTTCAAGTCGATGGCATTTGTTTTAATATTTATTTCAAGCGACTGAATTTATTAAAATTTTGTGTAGAACTTTACGTTCTGTACAAGTGAAATTTTCAAAAATTTAGGAATGGAGTGCTAATAATTTTGACAGGAAAATAACGTTACATTTATTTTGCATAAATTTGGTAAGTTTAAAGTCGATGGCACGTGTTTTAATATTTATTTCAAGCGACTGAATTTATTAAAAAAATTTTTTTTGAACTTTATGTTGTGTACAAGTGAAATTTTTAAAAATTTAGGAATGGAGTGTTAATAATTTTGACAGGAAAATAACGTTACATTCATTTTGCGTAAATTTGATAAGTTTTAAGTCGATGGCATTTATTTTTATATTTATTTCAAGTGACTAAAATTATTCCATTTTTTTTTTCAATAAAAAAAATTGCGGGTTCAATGAAGAATTGAAGAATATGACTACAAGTTACCTTTATTTCTTCTACACTCCTATTAAAACACACAATCAAAGCATTTCGCGTAAAACCGCTTTAATTTCTTTATCCAAAACTTTCGGAAAAATAACGTCAAAGCCGATAATCAAATCACCTCTGCAGGAGGGCTCTTTGGAAAAGGGCAAACCCTCGCCGGACAGGCGCGTTATGGTCTTCGGCCCTATGACTTCATTAAAGAAAATTGTTTTCTTCCCTCCGGTGACCAAGGGCACTTCGTGGTTGAACCCGCACAGCGCCTGCTTCAGGGAAATCTTCGCGGTGTACCTCAAGTCGCTGCCTTCGCGCAAGAAAACTTCGTGGGGTTTATCTTTGATGATGAAGATCACGTCGGCAGGGATGCGGTTTCTTACTTGGTCGCCCTCCCTCGGAAAAGTTATCTTCGTACCGGATTTCCAGCCGGGTTTCACCTCTATTGTTAAGAGTTTATCCTCCATATTTATTGATCCATCAGCTAGTAATACCTTAAAGGAAATGCTATGAAAATCTTTGAGAGTGCAATGTACAGAGAAACAGAGAAGATCTCAGACTCAGAAGTCAATTTGGGATACGAATGCACGTCATTCCACCCAAAATATACGTTTAGCATTGGAAAAAAATTGCGAAGAAACAGTGTTTTTCGTAATACCTTCTTAGAAATCTTCATCTTCCTCGTGCACCCGTGCAAGACCTCGTCGAGCGTCACGTACAAATTATACTCGATGGGCGGATCCTGTTCGTTCGTCTTCTGCCTCCTCATGCCTCGATCCGTGAAGAAATCCGATTCTGGATCGTCGAAGATGCACGCCTCGAAAAAGTTCCCGAAGGGATTCGCGCTGCCGAAGAACTGGGCGAAGGTGGCGCGCGGATCGCCGTGGAATGTGTAGCTGAAGTAGCTGTCGTTCCCGTTGCCCTTGAGGCCCTCTTCGCCCTGGCTGTCGTACACGTCGCGCTTCTTCTTGTCCGAGAGGACTTCGTAGGCTTCGGCGACTTCTTTGAATTTCTCCTCGGCGCCGGGCGTTTTGTTTTTGTCGGGGTGATATTTCAGGGCTAATCTTCTGTAGGCCTTCTTGATTTCCTCGTCCGATGATCCGTGCGGTATGCCAAGGATCTTATAGTAGTCCAATCCCATTTTTTTGACTTTCGTTGTGATTTTGATTGATTTGAACGGAGAAACGTCAGGCGTGACGGAATTTTAGGTTATCTGAAGGTTCGGATTCGAAATATCTGTTGGGAATGGATACTCTTGTATTCCTAAAGATGCGTTTGATTAAATTTATTCTAAATTAAAATATGTAGGTTTGTGGCAATTTATTTCTTCAAATGAAAATTGCGTAATTTCAAAGTTGCAATAGGCACGTTCTCGGGTGAATATCTCAAAAATTAGCAAAGGGGTGTTTGCAGATTATCGTTAATTTATGAAGTGGTCTTTATTTTGAGTAATTTTGGAGAATTTCGAGTTTGTGGCAATTGTTTTTTTATTTATTTCTTCAACTGGAAAATGCGCAATTTCAAAGTTGCAGTAAACACGTTCTCGGGTAAATATCTCAAAAATTATCAAAGGGGTGTTTGCGGATTATCATTAATTTATGAAGTGGTCTTTATTTTGAGCAAATTTGGAGAATTTCGAGTTTGTGGCAATTGTTTTTTTATTTATTTCTTCAACTGGAAAATGCGTAATTTAAAGTTGCAATAATCACGTTCTCGGGTGAATATCTCAAAAATTAGCAAAGGGGTGTTTGCGGATTATCATTAATTAATGAGGTGGTCTTTATTTTGAGCAAATTTGGAGAATTTCGAGTTTGTGGCAATTGTTTTTTTATTTATTTCTTCAACTGGAAAATGCGCAATTTAAAGTTGCAGTAAACACGTTCTCGGGTAAATATCTCAAAAATTATCAAAGGGGTGTTTGCGGATTATCATTAATTTATGAAGTGGTCTTTATTTTGAGCAAATTTGGAGAATTTCGAGTTTGTGGCAATTGTTTTTTTATTTATTTCTTCAACTGGAAAAATGCGCAATTTCAAAGTTGCAGTAAACACGTTCTCGGGTGAATATCTCAAAAAATAGCAAAGGGGTGTTTGCGGATTATGATTAATTTATGAAATGGTCTTTATTTTGAGCAAATTTGGAGAATTTCGAGTTTGTGGGAATTGTTTTTTTATTTATTTCTTCAACTGGAAAATGCGTAATTTCAAGTTGCAATAATCACGTTCTCGGGTGAATATCTCAAAAATTAGCAAAGGGGTGTTTGCGGATTATCATTAATTAATGAAGTTGTCTTAATTTTGAGCAAATTTGGAGAATTTCGAGTTTGTGGCAATTGTTTTTTTATTTATTTCTACAACTCGAAAATGCGCAATTTCAAAGTTACAGTAAACACGTTCTCGGGTGAATATCTCGAAAATTAGCAATGGGATGTTTGCGGATTATCATTAATTTATGAAGTGGTCTTTATTTTGAGCAAATTTGGAGAATTTCGAGTTTGTGGCAATTGTTTTTTTATTTATTTCTTCAACTGGAAAATGCGTAATTTAAACACGTTCTCGGGTGAATATCTCAAAAAATAGCAAAGGGGTGTTTGCGGATTATGATTAATTTATGAAATGGTCTTTATTTTGAGCAAATTTGGAGAATTTCGAGTTTGTGGGAATTGTTTTTTTATTTATTTCTACAACTCGAAAATGCGCAATTTCAAAGTTACAGTAAACACGTTCTCGGGTGAATATCTCAAAAAATAGCAAAGGGGTGTTTGCGGATTATCTTTAATTTATGAAGTGGTCTTTATTTTGAGCAAATTTGGAGAATTTCGAGTTTGTGGCAATTGTTTTTTTATTTATTTCTTCAACTGGAAAATGCGTAATTTAAAGTTGCAATAATCACGTTCTCGGGTGAATATCTCAAAAATTAGCAAAGGGGTGTTTGCGGATTATGATTAATTTATGAAATGGTCTTTATTTTGAGCAAATTTGGAGAATTTCGAGTTTGTGGGAATTGTTTTTTTATTTATTTCTACAACTCGAAAATGCGCAATTTCAAAGTTACAGTAAACACGTTCTCGGGTGAATATCTCGAAAATTAGCAAAGGGGTGTTTGCGGATTATCATTAATTTATGAAGTGGTCTTTATTTTGAGCAAATTTGGAGAATTTCGAGTTTGTGGCAATTGTTTTTTTATTTATTTCTTCAACTGGAAAATGCGTAATTTAAAGTTGCAGTAAACACGTTCTCGGGTGAATATCTCCAAAATTAGCAAAGGGTTGTTTGCGGATTGTCATTAATTTATAAAGTGGTCTTTATTTTGAACAAATTTGGAGAATTTCGAGTTTGTGGCAATTGTTTTTTTAAATTTATTTCTTCAACTGGAAAAATTGCGCAATTTCAAACTTACAATAAGCAAAAGTTAATAAATAGCATCTTAATGCATATGACATAATACTCAGATTGTAATTAAAACCAATTTGTTTAAAATTTATTTAAAAAGTACAAAACTAATATAAAAAATAAAAATAAATAACATTTTTTAACAATTTCTTGGTTCAGATTCTTATTTAGCGTTTGGTAAAATAATAATACGTAATATTAATTTAAAAAATAATAATTGTATGAATCAAACCTAGTGCTTGTTTATTATTATTACATATTGAATGTACTACAATGTCTTTGATATTTTTCTCTATATAATAAAATCACGTTGCAAAGATTAATTAAGAACTTGTACCATCTGAGAAGATCGGTTTATCGGTGATGGCTTCTATAACAATTCCTTTCTTGCCGAACACTTTCCAGAGGAACGGCCTCATTGATTCCAAGAGACGTTGTGCCCTCAAAGCGGAATTCTGAAAAATATAATATTATTATTATGACTGCGTTATAGGAGTGAACGTGCAGAGAGTTTATTAATGCGAAAATATTCATGTTGCATTTTCAAGGTTATTGCCTCTGATATTCCCACTTCATTGCAATTTTCATATTTCGATCTGTCAAAGCCAAATCTTCAACTTTTTGCCGCTTTCCTTGGTTCGTGCTTCCTCGGACCTGCGCATCTTGGGTCATCTTGGAATCATCGAAATATTAATTTTGGGTTGTTTAAGGCGCATCGACAAAAAAAAAATTCTTATTTACTCGTATTTCTAAAGTTAATATTACCGATGAGAAGTTAGCCATAATTTTTCAGCCACGGATTTTGGCGCCGCCGCGATCACCCGAATTATGACCACTCTCAATAAATTACCCTTTTGGGCCTAGTTACAATAGATTTTATTGCAAAAACATAATAAGGGCCAATGTATACTAAAATTGAAAATAGTTACAAATGTATCAAACGGGTATCCGTTATTATGTTTCTGTAATTAAATCTATTGTAACCAGGGCCACAAAGGTAATTTAGTGAGAGTGGTGGTGGAGGCGCCAAAAACCGACGGTGTTAATACTCACTATCATAAAATCACCGACTGTTGTCGACAGATTCGTGACCAAGTTGAAAGAAGATCCAAAAAGCTGATCTGGAAACTGCAAGGACACCGGTTTGTTCTTTTCGAAAATTACTATGTCCGGAGTCGTGGTGATTTTCTTGGTAGTCGTTGGAGGCTTTAGGGTCGAGGAAGGCTGCAAAATCGATAAAACAAGTTAAAAGCCATTTATTTGCAAAGATGTGCTTGTGTGAAAATTTTTAACGAAAACTTTTTATTTTGCTCAAAAATTGTATTTGAAATGATTTCCTGAAGACACCACTGGTTCGATTAGGAGTTTCTATAGATCACCGTGAAGACCCCATCAAGATCCTTTAGAAAATTTATTACAATTTGAAGCTCCTGGCGTGTCAACTCGAAAAAAGACGAAAAAATCAACTTTCTTAATAATCATCGTAGACCTTTATGTACTACCTTTTTCTTCATCGGAAGAATGAGCCAAATCGATTGGCATTAAAAATTTTCATTTAAGAAAAAATGCAAAAAAGTTAGCATGTCACTATGAACATTATGGAAGATTTTGAGAAAAGTAGATTTTTTCACACTTTGAACGGCTGTAGCGGCCGAACGAAGAATCCAATTTGAACGCGGTTTTAAATTCCGTGGTTCTTGAGCACATATGAGTCCGATTAGACCAAAATTGGCGATTATTTATTTTTGACGAAAACCAGAAATTCCATCCAAGGGTCCCCCCTTCTTACTTTTGCTCGAAAATTGCACTAAAAATGATTTCCTGGAAAAACCACTGGTTAGATTCGGAGTTTCTATACATCGCTAGAAAGTTCCCTTCAAGACGGTTCAGAAAATGTACTTTCGCAAGAACAAATGTCAATTTGAAGCCCCTGACGCGTCAGCAAAGAAAACTCAAAAATGGAAAAAATCGAAAAAATTAACTATTTTAATAATCATTGTAGACCCTTATGTAATACCTTTTTCTTCATCAGAAGAATGAGTTGAATAAATTGGCGTTAAAAATTTAGGACAAAATGCAAAAAAATGGCAAGTCACCGTGAACAAAATTTTGAAAAATTCGATTTTTTCAGACTTTGTGAACGGCCCGGCCGCAGCGGGTAAACGAAGAATCCAAATCGAACGCGGTTTTCAAATCTGTGCTCCTTGGGTGCAAGTTAGTCGGATTCAATTCAAATTGGCGATTTTTAATTTTTGTCGAAAACATTAAATTCGATAGAAATTCAATTTGAAATGATTTCCTGAGAAAACCACTGGTTCGATTCGGGGTTTCTTTAAATCACTGCAAAAATCCATTCAAAACGCTTTAGAAAATGTACTTTTGCAAGAACAAATGTAAATTTGAAGCCTCTGACGCGTCAGCAAAGAAAACTCGAAAATTGAAAAAATCGAAAAAATCAACTTTCTTAATAATCATCGTAGACCTTTATGTAGTACCTTTTTTTTCATCAGCAGAACGGGCTTAATCTATTGGTGTTAAAAATTTTCATCTAGGAAAAAATGCAAAAAAGTTAGCATGTCACCATGAACTTTGAGAAAAGTCGATTTTTTCAAACTTTGAACGGCTGTAGCGGCCGAACGAAGAATCCAATTTGAACGCGGTTTTAAATTCTGTGGTCCTTGAGAGCATATGAGTCGGATTAGACCAAAATTTGAGATTTTTTATTTTTGACGAAAACCTGAAATTTTGTCCAAGGGTCCCCCCTTCTTACTTTTGCGCAAAAATTGCACTAAAAATGATTTCCTGGAAAAACCACTGGTTCGAATCGGGGTTTCTATACATCACTGGAAAGATCTCATTAAGACGCTTCAGAAAATGTACTTTCGCAAGAATAAATGTTAATTTGAAGCCCGTGATGCGTCAGCAAAGAAAACTCAAAAATGGAAAAAATCGAAAAAATAAACTTTCTTAATAATCATCGTTGACCCTTATGTAATACCTTTTTCTTCATCAGAAGAACAGGCTTAATCGATTGACGTTAAAAATTTTCATCTAGGAAAAAATGCAAAAAAGTTAGCATGTCACCACGAACTTTATGGAAGATTTTGAGAAATGTCGATTTTTTCAAACTTTGAACGGCTGTAGCGACCGAACGAAGAGTCCAATTTAAACGCGGTTTTAAATTCTGTGGTCCTTGAGCGCATATGAGTCGGATAATTGGAGATTTTTTATTTTTGACGAAAACCTGAAATTCTATCCAAGGGTCCCCCCTTCTTACTTTTGCTTAGAAATTGCACTAAACATGATTTCCTGGAAAAACCACTGGTTCGAATCGGGGTTTCTATACATCACTGGAAAGATCTCATTAAGACGCTTCAGAAAATGTACTTTCGCAAGAATAAATGTTAATTTGAAGCCCGTGATGCGTCAGCAAAGAAAACTCTAAAATGGAAAAAATCGAAAAAATCAATTCTTTTAATAATCAGCGTAGATTTTTATGCAATACCTTGTTCTTCATCAGAAGAACGGGCTTAATTGATTGGCGTTAAAAAATTTCATCTAGGAAAAAATGCAAAAAAATTGGTAAGTCACCGTGAAAACATTCGATTTTTTCAGACTTTGAACGGCTGTAGCGGCTAAACGAAGAATCCAAATCGAACGCGGTTTTTAAATCTGTGATCCTCGGATGCAAGTTAGTAGGATTCAATTGAAATTGGCGATTTTTAATTTTTGTCGAAAACGTGAAATTCGATAGAAGGGTCCCCCCTTCTTACTTTTACTAAAAAAATGTCTTTGAAATGATTTCCTGAAGAAACCACTGGTTCGATTCCGGGTTTCTACACATCACTGGAAAGTTCCGTTCAAGACGCTTCAGAAAATGTACTTTCGCAAGAACAAATATCAATTTGAAGCCCGTGACGCGTTCGCAAAGAAAATTCGAAAATGTTAAAAATCGTACAAACGTTACCCATCACTGATTTAGCTGCTATGGGCATAAATGCATCATGGGGAACAGAAGATGTAATGTTTGTGCACACCAATTTCTTCTTATTTTTGGGCGTAGTGGTCATACAAAACTACCAATCATTGGTAGTCTCTCGCCAAACCATGAGTTTTGAAATTATTTTGAGATTATAATGTAATTATTTTGGAATTGCATTGAATTATATTGAATTTTTTTTATACTAATATATATATACTATATACTATATACACACTATATATACTATACTAATGTTAATTATTTTAGCACTATTTTACTGTATTTTATTTACTAATTTTTTTAACAGGTTAAGTGGAAGAGCAAAAATGGATCAACTTTGCCTGTTCCTAATAATGTATTCATTTCATCTGCATTTTTTTTTTCATTAAATAAAAACAATTTATTATAATTATTATTATTGTAGGAACAGCAAAAGGTGTCACTTGCAGCCATTCACTGCAAAACTGGGATATTTACGGAGCCCCACGATTTCTCCCGATCACTTACTTTACATGCAAAATATAACTTGTCCACCTTCTTCAACAACGGGGTCAGAAATTTTCTATAGAACTCGTAAGCAGGGGCGGCTCGTTACATAGAGCCACGGAGCCATGGGACTACCTGTAGACTCACGCTTAGTAAGAATTTTTAACCAATTCTTAAAAAAAAACTTTTTAAATGTTAAACACCACGTGAAAGTTCCACATTAATTTCAACAGATGGTTAAAATTTTAACGGACTATTTCTGAATAATGTGTCTTTACAAATTTCCAAAGAAAGCAATCGCAAGTTTACCACAACAAAAACTGTTGCACTAAAAAGAAAATTTTGATGACTAAAAAAGGCGCATTTTTCAAAATTTCACGCAGGGATTGCACATTTATTTGATGATGATTTAACAGATGGTTTAAACTGTGACTGAATAATTCTGAATAATGCGTCTTTGCAAATTTCCGAAGAAAATAATCGCAAGTTTACCACAACAAAAAAAAAATGGTTGCACTAAAAAGCAAATTTTGATGACCAATTTTTAGAAATTTGCATGGAAATTCCACATTAATTGCAACAGATGGTTGAAATCTTGTCAGACTAATTTTGAATAATGTATCTTTACAAATTTCCAAAGAAAATAATTTTCTTCTAAATTTTCGATTTTTTTGTTAAAATTTTCGAATTTTCGGTCCGCAATTTTGATTATTAGGATCGTTTTGAATTTTTTATCCTATATTTTAGATTTTTTTAATCAAAATGATTGCTTTTTATACGCAACTTTTTTTATTTTTTTGCCGATATTTTCAAGTACAGTTTCCGATTTCTTGCCCTTCATTTTAAATTTTTTAACTTGAATTATTCTTTTTTATGGGCGATTTTTTTTACTTCTTGGTTACTTTTTGACTACCGTTTGCGAGTTTCTGGTCGGCAACTAATTTTGAGTTAAAGAGTTACTGTAAAGATCTCTTTAAGACTTTCCAGAAAATGCCCAGAAACAAATATCAATTTGGAGCTCGTGGCGACTTTGCAAAACAAAAACTAGAAAATGTTAAAAATCGCAAAAATCAACTTTCTATGGAGAATACTTTTTTAACCACTAAGCATAAACAATAAGAAAATGAGGTTTCACAAATTTTAAGTATTAAAAAATTTTATTAAAACGTTTATTTACAAGTGGTAATAATTGGTACTAGTTTACATACACGAGCACAGAGGAATAAGGTCGGCAGAAGAGGAGGATAAAATCGTGCTATGTACAAAAAAAAAATAAGTCTATTCTTAAGGGAATAAATAAGCAACCTAATGACTCGCACGTGTCTTTCATTTTTTTTGTGTTTTCTTTGATTGTTAACTAATTAATGACTCCCTTGACGTTTTTCTTTATCCGGAAAATCCGACTTCTGCGTGCGCCTCGGCCCCACCGCCGCCGCCGCCGCCTCCGCTCAAACCGCCCAAAAGCGAGCCGATGTTGAACCCTCCGGAGCCCCCGGACAGTCCTCCGGAGCCGCTCGTGAGGGTCTGCACCGCGACGCCGATCAGCGGCCCGGCGGCCTGGAGCTTCTCGCCGATGGCGCCGGAAATGACTCCGGACAACGTCGAGACCGGATCCTTGGGCGCCTCGATGCCGTGCTGTAAGTTTTTCGCGATATTCGTTCTGTCCAATTGGTCGACCCATCTGGTCTTCTGATCGATGAAGGAATTGATTTTCTGCAAATGATTTTAACCGAAATTGAAATCAAATTTTCATCATCATCAAGCCACCCAAGGGTGTGTTATAGGTAAACCAATGTTTTTAACCGAAATTGAAATCAAATCATCAAGCCACCCAAGGATGCGTTATAGGTAATCCAATCATTTTAACGGAATTTGATTTTTTTTTTGTAGATGCCCAGCATCAAGCCACCCAAGGATGTTTTAAGGTAATCAAGCGGAAGCGAAAGGCATGCATGTATCTACGTTGCTTAAGCGATTATTAAAACTAGTGATGGGAGGCAACCCTAACGCGGATGGTGTTAGGGTTGCCTCCTGTTAAGCTGCTAGGCGTACTTACGTTAAAAACGAATCCTAGGATGGCATTCTTTACGCCGAATTTAACGTCTTGGTGCCGTTTGTCCCTCACGTTTTCACTTGACTCGATTTCCTGGAAACAAGAAAAATATGAAATTATTTATAATTTAAATACTGCCAAAACAACTTTTGTGTATTTTCGAAAAGAGCGGAAAGTCAAAAACTCTTTCTAGAATCGTTAATATTGACCCTTTATATGGTTATCTTAAAAACTTCAATCTGCTCTGATGGTGGATGAAAGTTTTAAGCTAAAATAAAAAAGTAGTCGCAGCAGAGAAAATTTGTGGATTTTCAAAAATTCGTAAAAAATATTTAAAGAGCGGAAAGTCAAAATCTCTTTCTAGAATTATTAATATTGACCCTTTATATGGTTATTTTAAAAACTTCAATTTGCTCTGGTGATGGATGAAAGTTTTAAGGTAAAATAAAAAAGTAGTCGCAGCAGAGGAAATTTGTGGATTTTCAAAAATTCGTAAAAAATATTTAAAGAGCGGAAAGTCAAAATCTCTTTCTAGAATTATTAATATTGACCCTTTATATGGTTATTTTAAAAACTTCAATCTGCTCTGATGGTGGATGAAAGTTTTAAGTTAAAATAAATAAGTAGTCGCAGCAGAGGAAATTTGTGGATTTTCAAAAATTCGTAAAAAATATTTAAAGAGCGGAAAGTCGAAATCTCTTTCTAGAATTATTAATATTGACCTTTTATATGGTTATTTTAAAAACTTCAATATGCTCTGATGGTGGATGAAAGTTTTAAGGTAAAATAAAAAAGTAGTCGCAGCAGAGGAAATTTGTGGATTTTCAAAAATTCGTAAAAAATATTTAAAGAGCGGAAAGTCAAAATCTCTTTCTAGAATTATTAATATTGACCCTTTATATGGTTATTTTAAAAACTTCAATCTGCTCTGATGGTGGATGAAAGTTTTAAGTTAAAATAAATAAGTAGTCGCAGCAGAGGAAATTTGTGGATTTTCAAAAATTCGTAAAAAATATTTAAAGAGCGGAAAGTCAAAATCTCTTTCTAGAATTATTAATATTGACCCTTTATATGGTTATTTTAAAAACTTCAATCTGCTCTGATGGTGGATGAAAGTTTTAAGTTAAAATAAATAAGTAGTCGCAGCAGAGGAAATTTGTGGATTTTCAAAAATTCGTAAAAAATATTTAAAGAGCGGAAAGTTAAAATTTCTTTCTAGAATTATCAATATTGACCCTTTATATGGTTATTTTAAAAACTTCAATCTGCTCTGATGGTGGATGAAAGTTTTAAGGTAAAATAAAAAAGTAGTCGCAGCAGAGAAAATTTGTGGATTTTCAAAAATTCGTAAAAAATATTTAAAGAGCGGAAAGTCAAAATCTCTTTCTAGAATTATTAATATTGACCCTTTATATGGTTATTTTAAAAACTTCAATCTGCTCTGATGGTGGATGAAAGTTTTAAGTTAAAATAAATAAGTAGTCGCAGCAGAGGAAATTTGTGGATTTTCAAAAATTCGTAAAAAATATTTAAAGAGCGGAAAGTCAAAATCTCTTTCTAGAATTATCAATATTGACCCTTTATATAGTTATTTTAAAAACTTCAATTTGCTCTGATGGTGGATGAAAGTTTTAAGGTAAAATAAAAAAGTAGTCGCAGCAGAGAAAATTTGTGGATTTTCAAAAATTCGTAAAAAATATTTAAAGAGCGGAAAGTCAAAATCTCTTTCTAGAATTATTAATATTGACCCTTTATATGGTTATTTTAAAAACTTCAATCTGCTCTGATGGTGGATGAAAGTTTTAAGTTAAAATAAATAAGTAGTCGCAGCAGAGGAAATTTGTGGATTTTCAAAAATTCGTAAAAAATATTTAAAGAGCGGAAAGTCAAAATCTCTTTCTAGAATTATCAATATTGACCCTTTATATAGTTATTTTAAAAACTTCAATTTGCTCTGATGGTGGATGAAAGTTTTAAGGTAAAATAAAAAAGTAGTCGCAGCAGAGAAAATTTGTGGATTTTCAAAAATTCGTAAAAAATATTTAAAGAGCGGAAAGTCAAAATCTTTTTCCAGAATTGTTAATATTGACCCTTTATATGGTTATTTTAAAAACTTTAATTAGCTCTGATGGTGGATGAAAGTTTTAAGGTAAAATAAAAAAGTAGTCGCAGCAGAGAAAATTTGTGGATTTTCAAAAATTCGTAAAAAATATTTAAAGAGCGGAAAGTTAAAATTTCTTTCTAGAATTATCAATATTGACTCTTTATATGGTTATTTTAAAAACTTCAATCTGCTCTGATGGTGGATGAAAGTTTTAAGGTAAAATAAAAAAGTAGTCGCAGCAGAGAAAATTTGTGGATTTTCAAAAATTCGTAAAAAATATTTAAAGAGCGGAAAGTCAAAATCTTTTTCCAGAATTGTTAATATTGACCCTTTATATGGTTATTTTAAAAACTTTAATTAGCTCTGATGGTGGATGAAAGTTTTAAGGTAAAATAAAAAAGTAGTCGCAGCAGAGGAAATTTGTGGATTTTTAAAAATCGGTAAAAAATATTTAAAGAGCGGAAAGTCAAAATCTCTTTCTAGAATTATTATTATTGACCCTTTATATGGTTATTTTAAAAACTTCAATCTGCTCTGATGGTGGATGAAAGTTTTAAGTTAAAATAAATAAGTAGTCGCAGCAGAGAAAATTTGTGGATTTTCAAAAATTCGTAAAAAATATTTAAAGAGCGGAAAGTCAAAATCTCTTTCTAGAATTATTAATATTGACCCTTTATATGGTTATTTTAAAAACTTCAATCTGCTCTGATGGTGGATGAAAGTTTTAAGGTAAAATAAAAAAGTAGTCGCAGCAGAGGAAATTTGTGGATTTTTAAAAATCGTTAAAAAATATTTAAAGAGCGGAAAGTCAAAATCTCTTTCTAGAATTATTAATATTGACCCTTTATATGGTTATTTTAAAAACTTCAATCTGCTCTGATGGTGGATGAAAGTTTTAAGTTAAAATAAATAAGTAGTCGCAGCAGAGGAAATTTGTGGATTTTCAAAAATTCGTAAAAAATATTTAAAGAGCGGAAAGTTAAAATTTCTTTCTAGAATTATCAATATTGACTCTTTATATGGTTATTTTAAAAACTTCAATTTGCTCTGATGGTGGATGAAAGTTTTAAGGTAAAATAAAAAAGTAGTCGCAGCAGAGAAAATTTGTGGATTTTCAAAAATTCGTAAAAAATATTTAAAGAGCGGAAAGTCAAAATCTTTTTCTAGAATTATTAATATTGACCCTTTATATGGTTATTTTAAAAACTTCAATCTGCTCTGATGGTGGATGAAAGTTTTAAGGTAAAATAAAAAAGTAGTCGCAGCAGAGGAAATTTGTGGATTTTCAAAAATTCGTAAAAAATATTTAAAGAGCGGAAAGTTAAAATTTCTTTCTAGAATTATCAATATTGACCCTTTGTATGGTTATTTTAAAAACTTCAATCTGCTCTGATGGTGGATGAAAGTTTTAAGGTAAAATAAAAAAGTAGTCGCAGCAGAGAAAATTTGTGGATTTTCAAAAATTCGTAAAAAATATTTAAAGAGCGGAAAGTCAAAATCTCTTTCTAGAATTATTAATATTGACCCTTTATATGGTTATTTTAAAAACTTCAATCTGCTCTGATGGTGGATGAAAGTTTTAAGGTAAAATAAAAAAGTAGTCGCGGCAGAGAAAATTTGTGGATTTTCAAAAATTCGTAAAAAATATTTAAAGAGCGGAAAGTCGAAATCTCTTTCTAGAATTATTAATATTGACCCTTTATATGGTTATCTTAAAAACATCAATCTGCTCTGATGGTGGATGAAAGTTTTATGGTAAAATAAAAAAAAAGTAGTCGCAGCAGAGGAAATTTGTGGATTTTCAAAAATTCGTAAAAAATATTTAAAGAGCGGAAAGTCAAAATCTCTTTCTGGAATTATTAATATTGACCCTTTATATGGTTATTTTAAAAACTTCAATCTGCCCTGATGGTGGATGAAAGTTTTAAGGTAAAATAAAAAAGTAGTCGCAGCAGAGGAAATTTGTGGATTTTTAAAAATTCGTAAAAAATATTTATAGAGTGAAAAATCAAAATTACAAAGAAAAATGTATTTTGAGTCATTTTGGAAAGTTTCAAGTCGATGGCGATTGTTTCTCTATTTTTAAAACTTTCAGAGAAATGGAAAACTTCGACATGGCTACAAGATGTGTTCTCTTGTGATTATATCAAACTTTGGTAAAGGGCTGTTTTTGAATTTTGATTGAAATATAAAGAAAAATGTATTTTGAGTAATTTTGGAAAGTTTCAAGTCGATGGCGATTGTTTCTATATTTTTAAAACCTTCATAAAACTGGGAAACTTCGACATGGCTACAATATGTGTTCTCTTGTGATTATATCAAACTTTGGTGAAGGGTTGTTTTGAATTTTGATTTAAATACAAAGGAAAATGTTTTTTGAGTAATTTTGGAAAGTTTCAAGTCGATGGCGATTGTTTCTATATTTTTAAAACCTTCACAGAAATGGGAAACTTCGACATGGCTACAAGATGTGTTCTCTTGTGATTATATCAAACTTTGGTGAAGGGCTGTTTTTGAATTTCGATTGAGATACAAAGAAATATGTATTTTGAGTAATTTTGGAAAGTTTCAAGTCGATGGCGATTATTTCTATATTTTTGAAACCTTTAGAAAAAATGGGAAACTTCGACATGGCTACAAGATGTGTTCTCTTATGATTATATCAAACTTTGATGAAGGGTTGTTTTTGAATTTTGATTGAAACACAAAGAAAAATGTATTTTGAGTAATTTTGGAAAGTTTCAAGGCGATGGCGATTGTTTCTCTATTTTTAAAACCTTTAGAAAAATGGGAAACTCCGACATGGCTACAAGATGTGTTCTCTTTTGATTATATCAAACTTTGGTGAAGGGTTGTTTTTGAATTTTGATTGAAATACAAAGAAAAATGTATTTTGAGTAATTTTGGAAAGTTTCAAGTCGATGGCGATTGTTTCTATATTTTTGAAACCTTTAAAAAAATGGGAAACTTCGACATGGCAACAAGATGTGTTCTATTGTGATTATATCAAACTTTGATGAAGGGTTGTTTTTGAATTTTGATTGAAACACAAAGAAAAATGTATTTTGAGTAATTTTGGAAAGTTTCAAGGCGATGGCGATTGTTTCTCTATTTTTAAAACCTTCAAAAAATGGGAAACTTCGACATGGCAACAAGATGTGTTCTATTGTGATTATATCAAACTTTGGTGAAGGGTTGTTTTTGAATTTTGATTGAAACACAAAGAAAAATGTATTTTGAGTAATTTTGGAAAGTTTCAAGGCGATGGCGATTGTTTCTCTATTTTTAAAACCTTCAGAAAACTGGGAAACTTCGACATGGCTACAAGATGTGTTCTCTTGTGATTACATCAAACTTTGGTGAAGGGTTGATTTTGGATTTTGATTGAAATACAAAGAAAAATCTATTTTGTGTAATTTTTGGAAAGTTTCAAGTCGATTGCGATTGTTTGCATATTTTTTACAACCTTTAGAAAAAGGGAAACTTATGAACACATGTAAAATGGAAACTAATTCTTTTATGGCAATTTAACACATCTTTTGCTAACAATTAAAGACAGTTAGCATTAAAAACAGCATTTCTGTTTTATTTTTATTTATTTACGATATTTACAACGGCACTTCATATAAGCAATTTTGATTATATAACAAGAGCATGTCAGTCTTCTAATTTCACCAATTTCCATCCGATGTAACCGATTCCGGAGGCTAGAGAATTAAAACGAGAAACCGAACAATCACTCTGCAAAAACTATCGTTAATTTTTCGCACCGACCTAGAATTAAATCGACGAGAAATAAAAAAAAACAACCAAATGCAATCCTATCGTACGGCACAGCAGCGTGGCTCGCAACAAAAATGAAAGTGAACCGTAGAAAGTGAATATTGGGAGAAAATGTGCACGTCCCAAGAAGAATCCAGCCACCTGACATTTACTCGGAACATTTCAAAATGCACAATTAATATTCAAACGGTTGCATAATCGACGAGAGAAGAGAAGAAAAAAAGCTGTGTATGGATCGTAAAGCGAATCATCGAATTTTATTGGTGTTGCGTAATGACCGCAAAGAAAGATATAGATATGTGAGTCAAGGGTTATTGGTAATCATTTGTAATTTTAAAAAGAGAGGAAAGAAAAATTACAAAAAAAAAACGCTGAAGGTAATTAATTGAGCAATCGCTGCGTTTTAATGATAAGTTGGAAAATGGTTACAGGTCACTGTAATTACTTGTTTATCTATTGGTGTAACGTTAGCTCGGAAGGTTTAGAAGTTATTATAAGGTTCAAAAATTTTGGTAGAGAATTGTTTGAAAAAGATGAAGACGAAATGATCTATAAGAACGTTGTTTCATAATTTTGAATTTTGAATTTAAAAAAGTGAGGGATGATGACAGCTAAGTTTAATGGCGGCACTCTGAAGTCGAATTTGAGTAAGTGAAATGTGCACCACCCAATTAAAAAAAATTCTAAAAACATTATCGCCTGCGGAATTTGCTTAAAAATTTCCAAATTTGCTTAGAAATAACATATTTTTGACATATCAAAAGATAATTGACGCACCTTGCTTGTAAACAAAATGGCGGCACTCTGAACTCGAATTTGAGTGAGTGAAATGTGCACCACCCAATTAAAAAAATTCTAAAAACATTATCGCCTGCGGAATTTGCTTCAAAATTTCCAAATTTGCTTAGAAATAACATATTTTTGACATATCAAAAAATAATCCACGCACCTTACTTATAAACAAAATGGCGGCACTCTGAACTCGAATTTGAGTGAATAAAATGTGCACCACCCAATTAAAATAATTCTAAAAACATTATCGCCTGCGGAATTTGCTTCAAAGTTTCCAAATTTGCTAAGAAATCCCATATTTTTGACATATCAAAAGATAATTGACGCACCTTGCTTGTAAACAAAATGGCGGCACTCTGAACTCGAATTTGAGTGAGTGAAATGTGCACCACCCAATTAAAAAAATTCTAAAAACATTATCGCCTGCGGAATTTGCTTCAAAATTTCCAAATTTGCTTAGAAATAACATATTTTTGACATATCAAAAAATAATCCACGCACCTTACTTATAAACAAAATGGCGGCACTCTGAACTCGAATTTGAGTGAATAAAATGTGCACCACCCAATTAAAAAAATTCTAAAAACATTATCGCCTGCGGAATTTGCTTCAAAGTTTCCAAATTTGCTAAGAAATCCCATATTTTTGACATATCAAAAGATAATTGACGCACCTTGCTTGTAAACAAAATGGCGGCAATCTGAACTCGAATTTGTGTGAGTGAAATGTGCACCACCCAATTAAAAAAATTCTAAAAACAATATCGCTTGCGGAATTTCCTTCAAAATTTCCAAATTTGCTTAGAAATAACATATTTTTGATATATCCATATCAAAAGATAATTGACGCACCTTGCTTGTAAACAAAATGGCGGCAGTCTGAACTCGAATTTGAGTGAGTGAAATGTGCACCACCCAATTAAAAAAATTCTAAAAACATTATTGCCTGAGGAATTTGCTTCAAAATTTCCAAATTTGCTTAGAAATAACATATTTTTGACATATCAAAAGATAATTGACGCACCTTGCTTGTACACAAAATGGCGGCACTCTGAAATCGAATTTGAGTGAATAAAATGTGCACCACCCAATTAAAAAAATTCTGAAAACATTATCGCCTGCGGAAATTGCTTCAAAATTTCCAAATTTGCTTAAAAATAATATATTTTTGACATATCAAAAGATAATTGACGCACCTTGCTTGTAAACAAAATAGCGGCACTCTGAACTCGAATTTGAGTGAGTGAAATGTGCACCACCCAATTAAAAAAATTCTAAAAACATTATCGCCTGAGGAATTTGCTTCAAAATTTTCAAATTTGCTTAGAAATAATATATTTTTGACATATCAAAAGATAATTGACGCACCTTGCTTGTAAACAAAATAGCGGCACTCTGAACTCGAATTTGAGTGAGTGAAATGTGCACCACCCAATTAAAAAAATTCTAAAAACATTATCACCCGCGGAATTTGCTTCAAAATTCCCAAATTTGCTTAGAAATAACATATTTTTGACATAATAAAAGATAATTGACGCACCTTGCTTGTAAACAAAATGGTGGCACTCTGAACTCGAATTTGAGTGAGTGAAATGTGCACCACCCAATTAAAAAAATTCTAAAAACAATATCGCCTGCGGAATTTGCTTAAAAATTTCCAAATTTGCTTAGAAATAACATATTTTTGACATATCAAAAGATAATTGACACACCTTGCTTGTAAACAAAATGGCGGCACTTTGAACTCAAATTTAAGTGAGTGAAATGTGCACCACCCAATTAAAAAAATTTTAAAAACATTATCGCCTGCGGAATTTGTTTCAAAATTTCGAAATTTGCTTAGAAATAACATATTTATAACATACCAAAAGATAATTGACGCACCTTGCTTGTAAACAAAATGGCGGCACTCTGAACTCGAATTTGAGTGAGTGAAATGTGCATCTCATGATTAAAAAAAATTATTTTGAATTAATAATTTGATAAAGAGAAAAAAATTGGGTTGTTAATAGCAAAACTGCAATGGAGAATGTGAAACGACCCGTAAGACCGTTTCTTCATAATTTTGAATTTTAGTCAAAATAACATGTGTTAATTGTAAGATTGCTATTAATTCAAACAGGATTAGTCTTACATAACCCATCGAGTTCCACTTTCAGGTATTACCAAACCAATTACTGTATTTCTTCTGGTGTGTATTAGCATTAGCATAATACGAATAATTGATGAGTGCGTCTTCTCATCGTCGACGCGCAAATGGTGTGGAAGAATGCATTTAGGAACTAATTAAGTAAACTTATTAAGTGCATTCGCATATGTTAATGGCCAACAAATAACATTATTAGAAAGCGAGCGTCTTGCGTCATTCCAAACGGTTTTATCACAGACATATCTTTATATTCCGCGTGCGCGCACTTGTACTAGATGCGACCTCACAAGCGCGGTATTGCCAACTTTGACACGGATTATGTCTGTGTAACCAGTGGCAACGTTTTGAATTTAGAATTATACCATTGATAAATGTTTTTTTGTAGGAGAAAAACATCTCCGAATAAGTTCCAGTTGGAGTCGAAAGAAAAAAAAACATATTTCTAAAAACTTTACTACCGAATTATTTGTTGTATTATAGTATATTACGATATGTAATTGTTAAGTGTATTCATAAAGTCGAGATAATATTCTTGCATGTCGCCATCGACTTGACCCTCTACCAAATAGAGCACAGCTTGTAGCCATATCGAAGATTCCCATTTTCTGAAGGTTTTAAAAAATAAGGAAACAATAACCATCGACTTGGAAATTTTCTAAAATTACTCAAAATAGATTTTTCTTTGCATTTCAATCAACATCCAGGAACAACCCTTCACCAAAATTTAATACAATCACAAGAGAACACGCCTTGTAGATATATCAAAATTTCCAATTTTCTGATGGTTTTAAAAAATATAGAAACAATCGCCATCGACTTGAAACTTTCCAAAATTACTTAAAATATATTTTTCTTTGTATTTTAGTCAAAATCCAAAAACAACCCTTCACCAAAATTTAATATAATCACAGGAGAACACGGCTTGTAGATATATCAAAATTTCCAATTTTCTGATGGTTTTAAAAAATATAGAAACAATCGCCATCGACTTGAAACTTTCCAAAATTACTTAAAATATATTTTTCTTTGTATTTTAGTCAAAATCCAAAAACAACCCTTCACCAAAATTTAATATAATCACAGGAGAACACGGCTTGTAGATATATCAAAATTTCCAATTTTCTAATGGTTTTAAAAAATATAGAAACAATCGCCATCGACTTGAAACTTTCCAAAATTACTTAAAATATATTTTTCTTTGTATTTTAGTCAAAATCCAAAAACAACCCTTCACCAAAATTTAATATAATCACAGGAGAACACGGCTTGTAGATATATCAAAATTTCCAATTTTCTAATGGTTTTAAAAAATATAGAAACAATCGCCATCGACTTGAAACTTTCCAAAATTACTTAAAATATATTTTTCTTTGTATTTTAGTCAAAATCCAAAAACAACCCTTCACCAAAATTTAATATAATCACAGGAGAACACGGCTTGTAGATATATCAAAATTTCCAATTTTCTGATGGTTTTAAAAAATATAGAAACAATCGCCATCGACTTGAAACTTTCCAAAATTACTTAAAATATATTTTTCTTTGTATTTTAGTCAAAATCCAAAAACAACCCTTCACCAAAATTTAATATAATCACAGGAGAACACGGCTTGTAGATATATCAAAATTTCCAATTTTCTAATGGTTTTAAAAAATATAGAAACAATCGCCATCGACTTGAAACTTTCCAAAATTACTTAAAATATATTTTTCTTTGTATTTTAGTCAAAATCCAAAAACAACCCTTCACCAAAATTTAATATAATCACAGGAGAACACGGCTTGTAGATATATCAAAATTTCCAATTTTCTAATGGTTTTAAAAAATATAGAAATAATCGCCATCGACTTGAAACTTTTCAAAATTACTTAAAATACATTTTTCTTTGTATTTTAGTCAAAATCCAAAAACAACCCTTCACCAAAATTTAATATAATCACAGGAGAACACGGCTTGTAGATATATCAAAATTTCCAATTTTCTAATGGTTTTAAAAAATATAGAAATAATCGCCATTGACTAGAAACTTTCCAAAATTACTTAAAATACATTTTTCTTTGTATTTTAGTCAAAATCCAAAAACAACCCTTCACCAAAATTTAATATAATCACAAGAGAACACGGCTTGTAGATATATCAAAATTTCCAATTTTCTAATGGTTTTAAAAAATATAGAAATAATCGCCATCGACTTGAAACTTTTCAAAATTACTTAAAATACATTTTTCTTTGTATTTTAGTCAAAATCCAAAAACAACCCTTCACCAAAATTTAATATAATCACAGGAGAACACGGCTTGTAGATATATCAAAATTTCCAATTTTCTAATGGTTTTAAAAAATATAGAAATAATCGCCATTGACTAGAAACTTTCCAAAATTACTTAAAATACATTTTTCTTTGTATTTTAGTCAAAATCCAAAAACAACCCTTCACCAAAATTTAATATAATCACAAGAGAACACGGCTTGTAGATATATCAAAATTTCCAATTTTCTGATGGTTTTAAAAAATATAGAAACAATCGCCATCGACTTGAAACTTTCCAAAATTACTTAAAATACATTTTTCTTTGTACTTAATCAAAATACAAAAACGACCCTTCACGAAGTTCGTATTCTTCTGAAGGTTTTAAAAAATAAAGAAATAATCGCCATCGACTTGAAACTTTCCAAAATAACTCAAAATAGATTTTTCTTTGTATTCTAATCAAAATACAAAAACAACCTGTTATTCATGATTGTATTATTACTATTTGTGTAAACGCGCTTCCCTGTAATTTACAATATGTAATGACATGTGTAAAACACATAGTTACGACGAGTGTAAATTACATGACATTACATTAAAAAAGGAACTGCCTCCGCCACTGTACAGCACCACTTATTTCAATCACTGTTTAGTTTACGAAAGAACAAACGATCTGTGCAATTTTGAGTTGTTAAAGTTGTTAAATATGAAGACCGGTACAAATAAGAATCCGAAACTTGAACTCGAAAATTGCCTTAATCAACTTAAAATATTCAATGAAGGAATTTACATGAAAAACTCAACATGCATTGAAGAGCAATGCATTTTTGGTGAAAATAATTGCCCCATCTTGGGTGGAAATAAAATGGCAACGCTCCAAACTTAAACTCAAAAAATGAAAATTGCGTGAATCAACTTGAAAAATTATAAAAAAATAATTAATGAAGGAATTTGCTTTAGAAGCTAAAGATGCATTAAAGAGCAATAAATTTACGATTTTTAATTAAAACAAATGCCCCTTTCGAAGCAGTAACAAAATGGCCACGCTCCAAACTTAAACTCGAAAAACGAAAATTGCCTGAATCAATTTGAAAAATTATAAAAAAAAAAATTAATGAAGGAATTTGTTTTGGAAGCTCAAAATGCATTAACGAGCAATGCATTTACGATGTTAAGTAAAAACAATGGCCTTACCTTAGATAGAAACAAAACGACAACCCTCTAAACTTAAAATTAAAAAAATCTCAAAAAACTTGCCTGAATCAACTTGAAAAATTATAAAAAAATAGAACCAATGAAGCAATTTGCTTGAAAAACTCAAGATGTATTAAAGAACAATACATTTACGATTTTTGATCAAAACAAATGCCCCATTCGAAGCAGAAACAAAACGGCAACGTTCCAAACTTAAACTCAAAAAACGAAAATTACGCGAACCAACTTGAAAAATTATAAAAAAAATAATTAATGAAGAAATTTGCTTCAGAAGCTCAAGATGCATTAAAGAGCAATACATTTACGATTTTTGATCAAAACAAATGCCCCATTCGAAGCAGAAACAAAATGGCCACGCGCCAAACTTAAACTCGAAAAACGAAAATTAACTGAATCAACTTGAAAAATTATAAAAAAAATAATTAATGAAGGAATTTTCTTGAGAAGCTCAAGATGCATTAAAGAGCAATGCTTTTACGGTTTTTAGTCAAAACAATATCTCTATCCTGGATAGAAACAAAATGGCAGCGCCCCTAACTTGAACTCCGACAACAAAAATTGCCTGAATCAACTTAAAAAATTGCAAAATAAAAATCAATCAAGGAATTTGCTTAAAAAACTCAAAATATATTAAAGAGCAATGCATTTACGATTTTTGGTAAAAATAATCGCCCTATATTAGGTAGAAACAAAATGCCAACGCTCCAAACTTAAACTCCGAAAACAAAAATTGCCTGAACCAGCTTAAAAAATTGTAAAAAAATTATCATTGAAGGAATTTGCGTGAAAAACTCAACATACATTAAAAACAATGCATTTTACATTTTTGGTGAAAATAATCGTCCTATCCTAGGTAGAAGCAAAACGGCAACGCTTCAAACTTAAATTTAAAAAAAAGGAAATTGCTGGAATCAATTAAAAAAATTGTAAAAAAATAATCAGTGAAGGAATTTGCTTGAAAAGCTCAAGATGCATTAAGCAAGATTTGCTTGCAGGACTTGTTTCTTAACAATTTTTTTCTGGAATATTTTTCAGAAATTTTTCAATTTCGGGAGATTTTTTTTTCGACTCTTTTCTTCTAACTTTCTCAAGACTTTTTCAAGAATTTTTTTCGGGATTTCTTTTGGGACTTTTATCAGGACGGGATACTTTCAAGCTTATTTCAGGATTATTTTGAGAACTTTTTTCAATAATTTTTTACAGGATTTTTTTGCGGATATTTTTTCGGAGATTTGTTTTGATAAATTTCTCTTTAGAACTTCTCCGAAAAAACATGTTTTCATTCATATTTTCCAAGATTCATTTCTTCAGGAGTTTTTTTTTCAAGATTTTTCTCGAGAAATTATTTGATTGGGATTTGCTTTCATGATTTTTTTTTAAATGAATTTTGTCTCAGGAATTTTTCCAAGATTTTTTTGAGGACTTGCGTTTCAGGATTTTTTTTTTTAGGACTTGCGTTTCAGGATTTTTTTTTGAGAACTTGCGTTTCAGGATTTTTTTTTGAGGACTTGCGTTTTAGGATTTTTTCAGTACTTATTTTCCAGGAATATTTATTTAAAAAAAAAATTTCCAGAATTTTTTTTAGGTATTTTTATTCGCTTTTTAGAATTTTTTTCGTGATTTTTCTCAAGCCATTTTTTAAAAATAATTTCTACAGGACTATTCAAGATTATTTTTTTTAATTTGCCCTTATGAATTTTTTTACGTATATTTTGTTTCAGGAATTTTGTTTCAAGAATTTTTGAGGATTTGCTCTTCAGGAACTTTTTTAAGGACTTATCTTTCAGGAATTTTATTTCAGAACTTGTTTTCTTACTTAGCAGCAAAACGGCAACGCTTCAAACTTAAACTCAAAAAAAGAAAATTGCCCGAATCAATTTAAAAAAATGTAAAAAAATAATCAATGAAGGAATTTGCGTGAAAAATTCAAGATACATTAAAAAATAATGCATTTACGATTTTTGGTAAAACTAATTGCCCTATCCTACGCAGAAGCAAAACAGCAACGCTTCAAACTTAAACTCAAAAAAATAAAATTGCCCGAATCAATTTAAAAAATTGTAAAAAAATAATCAATAAAGGAATTTGTTTGAAAAACTCAAGATACATTAAAAAATAATGCATTTACGATTTTTGGTAAAAATAATTGCCCTATCCTACGCAGAAGCAAAACAGCAACGCTTCAAACTTAAACTCAAAAAAATAAAATTGCCCGAATCAATTTAAAAAATTGTAAAAAAATAATCAATGAAGGAATTTGTTTGAAAAACTCAAGATACATTAAAAAATAATGCATTTACGATTTTTGGTAAAAATAATTGCCCTATCCTACGCAGAAGCAAAACAGCAACGCTTCAAACTTAAACTCAAAAAAATAAAATTGCCCGAATCAATTTAAAAAATTGTAAAAAAATAATCAATAAAGGAATTTGTTTGAAAAACTCAAGATACATTAAAAAATAATGCATTTACGATTTTTGGTTAAAACAATCGCCCTATCTTAGGCAGAAGCAAAACGGCAACGCTTCAAACTTAAACTCAAAAAAATGAAAATTGCCCGAATTAATTTAAAAAATTGTAAAAAAATAAACAATGAAGGAATTTGCGTGAAAAACTCAAGATACATTAAAAATTAACGCATTTACGATTTCTGGTGAAAATAATTACCCTATCCTAGGTAGAAGCAAAACGGCAACGCTTCAAACTTAAACTCAAAAAAAGAAAATTGGCCGAATCAATTTAAAAAATTGTAAAAAAATAATCAATTAAGGAATTTGCGTGAAAAATCCAAGATACATTAAAAAAATATGCATTTACGATTTCTGGTGAAAATAATTGCCCTAACCTAGGCAGAAGTAAAACGGCAACGCTTCAAACTTAAACGCAAAAAAAGAAAATTGTCCGAATCAATTTAAAAAATTGTAAAAAAATAATAAATGAAGGAATTTGCTTGAAAAATTCAAGATACATTAGAAAATAATGCATTTACGATTGTTGGTAAAAACAATCGCCCTATCTTAGGCAGAAGCAAAACGGCAACGCTTCAAACTTAAACTCAAAAAAAGAAAATTGCCCGAATCAATTTAAAAAATTGTAAAAAAATAATCAATGAAGGAATTTGCTTGAAAAGCTCAAGATCTATTAAAGAACAATGCATTCACGATTTTTGGTTAAAACAATCATCCTATCTTAGGTAGAAACAAAATGGCAGCGCTCCAAACTGGAACTTCGAGAACAAAAACTGCCTGAATCAATTTAAAAAATTGAAAAAAAAAAATCAATGAAGGAATTTGCTTGAAAAGCTCAAGATCTATTAAAGAACAATGCATTTACGATTTTTTGTTAAAACAATCGCCCTATCTTAGGTAGAAACAAAATGGCAGCGCGCCAAACTTGAACTCCGAGAACAAAAATTGCCTGAATCAACTAAAAAAATTGTAAAAAAATAATCAGTGAAGGAATTTGCTTGAAAAGCTCAAGATAGATTAAAGAGCAAAGCATTTACGATTTTTGGTTAAAACAATCGCCCTATCTTAGGTAAAAACAAAATGGCAGCGCCCTAAACTTGAACTTCGAGAACAAAAATTGCCTGAATCAACTTAAAAAATTGTAAAAAAATAATCAATGAAGGAATTTGCTTAAAAAGCTCAAGATCTATTAAAGAACAATGCATTTATGATTTTTGGTTAAAACAATCGCCCTATATTAGGTAGAAACAAAATGGCAGTGCCCCAAACTTGAACTCCGAGAACAAAAATTGCCTGAATCAACTTAAAAAATTGTAAAAAAATAATCAATAAAGGAATTTGCTCGAAAAGCTCAAGATCCATTAAAAAATAATGCATTTACGATTTTTGGTTAAAACAATCGCCCTATCTTAGGAAGAAACAAAATTGCAGCGCCCCAAACTTGAACTCCGAGAACAAAAAAATTGCCTGAATCAACTTAAAAAATTGTAAAAAAGTAACCAATGAAGGTATTTGCTTGAAAAGCTTAAGATGTATTAAAGAACAATGCATTTACGATTTTTGGTTGAAACAATCGCCCTATCTTAGGTAGAAACAAAATGGCAGTGCCCCAAACTTGAACTCCGAGAACTAAAATTGCCTGAACCAACTTAAAAAATTGTAAAAAGTAACCAATGAAGGAATTTGCTTGAAGAGCTCAAGATATATTAAAGAACAATGCATTTACGATTTTTGGTTGAAACAATCGCCCTATCTTAGGTAGAAACAAAATGGCAGGGCCCCAAACTTGAACTCCGAGAACTAAAATTGCCTGAATCAACTTAAAAAATGGTAAAAAAATAATCAATGAAGGAATTTGTTTGAATAAGATGAAGATGTATTAAAGATGTATTAAAGAACAATGCATTCGCGATTTTTAGTTAAAACAATCGCCCTAACTTAGGTAGAAATAAAATGGCAACGCTCCAAACTTAAACTCGAAAAACGAGAGATGTCTAAATTAACTTAAAAATTGTAAAAATGTGATTTAGCATCACATTTTTCTATGAATGCCGGCTTTTAAAGTACGTCGAGCATAAATATGATTCAAATTACAAAAATCGGTGGTGACCCTAATATTGACCATCCCTATTCCCACTAACAACTACGGTTGTTAAATCCGAATTCCTATCAGTGATTCCTCCTTTTTTGTTTAAAAATTTATTATTATTATGATTACATTTAATTGCTCGTTGCTTTTTTGAAACATTGTATGCAACACGTGATATATTAATTTATTTTACATTTGGTTGACTTCCAAAACTCAAACCAGAGACTCGGATTGTAACCGTGTCAGTCTTAGAGAAAGACAAAAAACATATCTCCCTTAAAATAATTAAAAAATCTATTAACCCTTGCCTGACGAATGCCGCCATATTCGCGACAACAAAAAATATTCCCGTAAGATGGAACGTGTTCGTATTCGCGACAATAAAAATATTCTCGTAAGATGGAACGCGCCGTATTCGCGACAATAAAAATATTCTCGTAAGATCGAAATTCTAAGTTCTCAACGAATCTACTAGCAAGTTCAAACCACATTTTACTATGGTTGCTACCAGTGTAAAGTAGCTTGTAAAATAAGGGTTAATACATCAAATTTCGAAAAAGATTATTTCACTTTAATTTGTTTTACCGGTTTATCATTAATACGCACTTGATGATTAAAACGCATTAAACACGCCTTTTCTGCGTAAGTCATTAAATCGGCCAATTGACCATTTCAAAACGGCACCAGCTGCAACGCAAATTTCTCGCTCGGTGCCCTTAATTCGACATTGCGCAAATTTAATTACCGCCGTTCAAAAAATGGCCACAGTTTTTTTTCGAAAACTTCGCTTTTCCGCGTTAATTAAAACTTGAAAGTGTTGCGCGATCAACGTGATTGAACGACCTTACCGATTGGCCACCGCCATTCCCCTTTCCCGCGCCGAGAAACAATCACCGTATCAATAAAACATATGAAAGGCGAATTTATTTATTTATTTATTCAAATCCCGCAATGAAATGTAGTTGACGCAAGAAGAAAAAGGTTACCTTGGCTTGGAGTAATTAACATCGCATTTCAAGAACGCGGTCATTTTTCGGTTCTGAACCGTTGGCCAACTGCTGAGGATTTGTTGTTTATAATGGTTGGTCGTAATGTGGGTTTGGTAATAATTGGGTCGAATTGTGAAATTTTTTGATGTTTTAAAATTATTTTTTTTGCGTCGGTGATTTACTGGGTTATGTAATTTAAAAGTCAACTGGTTTTTTTGGGGGCATAGAAGAATTTCAAGTTAAAAACAATATATACAGGGTGTCCGTTCTCAAATTCGAACGTAGGAATTTAAATGTAAAACTATTTTGCAGCTTAATTGATTATTTTAGAGAAAGATTAGAAGAGTAAAAAAATTGTTTAGAATATAAACATTTACAAGCAAGGGAAAATTGATGGTTCATAAATACGCGTACACGTACCGCTTAGTGTGGAGGAGCTCCATCCTGTTGAAAATGCACATCCGCAAGATTGAGTTGCTGAATTACGGGTAATTTTTTAACACCCGTTACCGATTATGGTTTAATGAATAGAAAAGGCTTGATGTGATTTATGAACGTTTATTACATTCTCACTCATTTTTAGAAGTTTCTGCCCGCGAAACCAAATAAAGAGGATATCTTACACCTTTACCACGTTGCAATCCATAATTGAACTCCTCAGGTATGTTTGATTGGCTTTCCCGAGTTGAATACTAATTGCATCTTAACGACACCTCTTTAGGGTCCTAATTTGCATAAGCAGTAACCTTAAAGTAGTTAATATACTCGTAATCAACATCATTTAATGCCGTTGTCATGCACAAAAATATTCTTTAAAAGACAACATTCATAAATATTTATGATATTTAAATACACATGGATTTATAAAAAAACTCGATCCTTCGACCTTCCGACTACGAATCGGAGGTATTACCGATGCGCCAAACGCTCGGTGTGTTTTCGTTTACGCAAAAGTTATATAAACAGGCAAATAAATAACAAATTAAAAAAAAAAATAATCCTCGAAAACGGCTGAATAGTGCGCTCTATTTCTTGCACCTGTTACACTCTCAGTCTTCATGATCTACACGTGTGCCAAAGATGAATCAAATTGGTGAGTGAGGATAGAAAAAATCCATGTAAAATGTCGATATGAAAGTCGAGAGTTTTCTTTTTAATTTCGATGAATAAAATGAAGGGAGTCCTAGTTTCGATACCGTAATACTATATGGCTACTTTTATCGAAAAATTTAGTGCTAGAAGAATTTTTTACAATTTTTCTTATCTCCGAATGCAATTTTTATTTTTTTACGTTCAAGTTTCAAGTGTTGTTATTTTGTTTCCAGCTTAGATATGTCAATTGTTTTAAAGGGATTTCAAAAATAGATTAATTTTTCATTTATTTTCAAATTTTGAAGCCAATTCCTGCAGAGATGAATTTTTTTTACAATTTTTCTCATCTCCGAATGCAATTTTTATTTCCCACGTTCAAGTTTCAAGTGTTGCTATTTTGTTTCCAGCTTGTATATGTCAATTGTTTTAAAAGGATTTCAAAAATAGATTAATTTTGAATGTATTTTCAAATTTTGAAGCTAATTCCTGCAGAGATGAATTTTTTACAATTTTTCTTATCTCAGAATGCAATTTTTATTTCCCACGTTCAAGTTTCAAGTGTTGTTATTTTGTTTCCAGCTTAGATATGTCAATTATTTTAAAGGGATTTCAAAAATAGATTAATTTTGGATGTATTTTCAAATTTTGAAACCAATTCCTGCAGAGATGAATTTTTTACAATTTTTCTTATCTCCGAATGCAATTTTATTTTTTTTTTACGTTCAAGTTTTAAGTGTTGGTATTTTGCTTCCAGCTTAGATATGTCAATTGTTTTCAAGGTATTTCAAAAATAGATTAATTTTGGATGTATTTTCAAATTTTGAAGCTAATTCCTGCAGAGATTAATTTTTTACAATTTTTCTTATCTCAGAATGCAATTTTTATTTCCCACGTTCAAGTTTCAAGTGTTGTTATTTTGCTTCCAGCTTAGATATGTCAACTGTTTTAACGGGATTTCAAAAATAGATTAATTTTGGATGTATTTTCAAATTTTAAAGCCAATTCCTGCAGAGATGATTTTTTTTGCAATTTTTCTTATCTCCGAATGAAATTTTTATTTTTTACGTTCAAGTTTCAAGTGTTGTTATTTTGTTTCCAGCTTAGATATGTCAATTGTTTTGAAGGGATTTCAAAAATTGATTAATTTTAGATGTATTTTCAAATTTTGAAGCCAATCCCTGCAGAGATGAATTTTTTACAATTTTTCTTATCTCCGAATGCAATTTTTATTTTTTTTTACGTTCAAGTTTCAAGTGCTATTATTTTGTTTCCAGCTTAGATATGTCAATTATTTTAAAGGGATTTTAAAAATAGATTTATTTTGGATGTATTTTCAAATTTTGAAGCTAATTCCTGCAGAGATGATTTTTTTACAATTTTTCTTATCTCCGAATGCAATTTTTATTTTTTACGTTCAAGTTTTAAGTGTTGCTATTTTGCTTCCAGCTTAGATATGTCAATTGTTTTAAAGGGATTTTAAAAATTGATTAATTTTGGATGTATTTTCAAATTTTGAAGCTAATTCCTGCAGAGATAATTTTTTACAATTTTTCTTATCTCCGAATGCAATTTTTATTTTCTACGTCCAAGTTTTAAGTGTTGCTATTTTCCTTTCAGCTTAGATATGTTAATTGTTTTAAAGGTATTTCAAAAATAGATTAATTTTGGATGTATTTTCAAATTTTGAAGCCAATCCCTGCAGAGATGAATTTTTTACAATTTTTCTTATCTCCGAATGCAATTTTTATTTTTTTTTACGTTCAAGTTTCAAGTGCTATTATTTTGTTTCCAGCTTAGATATGTCAATTTTTTTAATGGGATTTCAAAAATAGATTAATTTTGGATGTATTTTCAAATTTTGAAGCCAATTCCTGCAGAGATGATTTTTTTACAATTTTTCTTATCTCCGAATGCAATTTTTATTTTTTACGTTCAAGTTTTAAGTGTTGCTATTTTGCTTCCAGCTTAGATATGTCAATTGTTTTAAAGGGATTTTAAAAATAGAATAATTTTGGATGTATTTTCAAATTTTGAAGCAAATTCCTGCAGAGATGAATTTTTTACAATTTTTCTTATTTCCGAATGCAATTTTTATTTCCTACGTTCAAGTTTCAAGTGCTGTTATTTTGTTTCTAACTTAGATATGTTAATTGTTTTTTTAAAGAGATTTCAAAAATAGATTAATTTTGGATGTATTTTCAAATTTTGAAGCCAATTCCTGCAGAGATGAATTTTTTACAATTTTTCTTATTTCCGAATGCAATTTTTATTTTTTTACATTCAAGTTTTAAGTGTTGTTATTTTGCTTCCAGCTTAGATATGTCAATTGTTTTAAAGGGATTTCAAAAATAGATTAATTTTGGATGTATTTTCAAATTTTGAAGGTAATTCCTGCACAGATGATTTTTTTACAGTTTTTCTTATCTCCGAATGCAATTTTTATTTTTTACGTTCAAGTTTTAAGTGTTGCTATTTTGCTTCCAGCTTAGATATGTCAATTGTTTTAAAGGGATTTAAAAAATAGATTAATTTTGGATGTATTTTCAAATTTTGAAGGTAATTCCTGGAGAGATGAATTTTTTACAATTTTTCATATCTCCGAATGCAATTTTAATTTTTTACGTTCAAGTTTTAAGTGTTGCTATTTTATTTCCAGCTTAGATATGTCAATTGTTTTACAGGGATTTCAAAAATAGATTAATTTTGAATGTATTTTCAAATTTTGAAGGTAATTCCTGCAGAGATGATTTTTTTACAATTTTTCTTATCTCCAAATGCAATTTTTATTTTTTTAAACGTTTAAGTTTCAAGTGTTGTTATTTTGCTTCCAGCTTGGATATGTCAATTGTTTTAACGGGATTTCAAAAATAGATTAATTTTGGATGTATTTTCAAATTTTGAAGCTAATTCCTGCAGAGATAAATTTTTTACAAGTTTTCTTATCTCCGAATGCAATTTTTTAAAGCGAAGTATGATTTTTAGAAGAGAATTTGCGGGCTAATAGTAGATCGAGATAATTGCACGTATAGTCAAGTCTGGGGATATTTGGCATGTATGGTAATTATGAAGTGAGATAGAAGACTGAAGAGGTGGGCGGAGCTTGGTTCCAAACGAAGCTGAAGTATGATTTATTTTGTTGTTTATGCTAGAGGCTTCTACTTCGTTATACATTTTATATAATAAATAAAAAACTATTGCTTTGTTTGTATAAATTTTCAAAAATTATGTAAACAAAGCAATAGTGTTTTATTTATTTATTTTGCAGATATGTAGTTAGATTCCCAGATGAATTATTGTTTCGAATAATTACAAACTTTAAATACTTAAAAATATACGATTTGGAATATCATAGCCCTAACAATGAGGTGTACCACACGTGTAAATATTGTTGTTTTGCCGATAAACCTCGCACCAATGAATCCTCGATGTCGGTGGAGAGAAAAAATCCTTCACATGCCAAATATCTCCAAACTTGACTATAGAATATGGTTCGATGCCATTTGCAAAAAAATGTTTTTTCAGGAAACCATGTTCAACTTTAACGGTGTACGGAGTTGGAAAAAATTGTCGACTCGATCCACCATTAAGGCATTCAAATTTGGAGTTAAGAAATTACGGTTTTTGAGAGACATTTTCAATGTTAGTTAAGAAATTGCCCAAAACGTCTTTTTTACGAGCTAAACGGAGAACATAATTTGGAATATCGTAAAAGCCTCTATATCTATAATACATTAAACATCTACAAGAAGATCACTAAATTACATTCCTCTCTTTCACCAAATTTTTGAGTTGCCTCACAGTTGCAGTCAGTAAATAATGGTAGAGAAAGGCCGAAAAGTATTTCACTCTTAATCAGACTAAAGATGAAAGTAAAGGCATCCATCGTTACATCGTTAATGAAAGACTCGAGTCTTGAATATTTTTTTGCAAAAATAACAAATTTATCATTTAAAAAACCAATCACAAATAAACCACCTTGTTATTAAAAATTTGGATGGTGGAAGCCACCACTTTCCAATAAAACTGGCTGTTTGATAATGGCCCTGTAAGGGTCAAAACCGTACCAGCAAAAATTAAAAAAGCGAATTTCATGAAATGAAATTTTTTGTTATTACTTAAAAACAATTTTTCTTTGTTACATAATGGCGATGACCATGTTATTACCAAACAAAATTATTTACCATTTAAGCATGAACAATTTTTTTAGGTTAGTTCACCGCAATAACAAAATAAAAAAAAAAACTCACCTGCGCATTCGGATCCAAATCCACACCGTAGGTCTCCGTCTCCCTCTTGGTGATGGTCCGACCCTCGATGGACACCACAATCGCCAAGAGCGCCGCACACAATATCCAAACCGATCTCGTCATGGTGAAATACTGAAAAACAAACACAACTCCAATTACAATCAGGACGACGAAGAACCGACTGAGTCACACTGTAGAAAGTACGAGATGCACCATCGTGGTGTCCACCCAGAAAGTGGTGGGGGGAGGGGAAAAATGAAAAATTCAAAAAATCATTTTAAAAAAAAATAAAAAAATATTGAACACACGTGCTTGTCAATTTCGGGCCAACAAAAAAAAAATGGCGCCGGTTTCGTTTTCGGCGGTTAGTATGGGAGTGAGAGTGTGCGTGGTGTCTTACACTGTGTGGTGCAGGCTTGAAAGTGAATGCGATAATGTTATAAAGTTCTTCTTATTTCTAGTTAAGAGTATGTGGGTCGAGCGTTGTCGGCGACTACTCCAGTCGAGATGGCGGGCTTCTATATAGAAGGGGATTTTCTGTGTCAAGGAGGGTTTCTTCGGGGCACCTTTTGCCCAAAATTACACCGAGCGAAAGAAACGACGCCTTTTTGAATCGCCGATGGACGGTCGGCAAAACATTTCCGCGAGGTCCACCCACCGGAAAGTAGCAAACACTGTTACGTAACTGAAGCAACTGGAAAACAAAAACAACAAACGCTCGACCTTAGATTTTGAGGTTAAGGCAATTTTCTAGTTCACTGCGTTGCGCGCATCAATAAATTTGACTTGGGATATTAACAAAATTATCGCGAAATAGCCACAAATAACACAGAATATTTTTATTTTTATTATCCCACAATGAAATGAACAGTAAATTTGTGAAGTTTCATGTCGATAGCAATTGTTTTTATATTTTTTTGGAGTCGTCGAAACAAATAATATTTTTAACAAATCCGCGCTCTCTTCGGATGTGATTGTCTTGAATATTGGAGCTGGAGTCGGTGACATTTTACAAAATCATAATGTAGAATAATGTTTGAGTGTATTTTAATAGTTTCATGCCGATTGCAATTGTTTTTATATTTTTTTGGAGTCGCAGAAATGAATGCAATTTTTAACAGATCCGCGCTCTCTTCGGATGTGATTGTCTTGAAAATTGGGACAGGGAGTCGGTGACATTTTACAAAATCATAATGTAGAATGATGTTTGAGTGTATTTGGATAGTTTCATGCCGATTGCAATTGTTTTTATATTTTTTTGGAGTCGCAGAAATGAATGCAATTTTTAACAGATTCGCGCTCTCTTCGGATGTGATTGTCTTGAAAATTGGGATAGGGAGTCGGTGATATTTTACAAAATCATAATGTAGAATGATGTTTGAGTGTATTTGGATAGTTTCATGCCGATTGCAATTGTTTTTATATTTTTTTGGAGTCGCAGAAATGAATGCAATTTTTAACAGATCCGCGCTCTCTTCGGATGTGATTGTCTCGAATATTGGAGCAGGGAGTCGGTGATATTTTACAAAATCATAATGTAGAATGATATTTGAGTGTATTTTGAAAGTTTCAAGCCGATTGCAATTGTTTTTATATTTTTTTGGAGTCGCAGAAATGAATGCAATTTTTAACAGATCCGCGCTCTCTTCGGGTGTGATTGTCTTAAATATTGGAGCAGGGAGTCGGTGATATTTTACAAAATCATAACGTAGAATGATGTTTGAGTGTATTTGGATAGTTTCATACCGATTGCAATTGTTTTTATATTTTTTTGGAGTCGCAGAAATGAATGCAATTTTTAACAGATCCGCGCTCTCTTCGGATGTGATTGTCTTGAATATTGGAGCAGGGAATCGGTGATATTTTACAAAATCATAACGTAGAATGATGTTTGAGTGTATTTGGATAGTTTCATGCCGATTGCAATTGTTTTTATATTTTTTTGGAGTCGCAGAAATGAATGCAATTTTTAACAGATCCGCGCTCTCTTCGGATGTGATTGTCTTGAATATTGGAGCAGGGAATCGGTGATATTTTACAAAATCATAACGTAGAATGATGTTTGAGTGTATTTGGATAGTTTCATACCGATTGCAATTGTTTTTATATTTTTTTGGAGTCGCAGAAATGAATGCAATTTTTAACACATCCGCGCTCTCTTCGGATGTGATTGTCTTGAAAATTGGGACAGGGAGTCGGTGACATTTTACAAAATCATAATGTAGAATGATGTTTGAGTGTATTTTAATAGTTTCATGCCGATTGCAATTGTTTTTATATTTTTTTGGAGTCGCAGAAATGAATGCAATTTTTAACAGATTCGCGCTCTCTTCGGGTGTAATTGTCTTAAATATTGGAGCAGGGAGTCGGTGACATTTTACAAAATCATAATGTAGAATGATGTTTGAGTGTATTTAAATAGTTTCATGCCGATTGCAATTGTTTTTATATTTTTTTGGAGTCGCAGAAATGAATGCAATTTTTAACAGATTCGCGCTCTCTTCGGATGTGATTGTCTTGAAAATTGGGACAGGGAGTCGGTGATATTTTACAAAATCATAATGTAGAATGATGTTTGAGTGTATTTGGATAGTTTCATGCCGATTGCAATTTTTTTTGTATTTTTTTGGTGTCGCAGAAATAATTGCAATTTTTAACCAATCCGCGCTCTTTTCGGATGTGATTGTCTTGAATATTGAATCAGGGAGTCGGTGAAATTTTAGAAAATCATAATGTAGAATGATGTTTGAGTGTATTTGGATAGTTTCATGCCGATTGCAATTGTTTTTATATTTTTTTGGAGTCGCAGAAATGAATGCAATTTTTAACAGATCCGCGCTCTCTTCGGATGTGATTGTCCTGAATATTGGAGCAAAGAGTCGGCGACATTTTACAAAATCATAATGTAGAATGATGTTTGAGTGTATTTGGACAGTTTCATGCCGATTGCAATTGTTTTTATATTTTTTTGGAGTCGCAGAATTGAATGCAATTTTTAACAGATCCGCGCGCTCTTCGGATGTGATTGTCTTGAATATTGGAGCAGGGAGTCGGTGACATTTTACAAAATCATAATGTAGAATGATGTTTGAGTGTATTTGGAGAGTTTCATACCGATTGCAATTGTTTTTATATTTTTTTGGAGTCGCAGAAATGAATGCAATTTTTAACAGATCCGCGCTCTCTTCGGATGTGATTGTCTTGAATATTGGAGCAGGGAGTCGGTGATATTTTACAAAATCATAATGTAGAATGATGTTTGAGTGTATTTTGATAGTTTCATGCCGATTGCAATTGTTTTTATATTTTTTTGGAGTCGCAGAAATGAATGCAATTTTTAACAAGATTCGCGCTCTCTTCGGATGTGATTGTCTTGAAAATTGGGACAGGGAGTCCGTGATATTTTACAAAATCATAATGTAGAATGATGTTTGAGTGTATTTGGATAGTTTCATGCCGATTGCAATTTTTTTTGTATTTTTTTGGTGTCGCAGAAATAATTGCAATTTTTAACCAATCCGCGCTCTTTTCGGATGTGATTGTCTTGAATATTGAATCAGGGAGTCGGTGAAATTTTAGAAAATCATAATGTAGAATGATGTTTGAGTGTATTTGGATAGTTTCATGCCGATTGCAATTGTTTTTATATTTTTTTGGAGTCGCAGAAATGAATGCAATTTTTAACAGATCCGCGCTCTCTTCGGATGTGATTGTCCTGAATATTGGAGCAAAGAGTCGGCGACATTTTACAAAATCATAATGTAGAATGATGTTTGAGTGTATTTGGACAGTTTCATGCCGATTGCAATTGTTTTTATATTTTTTTGGAGTCGCAGAATTGAATGCAATTTTTAACAGATCCGCGCGCTCTTCGGATGTGATTGTCTTGAATATTGGAGCAGGGAGTCGGTGACATTTTACAAAATCATAATGTAGAATGATGTTTGAGTGTATTTGGAGAGTTTCATGCCGATTGCAATTGTTTTTATATTTTTTTGGAGTCGCAGAAATGAATGCAATTTTTAACAGATCCGCGCTCTCTTCGGATGTGATTGTCTTGAATATTGGAGCAGGGAGTCGGTGATATTTTACAAAATCATAATGTAGAATGATGTTTGAGTGTATTTTGATAGTTTCATGCCGATTGCAATTGTTTTTATATTTTTTTGGAGTCGCAGAAATGAGTGCAATTTTTAACAGATTCGCGCTCTCTTCGGGTGTAATTGTCTTAAATATTGGAGCAGGGAGTCGGTGATATTTTACAAAATCATAATGTAGAATGATGTTTGAGTGTATTTGGAGAGTTTCATGCCGATTGCAATTGTTTTTATATTTTTTTGGAGTCGCAGAAATGAATGCAATTTTTAACAGATCCGCGCTCTCTTCGGATGTGATTGTCTTGAATATTCAAGCAGGGAGTCGGTGACATTTTACAAAATCATAATATACAATGATGGTTGAGTGTATTTGGATAGTTTCATGCCGATTGCAATTGTTTTTATATTTTTTTGGAGTCGCAGAAATGAATGCAATTTTTAACAGATCCGCGTTCTCTTCGGATGTGATTCTCTTGAATATTGAAGCAGGAAGTCGGTGAAATTTTACAAAATCATAATGTAGAATGATGTTCGAGTGCATTTGGAAAGTTTCAAGCCGATTGCAATTGTTTTTATATTTTTTTGGAGTCGCAGAAATGAATGCAATTTTTAACCAATCCGCGCTCTCTTCGGATGTGATTGTCTTGAATATTCAAGCAGGGAGTCGGTGACATTTTACAAAATCATAATGTAGAATGATGTTTGAGTGTATTTGGATAGTTTCATGCCGATTGCAATTTTTTTTGTATTTTTTTGGTGTCGCAGAAATAATTGCAATTTTTAACCAATCCGCGCTCTTTTCGGATGTGATTGTCTTGAATATTGAATCAGGAAGTTGGTGAAATTTTACAAAATAATAATGTAGAATGATGTTTGAGTGTATTTGGAGAGTTTCATGCCGATTGCAATTGTTTTTATATTTTTTTGGAGTCGCAGAAATGAATGCAATTTTTAACAGATTCGCGCTCTCTTCGGATGTGATTGTCTTGAAAATTGGGATAGGGAGTCGGTGATATTTTACAAAATCATAATGTAGAATGATGTTTGAGTGTATTTTGATAGTTTCATGCCGATTGCAATTGTTTTTATATTTTTTTGGAGTCGCAGAAATGAATGCAATTTTTAACAGATCCGCGCTCTCTTCGGATGTGATTGTCTTGAATATTGGAGCAGGGAGTCGGTGATATTTTACAAAATCATAATGTAGAATGATGTTTGAGTGTATTTGGATAGTTTTATGCCGATTGCAATTGTTTTTAAATTTTTTTGGAGTCGCAGAAATGAATGCAATTTTTAACCAATCCGCGCTCTCTTCGGATGTGATTGTCTTGAATATTGGAGCAGGGAGTCGGTGATATTTTACAAAATCATAATGTAGAATGATGTTTGAGTGTATTTGGATAGTTTCATGCCGATTGCAATTGTTTTTATATTTTTTTGGAGTCGCAGAAATGAATGCAATTTTTAACAGATTCGCGCTCTCTTCGGATGTGATTGTCTTGAAAATTGGGATAGGGAGTCGGTGATATTTTACAAAATCATAATGTAGAATGATGTTTGAGTGTATTTTGATAGTTTCATGCCGATTGCAATTGTTTTTATATTTTTTTGGAGTCGCAGAAATGAATGCAATTTTTAACAGATCCGCGCTCTCTTCGGATGTGATTGTCTTGAATATTGGAGCAGGGAGTCGGTGATATTTTACAAAATCATAATGTAGAATGATGTTTGAGTGTATTTGGATAGTTTCATGCCGATTGCAATTGTTTTTATATTTTTTTGGAGTCGCAGAAATGAATGCAATTTTTAACAGATCCGCGCTCTCTTCGGGTGTGATTGTCTTAAATATTGGAGCAAGGAGTCGGCGACATTTTACAAAATCATAATGTAGAATGTTGTTTGAGTGTATTTTGATAGTTTCATCCCGATTGCAATTGTTTTTATATTTTTTTGGAGTCGCAGAAATGAATGCAATTTTTAACAGATCCGCGCTCTCTTCGGATGTGATTGTCTTGAATATTGGAGCAGGGAGTCGGCGACATTTTACAAAATCATAATGTAGAATGTTGTTTGAGTGTATTTTGATAGTTTCATCCCGATTGCAATTGTTTTTATATTTTTTTGAAGTCGCAGAAATGAATGCAATTTTTAACAAATCCGCGCTCTCTTCGGATGTGATTGTCTTGAATATTGGAGCAGGGAGTCGGTGATATTTTACAAAATCATAATGTAGAATGATGTTTGAGTGTATTTTGATAGTTTCATGCCGATTGCAATTGTTTTTATATTTTTTTGGAGTCGCAGAAATGAATGCAATTTTTAACAGATCCGCGCTCTCTTCGGATGTGATTGTCTTGAATATTGGAGCAGGGAGTCGGTGACATTTTACAAAATCATAATGTAGAATGATGTTTGAGTGTATTTGGAAAGTTTCATGGCGATTGCAATGGTTTTTATATTTTTCTGGAGTCGTCGAAATGAAAACAAATTTTAACAATTTCCCGGTCTCTTCAGATGTGATTGTCCTTAAAATCCACAACTGTTTTTTTTGCTACACCTTCACCAACTGTAATTTTATCATACAAATCTAAGAAAAAAGTGAAATCAAGGTGACAACTAAAGCAAACTTTATAGATCAATTTATCAACACGTTAATTAAAGAATTTGCTGTTACTTCCACTTTTTGCATTGGCCAACCCAAAACCAATTTTAAGAAGGCGCCAATTAACCGCCCGAAAAGTATGCAGGAACAACAGTTCAGTAAACAACTCGTTCGAAATATTGAAAAAAATTGCGCAAATGGCGGAATTGATTTTATTTTTTCGTTGCCGCAATCCAAACACTTTTCCAGATTACAATTCAAGGTCGGGTAATTATCATAATACCAGAAATGCTAATGGTTTTAGCCTAGGTTATAATTAGGAGAACATGAAATACGGTATATATAAATTAATTCGTTGTGATTTTAGCGTTCTAATTATAATTTGTATTCGTGTATGTGTGTACATTCAAGAAAAAACTCGTTTTGAAATTTAGGTTATACAGAGTGTTACAAATTTAGTGTATTAGCATTGTTATCTCGGTAACTGTGGTAGTTGGTTAAATGAAGATAAAGATGCGTATTTTAACGCTGAAGAATTTGTTAAAAAAAAATTTAAATTATTCGATCTTCTTAACGAGAAGAAAAGTGACCCAGTCTTATCATAACCGCCCTGGCTGGCCATATGGACTTGCATCCGAGCCAAAAAAAAAATTATTCGATAAAAAAGGAAAAAAAAATTTACAGGTTATTTTTAAAATTTTTGGAAAAAACGATAAAAACGGAAAAAAAAATTTTACTGGTTATTTTTAAAAATTTTTGAATTGAATTGACAATTAATTTAAACACATTGCACCTCTTTTACTGCCATCATTAATTGCCAAAACATTAATTGTTGCGACAGGGTTTTAATTGCTGGGTATTTAAATAAAATATCTTAAGAGCCTTCGCGAGTAATTAGGCCGGTGATATTATCGGATAAACTACTAATAACATTAGTACGACATGCGAAAGATTATTTTCAAGTTAATAAATTGGCCGATTTCGAAATTTTCTCGAGTGAGTAATTGAATTTGAATTTTATTTACGGAAAATCACCTTTCTACAAAATAATGTAATAATCTTTTACATATAAAAAATATAAACATATAAATAGGTAAATGAAAAAGTAAATATTACCCAAGTGGCATGTAGTAACATAAGAAACATAAACAAGGAACAGTAATCTCAGTGTTAATGAACCCATAAATACAAACCAATAAATAAATATATAAATAAATAAATACATGAATATATAAATACACAAAAGAGAAAAAAAAACAAAATGTATGTATCACAGATGGTATCACAGATTAAGTTAAATTATATGCAAGAGCAATATATTGGACACATAAAAAAAAAAAATAAATAAATAAAATAAAATATAAAAAATATATATATAAGCTAACAAAACATACAAAACCTAACATCTTAAATATGAAACATTCAACATAAGTAAATGACATCGGATAAATTGATGCGGTGCAGTCGAGATTTGAATGTTGCAAAAGAAGGATTGAATAAAATGAAATTATAGTTACTGCCCAGTTCATTTGCAAACCGCATCATTCGGCCCATAGGGTTATACATACCATATCGAGTCTGATGAAAGGCAATACGAAACAATGGTTTATGACGTGACTGTGGGCAACGGGGTATATTAAAATCCAAACTTTCAACCAGCTCACTACATTGTATGAGACCATTGATAAGCTTGTATAAAAGCGACATATCTAAAAACATTCTTCTATCAACTAATGACTTGATGTTGAGTTGGCTTAATACTCCACTGTGACTAAAATTAGCATTTCTACCACCCATTCGGAAATGCATTAGTTTTAAAAATTTTCCCTGAACCCGCTCCAGTTGTAAAGTGGCATTATTTGTATATGGTGACCAAATGGTCGAGGCATATTCCAGGTGTGGACGAACAAGGGAAACATACAGTTTTCTAATGGTGCTAACATTAAAATCCACCGAAAACCTATTAATAAAACCCAACAGTTTCAGCGATTTATTACATATGTGTGATATATGATTTGAAAAATTCAGTTTAGATGTAAATATAACGCCCAAGTCCTTCATCACAGATTTTTGTGTTAGCATATTTCCATCCAGTGTATAGGGAAAATTACAAATTTTACCTCGACAAAATGAAATATAGATGCACTTCTTCAAATTCAACTCCAGCTCATTATCTTTGCACCATAATGCAACACTATTTAAATCATCCTGAAGGTGAATTTGGTCAATTACAGATCCAATGCTTTTAAACAACTTCAAGTCATCGGCATAAAGGAGAAAGCGGCTATGTTTAATATTTAATCCGATGTCATTAATAAATAACAAAAATAAAAGGGGTCCACAATGCGAGCCCTGCGGTACCCCTGACGTAACCCTTATAATGTTGGACAGATGCTTTCCTATGCGTACTCGTTGGGTTCTATTCTGTAGATAAGAACTTATCCATTTGACGATATTAGTGCCAAATCCCATTAAATCTAATTTATTTATTAGTATACTGTGCTGCACTCGATCAAATGCCTTGGAGAAGTCAGTATATATTGAATCAACCTGTGATCCATTCTCCAAAGCATTTGACAAATGGGTTTGGTACACCATTAGATTTGTAACAGTTGATTTACCCTTCAAAAATCCATGCTGTTCATTAATGATCGCATGCGAACATGATCTTATAAGTTGTTCTGAGACTAATAAATCTAAGAGTTTTGGGATGACAGATTGAATTGACACTCCCCTATAGTTATCAATATTTCCTCTAGCACCATTCTTGAATATAGGAACGACATAACTGTCCTTCCAACATTCAGGAAATACCCCTGACGAGAGGGAACTTGTAAACATAGCATGGATAGGTTTGCACAGAGTATATACGCATCTTTTTACAAAATAAGCAGGGATACCATCAGGACCAGCATTGCACGACTCAGGTAGGGAGGATATAGCATTAAAAATTTCTTCAACAGTAACACTGAGATTACACAGATCAAAGGACGAGTTTCCCTGATAATTGGGCAGTGAATTAGTTGGTTTATTATTATAAGCTTTAGAAAAATGTTTCGCAAACAACTCCACACTGCGTTCTATATTGTGACTTGTCTCTTTATTTAGGTGCATTTCTTTTGGATACCCCGTTGTTTTGCGACATACATCAACGTGATCCCAAAATTGTTTGGAATTACTTTCTATTTCTGTTTCGACACGATCAATATAGTTTCGGTATAACACGTCCTTTAGATCTTTACATTGTTTCCTTAGGGTTTTAAATGACTCGTAATCTGATCGTGAGCCAGTAATGAACGGCCGGTGTTGATTGCCATCGGATTCGAGGATTTCGGGTCGTAATGATTTTGGTGATTTTCCGTCAATGAAATATGCATCAATCATCAATTAGCCAATTGGCAATTATTCGGTTTCAAAAGGTGACATTAATTGTATCTCTACAGGCGAATCGGGAAATATATCTGCGGTTTCTTATGTTCACTCGGTTTAGAGGATGTTACATCTTATATTTGGTAATAGATCTGATGAAAATCTTCATTAAGTTTAGAATTGTAAAGGGAGAAAATCTTATCACCATGAAAAAGTTCATGTAAATTACGTTGCCTACATTACGCGTCAATCTGAAAAGAAAGTGGTTTTGATATTTTCAGCAGACTGTCGCTTCAAGGCCATTTAACTAATATTACAAGCATAGTATGTGCTTTCAAACAGGCACGGAATTTTCCACACAGTTGTGTAATTATTTCAATGTTCCAAAATGTTATGATTTTGTAATAATTACAAAGAAATCTTTCGCCGCCATCAAAATGTTACAACAAAAACAAACACAAACCAGCCGAATACTTCTTAAATGTCAACTGCAACACATTCAAGTTTAAAAAACAACTCAGATTTGGCAATCACACGAATTGCACATTGCAAATCAATCAATCAGCGACACAAATATTTCTTGAATGCATCTAATTAATAGATCAAAGAACCTTGCATTTAATCATATTCACAATCTGCCTGCATTTGGTTACATCATCGGCCTCATGAATATTCGGGACAGACGTTTCTATTTGCGGATCGTCATAATTTTTGGCGTAATAAACTTTGACCGCATAGAAAGTTACGACGATCGGGCAACAAGAAGACACAAACTTTCTTCGTTGCGACTAATTGCATTTTAAAAGCGAAACCACCGACAGTTTCTAAATGGCAACTTAATAAATCTCAAAAGATCGAAGAAATTCAAAGTCAACAACCTCAAAATGTGCGACGAAAAAATTATATCACTAATTATTATTATTATTTATTTTGTGACTATATAGACATGTGGCGGTCCATTTTAAAAGTTTTTTGACACGGAAACAACTTTCAAACAAATAACGCGCTCGTAAGTTAAACAATTTGATTTTGAACTTGGAAAATTTCTAATTTTGGCAATTTCCATTGTCCCGGCATGGGTATTTTTTAATACAATTTAAAACACACTGAATTATCAACTTTTTAACATACAAAATATCATAATCACAAATTGCGTTTAACATCAATTTTTAAAAACTGAAAATGAGAATTTTTTAACTTTGAACTTGGAAAATTTTCGATTTTGGCAATCGACATGATTATCTCTTAATACTTTTTTCAAACACACTATATTTGCTACATTTTAGCATTTAAATCAGCAAAATGAAATAATGCGTTCGGAACTTTCGGAATTTTTCAAAATCAAAAACTCGATTTTATTGACTGTGAACTCGAAAAACAAGAGATTTTGGCAACTTTCTTTAAACGATATATATGTTTCTTGATATTTTTTGAAAACACAATAAATTCGCCATATTTTGGAATTTAAATCATCAAAATCAAGCAAGACGGTCGGAAGTTAAGCAATTTTTCAAAATCAAAAACTCGATTTAGTTGACTTTGAACTCGGAAAACAAGAGATTTTGGCAACTTTCCTTAAACGATAAATATGTTGCTTTGTATTTTTTTAAAACACATTGAATTCGCTACATTTTGGAATTTAAATTATTAAAATCAAGCAAGGCGTTCGGAAGTTAAGCAATTTTTCAAAATCAAAAACTCGATTTTGTCGACTTTGAACTGGAAAACAAGAGATTTTAGCAACTTTCCTTAAACGATAAATATGTTGCTTTGTATTTTTTTAAAACACATTGAATTCGCTACATTTTGGAATTTAAATCATTAAAATCAAGCAAGGCGTTCGGAAGTTAAGCAATTTTTCAAAATCAAAAACTCGATTTTGTCGACTTTGAACTGGAAAACAAGAGATTTTAGCAACTTTCTTTGAACGATATATATGTTTCTTTATATTTTTTCAAAAACACACTAAATTCGCCACATTTTGTAAATTAAATCATCAAAATCAACCAAGGCGTTCGAAAGTTAAGCAATTTTTCAAAATCAACAACTCGATTTTGTCGACTTTGAACTCGGAAAACAAGAGATTTCGGCAACTTTCTTTAAAAGATAAGTATATTTCTTTATATTTTCTAAAACTACACTAAATTCGCTACATTTTGGAATTTAAATCATTAAAATCAAGTGAGGCGTTCAGAAGTTAAACAATTTAGAAAAATGAAAAACTCGATTTTGTCGACTTTAAATTTGGAAAACAAGAGATTTTGGCAACTTTCTTTAAACGATATAAATGTTTCTCTACATTTTTTTAAAACACACTAAATTCGCTACGTTTTGGAATTTAAATCATCAAAATCAACCAAGGCGTTCGAAAGTTAAGCAATTTTTCAAAATCAACAACTCGATTTTGTCGACTTTGAACTCGGAAAACAAGAGATTTCGGCAACTTTCTTTAAAAGATAAGTATATTTCTTTATATTTTCTAAAACTACACTAAATTCGCTACATTTTGGAATTTAAATCATTAAAATCAAGTGAGGCGTTCAGAAGTTAAACAATTTAAAAAAATGAAAAACTCGATTTTTTCGACTTTAAATTTGGAAAACAAGAGATTTTGGCAAATTTTTTTAAACGATAAGTATATTTCTTTAAAAGTTTTTTAAAACTACACTAAATTCGCTACATTTTAGAATTTAAATCATCAAAATCAAGCAAGGCGTTCGGAAGTTAAGCAATTTTTCAAAATCAAAAACTCGATTTAGTTGACTTTGAACTCGGAAAACAAGAGATTTTGGCAACTTTCTTCAAACGATAAATGTTTCTTTGTATGTTTTTAAAACACAATAAATTCGCTACATTTTGGAATTTAAATCATCAAAATCAAACAAGGCGTTTGGAAGTTAAGCAATTTTTCAAAATCAAAAACTCGATTTTGTTGACTTTCAACTCGGAAAACAAAAGATTTTGGCAACTTTTTCTAAACGATATATATGTTTCTTTGTATTTTTTTAAACACATTGAATTCGCTACATTTTGGAATTTAAATCATCAAAATCAATCAAGGCGTTTGGAAGTTAAGCAATTTTTTAAAATCAAAAACTCGATTTAGTTGACTTTCAACTCGGAAAACAAAAGATTTTGGCAACTTGCTCTAAACGATATATATGTTTTTTTTATATTTTTATAAAACACACTGAATTTGCTACATTTTGAAATTTAAATCATCAAAATCAAGCAAGGCGTTCGGAAGTTAAACAATTTTTCAAAATCAAAAACTCGATTTTGTCGACTTTGAACTCGGAAAACAAGAGATTTTGGCAAATTTCTCTAAACGATATATATGTTTCTTTATATTTTTTAAAACACATTAAATTCGTTTCATTTTGGAATTGAAATCATCAAAATCAAGCAAGGCATTCGGAAGTTAAACAATTTTTCAAAATAAAAAACGCGATTTTGTTGACGTTCATCTTGAAAAATTTGTCAATTTTTGTTACTTTGACATGAATATTTTTAATACTTTCAGCATATAAATGATCATTATCAAGAAATACTTTTAACACCTCACCAATTTTTAAAAATCGAAATTGGGGATTTGTTGCGTTTGAACAATTTTCGTTAATCCGTTATTTTAACAAATGATTCATCATAATCATCTAAAACACGTTCAATATCTGAGCAATTCTATAAAATCAAAAATTTCAGATTTCGACATGAATATTTCTTAATATCCTTTTAAGCCATACTGAATTCTCTAAATTTTAACACACCCTGGGACACCCTGTATAATCAAAAATATTTTCCTGAAATGCATTCTAGGATGCAAATTTATTCTGCAAAATATCAAAATTTCAACTTAATTAGTAAATGAGCTATAGAAGACGGGAGGTGAAATACAGGACCCTGTATATATACTTTATTTTCTGCGCCCTCTAGAGGAAAAACGGGAAATTATAGGAAATTTAAAATGACCGGAAATTTTCTGATCTACAACTTTTAATAGAAGTAATTTTTGCCCAAAATACATATTTTTCGCTAAAAATGCAAAAATCATAAAAAAACGCGAAAATTGATATATACCGGGTAATTACTTTACAGGTAAAAATAGTCTTCAGACAGTCCAAGTACACCTAAGTTTACAGGTCACTAAGCTGTGGGTAAAATTTCTGTAAAACGTCGATTTTTTGTCTAATTTGAAGGGACTAACATTTACACTACTTTTACTACAGGAACGTAATATTTGAAGTACATGATTATTTTATCGATTTAGAATTAACATCACTAAAATTCTACGGTAATTACCTGTTCTCCTTGCGGATTGCTTTCGGATACACTCCACGCCCTTTTGAATTTGTTATTGCATAACCGAAATAAAGGCCACGACCTTACACCAAATAAAACAAAAAATAACGAAATTAGTCTACTAAAGAGGTGCACTCGCGCAATCACCGGTCAGTTCTCTACAATTGGCCGAGTATGAAAGTGAAGAAGTTTATGGGCCGTCCGGCGAGGACTCTCACCTTCTGCGATTGTGATTGTATACTAATTTTCTATTTTAGAAATTCGTATACAAATTTATTGCCTTACATATTGTTTTTATTGATTATATATGGTAATGTTGTTTATTAGTTGTGAAATTTATGTATTATCTGTCCGAACCTTAATTAATGGAAACCAAAATTCATTTTTTTAATAATTCGAACATTTAAAATTCGCGATTTTTATATTTTAAGTCACATGACTTTCAAACGCGTTGTTCGATTTTGATGCTTGATAGATCAACATACGGCCAATTAAGTGTAATTTAAAATGAGCTAAAAATTTTTTTTAGTAAACTTAACAGAAAACGAAAAAATCGAATTTTTCTAAAAATTGGAACATTTAAAATTCGCGATTTTATTTTTTTATTTTTGAAGTCTCATAACTACCAAACGCGTAGTTCCATTTTGATGCTTGATACATCAACATGTAGCCAATTCAGTGTAATTTAAAATGAGCTAAGAATTTTTTTAGTAAACTCAACAAAAAACGAAAAAATCGCATTTTTCTAAAAATTCGAATATTTAAAATTCGCGATTTTTATATTTGAAGTCTCATGACTTTCAAACGCGTTATTCAATTTTGATTATTTAAACGCCAAAATGTGGCCAATTTAGTGTTCTTTAATACGAGCTCAGAAATGTTATCGTAAATTTACCACAAGACGAGAAAAATCGCATTTTTTTCAAATTAGTACATTTAAAATCCGTCATTTATTTATTTATTTATTTATTTATTTATTTTTTTATTTAACGAAATCTCTATATAAAAATAGTAATACAAAGAAAAATGCATAAATTACATGAAATGAAAAAAATTAAATTTAGCGTACATACATACATAATAAATGAAACCAAATTGAAACATAATAGTTAGAAACTAAAACTAAGAATTATAAAAAAAAAATATAAATTATTTGATTTTTTAAATCTCGTAATTTCCAAACGCGCTGTTCGATTTTGATGATCGAAACGCCAAAATATGGCCAATTGAGTTTACTTTAAAATAGGCTAAGAATTTTTTCGTATACCTTACAGAAAACGAAAAAATCGCATTTTTCAAAAAATTCGAACATTCAAAATTTGCGATTTTATTTTTGAAATCTTATAACTACCAAACGCGTAGTTAGATTTTGATGCTTGATACATCATCGTATGGCCAATTAAGTGTAATTTAAAATGAGCCAAGAATTTTTTTACTAAACTCAACAGAAAACGAAAAATCGCATTTTTCAAAAAATTCGAACATTTAAAATTCGCGATTTTATTTTTGAAGTCTCATAACTACCAAACACGTTGTTCAATTTTGATGCTTGATGCATCAACATATGGCCAATTAAGTGTAATTTAATTTTATGAGCTAAGAATTTTTTTAGTAAACTTAAGAGAAAACGAAAAAATCGCATTTTTCTAAAAATTCGAACATTTAAAAATCGCGATCTCATGACTTTCAAACGCGTTGTTCGATTTTGAAGATTATACTGCCAAAATGTGGCCAATTTAGTGTCTTTAATGCGAGCTCAAAAATGTTATCGTAAATTTACCACAAGACGAAAAAAATCGCATTTTTTTTAAATTCGAACATTTAAAATCCGTGATTTGATATTTTAAATCTCGTAATTTCCAAACCCGCTGTTCGATTTTGATGATTCGAACGCCAAAATATGGCCAATTAAGTGTAATTTAAAATGAGCTAAGGATTTTTTTAGTAAACTTAACAGAAAACGAAAAAATCGCATTTTTCTAAAAATTCGAACATTTAAAATTCGCGATTTTATTTTTGAATTCTCATAACTACCAAACGCGTTATTCGATTTTGATGCTTGATGCATGAACATATGGCCAATTAAGTGTAATTTAAAATGAGCTAAGAATTTTTTTAGTAAACCTAACAGAAAACGAAAAAATCGCATTTTTCTAAAAATTCGAACATTTAAAATTCGCGATTTTATATTTGAAGTCTCATAACTACCAAACCCGTAGTTCGATTTTGATGCTTGATACATCATCATATGACCAATTAAGTGTAATTTAAAATGAGCTAAGAATTTTTGTAGTAAACTTAACTGAAAACGAAAGAATCGTATTTTTCTAAAAATTCGAACATTTAAAATTCGCGATTTTATTTTTGAATTCTCATAACTTCCAAACGCGTTGTTCAATTTTGATGATTGGAACGTAAAAATATTTCCAATTAAATGCACTTTAAGATGGGCTAAGGGATGTTTTCGTAAACCCAACACAAAACGAAATAATCGCATTTTTCTTGAGTGTGGCCATTTTGTTTCTAGCCTAAAAATGTCAACTGTTTTAACAGGATATTAAAGATAAATTAATTCTGGATGAATTTTGAAATTTTCGAGCTTATTCCACCAGAAGTTAATTTTTTCCGATTTTTCCAATCGCGGAATGTAATTTTTTTTCACAAATCAAGTTCTGAGTGTGGCCATTTTGTTACTGGCTAGAATATGTCAATTGTTTTGACAGGATATTAAAGATTAATTAATTATTGATAAATTTTGAAATTTTCGAGCTTATTCTACCAGAAGTTATTTTTTTACGATTTTTCCAATCGCCGAATGCATTTTTTTCCACAAATCAAGTTCTGAGTGTGGCCATTTGGTTACTGGCTAGAATATGTCAATTCTTTTAACAGGATATTAAAGATTAATTAATTCTTAATGAATTTTGAAGTTTTTGAGCTTATTGGGTAAATTTTACATCTTATAGTTTGAGTCCCTGCCACTTACAACTTTTATTAACAGGTTTGTTATCTTTGTTCCTCGTTTTTATATACATTGTTTTTTTGTTTTTGTAACATTAATATAAAAATAATATTGTATCACTGAATTTGTCTTTCAATCACCTTCCAAAAATCCATAAATATACAGGGTGTCCCATTTGAAATTTTGAAGTTGCCACCAAATTTAATTTTCGTACTACTCACCGTTTTTCGAGATATCTCCCGTCTACTACCTCGTGGGACACCCTGTATAAGCCAGCCAAGAAAAGAATAAAATTAGTCTGCAACCGAACCTTGGAGGTATCTTTTTTAATTAGGTTCCCATCATTGATAATAATATGTACGTTAGCAAAGATTGTAATGAAATTCGTCCAGAAACCAACCTTCAAGTTTCCAGGAAATTGGTTGAAGTATAAACTTGCTTAATGCTACATTTTTTTTATTGATATAAATTAGAATAAAATCAAGGGCGTGCGGTAACTTACGTAAAGGGGTTATGTTTGAATACACACGCAGAGATCGCACTTTTCTTTGAATGTATGAATATTCAGGCTATAATTTGTGTTTATTAAATTTATTCAATACACTTGAAGGTTTTTATTTGCACTATATTTGATATTATTATAAAATATTCTCAGAAACAATAGTCATTTTTTTTTAATTGCGTTTTTCGAAAGTTAAATTTGGCGACGGTTTCGAGATCAATTAATTGGGTGACTGTTATAAAAGTGCAAGTGTACAATAATGAACATTTCTTTTTTTTAATCGAGTTTACTTTGCTTTTACTCACCATCGAAAGTTTCGCGTTCATTATTTGCAGAATGAAGTGCACCCAATGTGAACTCGAATGTAAATCGAGTCAATTTTCAAATATTTAGAATGTGGGAAATAGGTGTGAGATATCCGTTTTAAAATGTTCATCATTAGAAAATGCACGTGAGAAACGTTTCTCTATTCGATTCCAACTTATTAATTGATAAACACGGATTGTGTCCACAATTTATTTAATTAATAAACTTGTGATTTGCATCATAATTGTTTACTTCAATAATTCCTACATTTGCAATAATCTAACTTTGAAAATTTTCGTAATCGTGTAGAGAAGGAAATAAAATTAAGCAAATTTCGACGAAAATTTAAAACACAGAGTTAATCAACTAAACTTTCAGAGTATACATCTTGAGACTTTAGAAACTTAGAAAAGTAATTTTTGTTGGCAACCTTTTGGAGTCATTAGAGCCTATGCAAAATAAGCTTATTCCACCAGAAGTAATTTTTTTACGATTTTTCCAATCGCCGAATGCAATATTTTTCTTAACAAATCAAGTTCTGAGTGTAGCTTCAAAATGTTAATTGCTTTAACAGAATATTAAAGATAAGTTTATTCTAAATGAATTTTGAAATTTTTAAGCTGATTTTACCAGAAGTAATTTTTTTACGATTTTTCTAGTCGCCAAAAGTAATTTTCTTCTTTACAAATCAAGTTCAACAAAAAAAAACCCTTAAGAAGGTATTAAAAATTGCTGAAAACCAATTTGGCTACTTCTTTGAATATTTCTAAAAATACGTATTTTGTGTAAAAAAATTGTATACAAGATTTGTAGAATTTTCAATGACGCATTAAATAACAATATTAGTATGACCTTGACTAGCGAGTACAAGGTCATATGATAAAATAAATTAGTCTTAGGATTTTAGAAATGTGATGGCAAAGGATTTTTATTGGTAACTTTTGGGAGACGTTAGTGACTGAATGATCAGAGACTTTTCCAGAAAACAAAATTTAAAAACCTTTGGGAAGGATTTCAAAATTGCTGAAAACCAATTTGGTTATTTTGAACATTTCCGAAAGTACGGATTTTGGAGAAAAAATGTTTGTACAAAAGTTGTAAGACGCAATAACAGTATTCGTTTGACCTTGAGTAACGAGTACAAGGTCATATGATAAAATAAATTATTACCATATTAAAATAAATAATACATATTTATTAGGAAATCGATCAATGTGTTTTATACAAAAATAAAATAATAGTACAAAATACAAAAAAAAAACAAAACGATCAATGCTTTCCTCCTGAAGATGACCCTGATGACGATGTAAGGACAGACGTGATTATGGAAAATATCGACTTAAATATCGCGTTCTTGATCTGCAAAAATAAACAAAACGTTACCTAACATAAATCAACGCTCAAATAAATTGCGAACGAAATTTCACCTTCATGAAAAATGCAGCGGATCCGTGCTGCTGTCCTCCATTACCGTTCATGCCCTGCAGAAATAAAAATTTGCATAAAAAAAACAGGTTATGTAGGTATAAATATAATCATTTAGGTTTAAGCTTTATTTCAAAACTTATAAGTTTATGAAGATGGATATACCATTAAGGCGACATCTGCTGTTTGATGCATAGCACTAATTACTCTATTAAAGAAAACTTTTTTTTAGCAAAGTGCTGCCATTTTGTTTCCAGCAGTAATATGTCAATTTTTTAGCGCTATGTCAAAAGTATATTCGTTCAAATTTCCTGCAGAGATAATTTTTTTAACAATTTTTTCTAATCGCCGAATGCAATTTTCTGTTCTTAAATTTAAGTTTTAAGTGCTGCTATTTTGTTTCCAGCTGCGATATGTCATTTTTTTTAGCGGAATGTCAAAAATAGATTAGTTTAGGATGGCTTCTCAAGTTTTGGACGTAATTGTTGCAGTGATAAATTTTTTACAACGTTTCTAATCGCCCACTGCAATTTTCTGTTACTAAGTTTAGGTTTTAAGTGCCGCCATTTTGTTTCCAGCTGCGATATGTCAATTGTTTTAGCGGTATGTCAAAAATAGATTAGTTTAGGATGTGTTCTCAAGTTTTGGAGGTAATTCCTGCAGAGATGTATTTTTTACAACGTTCCTAATCGCCGACTGCAATTTTCTGTTCTTAAGTTTAAGTTTTAAGTGCCGCCATTTTGTTTCCAGCAGGGATATGTTATTTTTTTTTAACGGAATGTCAAAAATAGGTTTATTTAAGATGGCTTTTAAAATTTCGGAGGTAATTCCTACAGAGATGAATTTTTTACAACGTTTCTAATCGCCGACTGCAATTTTCTCTTCTTTAATTTATGTTTTAGGTGCTGTTATTTTGTTTCTAGCTGGGATATGTCAATTTTTTTAGCAGTATGTCAAAAATAGATTAGTTTAGGATGGCTTCTCAAGTTTTGGAGGTAATTGCTGCAGAGATGAATTTTTTACAACGTTTCTAATCGCCGACTCCAATTTTCTATTCTTAAGTTTAAGTTTTAAGTGCCGCCATTTTGTTTCCAGCTGAGATATATCAATTTTTTTAGCGGTATGTCAAAAATAGATTAGTTTAGGATGGCTTCACAAGTTTTGGAGGTAATTCCTGCAGAGATTAATTTTTTACAACGTTTCTAATCGCCGACTGCAATTTTCTGTTCTTAAGTTTAGGTTTTAATTGCAGACATTTTGTTTCCTGCTGTGATATGTCAACTTTTTTAGTGGGATGTCAAAAATAGATTAGTTTAGGATGGCTTCTTAAGTTTTGGAGGTAATTGCTGCAAAGATGAATTTTTTACGACGTTTCTAATTGCGGGCTGCAATTTTCTATTCTTAAGTTTAGGTTTCAAGTGCTGCCATTTTGTTTCCAGCTGTGATATGTCAATTTTTTTAGCGGTATGTCAAAAATAGATTAGTTCAGGATGGCTTCTCAAATTTCAGAGGTAATTCCTGCAGAGATGTATTTTTTACAACATTTCTAATCGCCGACTGCAATTTTCTTTTCTTAAGTTTAGGTTTCAAGTGCTGCCATTTTGTTTCCAGCTGTGATATGTCAATTTTTTTAGCGGTATGTCAAAAATAGATTAGTTTAGGATGGCTTCTCAAGTTTTGGAGGTAATTCCTGCAGAGATGTATTTTTTACAACGTTCCTAATCGCCGACTGCAATTTTCTGTTCTTAAGTTTAAGTTTTAAGTGCCGCCATTTTGTTTCCAGCTGCGATATGTCAATTTTTTCAGCGGTATGTCAAAAATAGATTAGTTCTCAGATATTAATTTTTTACAACGTTTCTAATCGCCGACTGCAATTTTCTATTCTTAAGTTTAAGTTTTAAGTGCTGCCATTTTGTTTCTAGCTGCGATATGTTAATTGTTTTAGCGGTATGTCAAAAATAGATTAGTTCAGGATGGCTTCTCAAGTTTTGGAGGTAATTGCTGCAGAGATGAATTTTTTACAACGTTTCTAATCGCCGACTGCAATTTTCTGTTCTAAAGTTTAAGTTTTAGGTGATGCAATTTTGTTTCCAGCTAAGATATATCAATTTTTTTAGCGGTATGTCAAAAATAGATTAATCTAGGATAGCTTCTGAATTTTCGAAGGTAATTCCCGCTAAGATGAATTTTTTACAACGTTTCTAATCGCCGACTACAATTATCTGTTCTTTGGTTTAGGTTTTAATTTACAGTTAGATGTACCGGGTGGTGCAAATCCGATGTTTTATGGGCAACTTGAAAAATCTGATATACACGTTATGACCTTTTTTTCTGTAACAACATGTTGGCCAATTTGATTAATTTGCGAGATATCGTGCGTTTTTCAATTTTTTGCTATTTTCTCAACAACTGTATATTATGCAAAAAAACAGTTAAATAGTTATTTATGATGTATTTTTTGCAGAATCCAGTGGCGTGCTTATTTTTTTTATTTTGACTGTTAATTCAAGAGTTATGACACAAAATTGCATTTTTTTTTTAAGGAACACCCTGTATATTTTTATGTCATTGAATAGAACTTTAAATCAGATTTATGTTTATATAATTTAGTTTATAAAAATTCTTGTAAATTAACGAGAAAAACGAATATATTTAAAAAAAAATACGTAAATGCATTTGGATAGATAATAAAATAATAATAATAATCGCAATGACCAGAATTTGGGACTAATAATTATCGTAAATTGTTTAGGTAGTTATCCATTTTTTTAACTACTCAATTATCGTAAACGTAGAATCCTTTATTTTCACTGGTATACAAAAATTAGCGCAAATGTAAAAAAAAATCACGAAAGCGTCCACTTTTAAAATTGTATTAATCGTGCAATTAAATTCTATGTTAAACCTGTTGATATTGATGTTACAGCTCTCTCTCTCCTTAATTAATTAATAGCCACCAAATTTTTTGGAACAATTGCATGTACCAGCAGACATTACAAGCGGTTTAATTTTTGTACAAATTAATTGTTCGACACGAGCAAGGGGAAAGTAACTTTTCTACGGTTTTTTTCCATTGTACTTTTTTTATTTTTTTTGTAAATTTAATTCGACCTGAAATTGTGGAAATTAAGTAATGGCGCATTGACACCGATAAATTGCGCACGAGTCAATTGCCAAACTGAAAACCGGTCGAGAAAATATGTTAAGTTAATCAATAAATCACGTAAATTATATTCAGATGCTTTCAGTTTGCGCAAACCAAGTTGCCACTTATATGACTTAATAATTTTATTGTATAAAACTTATGATTTTAATTTTATGTTTATTTTGACAAGAAGGATGCCAGAAACGTCTTAAATATGGGTGTTACTCTGCCTGTGCTCGAAATTATTCCCAAAACAAAGCTGAACACTTCGCTTTATGTTTTTGACAGTAACTGGAGAATTGCGCCATCTCTTGATAAACGCCTGAAGCTTCTGCGCGACATGCAGTCAAAATTCTAAGACCTCCACCTTTGATGGGTAAATGAAACACTTAACAAATTATTCACGAAAGATAAACATGAGTTTTATATGAATCGCGCTGTTTTAAGAAGCAATTTAAAAAAATATATTTTACCATTTTGTAGTATAAACATTGTTGATCGCCCAATATTTTTGTACATTTTTCACATACCCCATTATTCATGGTTCCTCCGTGTCCTCCTCCCCCGCTGCTGGAACCACTGCTGGCTCCCAACATGCTGGTTAAAAGACCAGCAAGGAATGATCCAGAATCCAGGTTTTTCTTCCCTCCTCCATTCATGTTGCCATTGCCATTTTCTTCAGAGGAAGATGGTGGCTGTAAATTTTGTTGTTCGTTTAGGCAAAGCAATGTCGTAACGTAGTTTAGATTTATGTTTTAATAACCCGTAAATTTAATTAACCAACACATTGGCAACAAAAAAATAAAATCAGTTTGATATTTTGAGTTATTCAAAAATTGCGTTTTTTTATTTAAGAATAGTCTTACCGGTCCACTGAGTCCTGGAAGGATGTTGGCCAGCAAGTTTCCAGTTAATCTCCCAGTTCCTTGCTGTAACAAATTTTGAAATGAAATAATTTCACTCAAAATGAAAATCTCCAAAAGAATTTATTAATTAATTTAACAATAATTCTTCCTAAAGGAAAAAAAATAGGGATAACGTGTTATATTATTTTTATGGAAAATCAAGCTCAATGGATTTTGATTAAATTTTAAAAGTTTCAAGTTTGTAGCTTGTTTGTTTTTTATTTTTTACGTCGACTTGAAAAATGCGAAATTTTTCGATTGAAAAAATATGATTACGTGCGATTATTTCGAAGATTAGAGATAAGATGATGTCAAACTTTAATTGAAGCATAAAGCTGAATTGATTTAGAGTTAATTTTGAAAATTTAGAATTTGTAGCATTTGTTTTTAAATTTTTTTCATCGACAATAAAAATATGGAATTTTTCGGTTGAAAAACTGTGTTTACATGTGATTATTTCAAAAATTAGGGATTAAGTGTTGTCATATTTTAATTGAAGCATGAAGCTGTGTAGATTTTGATTAAATTTTGAAAGTTTCAAATTCGTAGAATTTGTTTTTAAATTTTTTTGATCGACATTAAAAATATGGATTTTTTCGGTTGAAAAACTGTGTTTACATGTGAATATTTCGAAAATTAAGGATTAAGTATTGTCATATTTTAATTGGAGCATAAAGCTGCATAGATTTTGATTAAATTTTAAAAGTTTCAAATTCGTAGCATTTGTTTTAAATTTTTTTATATCGACATTAAAAATATGGAATTTTTTCGGTTGAAAAACTGTGTTTACATGTGATTATTTCGAAAATTAGAGATTAAGTGTGGTCATATTTTGAGTGGAGCATAAAGCTGCATCGATTTTGATTAAATTTTAAAAGTTTCAAATTCGTAGCATTTGTTTTTAAATTTTTTGCATCGACATTAAAAATATGGAATTTCACGATTCAAAAACGGTGTTTACATGTGATTATTTCGAAAATTAGGGATTAAGTGTTGTCATATTTTGATTAAAACCTAAAGCTGAATCGATTTTGAGTTAATTCTGAAAGTTTCAAATTTGTAGCATTTGTTTTTTTAATTTTTTTACATCGACTTGAAAAATGCGTAATTTTTCAATTGAAAAAATATGATTACGTCCAATTATTTTGAAGATTGGGGATAAGTTGTTTTCAAATTTTAATTGAAGCATAAAGCTGAATCGATTTTGAGTAAATTTTGAAAGTTTCAAATTTATAGCATTTATTTTTTATTTTTTTACATCGACTTGAAAAATGCGTAATTTTTCTATTAAAAAAATATGATTACGTCCAATTATTTCAAAGATTGGGGATAAGTTGTTTTCAAATTTTAATTGAAGCATAAAGCTGAATCGATTTCGAGTAAATTTTGAAAGTTTCAAATTTGTAGCATTTGTTTTTAAATTTTTTACATCGACTTGAAAAATGCGTAATTTTTCAATTGAAAAAATATGATTATGTGCGATTATTCCAAAGATTAGGAAAAAATTGAAGTCAAATTTTAATTGAAGTATAAAGCTGAATTGATTTTGAGTGAATTGTGAAAGTTTCAAATTAGTAGCATTGTTTTTTTAATTTTTTACATCGACTTGAAAAATGCGTAATTTTTCAATTCAAAAAATATGATTATGTGCGAATATTCCAAAGATTATAAAAAAATTGAAGTCAAATTTTAATTGATGTATAAAGCTGAATTGATTTTGAGTAAATTGTGAAAGTTTCATATTTGTAGCATTTGTTTTTTAATTTTTTACATCGACTTGAAAAATGCGTAATTTTTCAATTGAAAAAATATGATTACGTGCGATTATTTCAAAGATTAGGAAAAAATTAAAGTCAAATTTTAATTGAAGTATAAATTTGAATTGATTTTGAGTGAATTTTGAAAGTTTCAAATTTGTAGCATTTGTTTTTAAATTTGTTACATCGACTTGAAAAATGCGTAATTTTTCAATTCAAAAAATATAATTATTTGCGATTATTCCAAAGATTAAGAAAAAATTGAAGTCAAATTCAATTGACGTATAAAGCTGAATTGATTTTGAGTAAATTGTGAAAGTTTCAAATTTGTAGTATTTGTTTTTAAATTTTTTACATCGACTTGAAAAATGCGTAATTTTTCGATTGAAAAAGTTTTATTACGTCCAATTATTTCGAAGATTAGGGCTATGCCTTTGACATATTTTGATTGGATCATACAGATGAATCGATTTTGAGTAAATTCTAAAAGTTTAAAATTGGTAGCATTTGTTTTTTAATTTTTTACATCGACTTGAAAAATGAGTAATTTTTCAATTGAAAAAATATGATTACGTTCAATTATTTCGAAGATTAGGGAGTAGATAAGCTATGACAGTTCGGGGCCAAATTCCCATAAGAATTTACACAGGGGTCTCAATTTACTTTTTCATCCCCTAAATTTCATCCCCTAAATTTCATCCCCTAAATATTCACCCCTAAATTTTATTTATTTTTCCACCCCCTTGGGTACCTATATTAGGATTTGGAGTCACCCCGCGACCCCAGGACCTTTTATCCCGCGACCCCACGGCCACCCCCGCCACCTCAGAAGCCAACACAACCCACTCCGCGTCCTCAGAAGCCAGCGCCCTCTGTGGGTGTGAGTATTTGATGAATTCACTAATTTTTTCATAAACCGCAATGCCCTTTCTAAGGCTTGTGGACATGAAATTATATTTTTTTATTCCGGGGGCCTGTTATAATTATTATTCCTCACCGCTTGTAATTATTAAATTACTTTTACTATTAAAAAACTTTTTTTATTCCCGGTCGAGATTCGAACCGCGGTCGAGAGCGAAGTTCAGTTTACGAGTCGGAGCCTTTAGCACTGAGCTAACAAACCATCTGATGGAAAGCCGCGTAAATGTTGAATAGTTGATAAAATCAACCAACTTAATAATTATGGAAACATTGAGTAGTGTTATTAAATAATTTAACAGGGAATACATATTTATATATTAATAGAGAATCATTATTGAGCAAATATGAAGAAACAACCAACAAGTATAATAATTTGTTCATCAATTGTATATTTGGTTGTCTAGTTACCTTATATAGCGGCGGCGCGAATTAGGAGATTTGAAATTTGATTATTGAAATTCTTCCAAGATTGTAAATTGCCCATTTAAATCTGAACAATTTTTTACACAGTCAAGCCGAAATAAGGGAAAATATTTGAAATGCATCATTATACCTACCTTTAGCACATAAGGAATATTAGTAATATCAGGTGTTAGTAAATAATATTAAATAGCAATCGCAAGCAAATTTTTTATTTTAACAAATAAACTTCTAAAGTAAATAACTAATACTTAAAATTAAACATAAATATAAATACTTAAAATTAAATATAAATCTATGTGTAAAAAACTAATAATTAAAATTAAAAAGAAATCTATATGTAAATAACTAATACACACAAAAGAATAACTAATCATCATCATGCATAATTGCATAATGACCCCAGGGGAGCGTCTCAAATTGGGAATTGTATAATAAATGCCGCTTATTGTCACGAGGACTGAGGGCCATTTTAATCTGCGTAACAGATGAAACTTGATGTTTACACGATTGAATTAAATTTTGTTGAACGTGTGTTTCATCGCCTGTTGTTAAACAATTATAATAATCATCAAAGGTGAGCCGATTTTTAACAATATGTTTTTTAACACCCTTAGCCTTTTTGTCTTTGTCTTTTCCGGCCACTCTGACTGCATACATCTTTGAACGGAGGCCAACAAACTCCGTCATTACTTTACCGGCATTTTCATCTTTCATCACACCGAGAACCTTTTTATTCACACGAGGAATGTTATAGATGTTATCAACCGGGTAATCAGAAGTATCAAAATATTCTTTAGCATCATGTTTTATTACTTCATATAAATCAGAGCATTCAACCTCGTAAATGAGAGAGTCTGTATCCGTGTAACAAACTCGCGCCTTACCGCCAAACTGACCCCGCATGTAAGAGTAGTGGAAGTCATAAATTTTTAATTTTGAAATGTCGAGTATGCACATTCCTACATATATAGGCTTATTAAAATAAACTTCAGTTTTATTTAATTCAATAGCCACCAAATTTTCATCAAATATTGTTGATGATTTAAAATTAGGTTTCGCAACCAATGCCTCAGCACCATATCGCCCCACCCATTTTGTTAATAATTTCACGTTGGAATGTTTGCGAATATTTTCCATTGTTTTACCAAAAACGGCATTATTCATCAACTTAAACAGATTTTTCTCAAAATCGTTGGTGGCAGCCGTTCGTAATTTAGTATTCAAATCAATATATGTTTTTAACCAATCTGATTGTTTAAATTTAAGGATACGATGAATTTTTGATAATTTTAATCCGTTTTCTAATGCTTGTTGCAAATTTCTATAGTGAATAATATATCGCGTCTTATCGGAAACTGTAGCTAATAATTTTTTTTCACGAGAATTTGGTGGTGCTAAGTGTTCTGGACAAAATGGGAGGTCGCTATGAGAATCGTGAATGGATTCTGGGTAATTTAAATCGACTTCTAAAATGTACCCATCAGGATTATTTGCAGGTAAATTATAATCAAAGTTATTTAAATCACCCTCAAGCCACTCAAATTCGCTATATGGTAAATACTGAGACATAGCCCACCCATATTGATTATTTATATCATTGTACATTAAAAATGTTGAAGGTTTAGTGGGATCATAATTTGGAGTAAATTTGTTATTAGCTTTCGCATACCTTTTAGAGCATTGACTTAAACCACCCCGTATACCCCTCTCAATAAACAATATCATATCAATATCACTCATTAATTCTAGTTTGATTTGAGTATACTTGAGCATACAGTCCCAAGTGTATCCGGGTAAAGTGTAATAATGGGCTGGATCTAGGCCATATGTTTTTAAACAGCTAACACGAAATTGTTCAAACACATCGGTTAATAATAGTACATCAGTTTTCAGATATAAATCGCTGTACTCCCCCAAATTTCGACATCCAAAACTTTGCCACACATTACAAGCGTGTGCATACTCATCATCAGAAATATTAGTATCGTTTAATTTATTATAAAATTGCGATTTACTGGGTAAACTACAAACATTTAATTTTTCCCAAGAATCAATGAAATCATAAGGAAAAATTCTCATATGGATAAGATTCCGAGTTCAGGTAAATTCTTATGTTTCTTATATTGCTGTTATCAAACATTGAAGCATCAGCATTAGCGACTCCCTTTTTTATTTTCTTGGAAAGCGATAATTATGTATCGGGGCTTCTTTGCGTAAAAGTGGAAGTATTGTTTCGATCAAAATTCTCAAATTAGAAAAGACAATCGAAAAACTGCGGAGAGACCTTGAATTGTGAAAAATTATAAACAACGAGTTGGTGAGACGATTCGAAAAATTGACAATTTGTGTAAAAGTGCTCAAGGTAACTTGTGATAACAGACCAGACGTTTCATCGTCGACGGACCGAAACAGCAAGCATCAGCAAAATATCAAATTCACCGCATAATTTCATTCAAACAGGCTGATTGGCTTAAAAAATACATTGATTTGAATACCAGTATGCGACAATTGGCAACTAACGATTTCGAAAAAGATTTTTTTAAATTAATGAACAATAGCGTTTTTGGCAAAACAATGGAAAACGTGTATAAGCGTGTAGATGTGAAATTGGTGAACCATTGGGAAGATATCGGGAACAGGCGCGGTGCTGAGAGTTTAATAGCTAAACTAAATTTTAATTGTTGCTCCATATTTACGGAAAATCTGGTCGCCATTCAACTCGACCGCTTGAAAGCTATTTATAATAAACCTATTTATATTGGCTTCTCAGTTTTAGACTTGTCGAAATTATTAATGTACGATTTTTATTACGACTATTTAAAGTCTAAATACTGCGATAAAGTGACGTTGTGCTACATTGACACGGACAGCTTAACGTTACAAATTGAGACAGATGACGTTTTTGCAGACATGTAACAGGACTTAAATAAATTTGACACGAACAATTTCGATCCAAACAATCAGTATGGCATCCCATTGCAAAACAAAGCTGTGTTGGGTTTGATGAAGGATGAGAATGGGGGAAAAATTATGTCAGAATTTGTTGGGTTGCGGGCTAAATTATATGCTAACAGCGTACAGGGCAAATGGTCAAAAAAGGCCAAAGGTGTAAAGATGTGTGTAGTGGCTGACGACATTTCGGGTGATGATTATAAAAATTGTTTGCTAAATTCGGCCACCATCACCCGGAAACAAAATTTATTCAGGTCCATCAAACACACCATTTATTCAAACACTCAAATTAAATTAGCCCTATCACCGTTCGATAACAAGCGCCATATATGCGCGGATGGTATTGACACTCTAGCCTGGGGGCATATAACCATCATTTTTTAATTCCAAAAAAAATTGGGGATATTAGTTTTTAAAGGCAGCTCCATATCTTGCTCAGCTTATTTAATTTTAATTATATATTTTAACCATTTATATTAAGTTATATATTTTAATCATGTTATGTGTGTATGATGTAATATTTTAGTTTGAACAAGTTTGAACCTGTCTCAACATGTCTGAGTCAGATATGATGTATAGTATAGATACTGAATTAGTACTAGTCAGACGTTCAACATGGAAAGAATAATTATATTATTTATAGTAATCATCATTATTTGTATTACACTCTAGCTGTGAAACTTATGATTTTTTTTAATTCATTTCACCTCATTTATTTATCTGTACTGCTAATATTATGGGTAATATTTAAATAAAAACACTATGTTATAATTTTTGCACGTTAACAATACTGCAAACACTTAGCCTATGCAATCGACAGCAATACATTGATTTTTAAAATTAGGACATTGATTATCAAGCTCTAAATTAATAACATTATCAAAAAATTTAGACAGGTAAGCACATTTTTGACTGCCCTTCACGTATACAGTATCTGCAGGTATTTTTTTTAATATAGCCGGTAATTCACTTAAGTCACTTTCGCCACTACCATACGGAATTCCGTGGTAATTGTTTTCCAACCATCGCACTTGTTTCTGGGAGGTTGAACTAAGAATAAGGTGTGTGACAAGTTACTGTCGTAATAAGCACCGCTAGTAATATTGCACTCGATTCTTATACTATTAACTTTAATTATTTGCACGGGTAAATCAGATGTATGCAGTGCCCCCGCTTTTAGAATTTTATTTCCAGAAAATCCTAATAATTTTCCAATAGTGCCTTTATGCGATGCAAAATCAATATCGTATTTACTTTGAATTTCACTTTTTAGCGTATTATTATTGGGTTTAAGTGACAACACTTTATCAGCTTCCGTTTGTGCCGCTTCACTTATCAGCAGCTGATGTTGTAAATATGATTCAATGTCATTAATTTCGTACGATCCCGTTGGAATTGAGATTATTTGATTTTTCCCATAAATAAATGTATTGTTCCGGTCCTCTTCAATATTCGGAATTGAATTATATGTATGCAATCCTATTAATCCTAAACAATACTGACGACTCGGATCAAGTTCAATCGGTGGATAATAGTTTACAGAGAGCACACTACTTACACCTTGTAGGGTAAAGGTCTGAGACATGACTAAGACATCTTTACTGTATCATCTTTATTTATACAAAAATTCTAAGCACAAATGTCCACAGTTGTAAGAACCAAAGTTTTGATATTGATCATGATTAAAATATTTAATCACTTCTAATGGTGGTGATAAATTTCCGAAACTATCAAAGTAGCGAACAGTATCTCCAGCCTTTTTATAAGCCACCCAATGCGTTCCTAATCCATCCTTGGAATCCATATTAATAATACCTGCTTCTCTATAATGAGGTTTTGATGGTAGCGCATCACGCATAAACACTCCTCTAAAATGTTTAACGTTTCTAGCCCCATTTAGCAAATCGACACCGGTTAGGGCGCGGTTGGGTAGCGATTTCATTAGTTTTTTGACTTGTGTTGTTGTTTGGAAAAGAGGCCCATACCTTTACGATATGGTTTTAAAAATAATCCTTTCCCCGGTTTGCCGAGAGCAATGGCTTCCATCGTTTTATTGTGCCTTTCAGCTTCCGCAAGTTTTGATCGTGCATCTTTAGCACTATTTACAGCTTTGGCAATACCAGCAGCACCCCCGGCCAAGATCCCGAGGGCGAGGGATTTAAGAATAAAATCCTGAGACATGGCGATCTACTACCTAATTCAATTAGAGCACTTATTTGCGGACCATCAAATTGCGGTAAATCAAATGTAATGCTATCGCTCCTGTTCAATGAAAACGTTTACATTTACTCCAAGTCACTATATCAACCGAAATACATATTTTTGCAAAAAACGATAGATGCTATGCCTGAAATTGAATATTTTCCATATAGAGAGAACGCTGAAATTATAAGTCCTGAGGAGGCGAAAGAGCATTCAGTTTTCATATTCGATGATGTCGCTTGTGACAAGCAAGACAAAGTCCGAGAATATTTCAGTATGGGTAGACATAATAATATAGATTCCTTCTATCTTTGTCAGACTTATACTATAATTCCTAAACATTTAATACGAGATAATGCTAATTTTATAATATTATTTAAACAAGATGATCTCAACTTGAAGCATGTGATGTCGCTTGTGACAAGCAAGACAAAGTCCGAGAATATTTCAGTATGGGTAGACATAATAATATAGATTCCTTCTATCTTTGTCAGACTTATACTATAATTCCTAAACATTTAATACGAGATAATGCTAATTTTATAATATTATTTAAACAAGATGATCTCAACTTGAAGCATGTGTACGCTGATCACGTGAGCAGTGATATGACCTTTGAGACATTTAAGTCTTTATGTGTAGAGTGCTGGAAAGAAAAATTCGGTTTCATTACTATTGATAAAGACTCGGAGTAAGGTAGATATCGGAAAGGTCTTGACCAGTATACAATACTGAAGTAATCAGAGTTTGTGGTAGTACTAAAACAGCTGTGCAAAGATGCAGACCTGTTTTTAATAACTGCTACCTGTCTTGGAATAACAGCTACCTGATTTGGAATAACTGCTACCTGTTTTGCAATAACAGCACCTGTCTTGGAATAACAGCTACCTGATTTGGAATAACAGCTACCTGATTTAGAATAACTGCTACCTGTCTTGTAATAACAGCCACCTGTCTTGGAATAACAGCTACCTGATTTGGAATAACAGCTACCTGATTTGGAATAACTGCTACCTGTCTTGTAATAACAGCCACCTGTCTTGGAATAACTGCTACCTGATTTGGAATACTTATGAAGGATGGTCGAACTCCTAAAAATTTGCAAACTGATCAAGGAAAAGAATTTTACAACGGTCAGTTCCAGACTTTAATGAAAAAACATTAAATTAATCATTATTCTACGTATACGATTATGAAAGCTTCGATGGCTGAACGCGTAATTCGAACTATTAAAGAAAAACTTTATCGCGCCTTTAGTCTGAATGGAAAATACCGCTGGCTAAGTATTCTGGATCAGATCACAGATGACTACAACAATCGTAAACAAGGTACGACAGGAATGCGACCCTCTGACGTCACAAAAGACAAGGAGAAACAGTTATTAAATTTGGTTTATTCACATATTAAAATCGCTGGACTTGTAAAATTTCGCGTGGGTGACGTGGTTAGGATAAGTAAACAAAAAGCGCTTTTCGATAAGGGGTAAACACCAAGCTGGTCTACGGAATTATTTAAAATTATGAAAGTTAAAATATCGAACCCCACAACTTACCTCCTTCAAGATATGCGAGATGCACCAATTACTGGAGCATTTTACGGTGAAGAACTTCAAAAGGCTAAACATTCGGACGTGTATTTGGTGGAAAAAGTTTTGCGGAGAAAAGGTGGCAAGGTCTACGTTAAGTGGTTAGGATTGGACAAGTCCCATAATAGCTGGATAAATAAAAAAACATTGTATAACATACTAGTATTGTAATACATTGTTTTTTTATTTATCCAGCTATTATGGGACTTGTCCAATCCTAACCACTTAACGTAGACCTTGCCACCTTTTCTCCGCAAAACTTTTTCCACCAAATACACGTCCGAATGTTTAGCCTTTTGAAGTTCTTCACCGTAAAATGCTCCAGTAATTGGTGCATCTCGCATATCTTGAAGGAGGTAAGTTGTGGGGTTCGATATTTTAACTTTCATAATTTTAAATAATTCCGTAGACCAGCTTGGTGTTTACCCCTTATCGAAAAGCGCTTTTTGTTTACTTATCCTAACCACGTCACCCACGCGAAATTTTACAAGTCCAGCGATTTTAATATGTGAATAAACCAAATTTAATAACTGTTTCTCCTTGTCTTTTGTGACGTCAGAGGGTCGCATTCCTGTCGTACCTTGTTTACGATTGTTGTAGTCATCTGTGATCTGATCCAGAATACTTAGCCAGCGGTATTTTCCATTCAGACTAAAGGCGCGATAAAGTTTTTCTTTAATAGTTCGAATTACGCGTTCAGCCATCGAAGCTTTCATAATCGTATACGTAGAATAATGATTAATTTAATGTTTTTTCATTAAAGTCTGGAACTGACCGTTGTAAAATTCTTTTCCTTGATCAGTTTGCAAATTTTTAGGAGTTCGACCATCCTTCATAAGTATTCCAAATCAGGTAGCAGTTATTCCAAGACAGGTGGCTGTTATTACAAGACAGGTAGCAGTTATTCCAAATCAGGTAGCTGTTATTCCAAATCAGGTAGCTGTTATTCCAAGACAGGTGGCTGTTATTACAAGACAGGTAGCAGTTATTCTAAATCAGGTAGCTGTTATTCCAAATCAGGTAGCTGTTATTCCAAGACAGGTGCTGTTATTGCAAAACAGGTAGCAGTTATTCCAAATCAGGTAGCTGTTATTCCAAGACAGGTAGCAGTTATTAAAAACAGGTCTGCATCTTTGCACAGCTGTTTTAGTACTACCACAAACTCTGATTACTTCAGTATTGTATACTGGTCAAGACCTTTCCGATATCTACCTTACTCCGAGTCTTTATCAATAGTAATGAAACCGAATTTTTCTTTCCAGCACTCTACACATAAAGACTTAAATGTCTCAAAGGTCATATCACTGCTCACGTGATCAGCGTACACATGCTTCAAGTTGAGATCATCTTGTTTAAATAATATTATAAAATTAGCATTATCTCGTATTAAATGTTTAGGAATTATAGTATAAGTCTGACAAAGATAGAAGGAATCTATATTATTATGTCTACCCATACTGAAATATTCTCGGACTTTGTCTTGCTTGTCACAAGCGACATCACATGCTTCAAGTTGAGATCATCTTGTTTAAATAATATTATAAAATTAGCATTATCTCGTATTAAATGTTTAGGAATTATAGTATAAGTCTGACAAAGATAGAAGGAATCTATATTATTATGTCTACCCATACTGAAATATTCTCGGACTTTGTCTTGCTTGTCACAAGCGACATCATCGAATATGAAAACTGAATGCTCTTTCGCCTCCTCAGGACTTATAATTTCAGCGTTCTCTCTATATGGAAAATATTCAATTTCAGGCATAGCATCTATCGTTTTTTGCAAAAATATGTATTTCGGTTGATATAGTGACTTGGAGTAAATGTAAACGTTTTCATTGAACAGGAGCGATAGCATTACATTTGATTTACCGCAATTTGATGGTCCGCAAATAAGTGCTCTAATTGAATTAGGTAGTAGATCGCCATGTCTCAGGATTTTATTCTTAAATCCCTCGCCCTCGGGATCTTGGCCGGGGGTGCTGCTGGTATTGCCAAAGCTGTAAATAGTGCTAAAGATGCACGATCAAAACTTGCGGAAGCTGAAAGGCACAATAAAACGATGGAAGCCATTGCTCTCGGCAAACCGGGGAAAGGATTATTTTTAAAACCATATCGTAAAGGTATGGGCCTCTTTTCCAAACAACAACACAAGTCAAAAAACTAATGAAATCGCTACCCAACCGCGCCCTAACCGGTGTCGATTTGCTAAATGGGGCTAGAAACGTTAAACATTTTAGAGGAGTGTTTATGCGTGATGCGCTACCATCAAAACCTCATTATAGAGAAGCAGGTATTATTAATATGGATTCCAAGGATGGATTAGGAACGCATTGGGTGGCTTATAAAAAGGCTGGAGATACTGTTCGCTACTTTGATAGTTTCGGAAATTTATCACCACCATTAGAAGTGATTAAATATTTTAATCATGATCAATATCAAAACTTTGGTTCTTACAACTGTGGACATTTGTGCTTAGAATTTTTGTATAAATAAAGATGATACAGTAAAGATGTCTTAGTCATGTCTCAGACCTTTACCCTACAAGGTGTAAGTAGTGTGCTCTCTGTAAACTATTATCCACCGATTGAACTTGATCCGAGTCGTCAGTATTGTTTAGGATTAATAGGATTGCATACATATAATTCAATTCCGAATATTGAAGAGGACCGGAACAATACATTTATTTATGGGAAAAATCAAATAATCTCAATTCCAACGGGATCGTACGAAATTAATGACATTGAATCATATTTACAACATCAGCTGCTGATAAGTGAAGCGGCACAAACGGAAGCTGATAAAGTGTTGTCACTTAAACCCAATAATAATACGCTAAAAAGTGAAATTCAAAGTAAATACGATATTGATTTTGCATCGCATAAAGGCACTATTGGAAAATTATTAGGATTTTCTGGAAATAAAATTCTAAAAGCGGGGGCACTGCATACATCTGATTTACCCGTGCAAATAATTAAAGTTAATAGTATAAGAATCGAGTGCAATATTACTAGCGGTGCTTATTACGACAGTAACTTGTCACACACCTTATTCTTAGTTCAACCTCCCAGAAACAAGTGCGATGGTTGGAAAACAATTACCACGGAATTCCGTATGGTAGTGGCGAAAGTGACTTAAGTGAATTACCGGCTATATTAAAAAAAATACCTGCAGATACTGTATACGTGAAGGGCAGTCAAAAATGTGCTTACCTGTCTAAATTTTTTGATAATGTTATTAATTTAGAGCTTGATAATCAATGTCCTAATTTTAAAAATCAATGTATTGCTGTCGATTGCATAGGCTAAGTGTTTGCAGTATTGTTAACGTGCAAAAATTATAACATAGTGTTTTTATTTAAATATTACCCATAATATTAGCAGTACAGATAAATAAATGAGGTGAAATGAATTAAAAAAAATCATAAGTTTCACAGCTAGAGTGTAATACAAATAATGATGATTACTATAAATAATATAATTATTCTTTCCATGTTGAACGTCTGACTAGTACTAATTCAGTATCTATACTATACATCATATCTGACTCAGACATGTTGAGACAGGTTCAAACTTGTTCAAACTAAAATATTACATCATACACACATAACATGATTAAAATATATAACTTAATATAAATGGTTAAAATATATAATTAAAATTAAATAAGCTGAGCAAGATATGGAGCTGCCTTTAAAAACTAATATCCCCAATTTTTTTTGGAATTAAAAAATGATGGTTATATGCCCCCAGGCTAGAGTGTCAATACCATCCGCGCATATATGGCGCTTGTTATCGAACGGTGATAGGGCTAATTTAATTTGAGTGTTTGAATAAATGGTGTGTTTGATGGACCTGAATAAATTTTGTTTCCGGGTGATGGTGGCCGAATTTAGCAAACAATTTTTATAATCATCACCCGAAATGTCGTCAGCCACTACACACATCTTTACACCTTTGGCCTTTTTTGACCATTTGCCCTGTACGCTGTTAGCATATAATTTAGCCCGCAACCCAACAAATTCTGACATAATTTTTCCCCCATTCTCATCCTTCATCAAACCCAACACAGCTTTGTTTTGCAATGGGATGCCATACTGATTGTTTGGATCGAAATTGTTCGTGTCAAATTTATTTAAGTCCTGTTACATGTCTGCAAAAACGTCATCTGTCTCAATTTGTAACGTTAAGCTGTCCGTGTCAATGTAGCACAACGTCACTTTATCGCAGTATTTAGACTTTAAATAGTCGTAATAAAAATCGTACATTAATAATTTCGACAAGTCTAAAACTGAGAAGCCAATATAAATAGGTTTATTATAAATAGCTTTCAAGCGGTCGAGTTGAATGGCGACCAGATTTTCCGTAAATATGGAGCAACAATTAAAATTTAGTTTAGCTATTAAACTCTCAGCACCGCGCCTGTTCCCGATATCTTCCCAATGGTTCACCAATTTCACATCTACACGCTTATACACGTTTTCCATTGTTTTGCCAAAAACGCTATTGTTCATTAATTTAAAAAAATCTTTTTCGAAATCGTTAGTTGCCAATTGTCGCATACTGGTATTCAAATCAATGTATTTTTTAAGCCAATCAGCCTGTTTGAATGAAATTATGCGGTGAATTTGATATTTTGCTGATGCTTGCTGTTTCGGTCCGTCGACGATGAAACGTCTGGTCTGTTATCACAAGTTACCTTGAGCACTTTTACACAAATTGTCAATTTTTCGAATCGTCTCACCAACTCGTTGTTTATAATTTTTCACAATTCAAGGTCTCTCCGCAGTTTTTCGATTGTCTTTTCTAATTTGAGAATTTTGATCGAAACAATACTTCCACTTTTACGCAAAGAAGCCCCGATACATAATTATCGCTTTCCAAGAAAATAAAAAAGGGAGTCGCTAATGCTGATGCTTCAATGTTTGATAACAGCAATATAAGAAACATAAGAATTTACCTGAACTCGGAATCTTATCCATATGAGAATTTTTCCTTATGATTTCATTGATTCTTGGGAAAAATTAAATGTTTGTAGTTTACCCAGTAAATCGCAATTTTATAATAAATTAAACGATACTAATATTTCTGATGATGAGTATGCACACGCTTGTAATGTGTGGCAAAGTTTTGGATGTCGAAATTTGGGGGAGTACAGCGATTTATATCTGAAAACTGATGTACTATTATTAACCGATGTGTTTGAACAATTTCGTGTTAGCTGTTTAAAAACATATGGCCTAGATCCAGCCCATTATTACACTTTACCCGGATACACTTGGGACTGTATGCTCAAGTATACTCAAATCAAACTAGAATTAATGAGTGATATTGATATGATATTGTTTATTGAGAGGGGTATACGGGGTGGTTTAAGTCAATGCTCTAAAAGGTATGCGAAAGCTAATAACAAATTTACTCCAAATTATGATCCCACTAAACCTTCAACATTTTTAATGTACAATGATATAAATAATCAATATGGGTGGGCTATGTCTCAGTATTTACCATATAGCGAATTTGAGTGGCTTGAGGGTGATTTAAATAACTTTGATTATAATTTACCTGCAAATAATCCTGATGGGTACATTTTAGAAGTCGATTTAAATTACCCAGAATCCATTCACGATTCTCATAGCGACCTCCCATTTTGTCCAGAACACTTAGCACCACCAAATTCTCGTGAAAAAAAATTATTAGCTACAGTTTCCGATAAGACGCGATATATTATTCACTATAGAAATTTGCAACAAGCATTAGAAAACGGATTAAAATTATCAAAAATTCATCGTATCCTTAAATTTAAACAATCAGATTGGTTAAAAACATATATTGATTTGAATACTAAATTACGAACGGCTGCCACCAACGATTTTGAGAAAAATCTGTTTAAGTTGATGAATAATGCCGTTTTTGGTAAAACAATGGAAAATATTCGCAAACATTCCAACGTGAAATTATTAACAAAATGGGTGGGGCGATATGGTGCTGAGGCATTGGTTGCGAAACCTAATTTTAAATCATCAACAATATTTGATGAAAATTTGGTGGCTATTGAATTAAATAAAACTGAAGTTTATTTTAATAAGCCTATATATGTAGGAATGTGCATACTCGACATTTCAAAATTAAAAATTTATGACTTCCACTACTCTTACATGCGGGGTCAGTTTGGCGGTAAGGCGCGAGTTTGTTACACGGATACAGACTCTCTCATTTACGAGGTTGAATGCTCTGATTTATATGAAGTAATAAAACATGATGCTAAAGAATATTTTGATACTTCTGATTACCCGGTTGATAACATCTATAACATTCCTCGTGTGAATAAAAAGGTTCTCGGTGTGATGAAAGATGAAAATGCCGGTAAAGTAATGACGGAGTTTGTTGGCCTCCGTTCAAAGATGTATGCAGTCAGAGTGGCCGGAAAAGACAAAGACAAAAAGGCTAAGGGTGTTAAAAAACATATTGTTAAAAATCGGCTCACCTTTGATGATTATTATAATTGTTTAACAACAGGCGATGAAACACACGTTCAACAAAATTTAATTCAATCGTGTAAACATCAAGTTTCATCTGTTACGCAGATTAAAATGGCCCTCAGTCCTCGTGACAATAAGCGGCATTTATTATACAATTCCCAATTTGAGACGCTCCCCTGGGGTCATTATGCAATTATGCATGATGATGATTAGTTATTCTTTTGTGTGTATTAGTTATTTACATATAGATTTCTTTTTAATTTTAATTATTAGTTTTTTACACATAGATTTATATTTAATTTTAAGTATTTATATTTATGTTTAATTTTAAGTATTAGTTATTTACTTTAGAAGTTTATTTGTTAAAATAAAAAATTTGCTTGCGATTGCTATTTAATATTATTTACTAACACCTGATATTACTAATATTCCTTATGTGCTAAAGGTAGGTATAATGATGCATTTCAAATATTTTCCCTTATTTCGGCTTGACTGTGTAAAAAATTGTTCAGATTTAAATGGGCAATTTACAATCTTGGAAGAATTTCAATAATCAAATTTCAAATCTCCTAATTCGCGCCGCCGCTATATAAGGTAACTAGACAACCAAATATACAATTGATGAACAAATTATTATACTTGTTGGTTGTTTCTTCATATTTGCTCAATAATGATTCTCTATTAATATATAAATATGTATTCCCTGTTAAATTATTTAATAACACTACTCAATGTTTCCATAATTATTAAGTTGGTTGATTTTATCAACTATTCAACATTTACGCGGCTTTCCATCAGATGGTTTGTTAGCTCAGTGCTAAAGGCTCCGACTCGTAAACTGAACTTCGCTCTCGACCGCGGTTCGAATCTCGACCGGGAATAAAAAAAGTTTTTTAATAGTAAAAGTAATTTAATAATTACAAGCGGTGAGGAATAATAATTATAACAGGCCCCCGGAATAAAAAAATATAATTTCATGTCCACAAGCCTTAGAAAGGGCATTGCGGTTTATGAAAAAATTAGTGAATTCATCAAATACTCACACCCACAGAGGGCGCTGGCTTCTGAGGACGCGGAGTGGGTTGTGTTGGCTTCTGAGGTGGCGGGGGTGGCCGTGGGGTCGCGGGATAAAAGGTCCTGGGGTCGCGGGGTGACTCCAAATCCTAATATAGGTACCCAAGGGGGTGGAAAAATAAATAAAATTTAGGGGTGAATATTTAGGGGATGAAATTTAGGGGATGAAATTTAGGGGATGAAAAAGTAAATTGAGACCCCTGTGTAAATTCTTATGGGAATTTGGCCCCGAACTGTCATAGCTTATCTACTTTAGGGCTATATCTTTGACATATTTTGATTGGATCATACAGATGAATCGATTTTGAGTAAATTCTAAAAGTTTAAAATTTGTAGCATTTGTTTTTTAATTTTTTACATCGACTTGAAAAATGTGTAATTTTTCAATTGAAAATATATGATTACGTCCAATTATTTCGAAGATTGGGGATAAGTTGTTGTCAAATTTTAATTGAAGCATAAAATTGAATCGATTTTAAGTAAATTCTGAAAGTTTCAAATTTGTAGCATTTGTTTTTTAATTTTTTACATCGACTTGAAAAATGCGTAATTTTTCGATTGAAAAAATAGGATTACGTCCAATTATTTCGAAGATTAGGGCTATGTCTTTGACATATTTTCATTGGATCATACAGATGAATCGATTTTGAGTAAATTCTAAAAGTTTAAAATTTGTAGCATTTGTTTTTTAATTTTTTACATCGACTTGAAAAATTAGTAATTTTTCAATTGAAAAAATATGATTACGTTCAATTATTTCGAAGATTAGGGCTATATCTTTGACATGTTTTGATTGGATCATACAGATGAATCGATTTTGAGTAAATTCTAAAAGTTTAAAATTTTTAGCATTTGTTTTTTAATTTTTTACATCGACTTGAAAAATGAGTAATTTTTCAATTGAAAATATGTGATTACGTCCAATTATTTCGAAGATTGGGGATAAGTTGTTGTCAAATTTTAATTGAAGGATAAAGCTGAATCGATTTTGAGTAAATTCTAAAAGTTTCAAATTTGTAGCACTTGTTTTTAAATTTTTTACATCGACTTGAAAAATGCGTAATTTTTCGATTGAAAAAGTTTGATTACGTCCAATTATTTCGAAGATTAGTGCTATGTCGTTGTTATATTTTGATTGGAACATAAAGCTGAATCAATTTTGAGTAAATTCTGAAAGTTTCAAATTTCTAGCATTTGTTTTGAAATTTTTTACATCGACTTGAAAAATGCGTAATTTTTCGATTGAAAAAATATGATTACGTCCAATTATTTCGAAGATTGGGGATAAGTTGTTGTCAAATTTGAATTGAAGCAAAAAGCTGAATCGATTTTGAGTAAATTCTGAAAGTTTCAAATTTGTAGCATTTGTTTTGAAATTTTTTACATCGACTTGAAAAATGCGTAATTTTTATATTGGAAAAATATGATTATGTGCGATTATTCCAAAGATTAGGAAAAAATTGAAGTCTATTTTTAATTGAAGTATAAAGCTGAATTGATTTTGAGTAAATTTTGAAAGTTTCAAATTTGTAGCATTTGGTTTTTAATTTGTTACATCGACTTGAAAAATGCGTAATTTTTCAATTGAAAAAATATGATTATTTGCGATTCTTCCAAAGATTAGGAAAAAATTGAAGTCAAATTTTAATTGAAGTATAAAGCTGAATTGATTTTGAGTAAATTGTGAAAGTTTCATATTTGTAGCATTTGTTTTTTAATTTTTTACATCGACTTGAAAAATGCGTAATTTTTCGATTGAAAAAGTTTGATTACGTCCAATTATTTCGAAGCTTAGGGCTATGTCGTTGTTATATTTTGATTGGAACATAAAGCTGAATCAATTTTCAGTAAATTCTGAAAGTTTCAAATTTGTAGCATTTAATTTTTTTACATCGACTTGAAAAATGCGTAATTTTTCAATTGAAAAAATATGATTACGTCCAATTATTTTGAAGATTGGGGATAAGTTGTTTTCAAATTTTAATTGAAGCATAAAGTTGAATCGATTTTGAGTAAATTTTGAAAGTTTCAAATTTGTAGCATTTGTTTTGAAATTTTTTACATCGACTTGAAAAATGCGTAATTTTTATATTGGAAAAATATGATGTGCGATTATTCCAAAGATTAGGAAAAAATTGAAGTCAAATTTTAATTGAAGTATAAAGCTGAATTGATTTTGAGTAAATTGTGAAAGTTTCAAATTTGTTGCATTTGTTTTTATATTTTTTTCATCGACATTAAAAATATACAGTTTTACGATAAAAAAAACTGTGTTTACGTTTGATTATTTTAAAAATTGGCAACGGGGTTTTTCTGATTCGAATTAGAGTAAATTTTAAAATAAATAAATAATAAATTGTGGATAGTTTTATTTATTCGGTTTATTTATTAGATTTGATTACATTTGACCAAATTACTTACAGGACCAGGTGGATTCGCACTTCCTTGGATGATCGCACCGAGAAGACCACCGAGGAAGGATCCCACATCGGATCCACCACCTCCTTCTCCATCACCCTAAAATAAAATTTGGACCTCACTTGATTCCCATTCATATTTCTTATCAGACTTACGCCAAGGAAACTTTGAAGCAAATCCGTTAGCCCGGAAAAGTCAAAAGTGCCATCATCCCTTTGCTAAAATAATTACAGACTTAATCGATTCTAAGATTATCTTCTCAATTCCTCCGAACTTACCACACTCAATCCACTAATCAAACCGACGACTGCGTCTACATCTACTCCACCATCAGGCTAAAATTAATTTAATTATTTATCGCATACATTCACAAATAAAATAAACAAGAATAAAATATGTAAGAGATTTAGAAATAACTTGAAGAGATTAAGTAAGGAAAGAACTTAAGTCTGAAGATGAAAAACACTGGGACATCGTGGTGAATAATTAACTGAAGTCTATGAAATAAATTGGGATAAAATGTTCAGGAATAAATAAGATAGATTAGGTTAGAATTTCATATTTCAATTTTTAATTTTTGACAAAAAAAATTTAACAAAAACCAACCGAAAGAATTTTTTTGAAAATTCACTACCGAGCGCGTTGTTAGATTTTGATTATTTAAACGTAATAATGTAAAGAATTGAGTAGGTTTCAGTGTGTCTTTACAAATTACTAACTAAAATTATTCCAAGTACACTAAAAGAAAGATGTCGCTGGTCCAAATATTATTTATTGACATTTTTGCAGAAAAAGTTTTGTAGATTTTATATCCAATTGAACAATTTGTTATAACTTAATTATTCACAGATAATGTGTCTTTGCAAATTACCAACTAAAACCATTCCAAGTACACTAGAAGAAAGATGGCGCTGGTAAAAACAGTAATTTATTTATCAAAAATATTTTTGCAGAAAAAGTTTTATAAATTCTATATCCAATAAGATAATTTGTTATAACTTCGGCTGATTAATCCCAGGCAGTGGGTCTTTACAAATTACCAACTAAAACTATTCCACGTAGACTAGAAGAAAAATGGCGCTGGTCAAAACGATCAAAAACTGACATTTTTGAAGAAAAAGTTTCGTAGATTTTATATGCAATTAGACAATTTATTATAACTTTGATGGAATAATCTCAGACAGCGTGTCTTTACAAATTAGTAACTAAAACTATTCCAAGTACACTAGACGAAAATGACGCTGGTCAATTTTTAGTTTGATTTTTGAAAATTGCGCAACTTTCGAATGCGTTGTTCAAAATTGATGATGTAAATGTCAAAATGTAGTCAATTAATTACGTTTTAAAAATGTTTTAACTATCGGTATAGTGAGATCAAAGAATATTGCAAAAATTGCATTTTTTTCAATTCTTTACAAAAACTGTGATTGGGATTTTGAAAATCGCGCAACTTCCCAACACGTTGTTAGATTTTGATAATTCGAACGTCTAAATATATCCAATTGTATAGACTTAAATTATGAGAAATTTTTCTTTTTGTAAAATCATTAAAATTGCGTATTTTTCAAGCTCGAAACCTCGAAAATCGTGATTCTGTTTTTTAAAATTCCATAACTTCCAAGCACATTATTTAATTTTTATGCTTGCAACGTTAAAATAGAGCAAATGCGGTGGGTTTCTAAAAAGAATTAGGAAATTTTCTTGCAAAATCAGAGGAAAACATCAAAATCGCATTTTTTTCAAGTCCTGTACTCTAAAAATTGTAATTTGGATTTTTGAACTTTCGCACAACTTTTAAATGTGAGGTTATAATTGTGATGATTCAAGTGTTAAAATATAACCAATTAAGTATGATACAATAATGTGTGATTTGATCTTTTTCAAGTCCCACCCACGCCTCAAAATTCGTCATTTTGATTTTTGAAATTGCACAACTATCGAATGTAAGGTTAGATCGTGATGATCCAAACGTTAAAATAGAGCCAATTAACTATAATACAATAATGTGTCAGCAAACTTTCTGGCGAAGTCATCGAATAACGTCAAATTTGATTTTTTCTTCAAGTCCAACGCCTCAAATTCGTAATTTTGATTTTTCAAAATTGTACAACTATCGAATGTGAGGTTAGATCGTGATGATCCAAACGTTAAAATGTAGCCAGTTAAATACAATTCAATAAAGTTTCAACAAACTTTTTAATAAAATCATTGAATAACGTCAAATTTGATTTATTTTTCGCAAAACATTTTTGTTTCTGCAAATTTCAAATAATTTTTTATTGGGAAATTGCGCAGGCACGTTATTCGTGGATAGTCTGTCAAAATTTTTCAAGCATCTGACGTAAGAAATGTGGAATTTACAAAGCAATTTCATGAAAAAGTTCATTTTTGGATATTGAAATTTGTCTTCCAGCTCAGACATTTTTGTTTCTGCAAATTTCAAATAATGTTTTATTGGGAAATTGCGTAGGCAGGTTATTCGTGGATAGTCTGTCAAAATTTCAAGCATCTGATGTAAGAAATGTGGAATTTACAAAACAATTTCATAAAAAAGTTCATTTTTAGACAATGAAATTTGTCTTCTAGCGCAGAAATTTTTGTTTCTGGAAATTTCAAATAATGTTTGATTTGGAAATTGCGCAGACACGTTATTCATGGATAGTCTGTCAAAATTTCAAGCATCTGACATAAGAAATGTGGAATTTACTAAAGCAATTTCATGAAAAAGTTCATTTTTGGACATTGAAATTTGTCTTCTAGCGCAGACATTTTTGTTTCTGCAAATTTCAAATAATGTTTTATTGGGAAATTGCGTAGGCACGTTATTCATGGATAGTCTGTCAAAATTTCAAGTATCTGACGTAAGAAATGTGGAATTTACAAAGCAATTTCATGAAAAAGTTCATTTTTGGACGTTGAAATTTGTCTTCTAACGCAGACATTTTTGTTTCTGAAAATTTAAAATAATGTTTTACTGGGAAATTGCGCAGACACGTTATTCGTGGATAGTCTGTCAAAATTTCAAGCATCTGACGTAAGAAATGTGGAATTTACAAAGCAATTTCATGAAAAAGTTGATTTTGGCTTCTGCAAATTTTTTATTGGAAAATTACAAAGTCTTGCGTTTCAAAAATCGTGATTTTGATTTTCGAAATTGCACAACTATAGTTGTGATTATATAAATATTAAAATATTGTCAATTTAGTTTTATTCACAAATGTAAAAGCGAATTCTTTTGAAATCCGCAAAAATTACAGTTTCTGGAAAATCGCGATTTTTTTGTGTTGTAAAATTTTGTCGATTCAAGCTCTAAAATAAATCCAAATTTTTTGGGTTCTAGAAGGCCTAGAGACGTGTACCTTGATTAAACTTTTTGACTTGTAACAAAAATCAATGGATATACACATTTTGAGATTCTGGAGACGATTTCGACTAATTTTTAAACCTATGAAACGTGTACTGTATTTCATCATCAAATTCTACAAACCACCAGCCGATGAAAGAAGCAATTTTTTTTATACAAACCTTGCTCAAACTTCCAAGAAACGAAGATATCAAATTAGCGATCAAATTTCCTCCTCCTTCTTCTGAAGACTGCGACCCGCTCTCCTGCCTGGCCGTCACCTCCGTTATCCTCGTGGTCGTCAACTCGATCGGCCTTTGAGTAACCTCCTCAATTTCGACCACTCCATCCACATCATTAACACTCTCCTCATCCTGTTTAGCGGACTCCCCAGAATTGACCTCAACGCCGGGACTTCGCAGTTTCTCCAGCATGGCCTCGTTTCTGGCATCAGACATGTGTTTAATAATCTTCGCCAGTATTTCCGATTTAGGTGGGGGATGCGTCTGGTTGTTCCTAATCAACTCTTCTGCAGATCTAGCAATCCTGTTCAAGAGAACATCCAACGCTAAAGATACTTCTTTAATCTTCTCAATTTTAGTCGCGTTACTCTTAGCTTGCATCAACGCCTCGATCGAGGTGGATATGTGTTTGATTAAATCACCGTTGGAGGTGTTATTGGTGATCGGTTCTTGCTTCACAACGATCTCCCGTTCGTTTTTGAGGGCTTCTAGAGCGCGTCTTAGTTCCGCCATGATCTTCTCCAAATCCTCGCGGCTCGTGCCGACGACGTCCGCTTTGTCTTGCATGATGAATTCGGTCGCGTTCAGCGTCGTTACACGTTCCAATATCTCGGCGTTTTTCTGCAATGCACGTTATTACGGCGTTACGTAACTGCTTTGCGTTTTGACCCAGAGAAAGTTGAAAATTGGCCTACCTTATGTCTCGTGGGTCCGTTAACGATTGCGACTCGTTTCACCGGGATCTGCTGGAAAAGCGCTGTTTTTGTTAGAATTGAGGTTATAAAAAAATATTACAATTATTGGTATTATTAAAATTCCTGTAAAAATTTTTTTTTAAATTTTCTAATTACATTTACGCCGGAGGATATCTGGATAGGTTTTATATAACGCGTTATTTTATTGTTGAATTTATTTTTATCGTGATCGCAAAAGTGAAATTTCCAGTTGTTGCGATTGGCAGCACTTAAACGTGACAGGTGGCGACATAAAAATGTAAAATTGGCGATAATTCATAGGATAATTGGAACCCTCCAATACGTCACATTCTGAGAATGTTCGGGGAGTTCGTCATCAGTACGACCAAAAAAATTGTGATGTGGCCATCATGTTACTTTCTCCGACTTGATGGTATCATAGCCATTTATATTTACGTTTTTATGGTTTACTTTCAATTGAAATCATATTTTAAATGTACATCGAGCGTTGTGTAAACTCGGATGAAACTGACGTTTAAAACGTCAAAATTATGAAAGATGGAAAAATTATACTTTATTAGTTTACTCAAAAACTAAAGGGATTTCGAAAAAAACTTATTCTTTATAAGTTGTTCATTATAGCATTCTCTAAAATTATTATTAACATAAATTTGCTGTAACTATTCTCGTTTTATAATTATAAACCAAAAATTAAAAAAAATAAATAAATTTCTTTCTCGAATAAAAATTATTTTATGAAAAATGTTTTCAAGCAAAAGATGTTCATTTCTTTCTTGTCTTCAAAGTTTGTTTAAATGTTTTTGTGATATTTTTCAATTTTTACCGGCGCGGAAACCGTAGTAACTCGGCGACAATCAAACGGGCGCACGCATTAATTCATACTCTGCGGCAACACAACACACACTGGCGTAAAGTATGCAATTTCTTATATTACCACTTCGTTTGCAAAACGAATAGCACGTGAGATTAAACTTGTATAATAATGTACCATTGTGCAACTCTTTATATTGTTGATCAGTTCGACATTCATAAAATAAATGGTAGATGTCACTTCATCCCACCAAGGCAGAAGGTATAAACTGTCATTGAAAAGACCGTCAATTATTTAAAATGCAGAATATATCCTCTTTTTAAATTGACCGTCGATTATTTTATTTTTAATAATTTCGATCTGTTCCAAGTAATTGTACGTTTTGGTTAAGTAACGTGTTTGGAAAATATACTGAACCATTAATGAAACAGATTGCATCCTGAACATAACTGGTTTCTGCGAAGGCCCGTTAATTTATACTGTTGTTGTTGGTGATGTAATGTTACTTTCTTTGCAACGGATGCGTTTCTGTTTTAGCGAAATGCAAATTTTTTCTTTTTTGTGTGAGATGTTGGTGAGAGAAAATACGAACCTCTGGGAAGAAACGTGGCTGGGTTCTCGCATGCGGATTTAAATTCTATAAAAAAAACAACAGGAAAAATGAATTAGTTTATTTTTGCGGATGTTACTTAAAAAAATATAATTATTGGATGAAGGAGAAATGTGCGGATCCGTATGAGGATGTCGTAGTTTAGAAAAATTTCCTATTATTGATCAAAAAAAGAACGGAAATGCGAGGCTGAAAGACTTCAGGACGTTTGACGTTAATTACTAACTCCATTATTTATTTATATTCACTGCTTGTAAAAATTAAACTTAAAAAATCGTAAAAAATTAAAATCGTTGCGGAATTGTTCTGCAAATGCTAACAGATATTTTTACATCTATTTAGTAACCAAAATAGTTTATTATTTTCAAAAACACCGACTAAGACAAAAGTTAAAAATTTTCAAAATTATGCCTGCAACGACATTAAAATTCTAATCGAAACTTAAAAAAATCGTAAAAAATTGAAATCGTTGCGGAATTGTTCTGCAAATGCTAACAGATATTTTTACATCTATTTAGTAACCAAAATAGTGTATTGTTTTTAAAAACACCGACTAGGACAAAAGTTAAAAAAATTCAAAATTGTGTCTGCAATGAGATTAAAATTCTAACCGAAACTTAAAAAAATCGTAAAAAATTGAAATCGTTGCGGAATTGTTCTGCAAATGCTAACAGATATTTTTAGATGTATTTAGTAACCAAAATAGTGTATTGTTTTCAAAAACACCGACTAGGACAGAAGTTAAAAAATTTCAAAATTGTATCTGCAATGACATTAAAATTCTAATCGAAACTTAAAAAATCGTAAAAAATTGAAATCGTTGCGGAATTGTTCTGCAAATGCTAACAAATATTTTTACATGTATTTAGTAACCAAAACAGTGTATTGTTTTCAAAAACTCCGACTAAGACAAAAGTTAAAATTTTTTTAAAATTGTGCCCGCAATGACATTAAAATTCTAATCGAAACTTAAAAAATCGTAAAACATTGAAATCGTTGCGGAATTGTTCTGTAAATGCTAACAGATATTTTTACATCTATTTAGTAACCAAAATAGTGTATTATTTTCAAAAACACCGACTAGGATAGAAGTTAAAAAAATTTAAAATTGTGCCTGCAATAAGATTAAAATTCTAATCGAAACTTAAAAAATCGTAAAAAATTGAAATCGTTGCGGAATTGTTTTGCAAATGCTAACACATATTTTTACATGTATTTAGTAACCAAAATAGTTTATTATTTTCAAAAACACCGACTAGGACAGAAGTTGAAAATTTTTAAAATTGTGCCTGCAATGAGATTAAAATTATAATCGAAACTTAAAAAATCCTAAAAAATTGAAATCGTTGCGGAATTGTTCTGCAAATGCTAACAGATATTTTTACATGTATTTAGTAATCAAAATAGTGTATTGTTTTCAAAAACACCGACTAAGACAAATGTTAAATTTTTTTAAAATTGTGTCTGCAATGAGATTAAAATTCTAATCGAAACTTAAAAAATCGTAAAAAATTTAAATCGTTGCGGAATTATTCTGCAAATGCTAACAGATATTTTACATGTATTTAGTAACCTAAATAGTTTATTGTTTTGAAAAACACCGACTAAGACAAAAATTATTTTTTTTTTAAATTGTGCCCGCAATGAGATTAAAATTCTAATCGGAACTTAAAAAATCGTAAAAAATTAAAATCGTTGCGGAATTGTTCTGCAAATGCTAATAGATATTTTCACATCTATTTAGTAACCAAAATAGTTCATCGTTTACAAAAACAGCGACTAGGACAGAAGTTAAATTTTTTTAAAATTGTGTCTGCAATGACATTAAAATTATAATCAAAACTTAAAAAATCGTAAAAAATTGAAATCGTTGCGGAATCGTTCTGCAAATGTTAATAGATATCTTTACATGTATTAAGTAACCAAAATAGTGTATTATTTTTAAAAACACCGACTAAGACAAAAGTTAATTTTTTTTTTAAATTGTGCCTGCAATGACATTAAAATCCTACTCGAAACTTAAAAAATCGTAAAAAATTGAAATCGTTGCGGAATTGTTCTGCAAATGCTAATAGATATTTTTACATGTATTTAGTAACCTAAATAGTTTATTGTTTTGAAAAACACCGACTAAGACAAAAATTAATTTTTTTTTAAATTGTGCCCGCAATGAGATTAAAATTCTAATCGGAACTTAAAAAATCGTAAAAAATTAAAATCGTTGCGGAATTGTTCTGCAAATGCTAATAGATATTTTTACATCTATTTAGTAACCAAAATAGTTTATTATTTTTAAAAATACCGACTAGGACAGAAGTTGAAAATTTTCAAAATTGTGCCTGCAATGAGATTAAAATTCTAATCGAAACTTTAAAAATCGTAAAAAATATTGAAATTGTTGCGGAATTGTTCTGCAAATGCTAAGAGATATTTCTTGAATATTCTTAAATTCTAAACATTTGTGGATTATACAGATTTTATTAATTTTTTTATAGTGAAATTTAATATTTTGTTCACATTTTTTAAGTTTTTCTCGTGAAATTTTACTTTTTTATATTAAAAACGTCATAAGTCGTTTCAAAATTGAATTAGAATAAATTTTCTTGACTATCCTTGAATTCTAAACATTTGTGGAGTATACTAATTTTATTGAATGTTTTTAGAGTGAGATATAATATTTTTTTCAAATTTTTAAATTTTATCACGTTAAATTTTACTTTTCTAAATTGAAAAAATCATAATTTGTTTAAAAATTAAGTTAGAATAAAATTCCTTGTTTATCCCTAAATTCAAAACATTTGTGGGGCGTAGTAATTATATAGAATTTTTTTAGAGTAAAATTTAATATTTTTTTAACTTTTTTTTAATTTACTATGTGAAATTTTACTTTTCCAATTTTAAATAGTCATAAATCATTTATAAATTAAATTAGAGTCAAATTTTTTAATATCCTTAAATTCTAAAAATCACGGGAGTATTCTGATTTTGTTGAATTTTTCTAAAGTGAAATTTAATATTTTTTTCACATTTTTTAAATGCATCTTGTGAAATATTACTTTTCCAAATTGAAAACGGTATAATTCGTTTCAAAATTAAATTAGAGTGAAATTTCGTGAATATCCTTAAAATATAAACATTTGTGGAGCGGACTGATTATATTTAATTTTTTTAGAGTGAAATTTAATATTTTCTTCACATTTTTCAAGTTTTTCTCGTGACATTTTACTTTTTTAAATTAAAAACGTCATAAGTCGTTTCAAAATTGAGTTAGAGTAAAATTACTTAAATATCCTTAAATTCTAAACATTTGTGGAGTATACTAATTTTATTGAATGTTTTTAAAGTGAGATATAATATTTTTTTCAAATTTTTAAATTTTATCACGTTAAATTTTACTTTTTTAAATTGAAAAAATCATAATTTGTTTAAAAATCAAGTTAGAATAAAATTGATTATCCCTAAATTCAAAACATTTGTGGGGCGTAGTAATTTTATAAAAAAAATTTAGAGTAAAATTTTATATTTTTTTCATTTTTTTTAAGTTTATCATGTGAAATTTTACGTTTTAAAATTTAAAAAGTCATCGAAATTAAATATTTAATTAAATATTTCTTGTATATCCTTAAAATATAAACATTTGTGAAGTATACAATTTTTTTGTGTGCAATTACGCGAAAGATTAATTTTTTACAATTTTTCGAACCGTCGAACGCAATTTTCGTTTTCACATCAAGTTTCGAGTGTTGCCGTTTTATTTCCTGCTGTGATACTTTAGTTATTTCTAGAGGATCTTAAAAAGGAATACATTCTGATGGTATTTAAATTTTTTGAGGACAATTACGTGACAGATGAATTTTTTATAATTTTTCGAACCGTCGAACGCAATTTTCGTTTTCACATCAAGTTTCGAGTGTTGCCGTTTTGTTTCCTGCTGTGATACTTTAGTTATTTTTGCAGGATCCTAAAAAGGGATTCATTCTGAGGGCATTTGAATATTTTTTGAGGACAATCACGTGACAGATAATTTTTTTACAATTTTTCGAACCGTCGAACGCAATTTTCGTTTTCACATCAAGTTTCGAGTGTTGCCGTTTTGTTTCCTGCTGTGATGCTTTAGTTATTTTTACGGAATTTTAAAAAGGAATACATTCTGATGGTATTTAAATTTTTTGAGGATAATTACGTGACAGATAAATTTTTTACAATTTTTCGAACCGTCGAACGCAATTTTCGTTTTCACATCAAGTTTCGAGTGTTGCCGTTTTGTTTCCTGCTGTGATACTTCAGTTATTTTTATAGGATCTTAAAAAAGAATACATTCTGATGGTATATAAATTTTTTGAGGACAATTACGTGACAGATAAATTTTTTACAATTTTTCGAACCGCCGAACGCAATTTTCGTTTCCACATCAAGTTTCGAGTGTTGCCATTTTGTTTCCTGCTGTGATACTTTAGTTACTTTTACAGGATCTTAAAAAGGAATACATTCTGATGGTATTTACATTTTTTGAGGACAATTACGCGAAAGATTAATTTTTTACAATTTTTAGAACCGCCGAACGGAATTTTCGTTTTCACGTCAAGTTTGGAGTGTTGGTGTTTTGTTTCCTGCTGCGATACTTTATTTATTTTTACAGGATCTTAAAAAGGGATTCATTTTGAGCATATTTGAACATTTTTTGAGGACAATTACGTGACAGATGATTTTTTTACCATTTTTCGAACCGTCGAACGCAATTTTCGTTTTCACATCATGTTTCGAGAGTTTCCGGTTTGTTTCCTGCTGCGATACTACAGTTATTTTTACAGGACATTAAAAAGGGATTTACTCTGAGGGCATCAGATTTTTTTGAGGACAACTACGTAACAGATTAATTTTTACAATTTTTCAAACCGTCGAACGCAAATTTCGTTTTCACATGATGTTTCGAATGTTCCTGTTTTATCTCCTGCTGTGATACTTTAGGTATTTGTACAGAATCTTTAAAAGAAATTCATTCTGAGGGCATTTGAATTTTTTTAAGAAAAATTACGTGACAGATTAATTTTTTACAATTTTTCGAAACGTCGAACGCAATTTTCGTTTCAAGTGTTGCTGTGATAATTTCATCAGTAACTTAACGTGTGATATTGTTTAGATATTCCAAGGCCAACTTTGCGAAAAATAACCACTGCGTGCATTAATTTTTTGTCTGCGGTCTTTCGATTTAGCTGATTCAGTCAATATTTACTCAAAATCTGAATTATAATTGATTACTTTAGGAAAATTAATATTTACTCACATTACTATAATCTTCGTGCTTCATAACACCATAATGAAAAGGGTGGACCGTCTCCTCCGCAGGCTAAAACCATTATCAAGCACTGTAAAAATTTAATCCCAGAAGTGTTAATCCACCCAAAATTACCATCACATATTCCAACTGATAATCCTGATAATCGACAGGGTGACCATTAGAAACAACCACGAAAAACAACAGCGGCAGCAACATGATGCAATTTCAAAACAAACACAGGGAAGACACAATACAAATTGAACGACAGACCTTAATCGCGAACGGATATATAACAACTTTGGAAAAGAAAATCGCTCGACTGGGAAGTAGGAATTTTCACAATTTCGCAGTAATTGTATGAAATTAGCGGACGATACTTTTTTTTATTCCATCAGTCGGACATTAGCATTTTGCGACGTGGCTGGATGGCTCGGTCGCGTTTTCTGTTCCATTGGCGGACTGTACACAAAGACGGGTAATTTTCCGGTTAAATTGTCTGACTGGAAGAAAGTGTTAATGCTAGTGTTGATTTTTTTTTATTTCGGTTTTGTAACTCAAATTGCACGTTTTCACACTAATCGATCACTGGCGGATGGTCCTGCTATTAAAAAATCTGCTCTATAAATTAAAATAGCGTATTACATAACTAGAGTTGTAAATAGCGAATTACAACTCGCGTTATGTGCTATACTTTACCTACGACCTTACTTTTATTCGCTTAAATTGAAGAAAAATTGAAATTTTCAGAGCGACATTCGAATTTTCAGGGCTCTACTTAATTACCATAGTCTGTTCATATCAGCAAGGGGCAGCAATTTATATTTAAATTGTTGCCAGTAATTGAAGATGTAATGGTATACCAGCGATTATCCAGGAATAATCAAGGCAAAGATTTAATAACATATTTTGTAGTAAAATATTAACACCTAAAATTGCCCGGTGATGGCAACATGGGGATTTGTCTGAAAGTGCCCGTTAATGGCAATATATCATAAATGACCTTGAAACAACCTTACTTATTGCAGATTTATTGAATAAATGTAATAAACACGAAATTTCGTCTATTACATCTATTAAATGATATCATGACTACGAATTACCTTGCAAATAATTTTGGTTGAATTATACATCGCACGAAATGGTGAATGTCAAAGTAAGTTTGATCGGCAAGTAAACAAAATTAAATTAATTTTAAATAACCTCCCAAAATGGTATAACGATTAAAGATTGTAAGAATTTCACTCTCTACTTTCATATATATTTCAATTACTGTTGTTGCATTCAATAAAGTATTAAAAAAAGCAATACTAAGTTTCAAAGATTGGTGGCACTGATCAGGATATTAATTGCAGAAAAAATGCGATAAAAAAGAAAGTTTGTGTGATTAACTTGACATGAGTCATTAAATTGTTTTTATTTTCCCAATATCTTTATTAATTACTCACACTCTTATGCAACCGTCGTCGGCGATGTGAACGATCTGGAATTACCTGCTGAATTCGCGTCTACGGATTCCGGAAAGTGGGTTTCGATTGGGCCGTACTTTCGCAAAATTTAAACAGCAATTCCAGCGCTTTAACGGCGGAATAAATTGTGAATTTAAGGAATTGTTCAATTAACAATTCCGCCGAACGGTAATGATATTGTAATTAATGGATTTAGTGGTTATAAAAAAGAAAATCGTGCAAGATTATTCATAATTGAATAATGTACATTATTGGGTAAACTGAGGCCACTGAGTTTCTCAAATTTATTTAAAAACTAAAAAAAAAAATCAACTCTTAATAATCATCGTAGACCCTTATGTAATACATTTTTCTTCATCAGAAGAACGAGAGAAATAGATTGGGGTTAAAAAATTTCAGCAATCTTCAATAGCAAAAAAATTAGTCAGTCACAGTGAACATTTTTGAAAATTTACGAAAATAATTGATTTTTCAGACTTTGATCGGCCGAAGCGGCCAAACGAAAACTCCAAATTGAACGTGGTTTGCAAATCTGAGCTCCTCGTATGCCAATTAGTCGGATTAAAGATTTTTAATTTTTGATAAAAACACGAAAAAAGACATGAGTAAACCCCTTGGAAATTTGTTAAAAAATGCAACTTTCTTAATAATCATCGTAGACTGTTGAAATATACCGTTTTTTCATCAGAAAAACGAGAGACATTGATTGCCGTTAAAAAATTTCAGCTATCTTCAATAGCAAAAAAATTAGTCAGTCACCGTGAGCAATTTAGAAAATTAAAAAAAAAAAATTGATTTTTCAGATTTTGAACGGCCGTAGCGGCTAAACGAAAACTCCAAATTGAACGCGGTTTGCAAATCTGAGCTTCTTGTACGTCAATTAGTCGGATTCAGTTAAAATTCGTGATTTTTAATTTTTGACCAAAACCTGAAAATCCACCCAAGGGTCCCCCCTTATTACTTTTGCTCAAAAATTGGCTTTGAAATAATTTTCCAAAGAAACCACTGGTTCGATTCCGGATTTCTACACATCACTGGAAAGATCCCTTCAAGACGCTTCAGAAAATATACTTTCGCAAGAACAAACGTCAATTTGAAGGGCGTGACGCGTCAGCAAAGAAAACTCGAAAATGGAAAAAATCGAAAAAATCAACTTTTTTAATAATCATCGTAGGCCATTGAAGTGTACCTTTTATTCATCAGAAAGACGAGAGAAATTGATTGCCGTTAAAAAATTTCAGCCTTCTTCGATAACAAAAAAATTAGCTTTTTAGAAAATTAAATAAATTATTTGATTTTTCAGACTTTGATCGGCTGTAGCGGCCAAACGAAAACTCCAAATTGAACGCGGTTTGCAAATCTGAGCTCCTTGTACGCCAATTAGTCGGATTAGATATTTTAAATTTTAAATTTTTAAACAAAACGAAAAAAAGACATTAGTAACCCCTTGGAAATTTGTTAAAAAATGCAACTTTCTTAATAATCATCGTAGACTGTTGAAGTATACCGTTTTTTTCATCAGAAAAACGAGAGATATTGATTGCCGTTAAAAAATTTCAGCTAACTTTGACGGCAAAAAAAATAGTCAGTCACAGTGAACATTTTTGAAAATTTACGAAAATAATTGATTTTTCAGACTTTGATCGGCCGTAGCGGCCAAACGAAAACTCCAAATTGAACGCGGTTTGCAAATCTGAGCTCCTCGTACGTCAGTTAGTCGGAATCAATTAAAATTAGAGACTTTTAATTTTTGACGAAAAGCTGAAAATCCACCCAAGGGTCCCCCCTTCTTACTTTTGCTCAAAAATTGGCTTTAAAATAATTTTCCGAAGAAACCACTGGCTCGATTCTGGGTTTCCACGCATCACTGGAAAGAGCCCTTCAAGACGCTTCGGAAAATGTACTTTCGCAAAAACAAATGTCAATTTGAAGCCCGTGACGCGTCAGCATAGAAAACTCGAAAATGGAAAAAATCGAAAAAATCAACTTTTTTAATAATCATCGTAGACCATTGAAGTATACCTTCTTTTTCATCAGAAAGACGAGAGAAATTGATTGTTGTTAAAATTTTTTAGTTATCTTCAATAGCAAAAAAATTAGTCAGTCACCGTGAGCATTTTAGAAAATTAAAAAAAATAATTGATTTTTCAGACTTTGAACGGCCATAGCGGCCAAACAAACACTCCAAATTGAACGCGGTTTGCAAATCTGAGCTCCTCGTACGTCAGTTAGTCGGAATCAAGTAAAATTAGAGAATTTTAATTTTTGACGAAAACCTGAAAATCCACCCAAGGGTCCCCCCTTCTTACTTTTGCTCAAAAATTGGCTTTAAAATAATTTTCCGAAGAAACCACTGGCTCGATTCTGGGTTTCTACACATCACTGGAAAGAGCCCTTCAAGACGCTTCGGAAAATGTACTTTCGCAAAAACAAATGTCAATTTGAAGTCCGTGACGCGTCAGCAAAGAAAACTCGAAAATGGAAAAAATCGAAAAAATCAACTTTTTTAATAATCATCGTAGACCATTGAAGTATACCTTCTTTTTCATCAGAAAGACGAGAGAAATTGATTGTTGTTAAAATTTTTTAGTTATCTTCAATAGCAAAAAAATTAGTCAGTCACCGTGAGCATTTTAGAAAATTAAAAAAAATAATTGATTTTTCAGACTTTGATCGGCCGTAGCGGCCAAACGAACACTCCAAATTGAACGCGGTTTGCAAATTTGAGCTTCTCGTACGTCAATTAGTAGGATCCAATTAAAATTAGAGATTTTTAATTTTTGATGAAAACATGAAAATCTACCCAAGGGTACCCCCTTCTTACTTTTTCTCAAAAATTGGCTGTGAAATAATTTCCTGAAGAAACCACTGGTTCGATTCCGGGTTTCTACACACCACTGGAAAGATCCCTTCAAGACGCTTCAGAAAATATACTTTCGCAAGAACAAATATCAAATTGAGGCCCGTGACGCGTCGGCAAAGAAAACTCGAAAATGGAAAAAATCGAAAAAATCAACTTTTTTAATAATCATCGTAGACTATTGAAGTATACCTTCTTTTTCATCAGAAGAACGAGAGAAATTGATTGGTGTTAAATTTTTTTAGCTATCTTCAATAGCAAGAAAATTGGCATATCACCATGAACATTTTCAAAAAAATTCGATTTTTCAGAATTTGATCGGTTGTAGCGGCTGAACGAAAACTCCAATTCGAACGCGGTTTGCAAATCTGAGCTTCTCGTACGTCAATTAGTAGGATCCAATTAAAATTAGAGATTTTTAATTTTTGATGAAAACATGAAAATCTACCCAAGGGTACCCCCTTCTTACTTTTTCTCAAAAATTGGCTGTGAAATAATTTCCTGAAGAAACCACTGGTTCGATTCCGGGTTTCTACACACCACTGGAAAGATCCCTTCAAGACGCTTCAGAAAATGTACTTTCGCAAGAACAAATGTCAAATTGAGGCCCGTGGCGCGTCGGCAAAGAAAACTCGAAAATGGAAAAAATCGAAAAAATCAACTTTTTTAATAATCATCGTAGACCATTAAAGTATACCTTCTTTTTCATCAGAAAAACCAGAGAACTTGATTGGTGTTAAACATTTTTAGTTATCTTCAATAGCAAAAAAATGGCATGTCACCATGAACTTTTTCAAAATAAATCAATTTTCAGACTTTGATCGGCTGTAGCGGCTGAACGAAAACTCTAAATTGAACGCGGTTTTCAAATCTGTGCTCCTCGTGTGCTAATTAGTCGGATTTAATTAAAATAGGCGATTAAAATTTTTTGACGAAAACTCGAAAAACTACACAAGGGTACCCCCTTCTTACTTTTTCTCAAAAATTGGCTTTGAAATAATTTCCTGAGGAAACCGCTGGTTCGATTCGGGGTTTATACACATCATTGGAAAGATCACTTCAAGACGCCTCATAAAATGCACTTTCGCAAGAATAAATGTTAATTTGAAGCCCGTAACGCGTCAGCAAAAAAACTTGAAAATGGAAAAAATCGAAAAAATCAACTTTTTTAATAATCATTGTAGAGCATTAGAATTTACTTTATTTTCATCAGAAAAATGACAGAAATCGATTGGCTTAAAAAAAATTCAGCTATTTTAAGGAGCAAAAAAGTTTGTGAACTTTATTATAACAATACAGAGAAATTGTAACAATGCAGTGATTAAAGAAAGTAATGAGTGTTTATAATAGAGAATAATAGAACAATAGCAAGGAAAATTATAACACTTAACACTTTTATAATAACACACACGAATTATTAGAATTTCACAGTTGTTAAATGATCTAATTCTCAATTAAAATTGGTTGGCTTGGATTGCAGGCTTCAACGCTTACTTTCAGCAAAAATACGGACTCTACTTCAGATACAACAATACGAAAATATTTGTATTGGTATTTTTGATTTGAAAATGGATCGAGGGTAATTTTTTTTTAAAATTCAAATCATCACGCATCTCAATGCCAATGTTTTGACCGAGTGAATCATGATGCAATTATCGTAACTATCCTATCGAAAATGTAAGGTTTATGGTGTTTGTTAATATCTCAAGACCGGACGAGACACATTAAGGTAGAAATTTATGCAGAAATAATTACGAGCGCATTAATATTCAATGAAAAGGATAGCCTTGCCGTTAAATTGACATTATAAATAAATGTGCGCGCCCAGTAGGCAATTGCGATATTTTCACCGGGCACACATTCTTAAGAAATTACTGAATCAACATAAATGCATAACTAAAAAAAAATTTTTAAATATTTTATCTCGAACATGGAACAATCAATATAAATAATTAATAAAAGTTTGCTTTGTGATATTTATATTAAGCAATGCACGTAAGAAATAATGAATTCATTAATAATGTATACGTGATTAATTAGTCTTAAATATAATTATTGCAGTTCTTGTATCTGAAATAATCATATTTGTGTATTAACTTTTACTTTTATATTTACATATTGGTAATACCCACTATGGAAAGGTAAGAAATAGCAATTAAAAATTGAGGTATTTTTTTTGGATTCAACAGGATGGTGCTACTGCGCGCGTGTTAATAACTCGATTGCAATACATTCCATTATCAACAAAAGTAATTCATCATCTAAACATTGTTTCTAATGACTTCGCATTTCACTTTATACATAACAAACACAGAATCAAATACATCTTTACACCAGCAAAACTCGTTTTAATCATCGCACGAAAGTATTTAGTGTTTTTTTATGGATTCAACAGGATGGTGTTACTGCGCGCGTGATAACAACTCCATTGCAATACATTCCATCATCAACAAAAGCAATTCATCATCTAAAAATTGTTTCCAACATGACCTATGACTTCGCATTTCACTTTCTACACACCAAAAACAACGTTTTAATCATCGCACAAAAGTCGCGTTTGAGCCATTGACATTATCAAATAAAAATTTCTATGATTTCCGTTTTGATACAATTACTCGCGTCCATTAGTTAATGGCCCGAGCCGAAATTACCGCGCTTTCTAAAATACCAACAGTGAAATTAAATTTTGCGGCTCTTCAATGGGATGTACGTTTACCGCAGTTAATTGTTTATTTATGAGGTAATTGATACGGCCTAGAAGGAAAAATGGTGCTCCATTTGCAGAATGAGATTGAAAGTATCGGCCTCCACACCAGAAGTGACCGATACCAACCGGAGACAGTCGCCCCCTTCTATTTTCCATTTCCATGTGCTGTTGCGAAATGTGGGCTGTCTGCGTGTCTGACCTGACCGGTGGTAACTGGGCACGTTGCTCGATTTATTCGCTTTTTTTTCCAGAAAAAGGTTTTCCATTGTACGTATCTGGATTGCCAAGGGTGCTGTGAATGCATAAGTCTTTGGAGATTGTAACGGATTGTGTTATATCACACGACATGCATTTACTGGACGGTAATGTTGAAATCCCTTTACATTGTTGCTTTCGAACGGATTACTAATTTAACTTATCTAAGTAATAATGAGAGATTTATAGAGCAATTTTTGAAAATAGTGAATTTTTGGTCACCAAAATTTGGCTTCTAGCGATGCCTTTTTTGTCACTGTAAAGTTCGGATAATTTTCTTGAGACAAATAAACAGATACGTTATTCTAGAATAATTGGTTTAAATTTCATGCATTTTTTCAAAGAAATAATAAATTTATAGAGCAATTTCTGAAAAAAGTGCATTTTCGGTCATCAAAATTTGGTTTCTAGCGAAGCCATTTTTGTTACTGTAACGTTCGGATAATTTTCTTTATACAATTTCAAAACAACGTCTTTCAAGAATAATCTGTCGAAATTTCAAGTATTTGTCTTAAGAAATATGGAATTCATAGAGTAATTTCTGAAAAAAGTGTTTTTTTAGCAATAAAAATTTGGTTTCAAGCGAAGCCATTTTTGTTACTGTAACGTTCGGATATTTTTCTTTAGAAAATTTCAAAACTACGTCTTTCAAGAATAATCTGTCGAAATTTCAATTATTTGTCGTAAGAAATATGGAATTCATAGAGTAATTTCTGAAAAAAGTGTTTTTTTAGCGATAAAAATTTGGTTTCAAGCGAAGCCATTTTTGTTACTGTAACGTTCGGATAATTTTCTTCAGCCAATTTGAAAACAACATCTTTCAAGAATAATCTGTCGAAATTTCAAGTATTTGTCTTAAGAAATATGGAATTGATAGAGTAATTTCTGAAAAAAGTGTTTTTTTAGCGATAAAAATTTGGTTTCAAGCGAAGCCATTTTTGTTACTGTAATGTTCGGATATTTTTCTTAATCCAATTTGAAAACAATGTCTTTTAAGAATAATCTGTCGAAATTTCAAGTATTTGTCTTTAGAAATATGGAATTCATAGAGTAATTTCTGAAAAAAGTGTTTTTTTTAGCGATAAAAATTTGGTTTCAAGCGAAGCCATTTTTCTTATTGTAACGTTCGGACAAGTTTCTTTATACAATTTCAAAACTACGTCTTTCAAGAATAATCTGTCGAAATTTCAAGTATTTGTCTTAAGAAATATGGAACTCATAGAGTAATTTCTGAAAAAAGGGGTTTTTTTGGCGATAAAAAACGTTCGGATAATTTTCTTTATACAATTTCAAAACAACGTCTTTCAAGAATAATCTGTCGAAATTTCAAGTGTTTGTCTTAATAAATATGGAAATCATAGAGTCACTTCTGAAGAAAGTGTTTTTTTTAGGAATAAAAATTTGGTTTCTGGCAAAGCCATTTTTGTTACTGTAACGTTCGGATAATTTTATTTGGTCAATTTAAAAACAACGTCTTTCAAGAATAATCTGTTAAAATTTCAAGTATTTATCTTTAATAATTTGGAATTTACAGAGCAAGATTTGAATAAAATGCATTTTTGTTTATCAAAATTTGGTTTCTCGTGATGCCGTTTGTGTTACAGTAAAGTTCGGATAAATTTCTTTGGCCAATTTAATAACAACGTCTTTCAAGAATAATCTGTCAAAATTTCAAGTATTTGTCTTTAATAATTTGGAATTTACAGAGCAAAATTTGAATAAAATGCATTTTTGGTCATCAAAATTTGGTTTCTCGTGATGCCATTTGTGTTACAGTGAAGTTTGGATAATTTTCTTTGACCAATTTAAAAACAATGTCTTTCAAGAATAATCTGTCAAAATTTCTAGTATTTGTCTTTAATAATTTGGAATTTACAGAGCAAAATTCTGAATAAAATGCATTTTTGGTCATCAAAATTTGATTTCACGTGATGCTATTTGTGTTACAGTAAAGTTCGGATAATTTTCTTTGGCCAATTCAAAAACAACGTCTTTCAAGAATAATCTGTGAAAATTTCAAGTACTTGTCTTTAATAATATGGAAGTTACAGATCAAAATTTGAATAACCTGCATTTTTGGTCATCAAAATTTGGTTTCTCGTGATGCCATTTGTGTTACAGTGAAGTTCGGATAATTTTCTTTCGCCAATTTAAAAACAACGTCTTTCAAGAATAATCTGTCAAAATTTCAAGTATTTGTCTTTAATAATTTGGAATTTATAGAGCAAAATTTGAATAAAATGCATTTTTCGTTATCAAAATTTGGTTTCTTGTGATGCCATTTGTGTTACTGTAAAGGTCGGATAATTTTCTTTGGCCAGTTTAAAAACAACGTCTTTCAAGAATAATCTGTCAAAATTTCAAGTACTTGTCTTTAATAATTTGGAATTTACAGAGCAAAATTTGAATAAAATGCATTTTTGGTCATCAAAATTTGGTTCCTCGTGATGCCATTTGTGCTACATTGAAGTTCGGATAATTTTCTTTGGATAATTTAAAAACAACGTCTTTCAAGAATAATCTGTCAAAATTTCAAGTACTTGTCTTTAATAATTTGGAATTTACAGAGCAAAATTTGAATAAAATGCATTTTTGGTCATCAAAATTTGGTTCCTCGTGATGCCATTTGTGCTACATTGAAGTTCGGATAATTTTCTTTGGATAATTTAAAAACAACGTTTTTCAAGAATAATCTGTCAAAATTTCAAGTATTTGTCTTTAATAATTTGGAACTTACAGAGCAAAATCTGAATAAAATGCATTTTTGGTCATCAAAATTTGGTTTCTTGTTTTTTTTTAGCCAATTAGTGATATTAAATACAGTTTTATAAAATAGAATTCTCCTACGGTGACATTTTAGGATCCCGGCGCGTCCACCATTCGATCAATTCATAAATGAGCCTATTTTAGTCGTCTGTTAAAGGACGTTTGCGATCGTTATGAACGAGCTCGACAGATCCGCATTAAAATCGAGGGATGGAAATTTTTTAGATCTATTAAAAATCTTAAAATAGTGTGTATTTCGAATAAATTTAGCATTAAAAAAATAGCAGTCATGTCTGAGAATATTTCTTTTTTTTTAATCTTAATTGAAAGTCTCATGACGTAATAATATGCGACACATCTCATTTATCTCACAGCCAACTCTGAAACAAAATTTTGTGGCTGGCGCGATGTTAATTAAATAACATTTTCAATAAGTACAAATCAACTTCAGGATATTCCCGGCTAGATTTACGATTAAAATAACGAGAAATAAAACGCCCCATTAATCTTCGCCGTGTTCCAGTGAACCATATTTTTTTTTACATTTATAATTTTTGTATTACCATATCTGGCGAAACGCCCGCAAAAATGTAAATAACCGAAGGTCCTCGTGTTTAGTCTAGTGCGAAAAGTCCACGATTTTTTCATGCGTAATGTCCGCAATTACCGACGTCGCACTCGAAAATTGCAACAGTTGTAATTTATTCAGAATACACTTCTTTTTATAACAAGGAGGAACGTCGCAATTACTGCGCGTTACATCAACATCTGAAGAACGCAAATTATAATTTTGCGCGATGCTATCTCCTCCAATTTTGGCTTTCGCAATCGCATAATAACAATCAGGATGATACTGCAGTTTGGAAAGTGTTGCGCAAAGTAAAATTTGGAGTGCGTTATTATGCAATAATTAACGTTATTAATGGTCGAGGCGCTTCGTGGTCTAGATAGCTTTAAAAATTAACTTCTTCTGCTAGTCCAGTAAATCGTTTACATTCTACATTACAGTTTTTAACTTCTTGAATTATTTACGTTCACCTATTAAATTAGTTGATTGCTTTTCCAACTTTAAGCTTTTTCCTTAATTTCCAATTTTGAAGGTGGCTAGACGTTATTGTCTCTGCAATACCTATGTCTGTATAATTGGGACACCCCGTATATACAAATTTATACCGAAAAAATGTTTTCTTCAATATTTGCCTTTTGAAGTTATCAATTCACTGGTGTATTCTGCATTTCAAAGACGGACTGTAGAATGCACATTCCGCATGTAAAATTGCACCATAAATCAAATCACGCAGCAAAATGAGGAAGTCGTATATCTTACGTTTTCATCGCTTTTACAATTTTTTGATGTGCTCCTATTACAAAACTGGAGTTTCTCTTTCACTTCAAGATTAAGATAATAGATGTCGCTGTAATGGTTATTTGTCCGAATAAAATTAGAATCAATACAGTATTTAATGAGAGTACGTTTATTTATCCGAATAAAATTGAAATCAATACTTTAAGTATTTTTTGAGAGTACATAAAGTTTAACTTCTATTAAATAACCTGAAATTACAAATTGACTTTGTTCGAATATCTTAATTACCTTTAAATAAGCTGAGATTACAAAAAAAAACTAATTACTATTACAAACACATGTCACTTACATAAATAAAACACCGTTTAATCCGGCTCGCAAAAAGGAATTGTTCCAGGTAATAATAAAAAAAAAATAAGCGCTGACCTTAAAACGTTAATTATTCATCAGAAAATCCAATGTGAAGGTATGAGAACCTCCTCGGTGAACCTTTCCAGAAACTGAAGGAAAAGTCTTTTTGCTCGCCTTGCAATCTTTTTGACACTTTACATAACGAACAATAAAACCATTCTTATTGCGACAAATCGATTTGCGTTCTAATTTACAATTTATAACGCACATGTAAACGGTGTTGAGTGAACCGTCACGTAATTAATTATTAATAATCACACAAACCCGGGAGGTAATTAGGTACGATAGATATGTTATTATTGTACGGTGTATGAAAGTGTAATTGTGTTTGATTATGTTAAGATACAGTTGTTTATGGAAATGTCAATCGTTTTATTTGTAGTTTAAGAAATAAAATTGCATTGTAAAAAAATAACTTCTGATAGAATAATCTCAAATATTTCAAAATTTATCTAGAATAAAACTTATCTTTAATACCCTGTAGAAACAATTAATATTTTAAAGCCATAAACAAAACGGCAATACTTGAAATGTGGGGAAGAAAATTGCATTCGGTGATTGGAAAAATCTTAAAAAATTAACTTCTGTCGGAATAATCTCAAATATTTCAAAATTCATCCAGAATAAACTTATCTTTAATATCCTGTTGAAACAATTAATATTTTGAAGCCATAAACAAAATGGCGACACTCAGAACTTGATTTGTGGGGAAAAAATTGCATTCGGCGATTGGAAAAATCGTAAAAAATTAACTTCTGCTGGAATAATCTCAAATATTTCAAAATTCATCTAGAATAAACTTATCTTTAATATCCTGTTAAAACAATTGAAATTTTGAATCCATAAACAAAATGGCGACACTTAGAACTTGAATTGTGGGGAAGAAAATTGCATTCAGCGATTGGAAAAATCGTAAAAAATTCACTTCTGCTGAAATAATCTCAAAAAATTCAAAATTCATATGAAATAAACTTATCTTTAATATCCTGTTAAAACAATTAATATTTTAAAGCTGTAAACAAAATGGCGACACTCAGAACTTGATTTGTGGGGAAAAAATTGCAATCAACGATTGGAAAAATCGTAAAAAATTAACTTCTGCTGGAATAATCTCAAATACTTCAAAATTCATCTAGAATAAATTTATCTTTAATATCTTGTTGAAACAATTGATATTTTGAATCCATAAACAAAATGGCGACACTTAGAACTTGAATTGTGGGGAAGAAAATTGCATTCAGCGATTGGAAAAATCGTAAAAAATTCACTTCTGCTGAAATAATCTCAAAAAATTCAAAATTCATATGAAATAAACTTATCTTTAATATCCTGTTAAAACAATTAATATTTTGAAGCCATAAACAAAATGGCGACACTCAGAACTTGATTTGTGGGGAAAAAATTGCATTCGGCGATTGGAAAAATCGTAAAAAATTAACTTCTGCTGGAATAATCTCAAATATTTCAAAATTCATCTAGAATAAACTTATCTTTAATATCCTGTTAAAACAATTGAAATTTTGAATCCATAAACAAAATGGCGACACTTAGAACTTGAATTGTGGGGAAGAAAATTGCATTCAGCGATTGGAAAAATCGTAAAAAATTCACTTCTGCTGAAATAATCTCAAAAAATTCAAAATTCATATGAAATAAACTTATCTTTAATATCCTGTTAAAACAATTAATATTTTAAAGCTGTAAACAAAATGGCGACACTCAGAACTTGAATTGTGTAGAAGAAAATTGCAATCAACGATTGGAAAAATCGTAAAAAATTAACTTCTGCTGGAATAATCTCAAATACTTCAAAATTCATCTAGAATAAATTTATCTTTAATATCTTGTTGAAACAATTGATATTTTGAAGCCATAAACAAAATGGCGACACTCAGAACTTGAATTGTTGGGAAGAAAATTGCATTCGGCGATTGGAAAAATCGTAAAAAATTCACTTCTGCTGGAATAATCTCAAAAATTTCAAAATTCATCCAGAATAAACTTATCTTTAATATCATATTGAAACAATTGATATTTTGAAGCCATAAATAAAATGGCGACACTCAGAACTTGAATTGTGGGGAAGAAAATTGCATTCGGCGATTGGAAAAATTGTAAAAAATTAACTTCTGCTGGAACAATCCCAAATATTTCACAATTCATCAAGAATAAACTTATCTTTAATATCCTGTTGAAACAATTAATTTTTTAAAGCGATAAACAAAATGGCGACACTCAGAACTTGAATTGTGGGGAAGAAAATTGCACTCGGCGATTGGAAAAATTGTAAAAAATTAACTTCTGCGGGAATAATCTCAAATACTTTAAAATTCATCTAGAATAAACTAATCTTTAATATCCTGTTTAAACACTTGATATTTTAAAGCCTTAAACAAAATGGCGACACTCAGAATTTGAATTGTGGGGAAGAAAATTGCACTCGGCGATTGGAAAAATTGTAAAAAATTAACTTCTGCTGGAACAATCTCAAATATTTTAAAATTCATCTAGAATAAACTTGTCTTTAATTTCCTGTTGAAACAATTGATATTTTTAAGCCATAAACAAAATGGCGACACTCAGAACTTGAATTGCGGGGAAGAAAATTGCATTCGGCGATTTGAAAAATCGTAAAAAATTAACTTCTGCTGGAATAATCTTAAAAATTTCAAAATTCATCCAGAATAAACTTATCATTAATATCCTGTTAAAACAATTAATATTTTGAAGCTGTGAACAAAATGACGACACTCAGAACTTAAATTGTGGGGAAGAAAATTGCATTCGGCGATTGGAAAAATCTTAAAAAATTAACTTATGCTGGAATAATCTCAAATATTTCAAAATTCATCTAGAATAAACTTATCTTTAATATCGTGTTGAAACAATTGATAATTTAAAGCATAAACAAAATGGCGACACTCAGAACTTGAATTGTGGGGAAGAAAATTGCCTTCGGCGATTGAAAAAATCGTAAAAAAATAACTTCTGCTGGAATAATCTTAAATATTTCAAAATTCATCTAGAATAAACTTTTCTTTAATATCCTGTTAAAACAATTGACAATTTGAAGCTCGAAACAAAATGGCCACACTCAGAACTTGATTTGTAGAGAAGAAAAAAATATTTTTTCATTCCACATTTGCTGATAAACTTCTTTTTATTTAATTTATTTATTCAATAAAAGTTTTTTCTTCTTGCAATTACTGTTGGATATTTCACCATTTAAAAAAGGTTACGTTTAGAATTTTAATGACCCTTAATATTATCGATTTATTCATTAATTCCCTGAAAATCTCCATCAAGAAAAATTGCACATTCGCCGTCCACTTAACCCACTAAGATTGAAAATTACAGAAACGCAACGATTTTTTATGCAACTTCGCTGTCATTCGCGATAAGGGTTTCGTGTCGGTACTTAGAGCGACAAAAAAAAAACGGAGGATAATTTTGATTGCCCGCGTTACACAATTTCCTCAATTAATTAATTAATCGGGTGACAGACAGGTCAATTTGTTATGAACTCGATTGGGAATATTAAGTGGAAAATGGCTGATATTAAGTGTATTTAAGTTGGAAATGATTGAGTCAAATGCGAATCAATTATTCGCATGTAAATGATTACATCGTAGAATTTTGTAATCAATTGATTACCAGTGTATTAATTACTGGCATGTGGTAAATTAAGACATAATGACGTGAAATCAAATAGTTATAATAATGGTCTTAAAACACTTTTACTTTGTTTGGATAACATTTTTATTAACAATACCGATGTAGATGATGACTTACAGCGGCATATCGTGGACACTGCTTTAGAATTTTTGTGCGATTAATAGAGCACTGGTAATTGTAGACGCTGCTTTAGAAAAACATGCGCGTAATTTTAAATTGGAAACAATTACATGATGGCCACATTAACCTTCTTCTAATTAATGATTTTATAAGAGTAATTGTGTAAATTGAATATTTATTGAATAATTATTTAAGGCATCAAAACATAATTTCTTAGTGTGGTAATTTAACCAAGGATTCTAAACATATGCACAGGTGCATTAAACAATTATGAGGTAATTACGGAAATGAAACAAAATGGTGCAAGGTGAGGTAAACGAATCGAAAGCGTTTTGAATAAACCCGTTTTTTTTTGTTAGCTCCAACGATTGCAAGGAATCCGTGGTGAAATTAACAACAAACTAAGTTTCGAAATTTTTGTATAGCATTACCAAGAGATGAGACCGTTGTCCTCCTAATTATTATAAAACACAAAATACCTTTCGTATATTTTTTTTTAAATTTTTTTTGACCAAAATAAAAAAATCGAATTATCTCAAAACTTAGAGTTAAAGCTTAGTAGATTTTTACAGAAAAGCAGCTCAGGATATATTTCGAGTAAATTTAGAATTTTTCAAGCCGGTGGTAACTGTTTTCACATTTTTTTATTCAACAAAATATATTTAAAAAAATTAAAATTTTAGGCTGTGTTCAAATCGAATTATCTCAAAACTTAGAGTTGAAGATTAGCAGATTTTTACAGAAAAGCAGCTCGGGGTGTATTTTGAGTAAATTTAGAATTTTTCAAGCCGGTGGTAACTGTTTTCATATTCTTTATTATTCACCAAAATATATTTTAAAAAATTAAAATTTTAGGCTATGTTCAAATCGAATTATCTCAAAACTTAGAGTCGAAGTTAAGTAGATTTTTACAGAATAGCAGCTCAGGATATATTTTGAGTAAATTTAGAATTTTTCAAGCCGGTGGCAACTGTTTTCACATTTTTTTTATTCACCAAATATATTTTTAAAAATTAAAATTTTAGACTGTGTTCAAATCGAATTATCTTAAAACTTAGAGTCGAAGTTTAGTAGATTTTTACAGAAGAGCAGCTCAGGGTATATTTTGATTAAATTTAGAATTTTTCAAGCCGGTGGTAACTGTTTTCATATTCTTTATTATTCACCAAAATATATTTAAAAAAATTAAAATTTTAGGCTATGTTCAAATCGAATTATCTCAAAACTTAGAGTCGAAGTTAAGTAGATTTTTACAGAATAGCAGCTCGGGATGTATTTTGAGTAAATTTAGAATTTTTCAAGCCGGTGGCAACTGTTTTTATATTTTTTTTATTCACCAAAATATTTTTTAAAAAATAAAAATTTCAGGCTGTGTTTAAATCGAATTATCTCAAAACTTAGAGTCGAAGTTAAGTAGATTTTTACAGAATAGCAGCTCGGGATGTATTTTGAGTAAATTTAGAATTTTTCAAGCCGGTGGCAACTGTTTTTATATTTTTTTTATTCACCAAAATATTTTTTAAAAAATAAAAATTTCAGGCTGTGTTTAAATCGAATTATCTCAAAACTTAGAGTCGAAGTTTAGTAGATTTTTACAGAATAGCAGCTCGGGATGTATTTTGAGTAAATTTAGAATTTTTCAAGCCGGTGGCAACTGTTTTTATATTTTTTTGATTCACCAAAATATTTTTTAAAAAATAAAAATTTCAGGCTGTGTTTAAATCGAATTATCTCAAAACTTAGAGTCGAAGTTTAGTAGATTTTTACAGAATAGTAGCTCGGGATATATTTTGAGTAAAGTAAGAATTTTTCAAGCCGATGGCAACTGTTTTCACATTTTTTTAATTCGCCAAAATATATTTTAAAAAGTTAAAATTTTAGCCTGTGTTCAAATCGAATTATCTCAAAACTTAGAGTCGAAAAATAGCAGATTTTTACAGAAAAGCAACTCGGGATGTATTTTAAGTAAATTTCGAATTTTTCAAGCCGGTGGCAACTGTTTTCATATTTTTTTTATTCACCAAAATATATTTAAAAAAATTAAAATTTTAGGCTGTGTTCAAATCGAATTATCTCAAAACTTAGAGTCGAAGTTTAGTAGATTTTAACAGAAAAGCAGCTCGGGATGTATTTTGAGTAAATTTAGAATTTTTCAAGCCGGTGGCAACTGTTTTTACATTTTTTTTATTCACCAAATATATTTTTAAAAATTAAAATTTTAGACTGTGTTCAAATCGAATTATCTTAAAACTTAGAGTCGAAGTTTAGTAGATTTTTACAGAAGAGCAGCTCAGCGTATATTTTGATTAAATTTAGAATTTTTCAAGCCGGTGGTAACTGTTTTCATATTCTTTTTTATTCACCAAAATATATTTAAAAAAATTAAAATTTTAGGCTGTGTTCAAATCGAATTATCTCAAAACTTAGAGTCGAAGTTTAATAGATTTTTACAGAAAAGCAGCTCGGGATGTATTTTGAGTAAATTTAGAATTTTTCTAGCCGGTGCCAACTGTTTTTATATTTTTTTTATTTACCGAAATATATTTTTAAACATCGATAGCCCTAATAAAACATTGTTTACTACTACTATTTTTAAAAATTAAAATTTTAGGCTGTGTCAAATCGAATTATCTTAAAACTTAGAGTCGAAGTTTAGTAGATTTTAACAGAAAAGCAGCTTAGGATATATTTTGAGTAAATTTAGAATTTTTCAAGCCAGTGGCAACTATTTAAAAAAAAATTATTCACCAAATATTTTTTTTTTTAATTTAAATTTCAAGTTGTGTTCAAACTGAATTATCTTAAAATTTAGAGTTTTGATTTAGTATATTTTCAAAGAGTTCTAGGGTTACCAACTATTGTAATAGCACCCACCACAGCCCAAACGGATGACACTAATTCCAACACGTGCGCTTAAGCGTGTCATTTGTTTGGTTACTTATTATTTACAGCGTGATTATGGGTTATTATTAGGTGACACATACCATAATTCAACGTGTTAATTTCTCAAGGCGGAGATATAAATTTCACAAATAAATTTTTGCGCTTTAAAACAGATTTGTAACGGAAGCAAAATAATAAATTTAAAAAATCGTCAATATTCAAATCAAAATGGACTTTCCACTAAGAGCTGCATTAATCAGTTTTTTTTTCAATATTTTGCGACGCCCCTGTGGGTAAATCGTGGTACCCCAAGGCACACATTGGGACCCATTGGATTGTTAATTGGATTCAAATCCTGCTTTTGTTTATTTTTATCTAACGCTCTATTTTTTTTTTTGACTTAGGCTGAGCGATTCAGTCACACACGGCTGTTATTTTTGTATTATATATTTGTATGAATAATGGAACTAAATGAACAAATAACCCTCTAATTAAACAATATGATTTGCTATTTCACAAAGCGTACAAGCTATACTTTGACACATGTCACCTCAGAATAACCAGGATCTAGCAACAATAAAAAAAAATATAAAAACCAAAAAAAAATTGAAGACCTCAATCAACAAAGCACAAAAGGGTACCGTGCAATAATAAAAAAAAAATACAAAATCCATCGCTAGATCAATAAAAAAAAAATTGAAGACTTCAATCAATCAATCATCATCACAGCTGCAGGTCACGAGTTAAACACACAAGAGGGTACCGCACACACGTTCATATAAGTATTTGGGGTTACCACCACCCCGCCTGATTATACACGGGGGTGGCGTAATTCGCTCGTTTTCGCGCCGGGCAGATACAGGGGGGCGCCGCAATTGGCGCTAGTGCGGCGGTGTTTAAAGAGAGATTGGCGGGAGAGAGGCAACATTCAGTTACTATCTCAGTAACGGGCAGTGTCCATCTCTCTGTGAGTGCAGTGACTCGTTTTTATTTTTATTTATACACGATACAGTAAGTCCTACATTTTTTTTTAAATACTAGGTTAGGAAAAAAAGTCGTTTTCGGATACGGAAAAAAAACGTAGTGGTGACGGGAAGAATCGGAAAGTGGAAAGTTATGACATTGTGTTGTTTTTTTTTTCGTGGAATCGAAATTGCGGAAAAAATTTTGTTTCGGAAAAAGTGAGAGGAAAGTGGAAAGTAATGACATTGCGGTTGCTTGTTACTGTTCATTGTTTTATATTTGAATTCTCTTCAAACACGTGATCAAAATTGGTGTCGAAAACGAATCATTAGTGGGGAAAACGTTCAATTTTTTTATAATTCAGTGGCGTGCGGATAAAATTAATTTGAAAATTTTGCCCGCTTTTAATACTAGATCTACCAAAGTGGTTAAAATGACCTATTTTCAACTTTTTGAACTATTCTGGTATGGTTTATTTAAAACACTATTTAATGAAGCAAAATAAAATGTTGTTTTGGTTATTTGAATTTGAATGTCATTATAAAATGAATTTCTAAATAATCCCGGATATGGCCAAAATATTGGTTCAATGCCAATAATATAGAGCAGATCTTGAACGCCATCGCCCAGAAGAAAACAATGAGCATGCGTGGAAGAACACATCTCTATCATTTAGAGATTTCGTTGTTCGTTAAAACTGTGCGCGCTGTATCTCAAAAACTAATAGAGCAATTGATATAAAACTTTGAACATACGTCTTATTTCATAATCCGAAGAACTGAAAAGCTTTTGGTAAAATTTCGTACACCGGAAGTGGGTGTTTACCTTAACTGTTTTTTGTTTTTTGCCAATATTTTCTTAAATATGGAAAATATCCTAAAAACAAACATTGAAGACAACAAAGAAATTAACATCTTTTGCTTGAAAATATTTTTCATAAAATCATTGTTATTCGAGAAAAAAAAAATATGATTTTTTTAAATTTTGGTTTATAATTATAAAACGATAATAGTTACAGCAAATTTATGTTAATAATAACTGCAGAGAATGCTAAAATGAACAACTTATAAAGAATAAGTTTTTTCGAAATCCCTTTAGTTTTTGAGTAAACTGAGTTTTTGAATTTGAAGTATAATTTTTAGTTTTCATGATTTTAACGTTTTAAACGTCAGTTTCATTCGAGTTTACGCAACGCCCGATGTACATTTAAAATATGATTAAACCATGAAAACGTAAATATAAATGGCTATGATACCATCAAGTCGGAGGAAGTAACATAATGGCCACATCATCATTTTTACTTTCTCCGTTACGAAGTACGAGAAGGTATTGTGATTGTGAAAATTTTTTCAATTTTTTTTTACGGAAATATCCGTTTTGGGGTCCCCAGATGGAATTTCAACAATTTCTGGAAAAAAAAAAATGTGTGTGTGTGTGTGTGGATGTGTGTGTGGCTGTGTGTCTGTGCGCAGAATGATTTTCTAGGTTTACATAATTCAAACGTCAACGTATGTTGTGCCTAAATCGTTGAACAAATTGTATTATTGTTGTATAGTATTAACAGGGCATGTAAAGCTCAAGAGAGATAGAGATTGATTCAATTTTTTAAAGATGGGCCAATTTGGTAGAAATGGACAATTTATAAGTTGGTTGTTCTAAGGTTGAACGAAACATTTCATTTTTACAATTCCTTGTGGCATTAGCCAGAAAAGTAACTGTTTCAATAACCTCTACTTTGTCCACTACAAAGTACAAGACAATGTTTTGATCGTGAATTTTTTTTAGCGGAAATATCCGTTTTGAGGTCCCTAGAAGCAAATTCAACGATTTCTTGAAAAAAAAATTGTCTGTGTGTGTGTATGTATGATTTTGTGTCTGTGTGTATGTCTGGCTGAGTGTCTGTCCGTTCGCGCTGTATTTAAAAAACTAATACAACTTTGAACATACGATTTATTGTGTGTCTGTTTGTCTGTGTGTCTGTATGTCTGTGTGTCTGTGTGTCTGTGTGTCTGTGTGTCTGTGTGTCTGTGTGTCTGTGTATCTGTGTGTCTGTGTGTCTGTATGTCTGTATGTCTGTGTTGCTAGGTGTGTGTGTGTGTGTGTGTCTATGTGTGTGGCTGTGTGTGTGTCTGTATCTGTGTCTTATTGGGGTGACGCAATGGATTGGTCAACAACGACTAATCACAATTACGGCGCACAAATAAAAATATTGATTTAACTGCAATCAATGATTGTAAAAATATTATTTAAGGTGAAAAGATTTGGTAGTTTCAAGATAAAATGATTGCCCGTCTTGCTTGTCAGTTTTAATGTCAAATAATGTATCACGCACCTTGTGCGTGGTCGGCCCCAGCGTTAGAAAAACCACACAAATGGTCCGCTGTGAATGTGTTAAGCACGCTCGGTCGAATATTTAAAAAAAAAAATAAGATTTCATCTGACGCGTAAACTCGAATAAATTTTTAGTCAATTTGAAGATTTTCTTGCTTATAGCAATTTTTTAAAGTTATGCGTGTTATCAAATAAATTTTTTTGTGGGACTTCTAGGAAGGGATATACCCAAAATTACTTTTCTCGTAAATAGTGCTTAAATCGACTGGAAACGCACAAAAAACGATTCAAAAAATGATCTTCCAAAATTTTTTCCTATTTTTTTTTCATATCTAAGAGAAACGCATAAAAAACGATAAATTAAATGTTTTCTTCAGAATTTTTTTTATCAAGTTTAAGAGTTAATTCTGAACACTATTGGTCTACAAAATATTTTTGTGGAACTTCCAGGAACGGAGTTACGGAATTTTTCTTCAAAAACATTTTTATATTTTTTTCATGTCTAAAAGCTCATTCTGAAGACTATATTTCTGTGCACACGCCGTGTTTTACAATATTTTCTGATATTTTTATTACTATTATATTTCCGGCAGCGAAAAAAAGGATAAATAACTATTATTATTACCTTCATAAATAAATACTTTCTCGGAAATCGTCCGAAACGTCGGAATCCAAAGTTTGGAGGGTCCAACCCCCTACAGACCAGGTGGTATCTGTTTGAACCGAAGGTGTAAAAACGTTGGCAATCTTTCGAAACGCCGAGGACGCCAAATGGATAATATTAAAATTTAAAAAAATATTTTCCCTGTTTTTTTGGCTTTAGAAACATAATGTGTGATACATCGTTAAATTTGTAAAAAAAAATTCTACCGTATACAAGGTGTTTATACTTTTGTGGCCATATAAAAAAAATGAAGTTGATGATGATTTCTCGGAGATGAAACATCGGATGCCATTAGTTTTTTATTATCTATTTAAATTATCACAAAAATTAGAAAAATCAAAAATCCGAAAATTTCGAAAACGATAAACAATCATGAATTTTTGCGATCGGCATGTGAACAAACTCTGAATAGTGCAACTTTTTCCTGATTTAAGCCACCCTGTATACGTTACCGTTTTCGAGATCCCCATGCTGTGCATTCTTCTCTTGGACACGGTGTATACAAATGTTACAAACATGGCTAACTTTAATGTACCCAAAAGTATTCATTAATGACCCCTATTAATAAACGATTTTTTATGAATGAACGATTTTTCGTTAATAAACGATTTTTCAATAACAAACGATTTCTAGCGCCGCGGTGGTCTAGCGGGTAGAGCTCCGGCCTCTAGACCTCGCTGGTGTGGGTTCAAGTCCCGTCCGGACGGTCACTTTTTTTACTTTTTTAACACGAAAAATGGCCGTGCGGGTCCCTGGATATCTAGTCTTGATCCTCATTTCATTTAAATATGAATTATTAAATACTATACATCGGTTGTGACTGAATGCTCTAGCTGGCTAAGCCAATTCCCTGAAAATGTCTCGATCATTAATCGCTATCATTAACACACTCGTTGGTTAAATAACTATTTGTAACGGCGTAACGTGTAAGTTATATTTAAAATGCGCTGCAACTAAATTTAAGCATACAAAAAATATTCCATTCGGAAATCGTTTGAGAAGGAAGCTGTGATTTCATTATTTTATTATCTATTCTTGTTCATACAGGTGTAAACATGCTTGTTACTACTGCATAGAAAGAATTTTATTATGGTGCATACTCGTATTTGCAATTTCCGGCTTACGGAAACCAAAAAAAGAGGAATAAATTAAATTTAAAAGAAAGCAACGTGAGAAAGTTATATTGTGAAATAAGTATGTCCCCGGATCAAGTATACCAATGGAATGTTTTCATTATACGATTTACAAGAAAATCCCAATACAAAAAAAAAAATGTTGCTTTGTCGTGACTGAATGGTGAAAGTCTGCCAAAAAAAATTGCTTATCTAAAATTTCCAAAATATAGATCTCCCGAAGTTCCGGGTGAGATGCCGAAATTTGGAATGATTTATATTTTTTTTATCTTACTTAACGTCAATATTTAAATGTAATAGCTCTAGCCAACTCTTACTCGAACCGATAACGATTTAGAATAAGTAATGGTAGTTTTTTTTTCTATGACCTGTTACTATTACAAATACATTATTTTCTCTTTAAACAGCAAATCGTATGTGTGCAGGATTATTTTCTAATGTATTTACGCTTTGGCGTTAAGATTTTTGGCTTAAGCAATTTTCTTCATGTTCAAATTCCTAATGCTGTGTACAGCGATAACTCAACACCCGGTATATACATAATGAGGGCGGTCATTTTTGGGACGATTTTAGTAGTTACGCTTCAAAGCGTGTTGTTTTGGATTTATAATTTGTGAAGGTCAGCTATGGGCTGTTGCCAGCAATATGTTACAGTCGTTTTTCCGTTGAATGTTTTTCGGTTTAAAACCATAAGAAAATTCAAAATTCACCATTCATATCTCCTAATTGCAGAGTGCTCCAATAAAATTATAAATCAACTTTACGACGCTATAATTACAAACTGACAATTCTTTCCTCGTACATCATATTTATTAATTAATACGATTACAATTTGAAGACAAGAAAAAAACACCACTCTGCGACATGATAAATTAATTTGCAATTTTTCCTCGTACAACACATTTATTAATAATAACGATAGCAATTTAAAGAAGACAAAAAAAAAAACTTACGACATGGTAATTTATTTCTAGTTTTGCCAAGTACAACATATTTATTAATTAATTACTAAGAGAGCAATTTATTGTTAATTTTTAATTCGATGATGAATACCTAAAGTGGGTCGCAGAGTGTCTCTATTAATTGGCGACCAATTTTCGGAAAATGTTTCTTAATTGGTCGGTAATGCGTTTCAATTGGAAATCGGTTGGAAATTGCATGGTTTGTGTGTAGTAATTGCTCGCGGTAAGTAACAATGAATTACTTGCTCGAGCGAACAAGAGCGAGCGAGAGAGGGAGGGACAGAGAGAGAGACCGCCAGACTAAAAACTAAAATTTGCTCTTGTATAACGAAATTGCGCAAGTAGAAAGTATAATAAGAAAAAATCCGGAGAATTTAAATTTTTGCTAAAGTAAAACAATACGTCTTGGAATTTAAATTAAACATGATCAAGTACTAATCACTGTATAATATACAAGGTGTTCCATAAGTACACAGAGAAACTTTTAGGGGTGGTAGGGGACATCAAAACAAACATATTTTGATAATAGAAAACGCCTTGACTTTTGATATTTCAAAAATTCACTAATTTTTAACCAATTTATTACAAAATGCGCTTTTTTGGAAATTAACTGGTCGAGAACGAATACCGTGGTTTATCAAGTACGGATCACTGTATAATACACGGGGCGTTCCATAAATACACCAATAAACTTTAAGGAGTGGTAATTTGATAATAGAAAACGCCTTGAGTTTTGATATTTCAAAAATTCACTAATTTTTAACCAATTTATTACAAAACGCGATTGTTTTTGGAAATTAAGTGGTCGAGAACGACATCAAGTACTGATCACTGTATAATATACAGGGTGGTCTATAATATACCGACAAACTTTTAGGGATGGCAGGGGACATCAAAACAAATATATTTCGATAATAAAAAACTCCTTGATTTTTGGCACTAATTTGAAACCAATTTATCACAAAATTCGCTATTTTTGCGAATTAAGTAATCGAGAACGAATATGAGGTTTCCGCTTACAGCTAAATCTCTTTGTATCCTTCAAAACTAGTGCAGAAAAGAGATATTGTTCTATTTTCTTTTTTTTTGAAAACCGGATATTTTGTCGCCATCTATCAAAAACTGTAATGGCCTAATTAATTTTCTGCAAAGTAGAGAAAGATAAGATCTGTTTAATGAGATCAAGTTTGTTTAACTCCGTTAAGCCAACGCAAAGGTATGATTTGTTTTTAAATGCAAAATTTTATGCAAAATTTTAAACATGGAGAATTTAGTAAATTTGCAAAATCATGTGTAGTTTATAACGTGCATATTTTAGACTTAAGACGCATCAGAAAAAGTACTTGCACAAGAACAAATGTCTATTTCAATCGCGTGAGGCGCTCACGAAAATTTGAAAATTGAAAGAATCGACTGAATTTTTTTTAATAATCATCCCAGATCATCAGAGTGCACCTTTTCTTCATCAGCAGAACGAGACAAATCGATTGGAGTTGTTAAATTTCAGCTAGCTATAAAAATTAAGAAGTTGACAATTTGCTCACTTTTGCACAAAAATTACATTCAAAATGATTTCCTGGAAAAACCACCGGTTCGAATAGGGATTTCTATACATCACTGGAAAGATCTCATTAAGACGCTTCAGAAAATGTACTTGCACAAGAAGAAATGTTGATTTCAACCGCGTGAGGCGCTCGCAAAGAAAATTTTAAAATGGAATAAATCGATTGAACTTTTTTAATAACCTTCCCTGATCATTAAAGAGCACTTTTTCTTCATCAGAAGAACGAGACAAATCTATTGGAGTTATCAAATTTCAGCTAGCTATAAAAATAAAAAAGTTGACAATTTGTAAAACTACCAAAAGGGGGGACCCTTCTCACTTTTGCTCAAAAATTGCATTCAAAATGATTTCCTGGAAAAACCACTGGTTCGATTCAGGATTTCTATACATCAATCGAAAGATCTCATTAACACGCATCAGAAAAAGTACTTGCACAACAACGTCAATGTCAATTTCAGCCGCGTGAGGCGCTCGCAAAGATAATTTGAAAATGGAAAGAATCGATTGAACTTTTTTAATAATTTCCTGGAAAACCCACTGGTTCGATTCGGGGTTGCTATACGCCATTCCAAAGATCTGATTAAGAGCCATCAGAAAAAGTACTACTTGCATACGAACAAATGTCAATTTCAACCGCGTGAGGCGCTCGCAAAGATAATTTGAAAATGGAAAGAATCGATTGAACTTTTTAAATAGTTTCCTGGAAAAACCACTGGTTCGATTCGGGGTTGCTATACGCCATTCCAAAGATCTGATTAAGACCCATCAGAAAAAGTACTTTCACAAGAACAAATGTCGATTTCAACCGCTTGAGGCGCTCGCAAAGATAATTTGAAAATGGAAAAAATAGATTGAACTTTTTTTAATAATCATCCCAGATTACATAAAATAAGCAAATTCTAGAGAAAATGTATGTTTTCTAACTGATGACGATTGTTGCAGCCAATATAAGTAGTTGGAAATTATTTCCAGGCATAATTTTTGGCCACATTTATTCCTTTCCCGAAGCCATGACCTTTATAGTTTCCGAAAAATGTCGAGTGGACCTTCTGTATAATGCCACCCGATGTTACAGGCTTTACAGCTTTCGAAAAATTCCCAGTGGACACTCTGTATAATGCCACCCGATGTTACAGTCTTTATAGTTTTCGAAAAAAAAAATACCAGTGGACACCTTGTATAATGCCACCCGATGTTGTAGGCTTTATAGTTTTCGAAAAATTGCCAGTGGACGCCCTGTATAATACCACCCGAAGCTATACGCTTGCCAGTATACATCCTGTATAATACCACCCGAAGATATAGGCTTTATAGTTTTCGAAAAATTGTCAATAGACACTGTATAATTCCATTCAAAGCCATAGGTTTTATAGTTTCCCAAATATTACCAGTGGACACCCTGTATAATACCACCCGAGGCTATAGGCTTTACAGTTTCCGAAAAATTGCCAGTGGCCAACCTTATCAGGACACCCTGTATAATACCATCAGCAATTCTTTATTAAATATGAATTGTACAACAGTAATTAGCAGTTTAATCAACATTAAACAACTAATTATTGATGGGTTGGACGTCACGCCCATCAACCCCATTGTCCATTTGCCCTGATAAATATTTATGTTTGCTCTTCATTGCGTTTTGAGGGTAAATTGAAAAATCTTTCGAAGCGAGAAGCATTTTTTCTTTAGTCTTCACTGCGAAAATAGCAAAATTTTCGAAGTGAAAGTTTTTTCCCATCACTTGAATCAAGAGTCATTTGAAGAGTCGACTCTTCACGATGAGTCAACTTACAAACAAGAAGTAATCTCGCCCACCTGTAGTACAAAAGGTTAAATAATAATAATGATGCGCAATAGCGAAATTTTCGAAGTGAAAGTTTTTTCCCATAACTCGAGTCAAGAGTCACTTGAAGAGTCGGCTCTTCACGATGAATCGGCTCACAAAAAAGAGTAATTTCGCCCACCTCTAGTATCCTTCAAAAAAAATTAATTTTCTGATACGACGTTTCGTTTTCTAGATATCATCATCAACGTACAAAATTTAAATTCCCTTCTGATATGTTTTATGACAAACTTTTAAAGGCAAAATCCATAATAATAATAATAATATCCTTTATTGGTGTTATAAAACGTTAAATGAATAATAATAATGCGCAACACTACTACCAACCACGTAAGATATTTCTTTATTAATGGCACGAACAAAAAAAAACATAAATAACAATAAGCAACTTTCTTCTTCGAAATCCGATGTAACAAAATTAATGTTCCTACGTTTTTTTTTTTACATAATCAATAAAATCATCGATATACTCTTTCTAATGGTTATGCCATGTCTGCCCATACTGATGCGCCATTATAACATCTTCATGTTGCGCTTTCACTTTAATATCTTTCTCTATGCGGAATATAATATTAGAGAGAGAGAGAGAGAAAGAGGTTATATTGGTGAGTCAAATAATTCAAAAACTCCTTTCGGTTTCCTCGATCCTTGGCCGGGGCCGTGCTTTACTTTCGTCGGCGCCCGTTTTGAAACGTTGCGCAATTGAGGTTATGCGATTCGTTTTTTGGGTCTGGTAATTTTTTTTTTTGTGGATAGTTAATAGCGTTGCGCGCAGTTTGTACGTTTCGTATTCAAATGAGGTTTGTTCTATTTCTTGGTGATTTATAGTCGTGTATGCGCAGTCTGTGCGTTACTGACACATTACAATGTTGCCAAAGCGGCGTAACGTCGGTTTGATCTGGTGGATTTCGAATCAAAATTGAGGAAACATCATTGTTTTATCTGTACACATCAAATATTGGAAGAAAAAAATGAAGTTGAAGTTGGATTTTTATAAGGATTCCAAACTGTTGTAAAACGCGACCGAATTATTCTTTCATTTCTTAACAGCGAGAGAGCAGGATAAATTTGGCGAAAAAATATTGTGTGTAATTTACGTGTTTTCCGATTTAGATAGATTGCCAATTGTCTACCTCAATCGGCAAACAAGTACTTTGCGCACTCAGTTTGTTTCATTAATCTTCGTTAGACTTTCTTACAAAATAAGTATAAAATAATTTGCAAATAGCTGTTATGTAATTATTTCCTATCTCTATTACCATTTCCACATCTAATAAAAACTAATGATGATTTTTGACAATTACGCCAGCCCGGTTATGACATCGGATTAAAATTTGTAATAGTAAAAGAACATTACTTATTTGTTTAAAAAAAAATACATTCTTACAAGTATATTTCTCTTATTTGGTTATACAACTATTCTCAGTATTAATAACATAATCTAACAATTGATAAAAACATAATTTTAACACTTTTAGTTCAACAAAAATTACAAAGATTGTAAAAAAAATGACAAGAATTTTTTTGATTTACACTACATTTACAAAAATACCTTAAAATCAAAAACTTCTACGCTTAAAAGTGCTTATATTAGTAAGACTAATCACACTGTATGTGATAACAAATTTAAATTTTATTGGATTATTATTAAAAATAAATGTTGAGCTTACGAAGTTAAGCCTTTAAATTTCTTATAGCTTTTGATTGGTTGTAAATTCCAATAATGGATCTCTAATTAAGCATATAATTTACGACGGTGATTATTACCACCGTCGTCGGTGTTACGACGTGAAAAACACATTAACCAATTTTGGACCTTGCAAATTAAGGACGTCATCTTTGATGCAATCGTCGGTCTGAGCAGGCGCCGGTTTCAGTCGGTCAAAGGCATTCGTGCAGACCATTACTCTTACTCTTACTTATCGCCAGAAAGTGATAGTCCCTCGATCTCTGCAGTGACTTCTAAAAGGATTTGTAAAATTAACGTGTTTTGTGATTATAAGATTATCAGGTAAATAGTGCTGTTATTATTTTCAAAAATAAATTACAAGGCATTATAACTAAATTAATTATATTTCACTACTAAATTTGGAAAACATCAATTGTGAAATTTATTATAAATAAATTTATTTATTTAATATAAAAATGGTGATATGGCCATCATGTTACTTTCTCCGATTTTATGGTAACATTTACATTTACGATTTCATGGTTTATTTTCAATTTAAATGTACATCGAGCGGAAGAAACTGACGTTTAAAACGTCAAAATTATGAAAGATGGAAAAATTATACTTCAAAGTCAAAAACTCAGTTTACTCAAAAACTAAAGGGATTTCGAAAAAAACTTATTCTTTATAAGTTGTTCATTTTAGCATTCTCTACAATTAAATATAAATCTGCTGTAACTATTATCGTTTTATAATTATAAACCAAAAATTAAAAAAAAATAATTTATCGGTATTGACCTTTTTTTCTTCTTCCACTCCTTGACCGGCCAGAAATCTTCCGTTTTGACTAACCAGTTATAATACAAAAATTCATTATTAATTCCTTTTTCAAATTGCTGCAAATATCTTCTTAACTGAAGAATTACTGTCTGGAGACTTTCTGTCTACAAAAGACTTCTTGTCTCCGCGAAGACTTTACCTACATTTAGCTTCAATATCAAAATTCCGTTTCTTTATTTAAATTGCGATTCGACAATAACAGACTTGGATGGACAGATTTGAAAACTGACTATAAAATTCTTTATATTTACATTTCTAGATTGTAATAACAAGATTTATTGTTGAAGGTGAAATGCAGGACTATAGAATATATATTGAATACTACTGCTACTTTTGTATCAAGTTGGTACCTGTGATTGCTACTTTTTAATATCAATTCATAAAATCTTCAAAAATCCGTTTGAAGATTTTCGTTTGAATTTTTCAACACTTGATCAAAAACATCGCAGAAAAAAATATAAAACTCGCAGACAAAATTCTTTAAAATTTTTAATGGAGATATGAATTTTTGAAAATTTTAGTTTTATTTTTTTGAGCACTTGAATGAAAACATCGCAGAAAAACTATAAAACGCGCAGAAAAAATTCCATAAAAATCATCCTCAATGGCCGAAGTATCGCTAATTCAACATCAATTCGGTTTTTATAAATTTAACAATGTTTAATAGAGATATGAATTTTTGAAAATTTTCGTTTTAATTTTTTGAGCACTTGATTGAAAACGTTGCAGAAAAAAAAATAAAACATGTAGAAAAAATTCCTTAAAGAAATATCCTAAGTGGTTAAAGTATCGCTTATTCAAAATCAATTTGGTTTTTGTTAATTCAACAATTTTTAATGGAGATACAAATTTTTGAAAATTTTTGTTTTATTTCTTTGAGCACTCGAATGAGAACATCGCAGAAAAAAATATAAAACGCGCAGACAAAATTCTATAAAAAATCATCCTCAATGGTCGAAGTTTAGCTAATTCAAAATTAATTTGGTTTTTGTAAATTTAACAATTTTTAATGGAGATATGAATTTTTGAAAATTTTAGTTTTACTTTTTTGAGCGCTTGAATGAAAACATCGCAGAAAAAATATAAAACGCGCAGAAAAATTCCATAAAAAATCATCCTCATTGGCTGAAGTATAGCTAATTCAAAATTAATTTGGTTTTTGTAAATTCACCAATTTTTAATAGAGATATGAATTTTTGAAGATTTTAGTTTTAATTTTTTGAGCGCTTGAATGAAAACGTCGCAGAAAAAAATATAAAAAACGTAGAAAAAATCCATAAAAAATCATCATCAATGGTCGAAGTATAGCTAATTCAAAATCAATTTGGTTTTTGTAAATTTAACCATTTTTAATGGAGATATGAATTTTTGAAAATTTTAGTTTTATCTTTTTGAGCACTTGAATGAAAACGTCGCAGAAAAAAATATAAAACACGTAGAAAAAAATCCATAAAAAATCATCCTCAATGGCCGAAGTATAGCTAATTCAAAATTTATTTGGTTTTTGTAAATTTAAGAATTTTTAATGGAGATATGCATTTTTGAAAATTTTCGTTTTAATTTTTTGAGCACTTGAATGAAAACGTTGCAGAAAAAAAAATAAAACACGTAGAAAATAATCCTTAAAAAAATATCCTAAGTGGTTGAAGTATCGCCTATTCAAAATCAATTCGGTTTTTGTAAATCCAACAATTTTTAATAGAGATATGAATTTTTGAAAATTTTAGTTTTATTTTTTTGAGCACTTGAATGAAAACATCGCAGAAAAAATATAAAACGCGCAGACAAAATTCCATAAAAATTATCCTTAATGGCTTAAGTATAGCTAATTCAAAATCAATTTTGTTTTTGTAAATTTAACAATTTTTAATGGGTATATGAATTTTTTTAAATTTTAGTTTTATTTTTTTTGAGTACTTGAATGAAAACGTCGCAGAAAAAATATAAAACGCGCAGACGAAATGCCATAAAAAAACATTATCGATGGCCGAAGTATAGCTTACCAAAAATCAATTTGGTTTTTGTAAATCCAACAATTTTCAATAGAGATATGAATTTTTGAAGATTTTCGTTTAAATTTTTTGAGCACTTGAACAAAAACATCGCAGAAAAAAATATAAAAACGCAGGCAAAATTCCGTATAAAATCATCCTTAATGGCCGAAGTATCGCTTATTCAAAATCAATTCGGTTTTTATAAATTTAACAATTTTTAATGGAGATATGAATTTTTGAAGATTTTCGTTTTAATTTTTTGAGCACTTGAATGAAAACATCGCAGAAAAAATATAAAACGCGCAGACAAAATTCTATAGAAAATCATTCTTAATAGCCGAAGTATAGTTAATTCAAAATAAATTTGTTTTTTGTTAATTCGACAATTTTCAATAGAGATATACATTTTTGAACGTTTAGTTTTATCTTTTTGAGTACTTGAATGAAGACATCGCAGAAAAAATATAAAACGCGCAGAAAAAATTCTGTAAAAAATCATACTCAATGGCCGATGTATAGCTAATTCAAAATCAATTTGGTTTTTGTAAATCCAACAATTTTTAATGGAGATATGAATTTTTGAAGATTTTAGTTTTAATTTTTTGAGCACTTGAATGAAAACGTGGCAGAAAAAAAATATAAAACGCGTAGAAAAAAACTCCGTAAAAAATATCCTAAATGGTCGAAGTATAGCTAATTCAAAATCAATTTGGTTTTTGTAAATTTAGCAATTTTTAATGGAGATATGAATTTTTGAAAATTTTAGTTTTATCTTTTTGAGTACTTGGATGAAAACATCGCAGAAAAAATGTAAAACGCGCAGACAAAATTCCATAAAAATCATCCTCAAAGGCCGAAGTATCGCTTATTCAAAATCAATTCGGTTTTTATAAATTTAACAATTTTTAATGGAGAAAATTTTAGTTTTATCTTTTTGAGCATTTAAATGAAAACATCGCAGAAAAAATATAAAAGTAACATAAGTAACAGTGATTTTAAGTAACAGTGATATTCAGTAGCAGTGATTTCAAGTAACAGTGATTTTAAGTAACCGTGATTTTAAGTAACAGTGATTTTAAGTAGCAGTGAAATTCGCCTATGAGTAACAGTAACGACCTGTTATTTTTCAATACCAGTGAAAAATCACAGATACGTGAAATATCGCCCATCTCTATTGAATACTAATTATTACTCATATGTAATAATTTCCATTGACGAAATTCACTTGATCATAAACTATAACCGATTTCCAAAATAGTTGCAACACACTTGTTCCAGATCCGCTCACGATTATTAATCACAAACAACGGTTATATTGAATAAGACACACACATAAACATAGTCGTAGACCCCCAGACGTGAACACTTCATTTGGTAACAAGATAACTTTCACTTTTTAATCGCACACTTAACTGCGCTATTTTCTTCCAACGCCAAACGACCACAGACTAATGAATAAAATCGAGATGGAGAGAGAGAGAAGACAAAAATATCGTCATTATATTGCAATGGGGGCAATTACACCAGTCCTTAAAAAATAATTTGCAAAATAATTTGCGAGAAAACGTTCGTTCGTCCGAATAGGCTAATTACAAGCATCAGTAATTATACAGGGTGTCTATATATTCCACTAACAAATTAATAATTTGATTGTCGGTGAAAGACATAGTATTTAGTTAGTTGGTTTTGCTTTCTCGTGATGAAAAACAGGAGTTCAAACAAGGGCTCCAAAAACCGGTTATTTTTATTTACTTGTTGGTATCCAGGGGGTGGATTTAGTGCTTGAGGAAAAAAAAAACAAATACTTGGTTTGCAAATTTGCTATTTGAAATTTTTGATGAAAACATGAAAACTCTTTGCTCAAAATATTTATTTGAAATTTTTGATGAAAACATGAAAACTTTTTGCTCAAAATTTGTATTTGAAATAATTTCCTGAAACAAACACTGGTTCGATTCGGAATTTCTATACGTCATCGTAAAGATCCCTTCAAGACCCTTCATAAAATGTACTTGCGCAAGAATAAATGTCAATTTGAAGGGCGTGGCGCGTTCCCAAAAAAAAAAAATGTAAAAAATCGAAAAAATTAACTTTTTTAATAATCATCGTAGACCATTATTTCATCAGAAGAACGAGAAAAATCGATTTCTTTTTTAAAATTAAAACCTTACTTTTTCATTGTTTTTAATAATTTATTTAACTGATAGTTTAACCACAATTTGTTAAGAGTGAAACACGTTGGTGAACCTCAACAAACGACTATTACTCGTTCGTTTTAAAAGAAGTAAAAGTGAAATGAAAGCGCATTTTTATCGGTCGTCCAACCGATGACGACCGCGTGGATGATGTTTGTTTTAAAATCTATTTCAAAATTTTTATTCCGATCGATTTCACCAATTATAAATTTTTGTTTACAATTTAATTTATATTATATTTATAGAGACTGTACCTTGAGTCTGTTGGGTCCATAAATAAATAAACTGCAAATATTTTTCCTTTAGATGATTTCCTTCACTTTCGATTATTTTCTTGAATAATAAATATACACACGAAATTCTAAATTTAATCTAAAGATGCTAAACATGTAAATATTTAATTAAATAACCTTAAAGCTCAATTTTACAGAACTCTTTTTTAAAGTTCAATTTACAACTTAAAAACAGAACTCTACATTTGACTCAATAATTTTTGGATGCAACTGTAAAATGTCGATTAATCCAGTTGCGCAAATCACCGCAACACTAATTGTGTAATTGGTCGGTCAATTCGTTTTTCGAATTTCATCCCGCATTTCATTGCTTAATTAAATAACAAATCCGAACCGATTTATCGCACTTTCTAAAACGTCGAGAGTCCCCGGAATCCATTTAACGTTTTAGAATTAACCGCAATTACATAGCAAAAAAAAAATAAAAATCGACGATGATGTTTTGCGTTACGAAATAAATTACTTTAATTGGTACAATTAAGAAGGTCGCGAAAAAAAAACATACATATTATTTAAACACAATTGCGGAAATACACGTAGCATCAATATTCTTAAAGACCCCCCCCCCCCAGACAGTTCTAATGATTTTTCGAATGTTAAAAGTTCGTAAATTTTCAATAATTTGAACTGTACGGCGGTTGAATAATTATCAGCGATTTGAAATTGTTTATATTTACCCAAAATTATGATTTTGTCTAAACTAAATTTTAGTATAATTTTGCAACAGAACATAAAATTGTGAAAGTTGGAATTATTTTGATGGGTCAAAAAAAATACAAAAACAATTGCCGTCGATTTGAAACTCTACAGATTTACTCTTAAGACATGACAAATTGAGATTCTGTAAATAATACAAATGGAAAGTTTATAAATTTTGCGATAATTTCATGTGAACTGAGCATAAAATTATGAAAATTGGAATTATTTTGATGAGTCGAAAAAAAATACCAAAAAAATTGCTGTCTGTTTAAAACTTCACAGATTCGCTCTTAATACATTCAGAATTAAGATTCTGTAAAAAATATAAATAGAATGTTTATAAACTTTGGGATAATTTCATGTGAACTGACCATAAAATTATGAAAATTGGAATTATTTTGATGGGTCAAAAAAAAATACAAAAACATTGCCGTCGATTTGAAACTTTACAGATTCACTCTTAATACTTGCCGAATTGAGATTCTGTAAAAAATATAAATAGAAAGTTTATAAATTTTGGGATAATTTCATGTGAACTGAGCATAAAATTGTGAAAATTGGAATTATTTTGATGAGTAAAAAAAAATACAAAAACAATTGCCGTCGATTTGAAACTTTACAGATTCACTCTTAATACTTGCCGAATTAAGATTCTGTAAAAAATATAAATAGAAAGTTTATAAATTTTGGGATAATTTCATGTGAACTGAGCATAAAATTGTGAAAATTGGAATTATTTTGATGAGTAAAAAAAAATACAAAAACAATTGCCGTCGATTTGAAACTTTACAAATTTACTCTTAATACATGCCAAATTGAGATTCTGTTAAAAAAATAAATAGAAAGATTATAAATTTTGCAATAATTTTATGTGAACTGAGGATAAAATTATGAAAATTGGAATTATTTTGGTGGGTCAAAAAAAAAAACAAAAACAATTGCTGTCGGTTTAAAACTTCACAGATTCGCTCTTAATACATTCAGAATTAAGATTCTGTAAAAAATTTAAATAGAAAGTTCATAAATTTTGCGATAATTTCATGTGAACTGAGCATAAAATTCTGAAAATTGGAATTATTTTGATGAGTCAAGAAAAATACAAAAACAATTGCGATCGATTTGAAACTTTACAGATGAACTCTTAATACATTCAAAATTGAGATTCTGTAAAAAATATAAATAGAAAGTTTATAAATTTTGCGATAACTTCATGTAAACTGAGCATAAGATTATGAAAATTGAGATTATTTTGATGAGTCAAAAAAAATACAAAAACAATTGCCATCGATTTGAAACTTTACAGATTTACTCTTAATACATGCCAAATTGAGATTCTGTCAAAAAAATAAATAGAAAGTTTATAAATTTTGGGATAATTTGATGCGAACAGAGCATAAAATTATGAAAATTGGAATTATTTTGATGGGTGAAAAAAAAATACAAAAACAATTGCCGTCGATTTGAAACTTTACAGATTTACTTTTAATACATGCCAAATTGAGATTCTGTTAAAAATATAAATAGAAAGTTCATAAATTTTGCGATAATTTCATGTGAACTGAGGATAAAATTATGAAAATTGGAATTATTTTGATGAGTCAAAAAAAATACAAAAACAATTGCCATCGGTTTGAAACTTTACAGATTCACTCTTAATACATTCAAAATTGAGATTCTGTAAAAAAAATTAAATAGAAAGTTTATAAATTTTGGGATAATTTCATGCGAACTGAGCATAAAATTATAAAAATTGGAATTATTTTGATGGGTTTAAAAAAAATACAAAAACAATTGCCGTCGGTTTGAGACTTTACAGATTTACTCTTAATAGATACCAAATTGAGATTCTGTCAAAAATATAAATAGAAAGTTTATAAATTTTGCGATAATTTCATGTGAATTGAGCATAAAATTGTGAAAATTGGAATTATTTTGATGAGTCAAAAAAAATACAAAAACAATTGCCATCGGTTTGATACTTTACAGATTCACTCTTAATACATGCCAAATTGAAATTCTGTAAAAAATTTAAATAGAAAGTTTATAAATTTTGGGATAATTTCACGTGAACTGAGCATAAAATTATGAAAATTTGAATTATTTTGATGGGTCAAAAAAAATACAAAAACAATTGCCGTCGATTTGAAACTTTACAGATTCACTCTTAATACATGCCAAATTAGGATTCTGTAAAAAAATTAAATAGAAAGTTTATAAATTTTGCGATAATTTCATGTGAATTGAGCATAAAATTATGAAAATTGGAATTATTTTGATGAGTCAACAATTGCCATTAAATTGAAACTTTACAGATTTACTCTTAATACATGCCAAATTGAAATTCTGTAAAAAATTTAAATAGAAAGTTTATAAATTTTGGGATAATTTCACGTGAACTGAGCATAAAATTATGAAAATTTGAATTATTTTGATGGGTCAAAAAAAAATACAAAAACAATTGCCGTCGATTTGAAACTTTACAGATTCACTCTTAATACATGCCAAATTAAGATTCTGTAAAAAAATTAAATAGAAAGTTTATAAATTTTGCGATAATTTCATGTGAACTGAGCATAAAATTATGAAAATTAGAATTATTTTGATGAGTCAAAAAAAATACAAAAACAATTGCCATCGGTTTGATACTTTACAGATTCACTCTTAATACATGCCAAATTGAAATTCTGTAAAAAATTTAAATAGAAAGTTTATAAATTTTGGGATAATTTCACGTGAACTGAGCATAAAATTATGAAAATTTGAATTATTTTGATGGGTCAAAAAAAAATACAAAAACAATTGCCGTCGATTTGAAACTTTACAGATTCACTCTTAATACATGCCAAATTAAGATTCTGTAAAAAAATTAAATAGAAAGTTTATAAATTTTGCGATAATTTCATGTGAACTGAGCATAAAATTATGAAAATTAGAATTATTTTGATGAGTCAAAAAAAATACAAAAACAATTGCCATCGGTTTGATACTTTACAGATTCACTCTTAATACATGCCAAATTGAAATTCTGTAAAAAATTTAAATAGAAAGTTTATAAATTTTGGGATAATTTCACGTGAACTGAGCATAACATTATGAAAATTTGAATTATTTTGATGGGTCAAAAAAAAATACAAAAACAATTGCCGTCGATTTGAAACTTTACAGATTCACTCTTAATACATGCCAAATTAAGATTCTGTAAAAAAATTAAATAGAAAGTTTATAAATTTTGCGATAATTTCATGTGAACTGAGCATAAAATTATGAAAATTAGAATTATTTTGATGAGTCAAAAAAAATACAAAAACAATTGCCATCGGTTTGATACTTTACAGATTCACTCTTAATACATGCCAAATTGAAATTCTGTAAAAAATTTAAATAGAAAGTTTATAAATTTTGGGATAATTTCACGTGAACTGAGCATAACATTATGAAAATTTGAATTATTTTGATGGGTCAAAAAAAAATACAAAAACAATTGCCGTCGATTTGAAACTTTACAGATTCACTCTTAATACATGCCAAATTAAGATTCTGTAAAAAAATTAAATAGAAAGTTTATAAATTTTGCGATAATTTCATGTGAACTGAGCATAAAATTATGAAAATTAGAATTATTTTGATGAGTCAAAAAAAATACAAAAACAATTGCCATCGGTTTGATACTTTACAGATTCACTCTTAATACATGCCAAATTGAAATTCTGTAAAAAATTTAAATAGAAAGTTTATAAATTTTGGGATAATTTCACGTGAACTGAGCATAACATTATGAAAATTTGAATTATTTTGATGGGTCAAAAAAAAATACAAAAACAATTGCCGTCGATTTGAAACTTTACAGATTCACTCTTAATACATGCCAAATTAAGATTCTGTAAAAAAATTAAATAGAAAGTTTATAAATTTTGCGATAATTTCATGTGAATTGAGCATAAAATTATGAAAATTGGAATTATTTTGATGAGTCAACAATTGCCATTAAATTGAAACTTTACAGATTTACTCTTAATACATGCCAAATTGAAATTCTGTAAAAAATTTAAATAGAAAGTTTATAAATTTTGGGATAATTTCACGTGAACTGAGTATAAAATTATGAAAATTGGAATTATTTTGATGAGTCAAAAAAAAATACAAAAACAATTGCCATTGATTTGAAACTTTACATATTTACTCTTAATACATGCCAAATTGAAATTCTGTACAAAATTTAAATAGAAAGTTTATAAATTTTGGGATAATTTCACGTGAACTGAGCATAAAATTGTGAAAATTGGAATTATTTTGATGAGTAAAAAAATATACAAAACAATTGCCGTCGTTTTGAAACTTTACAGATTCACTCTTAATACATGCCAAATTGAGATTCTGTAAAAAATATAAATAGAAAGTTTATAAATTTTGCGATAATTTTATGTGAACTGAACATAAAATTATGAAAATTGAAATTATTTTGATGAGTTTAAAAAAATACAAAAACAATTGCCGTCGATTTGAAACTTTACAGATTCACTCTTAATACATGCCAAATTGAGATTCTGTAAAAAATATAAATAGAAAGTTTATAAATTTTGCGATAATTTTATGTGAACTGAACATAAAATTATGAAAATTGAAATTATTTTGATGAGTTTAAAAAAATACAAAAACAATTGCCGTCGATTTGAAACTTTACAGATTATTCTTAATACATGCCAAATTGAGATTCTGTAAAAAATTTAAATAGAAAGTTTATAAATTTTGCGATAATTTCATGTGAACTGAGCATTAAATTATGAAAATTAGAATTATTTTGATGAGTTTAAAAAAATACAAAAAAAAATTGCCCTCGATTTGAAACTTTGCAGATTTACCCTTAATACATGCCAAATTAAAATTCTGTAAAAAAATTAAATAGAAAGTTTATAAATTTTGCGATAATTTCATGTGAACTGAGCATAAGATTATGAAAATTGAAATTATTTTGATGAGTCGAAAAAAATACAAAAACAATTGCCATCGATTTGAAACTTTACAGATTCACTCTTAATACATACCAAATTGAGATTCTGTGAAAGATATAAATAGAAAGTTTATAAATTTTGCGATAATTTCATGTGAACTGAGCATAAAATTATGAAAATTAGAATTATTTTGATGAGTCAAAAAAAATACAAAAATAATTGCCATCAATTTGAAACTTTACAGATTCACTCTCAATATATTCAAAATTGAGATTCTGTAAAAAATATAAATAGAAAGTTTATAAATTTTGCGATAATTTCATGTGAACTGAGCGTAAAATTATGAAAATTGGAATTATTTTGATGAGTCAAAAAAAATACAAAAACAATTGCCATCGATTTGAAACTTTACAGATTCACTCTTAATACATGCCAAATTGAGATTCTGTCAAAAATATAAATAGAAAGTTTATAAATTTTGGGATAATTTGATGCGAACAGAGCATAAAATTATAAAAATTGGAATTATTTTGATGATTCTAAAAAAATACAAAAACAATTGCCATCGATTTGAAACTTTACAAATTCACTTTCAATACATGCCAAATTGAGATTCTGTTAAAAAATAAATAGAAAGTTTATAAATTTTGCGATAACTTCATGTGAACTGAGCATAAAATTATGAAAATTGGAATTATTTTGTGGGATTTAAAAAAATACAAAAACAATTGCCATCGATTTGAAACTTTACAGATTCACTCTTAATACATTCAAAATTGAGATTCTGTAAAAAATATAAATCGAAAGTTTATAAATTTTGCGATAATTTCATGTAAACTGAGCATAAAATTATGAAAATTGGAATTATTTTGATGAGTCGAAAAAAATACAAAAACAATTGCCGCCGATTTGAAACTTTACAGATGAACTCTTGATACATGCCAAATTGAGATTCTGGAAAATAATTTAAATAGAAAGTTCATAAATTTAAGGATAATTTCAAAGCGTTAAATTGTGAAAATTGTAATAAATTTGTTGAATCGAAAAAAATTGCTACCGATTTAAAACCTTACAAATTTACCTAAAATGCATTTCAAATTGTGATTCTATAAAAAATTAAAACACATAAAACCCATATTTTCGGTTAAATTTAGAGAAAATAAAATTCTGATATTTTTTAGGAATTTTTATAAATAAAAAATAAGTGCCAATAATTTAAAATTATCGAAATTTACTAAAAATACGTGCCAAATTATTATTGAAAAAAACATTTCAATACGACTCTCCTAAATTTTGGGATAATTTCGTGTACCCAAACACCACCCATCATATCTTTATTACTTTAACTCAAACAAAATTTCATTATGCATTTATTGGAAAAGTAGAATTGATAAAAACCACAGAAACGATGTTTGTGCTTGAAGCTGTACTTCGCGTTGTTTATTTTATAATTGTTGCACGCGGAAGCAATTTCCGCGTTCGTTAAAGTTAGAAGGCGTAAACGTTATAAAGGAGCAAAAACTTGAAATGTCCACGGAATATCGATTCTGATAAAAAAAAAATGCGAGAATTACTTCCGGACGTGATTTTGCCGATTTGTTATTTGTAATTACCAAGTGGCAAAAAATTATTTATACATTTTTTTGTCGTGCCAAAATTTGAAAATCTAGTTTGATTTTCGTGAAAACCTTGAGACATTGGACAAAGGAAGTGTGAGGGACGGAATACAATCTGAAGTGGTTTATATATCTTTAGCTTTGTATGCGAAAGTAATCGACACGATCAAGTAGTAGAGAATATTTGATCAGCAAAGTCTAGAAGCGGCAGCACTTGTCTACCATTGTCCATTTCACTCATATGGCCAAAAAGCCTAGTTGTCAATCTTTTATCTTCTTATATTGTTGATACTCCGAGCCTTTACTTTACGTCTAAATTCCTGATGTTGTGCCTCTTTGCGATTCCTTCTACTCTTCAAAGGTGCCATATTTCCGCTGCCTACATTCTCGATTCTTTTATCTCCATTTACTTCTGTATATCTTCATTCGTGTGTGTATGTAGTGCTGCATACCGTAACTTTGGTCTTGTTCGAAATTTTTCGTTCGTTCTTATGACTGTCCGGTTCTGCTTGAATGTATAATATTGATTCCTCGTATCAAGGAATTTTCGGACTTGTTCCAGGGTTTTCTCTTCTTTCAATACCACCATAATTTCTCTCTTTAATTTTCTCTTTTTCCGTGCTTTTTACAGGTTCGCATAAAAAAATATCAAGAAGAACAATTTTCAAGAATAAATTTTAAAAAAATTAAAAATATCAGAAAAATCCCTTTAACAAAGTTACGCCATCGTTCTTCTATGTGTAAATATGGATTACCATCCAGTTACGGTTGCAAACATCCTGACGAATATTCTTTCCGTGTTTTTTTTTAAGAAATTTGACCAAAATTTGAAAATTGAAGGGTTTTTCTTTAAGCAACCTCATTGTATTCACGGCTACAACATTTACCAACTCTTCCTATCCAAACAAAGAATCTCTGCCCACTCACGTATAACAACAAAGCAATACTCCTCATTAAACATTCACGACCTTTCATTCGTGCCAACATAATAAATTCGACTTGCGACACGTTCAATTTTTTTTTTTTCGTATGACTCAAAGTTGACGGTCGGAATGGTAATTGTTAAAACCCGAGCACTCGATTTTTCCCTTTCCCTTTTACCGACCGCTAATTAAATCGGTAAACGCGCACACATGTGTGCAACCGATATATTTGCATTCACTTGACCATAATGCATTGTGATTTCGATATTTTTTTCCCTCAATTAACGGTCAATTCGAAAGTGCATAATCAGGCCATTTCTGCGTAATGTTTTTTTTTTTTATTCAAAAAATACTCGGAGCGGAGGTTATTAATGGAAAGGGCGTTATGTAATTCGCGCGAGTGTGATTAAAGTGTCTGCGGATTAATTGCGTGTGAATGTAGGTTGTTTGTGGTTTTGGGTTTTGTTTTTGAGAGGTTGTCAGTTGACAGATGTCAATTTGAAGAGGTTATGAGTGGTTCTATTGTTGTTGTGGGTTGCTCGTGTATTGCAGAGTTGCCTTAAAGTTTTATGGCTAGGTTTGGTGATTTCAACGATTTTACAGTAATAACCAGTGGCGTAGCGTGTGTTGAAGGGCGGGGCCAAAATTTGTCTTCATTAAAAAGTGAATTTCAACATAGGTGTTTTATCGATTTTTTTGCAACATAAAATCAATAAATATATTTTTTTTAATTCATGCTACATAAACTTGCGGGTATGTCCTTAGAGTATTTGGGAACAATTTCAGATCGATTGCTGCATCCGTCTGCGCGCAGTCACTTCCACCAATAAAAAAAAACACTGTTCTGAGAAAAACGCGTTTGAAAATTCCCGCCACGCGGTGCTGCTTTGTACGTGGCCGTTTATAAGGATTTCCATTTGAAATATCAACTTGCCGTTTGGACAGAATATTCCATACACATACAGCTTCCAAAAATGCAAAACAAAAAAAAAATATTTTTTTTAATCTAACGGTATCCCTAAATCAGAAAGTCTTGCGAGTAAGAAAAATCACATTTCTTTGGTAGTTCTTCTTGTAGTTAGATGGCCAGGTGCGTTAATGAAGATTAACGTGGATTTTAAAGGCAGAAATGTTATATAATGTAATAATGTGTGTACCTGTAATAAATATGTTGTATATATATACATATATTTTTATTTATTTGTTTTTTTTTTTGTTTGTTTCAGGAGTGATAATCTAGTCTAGTCAATATGAAGTGTTACCTAAGTGCCGTATGTGCTTTGAGTGTATTGGTGGCCCTGACCTGCGCAGCTCCTATGCCACAAAACCCTCAGGTCAGTTACTTTTGTTATGTATTTATTATTTTTTTATTTTATGATTTTTTTTATTTTTTTTAATTTCTTGTACTTGTAGTCGCTTGGCTCATAGCATCCATATTGTAGACATGTAGTGGATGTGAACTAATCTACTTATCGGTAGATCATTTCTTTTGTTATTTATTTACTTCTTTTATATCATTACTGACAAGGTACTAAATTAGTCAGCCATTTTTATATCACATAGCTTTGACATGTTTGTCATTGCGGTTTTGACATACTCATAATCATATTCATATTCGCATCATTTTTGGTAGACTAATGGATGTTGAAGATTTTGAAATTTAAACACTTTTTAAACATTGTTATACCACTATACACAGTGGGTAGAAAAAACCGGTACAAATAGAATACATTCATATTTTCAATAATAATTAACGAATGTAATATATTTTTGAAAAAAAAATTTTTTTTTTAGTTTTTATACGAGGTTATGCAAAATAAAGTTTTTTTTTATATTCTTGAAAAACAAAATGCAAAATACGTATTCCTGAAAGAATAGAAATTACACCTTGTAATACTTTAAGTACTATTTCTTTAGAGCAAAAGTACTTCATCTTATCCATAAAAAATGGGCTTTCCATTGTTATATTAATTATTTAAAAATAATACATGAGAATACAAAACTACGAGTACCACTTTTTTTGGCTCACTGTGTATATTCAAGACTTCTGGTTTTAATTCCGACAACATACTTGTCATTCGTAATCTAAACGGAGAAATTAAAAAAAAAATGTGTGTGCTCGACAAACAGTTACATTAATAAATAAATTAAAGGCAACTTCACTTGTTGCAGGAAGCATGAAATAAATTTTGAATCAACAGGTTGAATATTCATATATTCAGGCTATATTTCGTTTTATTAAATTTTGTTATATTAATGATTGTTAATACGATCACTTATTTATGAAACTTCCAGTAAAGAAAGAGATTTAAGTTGATCAAACTTTAAATAAGTTAAAAAATACATTCAAAATCAATTAATAATGTAAATATATTTAAACATAGAAACCGATTCGACCTTTCAGATCTAATCAGCGCAGTTAAAATCTGATGGGGAAACGGAAATTACTATTGGAATATAAACATACCAAACACCGTTAAAGTTAGAAATAACAAAATAGCGGCATCTATTGCCTGAATGCTATATTAAACCCCATCCGAGTGGCAGATACATTCAAATTGAGTTTAGTACAACATTTTGGCAATAGATTCCACCACTTTGGGTTTTCTACGTTTAACGGTGTTTGGAATATTTATATTCCAATACTCATTTTCGTTTCCTCATCAGCAACTAACTACACTGATGAGTCTTGAAAGGTCAAAACCAATCTGTAGGTGTTCTGATGGGGAAAATAAGGTGTGAGCGTTAGAATTTTGTTTCTAAGATGGCCATGCCTGAGAGTGAGAAACATATCAGTCATGTCTGAGATTAATTCATTTTTTTTAAATCTAATTCAATTGAACTAATCTAGTCTTCCATGACTAGTAATAATATCATACCTCATTTATCTCACAGCCAATTCCGAAACAAAATTTTGTGGCTCACACGATATATTCAATATACATATATTTAGTAACCAAACGTCATTAATTTATTATGTTTTCTATGATTACTTTTTCCATAATATTTACAGATATAAATATGTCGTGCAATAATGGTATTATGCCCAACGTTGCCAACTGATCACTTAATATTTCCACCAGATGGCCAACCTGTTTCCACCAGAAAATATGAAAATACGAAGTACAAAATAAATTTATCTCTTATTTTAACAGAACGTTCTACAGTTAAAAACGTTATGCGTGTGAATAATGGGTTGAATATTAGGTAGAATGAAAAAATGAAACACATGTTTGAATGAATTTTGAAAATTATTTTTTTTATGAATTTTTGAAAATTAACGTTCTAATTTGTTGAACACTTGAATAAAAAAGAAATCGAAAAAATAAATATTTATATGCTAAAATTGCTCACTAGATGTCTACCTTTAAAATGAATTAAAATTTTTAAAAATGTGTCAATTTTTCAACCGTCAAAATTGACAATTTTCAACAACCAGAAATGATAATTTTCAACTGCTAAAAATGACAATTTTCTTCAGCCAAACACTACAATTTTCAACCTACAAAATTAACAATTTACAACTGCTCAAAGTGACAATTTTCAACTGCTAAAAATACTACAATTTTCAACTGTCGAAATTGACAATTTTCATCAACCAAAAATGATAATTTTCAACTGCTAAAAATGACAATTTTCTTCAGCCAAACACTACAATTTTCAACCTACAAAATTAACAATTTACAACTGCTCAAAGTGACAATTTTCAACTGCTAAAAATACTACAATTTTCAACTATCGAAATTGACAATTTTCAACAACCAAAAATGACAATTTTCAACTGCTAAAAATGACAATGTTCTTCAGCCAAACACAACAATTTTCAACCGTCAAAATTGACAATTTTCAACAACCAGAAATAGCAATTTTCAACTGCTAAAAATGCTACAATTTTCAACTGTCAAAATTGATCATTTCCATCAACCAACAATAATAATTTTTAACTGCTAAAAATGACAATTTTCTTCAGCCAAACACAACAATTTTTAATCGTCAAAATTGACAATTTTCATCAACCAAAAATGATCATTTTCAACTGCTAAAAATGACAATTTTCTTCAGCCAAACACTACAATTTTCAACCTACAAAATTAACAATTTACAACTGCTCAAAGTGACAATTTTCAACTGCTAAAAATACTACAATTTTCAACTGTCGAAATTGACAATTTTCAACAACCAAAAATGACAATTTTCAACTGCTAAAAATGACAATTTTCTTCAGCCAAAGACAACAATTTTCAACCGTCAAAATTGACAATTTTCAACAACCAGAAATAGCAATTTTCAACTGCTAAAAATGCTACAATTTTCAACTGTCAAAATTGATCATTTTCATCAACCAACAATAATAATTTTCAACTGCTAAAAATGACAATTTTCTTCAGCCAAACACAACAATTTTCAACCAACAAAATTGACTATTTTCAACAACTAGAAATGACAATTTTCAACTGCTAAAAATGCTACAATTTTCAACTGTCAAAATTGACAATTTTCATAAACCAAAAATAATAATTTTCAACTGCTAAAAATGACAATTTTCTTCAGCCAAACACAACAATTTTCAACCGTCAAAATTAACAATTTTAAACAACCAGAAATGACAATTTTCAACGGCTAAAAATACTACAATTTTCAACCGTCAAAATTGACAGTTTTCAAAAACCAGAAATATTCTTTAAACATTCTTTTTTGACTTTGAATTTTTAAAAATGTGTCAATATTTCCTTCCAACTGCTAAAAATACTACAATTTTCAACTGTCAAAATTGACAATTTTCATAAACCAAAAATAATAATTTTCAACTGCTAAAAATTACAATTTTCTTCAGCCAAACACAACAATTTTCAACCGTCAAAATTAACAATTTTAAACAACCAGAAATGACAATTTTCAACGGCTAAAAATACTACAATTTTCAACCGTCAATTTGCCGAACACTTGAATAAAAAAGAAATCGAAGAAATAAATACTTATATGCTAAAATTGTTTACAAGATGTCTACCTTTAAAATGAATTAAAATTTTTGAAAATGTGTCAATCTTTCCTTTAGTTATGAATTTTTGAAAATTCACATTTCAATTTGTAGAGCACTTCAATAAAAAAATTGAAAAAAAATAAATAATTATATGATAAAATTGCCCAAAATGATTATTATAATCATAACATGTCTATCTTTATAATTAAATAAAATTTTGGAAAAAGTGTCAATTTTTCCATGAGTTATGAATTTTTGAAAATAAATATTTTAATTTCTCGAACACTTCAATAAAAAAAAATCGAAAAAAAATAGATACTCACATGATTTAGTTGTTCAAAATGTTTAATCTATTCGCAAGAAGAATTCACCTTTAGTGTTAATTAAAATTTTTGAAAGTGTGTCAATTTTTCCGTGAGTTATGAATTTTTGAAAATTAACTTTTTAATTTGTCCAACACTTCAATAAAAAAAAAATAAATACTTACATGATAAAATTGTTCAAAATGTTTAATATATTCACAAGACATTAACTTTTAAGATTGACTGTAATTTTTGAAAATGTGTCCATTTTTGCACGAGTTATGAATTTTTGAAAATGATTCCACAATTCGGATTTAAAATCCTCCAGATCCAGCGGATATTCCGCCGAGACTTGGTAACACTGATCATGCAATGAAACCCTAAAGTACCTTCAACAATCACAGCCTACTTAAATCGTGTTTCTAGAATTTTAACTTCCTCGTCAAACGACCATTAGTAAGAAATCGACAAGAAATATTTGGCAACGATTCACTCGCCCAAGTAAACAAATCTTTCGGACCTCGAATCGGATTGTTAATCCGTTGAAGGCTAGTCCTAGAAGCTAATCTTTTCAAAGTTCCACCCAAGCCGTCACGACATGTCACGTGTGATGTTAGTTAAAAGTTAAAAGTCGATTTGTTACGAATGCGGAGTATGACGAGGAAATTAAAATTCTAGAAACACGCTTTAAGTAGGCTGTGATTGTTGAAGGTACTTTAGAGTACTTTACGTTTGACGTCGGAAAGAAGTGGCATTCTGCTCTTATGCGAAAGTGACATAAATTCATGTTTTTTATTTTTATTTTCATACTGTATACTCCCTTAAATATTTGCAATATTTTGCTTCTTCTTGTCTTAATTGGATAATTTAGATGCTTATATTTAAAAATGTTAAAAATTCTTGACTGTCATAGTAACATAAATCAATCTTAATACACCATTTGGTCAGAAACGTTCGTTTCTTTAAACAAAATGGCTCAAGGAATTCGTCTTTAAAAAAATAAGCAATTGAATTATGATGTAAATTAATCTAAACAAGGTTAATGTATGCAGAGACTCTTTTTTATATGAAAGTAGCAGAAATGGCCATCAACTGACCTTAAAGGTGATTGCAACTAAATCATTCTGCAAAACAAAAATGCGTGCATTTTTGAACGGATGTCCACATTCGCAACAATTACGTTCTACGAGGCGATTTTTTTTTCGATGAAATAATTTAGTTAAAACACTAAATTGTAGCTGGACATAAGAATTTCACGGAACTCATTAGAATTATGTTTGAAGAATCTACGGAAGGATTTTTGTGATTGAATCATTTAGTTAAAACACTGGATTTCTATCTGTTGGGAAATAGATAGACCAAACTTGCTAAACATAAAAATTTCAACAACTTATGTTTGAAGAATTTATGGAAAGTTTTCTGTAGCGTTAAATATTCTATCAACAAATATTTATTCAACGTATCCTCATTTTTTTTATTAATTCATACACAGTGATGCTGACGTATTTGGAATAACCAATTAGACGACGTGAAAGGCGCCAACACGGAAATCAAACACACACACACACGATAATCATCCTTCTTCAACAAATCTCTTCGTGCCATCATGAAAACTGGAAGTGGTGAAACCATTTCCGATCGGCCTTTGTCTTTCTCGAATTGCGCAATCCGGATTCCTCAACTTATCATCGAAAAAAATTATTAAGAGGACCGTTTTGCGATGATATAACACACGACGAACGTCGACTTTCTCCACTTTCTTCGCGTGACTCTTCATTTCGGCGTCTGCGGTATATATAGGATATAAAACATCCGCTTTCATTTTCTTCGCCGAAGACCTTCCCGGCCGACGACGGCGTCCTTTTAGAAACTGTATCAAGGATTTTGCTTTTATGCTGAACGTGTGTGTGTGTGTGTGTGTGTATCCAGGCACTTGCGTAATTGAAGGTTAGGTAACGGCCTCTCTTCTGGGTATGCTGAAGAGAATGGTGTTGGTGAGGAAGTTGTAATAATAATGATAGTTACACCGCTTCCCCATCTGGGTGATATAAAGTGGAACGATGGATAATTGGATCAGTTTCGTTTACAAAAACAAATCTGTTATTTACTGTTGATATAATTTAAATTTTAGATGTGCTTGCAATAAAGATTTTTTATATTCAGATCAAAATTGGCGTATTTGGAGATAAAGAGAAACAAATATAGAACGCGTACAAAAAAATCCGTAAAACCATATCCTTAATGGTTGAAGAATCGCTTATTCAAAATTAAATTGGTTTTCGTAAATTCAACATTTTTTAATGGAGATATGAAGTTTTGAAAATTGTAATTTATCTTTTTGAGCACTTGAACGAAAACATCGCAGAGAAAAATATAAAACGCGTAGAAAAAATTCCTTAAAACAACATCCTCAATGGTCGAAGTATCGCTTATTAAAAATTAATTTGGTTTTTGTAAATTCAACAATTTTTAATAGAGATATGAAGTTTTGAAAATTTTAATTTTATTTTTTTGTGCACTTGAACGAAAACATCGCAGAAAAAAATATAAAACGCGTAGAAAAAATTCCTTAAAACAACATCCTCAATGGTCGAAGTATCGCTTATTAAAAATTAATTTGGTTTTTGTAAATTCAACAATTTTTAATAGAGATATGAAGTTTTGAAAATTTTAATTTTATTTTTTGAGCATTTGAACGAAAACATCGCAGAAAAAAAATATAAAACGCGTAGAAAAAATTCCTTAAAACAACATCCTCAATGGTCGAAGTATCGCTTATTAAAAATTAATTTGGTTTTTGTAAATTCAACAATTTTTAATAGAGATATGAAGTTTTGAAAATTTTAATTTTATTTTTTTGTGCACTTGAACGAAAACATCGCAGAAAAAAATATAAAACGCGTAGAAAAAATTCCTTAAAACAACATCCTCAATGGTCGAAGTATCGCTTATTAAAAATTAATTTGGTTTTTGTAAATTCAACAATTTTTAATAGAGATATGAAGTTTTGAAAATTTTAATTTTATTTTTTGAGCATTTGAACGAAAACATCGCAGAAAAAAAATATAAAACGCGTAGAAAAAATTCCTTAAAACAATATCCTCAATGGTCCAAGTATCGCTTATTAAAAATTAATTTGGTTTTTGTAAATTCAACAATTTTTAATAGAGATATGAAGTTTTGAAAATTTTAATTTTATTTTTCTGAGCACTTGAACGAAAACATCGCAGAAAAAAATATAAAACGTGTAGAAAAAATTCTTTAAAACAATATCCTCAATGGTCGAAGAATCACTTATTCAAAATTAATTTGGTTTTTGTAAATTCAACAATTTTTAACAGAGATATGAAGTTTTGAAAATTTTAATTTTATTTTTTTGAGCACTTGAACGAAAACATCGCAGAAAAAAATATAAAACGCGTAGAAAAAATTCCTTAAAACAATATCCTCAATGGTCGAAGAATCGCTTATTCAAAATTAATTTGGTTTTTGTAAATTCAACAATTTTTAATAGAGATATGAAGTTTTGAAAATTTTAATTTTATTTTTTTGAGCACTTGAACGAAAACATCGCAGAAAAAAATATAAAACGCGTAGAAAAAATTCCTTAAAACAATATCCTCAATGGTCGAAGAATCGCTTATTCAAAATTAATTTGGTTTTTGTAAATTCAACAATTTTTAATAGAGATATGAAGTTTTGAAAATTTTAATTTTATTTTTTGAGCACTTGAACGAAAACATGGCAGAAAAAAATTTAAACGCGTAGAAAAAATTCCTTTAAGCAATATCCTCAATGGTCTAAGAATCGCTTATTCAAAATTAATTTGGTTTTTGTAAATTCAACAATTTTTAATGGAGATATGAAGTTTTGAAAATTTTAATTTCATTTTTTTGAGCACTTGAACGAAAACATCGCAGAAAAAAATATAAAACGCGAAGAAAAAATTCCTTATAACAATATCCTCAATGCTCGAAGTATCACTTATTAAAAATTAATTTGGTTTTTTAAATTCAACAATTTTTAAATGAAGTTTTGAAAATTTTAATTTCATTTTTTTGAGCACTTGAACGAAAACATCGCAGAAAAAAATATAAAACGTGTAGAAAAAATTCTTTAAAACAATATCCTCAATGGACGAAGAATCGCTTATTCAAAATTAATTTGGTTTTTGTAAATTCAACAATTTTTAATAGAGATATGAAGTTTTGAAAATTTTAATTTTATTTTTTTGAGCACTTGAACGAAAACATCGCAGAAAAAAATATAAAACGCGTAGAAAAAATTCCTTAAAACAACATCCTCAATGGTCGAAGAATCGCTTATTCAAAATTAATTTGGTTTTTGTAAATTCAACAATTTTTAATGGAGATATGAAGTTTTGAAAGTTTTAATTTTATTTTTCTGAGCACTTGAACGAAAACATCGCAGAAAAAAATATAAAACGCGTAGAAAAAATTCTTTAAAACAATATCCTCAATGGTAGAAGAATCGCTTATTCAAAATTAATTTGGTTTTTGTAAATGCAACAGTTTTTAAAGGAGACATGGATTTTTGAAAATTTAAGTTTTAATTTTTTTATTGTGACTCATCATAGCAATCACAGTTTGTCACAGTTTAAATAACAGTGATTTAAAGTAGCAGTGATTTTAAGTAACAGTAATTTTTAGTAGCAGTGATATTAAGTAAATATTTATTTAAAATATTTAAACCATATTCTAAAGGAAACAGTGTTAAAAATAGCAATTACTGCAATTTAATGCATTTGTTGTTTCATTGCGGTTTATGCATACGTGTCTTAAAAATATGTATTTATAACCATGCAACTTAACAAATGCATCATCATATTACATAATTATATAATTTTCTTATAGTGTAGTTTGGGAAATATTTATTGCAAACCTTTACCAATTATATAATTACAAATTTTCGTAATTTATAATCAAGAGATTAATGATTTATTGCATTACATCATCTCATCAATACCATTTACTTCTACATACTTCTTTCTATGTAGCTTTTAAAAAAGGCGGTGTTGTTGTTGTATGTAGCATTTAAACTTACTTCTACATACTTCTTTTTAAGTAGCTAAGTAGCTTTTAAAACGCGGTTGTGTTTTTTTATAATTTTATTTTTTATTTTGTAGTGTAGTGTTGTTAACTCTCTTACTTTCTGTCTATGTGTTTGTTGTTTTAATTTTATTTTCGGTGTTTGGGTGTTAAAAGTGTTAAATGTGTACAGGTCTAAAAAAAGTCTACCGACGACAGATCTGGAATTTTCCCGATTTCGTCAAATTTAATTGTGGTGTGTGTTTTTAATTTATTTTTAATTGTGCCAACGTCACAGGACTCCGGAACAGCTATGCTTTCGCAAACCGCTCAAATCGTGAATGGGATTAATAGTAAAATAATGCTGTTGAGACAGTTTTGTCCGCAGCTATTTCAGGTAAATATAACATTTTTTTTTTATTAGTTTATAAGTCAATTAATTAATTATATAATGTTTAGGTTTAAAAAAGGAAAGTTAGTTTTAGTTTATTCATGTAATGATAATTTGATGATTGAATATTTTTTATAAACTACGAGTTCCAAAATGAGAAAGATGGTATGGGTAACTTTATTATTATTATTATTGATTATTACTCTCTTAGCTGACTGAGCTGATGGGATATAATAAGATAGAAACCGGTCCTCGGTACAGATATGTAATATTTAAATGTGTATTTATAAAAATTTCATTCAACGATTTAAAAAATTGTACAAAATATAATACTCAACGAAATTTCTTGTAAAGCTCAAGATCCATTAACAAACAATGCATCTTTGATTTTCCATTAAAACAATTGCCATATCCTAGGTGGAAATAAAAAAGAAACGCTCCAAACTTTTATTGAAAAAATTGAAAATAGCATTCAACGATTTAAAAAATTGCAAAAAATATAATACTCAATGAAATTTCTTAAAAAGCTCAAGATCCATTAACAAACAATGCATCTTTGATTTTCCATTAAAACAATAGCCATATCTTAGGTGGAAATAAAAGAGCAACGCTCCAAACTTTTATTGAAAAAATCGAAAATTGCATTCAACGATTTAAAAAATTGTAAAAAATCTAATACCCAATGAAATTTCTTAAAAAGCTCAAGATTTATTAACAAACAGTGCATCTTTGATTTTCCATTAAAACAATTGCCATATCTTAGGTGGAAATAAAAGACCAACGCTCCAAACTTTGATGGGGAAATTGAAAATTGCATTCAACGATTTAAAAAATTGTAAAAAATATAATACCCCAAGAAATTTCTTAAAAAGCTCAAGATTTATTAACAAACAATGCATCTTTGATTTTACAGTAAAACAATTGCCACATCTTAGGTGGAAATAAAAGAGCAACGCTCCAAACTTTTATTGAAAAAATCGAAAATTGCATTCAACGATTTAAAAAATTGTAAAAAATCTAATACCCAATGAAATTTCTTAAAAAGCTCAAGATTTATTAACAAACAGTGCATCTTTGATTTTCCATTAAAACAATTGCCACATCTTAGGTGGAAATAAAAGACCAACGCTCCAAACTTTGATGGGAAAATCGAAAATTGCTTTCAACGATTTAGAAAATTGTAAAAAATATAATACCCAATGAAATTTCTTGAAAATCTCAAGATTCATTAACAAACAATACATCTTTGATTTTTGAGTAAAACAATTGCCATATCTCAGGTGGAAATAAAAGAGCAACGCTCCAAACTTTGATTGGAGAATCGAAAATTGCATTCAACGATTTAAAAAATTGCAAAAAATATAATACCCAATGAAATTTCTTGAAAAGCTCAAGATCCATTAACAAACAATGCATCTTTGATTTTAAATTAAAACAATTGCCATATCTCAGGTGGAAATAAAAGAGCAACGCTCCAAACTTTGATTGGAAAATTGAAAATTGCATTCAACGATTTGAAAAATTGTAAAAAATATAATACCCAATGAAATTTCTTGAAAAGCTCAAGATCCGTTAAGAAACAATGCATCTTTGATTTTCCAGTAAAACAATTGCCATATCTTAGGTGGAAATAAAAGAGCAACGCTCCAAACTTTGATTGGAAAATCGAAAATTGCGTTCAACGATTTAAAAAATTGCAAAAATATAATACTCAATGAAATTTCTTCAAAAGCACAAGACCCATTAACAAAAAATGCATCTTTGATTTTCCAGTAAAACAATTGCCATATCTTAGGTGGAAATAAAAGAGCAACGCTCCAAACTTTGACTGGAAAATCGAAAATTGCATTCAGTGATTTAGAAAATTGTAAAAAATATAATACCCAATGAAATTACTTGAAAAGCTCAAGATTCATTAACAAACAATACATCTTTGATTTTTGAGTAAAACAATTGCCATATCTCAGGTGGAAATAAAAGAGCAACGCTCCAAACTTTGATTGGAGAATCGAAAATTGCATTCAACGATTTAAAAAATTGCAAAAAATATAATACCCAATGAAATTTCTTGAAAAGCTCAAGATCCATTAACAAACAATGCATCTTTGATTTTACATTAAAACAATTGCCATATCTCAGGTGGAAATAAAAGAGCAACGCTCCAAACTTTGATTGGAAAATTGAAAATTGCATTCAACGGTTTGAAAAATTGTAAAAAATATAATACCCAATGAAATTTCTTGAAAAGCTCAAGATCCGTTAAGAAACAATGCATCTTTGATTTTCCAGTAAAACAATTGCCATATCTTAGGTGGAAATAAAAGAGCAACGCTCCAAACTTTGACTGGAAAATCGAAAATTGCATTCAGTGATTTAGAAAATTGTAAAAAATATAATACCCAATGAAATTACTTGAAAAGCTCAAGATTCATTAACAAACAATACATCTTTGATTTTTGAGTAAAACAATTGCCATATCTCAGGTGGAAATAAAAGAGCAACGCTCCAAACTTTGATTGGAGAATCGAAAATTGCATTCAACGATTTAAAAAATTGCAAAAAATATAATACCCAATGAAATTTCTTGAAAAGCTCAAGATCCATTAACAAAAAATGCATCTTTGATTTTACATTAAAACAATTGCCATATCTCAGGTGGAAATAAAAGAGCAACGCTCCAAACTTTGATTGGAAAATTGAAAATTGCATTCAACGATTTAAAAAATTGTAAAAAATATAATACCCAATGAAATTTCTTGAAAAGCTCAAGATCCGTTAAGAAACAATGCATCTTTGATTTTCCAGTAAAACAATTGCCATATCTTAGGTGGAAATAAAAGAGCAACGCTCCAAACTTTGACTGGAAAATCGAAAATTGCATTCAGTGATTTAGAAAATTGTAAAAAATATAATACCCAATGAAATTACTTGAAAAGCTCAAGATTCATTAACAAACAATACATCTTTGATTTTTGAGTAAAACAATTGCCATATCTCAGGTGGAAATAAAAGAGCAACGCTCCAAACTTTGATTGGAGAATCGAAAATTGCATTCAACGATTTAAAAAATTGCAAAAAATATAATACCCAATGAAATTTCTTGAAAAGCTCAAGATCCATTAACAAAAAATGCATCTTTGATTTTACATGAAAACAATTGCCATATCTCAGGTGGAAATAAAAGAGCAACGCTCCAAACTTTGATTGGAAAATTGAAAATTGCATTCAACGATTTAAAAAATTGTAAAAAATATAATACCCAATGAAATTTCTTGAAAAGCTCAAGATCCGTTAAGAAACAATGCATCTTTGATTTTCCAGTAAAACAATTGCCATATCTTAGGTGGAAATAAAAGAGCAACGCTCCAAACTTTGATTGGAAAATCGAAAATTGCGTTCAACGATTTAAAAAATTGCAAAAAATATAATACCCAATGAAATTTCTTGAAAAGCTCAAGATCCATTATCAAACAATGCATCTTTGATTTTCCATTAAAACAATTGCCAAATCTGAGGTGTAAATAAAAGAGCAACGCTCCAAACTTTGATTGAAAAATCGAAAATTGCATTCAACGATTTAAAAAATTGTAAAAAATATAATACCCAAAGAAATTTCTTGAAAAGCTCAAGATCCATTAACAAACAATGCATCTGTGATTTTCCAGCAAAACAATTGCCATATCTTAGGTGGAAATAAAGAGCAACGCTCCAAACTTTGATTGAAAAAACGGAAATTGCACTCAATATTAATTTTTAATTTTAAACCATCCACACCATCGGTGATACACCAATTTTAACCATTAGCTAATGAGTTAGTAATAATAGTAGCAACCATCGCTTTACAGACGACCAAAACGAGCTCATTCACTAATTAATTTTCTGGTGGATGCGCCAGGAAAACTGATAATCCGTTTTCTACGTTTCTTGGAATTTTAAATCGAATGCTATCATTTATAAGCCCGTACTTGATCTCATAGGCAAGCGAAAGAAAACAAAACAAAATCTTAAATTCAACTGTCATAACAAGTTAACAAAATTATAAACACAAATGTTTTTAAACAGAAAAGAAATACATGTATCTTCTTACTTACTTTAAGCTTTCTTAATCATTATTAGTAAGTAAGTTGCCTATACTATCGTACTTAATTTGGAACACCCTGTACCTTACCTTATCACATATGTTTTCATGTTTTAAAAAAATAAATTGTTTTGGGTACAAACCTTGAATATTCAATTGCCAAATTATTCTATTTTTCAGTGATTAATAGAGTCAAAAATATGATTGTTTATGACATATTTGTATTGGATATAAAAATACGTGCATCAGGTCGTTTTTTAAATTTTGTTTTATGATTTATTTCAAGTAGAAGAAAACTTAGAAACTTTTAGTTTTGAAAATTGCAGTATCGATTTGTAGGACACGCATTTCCCTGTATGTTTGTCGTTATGATTAGCATAAACTCGTTATTATTGCACTAAGCCTTCGCTAAGTGTGTATAAATGATTGCAATTTGCGAAAATGCAAATTTCCGGGGTGATGATGTGTGTCACATCTGATGCAATCATTTTAATTGAAAGTTGATATGACCCTTGCATAATTCTAATTAAATGTAATTAAAATTTGTTTTAAATATCTTAATTAACCATAATTTCTGGAACGAATTTTTTTATCTGATTAAAATTTATTTTGAATAACTTAATTAACTATAATTTCTGCAATGAATATTTCATCTAATTTAATTTATTAACTCTTACATGGACAAGAAAATTGATACAAAAATATCCGTTGAGGGGTTGAAAAATTTTAATGGTATTTTTTTTAAATAAATTACAATTAAAATTTTGCCTAGTTTTAATTTTTCTAAAAACTTCAAATAACTCTTAGAGCAAACAATTTTGTGACAAGTGTAACGCATCATTCGTTTTTTGGAACGAAAAGCTGAGCAAAAATAAAAAAAATAATAAAAGTAAATAAAATAAAATATCCAGGTCCGTTTTTAAAAAAATAAAGTTCATGCGGATATCTAAATATCGTATTTGAAAAATAAAATTATTTTCTGGAAGAGCTTACAAATCGCCTTAAGAAAATGCTCTTGATTTTTCAAAATATTTAATAATAAAGTCGTAGAAAAATTGATTTTTTCGGTTTTTTCTAGAATATCTACGGAAGTAGTCGGAATATTTAAAATTTCTTTTTAACAATTTATTCAGCATTCAAAATTGTAACTTTACCTTCTTACCTATCTCTTATAGTTATAGTTAAAATAGCAATGCTACTGCATCGAATTTGTAACACCCTGTATATCAATACTGTCGCTATTGTGTTGCTCAAAATAAATCAAAAGTTTTGGTAGACTAAATTGTTAACAATTAAATATTCTAAAAATTCCTAACTATAGTATTATTTCTTAAAAATTGTTAAACCTAGTTATTTCTAATTTTTGAACCATTTAAAAGTCAAAAAATTTAGTAACAAATAAAGCTGAAATTTAAACAAATCAATGATATGAGGCTGAAATACCTCTGGTCAATTGCCTGTTGAGGTCATTTGTAAAAGTATCTCACTAAATGTATTGTCTCTCTCTCTCTCTCTCTCTCGAAGATATGATGAACTACAATTCCAATTTTGACCAAAAAAAAAACGACTTGATCTACTTTTAAGAAATCACAAGATCTCGATCAAATGGTTTTTATAGGTCGTGCTAATATTAGTGAAAGAATGTAAGACATACTCTCTTTTTTATCGTGCTGATAATTACTAAATTCGAAGAAATTTGGATCATGTAAACATCTTTGTTTTATCCAGGTGATAGATAATGTGATTCAAAACGTGACGAGCGTCGCGTTCAGGGTGATCGGAAGGGCGGTGCTGCAGAGCGGCAGTCTCGGCGGGGGCGGAGGTGCCAGCGGTGGTGGCGAGAGCAGGGTGAGCGTCGTCTTGCCGACGTTCGGACCCGACGACGACGACTACGACGACGAAGACGAAGAGACCAAAACGCCAGAGGCTAGTACCATGCCCACCACACAACCATCCATAACTGCCACCACTACTACTACCACCACCACCACCACCACCAGTTCAACCACTGCCGAAGACGATCTAGAGGTCAAAATCAAAGACCTAAGGTTACCTAGCTCTGAGAATGAGATAGACACTGCATCGGTAAACGAAGACAAGACATTGTACACAGTATGAGACTATATACACTACTAGCTTTGTTGTAATTTTTTGTAGTTTACTTAACTTTTTAAAATTTCTTTTTTTTGTAGATTACTTGATCTCTTAAAATTTCTAATTATTCTACCTTCTACTATAGAGTGTTTTACTTGATCTTGGCTTCTTGGACGCGTTTAACATAAAGCAACTTGATGAAACAAGAGTTTATTTCAAATTGAATAACTCTCACCGGTTTCTGATAAGTGAAAACTTTTCGTATTTATTGAATATAAGAATTTATTTTCTTAAAATTTTTTTTTGATATTTGATTGGCATTTATTCTATAGATTTTTGCAACCAACTGTACTTACTATTTTAAGAGCATTTGGATGGTTGTTCAAATTTTTCAACTGATCTAAATGGTGAATTTACAAACATGAAAAAAACTAAAATCACTGAAATAAACATTATACGAAATGTATTTACCGATTTTTCGGAAGTCACACCGGCTTACCGCTTGTATTCTTCCATAAACATGCTTCTCAGACACTAAAATAATGTTTTATCATATTTAATTAAATTGCGTCCACTAGTTTTAAAGATATAGAGGAAAATCCGAGACCGAGAACGAGTGAAACACCTTAAACTTTTAGTCTTTTTTTCAAATCTTAGCTAAACTCTTTACTTTCTATACAGCTAAAAACTTAATTATCTTAAGTATTCCGTGATGAATACTACAGTACAATCTAAAATCTCTAAAAATTAACTTTGAACTAAAACACTCTACATGCCTGAAAGGCACATTAAACGGGATGGAATATTATGGCGAAAGTATTGCGTTTTGCAATTGCAGATGTTATTATTTTATTATCATTAAGAAGAAGGTATTTAAAAACAAATTTTTAAAAATTTGAAAGGCGCCGTGTTGTGAAATAATCGTTGTAGAACATTTGAACCTTGCACTGTGTCAATGGTTTATTAAGTAATACAATTGAGTTTCAACAAGTGAAATGAGATTTAAAAAGACAGATTACTATTACCATTATAGTAAGATTTAAGAATAAAAAAAATATTTTGTCTGGTAAGTCTTATCGATCTTATGTTTCTCTATCCATAAGCCTCTTTTTTTAGATTCAATATTTTCACAATACATTTTGACTAATAGAGGCTATCACTTCTGTCCATGGCTCTTCTTCATATTTTTTAAGGAGGATAATTGATGGGAAATTTTAGGTTAAATGATTTAGAATTATAATTCTTTATTGAGTGTGCCAATTTAAATTGGCTTAGGCAACTAGGGAATTTAACCACGACCAATTGTTGTAAATTTAAGTATATAAATGTAGAGAAAAAAAAAACTAGATATTAATGGATTCTTCACGGCAACTTCATTAAAAAAGTGACCACCCGAATGAGACCTGCACACATAGGGAACCCGTAAATTAAAACAAAATCTGAAACATTTTGTGGAAGTAAATTAGTTCATCCGTAGCACTAAACCATTTAAAAAAAAAATTAAAAATTTGAATATACCGTAGCGAAGAGAATAAAATACTCATTTTTTTTATATTTCTTGTACTTTAGGAGAAATTCGCTAAAAAAGGAAAACTGTCGTTTTTCTTGGAGGAGTGGTCCCCCCCCCTCACACTGGAATCGGGCAGAAACAGAAAATGGCTTTGTGCCACTGATGAACAACTTTACTTCCACACAATGTTTCAGATTTTTATGAATTTACGGGTTCCCTATGTTCCCTTGTGAGTCCAGAGATCCACTTGAAAATTCTTCTTTAAAATTTAATGTATATAATACAATTTATTATACTCGAGATATATTGAAATACAACAGACCATCGAACTAGGTCTTTCAGACATTTAAAATAATTACATTATTTAGGTCTTAAATTAATATAAAATAAATATAATATTGTTATAAAAAATTTAATATTTTCGCAATAATATTCCTTTGCGCCTAGTATGTCTCAGCTCTTATAATTGACACATTTTCCACTTAACTTTTTAAACTTTTCCACACTCGCTATAAATAATATTTATTTCGGCAACAAATACATATTCTACTTTACCTTTTCTACTTTTACACACTTTCACTATAAATAATAAATTAGCGGTTCTGCAGAGGAGCTAAACTGGTGGGCATCAGATCATCGCACATTCCAAGAATTATGGCGTTGGAATGGATCATCAAACATTTTTCTCTTTTTAATTTTGTAATATGTAACAATTGCTTTAATAATAAATCATGCGTTACAAAAAAGTAAAAAAAACCATTCATACAAATCATACCTATATTTTTCTCTCTATTGAAATGTTAATGTAATTATATATTAATTAATTAATTTAGAGTTGCATACCTATATTTTTCCTTTTATTGAAATCTTTATATAATTCTACATTAATTAATTGATCTAGAGTTGTATATTATAAAACTTGAAATGTTATTGTGATTTTATATTTTAGTTCCATCTTTGAACTTATAAAAGTCTTGAAAAATCTATAAAATGTTGATAATATTTAGATTCCATTAATATCAACATTAGAACTACTACATGGGTCGATATCTATTATTTATAGTATTTATTATATACAAATATATTTATTAATAGTAATTTACACTTTTTACATTCAAAAACAATTTTGGCATATCATCATTAATCATATTAACTTTCTATCGACCAAAAGACTTTCAGACTTGGTATTTATTATTAATAGTATTTTTGAATAAAGATCATTGCTGCTTAAAATAGAATCTTTCGAAAAGAGCACTTTATTTGCAAATTATCTAAAAATAACCAAATTATGGGTTAAAAATTTTACTTTATTTTCTACAAACTAAGTCAAATTATCTGCTGAAAAATTACTTTCCTGGCTAATACCATGAATCATGAATGTAGAATGATAAAATATATAATTTGTGTGTAAAATTTTTTATTATATTTATCTACAATAACTCGGGGAATTTTTACTTTAGATATCTATCGCATTTTGCATATGTTACGTATTTTGAAAATTATGTTCTCTCTACAAGTTAACGATTTAATTTTTCTAATGCCATATTTATACACAGTGGGCCAAAAAACGGTACAAGTAGTCTTGTATTTATCTTCATGAGTTATTGATATTTTCAAATAATTAATATACCAATGAAAAGCCCAATTTTTATAGATAAAATGAAGAACTTTTGTTCTAAAGAAATAGTACTCAAACTTGTGCACGGAGCACTTTCTTGACAATTTATTCATGAACATTTTGTTTTTCAATGCAATACGGCTGAATTGCCTGTTGAGGTCATTTGTATAAATGTATTATCTATCTCTCTCTGTCTCAAAGGAATATTCAATGCGTTAATTGTTATTGTGAATATGAATATTTACAATTCGTTCCGGTTTTTTTGACCCACTGTGTATATTACTACTGAATATACATACGTAGATACTCGTTTGTGGCTAAACGCTTAAACAACTACGCAAACAAAAAACTACAAAAATGCATTTTCCAAAGACCATACAAATATTTTTTTTGGTTTTGCATATGTTAAGAATTTTAAAATTATATACTCTCAATAACCCAACGGTTACCATTTGTAAATACTATATTTATATAAAAACGGGGATCAATTTCACTCGTTTTAATTAGCCTAGTTGACAATTGTTGAGAAACAAATGATTTATCGTTTCTATTTCATACACTTGCACCCTTTAAATCCTTGCTTTGGATTCTACTGGTTGGATTTTGGGATGGGGCCCACCCACTAGCCTTCGTTTCAATTTGAACTTAAACTGCAAACTCTGTTTTCTAAAAATCTGTATTCATTTCAAGCAGAAGGGACTAATAAAATTATCATTTAACCAAAATTTTACTCCGTAGCTTAAATAAAATAAAACCGCAGGATGGTGAGTGGACACTACCGTATAATGCAACCAGCTGAACCCAATCAACTTATTTGACAAATAAAACTAACTTAGAAAAAGAAAACAACGTTTTATCGTTTCTATTTCATCACTTTCACGTGTTAAATCCTTGTTTTTGGTTCTACTGGTTGGATTGCAGGACAGGGCCCACCCACCACCAATTTTAACTCAAACAGTATACTCCGTTTTCTAGTAATTTGTATTCAATTCGAGAAAAAGGGACTAATAAAATCATTAACCAAAATTATACTCCGTAGCTTAAGTAAAATAAAACCAAAGGGCGTTGGGTGGTCTCTATCCTACAATGCAACCAGTTGAACATAATCAAATTATTTTACAAATGAAACTAATTTAGAAAAACATCGTTTATAATACTACATCGTTTAATTTTCATCGCTTACACATGCTAAATTTTTGCTTTAAGTTCTACTGGTTGTATTTTAGGATAGGGCCCACCCACCACCTTTCGTTCCAATGTGAACTTAAACTGCAAACTCTGTTTTCTAAAAAATTGTATTTATTTCAAGCAGAAGGGACTATTAAAATTATCATTTAACCAAAATTTTACTCCGTAGCTTAAATAAAATAAAACCGCAGGGTGGTGGGTGGGCACTACCCTATAATGCAACCAGTTGAACCCAATCAAGTTATTTGACAAATAAAACTAACAGAAAAAAAATGTTTTATCGTTTCTATTTTATCACTTTCACTTGTTAAATCCTTGTTTTTGGTTCTACTGGTTGGATTGTAGGATAGGGCCCACCCACCACCCTTCGTATCAATTTTAACTCCAACAGTAGACTCCGTTTTCTAGTAATTTGTATTCAATTCGAGAAAAAGGGACTAATAAAATCATTTAACCAAAATTATACTCCGTAGCTTAAGTAAAATACAACCAAAGGGTGGTGGGTGGCCTCTATCCTACAATGCAACCAGTTGAACAAAATGAAATTATTTTACAAATGAAACTAATTTAGAAAAACATCGTTTATAATATTACATCGTTTAATTTTCATCGCTTACACACAATTTTTGCTTTAAGTTCTACTGGTTGTATTGTAGGATAGGGACCACCCACCACCCTTGGTTGCATTGTAGTATAGGGCCCACCCACCACCCTTCCTTCCAATTTGAACATAAACTGCAAACTCTGTTTTCTAAAAATTTGTGTTCATTTCAAGAAGAAGGGACTAATAAAATCATCATTTAACCAAAATTGTGCTCTAAAGCTTAAGTAAAATAAAACCGAAAGATGGTGGGTGGGCCCTATCCTATACTCGAACCAAGTGAACATGATCAACTTATTTTACAAATTATATACCCACCACCCTTTATTTAAATTTTAATTTAAACGCTAAACTCTGTTTTCTGCAGATTACATCGTTTAATTTTCATCGCTTACACACGCCAAATTTTTGCTTTAAGTTCTACTGGTTGGATTGTAGGATAGGGCCCACCCACCACCCTTTCTAATTTGAACTTAAACTGCAATCTCTATTTTCTAAAATTTGTATTCTTTTCGAGAAGATGGGATTAATAAAATCATCATTTAACCAAAATTTTACTCCGTAGCTTAAATAAAATAAAACCGTAGGGTGGTGGGTGGTCACTGCCGTATAATGCAACCAGCTGAACCCAATCAACTTATTTGACAAATAAAACTAACTTAGAAAAAAAACAATGTTTTATCGTTAAATTTTAATTTAAACGCTAAACTCTGTTTTCTGCAGATTTGTATTTATTTTTAAAATGAAGTACTAAAAACACTATCACTTAACCAAATCAGTGCTCCACAGCTTAGATAAAATATAAACGTACGGTAGTGGGTGGGCCCAATAATGGTGGGTGGGCCCTATTCTATAATCCAACCAGTTGCACACAAGCAACTGATTTAACAAATAATCTTAAAAAAAATACACAAATTAGTTAGTAGTTGCTTCAATAAGTTATTTGTTTATAGTCTTAGTAAGACTATGCAGATTAACGAACAGGTTGAATATTCGTATATTCAGGCTACATTTCGTTTTATTGAATTTATTGAATTTAGAAAAATATATTCACTATGTTTTATCGTTTTTATTTTATCACTTACACGCTATAAATTGCAACTTTGTATTACCATTTGGATTTAAGGATAGTGCCCACCCACCCATCACCCCTCGTTTTTTTTTCTGGTAATTTATATTTATTTCTAGAATTTAAGGACCAAAAATTTGTCACTTAATCAAAACAGTTCTCCCTAGCTTAGGTATAATATGAACTATAGGTGGTGGGTGGGCAATATCCTATAACAGTTCTCCCTAGCTTAGGTATAATGTGAACTATAGATGGTGGGTGGGCAATATCCTATAAATCAACCATACATAAGTAACTGACTTTTACAGATAAAGTAATTAAGAAAAACATTTTCAATGTTTTCTCGTTTTTATTTTTCATCTACAGAAATAAAATCCTTTCTTTAGGTTCTATTGGTTGGATTGTAGGATAGGGCCCACCCACCACCTTTCGTTTTAATTTAAACTTGGACAATAAACTCTGTTTACTGGTGATTTGTATTCATTCCAAGAATAATGGACCAAAATATGAAAAAAGCCCCATGCGCCAAAAAAAAATTTAACGAAGGTTGGTGGGTGGGCCGTATCCTATAATTCAAGCAGTTGGATATACGCAATAACCTTTGCTACAGATTATACTAGTTGGATTGATTCACCTTACCGATTCACGATTTATCCTTAACTCACCTCCGTGTTTTCCAGCGTATCGTTCAGGGCTCCTTATCATATTTAAATAAATAAATAAATAAATAACATCTTACCAGTGACGGCTGGTGGCGTGACTCTTGGTACGACCACGATAGTAGAGGTGGCAATGCGGATGCGGCAAGCGAGTCGAATTCTATCACTGCTGCCGTTTTAATCAATCTCTACTTCCGCTGGCCGTACCATGAGTCACGCCGCCAGCCGTCACTGCGTCTCACACCCTTACGATGTTTTCTGACATCCGCTGAGGCACGCTGAGGCCCCGAGGATCTTCTTTTCCAGTTGCACTTAAATATCCTACCCGTTTTGGATTTGGGATTACTCCCGCGTGGACCAACATTGAATACTCTTCTAAAAAGTCGCTTTACAGCTTTTCTAGATTTAAAATTGTATGCAAATAATTATTTATTATTTACTTAATGAAATGATTTTTCCTTATTAATTCCAAGGTTTCGATGAAACCATGTTATCTTTTAGCAGAAATAAAATGGTAGTAGTACGCCATTTCTTCGAAAACAGCTGAATATCGACATAATGTATGCTACATGAAAAATACTCAGAATTTTACGTAGAATCCATAAATGCAACAGAAACTGGGGGTTCACGTTTGAAAATTTTAACTTAGGGGTCGTATCTCGATTTTGGGATACTCTGTACATTTGAATTTTATCTCAAAAAATGCGCGTTAAAAAATAATAATACATGTGTTCGAGCATTTTTCTGAAAGAAAATGCCCTGAATTTTAATCGAATTTATTCCTTACTTTATGTACACAGTGTATGTATATTACATGTAAAATTTGAAATGTGTTAATATTGGCTCCCCTAATTATTTGACAGTATCCGTCCAATTACATTATTTGTAGAGCTTATTAAGCTGAATCATTTGGTACCTTCCTCAACAATTTCTGTAGAGTATTTACCGAGATATTTGCAAAAAACTTTATACATATTTTGAATCCAAAACAATGGTTTGCCATGAAATCATAATGGCGGATATTTTGTTCTAAAAAGTGACGTTTGCTGTCGCATTAAGATTTACAACCAGTTCTTTGGTTAAAACATTCAGGTAATAAATTCTTCATTGCTGACATTTTTCGTGCATCATTCATGCTCATGGTAATATCAAAAATTTCATTATAAACTTTGTATTTGGTGTAAGCATTAAAATCAGATGCTTTAACTTCGTGTCACGATTTTCATTAGCGTTATTTATGTTTACAGTCCCCTGCGAGTCGGACGAGAAGGGACGTGAGGACGATCAGGGCTGCCGAAGACCAAGACCAAGATGTTTCGGCATCGGGGGGTAACGGACCTAATCCTTCGGACGATCTGTCCAACGTGGAGATCGACGATGCCGACAGAGACAAGAGGTTCTTGCCGGCCGGAGGCAGCTTCGGAGCCCACGCCGGAGGCTCCGCCGGAGGTTCCGGCAACTTCCTCTTCGACATCATCAGGGTAAGATAGTAGTGACAACAAACCTAACCACAACGATCCACAATATAATTACAACAATTCCATTTCATCATTTTTTTTTTTTTTGATCATATTTTATATTATTTTAGTACTGTACGATAATTACATTCCATCTTCATATTAATAGATTTAATTTTTTATATTATTTTATGTACGATAATTCCATTTCATTTTCATAGTTTTTTTTTAAATCATATTTTATATTATTTTAGTAATGTAGAACTAGTGTTTTCGTTATTATTACTTATATTAAAGTGCATTTTATGTTTGTGAGCATGTATCATTTAATTTCGTTAAAGTTAAGTCATTTTCATCACATGTTTGTTTAACTTATAAAAATAGTTATGTTAGAAACAAATTGAATACAAAAAACTTCATTACAATTAGTTCAGATTTTAGATCATGATTTTACATTACAAATTGAATACAAAAACTTTATTTAGATATTAGATCATTCTATTATTAATTACATTCTACCTGAAACGCTTACATGTTTTTCCATTTAATAAAACAACGTTAATCATTAGAATAATAGAACTGGTAAACTTCTCGCCAATTTCTGACCAACATATCAGACGCTACTGCTGAGACCATTCTCCTTTGCAAACGTTCAATTACACCAGATATTTTATGTGTTCCCAAAAAAGGAAATCAAGTCAGGGCTTATGGTGGGTTATAAAGATGGTTGCAAAACAAACCAAGTGTTAATTTTTGATTTATCTATTATTTCTTGAATCTTGGAGGCGTTCACTTCCTGGCACTTCAATTTCGATATAAAGAAAACACTTAACTTTCTTGTACCACTTTTATTTACTTTATCTTTTATTATTATCAAAATGTTCAAATTCAAAATCAACGTTATTGAACGCAACCTAAGATTGTTTCCGCATCACTTGGTTGGGTTTTACAGTCTTCATTGATGGAAAACAATCATTTATTCTTATAATTATTTATTTACAATCAAGTGAGGGGATTTTTCTTCAATAATTTTCTATGGGATAAGTGGATTGTGTCATCACGTTACCGTTAACAAACCGAGTCCAATCGATAAGTAAACGATGAAATGTTCTTGTAATAAAATTATTTCATACGAAGAGATTCGAAACGGTCGCGATTCGGATTCGCAACGTTTTCGCAATTAGAAATCGGGCGCCGTTTCGACATCCGACGTCATAAAATGCAATTTCGACCTCTTCAAACCACCGCAGGTCACTGATATTTAATCGTAGCACAGCTCGCGCGCAAATCTGCCGTTTGCGTAATTAGTAGAAATTAGAAAAATTTTGAAATTCAACTCGATAAAATCCATCGTAGGCCTCGTGCAAAATCGTAGGCAAACCTCAAACATCACAAAATATTCGAGGTTCTATTATAAAATTATTTATTATTATAAAATATTCCATTTCCTGGTAGTTTGATGTGTTAACAAGATTTGACGTTTAATTCCACAATTCATCTAAATAGTGGCATAAACCATCGCAAGTTGCTTTATTTAAAATTATGGGAGTTTTCATTAAAATTTTGTGGATGTTCGTGAGTTAACTAAACTTAAACTGAATAAAATCTACCCGGTGTAAAAGAATTCCAAAAATGTATTTATTCAAAATCACAAAAAATTAACTCATCTTTTTTAAAGTAATCCTACTGCATCAGTCTAAAGGTGATTTTTTTTGATAATATAGTGGAGCAAGTTTTTATGTTTTCCTCAATAGTAGGTTTTGGAATAAGGTCTCCCAAACATCGAAAATGTTAAATTTTCATCATTTATTTATTAGCAGTTGGAAATTGTATTTCCTTTGTTGGGCCATTCGTTTTTACCCGCCGATGAGTTTTCGCCCGAATAGCAATCCAAAAAAGTATGAAGAAATCTTTTAAAATTCCATGATTTCAAAAGATTTCTTCATACATTTCTTTATCAAGTTCCACAACGGTGTTTTCCATTTTTTTGAAAAATGATTTATCCAGGAGATGGCCGGGTTGGGAACTATACGATAAATGGCGAAAATAAAAATCACGGATTTAATATGTTAATTTTTTTTCGTTTTCTGATAAGTTTACAAATTTTTTTTAGCCCATTTGAAAGTACACTAAATTAGCCACATTTTGGCGTTTGAATCATCAAAATAAAATCGAACAACGCGTTTGGAAGTTACGAGACTTCAAAAATCAAAATCACAGATTTGAAATGTTCGAATTTTAACAAAAAAGAGTTTTTTTTGTTTTGTAGTAATTTTATACAAAATAAATAAGCTCGTATTAAAGAACACTAAATTGGCCATATTTTGGAGTTACAATCATTAAATTACAACAACGCGTTTGAAAGTTGTGGGACTTCAAATATAAAAATTGCCAATTTTAAATGTTCTAATTTTTAGAAAAATGAGATTTTCCTAATTTTCTGTTAAGTTTACGAAAACAATTCTTAGCCTATTTCAAAGTACACTTAATTGGCCATATTTTAGCGTTTAAGTCATCAAAATTGAACAACGCGTTGGGAAGTAATGAGACTTCAAAAATCAAAATCGCGGATTTTAAATGTTAGAATTTTAACAAAATTGTGATTTTCTATGTTTTCTGTTAGGTTTATGAAAAAAATTCTTCACTAGTTTTAAAGTACACTAAACTGGCCATATTTTGGCGTTTGAATCCTCAAAATCGAAAAACACGTTTGGAAATTACGAGACTTCAAAAATCAATATCACGGATTTTAAATGTTAGAATTTTAATAAAATTGTGATGTTTTATGTTTTCTGTTGGGTCTACGAAAAAATTTCTTCGCTCGTTTTAAAGTACACTAAATTGGTCATATTTTGGCGTTTGACTCATCAAAATCAAACAACGCGTTTGGAAGTTATGAGACTTAAAAAAAAAAATCTCGAATTTCAAATGTTAAAATTTTTACAAAAATGCGATTTTTTCCGTTTCCTGTTAGGTTCGCAAAAATTTCTTATCCTATTTTAAAGCACACTAAATTGGCCATATTTTGGCGTTTTAATCATCAAAATGGAACAACGCGTTTGAAAGTTACGATATTTCAAAAATCAAAATCGCGGATTTTAAATGTTCCAATTTTAACAAAAAGTGCGATTTTTTTGTTTTGTGTAATGATTACAAAAACTTTACTTTGTTCGTATTGAATAACACTAAATTAGCTATATTTTGGTGTTTGAATCATCAAAATCGAAAAACACGTTTGGAAATTACAAGACTTCAAAAATCAAAATCACGGATTTTAAATGTTCGAATTTCAACAAAAAAATGCGATCTTTTGTGTTGTGTAAGGTTTACAAAAATATTTCTCAGTTCCTATTGAAGAACACTAAATTGGTCATATTTTGGCGTTTGAATCATCAAAATCTAACAACGCGTTCGAAAGTTACGAGACTTCAAATATAAAAATTGCGAATATTAGAATTTTAGGGAAAAATGTGATTTTTTTCATTTTCTGTTAACTTTACGAAAAAATTTCTTAGCCTAGTTTAAAACACACTAAATTGGCAACATTGTGGTATTTGAGTCATCAAAATTAACCAACGCGTTTGGAAGTTACGAGACTTCGAAAATCAAAATCACTGATTTTAAATGTTAGAATTTTAATAAAATTATGATTTTTTATGTTTTCTGTTAGGTTTACGAAAAAATTTCTTCGCTCGTTTTAAAGCACACTAAATTGGCCACATTTTGGCGTTTGAATCGTCAAAATCTAACAACGCGTTTGGAAGTTACGAAATTTCAAAAATCAAAATCACGGATTTTAAATGTTCCAATTTCTATAAAAATGCGATTTTTTTCGTTTCCTGTTTGGTTTACATAAAAATTCTTAATTCATTTTAAATTACACTACATTGGCCACATTTTGGCGTTTTAATCATCAAAATCCAACAACGCTTTTGAAAGCTAGGAGACTTAAAAAATAAAAATCGCGAATTTTAAATGTTCGAATTTTTTGAAAAATGCGAGTTTTTCATTTTCTGTTAAGTTTACGAAAAAATTTCTTAGCCCATTTTAAAGTACATTAAATGGGCCATATTTTGGCGTTTGAATCATCAAAGTCGAACAACGCGTTTGAAAGTTGCAAAATTTCAAAAATCAAAATTGCGGATTTTAAATGTTCGAATTTTAATAAAAAATGCGATTTTTTGTTTTGTGTAAGGTTTATTTGGTATTTGGTATTTGGTATTTAAAAACATTTATTAATTCGTATTGAAGAACACTAAATTGGTCATATTTTGGGGCTTGAATCATTAAAATCGAACTACGCGTTTAAAAGTTATGAGACTTCAAATATTAAAATTGCGAATTTTAAATGTTCGAATTTTTAGAAAAATGCGATTTTTCATTTTCTGTTAAGTTTACGAAAAAATGCTTCGCTTGTTTTAAAGTACACTAGATTGGCCATATTTTGACGTTTGAATTATCAAAATCGAACAACGCGTTTGAAAGTCATGAGACTTAAAAAATAAAAATTGCGAGACTTCAAAAATAAAAATCGCTAATTTCAAATGTTCAAATTTTTACAAAATTGTGATTTATTTTCGTTTCCTGTTAGATTTACAAAAAATTTCTTAGTCCATTTTAAATTACACTAAATTGGCCACATTTTGGCGTTTTAATCATCAAAATCCAAAAACGCGTTTGGAAGTTGCGAGATTTAAAAAATAAAAATTGCGAATTTTAAATGTTCGAATTTTTAGAAAAATGCGATTTTTTCATTTATTGTTAAGTTTACGAAAAAAATTCTTAGTCCATTTTAAAATACAATAAATTGGCCATATTTTTTTTTAATCATGGATTTTAATTGTTCCAATTTTACCGAAAATGCAATTTTTCTCATTTTGTGTTAGGTTTATAAAATTTTGTCGCTCGTTTTAAAGAACACTAAATTGGCCATATTTTGACGTTTGAATCATTAAAATCGAACAACGGTTTTGGAAGTTACGACACATTCCAAAATCAAAATCGCGAATTTTAAATGTTGCAATTTTAACAAAAATGCGATTTTTCTCGTTTTGTGTTAGGTGTAAGAAAACATTTCTTTGTTGATTAAAAGGACCTCAAAATGGCCATATTTTGGCGTTATAATCATCAAAATCGAACTACTTGTTTGGAAGTTATGAGACTTCAAATATCAAAATCTCGTATTTTAAATGTTCAAATTTTAACAAAAACTGCAATTTTTTTGTTTTGTGTAAGGTTTACAAAAACATTTCTTAGTTCGTATTAAAGAACACTAAATTGGTCACATTTTGGCCTTTAAATCATCAAAATCTAAGAACGCGTTTGGAAGTTACGAGACTTAAAAATACAAATCGCGAATTTCAAATGTTAAAATTTTTACAAAAATGCGATTTTTTTTTTCGTTTTCTGTTAAGTTTAAGAAAAAAATCTTAGATCATTTTAAAGTAAACTAATTTTGCCACATTTTGGAGTTTAAATTATTAAAATCGAACAACGCGTTTGGAAGTTATGAGATTTCAAAAATAAAAATCGCGAATTTTAAATGTTCGATTTTTTAATAAAAATGTGATTTTCTTCGTTTACTGTTAGGTTTACTAAAAATTTCTTAACCCCTTTTTAAAGTATTTCCTTGAGGGAATCCTTAAGGAAGAAGGATCTTTCAAGTTTCATTGTTAACTGGTAGTGGTTATTGGTTGTTCTCGCGATTCTGCAAATTTAGTTCATCATAGCATCAACGCAGTTCCGGCTTCAAGGCGGAAAAATATTTGTATTTTATTCGGGATTGCAGTGGACAGTCCTCACGTGGCCTCAAGGTCGCCTTCGCACGAACTGGAGAATTCCGCAAGCTTTGGTCTGCACGTGTATGGCCACCTTTAGTTTGAGTTGAGGTTAGAATTCCTATTTCTAGATCCAGTAGGCACCGGTTAGTGTCAGCCAACGTGCAAAATCCTAAAATCCGCTCAATTAATCATCGACGTGGTAATTCCAGAAAATTTCGTAACCACCTTTAGAAACCACGTAACAAATCAAACCTACCCAACAATTAAATCAAACAATTTCGAAACCGCGCTAATTGACCAATTTTGTGAACACAAAAATTTCGAAATCCCCGAAAATCCAACCATCGCATTACAATCTTCTCACCTTTCGCAAGCGTTAACAATTACGAAACTGGGCTAATTTTCGGCCGTTTTTTTTTCATATTCTTCTATTCCTTTTGGTGATTACGGAAAGGCCAAGGTGAGCGGGTTCGAATCCGGCGTCCCGATTGGGCAACGCTTAGGGTGGGGTGGGGGTGAGTTATTTCGATTGGGTGATTTACCGCCGTTCACCTTACAGAAAGTGTATCGCGCAGCCTTGCGAAACCGTTTCGTTTTTGTTTATGCGCCTGCTATAAGATATGTGTGCTTTGTATCGGAAAGTCGGAATTCGCTTTCACCGGTCCGACACGTGACGTAACTCGCGCATAAAGAAACCGCACATACACCAATAAAAAAAAAGTGATTAATAAAAATGTTAACATAATGCGTTTATTAATACTTATGGCAATCCAATTTAGGTAAAAAAAACTAGATCTAGAATTAGTTGAAGATAAACGTGCTAAAGTCTGTCGCAATGTGAATTGTGAATTGTAGAACACGTAATGAATTTATTAATCCAATTTAGTTACAAAAAACTTGATCTAAAAGTTGGTCGCAATATGAATTGTGAATTGTAGAACAATTTTTTTAACTATAGACTTTTTAACCTCATCTAGCAGTCCGGTTTGCATTATGAGCCCTCCATTGCAAGATAGCCCTTCGTACCAGACCTAATCTTACTTAAAGGGACCTTTTCTCATTAACATATATTTTGTTTGTTTTTTCACAAAAATTACAACACGTTATGTAAAAATGTAACTTTTTCCAATTTGTTAATTTTTTTAAAATAATTTTGACTTCGTCAGTCCCTGGAGAATTCCATTCTCTTTAATTTGATAAAATTTTTATTGGAATCGGTTAAGCCACTCTTGGGCTATCGTGCACGCAAGTTCGAAAAACGTTTGTTTAACTCTTTTTTACATAAATTACAACACGTTGTATAAAATTTTTATTTTTTTCAATTTGTTTAAACAAAAATTAAATAATTTTGACTTTGTCAGTCCCTGGAGAATTCAATTCTCTTTAATTAGATAATTTTTTTATTGAAATCGGTTAAGCCATTCTTGGGTTATGGTGCACGCAAGATCGAAAAAACTTGGTTGAGATAACATTTAGTTTTAAAGAACGCATTTTAGGTTTTTTTTTCTTTTTCGATAGATGCATGTTTAAACTTTATTGGTTAATTATTTACAATTGTATTTTTTTATGTATTTTGTGAAGGTTTTTTTTTTGTTTTCTTTGTGTGTTGTTGGTGTGTAAAACATTTGTAAGGTGTTTGTACAAAAGAAAAGAAGAATTGATTGCTTGTAATTTAGCGCACCGCCGACGGAGCAGCCAGGGCGGCTGGTACAGTCTACAGAATGATAGCGGGAACCGAAAATGTCGGACTGGGCTTAACAGCTACATCCACTTCTTCGAGAGTCTTGACACCTCAGGTATTATCCCCTCCCACGTACCTCTTTTTCACGAACACGAAAACACACGTTTCTTATTTTTTTATTATTATTATTTTTGATCACGTGTACGCATGCGCAACAGTGGACTCACATCTGAATTAGATGATACGTAAGTCGCCGTAATTTTTTTTTAATTTATGCTATTAATAATTTTTTTTTTTTTAAGAAAATTTTGCAGCGAGAATGATAAATAAAACTTTCACACAGTTTTTTAGAGTTATGAATATAAAGTTAAGCAAATCATGGCGTGCGATTGTTAAAGTGAGCTTGCCATAAATGCATTTAAATGCGTGTGAATATTTGTAAATTAATTAATTTTCAAAATTTTGTTGCAAGAAATTTTTGCAGCGAGAATTGGACAGTTGAAAATTGTCATTTTAAGCAGGTAAAATATGTCTTTTTAGGCAGTTGAAAATTGTCATTTTTGTTGGTTGAAAATGATCATTTTTAGCAGTTGAAAATTATCATTTTAAGCAGTTAAAAATTGTTGTTTTTGGCACTGGATAATTGTTATTTTGAGCACTTTTGGACAGTTGAAAATGATCATTTTTGGCAGTTGGAAATTGTTATTTTTAGCGGGTAAAAAACTATGTCTTTTTAGGCCGTTGAAAATTGTCATTTTGGCAGTTGAAAATTTCCGTTTTTTGGCAGCTGAAATGGTAATTTTAGATAGTTGGAAATTGTCATTTTAACCAGTTGAATATTGTCATTTTTGGCAATTAAAATTATCAAAAAATGATCAGTTTTGCAAATTGAATTTTTGGCTGTTAAAATAATCACTGTTGGCACTTGAAAATTGTCATTTTTAGTATTTAAAAATGGTCTTTTTGGACAGTTGAAAGATGTCATTTTTGGCATTTGATAATTGTCATTTTTAGCAGATGAAATATGTCTTTTTATGCAGTTGAAATTGTCATTTTTGGCAGTTTAAAATTGTCTTCTTTTGGCAGCTGAAATGGTAATTTAGGATAGTTGGAAATTGTCATTTTTAACAGTTGAATATAGTCATTTTTGATAGTTGAAATTTTTCAACCTTGAGAGCTAAAAATTTCTAGTTTTATCGGTTAAAAATTTTTAGCAGTTAAAATGATCATAAAATGGTCATTTTTGGCAGTTAAAATAGTCATTTTTGACACTTTAAAATTGCCTTTTTTAGCACTCGAAAATTGTCATTTTTATCATTTAAAACTGATCTTTTTGGACAAATGAAAAATGTCATTTTTGCAGTTGTAAATTGTCGTTTTTAGCACGTAAAATATGTCTTTTTAGGCAGTTGAAAATTGTCATTCTTGTTAGTTGAAAATGGTCATTTTTGATAGTTGAAAATGGTCATTTTTAGCGCTTGGAAATGGTTATTTTGGACAGTTCAAAATTGTCATTTTTGGCAGTTTGAAATGGTCATTTTGGACAGTTGAAAATGGTCATTTTTGGCAGTTGGAAATGATTATTTTGGACAGTTGAAATTGTCATTTTTTGGCTGCTGAAATGGTAATTTTGGATAGTTGGAAATTGTCATTTTTAACATTTGAATATTGTCATTTTTGATAGTTGAAATTTTTCAACCTGGACAGCTAAAAATTGCTAGTTTTATCAGTTAAGAACGGTTATTTTTAGGAGTTGAAATTATAAAAAAATCGTCAGTTTTGGCAGTTGAATTTTTGGCAGTTAAAATAGTCATTTTTGACACTTGAAAATTGTCTTTTTTAGCACTCAAAAATTGGCATTTTTGTCATTTAAAACTGATCTTTTTGGACAAATGAAAAATGTCATTTTTGGCAGTTGTAAATTGTCATTTTTATTATTTAAAACTGATCTTTTTGGACAAATGAAAATTGTCATTTTTGGCAGTTGTAAATTGTCATTTTAAGCAGGTAAAATATGTCTTTTTAGGCAGTTGAAAATTGTCATTCTTGTTAGTTGAAAATGGTCATTTTTGACAGTTGAAAATGGTCATGTTTGACAGTTGAAAATGGTCATTTTTGACAGTTGAAAATGGTTATTTTAGCGCTTGGAAATGGTTATTTTGGACAGTTAAAAATTGTCATTTTTGGCAGTTGGAAATGGTCATTTTGGACAGTTGAAATTTGTAGTTTTTAGCGGGTAAAATATGTCTTTTTAAGCAGTTGAAATTGTCATTTTTGTTAGTTGAAAATAATCACTTTTAGCAGTCGAAAATGATCATTTTTAGCAATTAAAAATGGTTTTTTTTTGGCAGTGGAAAATTGTCATTTTTAGCACTCGAAAATGGTCCTCTTGGATAGTTGAAAATCATCATTTTTGACAGTTGGAAATTGTTATTTTAGCAAGTAATTTTATGTAGTTAAAAATTGTCATTTTTGTCTGTTGGAAATTTTCTTTTTTTGGCAGCTGAAATGGTAATTTTGGATGGTTGGAAATTGTCGTTTTTAACAGTTGAATATTGTCATTTTTGATGGTTGAAATTTTTTAACCTAGACAGCAAAAAATTGCTAGTTTTATCAGTAAAAAACGATTATTTTTAGCACTTAAAATTATCATAAAATGGTCAGTTTTGGCTGTTGAATTTTTGGCAGTTAAAATAGTCATTTTTGACACTTGAAAATTATCTTTTTTTAGCACTCAAAAATTGTCATTTTTATCATTTAAAATTTTAACAGGAACTATTGACATGTACATATTTTGCAAGCAAAACTCTTAAAGCGTTTGAGTGATAAAACTAATCTTCAAACGTGACAAGTTTAATATCTCCTTATAATGGTTACTACACTTAACTAAAAATGTTACAGACGGACTTGTAAAGCTAAAGTGACAAGTTATTAGAGCGTTTGAGTGATAAAATTAATCTTCAATAATGACGTGTTTAATCTCCCTCTATAAAGGTTTATATATTCAACTAAAAATATTACAAACCAACAAATAAAGCTTAAGTGACAAGTTATTAGAGCATTTGAGTGATAAAATTAATCTTCAATGGTGACATGTTTAATCTATCTCTATAATGGTTTCTATATTTAACTAAAAATGTTACAAACCAACTAATAAAGCTAAAGTGACAAGTTATCAGAGCATTTGAGTGACGGAATGAATTTTTAAAAGTGACTACTTCAGTATCTATCTATAATGGTTACTACACTCAACTAAAAATGTATCAAACGAACTAATACAGCTTTTGAGTGATCAATCTTCTTAAGTGACAAGTTTAATCCCTCTTTTTATTAAAAAGAAACTGTTCAAGAGTAAAAATATTGGAAGCAGAATTAATACAGCTTTTAAATAACCGAAGCACAGTTTTCAAATGACAAATTCAAATCTGTAACTATTCAAAAGTAAATTTATTTCAAACAGAATAAATACCGATTTAAAAACAAAACAAAAGTACAATTTTTAAGTGAAAAGTTTTATTTTTCTCTTCAATGATAACTGTTCATAAATAATAATTTTACACGCAAAAATTATTAAAGTGATTATTTTGAGTGATAAAAGCAATTTTTAAAAGTTACAAGTTAAATCTCTCTTTAATGATAAATATTCACAAGTAAAAAAATTACCACAGCTTTTAAGTGACAGAGACAATATTTTAAAGTGACAAGTTCAATCTCTCTCTCTTTTAAATGGTAATAACCATTTTTAAGTGATTAAAACCTTAAAGGTAAATATTTTACAGGCAAAATTATTAGAGTTTTTGAGTGATAAAAGCAAACTTTAAAAGTGACAATTTCAATCTATCCTTTTAATGATAACTATTAAGTAAAAATTAAAGAAAATCTATGGGACATTTGAGTGATAAAAGTAATCTTTAAAAGAGACAAGTTCAATACCTCTCTTTAATGTTAATTATTCTCAAGTAAAAAGGTTGTAAACAATCTTAACAGAGCTTTTGAGTGATGAAGGCAGTATTCTAAAGTGACAATCTTAATTCCTCTTTTTAATGGTAAATATTCACAACCAAAAATTGGTACAAGCAAAATTAATTTTGTTTATGAATGACAGAAGTTCAATCTGTCTTTTAAATGCTAACTTTTCAAAAGTATATTTGTTGCAAGCAAAATCAATAAAGCTTTTGAATAACGTAATCACATTTTTTAAAGTGACGAGTTTAATTTTTCTTTTAAATGGTAACTATTCAAAAGCAAATTGAATGACAGAAGAACAATTTTTGAGTGAAAAATGTAATCACTATCTTCATTGTTAACTATTCGCAAATAATAATTTTACAGGCAAATTTATTAGAATTTTTGAGTGACAAAATTTTAAAAAAAGTCTGAAGGGTATTTGAGTGATAAAGACAATTTTCTAAAGTGACAAGTTTAATCCCTCTCTTTAATGGTAACTACACTCAACCAAAATTGTTACAAACCAAAATAATAATTTGGTATCTCAGACCGGACTTCCACTGAGCTTTTGAGTGATAAAATGACAAGTCCAATATTTCTCTTTCTTGTAATTAACATTCACAAGTAAAAAAAAAAGTTGCAAGTAAAATTACCACAGCCTTTAAGTCGTGGTGTTGATTTAATTTCTGTCTTTAATGGTAACTTCACTCAACTGAAAATCTTACAAACCAAACTAATAGAGCTTTTGAGTGATGAATACAATCTTCTTGACAAATTGACAATTTTAATTCAATGTTTAATGTTGGCGGCGTTTACTTCGTGGTACATCTTGATCGGTATATTTAACTTTTATATACCACTATATTTTTGTTTAAATTGTAATTCAACTTAATTCACAAGTAAATATTATTGCAAGCAAAATTAATATAGCTTATGACTGACAGAGGCAAACTTTTAAAGTTTTTTTTTTAATGGTAATTATTTACCAGCAAAAACTGTTGCGCACGTGTAATCGTAAAACTTCCTGGTAAGTGGCACTTTTTGCTTTCTCTCAGCTTTTTTCTCACCCCGCACACTCATCACGGATCGCATCACCCCCGCGAAAATTAAGACATCCGAGCCCTTCGCATCTTTCACGGCGAGGATTTCGAAATTTTCATTTTTCTTCAGGTGGCGGACCCGACCCGAACTAACCCGAACATGGAGCAGGGGCCACGCCCACTAACCAACCCTGTACATACGAACATAGTGCTTGAATTTGTACATAACCTAAAATTTAAAAAGCAAAAGAAAAAAACGTCATGTCATGTCTGAATCATCAAGCACTATATTTGTTCATAATTCATCTATTTCTATCTACTCATGTCTTATATTTAACCCTTTGCACTTATAGTCGCCAAAATACGTTTTGTCGCTAGTAAATACGAGTGCAGAGGGTTAAACCCCATACATACTGTCGTCTTATCTTTTCTTTCATTACTAAAAGTTCCGACTAAAATGTTCAAATTCCCGTTAAGTAACCCTTTACGCAGACTCTCCCGTCAAACTCAGACATGACGACATTTTGACAGACAGATCGTTAATTATTTGGATTTTGAAATGAACAAATTTAATAAAACGAAATATAGCCTGAATATGTGAATATATTCAGGCTATATTTCGTTTTATTAAATTTATTTAATGCTTCTGCAACAAGTGAGGTTGCCTCAAATTTATTTGAAATAGACGTTTGCTTGTATATAGGCGTAATTGTTTATCAAAATTTACAGGATGGATTTTGGAAATTGATAGGTAGGTTGCGTAACCATGTGGAAGGTGGAAGGAAACGCGGTGAGAGTCCGTCGATTTGTTGTTGTCGGATTCGGAGTGAAAGCATCTCCTTTCACGCCGTCGGGATGGGCTTGGTGGTGTAAAAATTTTGAAGGTGGAACGAAAGAAACGAGATGCGTTGTGAATACACCCGAGACACGAGCGTTCACTTTTAGCCCAGATTTTAAATCGTTGCTGGGCGTTATGCAACCCATTATACACGCGATGGTGGCGGCGCCTGTAATTAACGTTAAAGCGAGTGAAGTACTGTAGATCATTATTTATAATTATTCAGAAACGTTTACTTACCAGTAATGGTTATAGCAGTTAAAAATAATTAATTATTTAAACGGTTATTGGTCAATAATGGTTATAACAGTTAGTGTTACTTCAAAATAACTCATTATTTAAACAGTTATTTTCCAATAACGGTTACAGCAGTTACTTTAAAATAATTCATTATTTAAACGGTTATTTTCCAATAACGATTATAACAGTTTATTTATTTATTTATTGTTCATAAACCCAACAGACTCAAAGTCTATTAACAGGGCTATAAGTATATATATATATATACAAATGTAGTACATGGTACAAACATAAATTACATTTAAAGACACTTAAACCTAAGAGAAAGTCGATAATTTCAAACATTCCATAAGATCTTTTTTAAATTCATTGAATGATGGATTAAATATGTCAACATTATATACAGTTACTGTTACTTCAAAATAACTGTTTATTTAAACGGTTATTTACTAACCGTTTTTTAAAGGCCCGTCAGAAAACTTTACTCAGTAACAGTTTGCAACGAATTGAATCATAATCAAAAACAAGAAACCTCAATTTCGGAATTACATGTATTTTTTTTTAATTAGATAAACCATAAGTTTCTAGTAACAATTTCAAAATAGCTAGTTATTTAAACGGTTATTCAGTAACCATTTTTTTTTAAATAACCTCAGACAATTTTACTTAGTAACAGTTTGTAACAAAGTTAATCTCAGATTCTGATAGAATTTTTTCTGTTTATTTTTTTTTGTACACACTTTTAAAAATCAGAAAATTTTAATTGAGCAAACCAGCAAATTCGTAATTTTTTGTAATTGGTATTTAAAAAATATATTTTTTCATTTAAGGTATTTAAAGTACCGTCAGAAAACTTTACTCAGTAACAGGTTGTAACAAAACGAATCAATTCAAAACTCAAGAAAAGCATTAATTTTTTTCAAAGTTAAGACTTCTAAAGAAAAAATTATCCAGAAATGAAATAAACAGTAATGACTAAAACAGGTTCAGTTATTACAAAATAATTCGTTATTTAAACTGTTATTTAGCAACTTATTTAATCAAACTCAACAAAACCCAATTTCGGCATTAAAAAAATTGTTCAGAGATGAGATGAACCGTAATTTTCCAGGTAACGTCGAAAGTTGTTTAATTCAAAGTTACCTGACAATGGACTACCACATAGTAACGGTCGCAACCATCTTCTTCAAGTATTTTTCCAGTAACGGTTACAACGGTTACTGCTACTTCAAAATAGCTAGTTATTTAAACGGTTATTTTAAGTACAGCCAGAAAATTTTACTCAGTAACAGTTAATAACAAAACGAATCATTACAAAACTCAAGAAAATCATTACAAATTCGAATAGGTGTTATTTTTCAAAATTCGACGCAAGTCAAGACTTCTAATTTTAAAAAAAATATTCAGAGATGTGATAAACTCGTCACTTGATACTAATGGTTAAAATAGAATCAGTTATTACAAAATAACCAGTTATTTGAACGGTTATTTAGTAACACAAAAAAAAATTATTTAATCAAACTCACCAAAGCCCAACTTCGGCTTTAAAAAAATTATTCGGTGATGAGATAAACCGTAGTTTTCCAGTAACGGTTACTGTTACTTTAAAATAGCTAGTTATTTAGTAACCGTTATTTAACGTACTATCAGAAAACTTTACTCAGTAACAGTTTTTAGCAAAGCGAATCATAACAAATCTCAAGAAAAGCATTAGAAAAATCGAATAGGTGTTATTTTATTTTTCAAAATTCAAAGCAAGTAAAGACTTCTGACTTTAAGAAAATTATCCAGACACGAGATAAATCCGTAATTTGACTGTTATGGTTAAAACCGGTTCAGTTATTATAAAATAACCAGTTATTTAAACGGTGAATTTGTAACCGCAAAAACTTTATTTAATCAAACTCAACAAAACCCATTTTCGGGATTAAACAAATTATTCAGAGATGAGATAAACCGTAGCTTTCTAGTTACGGTTATAACAGTTACTGTTACTTCAAAATAACTAGTTAGCGAGATTTTTCAAAAACGGTTACTGTTGTTAATCTATAGTAACGGTTGCAAAGTAACAGAGATAATTCAATTTAAAATGTTTGTTTCTAATTCCGCATAAAATGATATAAAAAAATATACAGGGGCTCCAATTAAAAATAAGAAAAATAAAGTACTTTAGTTTTACACTAAATTTTGGACACCCTGTATAACTCATATCAATTAAACTTTATCAATGGCACTGTCAGACCTTACTTAATAAGTACTTTGTATGATTTTATTAACAAGGCACTATTTCTATTTTTCATTAATTTTTAAACCAATGATGTAAAACTGATTATTTCTAGTTTTCATTTGCATTCGGCAATTAAAAAAATCGTAAAAAAATATCTTCTAGTGGAATAAGCTCAAAAATTTCAAAATCTATCTAGAATTAAGTTATCTTCAATATCCTGTTAAAACAATTGACATTTTGAAGCTGGAAACAAAATGGCCGCAATCAAAACGTGAATTGTTGAGAAGAAAATTACATTCGGCGATTGGAAAAATCGTAAAAAAATTAACTTCTGGTAGAATAAGCTCCAAAATTTCAAAATTCCTCTAGAATAAACTTATCTTTGATATCCTGTTAAAACAATTAACATTTTGTAGCCAGAAACAAAATGGCCACACTCAAAACTTGATTTGTGGAGAAAAAAATTGCATTCGGCGATTGGAAAAATCGTAAAAAATTAACTTCTGGTAGAATAGGCTCCAGAATTTCAAAATTTCCCTAATATAAACTTATCTTCAATATCCTGTTAAAACAATTGACATTTTGTAGCTAGAAACAAAATGGCCACACTCAATGAGTGTGGAGAAAAAAATTGCATTCGGCGATTGGAAAAATTGTAAAAAACTAACTTCTTGTAGAATAAGCTCCAAAATTTCAAAATTCCTCTAGAATAAACTTATCTTTGATATCCTGTTAAAACAATTAACATTTTGTAGCCAGAAACAAAATGGCCACACTCAAAACTTGATTTGTGGAGAAAAAAATTGCATTCGGCGATTGGAAAAATCGTAAAAAATTAACTTCTTGTAGAATAAGCTCCAAAATTCTAAAATTCCTCTAGAATAAACTTGTCTTGAATATCCTGTTAAAACAATTGACATTTCGTAGTCAGAAACAAAATGCCCACACTCAAAACTTGAGTTGTGGAGAAAAAAATTGCATTCAGCGATTGGAAAAATCGTAAAAAATTAACTTCTTGTAGAATAAGCTCCAGAATTTTAAAATTCCTCTAGAATAAACTTATCTTGAATATCCTGTTAAAACAATTGACATTTTGTAGCTAGAAACAAAATGGCCACACTCAAAACTTGATTTGTGGAGAAAAAAATTACATTCGGCGATTGGAAAAATCGTAAAAAATTAACTTCTGGTAGAATAAGCTCAAAAACTTCAAAATTCCTCTAGAATAAACTTATCTTCAATATCCTGTTAAAACAATTAATATTTTGGAGCTGAAAACAAAATGGCGACACTCTAAACTTGAATTGTGGGGAAGAAAATTACATTCGGCGATTGGAAAAATCGTAAAAAATTAACTTCTTGTAGAATAAACTCCAAAATTTCAAAATTCCTCTAGAATAAACTTATCTTTAATATCCTTGTAAAACAATTGACATTTTGTAGCCAGAAACAAAATGACCACACTCAAAACTTGATTTGTGGAGAAAAAAATTACATTCGGCGATTGGAAAAATCGTAAAAAATTAACTTCTGGTAGAATAAGCTCAAAAACTTCAAAATTCCTCTAGAATAAACTTATCTTCAATATCCTGTTAAAACAATTAATATTTTGGAGCTGAAAACAAAATGGCGACACTCAAAACTTGAATTGTGGGGAAGAAAATTACATTCGGCGATTGGAAAAATCGTAAAAAATTAACTTCTTGTAGAATAAACTCCGAAATTTCAAAATTCCTCTAGAATAAACTTATCTTTGATACCCTTGTAAAACAATTAACATTTTGTAGCCAGAAACAAAATGGCCACACTCAAAACTTGATTTGTGGAGAAAAAAATTACATTCGGCGATTGGAAAAATCGTAAAAAATTAACTTCTGGTAGAATAAGCTCAAAAACTTCAAAATTCCTCTAGAATAAACTTATCTTCAATATCCTGTTAAAACAATTAATATTTTGGAGCTGAAAACAAAATGGCGACACTCAAAACTTGAATTGTGGGGAAGAAAATTACATTCGGCGATTGGAAAAATCGTAAAAAATTAACTTCTTGTAGAATAAACTCCAAAATTTCAAAATTCCTCTAGAATAAACTTATCTTTAATATCCTTGTAAAACAATTGACATTTTGTAGCCAGAAACAAAATGACCACACTCAAAACTTGATTTGTGGAGAAAAAAATTACATTCGGCGATTGGAAAAATCGTAAAAAATTAACTTCTGGTAGAATAAGCTCAAAAACTTCAAAATTCCTCTAGAATAAACTTATCTTCAATATCCTGTTAAAACAGTTAATATTTTGGAGCTGAAAACGAAATGGCGACACTCAAAACTTGAATTGTTGGGAAGAAAATTACATTCGGCGATTGGAAAAATCGTAAAAAATTAACTTCTTGTAGAATAAACTCAAAAATTTCAAAATTCCTCTAGAATAAACTTATCTTTGATACCCTTGTAAAACAATTGACATTTTGTAGCCAAAAACAAAATGGCCACACTCATAACTTGATTTGTGGAGAAAAAAAATTACATTCGGCGATTGGAAAAATCGTAAAAAAATAACTTCTGGTAGAATAAGCTCAAAAATTTCAAAATTCCTCTAGAATAAACTTATCTTCAATATCCTGTTAAAACAATTAATATTTTGGAGCTGAAAACAAAATGGCGACACTCAAAACTTGAATTGTGGGGAAGAAAATTACATTCGGCGATTGGAAAAATCGTAAAAAATTAACTTCTTGTAGAATAAACTCCAAAATTTCAAAATTCCTCTAGAATAAACTTATCTTTGATACCCTTGTAAAACAATTGACATTTTGTAGCCAAAAACAAAATGGCCACACTCAAAACTTGATTTGTGGAGAAAAAAATTACATTCGGCGATTGGAAAAATCGTAAAAAATTAACTTCTGGTAGAATAAGCTCCAGAATTTTAAAATTCCTCTAGAATAAACTTATCTTGAATATCTTGTTAAAACAATTGACATTTTGTAGCTAGAAACAAAATGGCCACACTCAATGAGTGTGGAGAAAAAAATTGCATTCGGCGATTGGAAAAATCGTAAAAAATTAACTTTAGGTAGAATAAGCTCCAAAATTTCAAAATACCTCTAGAATAAACTTATCTTCAATATCCTGTTAGAACAATTGACATTTTGTAGCTAGAAACAAAATGGCGACACTCAAAACTTGATTTGTGGAGAAGAAAATTACATTCGGCGATTGGAAAAATCGTAAAAAATTAACTTCTGGTAGAATAAGCTGCAGAATTTCAAAATTCCTCTAGAATAAACTTATATTCAATATCCTGTTGAAACAATTGACATTTTGAAGCTGGAAACAAAACGCTGAAAATTACGCTCTTAATTAGACCGCAGTACGTCCTAAAATCTTTGATCTTTTAATACTCAGCTTACATAACGTTAAATGATTTAATTTTGTTTAAAGTCTCTCTTATTTATCAGCTTTCAACAGTTTCCATTTAAAGGAATAATAACCGCATATATCAAACATCAACTCTTTCAGAATTCGACAGGTTCAACTGGGTTCACATATGTAATATATTCCAACCACTTTCCATACCTTACGAACCACCTTTAAACAAGACAATCAAAATGGTACTAAAGATATCTAATAAATAAATAAATTGCAGACAAAAAAAATTATGTAAATTTATCTGAATATATCTTACAAGAAGCAAGATAGTGCTGAAAAATGAATTCTACATATAATCAACAATACTTGCATCCCTAAATATCACATGCTCCGTTTGATTTAAAAGAAAAACTTGATACAGGGAGATCTTTGTAAACCTACCGAAATAGAGAAACGATTTAGGGTCGAGAGGAATTTCGAGTAAAGAAGTGATACAGTAATATTTTTCGGTAACTGCTAAAAGGAAAATCTGTACTGGAAGAAGAGTGAGCAACCATGGAAATGGAGTAATACAGTAAACAAATCTGCACTAGAAGAAGAGAAGAAACCGTGAATAATCAGGTGATATTGTAGACATAAAGGCGAGCCACAGCTGAAGACAGAATCTGCACTGGAGTTAAAGCCCCTACGCGTGAATAATAGAGTGATATAGCAAACATATTGAATACTGGTGAAAAGTGAGCAACCTTGAACATAGAATGATAAATTGGTAAAGACAGAAGACACTAGAAGAAGGGAAAAAAAGCCCCTAAGCGTGAATAATAGAGTGATATCGTAAACATATTGAACGGCAACAACAAAAGGCTGTATCAGCTCTAGAAGAACAACAAGCAAGCTTTAACTGTGAGTGATTAAATAGGTTTACTATATCACCCTAGTTTTCATGATTGGTCATTCTTTTTCAAGTGCAGATTCTGTTGTCTTATGGTTGCTCGTTCTTCTTCTGGAGTAGAAACTGCCTTTAACCATGAGTGATCAAATATGTTCAATCACAAACGTATTGATCACCAACAGCTAAGGACAAACTCTGCAGTGGAAGAAACGCGAGTTTACGTGAAAAATTCAATGATGCTCACCAGTGATCGTGGATTTCCATAGCCCAGACTAAGAGAGAGTTGTTAACGCTTATCTTTAACTACTGCTTCGGATGCATCATCGAGGAAACAAGTTTCTTTCGTAGTCTCATCTGCCGAAGAACTTTCACGAGCCTCCGCCGATGCTGACCGAGACTATTTTGACTGCAAAGCAAGTTTCTTTCGTATCTTCATCCGCCGAACTCACCATCAAGACGGTCTTGACACCTAAGCAAGTTTCCTTCACATCTTCATCTGCCGAACTCCGCCGATGCCCACCAACTACTGGAAAATCATGTCTTGTGTAACATCTGTAGTTGTAAATAACTTTGTTTGTGAAACTTCAATTGCTCGCCGTTGCTAATCCACCTTTTTTTTTTCTCTCGCCAACAGTTGATAGCCGGATCTGGTGCGACCGAAGAATCCGACGAGAAGGAGAACGCTCCACTTGGCGCTGGCGGTGTTGCCGAAATCGACGTGGCAAAGTCCGGAGACGGCCTCACGGAAGGAATTCCCGGACCCATCACCAGACTCTTCGTATTAGCCAACCGTGGACTGGCCAACCTCGTCCAAGACTTAATCCTGGTACGTTACCACAAGTTAATTAACTAAATCAAAAAATAATACCATCACTGTTACTTTTGTAACGTGACAAAATGTATTTATTTGCATTGTTGTCAATGACAAAATGTATTTATTTACATTATTACATAAAATCTTACATTTCATATCAATCCGCGAAAAAAATATTTATTTGCATTCTCGTCATTGTTTAAATGTGAATTTATTTAAATTTATTTTCTGTACTCTCCGAGACGAGTGCACCGACGCGATTTTTCGGAATGATTAGCAAAAACGCGAGTTTCTCCAGGATGTATACATTGTCTGTACTGTCGGAGACAAGTGTACCAACGTGATTTTCGGAACGATTGGCAAAAACACCGTTTCTCGGATTTCTTGCAAAAAAATCAAAGTCTTGCGCTAGTGACGCAATTTGTCGTGGATTCGAGTGAATTGAATGACATTCGCCTTTCTGATTAATTAAGCATGCAGAATATAAGTAAGCAGGTGGAGCCAAGGGCGCCTTTCTAAATTCTAGAAAATGAACGAACTGTATCAACTGTTTGTATAAGTGTAGCAAATGTCGTTTCTATAAATAAATCAACTGCGGATTAAAAAAATCCAGATTTTCCGATTTGTAATTTGAATCCTACGAATTTTGGAGTCGATTCGATTTTATAATAAGTCAAAAAATCAAAAAATAAAAATTTTTTTTTAAATATTTTTCGGATTTCCGATTTCAATTCTATTGTATATAATTTTGTAGTGATTCCTTAATCAATTCGTCGTCTATAAATAAATCTCTTATTATCAACTCTGGATCAAGAAAAAATGAGCGAATGATTTTAGCTGCCGATGCGCCTTAAACTCAAAATTCATTCATTCAATAAAAAATTAACTAGTGTTCAATTTTTCGAATTTGTGATTTGAATCCTATTCAATATAATTTGAATATGATTCGTGAATCATCAAATCCAAGAATATCAATTTTCAGCGTAAAGAAATCGAAAAAGCGTTAATTTTTCAAAATTCGAAACAAGTGCGGGCTTTAAACTTTTACAAAATGATTCAGAAATGATTGAGTTTTGATATTTTGAAAAAATCCAAACAATTCAATTACCTGGTGCCTCCAATAATCACCAGCAAATCTAAGAAAATCCATTTTCAGCGTTCAAAAAACGAAAAAGCGTTGATTTTTTAAAATTCGAAACAAGTGGGGGGTTTAAACTTTTACAAAATGATTCAGAAATTATTGAGTTTTGATGTTCCGAAAAAATCCAACCAAGTCAATTACCTGGTTCCTCCAATAATCATCAGAAAATCTAAGAAAATCAATTTTCAGCGTTCAAAAATCGAAAAAGCGTTAGTTTTTCAAAATTCGAAACAAGTGCGGGCTTTAAACTTTTACAAAATGATTCGGAAATTATTGAGTTTTGATGTTCCGAAAAAATCCAAACAAGTCAATTACTTAGTTCCTCCAATAATCACCAGCAAATCTAAGAAAATCAATTTTCAGCGTTCAAAAATCGAAAAAGCGTTGATTTTTCAAAATTCAAAACAAGTGCGGGGTTTAAACTTTTACAAAATGATTCAGAAATTATTGAGTTTTGATGTTCCGAAAAAATCCAAACAAGTCGATTACCTAGTTCCTCCAATAATCACCTGCAAATCTAAGAAAATCAATTTTCAGCGTTCAAAAATCGAAAAAGCGTAGATTTTTCAAAATTCGAAACAAGTGCGGGCTTTAAACTTTTACAAAATGATTCAGAAATGATTGAGTTTTGATGTTCCGCCTAAAATAACAACTTTCAGCTACCAAATATTAAAATTTTCAATAATCAAAAACTCCAATTTTCAACTGCCAAAAATGACAGTTTTCAACTGCCAAAAATGACAGTTTTCAACTGTTAAAAATGACCATTTTCAACTGTCAAAAATGACAATTTTTAACTACTAACGATGACCATTTGCAATGTTTTTAAAATTTTTTATTTATTTTTTTTTAGCGTTTGGCCCAAACAAGCGAGAGGATAGTCAACTTCAAGGCTAGGTTGATCACTGCACTCATCTAAGATCCAGAGCGGCAACAGAACCAACTTTTTCCATTAGCATAGCCAATTCACACCACACAAAAGAACCTACTTAAATAAATTTAAAAAAAAATAAACAGAAAGTAAATAGCGCGCTTTTTCTAGACAGAAAACAACAACGCCTGACAGCACAGTTAAAATTCCCGCACCTTTCCCCCAAACTCTTTTAGACCCCCCCGCGCTTTTATCCACCAACAGAAGAAAAAAAAAGAGACCCTCGCCGCGCCGACGCTCTAGACATTTTTTTTTATATAATATTATTATTATTATTATTATTTAATTGTTTATTTTGTAAATATTAATTATTCCGCGCCTTCTTTATTACGTTATTTTTTTGTTTTTCTCTCTTCCCCCCCCCTCATGTTTTGATCACGTAGGTCTTGCCATCACGCTAGAAGCGGCAACGTTGCTTCGAGAAAAAAGAAAAAAGTGCTCAACATTTTTTCGTGTTTGTTTCCACTTCCTGAACGATTTGCTCATTCGCATACATGTAAATATTTTTTTTTTGTTTGTTTTTGATTTATGTAACGTTTTTAATTAGATTTACAATCTTCATTTTTTTTATATAAGCGTGTAAAAAGGAATCACTCGTGTGTAAATAAATGTCCATAATTGAAAATTTGTTCTTTGTAAGGAAGAAACAGGTTGAAAGTGTTGTAATTTTTTTGTAATAAATTAAATTATATTTAAAAAAAAAAATTTTTTTTTTAAATGTCCTAAATTTTTCCCAAAAGAAACCTTCGCCATCACCAATAAATGGAAATTCTCTGGGTATAAGCAAACGTGACTTAAATTCAAATTAAATTGGTCCCCCCTTCTTACTTTTTCTCAAAAATTGGCTTTGAAATAATTTCCTGAAGAAACCGCTGCTTCGATTCGGGGTTTCTATACATCATTGGAAAGATCACTTCAAGACGCTTTATAAAATGTACTTTCGCAAGAACAAATGTCAATTCGAAGCCCATGACGTGTCAGCAAAAAAAAACTCGAAAATGGCAAAAATCCAAAAATGCAACTTTTTTAATAATTATTGTAGCCCATTGAAGTATACCTTCTTTTTCATCAGAAAAACGTGAGAAATTGATTGGCGTTAAAAAATTTCAGCCATTTTCAATAGCAAAAAAAATAGCTTGTCACCATGAACATGTTTTCAAATTTTCAAAAAAAGTCGATTTTTCAAACTTTGAACGGCCGTAGCGGCTAAACGAAAACTCCAAATTGAACGCGGTTTTCAAATCCGTGCTCCTCGTGTGCTAATTAGTCGGATTTAATTAAAATTGGCGATTAAATTTTTTTGACGAAAACCTGAAAAACTACCCAAGGGTCCCCCCTTCTTACTTTTTCTCAAAAATTGGCTTTGAAATAATTTCCTGAAGAAACCGCTGGTTCGATTAGGAGTTTCTATACATCATTGGAAAGATCACTTCAAGACGCCTCGGAAAATGTATTTTCCCAAAAACAAATGTCAACTTGAAGCCCGTGACGCGTCAGCAAAGAAAACTCTAAAATGGCAAAAATCGAAAAATGCAACTTTTTTTAATAATTATCGTAGACCATTGAAGTATACCTTCTTTTTCATCAGAAAAACGAGAAAAATTGATTGGTGTCAAAAAATTTCAGCTATCATTAATAGCAAAAAAATTAGCTTGTCACCATGAACATGTTAGAAAATTTTCCAAAAAAGCAATTTTTCAGACTTTGATCGGCTGTAGCGGCTGAACGAAAACTCCAAATTGAACGCGGTTTTCAAATCCGTGCTCCTCGTGTGCTAATTAGTCGGATTTAATTAAAATTGGCGATTAAAATTTTTTGACGAAAACCTGAAAAACTACCCAAGGGTCCCCCCTTCTTACTTTTTCTCAAAAATTGGCTTTGAAATAATTTCCTGAAGAAACCGCTGGTTCGATTAGGAGTTTCTATACATCATTGGAAAGATCACTTCAAGACGCCTCGGAAAATGTATTTTCCCAAAAACAAATGTCAACTTGAAGCCCGTGACGCGTCAGCAAAGAAAACTCGAAAATGGCAAAAATCGAAAAATGCAACTTTTTTTAATAATTATCGTAGACCATTGAAGTATACCTTCTTTTTCATCAGAAAAACGAGAAAAATTGATTGGTGTCAAAAAATTTCAGCTATCATTAATAGCAAAAAAATTAGCTTGTCACCATGAACATGTTAGAAAATTTTCCAAAAAAGCAATTTTTCAGACTTTGATCGGCTGTAGCGGCTGAACGAAAACTCCAAATTGAACGCGGTTTTCAAATCCGTGCTCCTCGTGTGCTAATTAGTCGGATTTAATTAAAATTGGCGATTAAAATTTTTTGACGAAAACCTGAAAAACTACCCAAGGGTCCCCCCTTCTTACTTTTTCTCAAAAATTGGCTTTGAAATAATTTCCTGAAGAAACCGATGGTTCGATTCTGGGTTTCTATACATCATTGGAAAGATCACTTCAATACGCCTCGGAAAATGTACTTTTGCAAGAACAAATGTCAATTTGAAGCCCGTGACGTGTCAGCAAAGAAAACTCGGAAATGAAAAAAATCGAAAAATGCAACATAACTCAGCGACTTCTCAACCAAATTGGATATTTCTTCTTAGATTCAACAAACCTTACTTCATTGCTTATTATTAAACCTTTAATCCCTCCATAAATTACCGTTTAAATCATTAAAATGAATGTAGAATTTCGACGACATGGCTTATTATTCCGGGATTTTTACGGCACGTTTATTTGAAAATAGTAAAGAGTTACAAGTTTTGAGATGATTTAACGATCAAATTAATTAAATGGTGCCTCAGAATTACTATTTAAAAGCTTTTAAACATTTTACTTTCGAATTTTCACGCTTCGGCGCCATCTATTCGACGATAGCCGAACTACTAAGTGATGTTTTTGAACAGCGCCAAAGTGCTCGAACTTTATCCTTATAATCAAAGTGTTAAAATTCAGCAATGCGCCATACATAAAACGATAGACGATTTAATTCTGAATCGAATGATGTATAAAATAGCTGAGCCAATTTAGCGGTTTTCTTGTAATTTGTGAATGAAAATTAAGCAGGACACACTTACCGACATTTACAGTTCACTGTAACTTAAAACCTAAATGCACAACAATTTGCTATATGCTTCAATGAAATATGGGTCCCAATACTTATTACTGATTATTCAATTAACTTTTTATATTATTAATGCATTACAATAAGAGAAATATATGTGGAATCCTAATCTTCATAGAGGGTCCCCTCTGTTATCGTGGGGATAAACTACATTTTCATTTGTGGATTTAATAATTGTTTTAATTATGAAAGAAAATTTAAAAACTTAAGAAGACTGTTATCTTATAATGAAATAAATTTACTTGTAGATATTTTCGTATTTAAATTGCAGAGACAATACATTATAACATATCCTAGTAATCACAGGCAACCCTATAAACGCTTACCAACTATAAAAAACTTCCAATTTTAAAGGTGACAGTGAGAAAACCATAAGTATAATCCTCCGTAAAGCATAAAAAATAATGTGAATATTAAAGTATTTAAATTGCAGATATAATTATATTATATGAACGCCTGCTTACAGGCAACCCATTATACGTATAACTAATAATGATTTAATATTTAAAACTTCAAATTTTAATCATAACAGAGACAAAACCATAAGCGTAATATTTTTAAAGCGTTGCTAAGGATTACACTCATGCTTGTGTCCTTTTTATATTTAAAATTAGGAGTTTTTAATTGAAAATAATATTAAGTATAGTATATTGGGTTGCCTATAAGTAGGCATTTATATAATACCTTTGTTTCCGCAATTTAAATACTTAAATATTCCCACTATTTTTGAAGCTTTACTCAGGATTACGCTTATGGTTTTGTCCCTGTTACGCATAAAATTAGAAGTTTTTAATAATAAATTAATTCGAGATATGCGTATATCGGGTTGCTTGGGATTAGGCGTGTATATTATAAAATATTGTTTTTGCAATTTAAGTACGTAAATATCTACAAGTGAATTCATTTAATCATGAGACAACATTCTTTTTAAGTTTTTAAATATGCTTTTATTATTACAACAATTATTACATTCACAAATTATTAAGTAGTTTATCCCCGCGATAAAAGGTGGAGCCCTCTGCTTAGATTATGATTTCTCGTATATTTCTCTTATTGTAATGCAATAACAATATAAATAGTTGAATGATTAATCAGGAATAAGTATTGTAACCCATATTTGATTGAAGAATATAGCAAATTCTTCTATATTGAATTTTTATGTTACAGTGAACTGTAAATGTCGGTAAGTGGGTCGTGCTTAATTTTCATTCGCAAAGTACAGGAAAACCGCTAAATTTCCTCAGCTATTTTATACACCATTCGATTCAGAATTAAATCGTCTACCGTTCCATGCGCAGCCCATTGCTAAATATTAACACTTTGACAATAGAGATAAAGTTCGAGCATTTTGGCGCTGTTCAAAAACATCACTTAGCAGTTCAGCCACCGTCTAATAGATGGCGACGACGACGGAAATCCGAATGTAAAATGTTTAAAAGGTTCTAAATAGCAATTCTAAGCGATGATTTTGATAATTTAAGCATTAAATCACCGACAAACATATAATCCTTTAATGTTTTAAAATAAAAGTGCTATAAAAATCCTGCATTAATAAATATTGCCGCGCAGTTTTTTAATGGTTAAATTGATTCTAATGATTCAAATTGTAATTTACAGAGGTATTAATGGTTTAATAATAAACAATTAAATAGGATTTGTTGTTGTTGGGAAATTAACATTTATTTACGGAGTTATTTTAAACCCAAATAACTCCTAATCACCCTCTCAAACACAGCTCTTTCACTCTCCCCTCTCACCATTTATTCCTGAACCGCAATCATTTCGTTTTCTCCACATTCACACACAGTCCTCTCTTGTGCATACATCTCTCCACCTTTTTCAACATGCCTTTCATTCCCTCCCAATCTCTCTTCATCAACACTATATCATCCGCATACGCACTTTCCAATCACCAACCCCCCTCCTGTCCTTTCCTCAACACCTCCTTTAACTCACTAATATATGGATTGAACAGCACCGGGCTCAGAGGACACCCCTGTCTCAATCCTTTCCACGTCCTAAACCTCTCTCACACCTTTGCTTCCACCCACGTTTCCTCATACACGCCTCTTACCCAATCTAACACTCCGTCACTCACCCCCTTTCTCCTCAAACACTCTACCATATACCACCCCCTCGATACCGAATCATCCACCACTTTCAAGTCCAGAAATACCGCAAACACACTCCCTTTCCCTTCCATCACTTTCTCAGTCATCCCCGCTAGGATAAAGACCATCAAATTTCATTCAAATCGGAGGGTAACACTTGGGTTAGTTGTCACAAATTGTTATCATTAATTAATTAAATCACCTAGTTGTTTAATTGGTGGAATTTACCAGAAAATGCAGTTCATACATTCATGAAGTAAAATACCATTTTCAATCACTTTGAACCCACATTTACCATGACACTGCAAATTAACGTGGGAAAACTGTTTTTTCTAGATTGCTGCTCACCTATTTAAAATAAAAGGAATCCAGTGCCACCGTTGGATAGATTAATTTATTGTGCTTCATACGATATCACACAATTGTGAATTAACGTTATTGTTTCTACTACCGTGAGGATTGATTAACATTTACAAATGGTATAACAACATTAATATATAATTGTGAGGTACCATATGAAGCGCATTAAAGTAATCTATCCAACGGTGGTATTGGATTCCTTTTAGGTTAGGGTTAGGAGAGCAGCAATCTAGAAGAAACAATTTTCCCATGTTGAATCGCAATGTTCCGTGGTGAATCGATCACACGGTATAATTTCTTTATCAATCAACCCTTTCACACATTAATTCAACCCTTTACGGTCGGCCGCGTTAGATAGCAGGGTTCTTACATTGCGCGCATGCGCAACTGATCCGCCTCCATTCATGATGGCCGCCGGTCTGGAATGCGCCGACCTTGGGGTATTCTTCCCGTGACCAGTCACGTCAGACTTACATAATCCCGCATTCCAGACGAGGAGTTCCCTCCGTCAGTGGGTCAAATGGAATTTTTGGTTACAGCTCGCTTATTTAAAGACGGATCGAACTCGCGTTTTCACAATGGTGTGTATTTTTGTGCGGGGATTTCGAAAATGCTATTGAAATTTTTGTACGGCTTATGGATTATAAGATTGTTCAGTAAATTACGGTAGAATTCATGTTATTAATTCTTGTAATTAATTTGTCATGTTTACAACCTCGTTTTAAATTAAATTTGACACAGGAAGTAATTCAATTCTTTACTGAAAAATCCGCCGTTATGATATCATGGCAAACCTTCCTTTTTAATTCAAATTAATTGATTCAAGGTTATTTCGCCAGTGTCATATTTTTTTGTAAAAGCAAATGATGTGCAGGGTTCAAAGTTAAGTTATAATCATTCTCTTCTTCACCGACTTATTGATTTACCGTTACACAAATTAGGCAAATTATAAGTTCTATGCGTAGAACTTGTTTGTATATTAATAATTAGGACTTTCAATTATCTAATATATTAACCCTTTGCACTCGTATGTCGACTTATAGTCTCGAAAATACGTTTTGTCGCCAATAAATACGAGTGCAAAGGGTTTCCGAGAAACTGCGAGGAAAATTAATTTACCATTACAAATAATAACAATCCACAGGCTCGTGCTGTATGCAACGAACAGATTTCTGCCTGCAGATGTGAATACTGTGCTGCATATATTACGACCCCATTGTTCGTAACGCAGTTTAAATTATACATCAAATAACACGTGCATTTCGTTTCTACATTAATAATGATTCAAGGACATTCAACTATTAATATATTAACGAGATACAGCGAGGAAAAGTAATTTACTATTAGAAATATTAACAATCCGCAGACTCTCACTATATGCAACCAACTGGTATCTGTCTGCAGACGTGGATACTGTGTTGCATATATTACGGTCTCATCATTGGGAAATTGTTCGTAATAGTTTAAATTATGTTCGTCAATGAAAAAAATACATTTTCAAAAATTCATAATTCGACTGAAAATTACTGCACGTTCAAAAACCAAAATTATTTCGAAAGATCGACATCTTGTGGGGTAACTTGAATTTTTGTAAGATTTTATTCTACCGTTTAATATTAATTTTTAAATTTTTACACTTGAGTGTTCGTCAATGAAAAAAATACATTTTCAAATGAAAATTACTGCACATTCAAAAACCAAAATTATTTTGAAAGATCGACATCTTGTGGGGTAACTTGAATGTTTGTAAGATTTTATTCTACCGTTTTATATTAATTTTTAATTTTTTACACTTGAGTGTTCGTCATTGAAAAAAATACATTTTCAAAAATTCATAACTCAACTGAAAATTGCTGCACGTTCAAAAATCAAAATTATTTTGAAAGATCGACATCTTGTGAGGCAACTTGAATTTTGTAAGATTTTATTCTACCGTTTTATATTAATTTTTAATTTTTTACACTTGAGTGTTTGACAATAAAAAAATACATTTTCAAAAATTCACAACTCAAATGAAAATTGCTGCACATTCAAAAACCAAAATGATTTTGAAAGATCGAGACCTTGTGGGGTAATATGAATTTTTGTAAGATTTTATTCTACCGTTTTATATTAATTTTCAATTTTTTACACTTGAGTGTTCGTCAGTGAAAAAAATACATTTTCAAAAATTCATAACTCGACTGAAATTTGCTGCACCTTCAAAAACCAAAATATTTTGAAAGATCGACATCTTGTGGGGTAACTTGAATTTTTGTAAGATTTTATTCTACCGTTTAATATTAATTTTTAAATTTTTACACTTGAGTGTTCGTCAATGAAAAAAATACATTTTCAAATGAAAATTACTGCACATTCAAAAACCAAAATTATTTTGAAAGATCGACATCTTGTGAGGTAACTTGAATTTTTGTAAGATTTTATTCTACCGTTTATATGAATTTTTAATTTTTTACACTTGAGTGTTCGTCAATGAAAAAAATACATTTTCAAAAATTCATAACTCAACTAAAAATTGCTGCACGTTCAAAAACTAAAATTATTTTGAAAGATCGACATCTTGTGAGGTGACTTTAATTTTTGTAGTATTTTATTCTACCGTTTTATATTAATTTTTATTTTTTTACACTTGAGTGTTCGTCAATGAAAAAAATACATTTTCAAAAATTCATAACTCAAATGAAAATTGCTGCACATTCAAAAACCATAATTATTTTGAAAGATCGATATCTTGTAAGGCGACTTAAATTTGTGTAAGATTTTATTCTACCGTTTTATATTATTTTTTAATTTTTTACACTTGAGTCTTCGTCAGTGAAAAAAATACATTTTCAAAAATTCATAACTCAACTAAAAATTGCTGCACGTTCAAAAACTAAAATTATTTTGAAAGATCGACATCTTGTGAGGTGACTTTAATTTTTGTAGTATTTTATTCTACCGTTTATATGAATTTTTAATTTTTTACACTTGAGTGTTCGTCAATGAAAAAAATACATTTTCAAAAATTCATAACTCAAATGAAAATTGCTGCACATTCAAAAACCAAAATTATTTTGAAAGATCGACATCTTGTGGGGTAACTTGAATTTTTGTAAGCTTTCATTCTACCGTTTAATATTAATTTTTAATTTTTACACTTGAGTGTTTGTCAATGAAAAAAATACATTTTCAAATGAAAATTACTGCACATTCAAAAACCAAAATTTTTTTGAAAGATCGACATCTTGTGGGGTAACTTGAATTTTTGTAAGATTTTATTCTACCGTTTATATGAATTTTTAATTTTTTACACTTGAGTGTTCGTCAATGAAAAAAATACATTTTCAAAAATTCATAACTCAGATGAAAATTGCTGCACATTCAAAAACCAAAATTATTTTGAAAGATCGATATCTTGTAAGGCGACTTGAATTTGTGTAAGATTTTATTCCACCGTTTTATATTATTTTTTAATTTTTTACACTTGAGTCTTCGTCAGTGAAAAAAAACATTTTCAAAAATTCATAACTCAACTGAAAATTGCTGCACATTCAAAAACTAAAATTATTTTGAAAGATCGAAATCTTGTGAGGTGACTTGAATTTTTGTAAGATTTTATTCTACCGTTTTATATTAATTTTTAATTTTTTACGTCATTGAAAAAAATACATTTTCAAAAATTCATAACTCAATTGAAAATTGCTGCATATTCAAAAACTAAAATTATTTTGAAAGATCGACATCTTGTGGGGTGACTTAAATTTTTATAAGATTTTATTCTACCGTTTCATATTAATTTTTAATTTTTTACACTTGAGTGTTGTCATTGAATGAAATACATTTTCAAAAATTCACAACTCAAATGAAAATTGCAGCACATTTAAAAACCAAAATTAATTTGAAAGATCGACATCTTGTGGGGTAACTTGAATTTTTGTAAGATTTTATTTTAACGTTTTATATTAATTTTTAATTTTTTACACTTGAGTGTTCGTCATTGAAAAAAATACATTTGCAAAAATTCATAACTCGAATGAAAATTGCTGCAGATTCAAAAACCAAACTTATTTTGAAAGATCGACATCTTGTGGGGTAACTTGAATTTTTGTAAGATTTTATTTTACCGTTTTATATTATTTTTAATTTTTTTACGTCATTGAAAAAAATACATTTTCAAAAATTCATAACACAAATGAAAATTGCAGCACATTTAAAAACCAAAATTAATTTGAAAGATCGACATCTTGTGGGGTAACTTGAATTTTTGTAAGATTTTATTTTAACGTTTTATATTAATTTTTAATTTTTTACACTTGAGTGTTCGTCAATGAAAAAATACATTTTCAAAAATTCACAACTCAAATGAAAATCGCTGCACATTCAAAACCTAAAATTATTTTGAAAGATCGACATCTTGTGGGGTAACTTGAATTTTTGTAAGATTTTATTCTACCGTTTTATATTATTTTTTTTATTTTTTACACTTGAGTGTCTATCAATGAAAAAAATACATTTTCAAAAATTCACAACTCAAATGAAAATTGCTGCACTTTCAAAAACTAAAATTATTTTAAAAGATCGATATCTTATGGGGTAACTTGAATTTTTGTAGGATTTTATTCTACCGTTTTATATTAATTTTTAATTTTTTACATTTGAGTGAAAAAAATACATTTTCAAAAATTCTCAACTAAAAGTTTCGTAAGCCTAAGTTCAACACTATAAAAATCACAACGTTATCACAAAAGGTTTACATTTTTAAATCGATGATAGTAATTGATTTGCGAAACTAAAAGTCATGTAGAAACATCAAAGTTGTTATCGAATCATGTTTACAATAAAGTTTACACCATATTTTTGAACAGTTGCCTCACCGAATTGATAATGAGATTATTAATAATACACATTTCATAATAAGCGGATTTTCAATTGAAAATGACGCACTTGCATCCAATCCACGCTGCCGATATAATGTCTTCGAAGTCTTCGATTCAAACTGGTAATTGCATTCATAATTCTGCACCCCTATTCCAATAAATACTGCCGGTGTTTACATTATCATTAAGAGGATAATTGAAATGTGTACACTCTGGTATTCAATTCTATTTTATCAATTTGTGCTTATTTTTAATGCTTTTAAATGTCGTGTTTATCCAAATTTTGTTGATGAATGTAGGGCTTGCGCTAATGGCATGAATGAAGTATTGTTATTATTATTATTATATTAATATAACTGTGTGATAAGAAAATCTAAATTTTGCCCTTTTCAGTTGGTCACAGTGTGGTCCTTCGGCGCGGATATTTACTAAAAGGTCCGGAACACAACTTTAAATTGCCCGGCAGTCTGGGATTGTACATTTGGGAGGCGTGTGATAAATTCGGAGATAAGTTATGTCAGGTGAGATTATGAATTATCCATATATGTCCATATATATTCAGGTTATAATTTATTTATTTATTATACATCACCAAACAGTATACTATTTCAGATATGCGCAGAAACTGGAAAATCGGAAACCTTCTCCAGCCTCAAAACTCGCGCAACCAAAGCAGCGATATCCATGCGACATCTAGGCATCAAGAAAGGAGACGTAATTTTGACATGTACACCAAACACCCTTGACAGTTGCGTACCGGCAACTTCCGCCATGTTCCTGGGGGCCATTTCTTCGGCCTTTGATCCTTCACTATCCGTGCGTGATTGCGTGCACCTGATTACTTTGGTGAAGCCTAAAATGATCTTTGTCGATCCAAATTCCATCGAGTTTGTGGAAGAAATTTTGGCCGCGGTTGAGGATTTTCACTCCGTGGTGGTTGTTTTTGGAAACTCTGATAAATACAAGAGTTTCGATGATTTTTGCGCGTGCATTGATGAAGCGGAGGAAGAGGGGTTTGTACCTGATGTGATGGAGGATGATGATCCGGCTTTTGTAATGTTTAGTAGTGGTACTTCTGGATTGCCCAAAGGGATTTGTTTGAGTCAGAAGTCGACTTATGTTGGGTCTGTTGCCTACATGTAAGTATAATGTATTCACCTAACTTATAATTTTATTAATACCAGAAGCCAAAATCAAATGGAGTTATACAAAGGATCGATATAGTAACCGGAACAAAAATTAAAAGTTGAAAATATAGGAAACGCATTTATACCCAATCGTAATCAAACCAAAACTGAACTAGAATTTTCATACCGAAACCGGAACGAAAAGCATTCACTCGGAACGTTACTGTAAACCTGAGCAAAAAAAAAATATTTTTCTTGTGGTAATTCCGAAAATTAGATATGGGCGATTCCGTGTCAACTGTCGTGAGGTTGGTGCGTCTTTGGTGCAATTTTTTTCCCAACCAAAACTATTTCATTCTATTGTAGGTTCGATTACAAGTATTATTTCAAATTTTCAGCCAAAAATATTACTTCTAGCGTTTTTTACGGTCAATTTTCTTTTTCTCGCGTTTTCTGTTTTCGATGACAAATTTTCTCCAAAACGTTGCCAGAAACACATCGCACGCTGGAAAAATTTGAGAGTACCTATAATCGATGTAAAATTTTCCAAGGAATCCAGAATTGCTCTAAAAATTTCTCATTTGCGAGAAATCCCAAAAAAACAATTTTTTAAAACTTGCTCCATCTTGCGTGTGGAAATTTTTGGATTTTTTTGCAGGAGCGCAAAATGTTCGTTTTTTAGTATACTGTTAGGTACTTTTAACTTTCCTTTGTGTATTTTGGTTTTAAGTGTTCAAACACGCGAAAAATGGACTAATCAGCCTAAAACGGTGCATTAAGCATAAGAAAGAACTGGCAAAAGTTGGAAATATTCATGTGGATCGCAAGCTTAAGCCTAGAAGATGAAGTCATATCATTTTCATTGAATACCAGACTATCTGGAGGTCCAATACGAGTATTGTGAGATTCGTGCAAACATTCAATTTTAACGAAATATTTTGGTTTGCTCGATGCTTTGATGTTCAGTTTATATGAACTTTGGATTCTGGTATCCACGAACTATGACAGTGAATGACGAAAAATCAAGTGATTAGGATATAATATGACGACACCGAACATTTCCTTTTATTAAGGTATAAACAAAAAATGGTGATGGGGCCATCATGTTACTTTCTCCGACTTGATGGTATCATAGCCATTTATATTTACGTTTCCATGGTTTATTTTCAATTAAAATCATATTTTAAATGTACATCGAGCATTTTGAACACTCGGATAAAACTGACGTTTAAAACGTCAAAATTATGAAACATGAAAAAATTATACTTCAAATGTAAAAACTGGGTTTACTCAAAAACTAACGAGATTAAGAAAAAAACGTATTGTTTAGAAGTTGTTCATTTTGGTGTTCTCTACAATTATCATTTACATACATTTGTAGTAACTCTTGTTGTTTCATAATCATAAACCAAAAATTAAAAAAAAAAATTCTCGAATAGCTATGAAAAATGAAAAATATTTTTAAGATAATAAACAGATGTTCATTTATTTTTTATCTTCGATGTTTGTTTAAATGTTTTTGTGATATTTTTCATATTTAAGAAAATATTGGCAAAAAACAAAAAACAGTTAAGGTAAACGCCCACTTCCGGTGTACGAAATTTCACCAAAAGCTTTTCAGTTCTTCGGATTATCAAATAAAACGGATGTTCAAAGTTTCATATCAATTGCTCTATTAGTTTTTTAGATACAGCGCACACCGACAGATACACAAATTTTTTTTCCAGAAATTATTGAAATGGCATCTAGAGACCCCAAAGCGGATATTTCCGTAAAAAAATTTTTGGAAAAAAAATCACGATCACAATACTTTCTCGTACTTCGTAACGGAGAAAGTAAAAATCGTATTTTAAAATAATCATATAACTATTGAACGCGTTATCAGATTTTGATGATTGAAATGTGGAAATGTAGCGAATTTAACACTTTTTTAATAAAAACAAAAAATCCTATTTTTTATGTATTATGTAACTGTTGAACGCGACCATTAGATTTTGATGATTTAAACGTGAACATGTAGCGAATTTAACACTTTTTTAAAAATCATTGAAAATTTTCCATGTTAAATCAACGCAAATTGCCAAAAACGCATTTTTTTAAGTCAAAACAATTTTTTTTTTAAATTAAGTAACCTCTAAACGCATTGTTAGGTTTTGATTATTAAAACGTGAAAATGTAGCAAAATTAACACATTTTAGAAAATCATTGGAAAATGTTCAACTTAAATCAATGTAAATTGTCAAAAATCAAAACGAAAAAATCGTATTTTTTTAAAATCAAATAACTGTTGAACGCGTTGTTGGATTTTGATGATTAAAATGTGAAAATATATCGAATTAAACACTTTTTGAAAAATCATTGGAAAATTTCCCCCTTAAATCAACGCAAATTGCCAAAATCGCAAATTTTTAAATCAAAACAAGAAATCGTATTTTTAAAAATTATATAGTTGTTGAACGCGTTGTTAGATTTTGATGATTCAAACGTAAAAATGTAGCGAATTTAATAGGTTTTGAAAAATCATAAAAAAAATTCCATCTTAAATCAACGCAAATTGCCAAAAAAAAACGCAAATTTTCAAGTCAAAACATTTTTTTTAATTACGTAACTGCTGAACGCGTTGTTAGATTTTGATAATTTGAACGTAAACATGTAGCGAATTCAACACATTTTGAAAACTCATTGGAAAATGTCCACCTTAAATCAACGCAAATTGCCAAAATCTCAATTTTTTTAAATCAAAACAAAAAATCGTATTTTTTTATAAAATACGTAACTTGATAAGCGTTCAAATCCGTAATTGGGTGGACTATTTTCAAGAAATCTTTCAAAAAATTTTGTCAACTCGTTCGTCAGTAAAAAAAATGTTTAAAATATCGATTAAAAAAGTTTTCGATTTTTTTTAGGGTTTAAATGACCTTGGAAAAATGGGTCAAATATGTAATTAGTTGGACTATTTTCATGAATCTTTTCAGAATTTTTCATCAACTTGTTGGTCAGTATAAAAATATTGTTTAAAAAATCGATTTGAAAACTTTTGGAATTATTTATAGGGTCTAAATGACCTTGGAAAAATGGGTCAAATATGTAATAGGGTAGACTATTTTTATGATTTTTTTCGGAATTTTTCATCCACTCGTTTGTCAGTAAAGAAATAATTCTTAGAAAATCGATTTAAAAAACTTTTGAAATATTTTAGTGTTAAAATGGCCTAGAATGACCTTGAAAAAATTAGCCAAATGGGTAATTAGGTAAACTATTTTCATGAATTTTTTCAGAATTTTTCATTAAATCGTTCGTCAGTAAAAAAATTATTTTTAAAAAACCGATTTAAAAACTTTTGGAATTTTTCTAGTAACTAAATGACCTTGAATGACTTTGGGTAAAATTGATCAAATGGATAATTGGATGTACTATTTTAATGAATTTTTTCAGAATTTTTCATCCACTCGTTGGCCACTATAAAAATAATGATTAAAAAATCGATTTAAGAAGTTATGTTTAAAAAATCGATTTAAAATCTTTTTTCAGTGTCGAAATAACCTTGAATTACGTTGGTCAAATGGGTAATTGGGTGGATTATTTTCATAAATTTTTTCAAAATTTTTCGTCTTCTCATTTTTTTTTTTTTAGATTTTAGATTTAGAGTTTATTGGTCTTTTCATTGCTGGTTAACAATATTAGTTCGTCAGTAAAAATATAATGTTATGTTTATAAAACCGATTTAAAAACTTTTGGATTTTTTTTTATTATGGTCGGTCTATATGACCTTGAATTGCTTTTGAAATAACTGGCCAAATTGAGCAATTGGTATGAAACTTTGAACATAAGTCTTATTTGATAATCGGAAGAACTGAAAAGCTTTCGGTAAAATTTCGTACACCGGAAATGGGCTTTTTGTTTTCTTCCAATATTTTTATAAATATGAAAAATATCACAAAGTTTTGTTTGAAAAGATTTTTCGTAAAATCATTGCTATTCGAGAAAAAACTTTTTTTTTTCATTTTTGGTTTATAATTATGAAACGATAATAGTTACAGCAAATTTGTAATTGTAGAGCATACCAAAATAAACAACTTATAAAGAATAAGTTTTTTTCTAAATCTCGTTAGTTTTTGAGTAAACTGACCATTTTTATCTAATTTTGAACGTCAGTTTCTTCAATTCTTCAAAACGCTCGATGTACATATGTACATTTATAATATGATTTAAATTAAAAGGGTGAATATAAATGGCTATGATACCATCAAGTTGGAGAAAGTAACATGATGGCCACATCACCATTTTTCCAGAAATTGTTGAAATGGCATCTAGGGACCCCAAAACGGTTATTTCTGTAAAAAAATTTTTTGAAAAAACAATCACGATCACAATACCTTCTCATACTTCGTAACGGAGAAAGTAAAAACGGTAAAAACCTCCATGTTTATTGGTTGATAACATTTGCTCTATTTTCCATTTCCAATTTTATTGTCAGAAAATTTTCGGATCAATTTGGCAGAATAAAAGTTTTTTCTTCATAATTTGCTTTCGATATTTAATAATATTAACCAGCTTGTTCATTTAGCTTTACACTTTTACAAATTTACAGAGACTCAATTCACTATCCGGAAAGGATGGCACACTTCACCAGTTTCTACTGGATTTCAGCCGGCTTCATGTACGTCGGGCAGTTTGCGAATGGCACCACCAGAGTTCTCATGAACAGATTTGAACCGGAAACTTCGTTAGCCAAAATTGCTAAATATAAGGTAAGACTTTTTTTGTGGAACACTTGCGCGTTGCAGTCGTGTTGATAATTATTTCAAGTTTATTGTTGTTTTTGTAAAATCAAAGTTGTTGTTGATATTGATGTAACGATGTTTTAGGTAGTGTCTATGTTCATGGCGTCAAGCTATGCTTACTTGTTGACTCAAATTGAAGACTTCTCACGTTTCGACCTATCCTCTGTAAAAAACATCGTCTTTGGCGGAAGTCCGATGAGCGCGGAGCAATTAACAAAAGTACGAAATTTATTACCGAACACGTTCTGCTATATAGGATTCGGCATGACGGAACTCTCGGGTTTCGGAACTTGGTTTTTAGAAAGCGAACGCGACTTGGCCTACTCTAATCCAGCATCTTGCGGACGTCCAATTGCAGGAATGACTATGAAGGTTTGGCGTTTTTAGACGTTTTAAGCACTATTTACGATAAAAAGGTTATTTTGAGTATCTCCGTTCCTGGAAGTCTCGTGGAAATTTTTAATATATAAATAGTACTCAGAATGAGCTCTTAGACTTGAAAGAAAAACAAACAAAATTTAATTCAATCATTTTTTACGCGTTTCTGGGCGATTTAAGCACTATTTACGATAAAAGTCAGTTTCTGGAAGTCCCTTACGGCTAATAGTATTCAGAATGAGCTCTTAGCCCTTTCGGCCCTAGTGGTGGCAATTGCCACCGCAACATTTACATGTCTCTACTAACCATGACAATCCATATTTTTGCTGTTTATCATTAGATGTCACTTCAACAAAGCCTCACTAATTAATTCCTATACTAATTAATCAAATTAGTTAAAATTTGGTATTTATGGTCTTAAGAAGCTTCCCATCAATAATAATTAACAAAAAAATATTTTTTTTTCAAATTTAAAAATCCAGGGCTGAAAGGGTTAAACATGAAAAAAATAGAAAAAAGACGAAGCAGTGTATTATTATTCTTTTTATTTTCATAGGTAGTCGATCCAGAAACTGAAAAATCCTTAGGCCCTAACAAAAAAGGAGAAATCCGTTTTAAATCCGATTCCCTGATGCTGGGCTATTACAATCAAGACAGCTCTGCGGCTTTCGACGAGGAGGGCTTCGTTAAATCCGGAGACCTCGGACACTACGATGAAAACTGCTGCGTCTACATCTACGATCGGATCAAAGATATGTTTAAGTACAACAGCTGGCACATCGTGCCGGCATCAATCGAGGGTGTCATCTTGAAGCATCCCGATATACTGGAAGTGGTGGTTTTTGGTGTACCCGATGAGGAAGCTGAACATTTACCAGCAGCAGCCGTTAAGCTACGTCCTGGATGTAAAATAAGCGCTGATGCCATAGAAAAGTTTGTGGCTGAGCGTGTGTTGGACAGGGAGAGGTTGCGAGGGGGTGTTTTTATAGTGGAGGATATCCCGAAAACGCCTTCGCAGAAGGTGATGCGGAGGAAGGTCAAGGAGATTATTTTGCAGCAATTGGGTTCTAATAATATTAGAATCATTTAAAGTATGTAATTTATTGTAATTGTTCTAAAAATTAGAATTCGTAGTAGGCGATGAGGAGGAAAGTCAAAGAGATTATTTTGCAGCAATTGAGTGTGGATTCTTTAAAATATCATAATTATTGTATGAATTTTAAAAATTGGGATTATCAAGAGGGAAAATTCTATACAATTTTTCTGCCGCCGTTTTGTGTGTTAAAAAGGTAAACTCTGTTAATAATGTGTACGTGTAATACAAATTTATATTGCAAGTGAGAGGAAGGTTATTCTTACATTTCAAATGTTGTAATCATTATTTCTAAAGGCAATAAATAAACTTCAGAATAAACTTACCTGTCTTAAAAGTGTAAAAAAGTGTGCAGGTTAAAAAACATGGCCACCGCGGCTGTGTGGGTTCGATTCCCATCCCGGGCGTAAGATTTTTCGACGAACGGGTCCGTGAAAAAAAAGCATTGCAGCAACCAAAGGCCTAAGTTTTCCTCTCGCCTGTTCCTCTCACTCTGCATTCAGTCTTCTCGTACACTCTTCCAACTCATACTCTCATTTCTTCTGATGTCCTTATTCTCGTGCAGTTTATTCCTGTCAACCGAATCATAGTCCCCTTTCAGGGCTATAATAGTAATTTACGTAACAAGTATTTACTCGCAGGGTTCTAGGACGAGTCCTGGAAACTTCCTACTCATCCTGTAAAATCACTTTTGGGACAACAAAATATTATTCTTGAGTATAAAGAATGCTTTAAACGTTCACATTACTAAAATCAAAACGTACTCTTGTCACTTTGTTAAATTTTAATGTCAATAAATTGTTTTTCAAAGCCACCTTCGATTTTTATTTAGCAAAATGGCTATTGAAATGGTTGATAAAACGAGTTTTCTGCAAATAACTTTTAATGCGTTAGGAATTGGGACGGGGTTGTTATTAGGAAAATTGTTCGTTTTTTAATTCTCCAGAGAACGACATCAAAATATACAGGGGCTCCAATTTAAAATAAGAAAAATAAACTACTTTAAAGTTTGAAATGTTTGACACTAAATTTTGGACCCCCTGTATAATTCGTATCGATAAAACTTGGTTAACGGAACTATCAAACCCTATTTAATAAGTACCTTGTATGGTTTTATTAACAAGGCACTATTTTTATTTTTTATTCATTTTTTAAAACAATAGTGCAAAACTGATTTTTTTTAGTTTTAATTTTTTTTTGCTGATATCCCTGAATCGATTCCAATAAAATTATAGGAGTATGTAGGCAACCATAAAAGCTACCCAAATAAGCAATAAAATACGTAGCAAGTAATTTAAAAAAATATATCATCATGACGTCACGTTTTTTTGGGACACCCTGTATAATCAAAAATATTTTCCTAAAACGCATCACAGGATACAAATATATTCTACAATAGATCGAAATCCTAACTTAATTAGTAACTGAGCTATAGGAGACGGGAGGTGAGATGCAGGTCCCTGTATACTCAAAATCGTCTCGAAAGTGAAAAAATCGTTCCGGAAGTAAAGGAATCGTCCCGAAAGTAACAAAAATCGTCCCGAAAGTAAAGAAATTGTACCGAAAGTAAAGAAGTCGTCCCGAAAGTAAAAAAATCGTCCCGAAAGTAAGAAAAAATCGTCCCGAAAAAAATCGTTCCGAAAGTGAAACAAAACCGTTCCGAAAATAACTGCTTTCGGTACGATTAATGTAAAGTGGTACTTCGTCGATTTAATAAATCATACCGAAAGTTTTATTTTCGGGACGGCTGCAGAAAAACATCATTCCTTTGCACTCTCTGATTTCAACTTGAATTATTTGACTTAACGTTAGCATCTGATCTGTTGTCCCTCTTTTTTTGTTTCTGAATCCTTCTTGGCAGTGTGGTATTGTTTCCTTGGCTTCCGCCTCCCCTGAAAATCACGTTTGAACTTTCTGAACCGAAATACAGACGACTAGTTATTTTTGAATGGCCGTAACGTCTAAAGTCTAAAAGAAGACTTTGAAAATCTGCGCTTCTTGTGTGTAATTAAAGATAACAAAGAATTTAACATCTTTTATTTATAAATGTTCTTCATTTTCCTTGATGAATTTCCATTTTTGTATTTTTTTCAAATCGCCAAAATTATCACAATTTTCCTGCAAAATCTACATAAGAGAGATATCTAGTTTTTACGGAATAACAATTTTAGATGCATTCTAAATAATTTTGGAAAGTTTCAAGTCGCCGACAATTGTTTTTGTTCTTTTTCCGAATCGCCAAAATTATTACAATTTTCGTAATTTTACGCTCGGATCATGCAAAGTTCCTGCAAAATCTAGGCAGGGGGGATTTCTAGTTTTCACAGAATAACAATTTCAGATGCATTCTTAATAATTTTGGAAAGTTTCAAGTCGCCGACAATTGTTTTTGTTCTTTTTTCGAATCGCCAAAATTATTTCAATTTTCGTAATTTTACGTTCGGATCATGCGAAGTTCCTGCAAAATCTAGGCACAGGGGATTTCTAGTTTTTACAGAATAACAATTTCGGATGCATTCTGAATAATTTTGGAAAGTTTCAAGTCGCCGACAATTGTTTTTGTTCTTTTTTCGAATCGCCAAAATTATTTCAATTTTCGTAATTTTACGTTCGGTTCATATGAAGTTCCTGCAAAATCTAGGCAGGGGGGATTTCTAGTTTTCACAGAATAACAATTTCAGATGCATTCTGAATAATTTTGGAAACTTTCAAGTCGCTGGCAATTGTTTTTGTTCTTTTTCAGAATCGCCAAAATTATTTCAATTTTCGTAATTTCACGTTCGATTCATGTGAAGTTCCTGCAAAATCTAGGCACGGGGGATTTCTAGTTTTCACAGAATAACAATTTCAGATGCATTCTGAATAATTTTGGAAAGTTTCAAGTCGCCGACAATTGTTTTTGTTCTTTTTTCGAATCGCCAAAATTATTACAATTTTCGTAATTTTACGTTCGGATCATGCAAAGTTCCTGCAAAATCTGGGCACGGAGGATTTCTAGTTTTCACAGAATAACAATTTCAGATGCATTCAGAATAATTTTGGAAAGTTTCAAGTCGCCGACAATTGTTTTTGTTCTTTTTTCGAATCGCCAAAATTATTTCAATTTTCGTAATTTTACGTTCGGATCATGCGAAGTTCCTGCAAAATCTAGGCACGGGGGATTTCTAGTTTTCCTAGAATAACAATTTCAGATGCATTCAGAATAATTTTGGAAAGTTTCAAGTCGCCGACAATTGTTTTTGTTCTTTTTTCGAATCGCCAAAATCATTTCAATTTTCGTAATTTTACGTTCGGATCATGCAAAGTTCCTGCAAAATCTAGGCACGGGGGATTTCTAGTTTTCACAGAATAACAATTTCAGATGCATTCTAAATAATTTTGGAAAGTTTCAAGTCGCCGACAATTGTTTTTGTTCTTTTTTCGAATCGCCAAAATTATTACAATTTTCGTAATTTTACGTTCGGATCATGCAAAGTTCCTGCAAAATCTAGGCACGGGGGATTTCTAGTTTTCCTAGAATAACAATTTCAGATGCATTCTGAATAATTTTGGAAAGTTTCAAGTCGCCGACAATTGTTTTTGTTCTTTTTTCGAATCGCCAAAATTATTTCAATTTTCGTAATTTTACGCTCGGTTCATGCAAAGTTCCTGCAAAATCTAGGCACGGGGGATTTCTAGTATTAACAGAATAACAATTTCAGATGCATTTTGAATAATTTTGGAAAGTTTCAAGTCGCCGACAATTGTTTTTGTTCTTTTTTCGAATCGCCAAAATTATTTCAATTTTCGTAATTTTACGTTCGGATCATGCGAAGTTCCTGCAAAATCTAGGCACGGGGGATTTCTAGTTTTCACAGAATAACAATTTCAGATGCATTCTAAATAATTTTGGAAAGTTTCAAGTCGCCGACAATTGTTTTTGTTCTTTTTTCGAATCGCCAAAATTATTTCAATTTTCGTAATTTTACGTTCGGATCATGCAAAGTTCCTGCAAAATCTAGGCACGGGGGATTTCTAGTTTTCACAGAATAACAATTTCAGATGCATTCTAAATAATTTTGGAAAGTTTCAAGTCGCCGACAATTGTTTTTGTTCTTTTTTCGAATCGCCAAAATTATTTCAATTTTCGTAATTTTACGTTCGGATCATGCAAAGTTCCTGCAAAATCTAGGCACCAAGGATTTCTAGTTTTCACAGAATAACAATTTCAGATGCATTCTGAATAATTTTGGAAAGTTTCAAGTCGCCGACAATTGTTTTTGTTCTTTTTTCGAATCGCCAAAATTATTTCAATTTTCGTAATTTTACGTTCGGATCATGCGAAGTTCCTGCAAAATCTAGGCACGGGGGATTTCTAGTTTTCACAGAATAACAATTTCAGATGCATTCTAAATAATTTTGGAAAGTTTCAAGTCGCCGACAATTGTTTTTGTTCTTTTTTCGAATCGCCAAAATTATTTCAATTTTCGTAATTTTACGTTCGGATCATGCAAAGTTCCTGCAAAATCTAGGCACGGGGGATTTCTAGTTTTCACAGAATAACAATTTCAGATGCATTCTTAATAATTTTGGAAAGTTTCAAGTCGATGGAAATTGTTTTTGTTTCTTTTTCGAATCGCCAAAATTATTTCAATTTTCGTAATTTTACGTTCGGATCATGCAAAGTTCCTGCAAAATCTAGGCACGGGGGATTTCTAGTATTAACAGAATAACAATTTCAGATGCATTTTGAATAATTTTGGAAAGTTTCAAGTCGCCGACAATTGTTTTTGTTCTTTTTTCGAATCGCCAAAATTATTTCAATTTTCGTAATTTTACGTTCGGATCATGCGAAGTTCCTGCAAAATCTAGGCACCAAGGATTTCTAGTTTTCACAGAATAACAATTTCAGATGCATTCTAAATAATTTTGGAAAGTTTCAAGTCGCCGACAATTGTTTTTGTTCTTTTTTCGAATCGCCAAAATTATTACAATTTTCGTAATTTTACGTTCGGATCATGCAAAGTTCCTGCAAAATCTAGGCACGGGGGATTTCTAGTTTTCCTAGAATAACAATTTCAGATGCATTCTGAATAATTTTGGAAAGTTTCAAGTCGCCGACAATTGTTTTTGTTCTTTTTTCGAATCGCCAAAATTATTTAAATTTTCGTAATTTTACGCTCGGTTCATGCGAAGTTCCTGCAAAATCTAGGCACGGGGGATTTCTAGTTTTCCCAGAATAACAATTTCGGATGCATTCTGAATAATTTTGGAAAGTTTCAAGTCGCCGACAATTGTTTTTGTTCTTTTTTCGAATCGCCAAAATTATTTCAATTTTCGTAATTTTACGCTCGGTTCATGCGAAGTTCCTGCAAAATCTAGGCACGGGGGATTTCTAGTTTTCCCAGAATAACAATTTCAGATGCATTCTAAATAATTTTGGAAAGTTTCAAGTCGCCGACAATTGTTTTTGTTCTTTTTTCGAATCGCCAAAATTATTTCAATTTTCGTAATTTTACGTTCGGATCATGCAAAGTTCCTGCAAAATCTAGGCACGGGGGATTCCTAGTTTTCACAGAATAACAATTTCAGATGCATTCTGAATAATTTTGGAAAGTTTCAAGTCGCCGACAATTGTTTTTGTTCTTTTTTCGAATCGCCAAAATTATTTCAATTTTCGTAATTTTACGCTCGGTTCATGCGAAGTTCCTGCAAAATCTAGGCACGGGGGATTTCTAGTTTTCCCAGAATAACAATTTCAGATGCATTCTAAATAATTTTGGAAAGTTTCAAGTCGCCGACAATTGTTTTTGTTCTTTTTTCGAATCGCCAAAATTATTTCAATTTTCGTAATTTTACGTTCGGATCATGCAAAGTTCCTGCAAAATCTAGGCACGGGGGATTCCTAGTTTTCACAGAATAACAATTTCAGATGCATTCAGAATAATTTTGGAAAGTTTCAAGTCGCCGACAATTGTTTTTGTTCTTTTTTCGAATCGCCAAAATTATTTCAATTTTCGTAATTTTACGCTCGGTTCATGCGAAGTTCCTGCAAAATCTAGGCACGGGGGATTTCTAGTTTTCCCAGAATAACAATTTCAGATGCATTCTAAATAATTTTGGAAAGTTTCAAGTCGCCGACAATTGTTTTTGTTCTTTTTTCGAATCGCCAAAATTATTTCAATTTTCGTAATTTTACGTTCGGATCATGCAAAGTTCCTGCAAAATCTAGGCACGGGGGATTTCTAGTTTTCACAGAATAACAATTTCAGATGCATTCTGAATAATTTAGGAAAGTTTCAACTCGATGGGAATTGTTTTTGATTTTTTTCCGAATCGCCAAAATTATTTCAATTTTCGTAATTTTACGTTCGGATCATGCGAAGTTCCTGCAAAATCTAGGCAGGGGGGATTTCTACTTTTCACAGAATAACAATTTCAAATGCATTCTGAATAATTTTGGAAAGTTTCAAGTCGCTGGCAATTGTTTTTGTTTTCTTTTTCGAATCGCCGAAATTATTACAATAATTGTTATAAATGCTAAAATATGCAAACAAAACAAATACAACAAACATAAGTTAACTTTAACAAACGCATTCTTTTAATACCGTTAAGCACGTTAAGAACTGAGTTGTTGCAAAATCATCTCCTTGACCTTCCTCCTCATGACCTTCTGCGTCGGCGTCTTCGGGATATCCTCCAATACAAAAACGCCACCTCTCAACCTCTGCCTGTCCAACACCCTCTCAGCCACAAACTTTTCCACATCATCAGGTTTCACCTTACACCCAGGCCGCAGCTTAACGGCCGCCGCTGGTAAGTGTTCGGCCTCTTCATCGGGTACACCGACGACCACCGCTTCCAGGACGTCGGGATGCTCCAAGACGACGCTCTCGATGGACGCCGGGACGATGTGCCAGCTTTTGTATTTGAACATGTCTTTGATTCTGTCGTAGACGTAGACGCAGCAATTTTCATCGTAGTGCCCGATGTCTCCGGTTTTAACGAAGCCCTCCTCATCGAAAGCGCCGGAGCTGTCTTGATTATAATAGCCCAGCATCAGGAATTCGGATTTGAAACGGATTTCTCCCTGTTCATTCGGCCCTAAAGACTTTCCAGTTTCTGGATCTACTATCTATGAAACAATGAGAACAAATTAAAATATTGTTACGTGCAGTTTTTTTTTATCAGAGAGAGTTATATTTTGCTTCCTGTCAAATGTCAATGAATAATCACTGATCGTTCGTATTGAAATAAAAAATATGATAGATGGAGTTGACGATATTCTAGATATAATTTTAAGAGGTTCAAATGTCAATGTCAATGAATTATCACTGAACGTACTTATTGGCAAAAAATGACAGATGGCGCTGACGATATTTTAAGGTCATTTTTTGCTTCCTGTCAAATGTCAATGAATAATCATTAAACGTGATGGAATAAAAAATAGCTATATTCTTGATATAATTTTAAGAGGAACTTTAAAATAGTCGTCCTACATATAGAACTGTAGGCATATCCGTGTTAATGTTAAAATCTCCGAACCTTAATGTTTGTTCCTACAACCGGATGTCCACAAGAAGTTGGATTCGAATAGGCCAGCTTGCGTTCACTCTCCAAAAACCAAGTTCCGAATCCTAAGACCTCCGTCATGCCGAATCCGATGAAGATGAAAGCGTTCGGTAATAAATTTCGCAGTTGCGTTAATTGCTGCGCGCTCATTGGACCTCCGCTGATGGAGATGTACTTCAGAGAGGACAGATCGAAACGCGAGATGTCTTCGACTTGGTTCAGCTTGTAGCAGTGGGTTGGCGCCAAAAATAGGGAAACCACCTGCAATGAAAATGCGATTTAACAATCCTCGTCTGTTTGAATACATGTTGAATTTGACAATTTTCGGCTTACTAATGAAAAAGTCTCACCTTGTATTTAGCAATTTTCGTTAGCGAAGCTTCCGACTCAAACTTCATAATTACTCTGGCGGTGCCGTTTGCAAATTGACCGACGTACATGAGGATGGCGGACACCCAGTAGAAACTGGCAAAGTTTGTCGTTCTCTCTGGATGATTGAGTTCAATCCTAAAATTATTTTAAGGGGTAACACCACTCAAGCGGCCGAAAAACAAGCCGTATGGAGGAAGGAATGGGATTTTTTTTTAGAGGTTTTTTTTTAAACACATATTGAGGCATGAAACGAAACATTTGTTTTATGATTTTAATGCAAAATTGCGGCGACAAAGCCAAGCTTTGAAATTTGGTATTCATTTTGATTTGGGCAAAATAAAAATCTTTGAAATCGCCGTTTCTTTTTAACATCTAAACGGGTGGACGGATTTCTCGTAAAGACCTGGGACATTTTTTTTTGTAATTTAGTTACCATTATCCGTGGAAGTACGTAGGGTTTTTTTTCTAAATCAAATTTTGTTGAAATGGTGCACGTTTGAAAAAAAATATCGATTTTTTGCAGTAAATTGTTAATAAAACAAAAAGTACACATTACATTAAAAAAATGGCTACGTACTTCAATAGAGAATGTTATTGTTAAGGTACTGTCAAAATTTGAAATCGATCTATACGACGGTGTTTAAGTAATATGTCCTCCCAGTTTGAAAAAAAAGTTTTACGCGGACGTAATTCCTTATGGCATGGATCCCTAAGGAATTTTTCCACTATGGGACCAACCGTATATTCTTTATAACACCCTAACATATTGTTTATTAAAAAGAAATGAAATTGTAATGGCAAATTACTTTTCCTCGCAGTTTCTCGGAAACCCTTTGCACTCGTATTTATTGGTGACAAAACGCATTTTCGAGACTATAAATCGACATATAAGTGCAAAGGGTTAATATATTAGATAATTGAAAGTCCTAATTATTAATATACAAACAAGTTCTACGCATAGAACTTATAATTTGCCTAATTTATGTAACGGTAAATCAATAAGTCGGTGAAGAAGAGAATAATTATAACTTAACTTTGAACCCTGCACATCATTTGCTTTAACAAAAAAATATGATACAAGCGAAATAACCTTGAATCAATTATTTTTAATTAAAAAGAAAGGTTTGCCATGATATCATAATGGCGGATGTTTCAGTAAAGAATTAAATTACCTTCTGTGCCAAATTTAATTTAAAACGAGGTGGCAAACATGACAAATTAATTTTAAGAATTAATAACGTGAATTCTACCGTAATTTACAGAAAAATCTCATAATCCATGAGCCGTACAAAAATTTCAATAGCATTTTCGAAATCCCCGCACAAAAATACACACCATTGTGAAAACGCGAGTTCGATCCGTCTTTAAATAAGCGAGCTGTAACCAAAAATTCCGTTTGACCCACTGACGGAGGGAACTCCGCGTCTGGAATGCGGGATTATGTAAGTCTGACGTGACTGGGTCACGGGAAGGATACCCCAAGGTCGGCGCATTCCAGACCGGCGGCCATCATGAATGGAGGCGGATCAGTTGCGCATGCGCGCAATGTAAGAATCGTGCTATCTAACGCGGCCGACCGTAAAGGGTCGAATTAATGTGTGAAAGGGTTGATTGATAAAGAAATTATACCGTGTGATCGATTCACCATGGAACATTGCGAGTTAACATGGGATAATTGTTTCTTCTAGATTGCTGCTCTCCTAACCTAACCTAAAAGGAATCCAATACCACCGTTGGATAGATTACTTTAATGCGCTTCATATGGTACCTCACAATTATATATTAATGTTGTTATACCATCTGTAAATGTTAATCAATCCTCACGGTAGTAGAAACAATAACGTTAATTCACAATTGTGTGATATCGTATGAAGCACAATAAATTAATCTATCCAACGGTGGCACTGAATTCCTTTTATTTTAAATAGGGGAGCTACAATCTGGAAAAATCAGTTTTCCCATATTAATTTGCTATGTGTCGTGGTAAATGTGGGTTCAAAGTGATTGAAAATGGTATTTTACTTCGTGAATGTATGAACTGCATTTTCTGGTAAATTCCTCCAATTAAACAACTGGGTGATTTAATTAATTAATGATAACAATTTGTGACAACTAACCCAAGTGTTACCCTCCGATTTGAATGAAATTTGGTGGTCTTTATCCTGGCGAGGATGACAGAGAGATTGATGGAAGGGAAAGGGAGTGTGTTTGCGGTATTTCTGGACTTGAAAGCGGTGTATGATTCGGTATCGAGGGCGTATATGGTAGAGTGTTTGAGGAGAAAGGGGGTGAGTGACGGAGTGATAGATTGGGTAAGAGGCATGTATGAGGAAACGTGGGTGGAAGCAAAGGTGTGAGAGAGGTTTAGGACGTGGAAAGGATTGAGACAGGGGTGTCCTCTGAGCCCGGTGCTGTTCAATCTATATATTAGTGAGTTAGAGGAGGTGTTGAGGAAAGGACAGGAGGGGGGTTGGTGATTGGAAAGTGCGTATGCGGATGATATAGTGTTGATGGCGAGAGATTGGGAGGGAATGAAAGGCATGTTAAAAAGGGTGGAGAGATGTATGGACAAGAAAGGACTGTGCATGAATGTGGAGAAAACGAAATGGATGAGGTTCAGTAATAAAGGGCGAGAGGGGAGAGTGAAAGAGCTAGAGTGGAAGGGGGTGGTGGTTGAGAGGGTGATTAGGAGTTATTTGGGTTTAAAATAACTCCGTAACTAAATGTTAATTTCCCAATAACAACAAATCCTATTTTATTGTTTATTATTAAACCATTAATACCTCTGTAAATTACAATTTGAATCATTAAAATCAATTTAACCATTAAAAAATTGCTGCGGCAATATTTATTATTGCAGGATTTGTATAGCACTTTTATTTCAAAAGATTAAAGGATTATATGTTTGTCGGTGATTTAATGCCTAAATTATCAAAATCATCGCTTAGAATTGCTATTTAAAAGCTTTTAAACATTTTATATTCGGATTTTTGCCCGTCACCGCCATCTATTAGACGGTGGCTGAACTGCTAAGTGATGTTTTTGAACAGCGCCAAAATGCTCGAACTTTATACTTATTGTCAAAGTGTTAATATTTAGCAATGGGCTGTGCATGAAACGGTAGACAATTTAATTCTGAATCGAATGGTGTATAAAATAGCTGAGGAAATTTAGCGGTTTTCCTGTAATTTGCGAATGAAAATTAAGCACGACACACTTACCGACATTTACAGTTCACTGTAACATACAAATTCAATAAAGAAGAATTTGCTATATTCTTCAATCAAATACGGGTTACAATACTTATTCCTAAATAATTATTCAACTATTTATATTGTTAATGCATTACAATAAGAGAAATATACGAGAAATCATCATCTAAGTAGAGGGCTCCACCTGTTATCGTGGGGTTAAACTACTTAATAATTTGTGAATGTAATAATTGCTGTAATAATAAAAGAATATTTAAAAACTTAAAAAGAACGTTGTCTCATGATTAAATAAATCACTTGTGGATATTTACGTACTTAAATTGCAGAAACAATATTTTATAATATACACGCCTATTGCCTGGCAACCCGATTTACGCATAACTCTAATTAATTTATTATTAAAAACTTCTAATTTTATACGTAACAGGGACAAAACCATAAGTTTTATCCTGAGTAAAGCTTCAGAAATAGTGCGAATATTTAGGTATTTAAATTGCGGAAACAATGGTATTATATAAACACCTACTTACAGGCAACCCAATGTACACACAACTAATGTTAATTTATTATTAAAAACTTGCAATTTTAAACATAATACGAGCACAAGTATGAGTGTAGTCCTTGGTAACGCTTTAAAAATGCTACACTTATGGTTTTGTCTTTGTTACTTTTACAATTGGAAGTTTTAAATAATAAATAATTATTAGTTACGTGTGTATTGGGTTGCCTGCAAGTAGGCGTTTATATAATATAATTATTTCTGCAATTGAATTACTTAAATACTGCCACTATTTTTGAAGCTTTACTAAGGATAATACTTATGGTTTTGTTATGTCACGTTTAGAATTGGAAGTTTTTAATAATACATTAATATTAGGTATGGGTGTATTGCGTTGTTTGTAAGTTGGCGTTTATGTAATATAATCATTTCTGCAATTTAAATACTTAAATATTCGCAAAGTTTTACTGAGGATTACACTTATGGTTTTGTTACTGTCACGTTTAAAATTGGAAGTTTTTAATAATAAATTAATAGTACTTATGCGTATATCGGGTTGCCTGTGATTAGGCGGATATATAATAATGTATCGTTTCTGCAATTTAAATACGAAAATATCTACAAGTAAATTTATTTTATTATAAGATAACATTCTTCTTAAGTTTTTAAATATTCTTTCATTATTAAAACAATTATTAAATCCACAAATGAAAACGTAGTTTAGCCCCGCGATAATAGAGGGCACCCTCTATGAAGCTTAGGATTCCTCATATATTTATCTTATTGTAGTGAAGTAATGATATAAAAAGTTGAATGAATAATCAGTAATAAGTGTTGGGACCCGTATTTCATTGAAGGATAAAGCAAATTGTGCTGTGTTTAATTTTTAAGTTACAGTAAACTGTAAATGTCGGTAAGTGTGTCGTGCTTAATTTTCATTCGCAAATTACAAGAAAACCGCTAAATTGCCTCAGCTATTTTATGCACCGTTCGATTCGGAATTAAACCGTCTATCGTTTCGTGTACAGCGCATTGCTGAATATTAACATTTTGACTATAGGTATAAAGTTCGAGCATTTTGGCGCTGTTCAAAAACATCACTTAGTAGTTCAGCCACCGTCTAATAGATGGCGTCGACGAGCAGAAATCCGAATGTAAAATGTTTAAAAGCTTCTAAATAGCAATTCTAAGCGATGATTTTGATAATTTAAGCATTAAATCATCGACAAATATATAATCCTTTAATTTTTTCAAATAAACGTGCCGTAAAAATCCCGGAATAATAAGTCATGTCGTCGCACTTCTACATTCATTTTAATGATTTAAACGGTAATTTATGGAGGGATTAATACTCTACCGAGTATTTATATCCTAAAAATACTCAGTTACATTCACATTAATAAAGCCAACTTTGTTAAACGTAGCGACGTTCATGATTACGCGACTCGATACAACGACAAACTAGCTACATATAAATTTAAGCATTAAACAAATTAGAAACAACTTTACTTGTTGCAGAAAGCATTAGATAAATACAAGAAAACGAAATGTAGCCTGAATATATGAATATTCAACCTGTTCGTTAATCTGCAGATTTCGTTTTCTTGTATTTATTTAAGCATTCTTATTTTAAATTAGCACCCTATAAATCTGGTATCGACTTGTATAATAAATTGCCACACATAATGACATTACTAACCATCAAGCACTTTAAAGCTAAATTAAAATCGCATCTACAAAAACATGCTTTTTACTGTATTGATGAGTTTATGGATCATTTAGGCGACTTAGAAGCATCAAGTAAATAATAATAATAACATGAAGCAAATAAATGGAAATATAAATCAAGTTTCAGTAATTTCGTGTACCATTATACTGACATAACTAGTATTACAATGTGATATTTTATCTAGTATTCTTAAGTATAATTTTTAATTTGTATTTTTAATCTTGACCTGTCCAATATTGTGTTCACAATGAAAAAGACCAATAAATTCTTATTCTTATTCTTAATGATAAACAATGAAATAAGGTTTGTTGAATTTAAGAAAAATCATCCAATTTAATTGAAAAGTCGCTGAGTGATGAAAAACCTCAAAATGCATACCCATAACTTGGTCGTAGGAACTTTGTTCTTTGAGTCCTGCATAGGGAATTGATCAAATTTTAAAGCCTTTATGTTGGATCGAGTCGACAATTTTTTTCCAACTCCGTACACATCGTCAAAGTTGAACATGGTTTACTGCAAGAACATTTTTTTTCGCAGGGTTGCTAGAGGGGGCGGAAGGGTTTACGCTTAAGTTTGCATGTATGACTTTAAAGAAGACACTTCAAAGTTTTCCGCCCTTAGAGATTCATCACAATCGATTGAAAATACGCCGAGTTATGACGGTATGAAAATGGTCGAAATTTCACGAGTTTCATGTTTTTTTTTTACCAGTGTATTCAAATGAAATATCCATGTTCAGTTGTATCTGTCAGTACATTAATACATCATTAGTGCCACGCGAAATGTTGGCAATAAAGTAATGTATTCAGTGAATTGCGGTTGGCTTTTTAATTTTTTTTTTTACGGGAAATGACCAATTTACATACCCACTGATAATTTGATAGGTATCAAATGTATGTATGTCAAGAGTGGTGTGGGGAAAGTAGTTGTAACGGGTATTGAATTCATGACTAAGAGCTTGATCCATTCTTAATTGGCTGAGCTCCAAAATGCTTCTCGCATGTGTCATCTTCCGGGAAAGAACCAATTTCTTCATGATACAGGAATATTAATCTTGATCGTGTAAGAATCGTTACAGTTAACAGAGCCCATGATTACCCAGGTAAGAATAGCACCAGGAGTCCCAGGTTGAGGTGAGAAGGGACCAACCCCAATAAGATATCGATGTTTAACGGTTCGTCAAAATGATGATCTTTTAAATACAGATTGGAAAAATGAGATTTAACTTCAAAGGTTAGTGCCTGAACGCCTTACGTTGCTTCCTTAACCCGAAATTCCGTCAAAACATTCTTCCTTTAAAAATAACTTCAGGTTACAGGATCTTCGACCACTTTGGCCTTTCGCCTTTACTAAAATTTCTGTTCTGCTAACACCAACACTTTGCTAAGAGCGCCAATTACTCACATGACAAAATGCGAATGTACGAGTAATTGTTAATGATTGTTGAATTAGTCATTGTATATTTTAGGTATTGTGGCAGCAATTTATAATAGACTAAACGAGCAAATAAAAAATCTCTCTCTGTATGTAATATAAATTCTTGCCCTTCCACACGCAGACTTTTTATAAATAAGTTATACTTACGCAAAGATAACAGACCGAATATAAGACGACTTTTGACTCAAGCAAATTCCTTTCGGTAATCCAGTAGTACCGCTACTGAACAATATGAACGCCGGATCATCATCCTCCATCACCTCAGGCGCAAACCGCTCTTCCTCCCCTTCATCAACGCATGCACAAAAATCATCAAAACTCTTGTATTTATCGGAGTTTCCGAAAACCACGACGACGGGGTGATAATCTTCGACCGCGGCCAACACGTCTTCAATTAACTTGATGGAATTTGGAGCAACGAAGATCATTTTGGGCTTCACCAAAGTAATCAGGTGCACGCAATCGCGCACGGACAGCGAAGGGTCAAAGGCCGAAGAAATTGCTCCCATGAGCATGGCGGAAGTTGTCGGTACGCAACTGTCAAGGGTGTTCGGTGTACATGTTAAGATTACGTCTCCTTTCTTGATGCCCAGATGTCGCATGGATATCGCTGTTCTGGTTGAGCGAGTTTTGAGGCTCGAGTAGGTTTCTGATTTTCCAGTTTCTGCACAGATCTGAAAAAAAAAATTGTTAGCAACGAAAGAACACAATAGAGCAATCAAGTGCAAAAAATTAATTTGGTAACTTTGCCTTTGTTATTGACCTTACAATTATTTATTTATTTATTTATTATGTAAATACGGGAAACCCCTTTCACAAAAAATATAATACAAAATATAAAATAGACGTCATTCTTAAAACTGATAATTTACAATAAAATAAAAGAATAGTATATTCTATAATAAATATTGTAATTTGATCAATTGTATGTGAGTGCAAGTTTGTTTAAATATATTTTTCATTAAATGATTTAACTAGTTCATCAGTTAATTTTAGACGAAGGACATGTTTAACTGGTTATCATCTTTATTTCTTAATAACTGACCTGACATAATTTATCTCCGAATTTATTGCAGGCCTCCCAAATGTACGATCCCAGACTCCCGTCCAATTTGAGTTTGTATTCCGGACCTTTTAATAAATTTCCGTCTCGATGGACGACGCTTGGATCAACTGGAAACGCAAAAAGAAAATTGGGTTAACACATTCACGCAATTATGTGTAAAATTACCGGTTTGTTTAGAAGACATAGTGTCGAGCGCGTTGATTGAACTCAATAGCGTCGACATTGAGAGCGTATTCGCCTGATATGTGTTATGAAATATCCAGATGCTCTTTGTACTCATTTTGGTGGGGGAATAGCGTAAAATTATTTATCTGTAATATGTATTAAGTTTAGTTTTAATCACGCATGCATACAATGTATAGTTTTGTAATACATAAAAATGGTGTTTCCGTAAAAAAAAAATATCAATCTTTAACAATATCAAACAAAATCATTACAATTTGTATTGTGAACAATTGTGTTAGTACGTCGTCTGTCTGGAAAATCTTTCCGCCCTATTTTTTTTTATTAAACTAAGAATTCGTTATTATTTACATGTGACAAATCAGATAAATTATTAATTTGTTTAAATAACGTGTATGTTCATAAACAGTTTACTTTGGGGCCGCGTTGACCTAGTGAGTAGAGCGCCTGCTCACGGGCCTCGCGGACGTGGGTTCGAATCCGATCCGTGCGGTCACTTGAGTGGCCGTCGGGTAGCAAATCAATTTATGAACATAATGGTGGAAAAATTTTGAGCGAAATGAAGTCAAAAATTTGAAATCGCCAATTTTAATTGAATCCAACCAATCTGGACGCAAGGAGCACGGATTTGCAAACAAACTGTGATTTATGAAAATTTGTTCTATTTTTTAAACACACCAATCAGATCTCGTCTTAACTCGCGTAAAAGATAAGATGACCTGACACCTAAGCATACACCATTATTATATAATAAATTTGAGGTGCATCCTTATCTTTAATAACATATTTACTGTGTTTAATAAGATAACGTAGGAAATACAATACAAGTCCACAAAGATACAATCTGCACTTGATTTATGTATATATAAATTCTAAGTTAATATAAAAAAATATTATGCAATTCCCCTACCAAAACGACGTCAAAGGGCACGTAGATGTTTCATTGCGCATATTAAGCGAGTGCACTTGCTATTTAGATGCAAGTGAATTCAATCAACGCGCCTGGTACAATGTCTGGTAATAACATAAACGTAGTCGTATGCTGCTTAAGTGTAACCAAAAATGTTATTTTCAAGTTGATCCGAACGTGGTCCATCGAGATGGAAATTTGTTAAAAGGTCCGGGATACAACTTCAAATTTGATGGGAGTCTGGGTTTGTACATTTGGGAAGCCTGTAAAAAATTCGGAGATAAGATATGCCAGGTGAGAAAAATTCCACTCAAAAATTTTATCAATGTGCAAAAATATGCATTCCAAGAAAATTCCTCGATGAATTATCTTCAATTTTCAACAGCACATTCTAAAGACTCCTAATGGTAAAACAAGCGAATAATCCAGAAATACGTCATCGCTAGTTTTTCCGGAATTTCCATCCGAACTTTTACGAAAGTGCAAAAATATGCATTCGACTGGATTTGGTTGATTTTCAAAAAAATCCCTCGATGGATTATCTTCAATTTTCAACAGCACATTCTAAAGATTCCAAGTGGTAAAACAAGCGAATAATCCAGAAATACGTCATCGCTGGTTTTTCCGGAATTTTCACTCGAACATTAACGAATGTGCAAAAATACGTATTCGACTGGATTTGGTTAATTTCCAAAAAAATCCCTCGATGGATTATCTTCAATTTTCAACAGCACATTCTAAAGATTCCAAGTGGTAAAACAAGCGAATAATCCAGAAATACGTCATCGCTGGTTTTTCCGGAATTTTCACTCGAACATTAACGAATGTGCAAAAATACGCATTCGACTGGATTTGGTTAATTTCCAAAAAAATCCCTCGATGGATTATCTTCAATTTTCAACAGCACATTCTAAAGACTCCAAGTGGTAAAATAAGCGAATAATCCAGAAATACGTCATCGCTGGTTTTTCCGGAATTTCCACTCGAACATTAACGAATGTGCAAAAATACGCATTCGACTGGATTTGGTTAATTTCCAAAAAAATCCCTCGATGGATTATCTTCAATTTTCAACAGCACATTCTAAAGACTCCAAGTGGTAAAATAAGCGAATAATCCAGAAATACGTCATCGCTGGTTTTTCCGGAATTTCCACTCGAACATTAACGAATGTGCAAAAATACGCATTCGACTGGATTTGGTTAATTTCCAAAAAAATCCCTCGATGGATTATCTTCAATTTTCAACAGCACATTCTAAAGACTCCTAATGGTAAAACAAGCGAATAATCCAGAAATACGTCATCGCTAGTTTTTCCGGAATTTCCATCCGAACTTTTACGAAAGTGCAAAAATACGCATTCGACTGGATTTGGTTAATTTCCAAAAAAATCCCTCGATGGATTATCTTCAATTTTCAACAGCACATTCTAAAGACTCCAAGTGGTAAAATAAGCGAATAATCCAGAAATACGTCATCGCTGGTTTTTCCGGAATTTCCACTCGAACATTAACGAATGTGCAAAAATACGCATTCGACTGGATTTGGTTAATTTCCAAAAAAATCCCTCGATGGATTATCTTCAATTTTCAACAGCACATTCTAAAGATTCCAAGTGGTAAAATAAGCGAATAATCCAGAAATACGTCATCGCTGGTTTTTCCGGAATTTCCACTCGAACATTAACGAATGTGCAAAAATACGCATTCGACTGGATTTGGTTAATTTCCAAAAAAATCCCTCGATGGATTATCTTCAATTTTCAACAGCACATTCTAAAGACTCCTGGTGGTAAAACAAGCAAATAATCCAGAAATACGTCATCCCTAGTTTTCCCGGAATTTCCACTCGAACATTTACGAATGTGCAAAAATACGCATTCGACTGGATTTGGTTAATTTCCAAAAAAATCCCTCGATGGATTATCTTCAATTTTCAACAGCACATTCTAAAGACTCCTGGTGGTAAAACAAACGAATAATCCAGAAATACGTCATCGCTAGTTTTTCCGGAATTTCCGCTCGAACATTTACGAATGTGCAAAAATACGCATTCGACTGGATTTGGTTAATTTCCAAAAAAATCCCTCGATGGATTATCTTCAATTTTCAACAGCACATTCTAAAGACTCCTGGTGGTAAAACAAGCGAATAATCCAGAAATACGTCATCGCTAGTTTTTCCGGAATTTCCATCCGAACTTTTACGAAAGTGCAAAAATACGCATTCGACTGGATTTGGTTAATTTCCAAAAAAATCCCTCGATGGATTATCTTCAATTTTCAACAGCACATTCTAAAGACTCCTGGTGGTAAAACAAACGAATAATCCAGAAATACGTCATCGCTAGTTTTTCCGGAATTTCCGCTCGAACATTTACGAATGTGCAAAAATACGCATTCGACTGGATTTGGTTAATTTCCAAAAAAATCCCTCGATGGATTATCTTCAATTTTCAACAGCACATTCTAAAGACTCCAAGTGGTAAAATAAGCGAATAATCCAGAAATACGTCATCGCTGGTTTTTCCGGAATTTCCACTCGAACATTAACGAATGTGCAAAAATACGCATTCGACTGGATTTGGTTAATTTCCAAAAAAATCCCTCGATGGATTATCTTCAATTTTCAACAGCACATTCTAAAGACTCCAAGTGGTAAAATAAGCGAATAATCCAGAAATACGTCATCGCTGGTTTTTCCGGAATTTCCACTCGAACATTAACGAATGTGCAAAAATACGCATTCGACTGGATTTGGTTAATTTCCAAAAAAATCCCTCGATGGATTATCTTCAATTTTCAACAGCACATTCTAAAGATTCCAAGTGGTAAAATAAGCGAATAATCCAGAAATACGTCATCGCTGGTTTTTCCGGAATTTCCACTCGAACATTAACGAATGTGCAAAAATACGCATTCGACTGGATTTGGTAAATTTCCAAAAAAATCCCTCGATGGATTATCTTCAATTTTCAACAGCACATTCTAAAGACTGCTAGTGGTAAAACAAGCGAATAATCCAGAAATACGTCATCACTGGTTTTTCCAGGATTTCTACTCGAACATTAACGAATGTGCAAAAATACGCATTCGACTGGATTTGGTTAATTTCCAAAAAAATCCCTCGATGGATTATCTTCAATTTTCAACAGCACATTCTAAAGACTCCTGGTGGTAAAACAAACGAATAATCCAGAAATACGTCATCGCTAGTTTTTCCGGAATTTCCACTCAAACATTTACGAATGTGCAAAAATACGCATTCGACTGGATTTGGTTAATTTCCAAAAAAATCCCTCGATAGATCATCTTCAATTTTCAACAGCACATTCTAAAGACTCCTGGTGGTAAAACAAACGAATAATCCAGAAATACGTCATCGTTAGTTTTTCCGGAATTTCCACTCAAACATTAAGAATGTGCAAAAATATGCATTCGACTGGATTTGGTTAATTTCCAAAAAAATCCCTCGATGGATTATCTTCAATTTTCAACAGCACATTCTAAAGACTCCTGGTGGTAAAACAAACGAATAATCCAGAAATACGTCATCGCTAGTTTTTCCGGAATTTCCGCTCGAACATTTACGAATGTGCAAAAATACGCATTCGACTGGATTTGGTTAATTTCCAAAAAAATCCCTCAATGGATTATCTTCAATTTTCAACAGCACATTCTAAAGACTCCTGGTGGTAAAACAAGCGAATAATCCAGAAATACGTCATCAATGTTTTTTCCGGAATTTCCACTCGAACATTTATGAATGTGCGGAAATATGCACTCTGCTGAATTAAATTTTTTATTTCTTGTTGATATGTTGATAAGTTTTTTGTTTTCACTTGAAGGGTTGCTCTATCATGTTACCAACACTACATCATCACTTATTTTTCAGATATGTGCGGAAACTGGAAAATCGGAAACCTTCTCAAGCCTCAAAAGTCGCGCAACCAAAGCAGCGATATCCATGCGACATCTGGGCATCAAGAAAGGAGACGTAATCTTAACATGTACACCAAACACCCTTGATAGTTGCGTACCGGCAACTTCCGCCATGTTCCTGGGCGCAATTTCTTCGGCCTTTGACCCTTCACTATCTGTGCGTGATTGCGTGCACCTCCTCGCTTTGGTGAAGCCTAAAATAATCTTCGTTGCTCCAAACTCCATAAAGTTAATTGAAGACGTTTTGGCCGCTGTAGAAGATTGTCACGCCGTGGTTGTTGTTTTTGGAAACTCCGATAAATACAAAAGTTTTGATGATTTTTGTGCGTGCGTTGATAAAGCGGAGGAGGAACGGTTCGTCCCTGAGGTGATGGAGGTTGATGATCCGGCGTTTGTGTTGTTCAGTAGTGGCACGACTGGATTACCGAAAGGGATTTGCTTAAGTCAAAAGTCGGCTTACGTTGGGTCTATTACCTACTTGTAAATATAAAATATATAAAAAAAATCATAATTTTGACGTTTTAAACGTCAGTTTCATCCGAGTCTACAAAACGTTCGATTTACATTTAAAATATGATTTAACACGTTGGTGCCACGGCCTTGCAAAAACTATATTAAAGTACTACGAGTATTCTCGGCAGTCAACATGTTAAATTGAAAATAAACGATGAATCAAATCGGAGAAAGTAACTTGATCGCTACATCAACTTTTTTTTATATTGCCGTCGGTTTTAACATCACTCTTACAATAATTTTAGGATTGCCCTGAATTATCCAGAGAGAATGGCACACTTTACAAGTTTCTACTGGATTTCAGCCATCTTCATATACATCGGCCAGTTTGCAAACGGTACTACGAGAGTACTCATGAACAGATTTGAACCAGAAACTTCGTTAGCCAAAATTGCTAAATATAAGGTGAGAGTTTTTAATATGCAATCCAAAAAAATAAAATAAATTATTATTATAATTATTAAAAATTGTGACATTAAACACCCTTTAATCGTATTTAACCCTTTCAGCCCTGGTGGTGGCAATTGCCACCGCAACATTTACATGTCTCCACTTACTATGACATCCACATTTTTGCTGTTTATCACTAGATGTCACTTCAACAAAGCCTCACTAATTAATTCCTATACTAATTCATAAAATCAGTTCAAATTTGGTGTTTATGGTCTTAAGAAGCTCTCCATCAATAATAATTAACAAACATTTTTTTTTCAAATTTAAAAATCCAGGTCTGAAAGGGCTAACACAACAATAGATGGGAGAATGGTGAGATTTTTGAATTATGGCGGTGGACATCCTCTAATCACGTTTAAGCCGATATGACCACAAGTTAAATAGATCACAAGATACCATATTTTCAATACAATATTGTATTATTGTTTATTATTATTGTATTTATCTAATGCTTTCTGTAACAAGTAAGGTTATTCCCAATTTGTTTACCATATTTTCATTGCAGGTAATTTCTATTTTTATGGCATCCACCTACTGTTACAAGCTGACTCAAGTCGAAGACATCTCACGTTTCGATCTGTCCTCCCTTAAGCACATCGCTTTTAGCGGAGGTCCTATAAGCGCACAGCACTTAACGAAATTGCGAAATTTATTACCGAATATTTTCATCTTCGTTGGATTTGGGATGACGGAGGTTTCAGGATTCGGAACTTGGTTTTTGGAGAGTGAACGAAAGCTGGCCTATTCCAATCCAACTTCTTGTGGACGCCCGATTGTAGGAACAACCATTAAGGTCCGACTGTTTTAACAGTAATATCCTTCATATTTTTTGGCTCTGGAATAGTTTCCATTACCCCATGGACAGCTTCTAGCTCAGCTGGTTATTTAGCATCCATTGGATGTGCTTAAGCCCAAAAAATAAATCGTAAACTTGCGGAGTAGTCGCTACTTACATCAAAAATTTCAAAAAGAAGATTATTTTTTTATTTTTCATAGATAGTAGATCCAGAAACTGGAAAGTCTTTAGGGCCGAATAAACAGGGTGAAATCCGTTTCAAATCCGATTTCCTGATGCTGGGCTATTACAATCAAGACAGCTCTGCGGCTTTCGACGAGGAAGGCTTCATAAAATCCGGAGACATCGGACACTACGACGAAAATTGCTGCCTCTACGTCCTCGACAGAATTAAAGATATGTTCAAGTACAAAAGCTGGCACATCGTTCCGGCATCGATCGAGGGCGTCATCTTGGAGCATCCTGATGTTGCAGAAGTGGTGGTTTTTGGTGTACCGAATGAAGAAGCCGAACATTTACCAGCGGCAGCCGTTAAGCTACGTCCTGGCTGTTGGGTAAAACCTGATGATGTAGAAAAGTTTGTGGCTGAGAGGGTGTTGGACAGGCAGAGGTTGAGAGGTGGCGTTTTTGTAATCGATGATGTCCCGAGAACGCCGTCGCAGAAGGTGATGAGGAGGAAGGTCAAGGAAATGATCTTACAAGGACGTGTTTAAAGTTTTAATGTTTTCAAAAATAAATGCATACAAAACACGTTATTTTTTTCACGTTCACATCAATTCCAGCCCTCCTCTTATCAACAATCTCATTGCTGATAATAAAGAGGGTCCCTCCCACCCCCTTCGGATACTAAACGGAAATATGATTGATACCCGTATTGGGGGGGTTAATGTATATATCCAATACCTGTCATAATAAACAAGGGTCGATCGAAATCTCGCTGCCGCTTCACTGCACCGCCACTATCCATATCCAGAAAAGGGCCATCCCCGTATAAAATATTCAAAGGGCGCACGTGAGGCCGTCCATTATTACTCCGAACGAAACGGTTTCATTGCGCATGGAAAAACTGTTGCTCTTGCACTTTTAATTCGTAATGTAAATTTATTATTACAAAAAATGGTGATGTGGCCATCATGTTACTTTCTCCGACTTGATGGTATCATTTATATTTACGCTTTCATGGTTTATTTTCAATTTAAATGATACATCGAGCGTTTTGCATGATGAGATGACACTGACGTTTAAAACGTCAAAATTATGAATAAGATGAAAATTATTATAAAAAATTGCATTCAAAATGATTTCTTGAAAAAACCACCGGTCCGATTCAGGATTTCTATACGTCAATCGAAAGATCTCATTAAGACGCTTCAAAAAAAATACTCGCACACGAACAAATGTCAAAATCAACCGCGTGAGGCGCTCGCAAAGAAAATTTTAAAATGGAATAAATCGATTGAACTTTTTTAATAACCTCAAAGGTATTTTTAAGCGCACGAAGTTTTGATAGTTCTCGCAGTAAACGCCGTAGTGTAAAAACATGTAAAGCGCAACACTTTAAGGAATTAGAGCGAAAAACAATAACAATTCGGAGAGGCGGCGTTTGGGCCATTAAACGTAGAAACTGGAATTGTTTCGCGGGATACAAACTGCAACCCATAAACCCCTTACTCGAAACCCGAAACTGAGAAGGCAACACATTCCTTTTGTTCATCATAATTTACTCTCGAGCGTCGCCATTTTTACTTATGCAAAGTTTACTATATTTTTCTCAAAAAATCGATGTTGTTTTTATTGCACGAATCGAATGCCGTAAGTGTCTAAAATATGTGGGCAGTAGTGTTTACTGCCGCCGAGTTGATAATTTAAATTCTTTAAATCTGATCTCGAATTTGTGTTCCAGTTTTCCCGAAAACCCTCATAAAAATTGATTAGGATCACTTTTTTGGTCCGCCATATCGGATTCGCCATTTTGAATTTTTCAAATCTGATCCCAAATTTGTGCTCAGCGACCCTAAAAAGATCACTTTTTGGTCCGCCATACTGGATCCGCCATTTTGAATTTTTTAAATCTGATCCCAAATTTTTTATTGAAAAAAAGTTTCAATACAATTGATGAATATTTCAATTTTTTTGGTCCGCTGTATTGGATCCGCCATTTTGAATTATTCAAATCTAACCCCAAATTCTTGTTCAGCGACCCCATAGATTCACTTCTTCCTGGATAAATTGATCGAGTAATTCAAATTGTACGAGCAAAAACTGCTCCCAAAATTTTAAACGCGTTTTTTTCGAAAAAAGATTTTCTAACTCTTTAACCGTTCAACCAATCAACTTCGCGTTTGGTAAACTTTAAAGGAAACTAAATTCTTCATGGAATAGACCCATCAAATTGTAAAATTTCGATCAGTAACGATTTTTTACAGCATGCCAAAGTTGAAAAATCATGCGAACTAACGATACTTTGTTTTCCAGTACCCGCCATTTTGTTTTTATACCGAATTTTTTACGTGATTTTGGTCTATTCTATTCTTTGGGATGTAAGCTTTAGGGTCGTTTTAGTTTCATGCTTTTAGGTGAAGAATTGCGACCTCCAATTTCTGAAAAAGTCAATTTTGGTTCTTCATCAATTACTTTCAAGCGGCGCCATTTTTGTTGTTGCAAAGTTAAAAACATTTTCTTGGGATAATCGAGAAGGCACGTTTTGCAGGATGAATTTTACAAAACATCAAACATCTGCCATGGTAAATGTAGATACGCCACGGTAATTTCTGAAAAAGTCAATTTTGGTTCTTCATCAATTACTTTCAAGCGGCGCCATTTTCGTTTGTGGAAAGTTAAAAACATTTTCTTTGGATAATTGAGAAGGCACGTTTTGCTGGATGAATTTTTTAAAACATCAAACATCTGCCATGGTAAATGTAGATACGCCACAGCAATTTCTGAAAAAGTGAATTTTTGTTCTTCATCAATTACTTTCAAGCGACGCCATTTTTGTTGGTGCAAAGTTTAAAACTTTTACTTTTGACAATTGAGAAGACACGTTTTGCAGGATGAATTTTTCAAAACATCAAACATCTGCCATGGTAAATGTTGATACTCCACAACAATTTCTGAAAAAGCAATTTTTGTTCTTCATCAATTACTTTCAAGCGACGCCATTTTGGTTGGTGCAAAGTTTAAAACATTTACTTTTGATAATTGAGAAGACACGTTTTGCAGGATGAATTTTTCAAAACATCAAACATCTGCCATGGTAAATGTTGATACGCCACAGCAATTTCTGAAAAAATCAATTTTTGTTCTTCATCAATTACTTTCAAGCGGAGCCATTTTTATTTCTGCAAAAGTTAAAAACATTTTCGTTGGATAATTGAGAAGGCACGTTTCGCAGGATGAATTTTTCAAAACATCAAACATCTGCCACGGTAAATGTAGATACGCCACAACAATTTCTGAAAAAGCAATTTTTGTTCTTCATCAATTATTTTCAAGCGGCGCCATTTTTGTTGGTGCAAAGTTAAAAACATTTTCTTTGGTTGATTGAGAAGACACGTTTTCCAGGATGAATTTTTCAAAACATCAAACATCTGCCATGGTAAATGTTGATACGCCACAGCAATTTCTGAAAAAGCAATTTTTGTTCTTCATCAATTACTTTCAAGCGACGCCATTTTTGTTGGTGCAAAGTTAAAAACATTTTCTTTGGATGATTGAGAAGACACGTTTTCCAGGATGAATTTTTCAAAACATCAAACATCTGCCATGGTAAATGTTGATACGCCACAACAATTTCTGAAAAAGCAATTTTTGTTCTTCATCAATTATTTTCAAGCGGCGCCATTTTTGTTGGTGCAAAGATAAAAACATTTTCTTTGGATAATTGAGAAGGCACGTTTTGCAGGATGAATTTTTTAAAACATCAAACATCTACCACGGTAAAAGTAGATTTACCAGAGCAATTTCTGAAAAAGTTAATTTTTGTTCCTTCTAATTTTGACGTTTAAAACGTCAGTGTGCAAAAAGCTCGTTATACATTTATTATAACAATTACATTGAAAATAAGTACAAATAACAAAAATTACATGAAAATCGGAGCCACAGCAACATTTTTCGCACTGTCTGTGATTGATGAAATAGATTTTTCAAGCGTACAGTTTGCTTGGGGGAAAGTTGCTACTCACTTACTACCCCGATGTGTCTTTCAATAATTTACGCCGTTTGAGCCCTCAAAGGAGACGAATGCGTCTACTCCACCTCCACCTAGACCGACTCAGGGATTCGAATTAATGCGCCTGTTGGGGATGCATTACAAATAGCATCGATTCGCAAATTCTGCAGAATTTTATACGTTAATCTCATTATCTTTTGGATCTACAAAATGGGAGCATTAAAGCAAGCTAGAAAAAAAAATTCTCATAAACAATGATTATATTTATTATGTACAACGATGTTACTTCCTTAAACAAATAAATTTAACTGCTTGTAAATAATGTAATTTTAATTTTAATATCCCTAGTACACACCAGTTGATTGTATTACAAATATATTCATTTTTTGCTGGTAGTGTGAAGCTAAGCGACGACGACGAGTGACCTGGTACTCCCTCAACGCTCCAGACATAAAAGTGGCTTAAGCTCTAAAATAGTATTCGAATCACACAGTAATAAAATCACGAAATCTATTTGATGCTATAAAATGCTTTCTGTATTAAACATTTACTAATATTGTGTATCTTCAAGTAGTTCATAATATGAACACCGTTTCTACATCTAGAGATACGACGAAATAAGAAAAGTACGTTCAGTTCCTTCCCCAAATTCCTCATTCTAAACACGTACATATTTTACCTGAGAAAGAGAGAGATTGCGGGGAAAACGCGAAATAGATGAGATGTGAATAAATGAAGCTTTCGGTTCGGCGATACATCAATGACAACTCTATAGTGTGTCCCGTATAAATCATAAAAATAACGAGATACGTTTTGTCCCTTTGGAAAAAGGGAAAAAGAAAGCGAAACGGCAATAAACGTCGCGGAGCTCTTAGACTTGAGGGAGGAACGGATGTATATCCAAGGTAAATGCAAATGTATAGGCGTTATTCTTCATGAGCTTAAGGATATGAGGAAAAAAAATACAAAATACAAAAGTGCTGCTCATATATAAATGTATAAATTCCCGGCTGCGTTTCTTCGCATTTTCCACCACCGCTTTTTCCTTCCTCGGATGATTAATATTTACTGTCTATAAATTCATACTGCCGGGAGTGTGATTTGTTGCACCTTTTTATCATCGCATTTATTACTGTTGGAAATTCTTAACCATATAATAATTATGTATTATTTTTATGTGTGGGCCTTATCCTACAATCTAAACTGTTTATTTTATTTCGGTTTAAAATTGTTGCAATGATAAACTTGAATGTTTTTTCTGTTATTTTCTCGGTTTACACTATCAATTTTCTGTAGTGGTCTATAGAATTTTACGATTCCCGCATATACGAAATTACACGTTCCGTATGCGGACATATGCGGAATTTTTTTCTTCCCTCTTTCGGGACGCGAGTCCCGAAGGTGCGTCGAGTGCCATCCGAAAATATCAATAAGTGACAACCAATAAAGCGGGCCGGGGAAAACCGGGGGTAGATAAATATGTATATGAAGATGTTACCCCCCTTTATGCGCTCCACTCGGAAATTCGTGTCTCGGATATGAAATTGGAGAATTAAATTGCCCCGTTCCTAAGGAAATCATTTCGGGTACATTTTGTTACGAAATTGTAGAATGGTATTAATGTTTAGTATATTGTGTATTATTAAAATGGGAAACCAGCCCATATCCATTTAAACAAAACCTACAAATGTTTTGTTTGGTATAATTTCTACGTCACATCAACAGTGAAATTGAAATTTTAATAATTATCCAAAACAAGTGCTTTTTGTAGAAACAATATTTTGAATGAATTTAGAGTAATTTCAGAAAGTTTCAAGTCGATGGCAATTGTTTTTGTATTTTTTCCGATCGCCAAAATTATTGCAATTTTTCAGAAATTCACGCTCTAATCACATGGAATTATTTCAAAATTTGGTCAGGAATGTGTGGTCCTTTTTACAGAAACAATATCTCGAATGAATTTAGAGTAATTTTAAAAAGTTTCAAGTCGATGGCAATTGTTTTTGTATTTTTTTCCGATCGCCAAAATTATTGCAATTTTTCAGAAACGCACGCTCGAATCGCATGAAATTATTTCAAAATTTGGTGAGGGATGTGTGGTGCTGTTTACAGATACAATATCTCAAATGAATTTAAAGTAATTTTAGAAAGTTTCAAGTCGATGGCAATTGTTTTTGTATTTCTTTCCGATCGCCAAAATTATTGCAATTTTTCAGAAATTCACGCTCTAATCACATGGAATTATTTCAAAATTTGGTTAGGTATGTGTGGTGCTTTTTACAGAAACAATATCTCGAATGGATTTAGAGTAATTTTAGAAAGTTTCAAGCCGATGGCAATTGTTTTTGTATTTTTTTCCGACCGCCAAAATTATTGCAATTTTTCAGAAATCCACGCTCGAATCGCATGAAATTACTTCAAAATTTGGTGAGGGATGTGTGGTGCTTTTTACAGAAACAATATCTCGAATGAATTTTGAGTAATTTTAGAAAGTTTTAAGTCGATGGCAATTGTTTTTGTATTTTTTTCCGATCGCCAAAATTATTGCAATTTTTTTTTTTTTGTACGCTCTCATCACTAAATTGATTTCTTTGTGGAAACCCTGGTTTGTGCTTTACTGGTTGGATTGTAGGATAGGGCCCACCCACCACCCTTTGTATCCATTAAAAGATAACCCACAAATCTATGTTTTGTTTGGTGTAATTTCTACGTCACTTCATCAGTGAAATTAAAAATTTAATAATTATCCAAGACAAGGGTTTGTAGGTTAAGTTTAAGGGATGACTAAGGGCGGTGGGTAAGCCCTATCCTATCCTCCAACTAGCAAACCCCACACAAGAATTTCACAGTTGGAAAATCATGAATTAATTATGGAAATGTTGTCTCACAGTTTTTTTTTTTTTTCGTAAATTAATTCCTTTGCAGAAACCCTCGTTTGTGATTTACCGGTTGATGGGGCCTACCCACCATCCTTAGTTATCCATTTAAAAATAACTCACAAATCTATGTTTTGTTTGGTGTAATTTCTACGTCACATCAGTGAAGTTGAAAATTTAATAATTACCCAAAACAAGGGTTTGTAGGTTAAGTTTAAGGGATGATTAAGGGTGGCGGGTGGGCCCTATCCTACCCTCCAACTAGCAAAACCCACACGGGAATTACACAGGTGGAGAATCATGAATTAATTATTGAAATTGTTGACTCACAGTTCTGTTTTTTTTTTATAATTTAATTCCCTGGTTTGTGTTTTACCGGTTGGATTGTAAGATAGGGACCACCCACCACCCTTGATCTACGCGTTAACATAACCTACAAATCCATGTTTTGTTTGGTATAATTTCTGCGTCACTTCATCAGTGAAATTGAAAATTTGATAATTATCCAAAACAAGGGTTTGCAGGTTAAGTTTAAGGGATGACTAAGGGTGGCGGGTGGGCCCTATCCTACCCTCCAACTAGCAAAACCCACACGGGAATTACACAGGTGGAGAATCATGAATTAATTATTGAAATTGTTGACTCACAGTTCTGTTTTTTTTTTATAATTTAATTCCCTGGTTTGTGTTTTACCGGTTGGATTGTAAGATAGGGACCACCCACCACCCTTGATCTACGCGTTAACATAACCTACAAATCCATGTTTTGTTTGGTATAATTTCTGCGTCACTTCATCAGTGAAATTGAAAATTTGATAATTATCCAAAACAAGGGTTTGCAGGTTAAGTTTAAGGGATGACTAAGGGTGGTGGGTGGGCTCTATCCTACCCTCCAACTAGCAAAACCCACACGAGAATTTCACAGGTGGAGAATCATGAATTAATTATTGAAATGTTGACTTGAAGTTTTGTTTTTTTATAAATTAATTCCTTTGTAGAAACCCTGGCTTGTGCTTTACCGGTTGGATTGTAGGATAGGGCCCACCCACCACCCTTTCTATCTATTTAAAAATAACCCACAAATCTATGTTTTGTTTGGTATAATTTCTACGTCACTTCATCGGTGAAATTGAAAATGTAATAATTACCCAAAACAAGGGTTTGTAGGTTAAGTTTAAGGGATGACTAAGGGTGGTGGGTGGGCCCTATCCCACCCTCCAACTGGCAAAACCCACACGAGAATTTCATAGGTGGAGAATCATGAATTAATTATCGAAATGTTGACTCACAGTTTTGTTTTTTTTTTCATAAATTAATTCATTTGTAGAAACCCTGGTTTATGTTTTACTGATTGGATTGTAGGATAGGGACCACCCCCCACCCTTCGTTTCAATTTAAAACTAATCCACAAATCTATGTTTTATTTGGTGTAATTTCTACGTCACTTCATCAGTGAAGTTGAAAATTTAATAATTACCCAAAACAAGGGTTTGTAGGTTAAGTTTAAGGGATGACTTAGGGTGGTGGGTGGCCCCTATCCTACCCTCCAACCAGCAAAACCCACACGAGAATTTCACAGGTGGAGAATCATGAATTTATTATCGAAATGTTGACTTGAAGTTTTGTTTTTTTTTTCATAAATTAATTCCTTTGTAGAAACCCTGGCTTGTGCTTTACCGGTTGGATTGTAGGATAGGGCCCACCCACCACCCTTCGTATCCGTTCAAAAATAACCTACAAATCGATGTTTTGTTCGGTATAATTTCTACGTCACTTCTTCAGTGAAATTGAAAATGTAATATTTATCCGAAACAAGGGTTTGTAGGTTAAGTTTAAGGGATGACTAAGGGTGGTGGGTGGGCCCTATCCTACCCTCCAACTAGCAAAACTCACACGAGAATTTCACAGGTGGAGAATCATGATTTAATTATCGAAATGTTGATTCACCGTTTTGATTTTTTTTCGTAAATTAATTCCTTTGTAGAAACCCTGGTTTGTGTTTTACCGGTTGGATTGTAGGATAGGGCCCACCCACCACCCTTCGTATCCGTTCAAAAATAACCTACAAATCGATGTTTTGTTCGGTATAATTTCTACGTCACTTCTTCAGTGAAATTGAAAATGTAATATTTATCCGAAACAAGGGTTTGTAGGTTAAGTTTAAGGGATGACTAAGGGTGGTGGGTGGTCCCTATCCTATCCTCCAACTAGCAAAACCCACGCGAGAATTTCACAGGTGGAGAATCATGATTTAATTATCGAAATGTTGATTCACCGTTTTGATTTTTTTTCGTAAATTAATTCCTTTGTAGAAACCCTGGTTTGTGTTTTACTGGTTGGATTGTAGGATAGGGCCCACCCACCACCCTTCGTATCCGTTCAAAAATAACCTACAAATCGATATAATTCGGTATAATTTCTACGTCACTTCTTCAGTGAAATTGAAAATGTAATATTTATCCGAAACAAGGGTTTGTAGGTTAAGTTTAAGGGATGACTAAGGGTGGTGGGTGGGCCCTATCCTACCCTCCAACTAGCAAAACTCACACGAGAATTTCACAGGTGGAGAATCATGATTTAATTATCGAAATGTTGATTCACCGTTTTGATTTTTTTTCGTAAATTAATTCCTTTGTAGAAACCCTGGTTTGTGTTTTACCGGTTGGATTGTAGGATAGGGCCCACCCACCACCCTTCGTATCCGTTCAAAAATAACCTACAAATCGATGTTTTGTTCGGTATAATTTCTACGTCACTTCTTCAGTGAAATTGAAAATGTAATATTTATCCGAAACAAGGGTTTGTAGGTTAAGTTTAAGGGATGACTAAGGGTGGTGGGTGGTCCCTATCCTATCCTCCAACTAGCAAAACCAACGCGAGAATTTCACAGGTGGAGAATCATGAATTTATTATCGAAATGCTGACTTAGAGTTTTGTTCTTCTTTCATAAATTAATTATTTTGTAGAAACCCTGGTTTGTGTTTTACTGCTTGGATTGTAGGATAGGGCCCACCCACCACCCTTAATATCTATTTTAACATAACCCACAAATCCATGTTTTGTTTGGTGTAATTTCTACGTCACTTCATCAGTAAAGTTGAAAATTTAATAATTATCCAAAACAAGGGTTTGTACGTTATGTTTAAGGGATGACTAAGGGTGGTGGGTGGGCTCCAATCCCACCCTTAAAATAACAGAACGTACGCGAGAATTTACTAACTGGCTATCGACCTGCTGGTCCATTTTATTTTAATATTTTAACATAAAGGTTGATCTTTTATAACAAGAAAATAAAAGTTTTATATTGAAAGTTATTATTTTCGGCACTTTCCTGTTTTTAAAACCCATTTTTAAACAACTTGTTGGTTAAGTAGTTTTGCGGGCTTGTTATGATCGATTTTGCGGGCTCACCTTCGATAAGCAGGGGCTGTAATCCTAAAATTTTTCTTTTCATTTTTGAAAGGGTAACTTTGATTTTGGATTTATTAAATGAATACTGTTTAACACAAATCATATTTTATTCTCTAAACGTTGCAAAATCATCTTCAGCACCTCCCTCCTCACGACCTTATCAGTCGGCGTTTTCGGAATTTCGTCGACTATAAACGCCCCCCCTCGCAACCTCTGTCTATCCAAAACCCTCTCGGCCACAAACTTTTCTATATCCTCCGCCGTCGTCCCATGACATCCGGGATGTAATTTAACAGCCGCCGCCGGTAAATTGTCATCGTCTTCGTGCGGAATTCCGACGATCACCGCCTCTTGGACGTCGGGATGCTCCAAAATGACGTTCTCGATTGATGCCGGGACGATGTGCCAGCTTTGGTACTTGAACATGTCTTTGATTCGATCGTGGACGTAGATGCAGCAGTTTTCATCAAAGTGCCCGATGTCTCCGGATCTTATGAAACCTTCGGAATCGATCGCCGAAGAAGAGTCTTGGTTGTGGTAGCCGAGCATCATGGCGTCGCCTTTTATGCGGATCTCTCCGGATTTGTTGACGCCCAGAGATTTTTCAGTTTCTGGATCGACGATCTGAAAAAAGAAAAAAAACTTTCGATGATCAATTTTCAGCCTAAGCGTAAACTGACTTTAATTTGAAATCCTTGAAGGGGACGACCACAAGAGGATAGGCAGGAGTTGGCCAGATTCTTTTCACTTTGCGTGAAGCCCGTTGCCATTCCTGAAACTTCGGTCATACCGTAACCAACGGCCATGAAAACGCCTGGAAATAATTTCTGCAGTTTGACCAATTGTTCCGCTCCAAGTGGACTGCCTCCAAAATATATCGTCTTCAGTAAAGATAGATCGTAGGATTTAATATCCTTGACGTTGGACAGTTTATAACCATGAGTTGAAGATATGAACGTACCTGTGACCTAAGAAAAAAATACAAATATTTATTTGCAAAATTTCGCAATTCTTCATTAGCGGCGTTCAGACGTATCGCGCTTTCCTAAACGTGACGTTCCAATCGTGGTGAGCAAAAGTGGACGCATTTCTTTCATTCAGCGCTGAAACTAATCACGCTCGCCAAGAGCGGATTATAGAAAGTGTGCGTTTTTAGAACGTGCATGCTATTGCATTCACACGCACGTTCCATCGCGCCAAATTGGAACGGGCCATTCCAATTTGGCGCGCGGGATTGCGCGTACGTGTGAACGCCGCTTCAATATGGACAATATAACAGATTATGTAATATTGAAATTACTTACCTTATACTTCGCTATTACAGCAAGAGTATCATCCGGATCGAATTTATTAATGAGTATTCTTGTGCAGCCTTTGGAAAACGGACCGATGAACATCAAGACTGCCGAAATCCAGTAAAAGCTGGTAAAGTGCAATATCCTTTCAGCGTAGTCGATCAGTTTTCTGAAAAAAATGCAATTGCCTCTTCACTAATTTTACAAGCAGGAATTTTTATTTTGTCCAAATTACATGAATTTTTTATTTATGAAAAAAATTGCAATTGCCGTTTTGATTTTTTTTAAGTTCGCCAATGGTTTTTAAGTTTTTTACACTCGAAAATAAAAATGCAAATTTTAAAATGAAAATTTCTTCCGTTCTTCGATGATTATTTCAAAATCCAGTTATAGGACATTTTGATTTTTTTACAGGATTATCAAAACTTATGTATTTTAAGTAAATTTGGAAAGTTTCAAATGTGTGGCAATTGTTTTTAATTTTTTTACACTCGAAAATATAAATGCAAATTTTAAAATGAAAATTTCTTCCGTTCTTCGATGATTATTTCAAAATCCACTTGTCGGACATTTTGATTTTTTTACAGGATTATCAAAACTTATGGATTTTGAGTAAATTTGGAAAGTTTCAAATGTGTGGCACATGTTTTTAATTTTTTTTACACTCGAAAATAAAAATGCAAATTTTAAAATGAAAATTTCTTCCGTTCTTCGATGATTATTTCAAAATCCAGTTGTAGGACATTTTGATTTTTTTACAGGATTATCAAAACTGATGTATTTTGAGTAAATTTGGAAAGTTTCAAATGTGTGGCAAATGTTTTTAATTTTTTTACACTCGAAAATAAAAATGCAAATTTTAAAATGAAAATTTCTTCCGTTATTCAATGATTATTTCAAAATCCAGTTGTAGGACATTTTGCTTTCTTTACAGGATTATCAAAACTTGTGTATTTTGAGTAAATTTGGAAAGTTTCAAATGTGTGGCAATTGTTTTAATTTTTTTTACACTCGAAAATAAAAATGCAAATTTTAAAATGAAAATGTCTTCCGTTATTCGATGATTATTTCAAAATCCAGTTGTAGGACATTTTGATTTCTTTACAGGATTATCAAAACTTATGTATTTTGAGTAAATTTGGAAAGTTTCAAATGTGTGGCAATTGTTTTCAATTTTCTTACACTCGAGAATAAAAATGTTTAATGTTCATTGACACCTAATACATCATTTTACGAAATTTTGATCATCCAAAGGTCACTCCGATAAGAAAAGTATTCAGACCGAATCGCAAAATATTTGTGTACATGATTAAAACTTACTGAAAGATAAGAGCTCCAATATTGACCGCCTTGTGACTCAAACAGATCGCCTTCGGCAATCCCGTCGTGCCGCTGCTGAACAACAAAAACGCGGGATCTTCATCCTTCAAAATTTCCGGCCTGAACCCGCCCTCCTCTCCGGTTTCCACCAAAAACTCATCGAAACTCCTGTATCCGGCGGAATTTCCGTAAACAACCACCAATGCGTCGCAGTCGACTGCGGCCAGCGTTTCCTCGATTAGTTTCACCGATTTGGAGGAGGTGAAGATGACCTTGGGATTCGCCAGAGGGAGCAGATGGGCGCAATCTCTTACGGAGAGAGATGGGTCGAATGCGGTGGAGATTGCGCCCAGGAATAAGGCGGCGGCTGGTGGTAAAGCGCTGTCGATGGTGTTTGGTGCGCAGGAAAGGATCACGTCGCCTTTTTTGATGCCTATGTTGCGCAGGTGTGTGGCAACGGTGGTGGCGCGGGTTTTGAAGTTTTGGAAGGTTTCTTTCTCTCCCGTGTCTGATGCAATCTTTAAAGATGATAATAATAATAATAATAATTTATTCTGCCATAAAGACTACAAAAGTATTGGATCGTCAACAAAGGTACATAAACAAAAATACAGAAGTGTGACATTGTGATTTTCATATTTTTTTTTCATTAATGTAAGTTCCTGTCTCTCATTTTATGTGCAGGTTATGAAAATAAAGGCTTATTATTATTATTATTATTGGAAAATGGCCTTCAGTCAATCTCCTAGAAACCAACTGAAAAATATTCACCAAGTCATGCCATGGTCGCAACAGCCGAAGATCTCAAGATCTCGCGCAAAAAGCAGTTCTGTGCCTGATACTACAATAATCGAAAAAATCGATACCCACCCACCTCCCTCCATTCCAATTTGATTTAAACTACAAAATCACGTTTCTTATTTTTTGTAAACTTTACACCTCTCCAATAGAATGTTAAAAAAGTTTCTTCAACCAAACAGTTTTGTAGTTTGAAGTAATGTGGATTCTAAGGGTGGTGGGTGGGTCCTATCCTACAATCCAATCCGTTGCTCATGCGTCCAGATTTTTACCAATAAATAAGTTAAACGAGTAAGAAAGTCAGTGAAGAACTATTTTTCTATTCACTTATTAATTGTTGGAAAAAAAGGGTGCGTAAGCCACAGGTTGGACTGTAGGATAGGGGCCCACCCACCACCGTTGGACTGTAGGATAGGGGCCCACCCACCACCCTCGATTCCACTTTTATTTAAACTACAAAATCACGTTCCTTATTATTGCTAAATTTTACACCACTCGAAAAAATTGTTAAAAAGATTTCTTCAACCAAACAATTTTGTAGCTTAAAATAATTTGAATGATTTTACAAAAATGATAAAAACAATTGCCGTTAAGTTAAAAAAAAATACCCAGTAGCCCAATACTGTGTGGTACCATCAAAAATTGTTTTTTTTTAAATCTGGCGTGACATCTACGCGGTGTCTCACTTTTTTTAAACTTGAGAAATATAAAAAATAATTTGAATGATTTTGCAAAAATTGCAAAAACAATTGCCGTTCAGTTAAAATAAAACCCAGTATAATCCGTTGTTTACGCGTTCAAATTTTTACTAATAACTCAGTTAAACAAGTAATAAAGATTGTGAAGACTTTATTTTTTAATCGTTGGAAAAAAAGGTACGTGAGCCACAGGTTGGATTGTAGAACAGGGGCCACCCACCACCCCCAATTTCGCTTTTATTTGAACTACAAAATCACGTTTTTTAATATTTCTAAATTTTACAAATCTCGAATAAATTGTTTAAGAAATTTCTTCAACCAGAGTATTGTATTTTAAAATAATGTTAATCCAATGGGCGGTGGGTGGGCCCTATCCTACAATCCAATCCGTTGCTCAGGCATCCAGATTTTTACTAATAAATTAGTTAAACAAGTAAGAAAGACAGTGAAAATCTTATTTTTTTTATTCGCAAATTAATTGTTGGGAAAATGGGCGTGTGAGCCACAGGTTGGATTGTAGGATAGAGCCCACCCACCACCCCAAATTACACTTTTATTTAAACTACAAAATCACGTTTTTTAATTTTTCTAAATTTTACACCTCTCCAATAACTTGATAAAGAAATTTCTTCAACGAAACAGTTTCGTAGTTTAAAATAATGTAGATTCAAAGGGTGGTGGGTGGGTCCTATCCTACAATCCAAACCGTTGCTCACGCGTCCAGATTTTTACTAATAAATAAGTTAAAGAAGTGAGAAAGATAGTGAAGATCTTTTTTTTTATTCGCAAATTAATTGTTGGGAAAAGAGAGCGCGTGAGCCACAAATTGGATTGTAAGATAGTGGCCACCCACCACCCCTTGAATTTACATTATTTTAGACTACAAAATCTTGTTTCTTCTATTTTGTAAACTTTATACCTCTCCAATAAATTTTTTAAGAAATTTCTTCAACGAAACAGTTTCGTAGTTTAAATAAAAGTGGAACTAGGGGTGGTGGGTGGGCCCTATCCTATAATCCAATTCGTTGCTCACGCGTCCAATTTTTTACTAATAAATAAGTTAAACAAGTGAGAGAAACAATGAAAATCTTATTTTTTTTATTCACTTATTAATTGTTGAAAAAAAGGGAGCGTGAGCCACAGGTTGGATTGTAGGATCGGGACCACCCACCACCCTCGATTCCACTTTTATTTGAACTACAAAATCACGTTCCTAATTATTTCTTAATTTTACATCTCTCGAAAAAATTATTAAAGTAATTTCTTCAACCAAACAATTTTGTAGCTTAAAATAATGCTGATTGAAGGGGTGGCGGGTGGGCCCTATCGTACAATCCAATTCGTTGCTCACGCAAACAGAGTTTTACTAACAAATAAGTTAAACAAGTGAGAAAGACAGTGAAGATCTTATTTTTTTCGTTCACTTATTAATTGTTGGAAAAACGGGCGCATGAGCCACAGGTTGGATTGTAGGATAAAGCCCACCCACCACCCATAATTTTGCTTTTATTTAGACTACAAAATCACGTTTCTTATTGCTTCTAAATTTTACAACTCACGAATGAATTGTTGAAATAATTTCTTAAACCAAACAGAGTATTGTATTTTAAAATAATGTTGATTCAATGGGTGGTGGGTGGGTCCTACCCTATAATCCAATCCGTTGCTCACGCGTCCAGATTTTTACTAATAAATAAGTTAAACGAGTGAGAAAGACAGTTAAGACCTTATTTTTTCTATTCACTTATTAATTGTTGGAAAAATGGCGCGTGAGCCACAGGTTGGATTGTAGGATAGGGCCCGCCCACCACCTTCGATTTCACTTTTATTTAAACTACAAAATCACGTTCCATACTTTTTATAAACTTTACAACTCACAGCCACAGGTTGGATTGTAGGATAGGGCCCGCCCACCACCTTCGATTTCACTTTTATTTAAACTACAAAATCACGTTCCATACTTTTTATAAACTTTACAACTCTCGAATTAAAGAAATTTCGTTAACCAACAGTTTTGTAGGTTAAAATAATAAATCTAGGGGTGGTGGGTGGGCTTTATCCTTCAATCCAATCCGTTGCCAACGCCTCCAGATTTTTTCTAATAAATAAGTTAAACAAGTAAGAGAAACAGTAAAAATCTTATTTTTTATTCACTTATTGATTATTGGAAAAATGGCGTGTGAGCCACAGGTTGGATTGTAGGATAGGGACCACCCACTACCCCCGGCTCCACTTTTATTTAAACTACAAAATCACTATTCTTCTTTTTTAAACTTTACACCTCTCCAATAAATTGTTAAAAAAGTTTCTTCAACCAAACAGTTTTGCAGTTTAAAGTAATGTGGATTCTAAGGGTGGTGGGTGGGCCCTATCCCACAATCCAATTTGTTGCTCACGCGTCTAGATTTTTACTAATAAATAAGTTAAACAAGTAAGAGAAACACTGAAAATATATATTTTTTTGTTTTCTTAATAATTATTGTAAAAAAGGGCGCGTGTGCCACAGGTTGGATTGTAGGATAGGGCCCACCCACCACCACCGGTTCCACTTTTATTTAAACTACAAAATCACGTCCTTTATTATTTCTTAACTGTACAACTCTTGAATAAATTGTTATAGAAATTTCTTCAGCCAAACAGAGTCGTGTAGTTTAAAATAAAATAATGTTGATTCGAAGGGTGGTATCCATGATATAACTATAGGTCCTGTCAGACTTGATCAGTAAACAGGCTCGAAAGGGTTAATTGGTAATTAATGCGCTACTGGCACTCCTCTAACCGAAAACGGAAATTTTCCACTACGCGTCTACACATTTCTCTGGGAACGACGGCCATTTCGGTGCGAATGTTGTTCTTCAATTGGAGTAAATTTCGGGGTTTGTTTTGATAAACTTTCTCTTTAATGTATCCCCATAAAAAAATAATCCAGGGGTGTAAGATCGGGGCTTCTCGGAGGCCAGTTGATGGTGCCTCGACGAGAGATCACTTTTTCTGGGAAAACAAGTGATTGGTTTGAGGTGTGGCAAGTGGCCCCATCTTGTTGAAACCGTGTTTCCAATGTTTTTTCCAAAATTTGCACATTTAAACTTCAAAGACATTTTTTTCCGTTAGGGGGTGGCAGAGGGTGGAATCGTTTTAGCAACAAAAAAATTCACATGACGTTGAAGAGAAATTTTGAAACTGTTCAGACTGTAAAAGTTCATCGATTTTGGTGCAAAATTACTCAAGTTATGGCCAAAAAAGTAAAAAATGTAATTTTTTTTTCAAAAATTCATAACTTTACTCCAAATCATCGAAACGACGAATTTTTAAGGCGTTTGAAGGAAATTGATTCAATTTTTCCGCCATTGTGGTAAAATTTCCCGCCGATTTTTTTTGTGCGCGGTACTGCTTGTCAAAGTTGGACAATTTTTTACATAAAAAAAAAAATTCCATCGCGTTGTTACAGGGAGGTGGGTTGGACTTGGGGTCAAAATCAACTACACATTCTTAAAGATAAAACTTGAATCTTTCCCAAACTGAAAGATTCATTGATTTTCGACCAAATTGAACCGAGTTTTTTCGCGATTTTTCGCGTGGCGCTTTTTTTTGACGCCTAGTGTATAATTTACCATGCACTCACCTGACATATTTTATCCTTATATTTGTCACACGAATCCCAAATATATTTCCCCAAGCCATCCCCTAATTCGTCATAATTTTTCGGTCCCTTAATAACATTTCCCATTCGAAGGACAACATTTGCTCTACCTTAAAACACATATTTGTTAAATTTTATTAATAACTAATATTTAAATATGCATTACCGTCATTTTCAAACATTTTCACTATCTGGCAAACAAAGATCTGTTAAATGCATTTAGAGCAATGGTATTTATAGAGAAATGACCCTGGCGGGGATTGATGCGTGTTTAAACTAGAAGCAGAGCGCGTATTATGAAAGACATTTAAGGTCAGGACGATTAACGCTGTTGCGTTTGATAAGAGTACAACTGGTCAAAATTAGAGGCGGATTAATAGTGTTCAAGGCCATGTAATAAAATAATACTCTGACCCCTTTTCATAAATATACCGGAGATTCGAATGGGTGTGGGGAAGATACAATCCAACGGCGGCTCGTGGATGTTCGAGGCACCGGAAAAAAAATTGTCTAAAACAGCAGCGGACTATTTGCGTTGCTTCTTCTATAAGAGTCAAAAGTGCAACACGAGCCTTCTCTACGAAGATCCACGACTCACCGCTCATACAATCTATTGTACACACATATTTAAAATATTTAACTCTTTGCCGCATATGGGACTACAATTTGAACCACCGAATTTAAGCAAGTTGTCAGTCCACAAAATGTACCACTTACAAATCTACATGAATGAAGCTGAACAAAGACATGAATTATGAACCAGATATCCCCATCTCATTTTAACATTTCTAATGCCAACTGAGAGAAGTGCACTTGGGCAAAATCTCGCGCAGCAAAGAGTTAAACCAACAATTTGTCATGAATGACAATACATTTATTGAGACACGTTTACAAATTACCTCAGCAGGCAATTGACCAGAGAATTTATCATGATTTAATCCATTTATTTATTTTTATCATTACATATAATTCTATAAACACTGCAAAACCATTTCCTGCACCTTTCTTCTTAACACCTTATTAGTAAGCGTTTTGGGAATATCATCCACCACAAAAACTCCCCCTCTCAACCTCTGCCTATCCATAACCCTCTCGGCCACAAACTTTTCTATATCACCCGGTGTTGCGTTACATTTCGGATGTAACCTAACAGCCGCAGCTGGTAGATGTCCATCTTTTTCATGAGGTACACCGACGACGACGGCTTCAACAACACCTGGATGTTCCAAAACGACGCTTTCAATCGTTGCCGGCACTATGTACCAGCTTTGGTACTTGAACATGTCTTTGATCCGATCGTAGATGTAGACGCAGCAGTTTTCATCAAAGTGTCCGATGTCTCCGGTTTTGAGGAAGCCTTCAGCATCGAATTCCGTGGTGGAGTCTTGGTTGTAATAGCCGAGCATCATGGAATCGGATTTGATGCGAATTTCTCCGGATTGATGGGGGCCGAGGGGTTCTTCGGTTTCGGGGTCGACAATCTGTAAAGTGAATACTGTAAACTGTTCTTCAAGTTCCCTTCAAGACACCTCGGAAAATGTACTTTCGCAAGAAAAAATGTCAATTTGAAGCTCGTGACGCGTCAGCAAAGAAAACTCGAAAATTGAAAAAAAGTAAAAATCAACTTTTTTAATAATTATCGTAGACTATTGAACTATACCTTTTTTTTCATTAGAAAGACAAGACAAATTGATTGCCGTTAAAAAATTTCAGCCATCTTCAATAGCAAAAAAATTAGTCAGTCACCATGAACATTTTAGAAAATTCAGAAAAAAAAATTGATTTTTCAGACTTTGATCGGCCGTAGCGGCTAAACGAAAACTCCAAATTGAACGCGGTTTGCAAATCTGAGCTCCTCGTACGTCAATTAGTCGGATTCAGTTAAAATTGGTAATTTTTAATTTTTGACGAAAACCTGAAAATCCACCCAACTTACTTTTGCACAAAAATTGGCTTTGAATTAATTTTCCGAAGAAACCACTGGTTCGATTCCGGGTTTCTACACATCACTGGAAAGATCCCTTCAAGACGCTTCAGAAAATGTACTTTGGCAAGAACAAACGTCAATTTGAAGGCCGTGACGCGTCAGCAAAGAAAACTCGAAAATGGAAAAAACCGAAAAAATCAACTTTTTTAATAATCATCGTAAACTATTGAAGTATACCTTTTTTTTCATCAGAAAGACGAGAGAAATTGATTGTCGTTAAAAAAATTCAGCCATCTTCAATGGCAAAAAAATTAGTCAGTCACCATGAACATTTTAGAAAATTTAGAAAAAAAATTGATTTTTCAGACTTTGATCGGCCGTAGCGGCTAAACGAAAACTCCAAATTGAACGCGGTTTGCAAATCTGAGTTCCTCGTGGGTCAATTAGTCGGATTCAGTTAAAATTGGTGATTTTTAATTTTTGACGAAAACCTGAAAATCCACCCAAGGGTCCCCCCTTCTTACTTTTGCTCAAAAATTGGCTTTGAAATAATTTTCCGAAGAAACCACTGGTTCGATTCCGGGTTTCTACACATCACTGGAAAGATCCCTTCAAGGCGCTTCAGAAAATGTACTTTCGCAAAAACAAACGCCAATTTGAAGGCCGTGACGCGTCAGCAAAGAAAACTCGAAAATGGAAAAAACCGAAAAAATCAACTTTTTTAATAATCATTGTAGACTATTAAAGTATACCTTCTTTTTCATCAGAAAAATGAAAGAAATTGATTGGCGTTAAAATTTTTTAGTTAGTTTCAATAGCAAAAAAATTAGTCAGTCACCATGAACATTTTAGAAAATTAAATAAATTAATTGATTTTTCAGACTTTGATCGGCTGTAGCGGCTAAACGAAAATTCCAAATTGAACGCGGCTTGCAAATCTGAGCTCCTCGTGTGCTAATTAGTCGGATTCAATTAAAATTGGCGATTAAAAATTTTTGACGAAAACCTGAAAAACTACGCAAGGGTCCCCCCTTCTTACTTTTTCTCAAAAATTGGCTTTGAAATAATTTCCTGAAGAAACCGCTGATTCGATTCGGGGTTTCTACACATCATTGGAAAGATCCCACCAAGACGCCTCGGAAAATGTACTTTCGCAAGAACAAACGTCAATTTGAAGGCCGTGACGCGTCAGCAAAGAAATTTCGAAAATGGAAAAAATCGGAAAAATCAACTTTTTTAATAATCATCGTAGACTATTGAAGTATACCCTTTTTTTCATCAGAAAGACGAGAGAAATTGATTGCCGTTAAAAATTTTTAGCCATCTTCAATAGCAAAAAAATCAGTCAGTCACCATGAATATTTTAGAAAATTTAGAAAAAAAATTGATTTTTCAGATTTTGATCGGCCGTAGCGACTAAACGAAAACTCCAAATTGACCGCGGTTTGCAAATCTGAGTTCCTCGTACGTCAATTAGTCGGATTAGAGATTTCTAATTTTTGACGAAAACATGAGAAAATACACGAGTAAACCCCTTGAAACTTTTGTTAAAAAATGCAACTTTCTTAATAATCATCGCAGACTGTTGAAGTATACCTTCTTTTTCATCAGAAAAACGAGAGAAATTGATTGCCGTTAAAAAATATCAGCTATCTTTAATAGCAAACAAAATAGCTAGTCACCATGAACATTTTAGAAAATTAAAAAAAATTATTGTTTTTTCAGACTTTGATCGGCCGTAGCGGCTGAACGAAAACTCCAAATTGAACGCGGTTTGCAAATCTGAGCTCCTCGTACATCACTTAGTCGGATTCATTTAAAATTGATGATTTTTAATTTTTGACGAAAACCTGAAAATCCTCCCAAGGGTCCCCCCTTCCTACTTTTGCTCAAAAATTGGATTTGAAATAATTTTCCGAAGAAACCACTGGTTTGATTCCGGGTTTCTATACATCACTGGAAAGATCCCTTCAAGACGCTTCAGAAAATGTACTTTCGCAAAAACAAACGTCAATTTAAAGGCCGTGACGCGTCAGCAAAGAAAACTCGAAAATGGAAAAAATCGAAAAAATCAACTTTTTTTAATAATCATCATAGACTATTGAAGTATACCTTTTTTTCATCAGAAAGACGAGAGAAATTGATTTCCGTTAAAAAATTTCAGCAATTTTCAATAGCAAAAAAATTAGTCACCATGAACATTTCAGAAAATTTAAAAAAATAATTGATTTTTCAGACTTTGATCGGTCGTAGCGGCTAAACGAAAACTCCAAATTGAACGCGGTTTTCAAATCTGTGCTCTTCGTGTGCTAATTAGTCGGATTCAATTAAAATTGGCGATTAAAATTTTTTGACGAAAACCTGAAAAACTACCCAAGGGTCCCAAAAATTGGCTTTGAAATAATTTCCTGAAGAAACCGCTGGTTGGATTCGGGGTTTCTACACATCATTGGAAAGATTCCTTCAAGGCGCCTCGGAAAATGTACTTTAACAACAACAAATGTCAATTTTAAGCTCGTGACGCGTCAGCAAAGAAAACACGAAAATGGAAAAAATCGAAAAAATCAACTTTTTTGCCGTTTAAAAAAAATGGTAAACAAGTTGAAGTGTCAGTTTAAACATGAATTGAGTAAATAGTTACCTTAAGCATAGTTCCAACACTAGGTTTACCGCATGATTTAGGATTTGCGTAAGCCAACTCCCTGTCGTCCCTGAAAAATATTGCTCCTGGTCCGGACAGTTCGGTCATTCCAAATCCAGCAAAGCAAAAAGTTTGCGGAAGCAAATTTCTCACTCTGGTTATCTGCTCTGCACTCAGCACACTTCCACCGAATAAAATAGTTGTTAAGGAAGATAAATCGAAACGCTTAATATCGTCAATTTCGGTTATTTTGTAGGCATGCAGTGGAGACATGAATAACATAGCAACCTATAAAAATTTTACAATTTAGTACAGTCGACACATTTTCACATTATTCAAAGTTGTTGCAGCAATTGTAGAATTTTTTCTCCACACGCCCAACGGAAATAAACGGAATGTTTGAAGGAAACTTTAAAAAATTATTTCCGTATTGTGTTCCTTTCAAAGCACAATTCAAATTTGGATGACTCAATGAGAGTACTTTCTTTTTGGAAAAAAAATGAATAGAAAAATTTAAACTGTTAATAAATTACCTTGTACTTAGTAATATAATCCATTGTTATCTCATTTTCAAATTTCTTCACAAGTATCCTTGTCGCTCCGTTTACGAATTGTCCAATGTACAAGGTGATCGCAGAAATCCAATAGAAACTGGTGAAGTGCATTAATGTCTCGGCGTAATTATAGCAGATACTAAAGAAATAGGATTTAGAAAGTAATTGTCTTTGTAATTTGGAATAAAAATGTAATCAATAAAAACAAAGTTGTCAACGCAACCCGTTAAATTCGATAACGTTTTTACTAGATATAGAATTCCAAAACGACTGATTAACGAATAACGTTTCGGTTACGGAATAGGGCTGATTATTTATTTCATTACAATAAAATTATTTAAAAAAAAAACTGCAAAAGCTTTTTTCGCATCTTATTAAATAATATAAACGTTGTTAAATCGTTTTTGATTGAGAAAGTTGTCCATTATTCCACCGAATCATTTTCTCCACAAGTGACGTTCAATCAAATGATAGCAATTTCATTGCCCAACAGGTGACGTCCAATCAAATGTTAGCGGTTTCATCACCCAACAGTTTAGTTGTTACAATGGTTACGATTCGTTTTTTGTCAGCGAACTGCCGCAATTTCCAAATAGAAAAATTATTCGTTATAATTTAATACAAACAGAAAAATCTTTAGGTAATTATTTAATATGAATAGTACAATAATATACTATTGCTTCACCCAAACATTTTAAACTTACAGACCAACCAGCGATCCAATATAAATCGACTTTTGACTTAAACACACCCCTTTCGGCAGTCCCGTGGTTCCACTACTAAATACCACAAAGGAAGGGTGATCATCCTCAAGAATCTCAGGTTTGAACTCGTCCTCTTCCCCAGTTTCCATCATAAACTCATCGAAGCTCCTGTACCCATCGCATTTTCCAAAAACAACAACCATTGGCTTACAATTGCTTTCAGTTGCGCGCAATGTTTCTTCGATTAAACCAACATAGTTTTCAAGTGCGAAAATTATTTTCGGCTTGACTAATGTTACAAGGTGTAGGCATTCTCTTGCGGAAAGAGTTGGATCCAATGATGAAACTATTGCGCCCATGAACAACGCGGCAGTTGCTGGGATGGCGCTGTCAAGGGTGTTTGTGGTGCATGCCATGACAACATCTCCTTTTTTTATGCCTAGGCGTTTCATGTGTACGGCTAGGATGGTCGCGCGTTTTTTGAAGCTGGAAAATGTTTCGGATTCGCCGGTTTCTGCGTAAATCTGAAACACTTTCTCGTTATTTAAACCATAACCAAAGTATTTCCTAAACTTAAGACAACGTGATGAATCTTGACTATTCGCTAATTATTACTTAACACACCTCACCTGGCATATCTTCTCGTTAAACTTATCACACGCATTCCAAATATACCATCCTAAACCTTCACCAAGATTGATATTATGTTTTGGACCTTGCAGTACATTTCCAATCCGATGTATCGCACTTAAATCGCCTTGAATGAAAATAATTACACCAGATTTAATCTAGAATTCTTCTGCAAAGTATCTACCAGTATCACCAATAGCATCCATCGTTCGTGATTTAATATGACAAGTGCACAACTTAATAATTGAAAACTTAAGTAACGTGAAATTTATAAACCACGGTCGTGTATTGTTATCTAAAGGTAAAAATGATATCGTAAATGATAAATCGTAAAAATACAGGAAGATAATGATGTTATCATCTGTTTATTTAATACAAATTGATTTTTATTATTAGGAGAGCACGTCACAAGATGTTCAAGTGGTTAAGCAATGCACGAAAAGGTAAAAATTGGATGGTTGATGATGACTGTAATTCTGGTTAATTTAAAAAGTTTTAAGACGTTAATAATTATTTCTATATTTTTTCAAGTTATAAAATTGTTTTGAAATTTCTACAATTTTTGCAAACCTAGGCATCGGGTGTTTATATAAATTAAAAAAAAAAAATTTTCCCTGCCCTGTATCTCCGAAAATTTTATACCTGCAAAAAAATAAAACACACCCTTTTGTAGTAAATTTTGTCTACTTTATTTTTGTACATAAAGCACTTTTTGCTAGGATTGATAGTTTCGGAGATATTTGCAAAAAACGGAGAAGGCAACCTTTAAACGGATAGTTTCCGGGTTATTTATTTTATAAAAAAATAAATGGGCAAACCGGTACTACAATAGTACTATAAGTTAGGAAATCAAGTTCAATCAGTTTAAAATTATAATTTTTAAACTTATTTTTTTTATTTCTGCAGAACTATATCCATCGTTCATGATTTAGAGTTATTTATTTTATAAAAAAATAAATGGGTAAACAGGTACTATAGCAGTACATCAAGTTCAATCAGTTTAAAATTATAATTTTCAAACTTATTTTTTTTATTTCTGCCGAACTATATCCATCGTTCGTGATTTAGAGTTATTTATTTTATAAGAAAATAAATGGGTAAACTGGTACTATAGCAGTACAACAAGTTCAATCAGTTTAAAATTATAATTTTCAAACTTATTTTTTTTATTTCTGCCGAACTATATCCATCGTTCGTGATTTAGAGTTATTTATTTTATAAAAAAATAAATGGGTAAACTGGTACTACAGCAGTACAACAAGTTCAATCAGTTTAAAATTATAATTTTTAAACTTATTTTTTTTTATTTCTGCCGAACTATATCCATCGTTCATGATTTAGAGTTATTTATTTTATAAAAAAATAAATGGGTAAACTGGTACTATAGCAGTACATCAAGTTCAATCAGTTTAAAATTATAATTTTCAAACTTATTTTTTTTATTTCTGCCGAACTATATCCATCGTTCATGATTTAGAGTTATTTATTTTATAAAAAAATAAATGGGTAAACTGGTACTACAGCAGTACAACAAGTTCAATCAGTTTAAAATTATAATTTTTAAACTTATTTTTTTTTATTTCTGCCGAACTATATCCATCGTTCATGATTTAGAGTTATTTATTTTATAAAAAAATAAATGGGTAAACTGGTACTATAGCAGTACATCAAGTTCAATCAGTTTAAAATTATAATTTTCAAACTTATTTTTTTTATTTCTGCCGAACTATATCCATCGTTCATGATTTAGAGTTATTTATTTTATAAAAAAATAAATGGGTAAACTGGTACTATAGCAGTACAACAAGTTCAATCAGTTTAAAATTATAATTTTCAAACTTATTTTTTTTATTTCTGCCGAACTATATCCATCGTTCGTGATTTAGAGTTATTTATTTTATAAAAAAATAAATGGGTAAACAGGTACATCAAGTTCAATCAGTTTTAAATTATAATTTTTAAACTTATTTTTTTTATTTCTGCCGAACTATATCCATCGTTCATGATTTAGAGTTATTTATTTTATAAAAAAATGGGTAAACCGGTACTACAATAGTACCATAAGTTCAATCAGTTTAAAATTATAATTTTTAAACTTATTTTTTTTCAAACTATTCGATATATGCAAACACTTTTGATGGTACGATTTAGCACTATACTGGCTATTGTTGTTTTAAACGTTTAAAAAATGGTCTAGGGTACCATTAACTAGTACAAGTAGCACTAGTAGTTTTAATTTCAATTTTGAAAAATGTGTACGGGTACTTTTTGTATGTTATACCGTCGACACCAACAAATAACTGTTCCAAATTTAAAAATTCTTCGATTATCTTTCTTTTGTCTAATTTAATTGGGCTATACACGCTCTGTGTGCGGGGTATTATATAATAATTATAACAATAATATAATTATAATTCTTTATTATTCATTATACCTATAGTACTGGTTTACCCAAAACAAAATTGATTGCTTGTACTTGTAATTTGTGCGTTTTTATTCTGCTAAACTGGCCGAGTTATACATAATCTTTAGGTCGTACCAAGGCATTTTAATTTTTTCAAATTGACAACACGTGGGCCAGGATAACCTTAAACTTTTTAAATATTCTTGGTGACTATAGCAGTTTTATATTAAAAATAAACAAACCGGTACTATAGTAGTACTGCGGGTTAAGAAATCAAATTCAATCAGTTTTAAATTATAATTTTTGAATTATTTTTTTATTATTTCTGCCAAATCATTCGATGTCTGCAAAAACTTTTGATGGTACTTTCCAGTACCGGATATTGTTTTTTTTTTAATAAAGTTATTTCGTAAAAATGAGCCAGAATTTGTTGCTTGTAAATTTTTATTCTGATAAATTGATCGAGTTATGCAATAAATAGGTGGTACGATCCATTGCTGTATATTCATTAAAGGCTGGCTATTTTAATTTCTTCAAATTGACATCTTGTGGATTGAAGTACTTAAATTTACTTCGAGACTATGGCAGTTTTATATTTAAATAAAAAAACCAGTACTATGTTAGTACTGTGGGTTAAGAAATCAAATTCAATCAGTTTTAAATTATAATTTTTGAATTATTTTCTTATTATTTCTGCCAAATCATTCGATGTATGCAAAAACTTTTGATGGTACTCTCCAGTATCGGATATTGTTTTTTTTAATAAAGTTATTTCGTAAAAATGGGCCAGAATTTGATGCTTGTAAATTTTTATTCTGGTAAATTGATCGAGTTATGCAAAAAATAGCTGGTACGATCCATTGCTGTATATTCATTAAAGGCTGGGCATTTTAATTTCTTCAAATTGACATCTTGTGGGTCAAGGTAAAGTTGAAGTTCTTAAATTTACTTCGAGACTATAGCAGTTTTATATTTAAATTTTAAAAAACCGGTACTATGGTAGTACTGTGGGTTAATAAATAAAGTTCAATCAGTTTGAAATTATAATTTTTTAATTACATTTTTGTATTTCTGCCAAACCATTTGATATTTGCAAAAACTTTTGACGGTACTACCCAGTACAGGGTACTGTTTCTTTAAAAAAAAGATGCGGTACCATTACCCGGGCCTATAAATGACCTGCAACAATTTTCTGGGAAACTACTTTCTGTGGTATTAACTAGTGCAATGGTACTATTATTAGGTATAGTTTTAATTGCAATTTTGAAAAGTCTATTCTTGAAAAGTCTGTTCGAGTACTTTTAGTATGACACCAACAAATAACTTTGACGAGTTTAAAAATTCCGGGATTTATTTCACTCGATCACCATTATTGTTTATATGTTGATATAAATGCTCGGTACGTAGGGGTACTATATAATAATAATATAGTAATAATAATTTATTAATCATTATACCTATAGTACCGGTTTACCCAAAACAGAATTCATTACTTATACCTTCAAATTTGTGCAATTTTATTTTGCTAAACCGATTTATGCAAAAACTTTGGGTGGTACGATCTATTGCTATAATCATTCAAGGCTGTACACTTCTTTTTTTTCAAATTGACAACTCGTACGCCAGAATAACCTCGAACTATTTAAATTTCTTGGATACTATGAAAGTAAGTTTGATATTAAAAATAAGCAAACCGGTAGTACCATGGCTCAAGAAATCAAGTTCAATTAGTTTAGAAACATTATTTCTGCCAAATTATTCGATCTATACAAAAACTTCTAAAGGTACTATAGAGTACTGGGTAATATCTTTAAAAAAAGTTACGTAAAAACAATGGTACCATTACGCGTACCCACAAATGGCCTGCTTTGTGGGTCTTTGTGTGGAATTATCCAGTACCATAGAAGTACTATAATTTAGTAGTAGTTTTAATTCCAATATTCAAAAGTGCAAGTACCAGGTTGATGGAACTGAAAGTTTCAACTAGACAACAATTGTTTTTATCGTTTTTGCAAATCATTAAATTCAATTAAAAGAAATTCAGAAAAAAAAATTATATATGGTACTTCCTGATACGTAAAACTTTATTTGCCGTATTTTTCGGAAAATAAAATTTTATTTATCAGCGCGTAGATGTCGCACCGGTTTAAAAAAACAACTGTTGATGGTACTAAATAGTACTGGGCTGCTGGTTTTTTTTTTACTGAACGGCTATTGTTTTTATCGTTTTTGCAAAATCATGCAAATTACTTATTATGTTTCTTAAGTTTAAAAAAAGTGAAACACCGCGTAGATGTCACGCCTGATTTTAAAAGACAACTTTTGATGGTACCATACAGTACTGGGCTACTGGGTGTTTTTTTTTAACTCAACAGCAATTGTTTTTATCATTTTTGCAAAATTATTCAAATTACTTATTATATTTCTCAAGTTTAAAAAAAGTGAGACATAGCGTAGATGTCACGCCGGATTTAAAGAAAGTACTATACAGTACTAGGCTACTGGGTATTTTTTTTAACTGAACGGCAATTGTTTTTATCATTTTGCAAAATCATTCAAATTACTTATTATATTTCTCAAGTTTAAAAAAAGTGAGACACCGCGTAGATGTCACGCCGGATTTAAAAAACAACTTTTGATGGTACTATACAGTACTGGGCTACTGGGTATTTTTTTTTTAACTGAACGGCAATTGTTTTTATCATTTTGCAAAATCATTCAAATTACTTATTATAATTCTCAAGTTTAAAAAAAGTGAGACACCGCGTAGATGTCACGCCGGATTTAAAAAACAACTTTTGATGGTACTATACAGTACTGGGCTACTGGGTATTTTTTTTTTAACTGAACGGCAATTGTTTTTATCATTTTGCAAAATCATTCAAATTACTTATTATAATTCTCAAGTTTAAAAAAAGTGAGACACCGCGTAGATGTCACGCCGGATTTAAAAAACAACTTTTGATGGTACTATACAGTACTGGGCTACTGGGTATTTTTTTGAACTGAACGGCAATTGTTTTTATCATTTTGCAAAATCACTCAAATTACTTATTATAATTCTCAAGTTTAAAAAAAGTGAGACACCGCGTAGATGTCACGCCGGATTTAAAAAACAACTTTTGATGGTACTATTCAGTACTGGGCTACTGGGTATTTTTTTAAACTGAACTGTAATTGTTTTTATCATTTTGCAAAATCACTCAAATTACTTATTAAAATTCTCAAGTTTAAAAAAAGTGAGACACCGCGTAGATGTCACGCCGGATTTAAAAAACAACTTTTGATGGTACTATACAGTACTGGGCTACTGGGTATTTTTTTAAACTGAACGGTAATTGTTTTTATCATTTTGCAAAATCACTCAAATTACTTATTATAATTCTCAAGTTTAAAAAAAGTGAGACACCGCGTAGATGTCACGCCGGATTTAAAAAACAACTTTTGATGGTACTATACAGTACTGGGCTACTGGGTATTTTTTTGAACTGAACGGCAATTGTTTTTATCATTTTGCAAAATCACTCAAATTACTTATTATAATTCTCAAGTTTAAAAAAAGTGAGACACCGCGTAGATGTCACGCCGGATTTAAAAAATAACTTTTGATGGTACTATACAGTACTGGACTACTAGGTATTTTTTTTAACTAACCGGCAATTGTTTTTATCATTTTTGCAAAATCATTTAAATTACGTTTTATTATCTAAATATCAAATATCAAGTTTAAAAAAAGTGAGACACCGCGTAAATGTCACGCCGTCCGGAGGGTTGGTGAAAGTGAGATGCCGCGTTGATGTCACGCCGTCCAATGGGTTGGTGATGTGCTAATAAGAAGTTGATGCTTTACAGCTTATTAATGAATTATAATAGGAAATGTATTTTGAGTATTTTCTAGTTTTCAGTCGATTTTTCATTTCTTCAAGGTTATTAAACAACTCAAGACTCCGTTCATGCAGGATTGTTTCAAAATTTAGCGTTTGGCTATGCGCAGTCCTCTTTAGAACAAATGGAGTAAAAATAACCCAAAGAAATTTCTTTACTCTTTCTGTCAAAACCAGTGATGGTTCGCGGGTTTTCTTTTAGTACGGCCGAGGTAGCAGAGGTGGAAATACAGATAGGTAGGGTCAGTTGCAGAGATCTGTATTGCCACCTCTGCTACATGAGGTGCGGAGGTGGTGATGCAGATGGGTAGGGTTGGTTGCAGAGATCTGTATTACCACCACCAAAAAAAAAAACTCGCAAGCCGTCACTGGTCGAAACGCACACTTTCTGGTTCATTTGCTGGCGATGGAATGTGTCCTTGAATCGGAGACAAATTTACGCTTTATATTACCTGCAAACGACCTAAAATTAAATTTTTAACACTTACGAACTCTAATTAAAGATCAATTTGAAATAAGGAACCATTTTTTTCGCATTTATTTTTTAAGTTTTGATCAAAAATTGACCAATAATCAATTTTGTTTTCTCCCGCGTAATTGAGAGATCTAATTATGAAACTGTTAATTTTGATCTAATCAGGAGAAATAATACCAATAAGTTCGCCATGTTTTATTTCTAATACAATTACAATTAATTCCTCAAACATTCCAAAACCATATCTTGCACCTTCCTCCTCAACACCTTAAAAGTAGGCGTCGTCGGTATAGCCTCCACTATAAAAACACCACCGCGCAACCTCTGCCTGTCCAACACACGCTCGGCCACGAATTTTTCAATATCATCCGCCGTCGCCGCACACTTCGGATGCAACTTAACAGCCGCGGCCGGTAGATGGCCATCTTCTTCATGCGGAATACCAATAACGACGGCTTCGGCGACACCGGGATGCTCCAAAATGATGCCTTCAATCGCCGCCGGCACGATGTGCCAGCTTTGGTACTTGAACATTTCTTTAATCCTGTCGTAGATGTAAACGCAACAGTTCTCATCAAAGTGCCCGATGTCTCCGGTCTTTAGGAACCCTTGAGGATCGAATTCCGAGGAGGAGTCTTTGTTGTAATAGCCGAGCATCAAGGAATCGCTCTTGATCCGAATTTCTCCTTGTTCGTGAGGACCTTGGAGTCGTTCAGTTTTGGGATCGACGATCTGAAATGTGATTTTGATTAATTTGTCTCTCCGACTGGTTTCGACCTTTCGTCATTCTCAAGGAGATAATAAAAGGAGTGAAATAAAAGCAAGGGTTTTAATTCATCAAAGTTATATAATATTGTTTCACCTTCATCAGAATTTTTAGCTTAAGTCATGGGCAATAAAAAATCGATTCAAACAAGGATTTATGCAAAACTTTCTAACTTCTAACACTTGGTAAATAATACCTTCATCCAGTACTAGATTTAAGGAGTTCACAATTTTTAGCTTAAGTTATGGGCAGTAAAAATTTTAATCCAAACGAGGATTACCGCAAAAGTTTATAACTTCTAACACTTAATAAATAGTGGTCTTGCCTTCATTCTAACTCCAGTACTACGTTTACCACAAGACTAGAGGGGGATGTTTCCAGATTTTTGCTGGATCTTAAAGAAGGATCTGTTTAGAGTAAACTTGAAGTTTCAAGTTCGTGGGAACTGTTTTTGTATATTTTTTTTGCCGCTCGAAACAATATGAACTTTGGTATTGCCATCTTTCGCGTTATGGAGTGTTTATATGAAAATCTAGAGTTGGATCTTATTTCTTAAAGATGGACCTGTTAAATAGTACTCTCACCTTCATTGTAACTCCAGTGCTGGGTTTGCCACAAGACTTAGGATTTGCGTAGGCCAACTCTCTTTCGTCGTCAGAAAATATTGCTCCTGGTCCGGACAGTTCCGTCATTCCGAATCCCAGAACGCAGAAAGTTTGCGGAAACAAATTTCTGACTCTGACCAACTGTTCCGAACTCAAAGCACTGCCACCGATGAGGATGGTTGTTAAGGATGATAAGTCGAAACGTGCAATATTGTCAATGTTGGTTAATTTGTAGGCGAGTGGTGTAGATAATAATATTGCAGACACCTAAATTAAATTTTAAAATTACTCAAAATATTCAATGCTGGTTCGAAACGTTATTACTTTGTACTTAGCAATATGTTCCATCGTCTTCTCATCTTCAAACGTGTTTACAAGGATTCTCGAGGCTCCATTTACGAATTGTCCGGTGAATAACATGACCGCGGAAATCCAATAGAAACTGGTGAAGTGCATTATTGTTTTCGCGTGAACGTAGCAAACACTGAAAAATTTTCGGTATTTCAGATTTTGAATAGCCGCAGCGGCTAAACTAAAACTCAAAATCGAACGCGGTTTGTAAATCTGTGCTCCGCGTGTGTGAATTAAAATTAGCGATTTTAAATTTTTGACGAGAACCTGAAAAACTAGACAACTTTTTCTCAAAAATTGGCTTTGAAATGATTTCCTGAAGAAACCATTGGTTGGATTCGGGGTTTCTACACATCATTGGAAAGATCACTTCAAGGCGCCTCGGAAAATGTACATTCGCAAGAACTAATGTCAATTTGAAGCCCGTGACGCGTTAGCAAAGAAAACTTGGAAATGGAAAAAATCGAAAAAATCAACTTTTTTAATAATTATCGTAGACCATTGAAGTATACCTTCTTTTTCATCAGAAAAATTGATTTGCGTTAAAAATTTTAGCCATCTTCAATAGCAAAAAAATTAGCTTGTCACCATGAACATTTTCAAAAAAAAGTCGATTTTTCAGACTTTGAACGGCCGTAGCGGCTGAACGAAAACTCCAAATTGAACGCGGTTTTCAAATCTGTGCTCCACGTGTGCTAATTAGTCGGATTCAATTATAATCGGCGAATAAAATGTTTTGACGAAAACCTGAAACACTACCCAAGGAGACCCAAGGGTAGTTTTTCTCAAAAATTGGCTTTGAAATAATTTCCTGAAGAAACCGCTGGTTCGATTCGGGGTTTCTACGCATCATTGGAAAGATCCCTTCAAGACGCCTCGGAAAATGTACTTTCGCAAAAACAAATGTCAATCTGAAGCCCGTGACGCGTCAGCAAAAAAACTCGGAAACGGCAAAAATCTGAAAAATCAACTTTTTTAATAATTATCGTGAACCATGGAGAAATTGATTGCCGTTAAATGAATATAATTTAAAATCCAGTGGTGTCGTGTAGATATTTTTTAATGAAATCGTATCTCTAATTGATAATAAGTAATTTTGTGAAGCTGCAAGTTGTTGGCAATGGTTTATCTATTTTTTTTAAATCGTTGAAATTATTTTTAAAAAATTACAACTTTGCCCTTTGATTAAATGAATATAATTTAAAATCCAGTGGTGTCGTGTAGATATTTTCTCATGAAATCGTATCTCTAATTAATATTGAGTAATTTTGTGAAGCTGTAAGTTGTTGGCAATGGTTTACCTATTTTTTTTTAATCGTTGAAATTATTTAAAAAAAATTACAACTTTGCCCTCTGATTAAATGAATATAATTTAAAATCCAGTGGTGTCGTGTGGATATTTTTTCATGAAATCGTATCTCTGGTTATTATTGAGTAATTTTATGAAGCTGCAAGTTGTTGGCAATGGTTTATCTATTTTTTTAAATCGTTGTAATTATTTTTAAAAAATTACAACTTTGCCCTTTGATTAAATGAATATAATTTAAAATCCAGTGGTGTCGTGTAGATATTTTCTCATGAAATCGTATCTCTAATTAATATTGAGTAATTTTGTGAAGCTGTAAGTTGTTGGCAATGGTTTACCTATTTTTTTTTAATCGTTGAAATTATTTTAAAAAAATTACAACTTTGCCCTCTGATTAAATGAATATAATTTAAAATCCAGTGGTGTCGTGTAGATATTTTTTCATGAAATCGTATCTCTAATTAATTTTGAGTAATTTTGTGAAGCTGCAAGTTGTTGGCAATGGTTTATCTATTTTTTTTAAATCGTTGAAATTATTTTTAAAAAATTACAACTTTGCCCTCTGATTAAATGAATATAATTTAAAATCCAGTGGTGTCGAGTAGATATTTTTTCATGAAATCGTATCTCTAATCAGTTTAGAATAATTTTGTGAAGCTGCAAGTTGTTGGCAATAGGTATGTATTTTTTTTTAATCGTTGAAATTATTTTTAAAAAATTACAACTTTGCCCTCTAATTAAATGAATATAATTTAAAATCCAGTGGTGTCGTGTAGATATTTTTTCATGAAATCGTATCTCTAATTGATATTGAGTAATTTTGTAAAGCTGCAAGTTGTTGGCAATGGTTTATCTATTTTTTTAAATCGTTGAAATTATTTTTAAAAAATTACAACTTTGCCCTCTAATTAAATGAATATAATTTAAAATCCAGTGGTGTCGTGTAGATATTTTTTCATGAAATCGTATCTCTAATTGATATTGAGTAATTTTATGAAGCTGCAAGTTGTTGGCAATGGTTTATCTATTTTTTTAAATCGTTGAAATTATTTTAAAAAAATTACAACTTTGCCCTCTGATTAAATGAATATAATCTAAAATACAGTGGTGTCGTGTGGATATTTTTTCATGACATCGTATCTCTAATTGATATTGAGTAATTTTGTGAAGCTGCAAGTTGTTGGCAATGGTTTATCTATTTTTTTTAATCGTTGAAATTATTTTTAAAAAATTACAACTTTGCCCTCTAATTAAATGAATATAATTTAAAATCCAGTGGTGTCGTGTAGATATTTTTTCATGAAATCGTATCTCTAATTGATATTGAGTAATTTTATGAAGCTGCAAGTTGTTGGCAATGGTTTATCTATTTTTTTAAATCGTTGAAATTATTTTTAAAAAATTACAACTTTGCCCTCTGATTAAATGAATATAATTTAAAATCCAGTGGTGTCGTGTAGATATCTTTTCATGACATCGTATCTCTAATTGATATTGAGTAATTTTGTGAAGCTGCAAGTTGTTGGCAATGGTTTATCTATTTTTTTTTAATCGTTGAAATTATTTTTAAAAAATTACAACTTTGCCCTCTGATTAAATAAATGTAATTTAAAATCCAGTGGTGTCGTGTGGATATTTTTTCATGAAATCGTATCTCTAATTAATTTAAAGTAATTTTGTGAAGCTGCAAGTGGTTGGCAATGGTTTATCTATTTTTTTTTAATCGTTGAAATTATTTTAAAAAAATTACAACTTTGTCCTCTGATTAAATGAATATATTTTAAAATCCAGTGATGTCATGTAGATATTTTTTCACGAAATCGTATCTCTGATTATTATTGAGTAATTTTGTGAAGCTGCAAGTTGTTGGCAATGGTTTACCTTTTTTTTTTTATCGTTGAAAATATTTTTAAAAAATTACAACTTTGCCCTCTGATTAAATGAATATAATTTAAATTCCAGTGGTGTAGTGTAGATATTTTTTCATGACATCGTATCTCTAATTGATATTGAGTAATTTTGTGAAGCTGCAAGTTGTTGGCAATGGTTTATCTATTTTTTTTTAAATCGTTGAAATTATTTTTAAAAAATTACAACTTTGCCCTCTGATTAAATGAATTTAATTTAAAATCCAGTGGTGTCGTGTAGATATTTTTTCATGAAATCGTATCTCTGATTAATATTGAGTACCATCTTCAATAGCAAAAAAATTAGTCAGTCACCATGAACATTTTAGAAAATTTAGAAAAAAAATTGATTTTTCAGACTTTGATCGGCCGTAGCGGCTAAACGAAAACTCCAAATTGAACACGGTTTTCAAATCTGTGCTCCTTGTGTGGTAATTAGTCGGATTTAATTAAAATTGGCGATTAAAACCCGAAAAACTACCCAAGGGTCCCCCCTTCTAACTTTTTCTCAAAAATTGGCTTTAAAATAATTTCTTGAAAAAACCACAGATTGGATTCGGGGTTTCCACACATCATTAGAAAGATCTCTTCAAGACGCTTCGGAAAATGTACTTTTGCAAGATCAAACGTAAATTTTAACCCCGTGACGCGTTCGCAAAAAAAATCGAAAATTGCATTTTTTTACCGGCAAGCCAAAGATCCAACATAAACCGACTTTTGACTCAAACAAATCCCTTTCGGCAGTCCCGTAGTTCCACTGCTGAATACGCATCAAAAGTTTTGTACCCAACAACAACACTTCCAAAAACCACAATCGTAGGCTTATAAGCATCAATTGCCGCCAGCGTTTCTTCAATTAATTTTACAGACTTTTCACTGGTGTAAATTATTTTCGGTTTGACCAACGACACAAGGTGCGAACAGTCTCTTGCCGAAAGAGTTGGATCCAGTGATGAAGAAATCGCGCCCAGAAATAATGCGGCAGTTGTTGGAACGGCGCTGTCTAGAGTGTTTGTCGTGCATGTCATTATTATATCTCCTTTTTTAATGCCTAGGCGTTTCATGTGTATCGCTAGGATGGTTGCGCGTTTTTTGAAGCTGGAAAACGTTTCCGATTCGCCGGTTTCTGCATATATCTGAAAATTATAACTGGAAATAAAGGCTTCGCGATAGACTTGAGGAATGTTTAGAACAACAAGAAAAAATATACCGGGTGTTGCAATAAAAAAAAAATCTTACCTGACATATCTCGTCGTGATATTTATCACACGCGTTCCAAATATACCAACCCAGACCTTTCTCTAGTTTAAAATTATGTCTAGGTCCATGCAGTATATTCCCAGTTCGATAGACCACATTATTATCACCACCTTAAACCAAAACAATTACATCTGCTTTGATTTTTTCTTTTTGCAATGTCATTACCACAACTTAGAGACTCCATTGCTTGCGATTGATTGGAAATTTTATTGTAAAATAAATTAACTCTGGAATTAAAAGACTGCACTCTGTTCTATTGCAACATTTGATATCTAAGAAGATTAATACAGTGGAATTTTTTTAAATCTTGGTCAGATGTTTCTTTAAATATGTCGTTTATAAATAGCGCTGGTGATTACTTGTGGAGAGATAACAATGAGACAACAAGTGCTATCACGTAAATATTTAATATTTACATTGTCTTAACACTAAGCAAGCTTATGACAGTATACAGGGTGTCTCAGTGAAGTATCAAGTATCAATTTCACCCTCATTTTCAAGGCATTATGTGAAAATAAAGAATAAACTTGTGAAAAATTATAATAATTTTGGCGACCGCAAAAAAAATATAAAAACAATTGCCATCGCGTTGAAATTTTCCAAATTTACCAAAAACACCTTCAGGTTTAATTTCGTGAAAAGTTACATAAGTCGCATTACTTGATTTTGGAAAAATTTCATGTAAATGAGGAATAAACTTGTCGAAAATTATAATCATTTTGGCGACCGCAAAAAAAATATAAAAACAATTGCCATCGAGTTGAAATTTTCCAAATTTACCAAAAACACCTTCAAGTTTAATTTCGTGAAAAGTTACATAAATCGCATTACTTGATTTTGGGAAAATTTCATGTAAATGAGGAATAAACTTGTGAAAAATTATAATTATTTTGGCGCCTGCAAAAAAAATATAAAAACAATTGCCATCGCGTTGAAATTTTCCAACTTTACCAAAAACACCTTTAAGTTTGATTTCGTGAAAAGTTACATTAATCGCATTATTTGATTTTGGAAAAATTTCACGTAAATGAGGAATTAACTTGTGAAAAATTATAATCATTTTGGCGACTGCAAAAAAAATATAAAAACAATTGCCATCGAGTTGCAATTTTCCAAATTTACCAAAAACACCTTCAAGTTTGATTTCGTGAAAAGTTACATTAATCACATCACTTGATTTTGGGAAAATTTCATGTAAATGAGGAATAAACTTGTCAAAAATTTTAATCATTTTGGCGCCTACAAAAAAAATATAAAAACAATTGCCATCGAGTTGAAATTTTCCAAATTTACCAAAAACACCTTCAAGTTTAATTTCGTGAAAAGTTACAATAATTCCATTACTTGATTTTGGGAAAATTTCATGTAAATGAAGAATAAATTTGTGAAAAATTATAATCATTTTGGCGCCTACAAAAAAAATATAAAAACAATTGCCATCGAGTTGAAATTTTCCAAATTTACCAAAAACACCTTCAAGTTTAATTTCGTGAAAAGTTACAATAATTCCATTACTTGATTTTGGGAAAATTTCATGTAAATGAAGAATAAATTTGTGAAAAATTATAATCATTTTGGCGCCTACAAAAAAAATATAAAAACAATTGCTATCGAGTTGAAATTCTCCAAATTTACCAAAAACACCTTCAAGTTTAATTTCTTGAAAAGTTACATTAATCGCATTACTTGATTTTGGGAAAATTTCATGTAAATGAGGAATAAACTTGTCAAAAATTTTAATCATTTTGGCGCCTACAAAAAAAATATAAAAACAATTGCCATCGAGTTGAAATTTTCCAAATTTACCAAAAACACCTTCAAGTTTAATTTCGTGAAAAGTTACAATAATTCCATTACTTGATTTTGGGAAAATTTCATGTAAATGAAGAATAAATTTGTGAAAAATTATAATCATTTTGGCGCCTACAAAAAAAATATAAAAACAATTGCTATCGAGTTGAAATTCTCCAAATTTACCAAAAACACCTTCAAGTTTAATTTCTTGAAAAGTTACATTAATCGCATTACTTGATTTTGGGAAAATTTCATGTAAATGAGGAATAAACTTGTCAAAAATTATAATCATTTTGGCGACTGTAAAAAAAATATTAAAACAATTGCCATCGAGTCGAAATTTTCCAAATTTACCAAAAACACCTTCATGTTTGATTTCGTGAAAAGTTACATTAATCCCATTACTTGATTTTGGAAAAATTTCATGTAAATGAAGAATAAACTTGTGAAAAATTATAATCATTTTGGCGCCTACAAAAAAAATATAAAAACAATTGCTATCGAGTTGAAATTCTCCAAATTTACCAAAAACACCTTCAAGTTTAATTTCTTGAAAAGTTACATTAATCGCATTACTTGATTTTGGGAAAATTTCATGTAAATGAAGAATAAATTTGTGAAAAATTATAATCATTTTGGCGCCTACAAAAAAAATATAAAAACAATTGCTATCGAGTTGAAATTCTCCAAATTTACCAAAAACACCTTCAAGTTTAATTTCTTGAAAAGTTACATTAATCGCATTACTTGATTTTGGGAAAATTTCATGTAAATGAGGAATAAACTTGTCAAAAATTATAATCATTTTGGCGACTGTAAAAAAAATATTAAAACAATTGCCATCGAGTCGAAATTTTCCAAATTTACCAAAAACACCTTCATGTTTGATTTCGTGAAAAGTTACATTAATCCCATTACTTGATTTTGGAAAAATTTCATGTAAATGAAGAATAAACTTGTCAAAAATTATAATCATTTTGGCGACTGCAAAAAAAATATAAAAACAATTGCCACCGCGTTGAAATTTTCCAAATTTACCAAAAACACCTTCAAGTTTGATTTCGTGAAAAGTTACATAAATCGCATTACTTGATTTTGGGAAAATTTCATGTAAATGAAGAATATACTTGTCAAAAATTATAATCATTTTCGCGACTGTAAAAAAAATCTAAAAACAATTGCCATCGAGTTGAAATTTTCCAAATTTACCAAAAACACCTTCTAGTTTAATTTCGTGAAAAGTTACATAAATCGCATGACTTGATTTTGGAAAAATTTCATGTAAATGAAGAATAAACTTGTCAAAAATTATAATCATTTTGGCGACTGTAAAAAAATATAGAAACGATTGCCATCGAGTTGAAATTTTCCAAATTTACCAAAAACACCCTCAAGTTTGATTTTGTGAAAAGTTACATAAATCACATTACTTGATTTTGGAAAAATTTCATGTAAATGAAGAATAAACTAGTCAAAAATTATAATCATTTTGGCGACTGCAAAAAAAATATAAAAACAATTGCCATCGTGTTGAAATTTTCCAAATTTACCAAAAACACCTTCAAGTTTGATTTCGTGAAAAGTTACATAAATCGCATTACTTGATTTTGGAAAAATTTCATGTAAATGAAGAATAAACTTGTCAAAAATTATAATCATTTTGGCGACTGTAAAAAAATATAGAAACGATTGCCATCGAGTTGAAATTTTCCAAATTTACCAAAAACACCCTCAAGTTTGATTTTGTGAAAAGTTACATAAATCACATTACTTGATTTTGGAAAAATTTCATGTAAATGAAGAATAAACTAGTCAAAAATTATAATCATTTTGGCGACTGCAAAAAAAATATAAAAACAATTGCCATCGTGTTGAAATTTTCCAAATTTACCAAAAACACCTTCAAGTTTGATTTCGTGAAAAGTTACATTAATCCCGTTACTTGATTTTGGAAAAATTTCATGTAAATGAAGAATAAACTTGTCAAAAATTATAATCATTTTGGCGACTGCAAAAAAAATATAAAAACAATTGCCACCGCGTTGAAATTTTCCAAATTTACCAAAAACACCTTCAAGTTTGATTTCGTGAAAAGTTACATAAATCGCATTACTTGATTTTGGAAAAATTTCATGTAAATGAGGAATAAATTTGTGAAAAATTTTAATCATTTTGGCGCCTACAAAAAAAATATAAAAACAATTGCCATCGAGTTGAAATTTTCCAAATTTACCAAAAACACCTTCAAGTTTAATTTCGTGAAAAGTTACAATAATTCCATTACTTGATTTTGGGAAAATTTCATGTAAATGAAGAATAAATTTGTGAAAAATTATAATCATTTTGGCGCCTACAAAAAAAATATAAAAACAATTGCTATCGAGTTGAAATTCTCCAAATTTACCAAAAACACCTTCAAGTTTAATTTCTTGAAAAGTTACATTAATCGCATTACTTGATTTTGGGAAAATTTCATGTAAATGAGGAATAAACTTGTCAAAAATTATAATCATTTTGGCGACTGTAAAAAAAATATTAAAACAATTGCCATCGAGTCGAAATTTTCCAAATTTACCAAAAACACCTTCATGTTTGATTTCGTGAAAAGTTACATTAATCCCATTACTTGATTTTGGAAAAATTTCATGTAAATGAAGAATAAACTTGTCAAAAATTATAATCATTTTGGCGACTGCAAAAAAATATAAAAACAATTGCCACCGCGTTGAAATTTTCCAAATTTACCAAAAACACCTTCAAGTTTGATTTCGTGAAAAGTTACATAAATCGCATTACTTGATTTTGGGAAAATTTCATGTAAATGAAGAATAAACTTGTCAAAAATTTTAATCATTTTGGCGCATACAAAAAAAATATAAAAACAATTGCCATCGAGTTGAAATTTTCCAAATTTACAAAAAACACCTTCAAGTTTGATTTCGTGAAAAGTTACAATAATTCCATTACTTGATTTTGGCAAAATTTCATGTAAATGAGGAATAAACTTCTCAAAAATAATAATCATTTTGGCGATTTTTTTTTTCGAAGTACAGAAAAAAATTCGATGTTACTCTCCAATACCATCACGATCTAACAGAAGCCAGAGCCAATGAAGCACCGGAAACATTACATTAACCTTCGACTCATCCATTACTTTTGCTGTTTTACAAGATTAAGAAATGGCAGTGAGAAAATGTAACACGTTCCACCCTTCCATCGCAATTCCTTTTCCGCAACGTTATATTATAATCCTAGAAGTGACATTTAGATAAGGGCGCCCCGGGGGGCGCCAAAAGGGGGGGGGGGGTGAGGTCGCCGCCGAGGGAGACATTTCGATAGGGTGACATTTCTCTGGGCTCGCTACGTTTCCTTTTAACGGCCCCCCCGCCCTCTCATATGTGTAACGCGGGGCACGTCCTCCACTTCCTTCGGGCAGGTATTAAAAAATATTAAGAAACGCTAAACCCGGAAATATATCACGGGCCGCCCGCAGGGGAGGTTTTTAAATTGGGAATTTCGCGCACTAAAAGTATTATAAAGTTGGCGCGGTTTTATTGTCCCCGGATATGATGCTGCTGCGAAGTGGAAGATAAAAGCTGTTAAGGGGATGAGAATTGTTATTATTTTGGGTGGTAAATGGAATTAGCGGTTTGTGTTTTCTTGTTCCGAAGAAATTAATTTAGTCAGCAAATATTTATACATACATAAATCCTGTGCATTTTTACTTTCTTCGTTACGAAGTACGAGAAAGTATTGTGATCGTGATTTTTTTTCAAAATTTTTTTTACGGGAATATCCGTTTTGGGGTCCCTAGATGCTATTTCAACAATTTCTGGATTTTTTTTTTGTGTCTGTGCGCGCTGTATCTCAAAAACTAATAGAGCAATTGATATGAAACTTTGAACATCCGTCTTATTTGATAATCTAAAGAACTGATAAGATTTTGGTGAAATTTCGTACACCGGAAGTGGCGTTTACCTTAACTGTTTTTTGTTTTTTGCCAATATTTTCTTAAATATGAAAAATATCACAAAAACATTTAAACAAACTTTAAAGGCAACAAAGAAATAAACATCTTTTGCTTAAAAACATTTTTCACAAAATCATTTTTATTCGAGAAAAAAATTTATTTATTTTTTTTAATTTTTAGTTTATAATTATAAAACGATAATAGTTACAGCAAATTTATGTTAATAATAATTGTAGAGAATGTAAAAATGAAAAACTTCTAAAGAATAAGTTTTTTTCGAAATCCCTTTAGTTTTTGAGTAAACCGAGTTTTTTAATTTGAAGTATAATTTTTCCATCTTTCATAATTTTGACGTTTTAAACGTCAGTTTCATCCCCTCGATGTACATTTAAAATATGATTTCAATTGAAAATAAACCAAGAAAACGTAAATATAAATGACACCATCAAGTCGGAGAAAGTAACATAATGGCCACATCACCATTTTTTTTATTACTAGCGTCTTGTTTGATAACATCACAATTTCTATATAAACTGCCCATTCTTCTCCTGTTGCAAAAAAAGGTCTTTCGATGGTTCCGGAATAACCGTTTAACCGCAGCATAAAGGAACGGCGTTTGTCAGTAAATATCGGAGGTCTCGGCCATCAATGGCTCGTTCCGATGGCTTTCTATGGCAATTTTCGCTAACTTTTATTGATACGTAATTTATCGCCAATAAAGACGATATCCGACGTCGCCGTCTTTCATAACTTACACATTCCAAAAGCACATTCCCGATATACACGGTTCTCCCTCCTCTTCGGCCATCCATTCACGATATATCTTAATATCCCAAAACCCCTATTTACTCTCACTTTTGCTAAGAAATTGCATTCAAAATGATTTATTGAAGAAACCACTGGTCCGATTCGGGATTTCTATACGTCATTCGAAAGATCTCATTAAGACGCTTCAGAAACAGTACTCGCCAAAGAACAAATGTCAATATCAACCGCGTGAGGCGCTCGCAAAGAAAATTTTAAAATGGAAAAAACCGAATGAATTTTTTTAATAACCATCCCTGATCATCAAAAAGCACTTTTTCTTCATCAGAAGAACGAGATAAATCGATTGGAGTAATCAAATTTCAGCTAGCTATGAAAATAAAAAAGTTGAAAATTTGAAAAACTCACTTTTGCTAAAAAAATGCATTCAAAACGATTTATTGAAAAAAACCGGAGAAAGTAAAAAATATTATTATTATTATTATTTACGATTAGGTTATATTATACGTTATATTTTGTGTTTATTAAATTGATATAAAATAAAAACGTTAAAATGTGAGAGGAATTGGTAAGGGATATAAAAACAAACGCATTGTATTTTTATGACAAAGTTTATTTTTATGATTGACTGTCGCAAACATAAAACTTTCTCTTCATTATACTTTTTTTTTTAATACAAATATATACAATATGTTCCACACACCGTTTAATGTTTAGATTTAAACTCTAAACTTATTTCTATAGTCTATCGAGTCATTTATCCAAAATGCGTTTACAACAAAATGTCTGAGTTAATGGAAGATACGGTATAAAAACTTATTATAAACTATAAACTAGAAATATTATTCAATCATTATCTTAGAAAATATTAAGAGTATACAAGACGTCGCAATTACACAAGTTCAATAGAATATTTCCATTACCAAAAAAAAAAAATTCAATACAAAATATTTTTTTTTTAACATAGGCCTGAGCCATACCCTCATACACGGCTAGGAAAATTAATAAACTTACAATCAAAATTTAAAATCAAAATTTAAATTTTAAAAATTAAAAACAAAAATTAAAAATTAAAAATTAAAAATTAATAAAAATTAAACAGTAAAAACGAAAAACCGAACCACTGTGACTAAAGTTTTTACTAAGAGGTCGTCACTATAAAACTCATGGTATATTATCTTCTAGTCAAGACCATAGTCATGGAGTAAACTAAACGCAGTTCATTGTATATTATATTTTAGTCGAGACTATAGTCATGAGTCATAGACGAGACTATAGTCACATAGTAAATTAAATACTATAGTCACAGAGTAGACTAAATAGTATACTTTCTTTTAGTTGATACTATAAACACAGAGTTAACCAAACACTGTGACTACAGTTTTGACAAAGACATCGTCACTATAAAACTCATCGTATATTATCTTTCAGTCAAGACTATAGCCATAAGTCATAGACAGGACTATAGTCACATAGTAAATTAAATACTATAGTCACAGAGTAAAATACACACTATAGTCACAGAGTAAACTAAAGACTACAGTCATAGAGTAAACTGAATAGTATACTTTCTTTTAGTCGAGACTATAGTCACAAAGTAAACTAACCACTGTGACTAAAGTTTTTACTAAGAGGTCGTCACTGTAAAACTCATGGTACATTATCTTTTAGTCGAGACTATAGTCATAAAGTAAACTAACCACTGTGACTAAATTTTTTACTAAGAGGTCGTCACTATAACTCATAGTATATTATCTTTTAGTCGAGACTATAGTCATAAAGTAAACTAACCACTGTGACTAAATTTTTTACTAAGAGGTCATCACTATAACTCATGGTATATTATCTTTTAGTCGAGACTATAGTCATAAAGTAAACTAACCACTGTGACTTAAGTTTTTACTAAGAGGTCGTCACTATAAAACTCATGGTATATTATATTTTAGTCGAGACTATAGTCATGGAGTAAACTAAACGCTGTTCATTATCTATTATATTTTAGTCGAGACTATAGTCATGACACATAGACGAGACTATGGTAACATACTAAATTAAATACTATAGTCACAGAGTAAACTAAATAGTATACTTTTTTTTAGCTGATACTGAAGAGTTAACTGAACACGGTGACTACAGTTTTGACTTAAAGGTCGTCACTATAAAACTCATGGTATATTATCGTTTAGTCGAGACTTAAGTCATAAAGTAAAGTAAACGCTTCATTGTATATTATCTTTTTTAGTCGAGACTAAAGTGATAAGTGATAAGTAATAAATAAATAAAGTCATAGACGGAACTATAGTCACATGGTAAATTAAATACTATAGTCACAAAGTAAACTAAATAGTATGTTATTTTTTAGTTGTGACGATAATCACAAAGTAAACTAAACGCTGTTCATAGTATATTATCTTTTAGTCGAGTCTGTAGTCAAAAACGAAACACTGTGATTATAGTTTTGACTACGAGTTAATCACTAGAAAACTCATGGTTTGATAATAACCACCAAACACTGTGAGGTTTTGACGTAAGAGGTAGTGACTGTAAAACCCATAGTATCTTTTAGTCGAGACTATAGTCATAGAGTAAACTTAACATTGTTTAGTTTATACTGTCTATATAGTTTTGACTAAAAGGCTATAGAACTCACGGTTTGACAATAACTATCCTATCTTTTAATCGAGACTATAGTCAAAGAGTTTTTGACTAAGAGATAATCACTATTAAACTCATGGTTTGATAATAACCACCAAACACTGTGAGGTTTTGACTAAGAGGTAGTGACTGTAAAACTCATAGTATATTATCTTTTAGTCGAGACTATAGTCATGGAGTAAACTTAACATTGTTTAGTTTATACTGTCTATATAGTTTTGACTAAAAGGCAATGACTATAGAACTCACGGTTTGACAATAACTATCCTATCTTTTAATCGAGACTATAGTCAAAGAGTTTTTGACTAAGAGATAATCACAATTAAACTCATGGTTTGATAATAACCACCAAACACTGTGAGGTTTTGACTAAGAGGTAGTGACTGTAAAACTCATAGTATATTATCTTTTAGTCGAGACTATGGTCATGGAGTAAACTTAACATTTTTTAGTTTATACTGTCTATATAGTTTTGACCAAGAGGCAATGACTATAATACTCACGGTTTGATAATAACTATCCTATAGTATACTATCTATTAGTCGAGACTATAGTCAAAGAGTAAGCTTAGCATTGTGAATATATTTTTGACTAAGAGATTATCACTATAAAACTCATGGTTTGATAATAACCACCTAACACTGTGAGATTTTGACTAAGAGGTAGTGACTGTAAAACTCATAGTATATTATCTTTTAGTCGAGACTATAGTCATAGACTTAACATTGTTTAATTAATACTGTCTATATAGTTTTGACTAAGAGGCAATGACTATAAAACTCACGGTTTGACTATCCTATAGTATACTATCTTTTACTCGAGACTATAGTCAAAGAGTAAGCTTAACATCGTGATTATATTTTGTGACTAAGAGATAATCACTCTAAAACTTATGGTTTGCTAATAACCATCTTATAGTATCATAGTAAACTATCTGTTAGTCGAGGCTATATTCACAGAGTAAACTAAATACTATGACTATAGTTTCGACTAAGGGGTAGTCAAAAACTCACGGTTTGATATGGAGATGTGTAACTTATGAGTGAAGTGAGTCGATTCAAAGAGTTGAAATTTGTTAGTGAGGACCTTTTTTTTGCTTTTTCACTTTTTTCCTGATATAGTTTCTTACTTTTTCCAACTCATTTCAGTCGATTTTTTTCCACAAGTCGACTCAAGGAATCAGTTTGATAATAACTAATCTTTTAGTCGAGACTGTAGTCATATGGAAAACTAAATACTGTTTAGTTTATACTGTGATTGTAGTTTTGACTAATAGGGAATCACGATAAAACTCATAGATTGATAATACCTCTTATAGTATACTATATTTTAGTCAGGACTATAGTTACATAGTAAACTAAATATTGTATTATAGATTTGACTAAGAGCTGGTCGCTATAAAATTCATCTTATTTTTTAGGCAGGACCATAGTCATAGAGTAAACTTAACACTGTTAAGTTACTGATTATAATTTTCAGTAGGAGGTAATCAATGTGAAATTCATGGATTGATGATAGTATACTATCTTTTAGTCTAGACTATAGTCACAGAGTAAACTAAACACTGCGTATATAGTTTTGATTATGCTATCTTTTAGTCGAGACAAGTCATAGAGTAAAGTAAATATTGTTTAGTTTATACGTTGATTATAGTTTTGACTAAAAAACTCATGGTTTGATAATAACTTTCTTACAGTATACTATCTTTTAGTACAGACTATAGTCTTAGAGTAAACTAAACATTGTGTATTTTATAGACAAGTCATAGAGTAAAATAAAGATTGTTTAGTTTATACTCTGATTATAGTTTTGACTAAGAAACTCATGGTGTGATAATAACTTTCTTACAGTATACTATCTTTTAGTACAGACTATAGTCTTAGAGTAAACTAAACATTGTGTGTTTTTTTTAACTGGGACGTCCTGTAAAAAAATCGTGTAAACTAAGCACTGTTAAGTTTATACTATGATCATAGTTTTGACTAAAATGTTATCACTCTAATAACTATCTTATAGTATACTATCTTTTAGCCTAGACTATCGTCGCAAGAGTAAATTAAACACTGTTTAGTTCATACTGTGATTATAGTTTTGACTAAGACATTCACGGTTTAATAATGACTTACTTATCTTATAGTATAGACTACAGTCACAGAGTAAACTAAAATGGTGTCTATAGTTTTGAGTAAGAGGTAGTCACCATAAAACTCGTAGTTTGATAATACCTACTTCATAGTATACTATTATTTAGTCAAGACCATAGTCTCGTTATTAACTGGGACGTCCTGTAAAAAAATAGAGTAAACTTAACAGTGTTAAGTTTATACTGTGATTATAGTTTTGATTAAAATGTTATCACTATAATAACTATCTTATAGTATACTATCTTTTAGTCCAGAATTTAGTCATAGAGTAAACACTGTTTAGTTTATATTCAGGTAATAGTTTTGTCTCTGTTTTGGTAATAACCATAAAACTAATTATTTGATAATTACTATATTATAGTATACTATCTTTTAGTCTAGACCATCGTCGTAACAGTAAATTAAACACTGTTTAGTTCATACTGTGATTATGGTTTTGATTAAAAGGTAATCACCATAAGACTCATGGAATAATAATAACTATCTTATAGTATACTAACTTTTAGTCTAGACTATAGTCATAGATTAAACTAAACACTGTTCAGTATATACCAGGATTATAGTATTGACTAAGAGACAATCACCATAAAACCCACGGTTTGATAACAACGATCTCATAGTATACTATCATTTAATTGAAACTATTGTCTCAGTGTAAAAAGTTTATTCTGATGTTGTTTCCTTTGTTAATGTTTAATTAATTATTCGAATCAATGCACAAAATTCTAACTTTTAAATATACAGGTTGTCCCAATAGCCTGTCCATTTCGTAGCGATGTTGTGATCTATTTATACAGGGTGATCAAAACGCAAAATATACGTTTTCTCGTGCAGCAAAGAGTTAAAAAAAGATGGATCTATGAAAATACATCAACAGACTTTTCTTACAGCTTTTAGCGTGGGCACAATATTTCACGGACAGACGACACCCTGTATATATAGCATTTTATTTTTGTAATAACAGAAATATTGTATTTAAATGCATTAATTGAGACGTCCTGCCGATAAAAAAATGAATAATTAGACATCGGTGATTCCCAAAACATTCTCTTCAAAAAATTATGGAAATCTTTAGATAATACTAATCACACAAACACAAACGCAATGATTTGATTTGAAAAATCTAACACAGTTTGAAGTTTGGGAATCAGTTGGTAAATAACCTTAAAATGAAAAAACTTAAACCTCTATCTTTAAAGTTTCGTTAAGGAACCAAAAGAGAGAAAACTCTAATTTATGATTTTCGTATATTTTTCATCGCCTACGTAAGGTAACAAGAAACAATATTGTCATTATGGAGTCATTATCACTATCCCTAACACACGTATCAAAAATGAAAGCGAGTTACACTCACAGTCGCCGCTTAAGAAAAATATATTACTTTTTACAATTTACACATTATATTTATTTTTTTTATACAGGATGAAGCTGAAAAAGCGCGCGCGCAGCAATGAGAGTTTGATTCATATACAGATGAAGAACGAGGGGGGTGGGGGGGCGCTGCCGGGGGAAGGAAAATAACATCATCTTACACATCTAAGGCATATTGGTCCAAATATTTAAGAGGTTCTCGTTTTAAGGCAACCAATCGACGTCCCTTCGCCGGCAACCACCGTCGTCTCACTGCTGTCATTCGTCCCAGAGGCACGCCTGCTTCTGGAAGACGTAGTAGGAGAAGAGGTGGCACTTCCGGCACGTCTTGATGCCGCACCGGTACGTCATCGCCGACGAGTTTTTCGTTTCGCCCTTGCCCTTGCAGTACTTGAGGCCGCACGGGTACCAGCCTATGCAGAGCTCGAGGTGGCACTGGCACGGCGACCAGATCTTCTTCGTCACCGAGCAGCTCTGGACGTCCGCCGCGGGCGGCGGATGAAGGTCGTTGCTGAGCGTCGGATCGTGGATGGTGGGGAAACGTTTTAGGGCCGTCAGGTACGCCGATTCTGGTAAACCTGGAAGATAAAAGAAAACAAATGTTGAATGTCTCATGTGATTATCTCCGAATTTTGTCACGACATGTTTTGATATTTTCACTAAATTGTAAAGTAGAATAGTTATTAAGTAAATATAGAAAGTTACAAGTAAGTGACAATTGTTTTTCATATTTATTTATTCACTTGAAAAATTGGAATTTTTAAAATGACGATATATTCTGCTCTCATGTGATTATCTCCGAATTTTGTGACGAAATGTTTTGATATTTTTACTAAATTGTAAAATAGAATAATTGTTAAGTAAATTTAGAAAGTTACAAGTAAGTGACAATTGTTTTTCATATTTATTTATTCGCTTGAAAAATTAGAATTTTTAGAATGACAATATATTGTTCTCATGTAATTATCTCCAAATTTTGTGACGAAATGTTTTGATATTTTTACTAAATTGTAAAGTACAATAATTATTAAGTAAATTTAGAAAGTTACAAGTAAGTGACAATTGTTTTTCATATTTATTTATTCGCTTGAAAAATTAGAATTTTTAGAATGACGATATATTCTGTTCTCATGTGATTATCTCCGAATTTTGTGACGAAATGTTTTGATATTTTTACTAAATTGTAAAATAGAATAATTGTTAAGTAAATTTAGAAAGTTACAAGTAAGTGACAATTGTTTTTCATATTTATTTATTCGCTTGAAAAATTAGAATTTTTAGAATGACGATATATTCTGCTCTCATGTGATTATCTCCGAATTTTGTGACGAAATGTTTTGATATTTTTACTAAATTGTAAAATAGAATAATTGTTAAGTAAATTTAGAAAGTTACAAGTAAGTGACAATTGTTTTTCATATTTATTTATTCGCTTGAAAAATTAGAATTTTTAGAATGACGATATATTCTGTTCTCGTGTGATTATCTCCGAATTTTGTTATGAAATGTTTTGATATTTTTACTAAATTGTAAAGTAGAATAATTGTTAAGTTAATTTAGAAAGTTACAAGTAAGTGACAATTGTTTTTCATATTTATTTATTCGCTTGAAAAATTAGAATTTTTAAAATGACGATATATTCTGTTCTCATGTGATTATCTCTGAATTTTGTGACGAAATATTTTGATATTTTTACTAAATTGTAAAGTAGAATAATTATTAAGTAAATTTAGAAAGTTACAAGTAAGTGACAATTGTTTTTCATTTTTATTTATTCGCTTGAAAAATTAGAATTTTTAAAATGACGATATATTCTGTTCTCATGTGATTATCTCCGAATTTTGTGACGAAATGTTTTGATATTTTTACCAAATTGTAAAGTAGAATAATTATTAAGTGAATTTAGAAAGTTACAAGTAAGTGACAATTGTTTTTCATTTTTATTTATTCGCTTGAAAAATTAGAATTTTTAGAATGACGATATATTCTGTTCTCATGTGATTATCTCCGAATTTTGTGACGAAATGTTTTGATATTTTTACTAAATTGTAAAGTAGAATAATTGTTAAGTTAATTTAGAAAGTTACAAGTAAGTGACAATTGTTTTTCATATTTGTTTATTCGCTTGAAAAATTAGAATTTTTAGAATGACGATATATTCTGTTCTCATGTGATTATCTCCGAATTTTGTGACGAAATGTTTTGATATTTTTACTAAATTGTAAAGTAGAATAATTGTTAAGTAAATTTAGAAAGTTACAAGTAAGTGACAATTGTTTTTCATATTTATTTATTCACTTGAAAAATTAGAATTTTCAGAATGACGATATATTCTGCTCTCATGTGATTATCTCCGAATTTTGTGACGAAATATTTTGATATTTTTACCAAATTGTAAAGTAGAATAATTATTAAGTAAATTTAGAAAGTTACAAGTAAGTGACAATTGTTTTTCATATTTATTTATTCGCTTGAAAAATTAGAATTTTTAGAATGACGATATATTGTTCTCATGTGATTATCTCCGAATTTTGTGACGAAATGTTTTGATATTTTTACTAAATTGTAAAGTAGAATAATTTTTAAGTAAATTTAGAAAGTTACAAGTAAGTGACAATTGTTTTTCATATTTATTTATTCACTTGAAAAATTAGAATTTTCAGAATGACGATATATTCTGCTCTCATGTGATTATCTCCGAATTTTGTGACGAAATATTTTGATATTTTTACCAAATTGTAAAGTAGAATAATTATTAAGTAAATTTAGAAAGTTACAAGTAAGTGACAATTGTTTTTCATATTTATTTATTCGCTTGAAAAATTAGAATTTTTAGATTGACGATATATTTTGTTCTCATGTGATTATCTCTGAATTTTGTGACGAAATATTTTGATGTTTTTACTAAATTGTAAAGTAGAATGTTTTTATTGTTGGTTTTTGAGCTTTTGAAACTTCTATGATTTGACGAAGAAATTTATTTTACCAAACAGTGTTTTCTTGGTTAGGTTAAAGTTAAAACTCAGGGTGGTGGGTGGGCCCTATCCTATCCTACAATTCTTAGAACACAGACGCAAGTTTTGCAATTGTTAGTTGATAAGAGAAGAACAAAATAGCACATCATTGCTTCGGCTAAGGAATTTGTTTGTAGGAACTTAGTGCCCACCCACCACCCTTCATTTCCGTTTTAACTTAACCCAGAGACACTCGTTATTATTGGCTTTGCAACTTTTAAAATGCCAATGATATGACGAAGAAATTTCTTTGATCAAACAGTGTTTTCTAGGTGCAAAATCCTCGTTTGTGTTCCAAGGATTGGAGGGTAGGATAAGAATCACCCACCCCCCTCGTTTCCTCTTAAACCTAACCAAAAAAAACCCTTTGATTAAAGAAACTTCTCAGTCAAATCACTGAAGTTTCGAAAGTTGCAAAACCACCAATAAAAAGATTCAGAGTTAACTTAGAGTAAAAACAAAGGGTGATGGGTGGGCCCTATCCTATCCTCCAATCTTTGGAACACAAACGAGAGTTTTGCATTTGGTAATTAATTCTTTAAAGAAGTGTCGAACATTTTTTTATATTTTGTTTCCTCGGCAAATGAATTTGTTAATGGAAATTCTGGGGCGTGTTTAACGAATTGGAAAGTGGGATAGGGCCCACCCACCACCTTTCATTTTCACTTTAACTTAACCCTGAATCTTTTTATTGGTGGTTTTGCAACTTTCGAAACTTCAGTGATTTGACTGAGAAGTTTCTTTAATCAAAGGGTTTTTGTTGGTTAGGTTTATGAGGAAACGAGGGGAGTGGGTGGTTCTTATCCTATCCTCCAATTCTTGGAACACAAACGAGGATTTTGCAATAGTTAATTAATTGTTTAAAAAATACCGAACAATTTTTTATATTTACTTTTCTCGACAATTGAATTTGTTAATAGAAACTCTGGGGCGTGTTTAATGAATTGGAGAGTAGGATAGTGCCCACCCACCACCCTTCGTTTCCACTTAAAACTCAACCCAGAAACCCTCTTTATTGTTGGTTTTTCAGCTTTTAAAACTCCAGTGATTCGACGAAGAAATTTCATCAAACAGTGTTTTCTTGGTTAGGTTGAAGTGAAAACTCAGGGCGATGGGAGGGCCCTATTCTAACCTCCAATTCTTGGAACACAAACGCGGGTTTTACAATTGTTAATTGATAAGAGAAGAATCAAATGGTTTATCGTTGCTTCAACACAAGAATTTGTTTGTAAAAACTTTGAGGCGTGTTTAACGAGTTAGAGAGTGGAATAGCGCCCACCCACCACCCTTCGTTTCTATTTTAACTTAATCCAGAAACCCTCTTTATTGTTGGTTTTGGAGCTTTTAAAATTCCAGTGATTTGACGAAGAAATTTCTTTACTCAAACAATGTTTTCTTGGTTAGGTTAAAGTGGAAACTCAGGGCGGCGGGTGGTCCCCATCCTATCATCGAATTCTTGAAACACAAACAGGGTTTTGTAAATGTTAATTACATATTTTAAGAATTACCGAATAATTATTTATATTTTGTTTCCTCGGTAAATGAATTTGTTAATGTAAACTCCGGGACGTGTTTAACGAACTGGAAACTGGGATAGGGCCCACCCACTACCCTTAATTTCCTCTTTAACTTAACCCAGCGACCCTGTTTATTGTTGGCTTTGCAACTTTTAAAACTCCAATGATTTGACGTAGAATTTTTTTTAACCAAAGAGTGTTTTCTTGGTTAGGTTAAAGTGGAAACTCAGAGTGGTGGGTGGGCCCTATCCTATCCTCCAATTCTTGTAACGCAAACGCGGGTTTTACAATCAATCATTAATTGATAAGAGAAGAATCAAACGGTGTATCGTTGCTTCGACGAAATAATTTGTTTGTAGAAACTTTGGGGCGTGTTTGACGGGTTGGAGAGTAGGATAGGGACCACCCACCACCCTTCGTTTCCACTTTGACTTAACCTAAAATGTCATTAACCTCTTCGTGCCCAGGTCGCCACATGTGGCGACAAGCTAAGAAATTAAAAGGAAAATATTTGACAGAAAAAATATACTCCCCCAGCGCCATCTAGGGAATATCTTTATCATTTTTTTTGTATAAATTGATTGTAACAGTGGACTCATATTTCATAGAAAAAGGTCACAGCTACAAAAAAGTATAAGCAGCATTGGCGCGAAGTGGTTAATGGTGATTTTGCAACTTTTGAAAAGTTTCTTTACACAAAGGGATTTTTTGGTTAAGTTCTAGTGAAATCGAGGGCGGTGGGTGGTCCGTATCCAATCCTCCAATACTTGGACCACAAACGAGGATTTTGCAATTGTTAATTCATTGATACGAGAAGTATCAAACGGTGTATCGTTGCGTCGACGAAAGAATTTGTTTGTAAAAACTTTGGGGTGTGATTAATGGGTTGGATAATAGGATAGGGCCCACCCACCACCCTTAGTTTCCACTTTAACTCAACCCGGAAACCCTCTTTATTGTTGGTTTTGCAGTTTTTCAAACTCCATTGATTTGACGAAGAGATTTCTTTACCCAAACATTGTTTTCTTGGTTAGGTTTAAGTGGAAACGAAGGGTGGTCCCTATCCCATCCTTCAATCCCTGGAACACAGACGAGAATTTTACAATAATTATTAATTAACGGTTTAAAAAAGTACCGAATTGTTAGGTACAATAATTATTAAGTAAATTTGGAAAGTTTCAAATACGTGACGATTGTTTTTATATTTTTTATTCGCTTGAAAAAAATACAATTTTTAGAATGACAATATATTCTGTGCTCAAGTGATTATCTCCGAATTTTGTGATGAAAAGCTTTGATATTTTTACTGAATTGTTAAGTACAATAATTATTAAATAAATTTGGAAAGTTTCAAGTACGTGACAATTGTTTTTATATTTTTTATTCGCTTGAAAAATTAGAATTTTCAGAATGACAATATATTCTGTGCTTAAGTTATTATCTCCAAATTTTGTGATGAAATGCTTTGATATTTTTACTGAATTGTTAAGTACAATAATTATTAAGTAAATTTAGAAAGTTTCAAGTACGTGACAATTGTTTTTATATTTTTTATTCGCTTGAAAAAATACAATTTTCAGAATGACAATATATTCTGTGCTCAAGTGATTATCTCCAAATTTTGTGATGAAATGCTTTGATATTTTTACTGAATTGTTAAGTACAATAATTATTAAGTAAATTTAGAAAGTTTCAAGTACGTGACAATTGTTTTTATATTTTTTATTCGCTTGAAAAAATACAATTTTCAGAATGACAATATATTCTGTGCTCAAGTGATTATCTCCAAATTTTGTGATGAAATGCTTTGATATTTTTACTGAATTGTTAAGTACAATAATTATTAAGTAAATTTAGAAAGTTTCAAGTACGTGACAATTGTTTTTATATTTTTTATTCGCTTGAAAAAATACAATTTTCAGAATGACAATATATTCTGTGCTTAAGTTATTATCTCCAAATTTTGTGATGAAATGCTTTGATATTTTTACTGAATTGTTAAGTACAATAATTATTAAGTAAATTTAGAAAGTTTCAAGTACGTGACAATTGTTTTTATATTTTTTATTCGCTTGAAAAATTAGAATTTTCAGAATGACAATATATTCTGTGCTCAAGTGATTATCTCCGAATTTTGTGATGAAATGCTTTGATATTTTTACTGAATTGTTAAGTACAATTATCATTAAGTAAATTTAGAAAGTTTCAAATACGTGACGATTGTTTTTATATTTTTTATTCGCTTGAAAAAAATACAATTTTCAGAATGACAATATATTCTGTGCTCAAGTGATTATCTCCGAATTTTGTGATGAAATGCTTTGATATTTTTACTGAATTGTTAAGTACAATTATTATTAAGTAAATTTAGAAAGTTTCAAATACGTGACGATTGTTTTTATATTTTTTATTCGCTTGAAAAAAATACAATTTTCAGAATGACAATATATTCTGTGCTCAAGTGATTATCTCCGAATTTTTTGATGAAATGCTTTGATATTTTTACTGAATTGTTAAGTACAATAATTATTAAGTAAATTTAGAAAGTTTCAAGTACGTGACAATTGTTTTTATATTTTTTATTCGCTTGAAAAATTAGAATTTTCAGAATGACAATATATTCTGTGCTCAAGTGATTATCTCCAAATTTTGTGATGAAATGCTTTGATATTTTTACTGAATTGTTAAGTACAATAATTATTAAGTAAATTTAGAAAGTTTCAAGTACGTGACAATTGTTTTTATATTTTTTATTCGTTTCATTTTTCCACACGGAGGATTTTATTCAATATTCGTCTTATTTTCGTTAATTTGAATTTATTAATTACTTATGTATCTCAAGTTGCCTATAATGATTCTCTATAATTAAATTATTTAAAAATTTTGGCGCATGCTCATTTTTTTTTGTCTTTCGGAACGACCGTTCTGACCATTTTTCTTTCTTTTCGTCTTGGAGTGCGGAAGAGTATATACGGAGTATTAACTGCTAAATTTATTAGTGATTTTATTGATATCACTCCAGTTATCTGGATTTGTATAATTTAATGAGTTAGAGTCGGTGTTCACTGGTTTAATTAATATTCCCAGTGGCCGATTAATCGATATTTTATCGGATAATTTTACTCTGGAAAAAAAAATATACTCAAGCACGCGTGTTATCAATAACTCCCTTTCTAAGGGGTAAGTAATTTTCAATTTTCTAATTCATTTTACTAAAATATTTCCGTGTGTTTTTAGAGTTTTTTTTTTGTTGGGTTTATGCATGGTATTGAAACATCGCATTTTTACTGGATTTTCCGCGTGGAGATTAATCCCATGGAGTCGATGTGATTTCTTTTCTCTTCGGTGGACGTTATCGCAGGACGTATTTGGTGTCGTTGCTGTACATCCTTCCACGGGTCATCCGTTATCGTCCTACGTGCAGTCGCATCAGGTCAAATCACCGAGGCGAAGACAGCTGATGCCGATGAGTAGTTTTTTTTCTTATTTCTTTCTTTTATCGTAATTATTCTGACATGATATATTATTTATTTAATTGTGTTTTGACGAATTGAAACCGTAACGCTGTAGTGTAATTAACTAATGAATATTTCCGTCTTGTTTTAAATTTCATTGAAAGTAATTGGTATTTTTTTTTTCAATCAATTATTAACAGAGATCCTTAATGTTCACTATTTTTTTTCTTGTTTAATTAAATTGATTTGGGAATTAATTCAATTATTAATTATTAATTATTATTATTTTTTTTTAAATCTAACCATTTTCGTAGAATCGATGCAAGTAGTAATAAGATGAATCTTGATGATTGGATCATTAATTCTTGTTTGTGAACCGACAGATATAGCTATATTTGAGGGCAGAAAAGGTAATGTAACTGAATTAATTGAGAGAAGTGATTACCAGATTATTATTAATGTTTTGTTAATTTTGTTGTACATTGATTTATTGAATTATTTCACATTATATATATATATTCTCCCCTAAATGTGTTTACTTTATTGTTGTTCGTCATATTACCTCATCAACCATTAAAAGCATTTAATTAATTTGGATAGTTTGAAACTTAACGCGGTATAGTTGCAAATGGAAAGGGAGAGTGCACTTTTCTTGGTTTAAGTAGGTGGTATATTATAAACCAAGTGGCGCCCTTTAAGTACAAATCATTTAAACCTACGACAAACCCTCCATTGAAGCTGGCCGAGGTGCGTCGTTTGCCACCCGCCTTTTCCATGAGCGACCTTTGCATCATTAAATTTTTGGTGATAGATTTTATTTTTGAATTTTAACTTTATCAGTCAAGCGACGCGTGCTAATATACCCTAGGGCTGAAAAGGGTGTAGCAATATATTCTGTGCTCAAGTGATTATCTCCGAATTTTTTGATGAAATGCTTTGATATTTTTACTGAATTGTTAAGTACAATAATTATTAAGTAAATTTAGAAAGTTTCAAGTACGTGACAATTGTTTTTATATTTTTTATTCGCTTGAAAAATTAGAATTTTCAGAATGACAATATATTCTGTGCTCAAGTGATTATCTCCAAATTTTGTGATGAAATGCTTTGATATTTTTACTGAATTGTTAAGTACAATAATTATTAAGTAAATTTAGAAAGTTTCAAGTACGTGACAATTGTTTTTATATTTTTTATTCGCTTGAAAAATTAGAATTTTCAGAATGACAATATATTCTGTGCTCAAGTGATTATCTCCAAATTTTGTGATGAAATGCTTTGATATTTTTACTGAATTGTTAAGTACAATTATTATTAAGTAAATTTAGAAAGTTTCAAGTACGTGACAATTGTTTTTATATTTTTTATTCGCTTGAAAAATTAGAATTTTCAGAATGACAATATATTCTGTGCTTAAGTTATTATCTCCAAATTTTGTGATGAAATGCTTTGATATTTTTACTGAATTGTTAAGTACAATAATTATTAAGTAAATTTAGAAAGTTTCAAGTACGTGACAATTGTTTTTATATTTTTTATTCGCTTGAAAAATTATAATTTTCAGAATGACAATATATTCTGTGCTCAAGTGATTATCTCCAAATTTTGTGATGAAATGCTTTGATATTTTTACTGAATTGTTAAGTACAATAATTATTAAGTAAATTTAGAAAGTTTCAAGTACGTGACAATTGTTTTTATATTTTTTATTCGCTTGAAAAAATACAATTTTCAGAATGACAATATATTCTGTGCTCAAGTGATTATCTCCAAATTTTGTAATGAAATGCTTTGATATTTTTACTGAATTGTTAAGTACAATAATTATTAAGTAAATTTAGAAAGTTTCAAGTACGTGACAATTGTTTTTATATTTTTTATTCGCTTGAAAAAATACAATTTTCAGAATGACAATATATTCTGTGCTCAAGTGATTATCTCCAAATTTTGTGATGAAATGCTTTGATATTTTTACTGAATTGTTAAGTACAATTATTATTAAGTAAATTTAGAAAGTTTCAAGTACGTGACAATTGTTTTTATATTTTTTATTCGCTTGAAAAATTAGAATTTTCAGAATGACAATATATTCTGTGCTCAAGTGATTATCTCCAAATTTTGTGATGAAATGCTTTGATATTTTTACTGAATTGTTAAGTACAATAATTATTAAGTAAATTTAGAAAGTTTCAAGTACGTGACAATTGTTTTTATATTTTTTATTCGCTTGAAAAATTAGAATTTTCAGAATGACAATATATTCTGTGCTCAAGTGATTATCTCCAAATTTTGTGATGAAATGCTTTGATATTTTTACTGAATTGTTAAGTACAATTATTATTAAGTAAATTTAGAAAGTTTCAAGTACGTGACAATTGTTTTTATATTTTTTATTCGCTTGAAAAATTAGAATTTTCAGAATGACAATATATTCTGTGCTTAAGTTATTATCTCCAAATTTTGTGATGAAATGCTTTGATATTTTTACTGAATTGTTAAGTACAATAATTATTAAGTAAATTTAGAAAGTTTCAAGTACGTGACAATTGTTTTTATATTTTTTATTCGCTTGAAAAATTATAATTTTCAGAATGACAATATATTCTGTGCTCAAGTGATTATCTCCAAATTTTGTGATGAAATGCTTTGATATTTTTACTGAATTGTTAAGTACAATAATTATTAAGTAAATTTAGAAAGTTTCAAGTACGTGACAATTGTTTTTATATTTTTTATTCGCTTGAAAAAATACAATTTTCAGAATGACAATATATTCTGTGCTCAAGTGATTATCTCCAAATTTTGTGATGAAATGCTTTGATATTTTTACTGAATTGTTAAGTACAATTATTATTAAGTAAATTTAGAAAGTTTCAAATACGTGACGATTGTTTTTATATTTTTTATTCGCTTGAAAAAAATACAATTTTCAGAATGACAATATATTCTGTGCTCAAGTGATTATCTCCGAATTTTGTGATGAAATGCTTTGATATTTTTACTGAATTGTTAAGAACAATTATTATTAAGTAAATTTGGAAAGTTTCAAATACGTGACGATTGTTTTTATATTTTTTATTCGCTTGAAAAAAATACAATTTTTAGAATGACAATATATTCTGTGCTCAAGTGATTATCTCCAAATTTTGTGATGAAATGCTTTGATATTTTTACTGAATTGTTAAGTACAATAATTATTAAGTAAATTTAGAAAGTTTCAAGTACGTGACAATTGTTTTTATATTTTTTATTCGCTTGAAAAATTAGAATTTTCAGAATGACAATATATTCTGTGCTCAAGTGATTATCTCCAAATTTTGTGATGAAATGCTTTGATATTTTTACTGAATTGTTAAGTACAATTATTATTAAGTAAATTTAGAAAGTTTCAAGTACGTGACAATTGTTTTTATATTTTTTATTCGCTTGAAAAAATACAATTTTCAGAATGACAATATATTCTGTGCTCAAGTGATTATCTCCGAATTTTGTGATGAAATGCTTTGATATTTTTACTGAATTGTTAAGTACAATAATTACTAAGTATGTGTGATCTTCGAGATTTCCAACGCCAACTTCGTCGTCGATTTTTGCTCGATATAAAAGAGTTAAGTTAAAATTATTACCTTAATAAATTTTGTTTCAACTTATACAGATAATATATATATATATATATATATATATATATATATATATATATATATATATAATTTATACGTCCAACACTTCTGCAATTCTAATCCCATATTGGTACATTTATCACACTTAAGGTCCGCACAAGTGGAGACCATTGATAAACTCCCACTGTTTAGTATAATATTCTCCTTTCCGGAAGATATACAACGACGGCATAATAAAGCCAGTAATCTGCGGCCTCCTCTCGCTCGCAGATAACCACCCGCGTCGGCCCTATTTGCCCCAGAACAAGAAATTACAGGACGCCTCTGATTGTGCCTGCAGGAACTTGCAGAACTTCTCTCCGATGATCTGTTCCGACACAATCGCAAAACTTTCCCGATGGATAATCAATTAAATTACACACACACACACACGTGGTGAATGAACCGATAATTTGATGACAAAGTTCTTGGAATTTAGGGAGAAGATCGAGTTAAAGTTATTGGGTTTAGTTTTATTAAGGTTCGGCAACATTTTTTTTCTTAGGAAAATTTGTTGGTAAATCTACATTATATTTTATTTTATTGACACACACACACACACACACACACACACACACACACACACACACATATATATATATATATATATATATATATATATATATATATATATATATATAATATACATAATATTAAATACGTTTCACCGCGTGTTAAAGGACAACCGAATTCAACAAATACATTCTATCGATTGAAAATTCAATTCGTCGAATTTTCCCTTTTTTTATTATTTGATTTTCCGGCGCATATGGTGGGAAACGTATGAATGAAAACATCACGTTGATATTTTAATGGACCTCCGTCCCCTTTCATAAAAGTGGAAAAGGATAAATCCGGCGCGCGAGAGGGGATTTACATTTTTTTTTTTGCTCCCGTTCCCTCTTCACTCTTCCACGTGGATATAGATATGGAAGGAACGAGACGTCGCCGGACCGACCCTATAAATTTTAACACGATATTCATACCCATAACCTTATTCAAGGGGACATTTCACATCCCTCTTATGAAATATAATTTAATAAAAAAAATAAAATAAAGGAGAACGACGAAAATTGTATAAATCAATTTAACTCTACTACATTTATTTTTTACGTAATGGTTTGTGAAATTTAATCAAACTTAAATTTGTCATTTTGTCACGGTACGTCGAATAGTCTTTTCTGACAAAAAAAAATTGTGTCTGGCTGTGCGCGCTGTATCTCAAAAATTAATAGAGCAATTGATATGAAACTTTCAACCTCCGTCTTATTTGATAATCCGAAAAACTGAAAAGCTTTTGGCAAAATTTCGTACACCGGAAGTGGGCGTTTACCTTAACTGTTTTTTGTTTTTTGCCAATATTTTCTTAAATATGAAAAATATCACAAAAACATTTAAACAAACTTTGAATACAACGAAGAAATGAACATCTTTTGCTTGAAAACATTTTTCATAAAATAATTTTTATTCGAGAAAAAAATTTAATATTTTTTTTAAATTTTTGGTTTATAATTATAAAACGATAATAGTTACAGCAAATTTATTTAATAATAATTGTAGAGAATGCCAAAATGAACAACTTATAAAGAATAAGTTTTTTCGAAATCCCTTTAGTTTTTGAGTAAACTGAGTTTTTGAATTTGAAGTATAATTTTTCCATCTTTCATAATTTTGACGTTTTAAACGTCAGTTTCATCCCCTCGATGTACATTTAAAATATGATTTCAATTTAAAATAAACCATGAAAGCGTAAATATAAATGATACTATCAAGTCGGAGAAAGTAACATGACGTCCACATCACCATTTTTTTTGAAATAGTATTAACATCTATTTCATGTAACTATTCTTAAGAATTTAGAATAGTTGGCTATAAAAGCTGCGCCATTTTTACGATCCTCGCTTTAATAAAAATCTCCAAGGGCGGTCGTAGATTTTCATTCTTTTAAGTAAAAATATACGTTGGCGTTCTAAAACAGCCGCGGGCGAGGCGAGAGACGTTTAAACCTAAACACTGTGTATATATAACTTAATCCAGGTCCGCAATCACGGGACTTATAAAACTTAATAAGGACTCCCCTGGACACGCCGCATTACCATGGATACCGTATCTCTCTTATCCTGCCATAAATTCGGGCAGTTCTCGCCTGCTTGGGTGCCGTTTACCTTTACCTACACGCCTCTTAAATTTTATTGAAATCGGTTCAGTGATATCAACGAAAAAATTAAAATTAAAACGACATGCGCTGGGCGTGTACAGTTTCCTGAATTTCACCTCCCGTTTCCTCAGTTACTAATTGAGTTAGGATTTTGATATTCTGCAGACTTTATCTATATTCTACGGAGTATTGAAAAAAATATTTTTTTATTATACAGGGTGTCCCAAAAAAGTGTGACGTCAGGATGATGTATTTTTTTCTACACATACTGTATATTTTATTGTTTATTTCGGTGCCTTTTACATACCGCTACATACCCCTAAAATTTTATTCAAATCGATTCAGTGATATCGGAGGAAAAAAATAAAAACTAGTTCCGTTCTGGTGCATGCGCCGGGTGTACCGAGTCCTGTGTTTTACCTCCCGTTTTCTCAGTTACTAATCGAGTTAGGATTCTGAAATTTTACAGTCGTTACCTATATGCTAGGACGTATTTAAGAATATATTTTTTGATTATACAGGGTGTCACAAAAAAGTGTGACGTCACGATGATGTATTTTTTTAAATTACATGCTGCATATTTTAATGCTGATTTAGGTGCCTTTTACGATTCCCTATACACCCCTAAAATTTTATTCAAATCGGTTCAGCAATATCAGCGAAAAAAAATAAAAACTAAAAAAAAATGCGTTTTGCAGCTTTGCTTTAAAAAATTAATTAACAGTGCCTCGTTAATAAATTTATACAGGGTACTTAGTAAACAAGGTTTGATAATCCTGTTAACCAAGTTTGAATGATATGAATTATACAGGGTGGCCAAAATTTAGTGTCAAATTTTTCAAACTTTAAAGCACTTTATTTTTATTTTTTTAAATACGGATCTGGATTATTTATTTGATTTTTGAGTAGCTTTTCACCTTACAAAACTAATAATCTGTCGCACTTGTCACAAAAATGTTTGCCGTAGAAGTTATTTCAATTTTTTTTTAATTAAAAAGTAGGCATTTGCTTTGAAACAAATCCCATGCCAGAGCCAAAATTCGAACCGAGGACCCCTCCGACTGCAGTTGGCTTGCTAGACCAATGAGGGTTGAGTTAATAAAGTTAAAACTTAAATAATTAATAAAAATGAGTTACAAATTAAAAATATCAATTATCAATGAAACAATTTATTCACACTAAAATATTTAATTATTGGAAAGGTGATATACATACTTCAATATTTATTAACCTTTTACCGCACACGCACGAACGTCACTGGCAAAATTGCTTGGATTTTCAAAAACAAATTTTATTCCTAATTTTTTTTGCACAAAAGTTCGACATCGCAAAAATCAAAAATTTAAAAAAACATTTTCCAAAACCGAAGTTATCTGAGTAGAGTGAGATTCTGTTAGTTAGGATTAATTTTTGTAAAATTTTCCCGACGTGTTTACTATTTTTTTCTTATTTTTGTTTTCTGCGATGTACAAATGTTCGACGTCGCGAAAATCAAAAATTTAAAAAATCTGTAACTCGCTTGAAAATTATTGAATTTTCAAAAACCGAAGTTGCCTGAGTTTTGTGGAATTTTCGCGACGTGTTTACTATTTTTTTCTTATTTTTTTTCTGCGATGTACAAATGTTAGACATCGCGAAAATCAAAAATTTAAAAAATCTGTAACTCGCTTGAAAATTATTGAATTTTCAAAAACCAAAATTACCTGAGTAGAGTGAGATTCTGTTAATTAGAATTAATTTTTGTGGAATTTTCGCGACGTGTTTACTATTTTTTTCTTCATTTTTTTTTCTTTGATGTACAAATGTTAGACATAGCGAAAATTAAAAATTTTAAAAATCTGTAACTCGCTTGAAAATTATTGAATTTTCAAAAACCGAAGTTATCTGAGTAGAGTGGGATTCTGTTAATTAGGATTAATTTTTGTAAAATTTTCCCGACGTGTTTACTATTTTTTTCTTATTTTTGTTTTCTGCGATGCACAAATGTTAGACATCGCGAAAATCAAAAATTTTAAAAATCTGTAACTCGCTTGAAAATTATTGAATTTTCAAAAACCGAAGTTGCCTGAGTTTTGTGGAATTTTCGCGACGTGTTTACTATTTTTTTCTTATTTTTTTTTCTGCGATGTACAAATGTTAGACATCGCGAAAATCAAAAATTTAAAAAATCTGTAACTCGCTTGAAAATTATTGAATTTTCAAAAACCGAAGTTGCCTGAGTTTTGTGGAATTTTCGCGACGTGTTTACTATTTTTTTCTTATTTTTTTTCTGCGATGTACAAATGTTAGACATCGCGAAAATCAAAAATTTAAAAAATCTGTAACTCGCTTGAAAATTATTGAATTTTCAAAAACCAAAATTACCTGAGTAGAGTGAGATTCTGTTAATTAGAATTAATTTTTGTGGAATTTTCGCGACGTGTTTACTATTTTTTTCTTCATTTTTTTTCTTTGATGCACAAATGTTAGACATCGCGAAAATCAAAAATTTAAAAAATCTGTAACTCGCTTGAAAATTATTGAATTTTCAAAAACCGAAGTTATCTGAGTAGAGTGAGATTTTGTTAACTAGGATTAATTTTTGTGAAGTTTTCGCGACGTGTTTACTATTTTTTTCTTATTTTTTCTTTCTCCGATGTACAAATTAAAGTTGGTTTTGAAAAACAAAGGTCTTTAATTTGTCAGAGTTATAAAGTATAGAGGGCGCTGTCTGTCTGGAAACGCAAATACGGATGTCTTAACGAGCTCGATCCTGTTTGGAGATATCGTGGATTTTCCTCGTTAAAATGTATACAACAGATTTTTTTCCTGTCATACAAAGAGCGCGCCCCGATCCCTGCTCATTATTTCCATGAGGTAAATAATGCAAGCCCTTATCGGTGTATCTCAACAAACGGTCCGTCGTTAAACGGGAAAAAGCGACTGAGCGCTAAATTATACTCATTTACTCGAAAGAAAATTGTGAATCGAGGTATTTATATAGAAAACTGTAATTGTGGAATTTTTCGCAAAGTCCGGCGGTTCTCAAATTTTTTCGATTGGCTAAATCCAGGTCTAATCGAGAGAAACAATTCGAAACGTGTGCATCCTTTGTCCTACGTCAGTCAAATTTGAGTAAGCACACGTTTCGAAATATTTTCAAAAATTCACTCATCTTTATGGCTTTCTGAAGTTAGTCTGAATTTTTACACATCAACTACTGTGATATTCTAGCTTTCATTTGACGCTAAATACGATCCGATGCAACTTATATTACCATAAGAAAACTCTAGCGCCATCTAGCGAGAAAAGTGTTCACTACATAATATTTCGCGCCCAACCTTTAAAAACCACTGACATAATACATTGAATTTTTCTGAACATTAAAATTCTGTTCTTACGCGCAGTTTCCCTGTCATAACACTAAAATTTATTCAAGTTCTAAATTTTATAACCGATAAAACTCCTTTCCTTGTTAAATCTTGCAATAATTTTTACCTGTAATAATCCATAATTTTAGTTAATATTTAAATTCCCTCAACTCCGGAAAATTTTTACATCCCCTAACAAAGGGACTAAGTCTGCAATTGAAGGATTCAGCTTCGTCTTAATACAATATAATCGCGTACGCGTATGGCGCGCTCAAGAATTCCACCGCAACCAGTGGCGGCGGCGCCAGGGAATGATTAATACCCCGTGACCACATTTTGCCGGACTTTAGTTATTTATGGCCGACTGATTTATGAACGTGTTCACGGATCATTAAACATTCAAAGTATGCCGGGGCCCGGTCGTCGTCGGGTGCAAATCCCGCATTTCAGAACCTCAACGTGTGTGTGTGGCTGTGTGTGTGTATGTACGCCTGACCCTTCGTCCCTAATTCCGGACCCTTTGTAGAGCCGATCGCCCTCGCAAATCTTCGCGTGCGACATTTTTGTTATTGAATCCGTCCCAGGAATCTCGCAAGAATGTCAATCGCACTCACACACATTCCGGAATAGAAAGAATACGACGAGGAATCTTTGTCGAACTATTTGTGTATACATTAACACTATTTAGTTATTTGCAGTGGACATAACTTCTCGTTTGCAAAAAGCAATGAATTAATTTTCTGCCACCGATTTTCCCGGCGCAACCACCATAGTTTAAAACACCGAATACCAATAACTCTAATTACATAAACATTTAAAACTCACAATAGACTCCATCTGGTAAAAAAACTTTTTTATAAAAAAGAAGCACATACTGAACTCCTTTATTTACAATTGAAAAAACCCAAAAAAATTAGTTCGGCGCACTAAATTTTTAATCAAACTAATGTAGCGCCTCCGCAAATTTGAAAATGTTTTATATCTTTAAGGAATTTTTTTCAAAAATCATCGAAAGAAAGATGGCGTTAAAAAAATCGCACTCAAAATTAACTAGTTTTCGATATAATCTCACGAGAACAGAATTTAGCGCAATTTTGAATTTCCTCATTTCCCATTCAGCCAAAAAAAAATATAAAAACAATTGCTACGCACTTGAAATTTCTCAAATTTACTCAAAATGAACTCTAAATTACATTCCAATAGAAATCTCAAAACACGCCTTCCCTAGTTTTCGAGATAATCTCACGAGAACATAATTTAGCGCAATTTCGAATTTGCCCATTTCCCATTCAGCCAAAAAAATATATAAAAACAATTGCTACGCACTTGAAACTTCTCAAATTCACTCAAAATGAACTCTAAAAATTACATTCCAATATAAATCTCAAAATACCCGTTCCCTAGTTTTCGAGATAATCCCACGAGAACAGAATTTAACGCAATTTCGAATTTGCCCATTTCCCATTCAGCCAAAAAAAAAATATAAAAACAATTGCTACACACTTGAAACTTCTCAAATTCACTCAAAATGAACTCTAAATTACATTCCAGTAAAAATCTCAAAATACCCCTTCCCTAGTTTTCGAGATAATCCCACGAGAACAGAATTTAGCGCAATTTTGAATTTCCTCATTTCCCATTCAGCCAAAAAAAATATATAAAAACAATTGCTACGCACTTGAAATTTCTCAAATTTACTCAAAAGGAACTCTAAATTACATTCCTATAGAAATCTCAAAACACCCCTTCCCTAGATTTCGAGATAATTCCACGAGAACAGAATTTGGCGCAATTTTGAATTTGCTCATTTCTCATTCAGCGAAAAAAAATTATAAAAACAATTGCTACGCACTTGAAATTTCTCAAATTTACTCAAAATGAACTCTAAATTACATTCCAATAGAAATCTCAAAACACGCCTTCCCTAGTTTTCGAGATAATCTCACGAGAACAGAATTTAACGCAATTTCGAATTTGCCCATTTCCCATTCAGCCAAAAAAAAAATATAAAAACAATTGCTACACACTTGAAACTTCTCAAATTCACTCAAAATGAACTCTAAATTACATTCCAGTAAAAATCTCAAAATACCCCTTCCCTAGTTTTCGAGATAATCCCACGAGAACAGAATTTAGCGCAATTTTGAATTTCCTCATTTCCCATTCAGCCAAAAAAAATATATAAAAACAATTGCTACGCACTTGAAATTTCTCAAATTTACTCAAAAGGAACTCTAAATTACATTCCTATAGAAATCTCAAAACACCCCTTCCCTAGATTTCGAGATAATTCCACGAGAACAGAATTTGGCGCAATTTTGAATTTGCTCATTTCTCATTCAGCGAAAAAAAATTATAAAAACAATTGCTACGCACTTGAAATTTCTCAAATTTACTCAAAATGAACTCTAAATTACATTCCAGTAAAAATCTCAAAATACCCCTTCCCTAGTTTTCGAGATAATCCCACGAGAACAGAATTTAGCGCAATTTTGAATTTCCTCATTTCCCATTCAGCCAAAAAAAATATATAAAAACAATTGCTACGCACTTGAAATTTCTCAAATTTACTCAAAAGGAACTCTAAATTACATTCCTATAGAAATCTCAAAACACCCCTTCCCTAGATTTCGAGATAATTCCACGAGAACAGAATTTGGCGCAATTTTGAATTTGCTCATTTCTCATTCAGCGAAAAAAAATTATAAAAACAATTGCTACGCACTTGAAATTTCTCAAATTTACTCAAAATGAACTCTAAATTACATTCCAGTAAAAATCTCAAAATACCCCTTCCCTAGTTTTCGAGATAATCCCACGAGAACAGAATTTAGCGCAATTTTGAATTTCCTCATTTCCCATTCAGCCAAAAAAAATATATAAAAACAATTGCTACGCACTTGAAATTTCTCAAATTTACTCAAAAGGAACTCTAAATTACATTCCTATAGAAATCTCAAAACACCCCTTCCCTAGTTTTCGAGATAATCTCACGAGAACATAATTTAGCGCAATTTCGAATTTGCCCATTTCCCATTCAGCCAAAAAAAATATATAAAAACAATTGCTACGCACTTGAAATTTCTCAAATTTACTCAAAATGAACTCGAAATTACATTCCAATAGAAATCTCAAAACACGCCTTCCCTAGTTTTCGAGATAATCTCACGAGAACATAATTTAGCGCAATTTCGAATTTGCCCATTTCCCATTCAGCCAAAAAAAATATATAAAAACAATTGCTACGCACTTGAAATTTCTCAAATTTACTCAAAATGAACTCTAAATTACATTCCAATAGAAATCTCAAAACACGCCTTCCCTAGTTTTCGAGATAATCCCACGAGAACATAATTTAGCGCAATTTCGAATTTGCCCATTTCCCATTCAGCCAAAAAAATATATAAAAACAATTGCTACGCACTTGAAATTTCTCAAATTTACCCAAAATGAACTCTAAATTACATTTCAATAGAAATCTCAAAACACGCCTTCCCTAGTTTTCGAGATAATCTCACGAGAACATAATTTAGCGCAATTTTGAATTTGCTCGTTTCCCATTCAGCTAAAAAAAAATAATTTTATTCATGCAATGCCTTCCTGCAAGTATATTTAACAAATACAGAGTATCAAAAATGCCTGAGAATGCTTTATAAGCCCCTGGGAAATTTTTCAAAAATTATTGATTGGTGCATTAAAATGTAGCCGCGGTTAAAAAAATCATAACTCCCATTTGGTGTAAAATATTTTTAATTTTACTCATGTAAGGCCTTCCTGCAAGTATATTTAACAAATACAAAGTATCAAAAATTCCTGGAAATGCTTTACAAGCCCTTGGGAAATTTTTCAGAAATTATTGATTAGAGCAATAAAATGTGGCCGCGGTTAAAAAAATCATAACTCCAATTTGGTGAAAAATATTTTTAATTTTACTCACGCGATGCCTTCCTGCAAGTATATTCAACAAATATAAAGTATCAAAAATGCCTGAAAATGCTTTATAAGCCCCTGGGAAAATTTTCAAAAATTATTGATTTAGGCATTTAAATGTGGCCGCGGTTAAAATAATCATAACTCCAATTTGGCGAAAAATATTTTTATATTCAACAAATACAAAGTATCAAAAATGCGTGAAATTGTTTTATAAGCCCTTGTGGAATTTTTCGAAAGTCAAAAATAATTTAGATTAAGCCGTGTTAAATTACACAAGCACTTCAAACACATAAAGGCCACACGTGTCGCGCACCACCCGTTTATTAGCGGAAAGTGTAGAGAGAAGGGTTTCCGAATTATTTTCGTATTTCCCCTTTCGGCACCGCGGGGGCGGGATTAGCGTAAAACTTTGTAAATATGGAGTGCTCGGGGGTGTTATTGCTCATCCCCGAGAGATTACGCTCCCGGTTTTCACTAATGATACTCCTCCCACACACACACACACACATAAACAGAGAGGAATAGTAATACTAATTTAAACCCGACTCAATTTGCATTTTGCGATGTTACACTTTAATTTTACTTTTTATCGCCCCGGTATCACTGTTTACAACACCTCCGACTTTTCCTCTTCTTCTTCTTCCGCGTACCCTCATCCTCGACTGTTACAATCTCCTCCTTCGTATTCGCCGTCTTTCCGCTGTTCAGCAGTATGTAGAATGCGAGTTTGCCGTAGACATTCTGATAGGTGGTCAGTTTGTACGGGAAATCCGAAGGACTCATGTAACCGAAAATCCTTCTTCCGCTGGGCTGAGGAGGCAAGAGGGGTTGTTGGACCTTTTCGTAAATTTTCTTCGAGTCTGCGAGTAGTTGATTGCCGGTTAATGCTGATTGTTCGTCCATGTGTACGTTTTCGTGGCAGTAGTGCTCTCTGTACGCGGTGATGTATTTCTTCATCAGCCTTTGGAGGACCTTTCGTTCCGCTTCTTCGCGCGTCGGCTTGAAGTCGACCGCGTTGTACCATTTCACTCCTTCCGGCGGTGAGTCGAAGCATCCGGAGTCGGGATTTATGGGGAGGGTTTTTGTTAAAGCAGGCCGCTTGTAGTGGACGTGGTAAATTGTTTTGTAGGCTTGAGCCATGTTTTTGACTCGATGCCAAATTTTGACAGATAAAAAATTTACATGTATGAGACGTTGACGTTTCGGTCGATAAAACAACCAACAAAAATAACCAACGATTGACGACTCTTCGATAATTTCTGTATATTGGGATTATCGACAACGTTCGATGTCGACAGTACAACCAACGATTGACGAGTCTTTGATGATTTCTGGATATTGGGATCGTCGACAGTATAACGAGTCTTCGATGATGAACATTGAGATCTTCGATCTTCAAATCGAAATGGGAACGCGTTAAGTCTCCACATCCCTATCGTCTTTCACGTCGAAACTGTTTGTAGGGTTAAAACATAAGTGATGAAGCAGTTCACACGAATATTCAAACAAATTATACATTTCCTCCACTGTTCCACATTCTTACGTTGGGTGTAGTCGTTATCTGAGAATATTGGTCTTGTAAAAATGTAGAAAACAGGGCAGCAAGTAAGGAACACACAAGAAAGGGGGGTTTATGGGCGGATAGAGGGGTGGATTATATCTGTGTGTGTGTGTGTGTGTTTAGTGTGTCGCGGACGGAAACGCAAGAGGGTCGTTTTACAACGGGAATAATTTTTCTTCTCAGCGAAAGGATGTACGACATCCTCATACGGCGCGATTACATCCACGACTACAAAAACGTACCAGACACGGACGTATAAAGAGAAGACGAAATGCGTTGTCGTGAAAGGAGAGAGCGGAAAAGAGAATAAGACGGTTTCGTACTTTGCGTCCGAATAAAATTCTGTAAGCAAATATTATTAAGGGTTACATTTTACGCAGTGCATTGCTGGAAGTATCTTTAACAATTACAAACTGTCAAAAATGCGTGGAAATGTTTTGTAAGTCCTTGAGAAAATTTTCAAAATTTTCAAACAGAGCATTGAAACGTTTTCAATTTAAAAAAATCATAACTGGAATTCGGCGTAATTTACATTTAATTTCATTTACGCAGTACATTTTAGGAAGTGTCTTTAACAATTGCAAACTGTCAAAAATGCGTGGAAATGTTTTGTAAGCCCTTAAGAAATTTTTCAAAATTTTCGAACAGAGCATTGAAACGTTTTGAAATAAAAAAAATCATAACTCCAATTCGGAGTAATTTACATTTAATTTTATTTACGCGGTACATTTTTGGAAGCATCTTTAACAATTACAAACTGTCAAAAATGCGTGGAAATGTTTTGTAAGTTATTAAGAAATTTTCAAAATTTTCGAGCAGAGCATTGAAACGTTTTCCATTTAAAAAAATCATAACTCCTATTCGGCGTAATTTACATTCAATGTTATTTACGCGGTACATTTTAGGAAGTATCTTTAACAATTACAAACTGTCAAAAAAGCGTGGAAATGTTTTGTAAGTCCTTGAGAAATTTTTCAAAATTTTCGAACAGAGCATTGAAACGTTTTCCATTTAAAAAAATCATAACTCCAATTCGGCGTAATTTACATTTAATTTTATTCACACGGTACATTTTTGGAAGTATCTTTAACAATTGCAAACTGTAAAAAATGCGTGGAAATGTTTTGTAAGCCCTTAAGAAATTTTTCAAAATTTTCGAACAGAGCACTGAAACGTTTTCAATTTAAAAAAATCATAACTCCAATTCGGCGTAATTTACTTTTAATTTTATTTACGGGGTACATTTCTGGAAGTATCTTTAACAATTGCAAACTGTCAAAAATGCGTGGAAATGTTTTGTAAGCCCTTAAGAAATTTTTCAAAATTTTCGAACAGAGCATTGAAACGTTTTCAATTTAAAAAAATCACAACTCCAATTCGGCGTAATTTACTTTTAATTTTATTTACGGGGTACATTTCTGGAAGTATCTTTAACAATTGCAAACTGTCAAAAATGCGTGGAAATGTTTTGTAAGCCCTTAAGAAATTTTTCAAAATTTTCGAACAGAGCACTGAAACGTTTTCAATTTAAAAAAATCACAACTCCAATTCGGCGTAATTTACTTTTAATTTTATTTACGGGGTACATTTTTGGAAGTATCTTTAACAATTGCAAACTGTCAAAAATGCGTGGAAATGTTTTGTAAGCCCTTAAGAAATTTTTCAAAATTTTCGAACAGAGCATTGAAACGTTTTCCATTTAAAAAAATCATAACTCCAATTCGGCGTAATTTACATTTAATTTTATTCACGCGGTACATTTTTGGAAGTATCTTTAACAATTGCAAACTGTAAAAAATGCGTGGAAATGTTTTGTAAGCCCTTAAGAAATTTTTCAAAATTTTCGAACAGAGCACTGAAACGTTTTCAATTTAAAAAAATCATAACTCCAATTCGGCGTAATTTACTTTTAATTTTATTTACGGGGTACATTTCTGGAAGTATCTTTAACAATTGCAAACTGTCAAAAATGCGTGGAAATGTTTTGTAAGCCCTTAAGAAATTTTTCAAAATTTTCGAACAGAGCATTGAAACGTTTTCAATTTAAAAAAATCACAACTCCAATTCGGCGTAATTTACTTTTAATTTTATTTACGGGGTACATTTTTGGAAGTGTCTTTAACAATTACAAACTGTCAAAAATGCGTGGAAATGTTTTGTAAGTCCTTAAGAAATTTTTCAAAATTTTCGAACAGAGCATTGAAACGTTTTCAATTTAAAAAAATCACAACTCCAATTCGGCGTAATTTACTTTTAATTTTATTTACGGGGTACATTTTTGGAAGTGTCTTTAACAATTACAAACTGTCAAAAATGCGTGGAAATGTTTTGTAAGTCCTTAAGAAATTTTTCAAAATTTTCGAACAGAGCATTGAAACGTTTTCAATTTAAAAAAATCACAACTCCAATTCGGCGTAATTTACTTTTAATTTTATTTACGGGGTACATTTTTGGAAGTGTCTTTAACAATTACAAACTGTCAAAAATGCGTGGAAATGTTTTGTAAGTCCTTAAGAAATTTTTCAAAATTTTCGAACAGAGCATTGAAACGTTTTCAATTTAAAAAAATCACAACTCCAATTCGGCGTAATTTACTTTTAATTTTATTTACGGGGTACATTTCTGGAAGTATCTTTAACAATTGCAAACTGTCAAAAATGCGTGAAAATGTTTTGTAAGCCCTTAAGAAATTTTTCAAAATTTTCGAACAGAGCACTGAAACGTTTTCAATTTAAAAAAATCACAACTCCAATTCGGCGTAATTTACTTTTAATTTTATTTACGGGGTACATTTTTGGAAGTGTCTTTAACAATTACAAACTGTCAAAAATGCGTGGAAATGTTTTGTAAGTCCTTAAGAAATTTTTCAAAATTTTCGAACAGAGCACTGAAACGTTTTCAATTTAAAAAAATCATAACTCCAATTCGGCGTAATTTACTTTTAATTTTATTTACGGGGTACATTTCTGGAAGTATCTTTAACAATTGCAAACTGTCAAAAATGCGTGGAAATGTTTTGTAAGCCCTTAAGAAATTTTTCAAAATTTTCGAACAGAGCATTGAAACGTTTTCAATTTAAAAAAATCACAACTCCAATTCGGCGTAATTTACTTTTAATTTTATTTACGGGGTACATTTCTGGAAGTATCTTTAACAATTGCAAACTGTCAAAAATGCGTGGAAATGTTTTGTAAGCCCTTAAGAAATTTTTCAAAATTTTCGAACAGAGCACTGAAACGTTTTCAATTTAAAAAAATCACAACTCCAATTCGGCGTAATTTACTTTTAATTTTATTTACGGGGTACATTTTTGGAAGTATCTTTAACAATTGCAAACTGTCAAAAATGCGTGGAAATGTTTTGTAAGCCCTTAAGAAATTTTTCAAAATTTTCGAACAGAGCACTGAAACGTTTTCAATTTAAAAAAATCACAACTCCAATTCGGCGTAATTTACTTTTAATTTTATTTACGGGGTACATTTTTGGAAGTGTCTTTAACAATTACAAACTGTCAAAAATGCGTGGAAATGTTTTGTAAGCCCTTAAGAAATTTTTCAAAATTTTCGAACAGAGCATTGAAACGTTTTCAATTTAAAAAAATCACAACTCCAATTCGGCGTAATTTACTTTTAATTTTATTTACGGGGTATATTTCTGGAAGTATCTTTAACAATTGCAAACTGTCAAAAATGCGTGGAAATGTTTTGTAAGTCCTTAAGAAATTTTTCAAAATTTTCGAACAGAGCATTGAAACGTTTTCAATTTAAAAAAATCATAACTGGAATTCGGCGTAATTTACATTTAATTTCATTTACGCAGTACATTTTAGGAAGTGTCTTTAACAATTGCAAACTGTCAAAAATGCGTGGAAATGTTTTGTAAGCCCTTAAGAAATTTTTCAAAATTTTCGAACAGAGCATTGAAACGTTTTGAAATAAAAAAAATCATAACTCCAATTCGGAGTAATTTACATTTAATTTTATTTACGCGGTACATTTTTGGAAGCATCTTTAACAATTACAAACTGTCAAAAATGCGTGGAAATGTTTTGTAAGTTATTAAGAAATTTTCAAAATTTTCGAGCAGAGCATTGAAACGTTTTCCATTTAAAAAAATCATAACTCCTATTCGGCGTAATTTACATTCAATGTTATTTACGCGGTACATTTTAGGAAGTATCTTTAACAATTACAAACTGTCAAAAAAGCGTGGAAATGTTTTGTAAGTCCTTGAGAAATTTTTCAAAATTTTCGAACAGAGCATTGAAACGTTTTCCATTTAAAAAAATCATAACTCCAATTCGGCGTAATTTACATTTAATTTTATTCACGCGGTACATTTTTGGAAGTATCTTTAACAATTGCAAACTGTCAAAAATGCGTGGAAATGTTTTGTAAGCCCTTAAGAAATTTTTCAAAATTTTCGAACAGAGCACTGAAACGTTTTCAATTTAAAAAAATCACAACTCCAATTCGGCGTAATTTACTTTTAATTTTATTTACGGGGTACATTTTTGGAAGTGTCTTTAACAATTACAAACTGTCAAAAATGCGTGGAAATGTTTTGTAAGCCCTTAAGAAATTTTTCAAAATTTTCGAACAGAGCATTGAAACGTTTTCAATTTAAAAAAATCACAACTCCAATTCGGCGTAATTTACTTTTAATTTTATTTACGGGGTATATTTCTGGAAGTATCTTTAACAATTGCAAACTGTCAAAAATGCGTGGAAATGTTTTGTAAGCCCTTAAGAAATTTTTCAAAATTTTCGAACAGAGCATTGAAACGTTTTCAATTTAAAAAAATCACAACTCCAATTCGGCGTAATTTACTTTTAATTTTATTTACGGGGTATATTTCTGGAAGTATCTTTAACAATTGCAAACTGTCAAAAATGCGTGGAAATGTTTTGTAAGTCCTTAAGAAATTTTTCAAAATTTTCGAACAGAGCATTGAAACGTTTTCAATTTAAAAAAATCATAACTCCAATTCGGCGTAATTTACTTTTAATTTTATTTACGGGGTACATTTTTGGAAGTATCTTTAACAATTGCAAACTGTCAAAAATGCGTGGAAATGTTTTGTAAGTCCTTAAGAAATTTTTCAAAATTTTCGAACAAGCATTGAAACGTTTTCCATTAAAAAAAATCATAACTCCAATTCGGCGTAATTTACTTTTAATTTTATTTACGGGGTACATTTCTGGAAGTATCTTTAACAATTGCAAACTGTCAAAAATGCGTGGAAATGTTTTGTAAGTCCTTAAGAAATTTTTCAAAATTTTCGAACAGAGCATTGAAACGTTTTCAATTTAAAAGAATCATAACTCGAATTCGGCGTAATTTACTTTTAATTTTATTTACGCGGTACATTTTAGGAAGTATCTTTAACAATTACAAACTGTCAAAAATGCGTGGAAATGTTTTGTAAGTCCTTAAGAAATTTTTCAAAATTTTCGAACAGAGCATTGAAACGTTTTCAATTTAAAAAAATCATAACTCCAATTCGGCGTAATTTACTTTTAATTTTATTTACGGGGTACATTTTTGGAAGTATCTTTAACAATTACAAACTGTCAAAAATGCGTGGAAATATTTTGTGTCCTTAGGAATTTTTTTAAAATTTTGCAGAATTTTAGCCTCACTATTTATTAATCTCTAATTGATTCTCAATTAAAATCCATTTTTAAATCCAGCAATGTAACCGATGCGGATATTGCACCGGATATTGTAATCCCAGGGCAAAGGAGGCCATCGCACGTATGATAACCTGTCGCGCTTCAGAAACGCGAGGGTGGGTCGAAAGAAGGGTCATTAGCATACAAATTGGCGACGTGGCACTTTGACAAACTAACTAACACCCCACACACACACACACACACCCCTTCACTAATTAAAATGAAGTAATATCAGCGCGGCCACGGCTGAATATATACAGAGTGTGGGCATTAAATTTGCACCGACCATTTGTGTCCCTTTCATTCGATATAGCGGGGGGTAAGTAAATAGCCCTCCTACGCTAATTGTCTAATTGTTTTGCGGTCCCACTCACGCGCTTTCGTACCGTAAATAATTACCGCCAACAATCCTTTATCCCTTCGCCCTCCCGTGTTTCTCTTTACCGTCCCCTAATTTATTCATTCGCTCGCCCTTTCCGAGGACGAAAATCCGCAACGGTTCATTAATCTATTATTCATCCGCGCCGATCAATTATTCAGCTAAAATCCACGTTAAACGCAAACCTACAATTGCATCTCATTTAGTATTTACCGCGACGCCACCGCGTTCCGTGCCGGCAGTCAGATGTTTTGTACTCCTGTCAATCCGCAGGAATCAATGACAGTTGTGTCCTTGAAACACGTAAATCAAATTTACTAACGATACATTATATTTAGTTACATTTAGTGAACGAATTTATATTTTATTTTATTGTTTTTCGATGATTTCGAATTGTTATTATTATTCATGAAAGATAGCATGTCGAAAATTTAGAAATTCAACATTAGCACTTGACAGTTTAAAAAATTATTCATCGGTTACATCGGAAACGAATAATGGGAGCGTAATTACAATTCCAGTGCGGCGTTCTTAAATTCTTAAATTGGGGACACGCATAATCCCTCGGGATCCTCATTAATTCCCAATTTTCTGACGGGACAAAAAAAAAGCGTGGCCAATTTCAATATTGACTTGATCGGAGTTCAATTTTTGAGCGCGCGTCCCCCGATAATATTCGCTCCGGATATAATCGCGAGCACGAGCGCAAAAAAAAATTAATGGGGATTCGCCTACGAATAATAATCGCAATCGATTCGTGGAAAATATGAGAGAAAAATAAATTTATGCAAATTGAAAAATCTCGCGTTTTGCAAAGGCACGAATTTTCACGTGAAATTCCGGAAAAACTAGTGATAACCCTTGTTTGGATTTTTTGTTTGTTTCATAGGTGCATATGTCTGGAATGTATCCTGAAAATTTTAATAAAATCCATTGAGGGGTTTTCAGGAAAATTGAAAAATTTAGCAGGAAGAGCGCATTTTGCAAAGCCACGAATTTTCTCGTGAAATTCCGTAAAAACTAGTGATAACCCATGTTTGGGTTTTTCGTTTGTTTCATAGGTGCATATGTCTGGAATGTTTCCTGAAAATTTTAATAAAATCCATTAAGGGGTTTTTAGGAAAATTGAAAAATCTCGCGGGAAGTGCGCATTTTGCAAAACCACGAATTTTCACGTGAAATTCCGAAAAAACTAGTGATAACCCATGTTTGGGTTTTTCGTTCGTTTCATAGGTGCATATGTCTGTAATGTTTCCTCAAAATTTTAATAAAATCCATTGAGGGGTTTTCAGGAAAATTGAAAAATCTCGCGGGAAGTGCGCATTTTGCAAAACCACGAATTTTCACGTGAAATTCCGTAAAAACTAGTGATAACCCATGTTTGGGTTTTTCGTTTGTTTCATAGGTACATATGTCTAGAATGTTTCCTGAAAATTTTAATAAAATCCATTGAGGGGTTTTCAGGAAAATTGAAAAATCTCGCAGGAAGTGCGCATTTTGCAAAGCCACGAATTTTCACGTGAAATTCCGTAAAAACTAGTGATAACCCATGTTAGGATTTTTTGTTTGTTTCATAGGTGCATATGTCTAGAATGTTTCCTGAAAATTTTAATAAAATCCATTGAGGGGTTTTCAGGAAAATTGAAAAATTTAGCAGGAAGTGCGCATTTTGCAAAACCACGAATTTTCACGTGAAATTCCGAAAAAACTAGTGATAACCCATGTTTGGGTTTTTCGTTTGTTTCATAGGTGCATATGTCTGGAATGTTTCCTCAAAATTTTAATGAAATCCATTAAGGGGTTTTCAGGAAAATTGAAAAATCTCGCGGGAAGTGCGCATTTTGCAAAGCCACGAATTTTCACGTGAAATTCCGTAAAAACTAGTGATAACCCATGTTAGGATTTTTTGTTTGTTTCATAGGTGCATATGTCTAGAATGTTTCCTGAAAATTTTAATAAAATCCATTGAGGGGTTTTCAGGAAAATTGAAAAATCTCGCGGGAAGTGCGCATTTTGCAAAACCACGAATTTTCACGTGAAATTCCGAAAAAACTAGTGATAACCCATGTTTGGGTTTTTCGTTCGTTTCATAGGTGCATATGTCTGTAATGTTTCCTCTTAATTTTAATAAAATCCATTGAGGGGTTTTCAGGAAAATTTAAAAATCTCGCAGGAAGTGCGCATTTTGCACAGCCACGAATTTTCACGTGAAATTCCGTAAAAACTAGTGATAACCCATGTTTGGGTTTTTCGTTTGTTTCATAGGTACATATGTCTAGAATGTTTCCTGAAAATTTTAATAAAATCCATTGAGGGGTTTTCAGGAAAATTGAAAAATCTCGCAGGAAGTGCGCATTTTGCAAAGCCACGAATTTTCACGTGAAATTCCGTAAAAACTAGTGATAACCCATGTTAGGATTTTTTGTTTGTTTCATAGGTGCATATGTCTAGAATGTTTCCTGAAAATTTTAATAAAATCCATTGAGGGGTTTTCAGGAAAATTGAAAAATTTAGCAGGAAGTGCGCATTTTGCAAAGACACGAATTTTCAAGTGAAATTCCGTAAAAACTAGTGATAACCCATGTTTGGGTTTTTCGTTTGTTTCATAGGTACATATGTCTAGAATGTTTCCTGAAAATTTTAATAAAATCCATTGAGGGGTTTTCAGGAAAATTGAAAAATCTCGCAGGAAGTGCGCATTTTGCAAAGCCACGAATTTTCACGTGAAATTCCGTAAAAACTAGTGATAACCCATGTTAGGATTTTTTGTTTGTTTCATAGGTGCATATGTCTAGAATGTTTCCTGAAAATTTTAATGAAATCCATTGAGGGGTTTTCAGGAAAATTTAAAAATCTCGCAGGAAGTTCGCGTTTTGCAAAGCCACGAATTTTCACGTGAAATTCTGGAAAAACCAGTGATAACCCATGTTTGGGTTTTTCGTTTGTTTCATAGGTGCATACGTCTAGAATGTTTCCTGTAAATTTTAATTAAATCCATTAAGGGATTTTCAGGAAAATTCAAAAATTTAGCAGGAAGTGCGCATTTTGCAAAGCCACGAACTTTCACGTAAAATTCCGGAAAAACTAGTGATAACGCATTTTTAAATAAATAAATAATATTTATTTCACGGTATAACCTTTTTACAAAATAAAATACATACAATTAAATTATAATTTAAAATAAGATACTCATACTAAAAGTAGAAGCGCGAGAATGTACATGAATAAATATATTAATACATACTAAAGATACTAAAATCATGAAAATTATACAAAATAAAACAACTATTCTAGTGATAATCCAAAATTGATAAGTTCATCAATTTTAAATTACGCTTAAAAACCGCATAAGATGTACCAAATAAAATGAAATTTGGCGAGGTACAAATAATATTACACATTCTCATCATGCGACATAGCGGATTATTCCGTCCGTAATTACTCCTATGGAACTTTTCACGAAAAATTACATTATTTCTTGTTATGGGCGAAATATTAAAATTTAGTGTAGCAAGCAACTCACTGCAATTTATTAACCCATTCACGATTTTGTATAAAATACATAAATCCGCGTAGTAACGACGGTCGCGTAGGGACACTAACTTGAGTGTCAATAACATATTACTTCGACTGTAATCCACTCTGCTAATTCCACTCCTATAAGACATATATAATAGGAATTTGGTTTGCACACGTTCTAGCTGATAAATGCGATTGGTATATATCGGCGACCAGATACATGATGCATACTCTAATTGAGAACGCACCAAGGAAATGAATAATAGTTTCTGCGTGGAATTAGAGAAATTTTTCGCGAAGCGATTAATAAATCCCAGTGTTTGCAATGCTTTGCAACATACCGAATCAATGTGCTTAGAAAATGTGAGGGAGCGATCAAAAATAACACCTAGATCTTTAATATAAGTTACTGAGGACAGTTGAGTTCCATTGATTACATAGAAGTTATCACTAATTCGTCCTCTTCCGAAAGATAAAGATGAACATTTGCTTTCATTAAGGTAAAGTTCGTTATCACAGCACCATGAATATATATTGTTTAAGTCATCTTGTAAATAAGAGATGTCCTTACTACTTTTAATTGAACGAAACAATTTTAGATCATCAGCGAATAGTAGAAATCTACAATGTTTGATGTATTTGTTAAGATCATTTACGAACAATAAAAATAAAATGGGTCCACAATGGGAACCCTGCGGAACACCAGATGTAACATTGATTGCATTTGAAGTAAAGTTGTTAATTTTTACGAATTGTACCCTATCAGCCAGATAACTACTAATCCATTTGGTAATAGCAGTACCGAAGCCCAATTTCTGCAATTTATTAATCAAAATAGAGTGAGAAACACGATCAAAGGCTTTTGAAAAGTCCGTGTACACTGCATCTACTTGAAAGCCATTCTCAAAAGCCTCTAAAATGTACGATTGATTTTTGGGTTATTCGTTTGTTTTATAGGTACCTATGTCTGGAATGTTTCCTGAAAATTTTATTAAAATACCTGGAGGGGTTTTCGGGATAATTGCAAAAATCTCGCAGGAAGTAATATGCAAGACAAATTGTAATAACGGATGAAGTGGTCATTAATTTTTGTGGCTGGTTGATATTAAATTTTGCTATTCAAATTGTTTGTAAGACGAAGTCTCGATGGGGATGATAAGGGAAAAGTGTTATGGCAACGGTTAAAACAAAGTGTTATCGTTTCTGCTTCGGACTAAATTTCAGCGCGCTGAAGACAATTTGATAGTGAGGCCGCAGAGCATTTAGCCAAACGTGCAATTCCGAGGCCTCTCACCTCTCACCTTATGTTCAGGTATCTAAAACATTTAAGCGAAAACTGGGGGATGCATAATCGTAATTGGACGCCACTAACCTTTACTATAAAACACGGACATCATACATTTGTATAATGTTGAATTTTTAAGAAACCATTGCATTAAAGTAACAATTCGAACGGAAAGGCGAATAATAAGTGCACAAGTGTCGCCGACATAAAAAAAAGAGTATTAAAAACATCCCCTTAAACGCCAATTCCGTCGGGATAATGTGTCCGTGCGAGGCCATAAAGCTTAGCCGTGATTATTTTTTTACGGCGTTCCAGTCGCGTCGGATTTTTTCGAAAAAAAAAATAACTGGAAGCTTTTTACGGGCCGCCGTTCCGTGTCATAACAGGTAATACGGATCCCCGCCGTGTCACCTGAACTTTAAAAGCTTCCGGTAATGGCCCATTATTCATTATTGGACGGCCGACAAATTATTAATGACGCGCGCCCGCTTCGAAGGACCGTAATTCAGAATGGCCCCGGCCGTAATACGGCCCATCCAGTTCGAATTTGTTCAGATAAATTGTAATCGATACATCAGTGTATTAACGGATGACAATGTATAATCAACGATTCAATGATTTTTTTTACAATTTTTCTGAAAATCCGTCAAAGAATTTTATTAAAATTTTCAGGAAACATTCTAAATAACCTATGAAACAAATGAAAAACCCAAATATGGGTTATCACTAGATTTTTCTGAATTTCACGTGAAAATTCACGCCTTTGCAAATTGCGCACTTCTTGCGAAATTTTCAATTTTCCTGAAAACCCCTTAATGGATTTCATTAAAATTTTCAGGAAACATTCTAGACATATGCACATTTGAAACAAATGAAAAACCCTACAATGAGTTATCACTAGTTTTTCCGGAATTTCACGTGAAAATTCACGCCTTTGCAAAATGCGCACTTCCTGCGAAATTTTCAATTTTCCTGAAAACTCCCTAATGGATTTTATTAAAATTTTCAGGAAACATTCCAGACATATGCACCTTTGAAACAAATGAAAAACCCTATAATGAGTTATCACTAGTTTTTCCGGAATTTCACGTGAAAATTCACGCCTTTGCAAAATGCGCACTTCCTGCGAAATTTTCAATTTTCCTGAAAACCCGTCAATGGATTTTATTAAAATTTTCAGGAAACATTCCGGACATATGCACCTATGAAACAAATGAAAAACCCAAACATGGGTTATCACCAGTTTTTCCGGAATTTCACGTGAAAATTCGTTGTTTTGCAAAATGCGCACTTCCTGCGAAATTTTCAATTTTCCTGAAAACTCCTCAATGGATTTTATTAAAATTTTAAGGAAACATTCTAGACATATAAACCTATGAAACAAATAAAAAACCCAAATCCGGGTTATCACTAGTATTTTCGGAATTTCACGTGAAAATTAGTGGCTTTGCAAATTGCGCACTTCCTGCTAAATTTTCAATTTTCCTGAAAACCCCTCAATGGATTTTATTAAAATTTTCAGGAAACATTCTAGACATATGTACCTATGAAACAAACGAAAAACCCAAACATGGGTTATCACTAATTTTTTTGGAATTTCACGTGAAAATTCGTGGCTTTGCAAAATGCGCACTTCCTGCGAAATTTTCAATTTTCCTGAAATCCTCTCAATGGATTTTATTAAAATTTTCAGGAAACATTCTAGACATATAAACCTATGAAACAAATGAAAAACCCAAATCCGGGTTATCACTAGTATTTTCGGAATTTCACGTGAAAATTAGTGGCTTTGCAAATTGCGCACTTCCTGCAAAATTTTCAATTTTCCTGAAAACCCCTCAATGGATTTTATTAAAATTTTCAGGAAACATTCCAGACATATGCACCTATGAAATAAACGAAAAACCCAAACATGGGTTATCACTAGTTTTTCCGGAATTTCACGTGAAAATTCGTGGCTTTGCAAAATGCGCACTTCCTGCGAAATTTTTAATTTTCCTGAAAACCCCTCAATGGATTTCATTAAAATTTTCAGGAAACATTCCAGACATATGCACCTATGAAATAAACGAAAAACCCAAACATGGGTTATCACTAGTTTTTTTGGAATTTCACGTGAAAATTCGTGTCTTTGCAGAATGCGCACTTCCTGCGAAATTTTCAATTTTCCTGAAAACCCCTCAATGGATTTTATTAAAATTTTCAGGAAACATTCCAGACATATGCACCTATGAAATAAACGAAAAACCCAAACATGGGTTATCACTAGTTTTTCCGGAATTTCACGTGAAAATTCGAGGCTTTGCAAATTGCGCACTTTGCGAAATTTTAAATTTTCCTGAAAACCCCTCAATGGATTTTATTAAAATTTTCAGGAAACATGCTCACATAAGGGTCAATTAATTAGTATAATCAATAATTGGTAAGTCAGAAATAACTAGTTTAAAGTTTTTCTCGCCGAACAATTCGCCATCGTATTTTTAATTCGGCGTTTAACTTTTAAATTAGAAATTCAGGAATTAACCCGCGCAGGCAGCAGTGTTCGAAATGCTTCCCGAGAGTAGCTAGTTTTAATTCCGTATAATTTCCTTAAGGAGCCGAAGACGCATAATCTCTCTCGGTAATCCGACTTAATGCATCTTAATACCCATTTGAATAATTCCGCGTTAATTCAAAACGAATCCGAATCTTAAACGCCAACGACTCAATACTTTAAATACGGAGTTTAATTCTTAATTTTAGCGCAACAACGACCGATTCACCATCGGATATATTTGATGAATAATGAAGTAACAAAACTTTACAATTGCTTCAGGCAGCGGTTTTCTTCACGCCAACTAAAATATCTCGCGAAAGGGTAAAGCTCTTATGTAATTGCGTAATTTTTAAGGTAAAACTAATTTAGCTTAATGGATTTTATTGCTAAAGAATGAATCTGTGAAAACAAATAGATTTTTCAGCGTTTAGTTAACCCTCCAATGGCGACCAACTGGTCTGTGAGACCGGGTGTGTCGAATAACTTTATTCTCCGTTATTGTTTTTTGTTGCAATTTCGAGTAGCTGCCGCATTTCAAAGTTTAAATTGATTAAATATTTTTGTTTTATTGTCAAAGAACATAAATTTAACAAAAAGCATGAACTGTTAACACGTTTCGAAAAATCTTCAGTTGAAAACCCTGGTGCGTGAGACCGGCGTCGCCATTAAATTTGCGTCACCAATGGCGGGTTGAATTTTATTTAATGTTGAAAATACTTATTTTTCAACATTAAATTAGAAATACTTATAAAAAATATAAATCTTTAGCAAACAACGTGCATCCTTTATGTAACCCTGTGTAAAATATTATTACATATTTCTTCATCGATCACGCCACAATCAGTTACGAGCCAACTGCCAAAAACGATTAATTTTTCGGAGTAAACAAGCATTTGCCAGTCATCAACTACACTGAGCTGATGAGATATAATAAGACCGAAACCGGTAGTTGGTTAAAAAAAAATCATTTTTTTTTATTTCTCAATGTTTGTTTGCAATGCTCTTTGTGTACTGAATACATACAAAATTTCTATTCATCTGATGGATGTATTGTTGTAGGGTTTTCATATTACTGTGACGCACGCGATGACAGGAAAACCATAGCCCTGTGACGTAGTTAATTTCAATTGTTAATTACGCGAACGTGTTCGGGATAATTGGGACAAAGCCAGTAAATAATTGAGAGCGCATCTCTGCGAATGTGCATATACATGATTTCGAAAGCTGCACTTTTAGTATCGAGTTTAAATTTAAATTGGAAGGATGCGCCGATTGTAATTTTATTATCAAAAAAAAAATTGCATTTGAAATGATTTCCTGAAGAAACCACTGGTTCGATTCGGGGTTTCTATAGCTCATCGTAAAGATCCCTTCAAGACCCTTCAGAAAATGTATCTGCGCAACAACAAATGCCAATTTGAAGCCGGTGATGCGTCAGCAAAGAAAACTCGAAAATGGAAAAAATCGAAAAAATCAACTTTCTTAATAATCATCGTAGACCTTTATGTAATACCATTTTCTTCATCGGAAGAATGAAATAAATCGATCGGCGTTAAAAAATTTCATCTAGAAAAAAATGGAAAAAAGTTAGCAAGTCACCGTGAACTTTATGGAAAATTTTGAAAAACGCCGATTTTTTCAAACTTAGAACGGCCGTAGCGGCTAAACGAAAACTCCAAATTGAACGCGGTTTTCAAATCTGTGCTCCTCGTGTACTAATTAGTCGGATTTAATTAAAATTGGCGATTAAAATTTTTTGACGAAAATCTGAAAAATCATCCAAGGGTCCCCCCTTCTTACTTTTTCCCAAAAATTGCATTTGAAATGATTTCCTGAAGAAACCACCGGTTAGATTCGGGGTTTCTATATACCACCGTAAAGATCCCTTCAAGAGCCTTTAGGAAATGTACTTGCGCAAAAACAAATGTCAATTTGAAGCCGGTGATGCGTCAGCAAAGAAAACTCCAAAATGGAAAAAATCGAAAAAATCAACTTTCTTAATAATCATCGTAGACCTTTATGTAATACCATTTTCTTCATCAGAAGAACGAAATAAATCGATTGGCGTTAAAAAATTTAAAAAAATTAGGAAAAAGTTAGCAAGTCACCGTGAGCTTTATGGAAAATTTTGAAACAAGTCGATTTTTTCAAACTTTGAACGGCTGAACGAAAACTCCAAATTGAATGCGGATTTAAATTTGTGCTCCTCGTGTGGTAATTAGTCGGATCTAATTAAAATTGGCGATTAAAATTTTTTGACGAAAATCTCTCTCTTACTTTTACCCAAAAATTGCATTTGAAATGTTTTTTGAAGAAACCACAACAGATTGAGGCTACTGTTAAAATGTTTTCTTTAATAGAAATTTTACAACATTCGCTACAATAGACATCATTGTGTAAATAGCGTTTATTTTTTTCAATATAGCGAAATGTATTTTTATTTTGTTTTTTTTTTTAGGTAAAGCATTCCTAAATTGAATCTTATAATATGTTATTGTTACATTTTGTCTGTATTTAAAACAAAATTCCAATATTTAAAAAATGGCATTCGCGATGAAATTTCACTGCGGTGAAATTTCTCTGCGACGAAATTTCTTGCGATGAATTTTCCGCAATGAATTTTCCTTGCGATGACCTTTCCGCGATTAAAGTTCTTGCGATGAATTTTTTCCACAGTGAATCTTACGATCAACTTTCTGCGATGAATTTTCCGCGATGATTTTTTTACAATCAACTTTTTGCGATGAATATTTTACGATGAATCTTTGCGATGAATTTTCCGTGATGAATTTTCCTACGATCAACTTTCTGCGATGAATTTTTAACGATGAATTTTCTTAAGATCAACTTCATGCGATAAATTTTCTGTAATGAAAATTTTTACGATCAACTTTCTTCGATGAATTTTCTGACGATAAACTTTAAGCAAGAAATTTTCTGCGATGAATTTTTTTACAACTAACTTTTTGCAATGAATTTTCTGCGATTAATTTTTTTACAACTAACTTTTTGCAATGAATTTTCTACGATGAATTTTTTTGCCATAAATTTTTTGGGTTAAATTTTTTGCGATGAATTTTTTTACAACGAACGTTTTGCCATGAATTTTCTACGACGAATTTTTTGAGTTGAATTTTCTTACAACTAACTTTTTGCGATGAATTTTCTACAATGAATTTTTTGCGATGAATTTTCTTACAACTAATGTTTTGCCATGAATTTTCCACGACGAATTTTTTGGGTTGAATTTTCTTACAACTAACTTTTTGCGATGAATTTTTTGAGATGAATTTTCTACGATGAATTTTTGCAATTAATTTTTTGCGATGAATTTTCTTACAACTAACGTTTTGCCATGAATTTTCTACGACGAATTTTTTGGGTTGAATTTTCTTACAACTAACTTTTTGCGATGAATTTTCCACAATGAATTTTTTGCGATGAATTTTTTGAGATGAATTTTCTACGATGAATTTTTTGCGATTAATTTTTTGCGATGAATTTTCTTACAAGTAACGTTTTGCCATGAATTTTCTACGACGAATTTTTTGGGTTGAAGTTTCTTACAACTAACTTTTTGCGATGAATTTTCTACGACGAATTTTTTGGGTTGAGATTTCTTACAACTAACTTTTTGCGATGAATTTTTTGAGATGAATTTTCTACGATGAATTTTTTGCGATTCATTTTTTGCGATGAATTTTCTTACAACTAACGTTTTGCCATGAATTTTCCACGACGAATTTTTTGGGTTGAAGTTTCTTACAACTAACTTTTTGCGATGAATTTTCTACGACGAATTTTTTGGGTTGAGATTTCTTACAACTAACTTTTTGCGATGAATTTTTTGAGATGAATTTTCTACGATGAATTTTTTGCAATGAATTTTTTGCGATGATTTTTTTGCAATTAATTTTTTGCGATGAATTTTCTTACAACTAACGTTTTGCCATGAATTTTCCACGACGAATTTTTTGGGTTGAAGTTTCTTACAACTAACTTTTTGCCATGAATTTTCTACGACGAATTTTTTGGGTTGAATTTTCTTACAACTAACTTTTTGCGATGAATTTTTTGAGATGAATTTTCTACGATGAATTTTTTGCAATAAATTTTTTGCGATGATTTTTTTGCTATTAATTTTTTGCGATGAATTTTCTTACAACTAACGTTTTGCCATGAATTTTCTACGACGAATTTTTTGGGTTGAATTTTCTTACAACTAACTTTTTGCGATGAATTTTTTGAGATAATTTTCTACGATGAATTTTTGCAATGAATTTTTTGCGATGAATTTTCTTACAACTAACGTTTTGCCATGAATTTTCTACGACGAATTTTTTGGGTTGAATTTTCTTACAACTAACTTTTTGCGATGAATTTTCCACAATGAATTTTTTGCGATGAATTTTTTGCGATGAATTTTCTACGATGAATTTTTTGCGATGAATTTTTTGCGATGAATTTTCTTACAAGTAACGTTTTGCCATGAATTTTCCACGACGAATTTTTTGGGTTGAAGTTTCTTACAACTAACTTTTTGCGAAGAATTTTCTATAATGAATTTTTTGCGATGAATTTTTTGCGATGAATTTTTTGCGATGAATTTTCTACAATGAATTTTTTGCAATGATTTTTTTGCGATGATTTTTTTGCAATTAATTTTTTGCGATGAATTTTCTTACAACGTTTTGCCATGAATTTTCTACGACGAATTTTTTGGGTTGAAGTTTCTTACAACTAACTTCTTGCGATGAATTTTCTACAATGAATTTTTTGCGATGAATTTTCTACAATGAATGTTTTGCAATGAATTTTTTGCGATGAATTTTTGCGATGAATTTTCTACAATGAATTTTTTGCGATGAATTTTTTTGCGATGAATTTTTGCGATGAATTTTCTACAATGAATTTTTTGCGATGAATTTTCTACAATGAATTTTTTGCGATGAATTTTCTACAATGAATGTTTTGCAATGAATTTTTTGCGATGAATTTTCTACAATGAATTTTTTGCGATGAATTTTCTACAATGAATGTTTTGCAATGAATTTTTTGCGATGAATTTTCTTACAACTAACGTTTTGCTATTAATTTTCTACGACGAATTTTTTGGGTTGAATTTTCTTACAACTAACTTTTTGCGATGAATTTTCTACGATGAATTTCTTGCTATAAATTTTTTGGGTTGAATTTTTTTACAACTAACTTTTTGCGATGAATTTTCTACGATGAATTTTTTGCAATGAATTTTCTGCGATGAATTTTCTACCAACTAACTTTTTGCCATGAATTTTCTACGAAGAATTTTTTGGGTTGCATTTTCTTACAACTAACTTTTTGCGATGAATTTTCTACAATGAATTTTTTGCGATGAATTTTTTACGATGAATTTTTTACGATGAATGTTTTGCAATGATTTTTTTGCGATGATTTTTTTACAATTAATTTTTTGCGATGAATTTTCTTACAACGTTTTGCCATGAATTTTCTACGACGAATTTTTTGGGTTGAAGTTTCTTACAACTAACTTTTTGCGATGAGTTTTCTACAATGAATGTTTTGCAATGAATTTTTTGCGATGAATTTTCTTACAACTAACGTTTTGCTATGAATTTTCTACGACGAATTTTTTGGGTTGAATTTTCTTACAACTAATTTTTTGCGATGAATTTTCTACGATGAATTTTTTGGGTTGAATTTTTTTACAACTAACTTTTTGCGATGAATTTTCTACGAAGCATGTTCAACAATAAAACTTAAGACAACCTCACCAGTAGCAGGTTTTTATTAAATTTATGTTTAAATTAAATGCAAGGGCTTCAATTAATTCGTTTGTCAGCGATGCCGATGCAGCGATCTATTTGTAAATTTTAAATTTGTTTGTTATTTTAAATTTAATGTATTTATTTAAGTTACTCATTTGTAATATGCAATTTGACCTGTTCTAATATTCTATATTTATAATTTGAACCAATAAATCTATCTATCTACATATCTATCTATCTATAATGAAAGTGATAAATTGGTCTACAATCACTTTAAAATAAAATTTGCGGTCAAATTTCCATCCTTGTCGAAAGATTTGTCCACAACTGGTATTCATTAAATTGGTCCACCGTGTTCCACAAAGGCACAAAATAATGGATCGGGCTGTATTGACAAATAAACATTTCACATCTGTGTCTGTGTGTATATTATGTGTATTTTCGGTGCAGTGCGCGATATTTTCCCCCTCTGAATAAACGCAATCGAGGACTTCATCATTTGGGCGGAATTATTGGAGGCCGTTCCGTTGCGCAAACATTAATTCGCTCCATTGTAATTGATATACAATGATAATAATTGTCCACTGATAGCGATAGAATATCACATTTCATCCACACATATAAATACATCCACGTGCATACGTGTGTGCATGTGTGTGCGTATGTGCGCGTGTGGCCGAGTATGTGTCTGTGTGTGTGTGAATGTACGTGTGTGAGTGTGTGTGATGCTTTATTTTCACACACCCAGAGCTATTTATTTCCGAATGCAGTGCACACCGTTTTGTTAGCCATTGTGTTTAACTAATTGCATCATATGGTGCAATTATGCGAGTTTTAAAAATAAAATACCAACAACCGCATTTATATTGTAACAAGATTTTTACGTTCTTCGTTACGAAGTAGGTTAACGTATTCTGATCGTGAACATTTTTTCAAAAAAATGTTTTTAACGGAAATATCCGTTTCGAGCTTCCAAGGGGCGATTTCTCTAATTCGCTCCGATCAGCAATTCCATCTTTGGGCTAAAACCTTGGTACATAAATCGTAGTGGATCTCTCCATCCTCGGGCGAAAATGTATTATTTTACGCCCTTGGTACATAAATAATTACATAATCTTACAAATGACACCACCATCCTCATTTTACGCCCTTGATGCATTAATAACCACACAGCTACATAATCTTATAGCGGAGCAAACAAAATTCAGCACTACTGGCGATGAATAAAAACCCCTTTTACTACTTATGACTTATTCCGGTTTACTCGTGCCATTTCGAGACACCGGTGGGGGTGGCGAGATAAACCGGATTTATACACATCTCCGTCGCTCCGGCGAGGATGTCATACACTCGGATACCCTCAGGACTTGTCACTGATAAACTAATCCTCCAAGAATTAAATAATTCATGCCCGCCACCTATCCGGAAGAGTGTAAATGTACGTTATCGTAAAATATTTATTGGGGGATTATGCATCCATCCGCCACACCCCTCGCGGAAAAAGTGCATCGAGGATTTTGCGAGGTATCTTCCGAGCAAAAAAAAAAAAAATGCGCGAAAAACGTTCACGGTGGAATATGTATATACATTTTTGCGGGAATATACAGGAAATTAATGTCAAACGGGGACTGTTCCATTTCCCGTGCACTAAAACACCCCTAATGGAGGCATTCAATTCAATATGGTGGGCCTGTCAGGGTGGATATACGTGGCACGGACGTGCAATGCTTTTCAGAAAAAAAAAATTATACACACATTATTTCTCATGGAAATTCCATTTCGTGCTGTAATTTTCAATTCATTTTTTTTTTGTCAGGCGGTACATTTAGATTGTCGGCAATAATGAGAATTTCGGTTTAAAATTTTTTTCAAGGCATGACGGATTTTATTAAAAGCAACATAAAAAAAATAGTTATAGCCGGTCCTCTGGAATCTGGCGGCCGTGGTCGTAAAAGAGTGTCGAAGCTCGTAATATTTTTTTATCTCAATCCAATCTTTGTTGAGAAGTACTGGTGTAAAAGTGCTTATACCAATAGGAGCGAAAGACAGTAATAAATGTACCGTATGCAATTAGACAAACCACCAATACCGCGTCGGTCCTCAGTTTTACGACCTCAGCCGCCAGATTCAAGCGAACAGACTGTATTTCTAAAATGAGCATAAGTTTTCGATTCGTCTTTCTGATCTTTTATGTTAATTTTTATGCACCACATGTAATATTCCGGATAAATTTAATGTCATAAAACGAACAAACGTCATTGTAATGTTCCAAGATGAACAAGTCTCTTAGATATCAATTTTCATGTTCCAAAATAAACAAACGTCAATTTTCCTATCTCATTTGTTATATTCCGAAATTATTAACATTATTCTAACACTCAGTTTTCATGTTCCAAAATATTCTTCTACCGCATATCATGTTCTGCAACGTCAATGTTATGTTCCGAAATTAACATAAGTACTCTAACACTCAGTTTTCATGTTCCAAAATATTCTTCTACCACATTACATGTTCCGCAATTAACATAAGTATTCTCGCTCTAATTTTTCTTGTTCCAAAATGAACAAACGTCAATTTTTTATGCTACACCTCATGTTCTAAGATGAACGTAAGCCTTTCAGCTGTCAATTTTCATGTTCCAAAATGAACAAACGTCAATGTTATGTTCCGAAATTAACATAAGTACTCTAACACTCAGTTTTCATGTTCCAAAATATTCTTCTACCACATATCATGTTCCGCAATTAACATAAGTATTCTCGCTCTAATTTTTCCTGTTCCAAAATGAACAAACGCCAATTTTTTATGCTACACCTCATGTTCTAAGATGAACGTAAGCCTTTCAGCTGTCAATTTTCGTGTTCCAAAATGAACAAACGTCAATGTTATGTTCCGCAATTAACATAAGTATTCTCGCTCTAATTTTTCCTGTTCCAAAATGAACAAACATCAATTTTCTATACTACACCTCATGTTCTAAGATGAACGTAAGCCTTTCACCTGTCAATTTTTATGTTCCAAAATGAACAAACGTCAATGTTATGTTCCGAAACTAACATAAGTACTCTAACACTCAGTTTTCATGTTCCAAAATATTATTCTACCACATATCATGTTCCGCAATTAACATAAGTACTCTAACACTCAGTTTTCATGTTCCAAAATATTCTTCTACCACATATCATGTTCCGCAATTAACATAAGTATTCTCGCTCTAATTTTTCTTGTTCCAAAATGAACAAACGTCAATTTTTTATGCTACACCTCATGTTCTAAGATGAACGTAAGCCTTTCAGCTGTCAATTTTCGTGTTCCAAAATGAACAAACGTCAATGTTATGTTCCGAAACTAACATAAGTACTCTAACACTCAGTTTTCATGTTCGAAAATATTCTTCTACCACATATCATGTTCCGCAATTAACATAAGTATTCTCGCTCTAATTTTTCTTGTTCCAAAATGAACAAACGTCAATTTTTTATGCTACACCTCATGTTCTAAGATGAACGTAAGCCTTTCAGCTGTCAATTTTCGTGTTCCAAAATGAACAAACGTCAATGTTATGTTCCGAAACTAACATAAGTACTCTAACACTCAGTTTTCATGTTCGAAAATATTCTTCTACCACATATCATGTTCCGCAATTAACATAAGTATTCTCGCTCTAATTTTTCTTGTTCCAAAATGAACAAACGTCAATTTTTTATGCTACACCTCATGTTCTAAGATGAACGTAAGCCTTTCAGCTGTTAATTTTAATGTTCCAAAATGAACAAACGTCAATGTTATGTTCCGAAATTAACATAAGTACTCTAACACTCAGTTTTCATGTTCGAAAATATTATTCTACCACATATCATGTTCCGCAATTAACATAAGTATTCTCGCTCTAATTTTTCTTGTTCCAAAATGAACAAACGTCAATTTTTTATGCTACACCTCATGTTCTAAAATGAAAGTAAGCCTTTCAGCTGTCAATTTTCATGTTCCAAAATAATAATAATAATAATTATTATTATTTATTTACGGGTAACCCCTTTTACATAAATAAACACAAAATACAGCAATACAAAACCAAAAATAAATATTTAAATTAAGAAAAAATAGTAAAAATAATTAAATGAAATACAAATTTGGTCACTACCCACACTAAAATATATTTATATTTAAATATAAATTTACAAAAATAAGAAAGTAAATTAAAAAAAAATGAAATACAAGTTTGACATGAAAATGAACAAACGTCAATGTTATGTTCCGAAATTAACATAAGTATTCTAGCACTCAATTTTCATATTCCAAAATGAACAAAAAATCAGTTTTCCTGTGCCACATGTCATGTTCCGAAATGAACATGAATGTTCTACCACTCAATTTTTATGTTCTAAAATGAACAAACGTCATTTTTTCTGTGCTGCATGTCATGTTCCGAAATTAACATAAGTATTCTAGCACTCAATTTTCTTGTTCCAAAATAAATAAAAAATCTTGTGCCACATATCATGTTCCGCAATTAACATAAGTATTCTAGCTCTAACATCAATTTTTTGTACTACATGTTATGTTCCATGATGAACTAACTCTCAATTTTTATATTCCAAAATGAACGTACATAGATTTTCCCGTGCCAAATATCATGTTCCGAAATTAACCCATTAATGCCCGAGTTTGTTTCTTATTGAATTCAGTTTTTATGTGCTGCATTACATGTTCTAAAATCAACATGAGTGTTCTAACTCTCAAGTTTCATGTTCCAAAATGAACAAACTTTCATTTTCTCGTGTATTCCAGCTCGCAATTTTCTTATTCCACAATGGACAAAAAACCCTCTCTCTCAATTTTCTTGTGTAAATGTTCCATGTCAATTTTTAATGTTATTCGCGTCTCTCAATTTAATATTTTGTATGTTTTCCGTCTATAATTGTTTATGTTCTAAAATACACATATTTATTTACACCCTTTCAAAATGTCGCTGAAATTTCTCGACAAATATGCATCGTACAAAAAAATGTTCCAAACAAACGTTTATTGGTTTCGAGGGGACCATCCCATCATGTGAAATGTTCTCTGCCCTTTTTAGGTATAATAAAATTGTATAGTGGCGAAGGATGCTACCTCTTAATTTTCATGCAATAAAATAAACCCGTCATTTTTTGTGCTGAACACAAGTCTTTCAGCTGTCAATTTTCATGTTCCAAAATGAACAAACGTCAATGTTATGTTCCGAAATTAACATAAGTATTCTAGCACTCAATTTTTTTGTTACAAAATAAAAAAAAATCTTGTGCCACATATCATGTTCCGCAATTAACATTAGTATTTTAGCTTCAAACAAACGTCAATGTTATATTCCGTAATTAACATAAGTATTCTGCACTCAATTTTCTTGATCCAAAATAAAAAAATAAATTCTTGTGCCACATATCATGTTCCGCAATTAACATAAGTATTTCAGCTTCAAACAAACGTCAATGTTATGTTCCGAAATTAACATAAGTATTCTAGCACTCAATTTTTTTGTTACAAAATAAAAAAAATTCTTGTGCCACATATCATGTTCCGCAATTAACATAAGTATTTTAGCTTTAAATTTTCTTGGTCCGAAATCAACAAGCGTCAATTTTTTGTGCCACGTGTCATGTTCTGAAATTAACATAAGTATTCTGGTACTCAATTTTCATATTCCAAAATGAACAAAAATCAGATATCCTGTGCCACATGTCATGTTCCAAAATTAACATAAATATTGTACCACTCAATTCTCATGTTCTAAAATGAACAAATGTCAATTTTTCTGTGCTGCATGTCATGTTCCGCAATTAACATAAGTATTCTAGCTCTAAATTTCCATGTTCCAAAATAAACAAAAGGCATTTTTTGTGGCACATGTTATGTTCCGAAATTAACATAAATATTCTAGCACTCAATTTTCATGTTGTAAAATCAACAACCGTCATTTTTTTTGAGCTGCATGTCATGTTCCGCAATTAACATAAGTATTCTAGCACTCAATTTTCTTGTTCCAAAATAAAAAAATTCTTGTGCCACATATCATGTTCCGCAATTAACATAAGTATTCTAGCTCTAAATTTCCATGTTCCAAAATAAACAAAAATCATTTTTTAGTGCCACATGTTATGTTCCGAAATTAACATAAATATTCTAGCACTCAATTTTCATGTTCCAAAATAAACAAACGTCATTTTTTTGTGCCTTGTTGTGTTCCGAAATTAACATAAGTATTCTATCACTCAATTTTCATGTTCTAAAATGAACAAACGTCAATTTTTCTGTGCCACATGTTATGTTCCGAAATTAACATGAATATTCCAGCACTCAATTGTCATGTTCTAAAATGAACAAACGTCATTTTTCTCTGTGCTCCATTCCATGTTCCATTAAAATCAACATGAATGTTCTAACTCTCAAGTTTCATGTGCTAAAATAAACAAACGTCAATTTTTCCGTGTTGCATGTCATGTTCCGCAATTAACATAAGTATTCTAGCTCTAAACTTCCATGTTCCAAAATAAACAAACGTCGTTTTTTGTGCCACATGTTATGTTCCGAAATTAACATAAATATTCTAGCACTCAATTTTCATGTTCTAAAATGAACGAACGTCATTTTTTCTGTGCTCCATGCCATGCTCCATTAAAATCAACATGAGTGTTCTAACTCTCAAGTTTCATGTTCTAAAATGAACAAACGTCAATTTTTCCGTGTTGCATGTCATGTTCCGCAATTAACATAAGTATTCTAGCTCTAAATTTCCTTGTTCCAATATAAACAAATGTCATTTTATGTTCGAAATTAACATAAATATTGTAGCACTCAATTGTCATGTTCTAAAATCAACAAACGTCATTTTTTCTGTGCTCCATGTCATGTTCTATTAATATCAACATGAGTGTTCTAACTCTCAAGTTTCATGTTCTAAAATGAACAAACGTCATTTTTTTTTATGCTGCATCTCATGTTCTGCAATTAACATAAGAATTCTAGCTTTAAATTTTCATGTTCCAAAATAAAGAAACGTCATTTTTTGTGCCGCATGTTATGTTCTAAAATTAACGTAAATATTTTAGCACTCAATTGTCATGTTCTTAAATGAACAAACGTCATTTTTTCTGTGCTCCATGTCATGTTCTATTAAAATCAACATGAGTGTTCTAACTCTCAAGTGTCATCTTCTAAAATTAACAAACGTCAATTTTTCTGTGCTGCATGTCATGTTCCGAAATTAACATAAGTATTCTAGCTCTAAATTTCTATGTTCCAAAATAAACAAACGTCATTTTTTGTGCCACATGTTATGTTCCGAAATTAACAAAAATATTCTAGCACTCAATTTTCATGTTCTAAAATGGAACAAACGTCATTTTTTCTGTGCTCCATGCCATGTTCCATTCAAATCAACATGAGTGTTCTAATTGTCAAGTTTCATGTTCTAAAATGAAATAACTGTGACAGGACACACCCACCTGCCCCCCCTCCTTGGATTTAAATTACAAAATCGCGTTTTGTAAATTTTTAACTTTTCCAATTATTTGCCAAAGAAGTTCCTTTAACGCAACAGTATTTCTAGGTTAAAATAAAGTTTATACGATGGGTGGTGGGTGGGCCCTATCCTACAATCCAACCTGTTGCTCACGCTCCGATTTTTCCACCAATAAATAAGTGAATTACAAAAACATAAAGTCTTAAATGCCTTTTTTACTCTTGCGGTATTAATTAATTTCGGCATGTAAACTCTTGTTTATCATCCAGAAAATGGAGGGTGGTACAGGGAAGACCCACCCGCCCCTCGCTCCACTTGGATTTAAATTACAAAATCGCGTTTTGTAAATTTTCAACTTTTCTAATTATTTGCCAAAGAAGTTCCTTTAACGCAACAGGATTTCTAGGTTAAAATAAAGTTTATACGGTGGGTGGTGGGTGGGCCCTATCCTACAATCCAACCTGTTGCCTACGCTCCGATATTTCCACCAATAAATAAGTGTGAATCAAAAAAACGTTAATTCTTAAATGTCTTTCTTACTCTTGCGGTAATAATTAATTTCGGCATGTAAATTCTTGTTTGTCATCCGTAAATTGGAGGGTGGGCCAGCGCCCACCCCCCGCTTTTCATTTCACTTAGATATAAATTACAAAATCGCGTTTTGTGAACTTTCAACTTTTCCAATTATTAGCCAAAAAAGTTCCTTTAACCCAACAGGATTTCTAGGTTAAAATATAGTTAATACGGTGGGTGGTGGGCGGTGGATGGGCCCTATCCTACAATCAAACCTGTTGCCCACGCTCCGATATTTCCACCAATAAATAAGTGAATCGCAAGAAAATAAACACTGTCTTCTGGAAATTTGTTGATTAAAATTTTTAAATTCAAATTTTCAAAATAATCATTTCCGTAATTACAGTGACGGCGGGATATCTTATTCGTGTATAATTAAAGGCAGATTACAGACGTACACAGAGGTAGTAATTAACCGTTTCGGCTGGTTACGTATTCATTACAATATGTTCGGCCGATACATAATTACATATTAATTAGACAATTTGCATAATGCGCCGCTGAGCGCAATTAATTTGTTACTTTATTAATTATTAGGGCGACTATGCCGTTCGTTTAAATGCGGCGTCCACGCCACTCTGACAAATTCACTTTTAATTCCAATTTCACTTCAAATTCATAACAAATAATTATCAAAATAATTAAAATTGAAAACCGTCCACTACAAGTACAAGCAAAAACTAATTTTACCAAGTCAACAATTCGCGGTGAAATGTAATGCCAAAAAAAATCAAATAGTTAGTAAGATGCATATTTTTTTTGTATTTTTCTCGTGAAACTTCTCACAGATAATAAATCATTTCGAGTGACAACGTGAAACATATCACCCTCATCCTTTCGAATGTGTTTAATCATAAATCCGAAAAGGTATCAAAGGGCGTTTGCCCCGGGGCGTCAGAGGTGAGTAGATAAGTCGAAAGTTGGGGCTTTTCCCTTTCCTTATTTGCCCTCGCAAACACATACACACACACATAAAGGAAAAGAAAATCGCAGAAAATCCATCATTTTCCTCGGGCATGTTCTAAGTTATGGCTGTTTCCCGAATTAGTTCCCGACTTGTCTTTCTTCCCGCTTTTACTTAACGTACGACCAAACTTTGACACGTGCACAAGGAAAAGTTCGCCCTCTTTCGGTCTTAACTTAAATAATGTTTGATGTATTGAAGTGCGGGGATACGGCACAGATATAAATTTATTTTTATTTCTAGAGATGATTTCGAGATTTCACTTTAAAAATTTTAAATCACTATTTCCGAGTATATTACCTTTACCCTCTCAACAATTCGACGCTACATTATCGTCTTGTTTTCCATTTTTCCAATAAGATTCAATCAACCCCGGATTCCCCACGTGCGCGCTTATGAGATTTCTCGAATGGAGTTTTGAGTTCTCTCCCGCTCATCCACCGGCAATTTGTGGCTTTTTCCAATAACAAAAATACATCCGAAAGGCAGGAAAGGTAGAAGGACGCAATTATAATCGAAGGAGGGAAAAAATGGAAACCGGAAACCTTCGCAGGAAAATAATATTTGAGAAATAAATGTTAACGTTCTTGTACTCACAGCAAAGTATAGATATTGTGTAAAGTTTGACATTGTGATGTGATGGGGGCGACCCTCATTATGTGATAATTTTCGATAAAGATGAACTATTTTTCTTTTGCTAGTTTTTTTTATAAATTTCCTCCGATACGTTATAAATATAAAACAACATATCTTCTGACGTATCACTTAAAAAAATATATATCCACACCCCTTACATCTCTCATCGTATTTATCCATTGTTATCTCGAATTTCGCTTTACGGCCCTTTCCGTATTTATTCTGCGAGCGTATCGAGGTGTAACGTTTCATCATTCCATCAGTGGAATAAGAAACACCAACCCTCATTTCCGCTAAAAGGGGCCATTTACGAATGACGCAAGCGGGGGCAGCAGTCAAGCCATCAACTCAAACATACACACACACACACAGCAACCCCCACACCGACGTAATCCCGTCTCGTCGTTTATTGATATTTCGGCGTGATTTTCGGACATGCGGAACGTATTGTAAACAGGTGATGGATTAGTGTTTTGCTCAAAGCCATTCCCTCACCCCACCCCCCTCGCGCACCCCCGTTGAGCTTGTGTATGAGTGTGTGAGAGTTCAGTTAAACACGACGACGTCGAAAGCTCTGGTGATTGATGCCTTTTTACACCAAACAACCATACACGCGGATGAATACAAAGTGACATTCGTCACACACACACACACTGTTTGGTTATAAGCCTAACAAATGCATTGGCTTTTTGACCTAACTTTACAAATGCTTGCTAAATAATTACATTACATTACAAAGAGTTTAAATGATGCATGGCAACAATGAAAAGTTTCAAAAATAAATTAATCGTAATTGGCTAAAAAATAAACTTTAATGTCCAAAAATGAACTTATTCGTGAAATTGCCCTGTAAATTCGACATTTCTCGCGATAGATGGTTGAAATTTTGACAGACTATTCATGAATAATGTGCCTTTACAATTTTCCAACAAAAAATTATCTAAAATTGGCAGAAACAAAAATATCTGCACCAGAAGACAAATTTTAAAGTCCAAAAATGAACTTTCTCGTGAAATTGCCGTGTAAATTCGACATTTCTCGCGATAGATGGTTGAAATTTTGACAGACTATTCATGAATAATGTGCCTTTACAATTTTCCAACAAAAAATTATCTAAAATTGGTAGAAACAAAAATATCTGCACCAGAAGACAAATTTCAAAGTCCAAAAATGAACTTTCTCGTGAAATTGCCGTGTAAATTCGACATTTCTCGCGATAGATGGTTGAAATTTTGACAGACTATTCATGAATAATGTGCCTTTACAATTTTCCAACAAAAAATTATCTAAAATTGGTAGAAACAAAAATATTTGCGTCAGAAGATAAATTTGAAGTTCCAAAAATGAACTTTCTCGTGAAATTGCCCTGTAAATTCGACATTTCTCGCGATAGATGGTTGAAATTTTGACAGACTATTCATGAATAATGTGCCTTTACAATTTTCCAACAAAAAATTATCTAAAATTGGTAGAAACAAAAATATTTGCGTCAGAAGATAAATTTGAAGTTCCAAAAATGAACTTTCTCGTGAAATTGCCGTGTAAATTCGACATTTCTCGCGATAGATGGTTGAAATTTTGACAGACTATTCATGAATAATGTGCCTTTACAATTTTCCAACAAAAAATTATCTAAAATTGGCAGAAACAAAAATATCTGCACCAGAAGACAAATTTTAAAGTCCAAAAATGAACTTTCTCGTGAAATTGCCGTGTAAATTCGACATTTCTCGCGATAGATGGTTGAAATTTTGACAGACTATTCATGAATAATGTGCCTTTACAATTTTCCAACAAAAAATTATCTAAAATTGGTAGAAACAAAAATATCTGCACCAGAAGACAAATTTCAAAGTCCAAAAATGAACTTTCTCGTGAAATTGCCGTGTAAATTCGACATTTCTCGCGATAGATGGTTGAAATTTTGACAGACTATTCATGAATAATGTGCCTTTACAATTTTCCAACAAAAAATTATCTAAAATTGGCAGAAACAAAAATATCTGCACCAGAAGACAAATTTCAAAGTCCAAAAATGAACTTTCTCGTGAAATTGCCGTGTAAATTCGACATTTCTCGCGATAGATGGTTGAAATTTTGACAGACTATTCATGAATAATGTGCCTTTACAATTTTCCAACAAAAAATTATCTAAAATTGGTAGAAACAAAAATATCTGCACCAGAAGACAAATTTCAAAGTCCAAAAATGAACTTTCTCGTGAAATTGCCGTGTAAATTCGACATTTCTCGCGATAGATGGTTGAAATTTTGACAGACTATTCATGAATAATGTGCCTTTACAATTTTCCAACAAAAAATTATCTAAAATTGGCAGAAACAAAAATATCTGCACCAGAAGACAAATTTCAAAGTCCAAAAATGAACTTTCTCGTGAAATTGCCGTGTAAATTCGACATTTCTCGCGATAGATGGTTGAAATTTTGACAGACTATTCATGAATAATGTGCCTTTACAATTTTCCAACAAAAAATTATCTAAAATTGGTAGAAACAAAAATATTTGCGTCAGAAGATAAATTTGAAGTTCCAAAAATGAACTTTCTCGTGAAATTGCCCTGTAAATTCGACATTTCTCGCGATAGATGGTTGAAATTTTGACAGACTATTCATGAATAATGTGCCTTTACAATTTTCCAACAAAAAATTATCTAAAATTGGTAGAAACAAAAATATTTGCGTCAGAAGATAAATTTGAAGTTCCAAAAATGAACTTTCTCGTGAAATTGCCCTGTAAATTCGACATTTCTCGCGATAGATGGTTGAAATTTTGACAGACTATTCATGAATAATGTGCCTTTACAATTTTCCAACAAAAAATTATCTAAAATTGGTAGAAACAAAAATATTTGCGTCAGAAGATAAATTTGAAGTTCCAAAAATGAACTTTCTCGTGAAATTGCCCTGTAAATTCGACATTTCTCGCGATAGATGGTTGAAATTTTGACAGACTATTCATGAATAATGTGCCTTTACAATTTTCCAACAAAAAATTATCTAAAATTGGCAGAAACAAAAATATCTGCACCAGAAGACAAATTTCAAAGTCCAAAAATGAACTTTCTCGTGAAATTGCCGTGTAAATTCGACATTTCTCGCGATAGATGGTTGAAATTTTGACAGACTATTCATGAATAATGTGCCTTTACAATTTTCCAACAAAAAATTATCTAAAATTGGTAGAAACAAAAATATCTGCACCAGAAGACAAATTTCAAAGTCCAAAAATGAACTTTCTCGTGAAATTGCCGTGTAAATTCGACATTTCTCGCGATAGATGGTTGAAATTTTGACAGACTATTCATGAATAATGTGCCTTTACAATTTTCCAACAAAAAATTATCTAAAATTGGCAGAAACAAAAATATCTGCACCAGAAGACAAATTTCAAAGTCCAAAAATGAACTTTCTCGTGAAATTGCCGTGTAAATTCGACATTTCTCGCGATAGATGGTTGAAATTTTGACAGACTATTCATGAATAATGTGCCTTTACAATTTTCCAACAAAAAATTATCTAAAATTGGTAGAAACAAAAATATTTGCGTCAGAAGATAAATTTGAAGTTCCAAAAATGAACTTTCTCGTGAAATTGCCCTGTAAATTCGACATTTCTCGCGATAGATGGTTGAAATTTTGACAGACTATTCATGAATAATGTGCCTTTACAATTTTCCAACAAAAAATTATCTAAAATTGGTAGAAACAAAAATATTTGCGTCAGAAGATAAATTTGAAGTTCCAAAAATGAACTTTCTCGTGAAATTGCCCTGTAAATTCGACATTTCTCGCGATAGATGGTTGAAATTTTGACAGACTATTCATGAATAATGTGCCTTTACAATTTTCCAACAAAAAATTATCTAAAATTGGTAGAAACAAAAATATTTGCGTCAGAAGATAAATTTGAAGTTCCAAAAATGAACTTTCTCGTGAAATTGCCCTGTAAATTCGACATTTCTCGCGAAAGATGGTTGAAATTTTGACAGACCATTCATGAATAATGTGCCTTTACAATTTTCCAACAAAAAATTATCTAAAGTTGGCAGAAACAAAAATATCTGCGACAGAAGACAAATTTCAAAGCCCAAAAATGAACTTTCTCGTGAAATTGTTCTGTAAATTCCACATTTTTTGCAACAGTTGCTTGAAATTTCTATTCAACTCACCCTGTATATAAAATAACCACCCGACTTTCGAAGTTATTTGTGTTCGTAAATTAATCTCCGAAAATGCAATTAGTCGTTCGTTTGACAACTCGTAAACAAATTCATATAGACATGTGTGCATAAAGGGGAACCTGCAAATTCATTGCGAGCGAGCTCCGCTTTTGATACCCTTAATCGCCTTTCGAATCGTAAATTTGTATTCGTGCAAACTTTCAGCGACAGAAAAGGAACGGAAAGAGGGGAACGGGTGCGAACCGACCGATTGTATTCTTTGTCGTAAAAATGCACTGCCGATAGTTTCTAAACGAATAAAAATTCCAGTCCGATAAGGGTGGAAATGGATTGTTTGGGGATTTCGTCAATTACTTTTATCTTTGTCGTACGGTAGCTGCAAAGTAGAGGACGGACTGTTTGTGATTATTTTTTTAAAATTTAACACGTATTTTAACAACTTGCCGCTAAGCATACGGTGCTATTTTGTTTGATTTGCTTGTTACAGTCCGGTAAATGGGATATTACAGTCTCATAGCTGCTAAAATGTTGCCAGGACTGTAATTTTGGAGTGTGTTAAGTTGGCACCGCAATGAAGAGTTCTGAATAAAATTCTCAATTCCTTCACTCTATTCAGAACTATTAGAACTCTTCATTAGCACCCCAATGAAAAGTTCTAATAGTTCTGAATAGAGTGAAGGAATTGAGAATTTTATTCAGAACTCTTCATTGGGGTGCCAACTTGACACACTGTAAAATTACAGTCCTGGCAACATTTGAACAACTGTGAGACTGTAATATCCCCTTTACCGGACTGTAACAAGTAAATGAAGTGCCAACTTGACATATTCGTAATTTTAAGTGGAAAATAAATCGTTAAAATGTAACCTTTTTGACAAATTTAATTAAAAATCTTACCTTACCTTCATCAGCGTAATAAACTTCTTTCTATTCACCAAAAACTCGATACTTGTAATCGTACGTTTCTGAAGATTTCTTTGAAATTAATTTTCCCGTTGCTTTCGCAGTGAAATTTCATTAGAACCATCGAGAAGTGATTTATCATCAATTTTTGACATTTCGAATAAACAAAAACAGATGCCGTTGCGATGGAAGAAATCAGATGATGCGATTTTATGATGAATGTTTCAAGTTTGATAAGGTCAAGAAAATAATACGGCCATCGATCATAATAACGTAATAATTTACAGGGTCGACCATTAAAATGATTTTTTCGATGGGATCTCCTCGTACGATGAATAATTGGAGTCACGTGACAAATGTGCCATTCGTATTACTACAGGTAATCAAACATGGCGGCGCCGCCGCCGTTGCCGGCCGGCCATAATAAATCAGCGGATCTCTGTCCTCCAATTTCCACCGCCGCCCCTAACCCTTTTCATCCCCGGCACCCCGCCCGCCCCCCACGTCCCTGGATATCGGAATATGTGTGTGCGGGGATATGTGTGTAGGCATCGGACATCGATCCCACGCCATGAATACGAAATTTTGACCCTTGGACACAATGGACTATCAATTCCCTCATCTATCTCATCATATTCCCCAACCAATCTCAAAATATAATTAACATTTTTTTTTCAACTATCTACAACGAAAAATATGAAAATAAATATCAACAGTGCGAGTAAAATTCCACAAAAATTTTATTTAGTGTAGGAAACATCATTCTTTCAAAATAATGTTGGTTTTTAAAAATCCAACAATTTTCTTGCGAGTTGCGAATTTTTTAAAATTCTAAATTTTGAATTGTTGAAAAAATAGAAATAAATATAAATCATGCGGGTAAAAGTCTACAAAATTTTTATTTAGTCAAGGAAACATCATTCTTTCCAAATAATTTTGGTTTTTGAAAATCCAACAATTTTCTTGCGAGTTGCGAATTTTTAAAAATTCTAAATTTTGAATTGATGAAAAAATTGAAATAAATATAAATCATGCGGGTAAAATTCCATAAAAATTTTATTTAGTTAAGGAAACATCATTATTTCAAAATAGTTTTGGTTTTTGAAAATCCAGCCATTTTCCTGTAAGTTGCGAATTTTATAAATTCTAAATTTCTAATTGTCGAATAAACAACGAAAAAAATTTAAATAAATATAAATCGCGCGGGTAAAATTCTACAAAAATTTTATTTAGTTAAGGAAACATCATTCTTCCGTAATAATTTTGGTTTTTGAAAATCCAACAATTTTCTTGCGAGTTGCGAATTTTTTAAAATTATAAATTTTTAATTGTCGAATGCACAACAAAAAAATTAAATAAATAAAAATCGCGCGGGTAAAATTCTACAAAAATTTTATTTAGTTTAGGAAACATCATTCTTTCAAAATAATTTTGGTTTTTAAAAATCCAACAATTTTCCTGTAAGTTGCGAATTTTTTTAAATTATAAATTTCTAATTGTCGAATACACAACGAAAAAAATTTAAAAAAATATAAATCGTGCGGGTAAAATTCTACAAAAATTTTTATTTGGTTGAGGAAACATCATTCTTTCAAAATAATTTTGGTTTTTAAAAATCCACCAATTTTCTTGCGAGTTGCGAATTTTTATAAATTCTAAATTTTGAATTGTTGAAAAAATTGAAATAAATATAAATCATGCGGGTAAAATTCCAGAAAATTTTTATTTAGTTTAGGAAACATCATTCTTTCAAAATAATTTTGGTTTTTAAAAATCCAACAATTTTCTTGCGAGTTGCGAATTTTTTTAAATTCTAAATTTTGAATTGTTGAAAAAATACAAATAAATATAAATCAAGCGGTTACAATTCTAGAAAAATTTAATTTAGTTTAGGAAACATCATTCTTTCAAAATAATTTTGGTTTTTAAAATTCCAACAATTTTCTTGCGAGTTGCGAATTTTTTAAAATTCTAAATTTTGAATTGTTGAAAAAATTGAAATAAATATAAATCATGCGGGTAAAATTCTACAAAAATTTTATTTAGTTAAGGAAACATCATTCTTTCAAAATAATTTTGGTTTTTGAAAATCCAACAATTTTCTTGCGAGTTGCGAATTTTTTAAAATTCTAAGTTTTGAATTGTTGAAAAAATATAAATAAATATAAATCGTGCGTGTAAAATTCTACAAAACATTTAGGTAGTTAAGGAAACATCATTCTTCCGTAATAATTTTGGTTTTTGAAAATTCAACAATTTTCTTGCGAGTTGCGAATTTTTTAAAATTATAAATTTCTAATTGTCGAATCCACAACGCAAAAAATTTTAAAAAAATATAAATCGTGCGGATAAAATTCCACAAAAATTTTATTTAGTTGAGGAAGCATCATTCTTTCAAAATAATTTCGGTTTTTAAAAATCCAACAATTTTCCTGTAAGTTGCGAATTTTTTTAAAATTCTAAATTTCTAATTGTCGAATAAACAACGAAAAAAATTTAAATAAATATAAATCGTGAGGGTACAATTCTACAAAAATTTTATTTAGTTTAGGAAACATCATTGTTTCAAAATAATTTTGGTTTTTAAAAATCCATCAATTTTCTTGCGAGTTGCGAATTTTTTAAAATTCTAAATTTCTAATTGTCGAATCCACAACGCAAAAAATTTTTAAAAAATATAAATCGTGCGGATAAAATTCCACAAAAATTTTATTTAATTGAGGAAGCATCATTCTTTCAAAATAATTTCGGTTTTTAAAAATCCAACAATTTTCCTGCGAGTTGCGAATTTTTTAAAATTCTAAATTTTGAATTATTGAAAAAATAGAAATAAATATAAATCATGCGGGTAAAATTCTACAAAAAATTTATTTAGTTGAGGAAACATCATTATTTCAAAATAATTTTGGTTTTTGAAAATCCAACAATTTTCTCGCGAGTTGCGATTTTTTTGAAATTATAAATTTCTAATTGTCGAATACACAACGAAAAAAATTGAAATAAATATAAATCATGCGGGTAAAATTCTACAAATTTTTTATTTAGTTAAGGAAACATCATTCTTTCAAAATAATTTCGGTTTTTAAAAATCCAACAATTTTCTTGCGAGTTGCGAATTTTTTAAAATTCCAAATTTCTAATTGTCGAATAAACAACGAAAAAAATTTAAATAAATATAAATCCTGCGGGTAAAATTCTACAAAAATTTTATTTAGTTTAGGAAACATCATTCTTTCAAAATAATTTTGGTTTTTAAAAATCCAACAATTTTCCTGTAAGTTGCGAATTTTTTAAAATTATAAATTTTAAGGATTTTCTTACCTTGAACTGAAGACCAAATTTGAACGTCCTCGTATCTGGTAAATGTGCTACCCACTGCTTCTGAACACAAATCGGGTATGTGGGGTGAGATGATGCCGGCCTGCACGATGTCCACCGTGTAGTCCATCGTGTAGTTTTCCCTTCCCCTGTCCTCCTCCGGAGTTCTGACAGTGCCCGGATTTTTCTGCCGTAATTTCGACATGGCATCCGAGGAGATGAACGCGTCTTTGGGGAAGTGGAAGATGAAGCACATCACTTGGTACTGGCTCTGGCCGCGCTCCTCTTCGCCGAGGATCAGAGCTTTCAGAATTTGAACCTCCTGAAAAAAGAAAATTTAAATAATTAATTCATGAATTTATAATATAAAAATGCCTTACGTTGGAAATAAATTTGCTTGAAAGTGGATCTGCAAACGACTTAGTTAAACATGTGTCCGTCATGCATTTTGTATAATCTGTTCACGTTAAAACAGAAAATGCACGGCGAGCTCTGCAATCGACGGCCACAAAATACAAACTGAATTTCCGATCATTTAAAAATCTAGTGATGGGGTGTTTGCATATTTTTACATATTCTGGTAGAAGCATCGATTATTGATAAATTTTGAAAATTTTAAGTTTGTGGCAATTGTTTTTATATTTTTTTAAGCAATCGGGGAAATGCGCGAATTTATATTTTCAAGATTTCTCTTCTCGCGCGATTATTTCGAAATCTAGTGATCGGGTGTTTGCAAATTTTTGCAAATTCTGGTAGAAGCATCGATTATTAATTAATTTTGAAAATTTTAAGTTCGTAGCATTGTCTTTATATATACATAAATTAATCGCAAAAACATAAAGTTTCAAATGGCTTTCTTACTCTTGTGTTAATAATTAATTTCGGCGTGTAAACTCTTGTTTATCATCCGTAAATTGGAGGGTGGGACAGAGTACACCCGCCCGCCCCTCGTTCCGCTTGGATTATGTCCATAATCATCTATTCGTATCTCACTAGACGATAATCAAATTGCAGGAACATATCATTTATAGTTTACATGACAATTACACGTTTCCAGTGTGGATACATATATCGATTAAGAAAATCGCGTTGGCGTGGCGTGTGTACATTAGTTCGCCTCGGTGTTGGTGTTAGTGATGTTAGTGATAATTGAGATCAGATTAGACGACGCTGAGCGTCGTGACGCCAGGTGACTCCTCCATCTCGGATCCTCGTACGTTCCATTAATATCAAATTACAAACCATTTGCATAACGCATTACAACTAAATTGCCTCTAATTGATCTCGTGCTGCAATCTGGCTGCACCACCGCACGAGTTACATCGGTTTCGATTTATTTATAATTGAGTTTCTTATCAAAATCATGCGGATAGACTGATCAGTTAATGATTTCAGGCAAAATTTACTTGTTGGTATTTTATGATTTTTCTGTGACTGTTATGGGTCACCCTGTATACATAAAAATATTTCACAATTATAGAGTCGATAATTATCAACAACTTTTATATCAATCATATTTTACCATCTTAAATATTTAAAGTGATTAAAAAATGCAATTTGCGCGACAATTTTTATTTTTAAATTTTCGACGCCCGATTCCCGTCTCCTCAACTTAATTGCTCTCTTCGTTTAAACTCGGGGCGAACTTAGCGTCTCCTTCTGGAGAACTCGAAGTCTCGGCAATCGGCCAATTTGCATTCAAAGTCCGGGGGGCGTTTTGCATAAATTTGTATGCGCGTCTTATGTGCACCAACCACTTCGGGTCAATGGTTGTCATGTCGAGTTTTCAGTTAATCCTTTAAGGACCTAATCCTAGAAGGTAAAGCCCCCCCGGGAATTAATGTCTGATTACAATAATAATTGATGTCGGAGTCCGGACACTCCGATTACAGGAAAGGGACAATTCTAATCTGCGCGACCGAAATTTATTCGTTCCCAAAAAGATACATAACGCTAAAATGTTCAGTGATCTCAGCAAAAAATATAAAAACCAGGAAATTACAGTTTTACACTATTGTTTTAAAAGATTAATTGAATTTTCAAAACCTTTCTCTGATGTCCAAATGTTAGACGTCGCAAAAATTAAAAATTTAAAAAATCTGTAACTCACTTGAAAATTTTTGAAATTTCAAAAACCCATGTTATCTGAGTAGAGTGAGATTCTATTAATTAGGATTAATTTTTGTGAAAATTTCCCGACGTGTTTACTATTTTTTTCTTAATTTTTAATTCTCCCATGGTAAAATGTTGACATCGCAAAAATCAAACATTTAAAAAATCTGCAACTCGCTTGAAAATTATTGAATTTTCAAAAACCGAAATTATCTGAGTAGAGTGAGATTCTATTAATTAGGATTAACTTTTTTGAAATTTTCCCAACGTGTTTACTATTTTTTTCCTAATTTTTTTTCTCCGATGCACAAATGTTAGACGTCGCAAAAATTAAAAATTTAAAAAATCTGTAACTCACTTGAAAATTATTGAATTTTTGAAAACCGAAGTTATCTGAGTAGAGTGAGATTCTATTAATCAGGATTAATTTTTGTGAAAATTTCCCGACGTATTTACTATTTTTTTCCTATTTTTTAATTCTCCGATGCACCAACGTTAGACGTCGCAAAAATCGAAAATTTCAAAAATCTGTAACTCACTTGAAAATTATTGAATTTTCAAAAACCGAAGTTATCTGAGTAGAGTGAGATTCTATTAATTAGGATTAATTTTTGTGAAATTTTCCCGACGTGTTTACTATTTTTTTCTTAATTTTAAATTCTCCGATGTACAAATGTTGACGTCGCAAAAATCAAAAATTTAAAAAATCTGCAACTCGCTTGAAAATTATTGAATTTTCAAAAACCGAAGTTACCTGAGTAGAGTGAGATTCTATTAATCAGGATTAATTTTTGTAAAATTTTCCCGACGTGTTTACTATTTTTTTCCTAATTTTAAATTCTCCGATGTACAAATGTTAAAGTCGCAAAAATTGAAAATTTAAAAAATCTGCAACTCGCTTGAAAATTATTGAATTTTCAAAAACCGAAGTTACCTGAGTAGAGTGAAATTCTATTAATTAGGATTAATTTCTGTGAAATTTTCCCAACGTGTTTACTATTTTTTTCTTAATTTTAAATTGTCCGATGTACAAATGTTGACGTCGCAAAAATCAAAAATTTAAAAAATCTGCAACTCGCTTGAAAATTATTGAATTTTCAAAAACCGAAGTTACCTGAGTAGAGTGAGATTCTATTAATTAGGATTAATTTTTGTGAAATTTTCCCGACGTGTTTACTATTTTTTTCCTAATTTTAAATTCTCCGATGTACAAATGTTGACGTCGCAAGAATCAAAAATTTAAAAAATCTGCAACTCGCTTGAAAATTACTGAATTTTCAAAAACCGAAGTTATCTGAGTAGAGTGAGATTCTATTAATCAGGATTAATTTTTGTACAATTTTCCCGACGTGTTTACTATTTTTTTCCTAATTTTTAATTCTCCGATGTTCAAATGTTGACGTCGCAAAAATCAAAAATTTAAAAAATCTGCAACTCGCTTGAAAATTATTAAATTTGCAAAAACCAAAGTTATCTGAGTAGAGTGAGATTCTATTAATTAGGATAAATTTTTTTGAAATTTTCCCGACGTGTTTATTATTTTTTTCTTATTTTTTCTTTCTCCGATGCACAAATGTTAGACGTCGCAAAAATTAAAAATTTAAAAAATCCGTAGCTCACTTGAAAATTATTGAATTTTCAAAAACCGAAGTTACCTGAGTAGAGTGAGATTCTATTAATTAGGATTAATTTTTGTAAAATTTTCCCGACGTGTTTACTATTTTTTTCCTAATTTTTAATTGTCCGATGCACAAATGTTAGACGTTGCAAAAATTTAAAAAACCTGTAACTCACTTGAAAATTATTGAATTTTCAAAAACCGAAGTTACCTGAGTAGAGTGAGATTCTATTAATCAGGATTAATTTTTGTGAAATTTTCCCGACGTGTTTACTATTTTTTTCCTAATTTTTAATTCTCCGATGCACAAATGTTAGACGTCGCAAAAATCAAAAATTTAAAAAATCTGCAACTCGCTTGAAAATTATTGAATTTTCAAAAACCGAAGTTACCTGAGTAGAGTGAGATTCTATTAATCAGGATTAATTTTTGTAAAATTTTCCCGACGTGTTTACTATTTTTTTCCTAATTTTAAATTCTCCGATGTACAAATGTTAACGTCGCAAAAATTGAAAATTTAAAAAATCTGCAACTCGCTTGAAAATTATTGAATTTTCAAAAACCGAAGTTACCTGAGTAGAGTGAAATTCTATTAATTAGGATTAATTTTTGTGAAATTTTCCCGACGTGTTTACTATTTTTTTCCTAATTTTAAATTCTCCGATGTACAAATGTTGACGTCGCAAAAATCAAAAATTTTAAAAATCTGTAACTCACTTGAAAATAATTGAATTTTCAAAAACCGAAGTTATCTGAGTAGAGTGAGATTCTATTAATTAGGATTAATTTTTTTGAAATTTTCCCGACGTGTTTACTATTTTTTTCCTAATTTTTCTTTCTCCGATGCACAAATGTTAGACGTCGCAAAAATCAAAAATTTAAAAAATCTGCAACTCGCTTGAAAATTATTGAATTTTCAAAAACCCAAGTTACCTGAGTATAGAGAGATTCTATTAATCAGGATTAATTTTTGTAAAATTTTCCCGACGTGTTTACTATTTTTTTCTTAATTTTAAATTCTCCGATGCACAAATGTTAGACGTCGCAAAAATCAAAAATTTAAAAAATCTGCAACTCGCTTGAAAATTATTGAATTTTCAAAAACCCAAGTTATCTGAGTAGAGTGAGATTCTATTAATTAGGATTAATTTTTGTAAAATTTTCCCGACGTGTTTACTATTTTTTTCCTAATTTTTTTTCTCCGATGCACAAATGTTGACGTCGCAAAAATCAAAAATTTAAAAAATCTGTAACTCACTTGAAAATTATTGAATTTTCAAAAACCGAAGTTACCTGAGTAGAGTGAGATTCTATTAATTAGGATTAATTTTTGTGAAATTTTCCCGACGTATTTACCATTTTTTTCCTAATTTTTTTTTCTCCGATGCACAAATGTTAGACGTCACAAAAATCAAAAATTTAAAAAATTTGTAACTCACTTGAAAATTATTGGATTTTCAAAAACCGAAGTTATCTGAGTAGAGTGAGATTCTGTTAATTAGGAATAATTTTTTTGAAATTTTCCCGACGTGTTTACTATTTTTTTCTTAATTTTAAATTCTCCGATGTACAAATGTTGACGTCGCAAAAATCAAAAATTTAAAAAATTTGTAACTCACTTGAAAATTATTGGATTTTCAAAAACCGAAGTTATCTGAGTAGAGTGAGATTCTGTTAATTAGGAATAATTTTTTTGAAATTTTCCCGACGTGTTTACTATTTTTTTCCTAATTTTTAATTCTCCGATGTACAAATGTTAACGTCGCAAAAATCGAAAATTTAAAAAATCTGCAACTCGCTTGAAAATTATTGAATTTTCGAAAACCGAAGTTACCTGAGTAGAGTGAGATTCTATTAATTAGGATTAATTTTTTTGAAATTTTCCCGACGTGTTTACTATTTTTTTCCTAATTTTTTTTCTCCGATGCACAAATGTTAGACGTCACAAAAATCAAAAATTTAAAAAATTTGTAACTCACTTGAAAATTATTGGATTTTCAAAAACCGAAGTTATCTGAGTACAGTAGGATTCTGTTAATTAGGATTAATTTTTGTGAAATTTTCCCGACGTGTTTACTATTTTTTTCTTAATTTTCCTTTCTTCGATGTACAAATGTTAGACGTCGCAAAAATCAAAAATTTAAAAAATCCGTAACTCACTTGAAAATTACTGAATTTCCAAAAACTGAAGTTATCTGCGTAGAGTAAGATTCTAATAACTTGAGTTAATTTTTGTGAGTCTAATTTTCAATCCAGTTCAATCCTGGTACCACAAAATATCCGAGTTTAATTTTCCTATTTTTCTCGGGCCTAATTTTCAACCCAGTCCGACCCTGCTAACACAAAATGTTTCCCTTATATCCGTGTGTGTGTATTTTATGGTAATAGTGTGTAAGGGATGATTTCTTTCTTGTCTACAGGCATCATCGCGTGCCATCAGTATCGGTAATAATGGCGGTGTATATGGGGTACAATTTCCGGGAAATGGGGTCGAACGGAACACAAAAGGGGGGGAGATGACGAGAGAAAGAAAAACTATCTCTCGCCCTCCGAGAAGAGGAGAAAGTTCGAGGGATCGTTGTCAGGCGCAGATTTTCTTTTCCTACAACTTTCCTAATTCGTCCCTTCGACGACGACGAATGTTTTATAAGGGCGACTTTTCCGGGGGGTGGATGGCAATTGACGGCCGATTTCCCACTTTTCCAATTCTCTCCGAGGGGATTTTTTTTCTCCTACTCGGTTCAATAAATATAATAAATAGACGGGACGTCAAACGAAAGAAAGAAATTGTTGGATTTACTCGATTATTATATTTTAAATTCATAAGTGAATGAATTAAATAAGTCATTTGTTAAAATATGAAACAATAATGTTCCCTCCAGAGCCGAATTATTCACAAATTTCAATTTGAAATCTGTGACGCAAGTGAAAACTAGGAAATGAAAAAAATCGAAAAAATCAACTTTTTTAATAATTATCATAGACCATTGAAGCATACCTTCTTTTTCATCAGAAAGACGAGAGAAAATGATTGCCGTTAAAAAAATTCAGCCATCTTCAATAGCAAAAAAATTAGTCAGTCACCATGAACATTTTAGAAAATTAAATAAATTAATTGATTTTTCAGACTTTGATCGGCCGTAGCGGCTAAACCAAAACTCCAAATTGAACGCGGTTTGCAAATCTGAGCTCCTCGTGCGTCAATTAGTCGGATTCAGTTAAAATTGGTGATTTTTAATTTTTGACGAAAACCTGAAAAACTACCCAAGGGTCCCCCCTTCTTACTTTTTCTCAAAAATTGGCTTTGAAATAATTTCCTGAAGAAACCACTGGTTCGATTCCAGGTTTCTATATATCACTGGAAATATCCCTTCAAGACGCTTCAGAAAATGTACTTTTGCAAGAACAAACGTCAATTTGAAGGCCGTGACGCGTCAGCAAAGAAAACTCGAAAATGTAAAAAATCGAAAAAATCAACTTTTTTAATAATCATCGTAGACTATTGAAGTATACCTCTTTTTTCATCAGAAAGACGAGAGAAATTGATTGCCGTTAAAAAATTTCAGCCATCTTCAATAGCAAAAAAATTAGTCAGTCACCATGAACATTTTAGAAAATTAAATAAATTAATTGATTTTTCAGACTTTGATCGGCCGTAGCGGCTAAACCAAAACTCCAAATTGAACGCGGTTTGCAAATCTGAGCTCCTCGTGCGTCAATTAGTCGGATTCAGTTAAAATTGGTGATTTTTAATTTTTGACGAAAACCTGAAAAACTACCCAAGGGTCCCCCCTTCTTACTTTTTCTCAAAAATTGGCTTTGAAATAATTTCCTGAAGAAACCTCTGGTTCGATTCCGGGTTTCTATACATCATTGGAAAGATCCCTTCAAGACGCTTCAGAAAATGTACTTTCGCAAGAATAAACGTCAATTTGAAGGCCGTGACGCGTCAGCAAAGAAAACTCGAAAATGGAAAAAATCGAAAAAATCAACTTTTTTAATAATCATCGTAGACTATTGAAGTATACCTCTTTTTTCATCAGAAAGACGAGAGAAATTGATTGCCGTTAAAAAATTTCAGCCATCTTCAATAGCAAAAAAATTAGTCAGTCACCATGAACATTTTAGAAAATTAAATAAATTAATTGATTTTTCAGACTTTGATCGGCCGTAGCGGCTAAACCAAAACTCCAAATTGAACGCGGTTTGCAAATCTGAGCTCCTCGTGCGTCAATTAGTCGGATTCAGTTAAAATTGGTGATTTTTAATTTTTGACGAAAACCTGAAAAACTACCCAAGGGTCCCCCCTTCTTACTTTTTCTCAAAAATTGGCTTTGAAATAATTTCCTGAAGAAACCTCTGGTTCGATTCCGGGTTTCTATACATCATTGGAAAGATCCCTTCAAGACGCTTCAGAAAATGTACTTTCGCAAGAATAAACGTCAATTTGAAGGCCGTGACGCGTCAGCAAAGAAAACTCGAAAATGGAAAAAATCGAAAAAATCAACTTTTTTAATAATCATCGTAGACTATTGAAGTATACCTCTTTTTTCATCAGAAAGACGAGAGAAATTGATTGCCGTTAAAAAATTTCAGCCATCTTCAATAGCAAAAAAATTAGTCAGTCACCATGAACATTTTAGAAAATTAAATAAATTAATTGATTTTTCAGACTTTGATCGGCCGTAGCGGCTAAACCAAAACTCCAAATTGAACGCGGTTTGCAAATCTGAGCTCCTCGTGCGTCAATTAGTCGGATTCAGTTAAAATTGGTGATTTTTAATTTTTGACGAAAACCTGAAAAACTACCCAAGGGTCCCCCCTTCTTACTTTTTCTCAAAAATTGGCTTTGAAATAATTTCCTGAAGAAACCACTGGTTCGATTCCAGGTTTCTATATATCACTGGAAATATCCCTTCAAGACGCTTCAGAAAATGTACTTTTGCAAGAACAAACGTCAATTTGAAGGCCGTGACGCGTCAGCAAAGAAAACTCGAAAATGTAAAAAATCGAAAAAATCAACTTTTTTAATAATCATCGTAGACTATTGAAGTATACCTCTTTTTTCATCAGAAAGACGAGAGAAATTGATTGCCGTTAAAAAATTTCAGCCATCTTCAATAGCAAAAAAATTAGTCAGTCACCATGAACATTTTAGAAAATTAAATAAATTAATTGATTTTTCAGACTTTGATCGGCCGTAGCGGCTAAACCAAAACTCCAAATTGAACGCGGTTTGCAAATCTGAGCTCCTCGTGCGTCAATTAGTCGGATTCAGTTAAAATTGGTGATTTTTAATTTTTGACGAAAACCTGAAAAACTACCCAAGGGTCCCCCCTTCTTACTTTTTCTCAAAAATTGGCTTTGAAATAATTTCCTGAAGAAACCTCTGGTTCGATTCCGGGTTTCTATACATCATTGGAAAGATCCCTTCAAGACGCTTCAGAAAATGTACTTTCGCAAGAATAAACGTCAATTTGAAGGCCGTGACGCGTCAGCAAAGAAAACTCGAAAATGGAAAAAATCGAAAAAATCAACTTTTTTAATAATCATCGTAGACTATTGAAGTATACCTCTTTTTTCATCAGAAAGACGAGAGAAATTGATTGCCGTTAAAAAATTTCAGCCATCTTCAATAGCAAAAAAATTAGTCAGTCACCATGAACATTTTAGAAAATTAAATAAATTAATTGATTTTTCAGACTTTGATCGGCCGTAGCGGCTAAACCAAAACTCCAAATTGAACGCGGTTTGCAAATCTGAGCTCCTCGTGCACCAATTAGTCGGATTCAGTTAAATTTGGTGATTTTTAATTTTTGACGAAAACCTGAAAATCCACCCAAGGGTCCCCCCTTCTTACTTTTGCTCAAAAATTGGCTTTGAAATAATTTTCCGAAGAAACCACTGGTTCGATTCCGTGTTTCTACACATCAATGGAAAGATCCCTTCAAGACGCTTCAGAAAATGTACTTTCGCAAGAACAAACGTCAATTTGAAGGCCGTGACGCGTCAGCAAAGAAAACTCGAAAATGGAAAAAATCGAAAAAATCAACTTTTTTTAATAATCATCGTAGACTATTGAAGTATACCTCTTTTTTCATCAGAAAGACGAGAGAAATTGATTGCCGTTAAAAAATTTCAGCGATCTTCAATAGCAAAAAAATTAGTCAGTCACCATGAACATTTTAGAAAATTTAGAAAAATAATTGATTTTTCAGACTTTGATCGGCCGTAGCGGCTAAACCAAAACTCCAAATTGAACGCGGTTTGCAAATCTGAGCTCCTCGTGCGTCAATTAGTCGGATTCAGTTAAAATTGGTGATTTTTAATTTTTGACGAAAACCTGAAAAACTACCCAAGGGTCCCCCCTTCTTACTTTTTCTCAAAAATTGGCTTTGAAATAATTTCCTGAAGAAACCACTGGTTCGATTCCGGGTTTCTATACATCATTGGAAAGATCCCTTCAAGACGCTTCAGAAAATGTACTTTCGCAAGAATAAACGTCAATTTGAAGGCCGTGACGCGTCAGCAAAGAAAACTCGAAAATGGAAAAAATCGAAAAAATCAACTTTTTTAATAATCATCGTAGACTATTGAAGTATACCTCTTTTTTCATCAGAAAGACGAGAGAAATTGATTGCCGTTAAAAAATTTCAGCCATCTTCAATAGCAAAAAAATTAGTCAGTCACCATGAACATTTTAGAAAATTAAATAAATTAATTGATTTTTCAGACTTTGATCGGCCGTAGCGGCTAAACCAAAACTCCAAATTGAACGCGGTTTGCAAATCTGAGCTCCTCGTGCGTCAATTAGTCGGATTCAGTTAAAATTGGTGATTTTTAATTTTTGACGAAAACCTGAAAAACTACCCAAGGGTCCCCCCTTCTTACTTTTTCTCAAAAATTGGCTTTGAAATAATTTCCTGAAGAAACCACTGGTTCGATTCCGGGTTTCTATATATCACTGGAAAGATCCCTTCAAGACGCTTCAGAAAATGTACTTTCGCAAGAATAAACGTCAATTTGAAGGCCGTGACGCGTCAGCAAAGAAAACTCGAAAATGGAAAAAATCGAAAAAATCAACTTTTTTAATAATCATCGTAGACTATTGAAGTATACCTCTTTTTTCATCAGAAAGACGAGAGAAATTGATTGCCGTTAAAAAATTTCAGCCATCTTCAATAGCAAAAAAATTAGTCAGTCACCATGAACATTTTAGAAAATTAAATAAATTAATTGATTTTTCAGACTTTGATCGGCCGTAGCGGCTAAACCAAAACTCCAAATTGAACGCGGTTTGCAAATCTGAGCTCCTCGTGCGTCAATTAGTCGGATTCAGTTAAAATTGGTGATTTTTAATTTTTGACGAAAACCTGAAAAACTACCCAAGGGTCCCCCCTTCTTACTTTTTCTCAAAAATTGGCTTTGAAATAATTTCCTGAAGAAACCTCTGGTTCGATTCCGGGTTTCTATACATCATTGGAAAGATCCCTTCAAGACGCTTCAGAAAATGTACTTTCGCAAGAATAAACGTCAATTTGAAGGCCGTGACGCGTCAGCAAAGAAAACTCGAAAATGGAAAAAATCGAAAAAATCAACTTTTTTAATAATCATCGTAGACTATTGAAGTATACCTCTTTTTTCATCAGAAAGACGAGAGAAATTGATTGCCGTTAAAAAATTTCAGCCATCTTCAATAGCAAAAAAATTAGTCAGTCACCATGAACATTTTAGAAAATTAAATAAATTAATTGATTTTTCAGACTTTGATCGGCCGTAGCGGCTAAACCAAAACTCCAAATTGAACGCGGTTTGCAAATCTGAGCTCCTCGTGCGTCAATTAGTCGGATTCAGTTAAAATTGGTGATTTTTAATTTTTGACGAAAACCTGAAAAACTACCCAAGGGTCCCCCCTTCTTACTTTTTCTCAAAAATTGGCTTTGAAATAATTTCCTGAAGAAACCACTGGTTCGATTCCGGGTTTCTATATATCACTGGAAAGATCCCTTCAAGACGCTTCAGAAAATGTACTTTTGCAAGAACAAACGTCAATTTGAAGGCCGTGACGCGTCAGCAAAGAAAACTCGAAAATGGAAAAAATCGAAAAAATCAACTTTTTTTAATAATCATCGTAGACTATTGAAGTATACCTTTTTTTCATAAGAAAGACGAGAGAAATTGGTTGCCGTTAAAAAATTTCAGCCATCTTCAATAGCAAAAAAATTAGTCAGTCACCATGAACATTTTAGAAAATTAAATAAATTAATTGATTTTTCAGACTTTGATCGGCCGTAGCGGCTAAACCAAAACTCCAAATTGAACGCGGTTTGCAAATCTGAGCTCCTCGTGCACCAATTAGTCGGATTCAGTTAAATTTGGTGATTTTTAATTTTTGACGAAAACCTGAAAATCCACCCAAGGGTCCCCCCTTCTTACTTTTGCTCAAAAATTGGCTTTGAAATAATTTTCCGAAGAAACCACTGGTTCGATTCCGTGTTTCTACACATCAATGGAAAGATCCCTTCAAGACGCTTCAGAAAATGTACTTTCGCAAGAACAAACGTCAATTTGAAGGCCGTGACGCGTCAGCAAAGAAAACTCGAAAATGGAAAAAATCGAAAAAATCAACTTTTTTTAATAATCATCGTAGACTATTGAAGTATACCTCTTTTTTCATCAGAAAGACGAGAGAAATTGATTGCCGTTAAAAAATTTCAGCGATCTTCAATAGCAAAAAAATTAGTCAGTCACCATGAACATTTTAGAAAATTTAGAAAAATAATTGATTTTTCAGACTTTGATCGGCCGTAGCGGCTAAACGAAAACTCCAAATTGAACGCGGTTTGCAAATCTGAGCTCCTCGTGCGTCAATTAGTCGGATTCAGTTAAAATTGGTGATTTTTAATTTTTGACGAAAACCTGAAAAACTACCCAAGGGTCCCCCCTTCTTACTTTTTCTCAAAAATTGGCTTTGAAATAATTTCCTGAAGAAACCACTGGTTCGATTCCGGGTTTCTATATATCACTGGAAAGATCCCTTCAAGACGCTTCAGAAAATGTACTTTTGCAAGAACAAACGTCAATTTGAAGGCCGTGACGCGTCAGCAAAGAAAACTCGAAAATGGAAAAAATCGAAAAAATCAACTTTTTTTAATAATCATCGTAGACTATTGAAGTATACCTTTTTTTCATAAGAAAGACGAGAGAAATTGGTTGCCGTTAAAAAATTTCAGCCATCTTCAATAGCAAAAAAATTAGTCAGTCACCATGAACATTTTAGAAAATTAAATAAATTAATTGATTTTTCAGACTTTGATCGGCCGTAGCGGCTAAACCAAAACTCCAAATTGAACGCGGTTTGCAAATCTGAGCTCCTCGTGCACCAATTAGTCGGATTCAGTTAAATTTGGTGATTTTTAATTTTTGACGAAAACCTGAAAATCCACCCAAGGGTCCCCCCTTCTTACTTTTGCTCAAAAATTGGCTTTGAAATAATTTCCTGAAGAAACCACTGGTTCGATTCCGTGTTTCTACACATCAATGGAAAGATCCCTTCAAGACGCTTCAGAAAATGTACTTTCGCAAGAACAAACGTCAATTTGAAGGCCGTGACGCGTCAGCAAAGAAAACTCGAAAATGGAAAAAATCGAAAAAATCAACTTTTTTTAATAATCATCGTAGACTATTGAAGTATACCTCTTTTTTCATCAGAAAGACGAGAGAAATTGATTGCCGTTAAAAAATTTCAGCGATCTTCAATAGCAAAAAAATTAGTCAGTCACCATGAACATTTTAGAAAATTTAGAAAAATAATTGATTTTTCAGACTTTGATCGGCCGTAGCGGCTAAACGAAAACTCCAAATTGAACGCGGTTTGCAAATCTGAGCTCCTCGTGCGTCAATTAGTCGGATTCAGTTAAAATTGGTGATTTTTAATTTTTGACGAAAACCTGAAAAACTACCCAAGGGTCCCCCCTTCTTACTTTTTCTCAAAAATTGGCTTTGAAATAATTTCCTGAAGAAACCACTGGTTCGATTCCGGGTTTCTATACATCATTGGAAAGATCCCTTCAAGACGCTTCAGAAAATGTACTTTCGCAAGAATAAACGTCAATTTGAAGGCCGTGACGCGTCAGCAAAGAAAACTCGAAAATGGAAAAAATCGAAAAAATCAACTTTTTTAATAATCATCGTAGACTATTGAAGTATACCTCTTTTTTCATCAGAAAGACGAGAGAAATTGATTGCCGTTAAAAAATTTCAGCGATCTTCAATAGCAAAAAAATTAGTCAGTCACCATGAACATTTTAGAAAATTAAATAAATTAATTGATTTTTCAGACTTTGATCGGCCGTAGCGGCTAAACCAAAACTCCAAATTGAACGCGGTTTGCAAATCTGAGCTCCTCGTGCGTCAATTAGTCGGATTCAGTTAAAATTGGTGATTTTTAATTTTTGACGAAAACCTGAAAAACTACCCAAGGGTCCCCCCTTCTTACTTTTTCTCAAAAATTGGCTTTGAAATAATTTCCTGAAGAAACCACTGGTTCGATTCCGGGTTTCTATATATCACTGGAAAGATCCCTTCAAGACGCTTCAGAAAATGTACTTTCGCAAGAACAAACGTCAATTTGAAAGGCGTGACGCGTCAGCAAAGAAAACTCGAAAATGGAAAAAATCGAAAAAATTTACTTACAACTGTTAAAATGAATTTTAAAATTAAGTTAGAGGCAACACAAAGGGGAGAAATTTGCATAATCTTTTACGGTCGTAGAAATACTCAGGGTGACCCTCCCCTAATCCGACCCTAGCTCGCCTAACCTAGGATTAAACCGGAGTATTCCATGTTTAATTCCGGGTTAATTTAATAAATGGCCCGGTGCGAGAAAATTCCGCCGACCCCTTTCTAACCGATTTAAATTTGTACACGAACGTACAATGTGCAAATTGTCGGAAAATAACATTTTATGTTAAAACACGTCTGAATTAAACAATCAATGGGCGGAATTGAAACAATTTTTAGTTCAAATATTTATTTATCTTTTAATTCATGGATATTATTTATAAACCCAGCAAACTGGGTATTTTTGGAGAGAGTGGAAAAATGACTTTAAATTAACAAGTAAGGTTGTTTCCAATTTATTTGTTATTTAAATTTCTATTATAAAATCCTGGGTGTTCCATTCAAAAAGAAAGTTTCTTTAAAGTTAGCGAAGGTGTAGCATTTAATATTACTCAATCGATGATTATATTTCACACAAAACTTTTTTTTCTATCTTAAATATTTAAGGCCAAAAAGTTGCTTTAACGCTCAAAATCAACAGTATTGTGTGTATTTTTAAAATACATACACAATGATGGGTTGACAGAATTTGATCTATTAAAACGCTGGAGTGATGGGGAGGAAGAGGCTTTCCATGAAACGGGAGGATGAAAATTAATAAACAGATGTCAAGTTGGGCGAAGAATGGGAGCGCAATAACGTTCCATTTATTCGCTACAATTTCATCCGCGAGGAGGGATTAATGCAATATCGTTAATTAAATAATTCCTACCACACCCCTTGCTGCATCATGTCAACCGTCCACTTCTTCCAAAACGAAATTCATTATTTTACTCAAATAAATTCTTTATTTATTCACAACTGTGAACCGGCTTTAATCTTGTCGGTAAAATTTGTGTAACGATTGTAACAATATACAGGGTGTCCCAGGTAGTGGACAGGCAATATTTCAGAGTTTCATGTAATTGCCACTTTGGAAACGGAAGTTATAATCATGTTACTGCAGAAAGTCGTTTTTTGATCATAAAATTTCAGTTTTGACCAACGCCATTTTTCTTGCGGTGAAGTTGTCAAAGTTTTATTTAGCAAATTTTAAAGATATACTTCCTAGAAATAATCTGTCAGAGTTTCAAGTAATTGCCACTTTGGAAACGGAAGTTATAATCATGTTACTGCAGAAAGTCGTTTTTTGATCATAAAATTTCAGTTTTGACCAACGCCATTTTTCTTGCAGTGAAGTTGTCGAAGTTTTATTTAGCAAATTTTAAAGATAGACTTTCTAGGTATAATCTGTCAGAGTTTCAAGTAATTGTCATATTGGATGTGGAAGTTATAATCATGTTACTGCAGAAAGTCGTTTTTTGATCATAAAATTTCAGTTTTGAGCAACGCCATTTTTCTTGCAGTGAAGTTGTCAAAGTTTTATTTAGCAAATTTTAAAGATATACTTTCTAGGAATAATCTGACAGAGTTTCAAGTAATTGTCATATTGGATGCGGAAGTTATAATCATGTTACTGCAGAAAGTCGTTTTTTGATCATAAAATTTCAGTTTTGACCGACGCCATTTTTCTTGCAGTGAAGTTGTCAAAGTTTTATTTAGCAAATTTTAAAGGTATACTTCCAAGGAATAATCTGTTAGAGTTTCAAGTAATTGCCACTTTGGATACGGAAGTTATAATCTTGTTACTGCAAAAAGTCGTTTTTTGATCATAAAATTTCAGTTTTGACCAACGCCATTTTTCTTGCGGTGAAGTTGTCAAAGTTTTATTTAGCAAATTTTAAAGATATACTTCCAAGGAATAATCTGTTAGAGTTTCAAGTAATTGCCACTTCGGATACGGAAGTTATAATCTTGTTACTGCAAAAAGTCGTTTTTTGATCATAAAATTTCAGTTTTGACCAACGCCATTTTACTTGCGGTGAAGTTGCCAAAGTTTTATTTAGCAAATTTTAAAGATATACTCTCTAGGAATAGTCTGTCAGAGTTTCAAGTAATTGTCATATTGGATGCGGAAGTTATAATCATGTTACTGCTGAAAGTCGTTTTTTGATCATAAAATTTCAGTTTTGACCAACGCCATTTTTCTTGCGGTGAAGTTGTCAAAGTTTTATTTAGCAAATTTTAAAGATATACTTCCAAGGAATAAACTGTTAGAGTTTCAAATAATTGCCACTTTGGATACGGAAGTTATAATCTTGTTACTGCAAAAAGTCGTTTTTTGATCATAAAATTTCAGTTTTGACCGACGCCATTTTACTTGCAGTGAAGTTGTCAAAGTTTTATTTAGCAAATTTTAAAGATATACTCTCTAGGAATAGTCTGTCAGAGTTTCAAGTAATTGTCATATTGGATGCGGAAGTTATAATCATGTTACTGCGGAAAGTCGTTTTTTGATCATAAAATTTCAGTTTTAACCAACGCCATTTTTCTTGCGGTGAAGTTGCCAAAGTTTTATTTAGCAAATTTTAAAGATATACTCTCTAGGAATAATCTGTCAGAGTTTCAAGTAATTGTCATATTGGATGCGGAAGTTATAATCATGTTACTGCTGAAAGTCGTTTTTTGATCATAAAATTTCAGTTTTGACCAACGCCATTTTTCTTGCGGTGAAGTTGCCAAAGTTTTATTTAGCAAATTTTAAAGATATACTTCCAAGGAATAATCTGTTAGAGTTTCAAGTAATTGCCACTTCGGATACGGAAGTTATAATCTTGTTACTGCAAAAAGTCGTTTTTTGATCATAAAATTTCAGTTTTGACCAACGCCATTTTACTTGCGGTGAAGTTGCCAAAGTTTTATTTAGCAAATTTTAAAGATATACTCTCTAGGAATAGTCTGTCAGAGTTTCAAGTAATTGTCATACTGGATGCGGAAGTTATAATCATGTTACTGCTGAAAGTCGTTTTTTGATCATAAAATTTCAGTTTTAACTAACGCCATTTTTCTTGCGGTGAAGTTGTCAAAGTTTTATTTAGCAAATTTTAAAGATATACTTCCAAGGAATAAACTGTTAGAGTTTCAAATAATTGCCACTTTGGATACGGAAGTTATAATCTTGTTACTGCAAAAAGTCGTTTTTTGATCATAAAATTTCAGTTTTGACCGACGCCATTTTACTTGCAGTGAAGTTGTCAAAGTTTTATTTAGCAAATTTTAAAGATATACTTTCTAGGAATAGTCTGTTAGAGTTTCAAGTAATTGTCATATTGGATGCGGAAGTTATAATCATGTTACTGCGGAAAGTCGTTTTTTGATCATAAAATTTCAGTTTTGACCAACGCCATTTTTCTTGCAGTGAAGTTGTCAAAGTTTTATTTAGCAAATTTTAAAGATATACTTTCTAGGAATAATCTGTCAGAGTTTCAAGTAATTGTCATATTGGAAACGGAAGTTATAATCATGTTACTGCAGAAAGTCGTTTTTTGATCATAAAATTTCAGTTTTGACCGACGCCATTTTTCTTGCAGTGAAGTTGTCAAAGTCTTATTTAGCAAATTTTAAAGATATACTCTCTAGGAATAGTCTGTCAGAGTTTCAAGTAATTGTCATATTGGATGCGGAAGTTATAATCATGTTACTGCGGAAAGTCGTTTTTTGATCATAAAATTTCAGTTTTGACCAACGCCATTTTTCTTGCGGTGAAGTTGCCAAAGTTTTATTTAGCAAATTTTAAAGATATACTTCCAAGGAATAATCTGTTAGAGTTTCAAGTAATTGCCACTTCGGATACGGAAGTTATAATCTTGTTACTGCAAAAAGTCGTTTTTTGATCATAAAATTTCAGTTTTAACCAACGCCATTTTTCTTGCGGTGAAGTTGCCAAAGTTTTATTTAGCAAATTTTAAAGATATACTCTCTAGGAATAATCTGTCAGAGTTTCAAGTAATTGTCATATTGGATGCGGAAGTTATAATCATGTTACTGCGGAAAGTCGTTTTTTGATCATAAAATTTCAGTTTTGACCGACGCCATTTTACTTGCAGTGAAGTTGTCAAAGTTTTATTTAGCAAATTTTAAAGATATACTCTCTAGGAATAATCTGTCAGAGTTTCCAGTAATTGTCATATTGGATGCGGAAGTTATATTCATGTTACTGCGGAAAGTCGTTTTTTGATCATAAAATTTCAGTTTTGACCAACGCCATTTTTCTTGCGGTGAAGTTGTCAAAGTTTTCTTTAGCAAATTTTAAAGATATACTTCCTAGGAATAATCTGTAAGAGTTTCAAGTAATTGCCACTTTGGATGCGGAAGTTATAATCATGTTACTGCAGAAAGTCGTTTTCTGATCGTAAAATTTCAGTTTTGACCAGCTCCATTTTTCTTGCAGTGAAGTTGCCGAAGTTTACACATTTGTCACAATTGAACTTTTTTTTTTATTGGAACACCCAGTATATTTATGTACTTATATTTTTTTTATAGCGATGTGCGAAGTTTTAGACATTTTAAGACTCTCGACGCGCGTGTTCGTTGCGCGAGGGTAAAAATTAATTATTTTCGTGATGTTTAGGGTGCGGTGATGCGAATTTTATTTTTTTATTAGTTAGTACGGTTAATGTAGAATTTATTCATATGCTAATATTTTATATGTGAATGCACGAAATTTTAGAAATTTCACTTTTCTTAGGATTTACTTTTTATCTATTACAATTTACGTTGAGAGTTTTTCGAATAAAACGCTGTACAGCGTCTGTACGGATACGCAATTAATTTCAAATTTGCCACGAAACAAAGGGCCCCAAAGCTCTCTAGTGAGGATTACACGAAAAGTGGATATTTATAGGAAGTAAAGCCCCCCCGGAGCGGAGAGAAAAATTGAGCCCCTAATCCACACACACTAATCTCTCAAAAGAGTGGAATTCAGACGTGACCCAATTTGTCCGATCAAATATCTAATAATAACGTACACGGATTAATCCACCACTCGATTCAAATTAAACCACTAATATTGGGTTTAATTAATTAAATTACAGTTCGCTTTCCAATTAGAATTATGTCAACACTTTTAAATTATGAAATAAAAAAATTAAAAAAATATATATAAAACGTGTCGACTAAATTCTACAAAAATTAAACAGGATTTGCAAATCATCATTTTATCAAACCAAAAAGAGTATTTGAAAATCCAGCAATTATTTCGCGAGTTGTGAATTTTTGAAAATTTTAGTTTTCGAATTGTGCAATACTCGAGCAAAAAATTAAAAAAAAATATATAAAACGTGTCGACTAAATTCTACAAAAATTAAACAGGATTTGCAAATCATCATTTTATCAAACTAAATAGAGTATTTGAAAATCCAGCGATTATTTCGCGAGTTTTGAATTTTTGAAAATTTTAGTTTTTGAATTGTGCAATACTCGAGCAAAAAATTAAAAAAATATATGAAACGTGTCGACTAAATTCTACAAAAATTAAACAGGATTTGCAAATCATCATTTTATCAAACTAAATAGAGTATTTGAAAATCCAGCGATTATTTCGCGAGTTTTGAATTTTTGAAAATTTTAGTTTTCGAATTGTGCAATACTCGAGTAAAAAATTAAAAAAAATATATAAAACGTGTCGACTAAATTCTACAAAAATTAAACAGGATTTGCAAATCATCGTTTTATCAAACCAAATAGAGTATTTGAAAATCCAGCGATTATTTCGCGAGTTTTGAATTTTTGAAAATTTTAGTTTTTGAATTGTGCAATACTCGAGCAAAAAATTAAAAAAATATATAAAACGAGTCGAATAAATTCTACAAAAATTAAACAGGATTTGCAAATCATAGTTTTATCAAACTAAATAGAGTATTTGAAAATCCAGCTATTATTTCGCGAGTTTTGAATTTTTGAAAATTTTAGTTTTTGAATTGTGCAAAAAATTTAAAAAATATATAAAACGTGTCAACTAAATTCTACAAAAATTAAACAGGATTTTCAAATCATCGTTTTATAAAACCAAATAGAGTATTTGAAAATCCAGCGATTATTTCGCGAGTTGTGAATTTTTGAAAATTTTAGTTTTCGAATTGTGCAATACTCGAGCAAAAAATTAAAAAAATATATAAAACGTGTCGACTAAATTCTACAAAAATTAAACAGGATTTGCAAATCATAGTTTTATCAAACTAAATAGAGTATTTGAAAATCCAGCTATTATTTCGCGAGTTTTGAATTTTTGAAAATTTTAGTTTTTGAATTGTGCAAAAAATTTAAAAAATATATGAAACGTGTCGACTAAATTCTACAAAAATTAAACAGGATTTGCAAATCATAGTTTTATCAAACTAAATAGAGTATTTGAAAATCCAGCTATTATTTCGCGAGTTGTGAATTTTTGAAAATTTTAGTTTTCGAATTGTGCGATACTCGAGCAAAAAATTAAAAAAATATATAAAACGTGTCGACTAAATTCTACAAAAATTAAACAGGATTTGCAAATCATAATTTTATCAAACTAAATAGAGTATTTGAAAATCCAGCTATTATTTCGCGAGTTTTGAATTTTTGAAAATTTTAGTTTTTGAATTGTGCAAAAAATTTAAAAAATATATAAAACGTGTCGACTAAATTCTACAAAAATTAAACAGGATTTGCAAATCATAGTTTTATCAAACTAAATAGAGTATTTGAAAATCCAGCAATTATTTCGCGAGTTGTGAATTTTTGAAAATTTTAGTTTTCGAATTGTGCAATACTAGAGCAAAAAATTAAAAAAATATATAAAACGTGTCGACTAAATTCTACAAAAATTAAACAGGATTTGCAAATCATAGTTTTATCAAACTAAATAGAGTATTTGAAAATCCAGCTATTATTTCGCGAGTTTTGAATTTTTGAAAATTTTAGTTTTTGAATTGTGCAAAAAATTTAAAAAATATATGAAACGTGTCGACTAAATTCTACAAAAATTAAACAGGATTTGCAAATCATAGTTTTATCAAACTAAATAGAGTATTTGAAAATCCAGCTATTATTTCGCGAGTTGTGAATTTTTGAAAATTTTAGTTTTCGAATTGTGCGATACTCGAGCAAAAAATTATAAAAATATATAAAAAGTGTCGACTAAATTCTACAAAAATTAAACAGGATTTGCAAATCATCGTTTTATCAAACTAAATAGATTATTTGAAAATCCAGCAATTATTTCGCGAGTTGTGAATTTTTGAAAATTTTAGTTTTCGAATTGTGCAATACTCGAGCCAAAAATTTAAAAAATATATAAAACGTGTCGACTAAATTCTACAAAAATTAAACAGGATTTGCAAATCATCGTTTTATCAAACTAAATAGAGTATTTGAAAATCCAGAAATTATTTCGCGAGTTGTAAATTTTTGAAAATTTTAGTTTTCGAATTGTGCAATACTCGAGCAAAAAATTTAAAAAAAATATAAAACGTGTCGACTAAATTCTACAAAAATTAAACAGGATTTGCAAATCATAGTTTTATCAAACTAAATAGAGTATTTGAAAATCCAGCGATTATTTCGCGAGTTGTGAATTTTTGAAAATTTTAGTTTTCGAATTGTGTAATACTCGAGCAAAAAATTTAAAAAAAATATAAAACGTGTCGACTAAATTCTACAAAAATTAAACAGGATTTGCAAATCATCGTTTTATCAAACTAAATAGAGTATTTGAAAATCCAGGGATTATTTCGCGAGTTGTGAATTTTTGAAAATTTTAGTTTTCGAATTGTGTAATACTCGAGCAACAAATAACGTTTTATAACTTTAGAGAGCTGTAACTTGGAGAGGAAGAAAATGATATGAAAGACCTCTCTTCATTTTTCCTGAAAAATCACCCTATAAAATCTTTCGCGTCAATTTAAAAACACGCTGTATATCTTAAAAACTAGTGGAGATTTTAGGTGCGTAACTAAATCGTAACAATAAAAATGTCACCCTAACTCTTAGATACTTTACGATAATAATGTATGTGATGAACTGCGAGTAATTAGTGCCGCACACAGTTGTCCAACTTAAAAAATTGCCGCAGCGGCAAAAAGCGTGTTTTGCAAGGGAGCTGGAAGAATTTTAATGGAGTGCAGTATCCCTTGGAAATTACGAAAACACATTTATGCTCGGAAAAACTTGCCGGCGCTCTCTCCTCGTCACTACTTTCCACCGAGTGCATTAAATCCATTAACTATTGTTCACCCCAAAAAAAAAAACAAAGTTCGGCAAAAAGTACGAACTCGCGGTGCTGCCAGAGAAAAACTAACAAATTGCAGCTTGCTGCGATTTACAAACAAAATTATACCAAAGTATGGAATAAATTATATTTTGGGAAAATATCATTTTCTTTGCGCGAAAGTCGATATAATAATTATTATTTTTACTTTCTCTGTTACGAAGTACGAGAAAGTATTGTGATCGTGATTTTTTTTTCAAAAATTTTTTTTACGGAAATATCCGTTTTGGGGTCCCTAGATGCCATTTCAACAATTTCTGGAAAAAAAATGTTGTGTCTGTGCGCGCTGTATCTCAAAAACTAATAAAGCAATGGATGTGAAACTTTGAACATCCGTCTTATTTGATAATCTAAAGAACTGAAAAGCTTTTGGTAAAATTTCGTACATCGGAAGTGGGTGTTTACCTTAACGGTTTTTGGTTTTTTGCCAATATTTTCTTAAATATGTAAAATATCACAAAAAGATTTGAACAAACATTGAAGACAACAAAGAAATGAACATCTTTTGCTTGAAAACATTTTTTATAAAATTATTTTTATTCGAGAAAAAAATGTATTATTATTTTTTTAATTTTTGGTTCATAATTATAAAACGCCAACAGTTACAGCAAATTTATGTTAACAATAATTGCAGAGAATGCTAAAATGAACAACTTCTAAAGAATAAGTTTTTTTCGAAATCACTTTAGTTTTTGAGTAAACCGAGTTTTTGAATTTGAAGTATAATTTTTCCATCTTTTATAATTTTGACGTTTTAAACGTCAGTTTCATCCACTCGATGTACATTTAAAATATGATTCCAATTCAAAATAAACCAATGAAGACGTAAATATAAAGTCGGAGAAAGTAACATGATGGCCACATCACCATTTTTATTGTTATAGATGAGACCAAATTAGCATTAAACATTTTGGTAACGAAATTTCACGATTCATTCCTAATTAAAAATTAAAAACACCCTCCCTCCCCCCCGTTATCCATTTATTACAAAACAAGAAAGCGGAGAGGGTAATATTCTTGCGGGCTAATTAGTGTACCGCGCCTTCAATAATTAAAAGCCCTAATTGAGCAAATTCCATCCGGAAAAAATCGGTTGTTTACAGGGCCGGGGTGTAATTAGCAACAAAGACCGCCCCATAATTACATCCACCCCTCGCGCAACAATTAATTTCCGCGTACTTTTAATTCGCAACGGGAGGGGGTGCGTTATTAAATATTTTATTTTGTTGCGAGCCCTTTCGCCCACCCCCAAATTGATATTTACGAGCCGATCGGATCCCGCGGCGTACGGAAGAGGGATGAAATACGGCGGTTACGGCTTTAATTAATGGAACTCGCTAATTATTCCTAATTCCGTTTAAATTTGATTTACGACCGGATGCATTTAAATTTTTACGCAATTTCATTTCTTTGGTCGATATACGTGTAAAAAAAATCTGGTGCACCCGCCGGGTAACGTAACGTAACTACCAATAAATAATTAATTACAAAATATTCCTTTTCAAAGCCACCTTCGATTTGTATTTATTAAAATGGCCATTGGAATATTTGATAAAGCGATTTTTCTGCAAATAACTTTTAATGCGTTAGGAATTGCGATAGGGTTCTAATAAGGAAAAATGTGTATTTTTTATTTCCGAATGAAATGACGTAAAAATATACATGGGCTCCAATTAAAAACAAGAAAAATAAAGTGCTTTAAAGTTTGAAAAGTTTGACACTAAATTTTGGACACCCTGTATAATTCATATCAATCAAACTCGGTTAGCGGGACCGTCAGACCTTATTTAATAAGCACCCTGTATAATTTTATTAACGAGGCGCTATTTTTATTTTATATTAATTTTTTAAAGCCAATGCTGCAGAACAGGTTTTTTTTCGTTTTTTTTTTTTTTTTGCTGATTTTACTAAACCAATTCGAATAAAATTTTAGGGATATGTAGGCAACCGTATAAGGCACCCAAATAAGCAAGAAAATATGCAGCATGCTATTAAAAAAATACATCATCATGACGTCACACTTTTTTGGGACACCCTGTATAATCAAAAAACATTTTCTTAAATACGCCCTAGAATGTGGGTAAAGTCTACAAAATTTCAAAATCCTAACTCGATTATAAACCGGGGAAACGGGAGGTGAAATGAATGCCTGGCGCATGCACCATTATTACAGTGGTTTTTTTAATTTTTTGCTCTGATAATACTGAACCGATTTGAATAAAATTTTAGGGGTATATGGACAACCGTAAGAGGCACCCAAATACGCAACAAAATATGCAGCATGCAATTTAAAAAAATACATCACCATGACGACACACTTTTTTGGGACACCCTGTATAATCAAAAAAACATTTTCTTAAATACGCCCTGGAATATAGGTGAAGTCTGCAAAATTTCAAAATCGTAACTCTTTAAGAAACTGAGAAAATGGGAGGTGAAATGCATGCCCGGCGCACGCAATATACAGTGCGCGCCTAAAGTATGGAATACAGTCAGTAAAATCAAAATAAAATATTTTTGGAAAAAATCCTCGAACATGTCGATTTTCTTTTATAAAAATACACATGTTTGCATGAAAATTGATTTTCAGTCGTCATTTGTTTTTGAGTAATGACGTCATCCATTTTCTTTTTAAATGGCAACCCCCTGTTTTTGTTCTTGATTTTAAGAGATCTTTTATTGTCGAACTGGCAGTATAAAAATATTGCCATCTTACATAAGACATTTTTCGAGTAAATGACAATTGAAGGTGAGAACTTGATATCTAGAGTTTTTGCAAAATGAACTTGTTCCAGCGCCTGTTTTCCAAACAAAAATGATCTTGACCTTCCATACATACAATATGGTTTCAGCAAGATGGCGCAACCACGCACTATGCGCGTTTTTTTGACAATTGCATTACGAATAGGTGGATTGGCAGGCGATGACCGATAGAATAGCCCACGAAAGAGATGAATACGCAGAATTAGCCTGGAAAATATTCAAAATATTCAAGAAGAATTTCTACATATTCGAAAAAAAAAAAAACAAAAAAAAAAACGCGCATAGTTGGGGGCATGCGCCGTCTTGCTGAAACCATATTGTATTATATGAAAGGTCGAGATGAATATTGTTTGGAAAAATTGCTACAAGCGCTGGAACAAGGTCATTTTGAAAACATTCTAAATATCAGGTTCTCACCTTCAATTGTCATTTTCTCGAAAAATTTCTTGTAAGATGGCAACATTTTTATACTTCCTATTCGACAATGAAAAAATCTCTCAAAATCAAGAATAAAAATAGGGGGTTGCCATTCAAAAACAAAATGGATGACGTCATTACTCAAAAACAAATGACGACTGAAAATTAACTTTCATGCAAAAATATGTATTTTTATAAAAGAAAATCGACGTGTTCCAGGATTTTTTTCAAAAATATTTTATTTCGATTTTACTGACTATATTCCGTACTTTAGGCGCGCACTGTAATTTTATGTTTTGCTCTGATATTACTAAATCGATTTGAATAAAATTTTAGGGGTGTGTAGGCAATCGTAAGAAGCATCCAAATAAGCAAGAAAACATGCAGCATGCAATTTAAAAAAATACATCACCATGTCGACACACTTTTTAGGGACACCCTGTATAATCAAAAAACATTTTCTTAAACACGCCCTGGAATATAGGTAAATTCTGCAAAATTTCAAAATCCTAACTCTTTAAGAAACTGAGGAAACGGGAGGTGAAATGCATGACAGGCGCATGCACCATAATAAGACTGCTTTTAATTTTTTTGCTCTGATATTACTGAATCGATTTGAATAAAATTTTAGGGGTGTGTAGGCAATCGTAAGAGGCATCCAAATAAGCAAGAAAACATGCAGCATGTAATTTAAAAAAAAACATCATCATGACGTCACACTTTTTTGGGACACCCAGTATAATCAAAAAACATGTTCGTGAATACGCCCCAAAATATAGGTGAAGACTGGAAAATTTCAAAATCGTAACTCGATCAGAAGCTGAGAAAACGGGAAGTGAAGTGCATGCCCGGCGCATACACATAATTCAACTTGTTTTAATTTTTTTTCTCTGATATTACTGAACCGATTGTAATAAAATTTTAGGACTGTGTAGGGAATCGTAGAAGGCAACGAAATAAATAATAAAATATACAGCATGTTATAAAAGAAGATTTATCAGCATGACGTCACACTTTTTGGGGACACCCTGTAGAAACAAAAATACTTTTTTTAAATCTGTCCTAGGATACAATTAAAGTCCACAAAATATAAAAAGCCTAACTTAATTGGTAACTGCCCAAAACCAATACGTAAATATTACAATAATTAATTACAAAAGTTTAATACCTTAAATTACGATTTTCTGGCTATATTTTATTTTTATTTCGTTGTATACGTCTATATACGTTTTTCTGGGTGTCAGTGTTGGCCATCTGGTGCATAGCACGCGAACGCTTAATAAAGAAGCGGCCCCATTAAAAGGTCACAGGACGTTATTTCCGGGAGACATTAATAACTTAAATTGCGACCCTTTATCCTCATACCCCCGTAATTTTTTTATTTATATACACACAGCGAGAGATACTCATAAATTCTCTTTAATTAATTTTCGCCCCCGCAACGAAACTGCGCCATGATTTTTGTTTTTGTTTTTTCCGTCCGTTACGTTGGGACCATTTCCTGCATGTGTCCACTTCTACTTTCTCACCCTGGATATCATAATTTTTTTAAAAATTGCATTTATTAAACGTTTCATATTTTAATTATTGAGTTAGTTTTTTCTATAGAAAGTTTCCCCGTCAGTGAATAAACGACATCGAAACTGGTTAGCAGTTTTTTTCAAAGCCACCTTTGATACATTAAAATGTTAGTTGTCATCCGACGGCAAAATATTAATTAATGTTCATATAATTCATATATTGTTAATATTATCTATAATTATTGGTGAAAACTCCACTCAATTAAATTTAAAAAAATTGCGCAATGCTTAAGTCAATACAGGTCGCCATATTGGTGTATCTCTTCTAATATTAGTTAATTAGTTAATGCCCATTGGCAGTTTATTTCCAATTTAATTATTAAAATGGTTTGAGAAATATGAAATATCAGCTTGAAAATTTTTATTTATTAAATTATGTTCTGCTGCGTTTATATTTGTTTAGTCTTTGCAGAACCCGTGCTGTTGCTTTTCTTATGAAAGTTTTTTCCTTCAAAATTCATCTTAAGAATTACTATCTATTAAAAAGACTCTATTTAATTATATTTAATAGTTTGGCTAAGATTTATTAACGCAAAACGCAATTTCTTCGCTAAACAAAATTTACTCCGACCGCACAAAGAGGAATGTCTGAAGTTTGGGTGAATTATATGTGGAGAGAAGGGGGCGGCGACCAAGGAAACGACCAGGTTGATATGTTGTCGGGATAATCCTAACCAAGCACTGACCACACGCCCCATGGGCTGCAAGGGATAAGTTACGGACTTACGGCCGCCTTTAATTTATTGTTATTGCGCCCCTCACGCATATATGTTAACATTATAAATTCCAGCATTTAACAAATTATGTATGATTAATCACCCCCGTTATAAAACACCCCTTCATAATTCTATAAGCTTAGAGCATTTTACAATTTGTATGTAGGATGTGTTGAGAATCATCAATCAGAGAAAAAAATATTTCCAAATCTTCTCAGATAAATCTCAAAATGTATCGATTGCACCATCTCCCATAAAAAAGTTAGCAACAAATATGGATTCGGCACACATCAAACTACCATGTAAACAAATTTAATTCTGAACACCGAATTCCCATCATGGAAAAAAAATGATTTCCCTATTATCTGCAAAACTCAGATCGCGTTCAGATAAATCTCAAAATGTATCAATTTGCGCCATCTCCTATAAAAAGTTCACCAAACTTCTATCATAGAAAAAATTTTTTTATATAAATGATCTACATTCTAAGTCTTTCAACTTTTAAATTTAAAAATTTCGGATTTTGGCAAATTGAATTGACTCCACGACAGAATTTTTTGTCACTTTCTTAAAATACAATAAATTCTCTACATTTCGACTTATAAATCATCGGAATCAAAAAGCGCGTTAAATACCACAGCAATTTTTCAAAATCGAAAACGCGATTTTGTTATCTTCCAACTTGGAAAATTTCGAATTTTGGCAATTTTCGTTCACTTGACATAAACATTTCTTCATATTTTCCAATAAACACTAAATTAACCACACTTTGGCATTTCAACCATCAAAATCAAACCAAGCCTTCGGAAGTTACGCAATTTTTCAAAATCAAAAACGCGATTTTGTCGTCTTCGAACTTGAAAAGTTTCAAATTTTGGCAATTTTCGTTTACTTGACATAAACATTTCTTCATATTTTCCAATAAACACTAAATTCACCACACTTTAACATTTAAACCATCAAAATCAAACCAAGCCTTCTGAAGTTACGCAATTTTTCAAAATCAAAAACGCGATTTTGTTGTCTTCCAACTTCGAAAATTTCGAATTTTGGCAGTTTTCGTTTACTCGACATAAAGATTTCTTCATATTTTCCAATAAACAATAAATTCACCACACTTTGACATTTAAATCATCAAAATCAAACCAAGCCTTCTGAAGTTACGCAATTTTTCAAAATCAAAAACGCGATTTTGTTGTCTTCCAACTTCGAAAATTTCGAATTTTGGCAGTTTTCGTTTACTCGACATAAAGATTTCTTCATATTTTCCAATAAACAATAAATTCACCACACTTTGACATTTAAATCATCAAAATCAAACCAAGCCTTCGGAAGTTACGCAATTTTTCAAAATCGAAAACGCGATTTTATTGTCTTCAAACTTGGAAAATTTCGAATTTTGGCAATTTTCGTTTACTCGACATTAAAATTTCTTTATATTTTCCAATAAACAATAAATTCACCACACTTTGACATTTAAACCATCAAAATCAAACCAAGCCTTCGGAAGTTACGCAATTTTTCAAAATCAAAAACGCGATTTTGTCGTCTTCGAACTTGGAAAATTTCGAATTTTTTGCAATTTTCGTTTACTTAACATAAACATTTCTTCATATTTTCCAATAAACAATAAATTCACCACACTTTGACATTTAAACCATCAAAATCAAACCAAGCCTTCGGAAGTTACGCAATTTTTCAAAATCAAAAACGCGATTTTGTCGTCTTCGAACTTGGAAAATTTCGAATTTTTTGCAATTTTCGTTTACTTAACATAAACATTTCTTCATATTTTCTAATAAACACTAAATTCTCCACACTTTGACATTTAAACCATCAAAATCAAACCAAGCCTTCGGAAGTTACGCAATTTTTCAAAATCAAAAACGCGATTTTGTTGTCTTCCAACTTGGAAAATTTCGAATTTTGGCAATTTTCGTTTAGTTGACATAAAAATTTCTTCATATTTTCCAATAAACACTAAATTCACCACACTTTGATATTTAAACCATCAAAATAAAACCGAGCCTTCGGAAGTTACGCAATTTTTCAAAATCAAAAACGCGATTTTATTGTCTTCGAACTTGGAAAATTTCGAATTTTGGCAATTTTCGTTTACTTGACATAAAAATTTCTTCATATTTTCCAATAAACACTAAATTCACCACACTTTGACATTTAAACCATCAAAATCAAACCGAGCCTTCGGAAGTTACGCAATTTTTCAAAATCAAAAACGCGATTTTGTCGTCTTCGAACTTGGAAAATTTCGAATTTTGGCAATTTTCGTTTACTTAACATAAACATTTCTTTATATTTTCCAATAAACACTAAATTCACCACACTTTGACATTTAAACCATCAAAATAAAACCGAGCCTTCGGAAGTTACGCAATTTTTCAAAATCAAAAACGCGATTTTATTGTCTTCGAACTTGGAAAATTTCGAATTTTGGCAATTTTCGTTTACTTGACATAAAAATTTCTTCATATTTTCCAATAAACACTAAATTCACCACACTTTGACATTTAAACCATCAAAATCAAACCGAGCCTTCGGAAGTTACGCAATTTTTCAAAATCAAAAACGCGATTTTGTCGTCTTCGAACTTGGAAAATTTCGAATTTTGGCAATTTTCGTTTACTTGACATAAACATTTCTTCATATTTTCCAATAAACACTAAATTCACCACACTTTGACATTTAAACCATCAAAATCAAACCAAGCCTCCGGAAGTTACGCAATTTTTCAAAATCGAAAACGCGATTTTATTGTCTTCGAACTTGGAAATTTTCGAATTTTGGCAATTTTCGTTTACTTGACAGAAACATATCTTCAAATTTTCCAATAAACACTAAATTCACCACACTTTGACATTTAAACCATCAAAATCAAACCGAGCCTTCGGAAGTTACGCAATTTTTCAAAATCGAAAACGCGATTTTGTTGTCTTCGAACTTGGAAAATTTCGAATTTTGGCAATTTTCGTTTACTTGACATAAACATTTCTTCATATTTTCCAATAAACACTAAATTCACCACACTTTGACATTTAAACCATCAAAATCAAACCGAGCCTTCGGAAGTTACGCAATTTTTCAAAATCGAAAACGCGATTTTATTGTCTTCGAACTTGGAAAATTTCGAATTTTGGCAATTTTCGTTTACTTGACATAAAAATTTCTTCATATTTTCCAATAAACACTAAATTCACCACACTTTGACATTTAAACCATCAAAATCAAACCAAGCCTTCGGAAGTTACGCAATTTTTCAAAATCAAAAACGCGATTTTGTTGTCTTCCAACTTGGAAAATTTCGAATTTTGGCAATTTTCGTTTAGTTGACATAAAAATTTCTTCATATTTTCCAATAAACACTAAATTCACCACACTTTGACATTTAAACCATCAAAATCAAACCAAGCCTTCGGAAGTTACGCAATTTTTCAAAATCAAAAACGCGATTTTGTTGTCTTCCAACTTGGAAAATTTCGAATTTTGGCAATTTTCGTTTAGTTGACATAAAAATTTCTTCATATTTTCCAATAAACACTAAATTCACCACACTTTGACATTTAAACCATCAAAATAAAACCGAGCCTTCGGAAGTTACGCAATTTTTCAAAATCAAAAACGCGATTTTATTGTCTTCGAACTTGGAAAATTTCGAATTTTGGCAATTTTCGTTTACTTGACATAAACATTTCTTCATATTTTCCAATAAACACTAAATTCACCACACTTTGACATTTAAACCATCAAAATCAAACCGAGCCTTCGGAAGTTACGCAATTTTTCAAAATCGAAAACGCGATTTTATTGTCTTCGAACTTGGAAAATTTCGAATTTTGGCAATTTTCGTTTACTTGACATAAAAATTTCTTCATATTTTCCAATAAACACTAAATTCACCACACTTTGACATTTAAACCATCAAAATCAAACCGAGCCTTCGGAAGTTACGCAATTTTTCAAAATCGAAAACGCGATTTTATTGTCTTCGAACTTGGAAAATTTCGAATTTTGGCAATTTTCGTTTACTTGACATAAAAATTTCTTCATATTTTCCAATAAACACTAAATTCACCACACTTTGACATTTAAACCATCAAAATCAAACCGAGCCTTCGGAAGTTACGCAATTTTTCAAAATCAAAAACGCGATTTTGTCGTCTTCGAACTTGGAAAATTTCGAATTTTGGCAATTTTCGTTTACTTAACATAAACATTTCTTTATATTTTCCAATAAACACTAAATTCTCCACACTTTGACATTTAAACCATCAAAATCAAACCAAGCCTTCGGAAGTTACGCAATTTTTCAAAATCGAAAACGCGATTTTGTTGTCTTCGAACGTGGAAAAAGTTTTGGCAATTTTCGTTTACTTAACATAAACATTCCTTTATATTTTCCAATAAACACTAAATTCTCCACACTTTGGCATTTAAGTCATTAAAATCAAAACAAGCCTTCGGAAGTTACGCAATTTTTCAAAATCAAAAACGCGATTTTGTCGTCTTCGAACTTGGAAAATTTCGAATTTTGGCAATTTTCGTTTACTTAACATAAACATTTCTTCACATTTTCCAATAAACACTAAATTCACCACATTTTGACATTTAAACCATCAAAATCAAACCAAGCCTTCGGAAGTTACGCAATTTTTCAAAATCAAAAACGCGATTTTGTCGTCTTCGAACTTGGAAAATTTCGAATTTTGGCAATTTTCGTTTACTTGACATAAACATTTCTTCATATTTTCCAATAAACACTAAATTCACCACACTTTGACATTTAAACCATCAAAATCAAACCAAGCCTCCGGAAGTTACGCAATTTTTCAAAATCGAAAACGCGATTTTATTGTCTTCGAACTTGGAAATTTTCGAATTTTGGCAATTTTTGTTTACTTGACATAAACATATCTTCATATTTTCCAATAAACACTAAATTCACCACACTTTGACATTTAAACCATCAAAATCAAACCGAGCCTTCGGAAGTTACGCAATTTTTCAAAATCGAAAACGCGATTTTGTTGTCTTCGAACTTGGAAAATTTCGAATTTTGGCAATTTTCGTTTACTTGACATAAAAATTTCTTCATATTTTCCAATAAACACTAAATTCACCACACTTTGACATTTAAACCATCAAAATCAAACCGAGCCTTCGGAAGTTACGCAATTTTTCAAAATCAAAAACGCGATTTTGTTGTCTTCGAACTTGGAAAATTTTGAATTTTGACAATTTTCGTTTACTCGACATAAACATTTCTTTATATTTTCCAATAAACAATAAATTCACCACACTTTGACATTTAAACCATCAAAATCAAACCAAGCCTCCGGAAGTTACGCAATTTTTCAAAATCGAAAACGCGATTTTATTGTCTTCGAACTTGGAAATTTTCGAATTTTGGCAATTTTTGTTTACTTGACATAAACATATCTTCATATTTTCCAATAAACACTAAATTCACCACACTTTGACATTTAAACCATCAAAATCAAACCGAGCCTTCGGAAGTTACGCAATTTTTCAAAATCGAAAACGCGATTTTGTTGTCTTCGAACTTGGAAAATTTCGAATTTTGGCAATTTTCGTTTACTTGACGTAAACATTTCTTCATATTTTCCAATAAACACTAAACTCACCACACTTTGACATTTAAATCATCAAAATCAAACCGAGCCTTCGGAAGTTACGCAATTTTTCAAAATCGAAAACGCGATTTTGTTGTCTTCGAACTTGGAAAATTTCGAATTTTGACAATTTTCGTTTACTCGACATAAACATTAGTAGATAGGATTCACGGGTTCTACGCCCACCCATGTAAAAGTTCCCATAAGACGTCATAAAACACCCCCCTCCACAAAATGGCGGACTTAGTGTTCTGTAAGTGTTGCAGACCTCCGGGCAATAGGTGGCGCCAGAGGGTACCTGATGGGTTCTGTTCTCGGCTAAGTGGAAGTCCGCGCAATAGGTGGCGCTAGTTGGTACCTGGGTGGAATCTATACTCAGCCAATTGGAAGGTTCGCGCAAGAGGTGGCAGCACGTCGGCATCTAGGAGCGGGATCAAGCTGAGGTTAGGTAAAGCCGGACCAGATCTGAGCTGATCAAGCTGAGCTTGGGTAGATCTGGACCAGATCCGGATCAGAGTCGGATCAGATCCAGATCGGATCAAGCTGGTCCGGACCGGATCTGCGGTGGGAGCTTGGCGGGTTTTTTTAAAGACAACGATGCATTATAAACATTTATTTTCTCACGTTCAGAACTTAAACACTGACTTACATGCAGGTGAGGCGATAATCGAAGCAGTGGTGGTGTGTTAGTAAGATCTAAACATCTTTTTCAATTTTAAACAAAGAGGTTTGGCATTTTTCACACGTCTTAATTTCTTTCTTCAAATCTTCGGCGGAAATTCTATTGTTAATTTCTACACATCTAACCTTAAAGTAATTTTCGGCGGTCTCGTTCTTAAAGCAGTCCAAACAGACTCTCATTGATTGTTTAATTTGTGGAATAAACATTGGCATTAAACGTACTTTGTTGATATCGAGATGGAAGTAACACACACAATAGGTCCCACACATTCTGAAATTTTCTAAAAGAGTAAATATGTGAGTCTCTAATATGATCATGAAATAAAAGTATTTACCCGTTTCCGCCATGAGTTCGCGCAGTGTTGGAAATAACTGATAAAAAGAGTCGAACAAGCCAACGAGGTACTGTTGGAAACTGTTTTCCTGTCAAACACGTCAAATAACGCCAGCGAGGTTACGCCTGGCTATATAAGCGCCTTAAATGTGACTATTCTGTCATATCACTACCAACTACCACGGCAACAATGTTTCATTGTAAAATATGCGCTAGTTCGTTTTCGCGCCCAGACAGTTTACATCGGCATTTAAAAAAATATCACTCTAGTCAGCAACTATGTGAAGTGTGTGGTGTTGTGTTAGAGGGTGGAGTAGCATTGCACAAACATCGTTGTAGCGATGATGAACCACCTTCTAAGAAATTTAAAGGAAATTTAAGTCAAACACAAGCAACAACATCTAAACATATTCGGTGCAATGTTTGCGCCGAAGATTTTACTACAACCCCTTCATACGTTGGTCATCTTCGAACACAACGCCATCTTCAGAATATGGGAGAACCCCTGGAAAATGGGGTTGTAAAAATTAAATCAGCATTTAAGACCCGCATCGCTAGTTATCGGATTCCATCACCCCAGGACCAAACGGATATCCCTTCATTCCTTGAAAGTTGTGAGGAAAAGTTTATTTGGTTGGTTGATGGGAGTCGACGAAGCCGGCAAAGCGTAAAGACCAACATCGAGCTGTTCGGGTTATACGTTAAACCTGGGGATGATGTGCAACCCGAGCTGAAATCATTCAACACCCGTTTTCAAATCGGAACACCCACTACCGATTTAAGCGAGCTGTACCAGCGTTTATGTAGCACCGTAAAGACAAAAAGCGAGGAATTTCAAGTAAGTACAAGTATTTTTATGTATTTTGGTAAATTAAAGAAAAAAATTACAAAATGTGATATCTGAATTAAATTACGCAGGAGCGGGATAGCGGATGGGCTCTTCTCATGGTATCCCATCTGGAGGTGAACATCAATCGGTATACCCCCATCCGTGGATCATCATACCTGGAGCTACCCTCGGCGATAAAGAAAAAGCGCGCCTGCATCAATGTCCAGAATAATGACGACGCTTGCTTCGCATGGGCGGTAACTTCAGCACTACATCCGGTAGATCCCGCCTATCATCCAGAACGCACCGCATCATATCCCCATTATCGCGATGTCTTAAATTTGACAGGTATGGAGCTACCATTTAAAATTAATAATATCCCCAAATTTGAAGAATTAAATAACATTTCAATTAATTTGTACGGGCTAGAGTTCAACAGTGAAAAGCACAGTCTTGAGGTGGTAGGGCCAATTTATTTTTCAAAAACTAAGCGCGACACACACATTAACCTTTTGTACATCGAAGATGGGGAAACAGGTCATTATGTTTGGATCAAAAATTTATCTCGACTAATTTCAAGCCAAGTGTCCACACAGAAGGCTAAAACGTATTTGTGTGATGGGTGTTTAACCTTTTTCCCCAGCGATCAAGCGCTCTTAACCCACAGCTTGAATGACTGCAACAAAATTTACTCTGTGATGCCAACGACTGATTTAATTAAAAATAAAAATGGTGAGATGGTTCCGGGTAATTTATTACAATTTAATAATTTTAATTCTAAAATGCGGGTACCATTCGCCGTTTATGCCGACTTTGAATCCATTCTCACCCCAATTGAATCGTGTGAGCCGGACCCAAATTTATCGTATACTTACTCAACGCATGTTCATACTCCTTACAGTTTCGCGTATTATATTAAATGCTCCTTTAATCAAGATTTTGACAAATTTGTTACTTATACGGGCTTAGATTGTCCGAGAGTTTTTATGGAAAAATTAAGTGCTGACGCGAAATTAATTTATGAAAATTATTTGGAACCCATTATACCAATGTCGAAATTAGCCCCAAATGAACAACTATTATTAGATTCTGCAACCGAGTGCCACATATGCGAAAAAGAGTTACTCCCTTGTGAGAAAGTTGCCGATCATTGTCACTTAACGGGAAAATTTGTAGGAGCAGCCCACTCCAAATGTAATTTGAATTATAAGGTCCCTAAGTTTTTACCAATATTTTTTCATAATTTATCAGGATATGACTCACATTTATTCATTAAAGAATTTGGCCTCGATAATGATAAAATCGATGTAATTCCCCAAAATAAGGAGAAATATATCTCATTTTCAAAATCAATTAAAGTGAGTAACTATACTGATAATCGAGGAATTGATCGAGATGTTTATTTGAAACTAAGATTTTTAGATTCTTTTAAATTTATGGCCTCATCATTAGAAAAATTAGCAAAAAACTTAAAACCTGATCAATTAAAGAATGTTGGTGCCCATTTTCCTATTAAGGAACAATTTGAATTGGTGACGAAAAAAGGAGTATTCCCTTATCAGTACATAGACTCTTTATCAAAATTAGACGAAACAAAATTACCCGCTAAAAGATTCTTTTTTAGTTCCCTCACAAACACCGATATTAATACCAAGGAATATGAACATGCAGAAAACGTTTGGCAACATTTTAATTGTAAAAGTTTAAAAGAGTACTCTGATTTATATCTCAAAACAGACGTTTTACTTTTATGTGATATTTTCGAAAACTTTCGCGATGTTTGTTTTAAAGCATATAATTTGGATCCTCTACACTACTATACAGCTCCGGGGTTGTCGTGGGATGCTATGCTTAAATTAACTGACATTAAATTAGAATTACTGACAGACATTGACATGCATCACTTTGTACGTAAGGGTATTCGGGGTGGAATAAGCCAGTGTTCATTACGATATGCTAAAGCTAATAACAAGTACATGACTGAATATGACAAAACAAACCCGACAAAATTTTTAACGTACTGGGACGCCAATAATTTATATGGATGGGCAATGTCACAACTCATGCCGCACAGTAATTTTAAATGGTTAAACGCGGGAGAAATTGAAAAGTTTAATGTAACAAATATACAAGATGATTCACTAACGGGGTATTTTTTGGAGGTGGATATAGAATATCCAAAAAAACTGCACAATCTCCACAATGATCTACCATTTCTCGCAGAAAATATTGTACCACCCGGGTCAAAATTTAAGAACACAAAATTAATTTCAAACTTAAATAATAAAACAAAGTATATAGTTCACTATCGAAACTTAAAACAGGCACTATTAAACGGGTTAAAATTAACAAAAATTCATAGGGTTTTACAATTTGAGCAATCTGACTGGTTAAAAAAATATATTGAGTTAAATACCAGTATGCGGCAAGTGGCTAAAAATGATTTCGAAAAAGACTTTTATAAATTAATGAATAATTCTGTTTTTGGCAAAACAATGGAAAATGTTGATAAGCGTGTTGACGTTAAATTGATTAATCATTGGGAAGATGTTGGCAAGCGTCGCGGCGCGGAAAGTTTAATAGCTAAACCAAATTTTAATTGCGTCTCAATTTTCACAGAAAATCTTGTTGCTATTCAATTGGACCGGTTGAAAGTTGTTTATAATAAGCCCATTTATATTGGTTTTTCGGTTTTAGAGCTGTCAAAATTATTAATGTATGAGTTTTATTATAATTATGTAAAATCAAAGTATGAAAATGATGTGACATTATGCTATATGGACACAGACAGTTTAACACTACTTATAAAAACAAAAGACATATTTCAAGACATTAAGCAAGACCTTTCAAAATTTGATACTAGTAATTTTGATCCACAAAATCTACATAACATCCCTCTTCAAAATAAAGCCGTTTTGGGATTGATGAAGGATGAGAACGGAGGCAAGATTATGACAGAATTTGTTGGATTAAGATCAAAAATGTATGCCAATAACGTTGAGGGCGACTGGTCCAAAAAAGCAAAAGGGGTTAAGAAATGTGTAGTTCAACAAGATCTGGCTGGAAATGATTACAAAAACTGTTTATTCACTCAAACTACCATCAGTAGGAAACAAAATTTATTTAGATCAATTAAACACTCAATTTATTCCATTACTCAAAATAAATTAGCTCTTTCACCTTTTGACGATAAACGTTATATTTGCACTAATGGTGTAAATACTCTAGCCTGGGGACATAAGGATATATAAAATTTTATTATGGTAGCCCCATCAAAAGATTTTAAACCCACCAGAGAACTCTGGTGAGGTTAAAATCTTTTGACCTGTATCAATTCATCGTCGTCAATGGGGTCTACGTATGCCCACAGGCGAAGACCCAATAGTTCACTGTAAAAAAAAAAAAATACTGCTTTAATGATGAATCTTAAACTTAAAAAATACCACTTGAGGAAAATAAGTTTATAAATTTAGTTACATACCCCTTAAATAAGGTTATAACCTGGTTTGCCTCAGGTAGGCTGGTTGGCGCCAGGTTTATTATCATTGGATATGTCTAAAAATATTTTAGTTCTGACAATAAGAAAATTGTACAGTAATAAAACTTACGGATATTGGGGCCTCCAGCCTAGCACGAAGAGCAAATATTATATTGGCGATAGTAGAAGTCATTGTTTCAGTTTAGCTTGGCGAAGAGTGATAATCTGAATTTATAGCCATCTTAGTGTAGTGGTATTGTGGATCAGTATTTGCGGAATTTGCTAGAAGCAAACATTGTGCTCGTTAAAATAGCAGTTTTTAGCTACTGACATTCTTTCTGGAATTTTCCTACTGGTGGCATTAAGAAATTGCTGGACTGGTATGTTCTGCGTCCTGCGTAGTGAGATAATAGTGTGCTCGTTAAAATAGCAGTTTTATCGACCGGCATTTTTTTCTTGCAATTTTTGGAAGATAACGAAAATGTGGTCTTGCTGAAAATATATATAAATAGAAAACATTCTAAGTTTGTTAGTTGATAGTCTGTCAAGTCGAAGCTAGGGTCAAGTCCGTCTCAAGTTGATATTCTGAATATGGTGAGTAAAATCAATTCCGATTTCATTTTTTCTTGATAAGAAAATTGTTTAGAGAACTGTAAACAGTTTATTATAGAATTTAATTAATATTATTTTCTTAAGGAACGTTTCAATCAAATAGGAAAACAGCGCAACATCAAAAAGTTGATAGATTTACCTCAGAAAACTAAAATACCAGTCACCAACCTGAGATTCATGCCTACAACATACGGCCCCAAGATTATATGTGACCTTATTAAATCCAATGAAATTGTATTTTTGCCGGCGCGATTTAATACGCACCTGACGCAAGAAGATATTGATAAAATAAACAAACAATTGCAAAATTATTTAGTCGTTGATGGATACAACGTGCACATGTGTGACAACAACGGGTCTGTGTAGATGTGTTGGGCTTCAATATCTCGAACTATTAAATAATAATTTTAGTCGCGAAAAATACCATAAGTTTTTAAAGGATAAAAAGTTTTTCGAGTTTATAAAGACAGAAGATTTTAATATTATATTATATTCAATTGAAAATTTAAGCGGTTTCAATTTAGTTAAAGGCAAACTTCTTGATTTAGAAATTAAGTTGTTAGTAGGGAAAATGATGTGTTCAGGAAATTTTGATAATTCACTTTCACTTACATCTCGATGGGAGGAGTGTTTAAGTGAAGAGTCATTCGTGTGTGTGTTGTCAAATTATTATAGACAGGTTAACGCATGGAATACCCGAATTTGTCGAGAATGTTATGTGGGAGACATGTCAAATCAATTGCACAATTATGAGTTGGTTACAAGACACATCATATGCGAAGTAAGAAATGTAGAACCAACTTTTTGTATTTCATGTTTCCAGACCCTGTATGTGACATTTGGGTTAGAGTCTTGTCCTCTTTGTTATTTAAAATGAGTAATTTGTTAGTTTGTTAGATAAGAATGAATTGTTTTGTAAATAAACAAAAATCTAATATGAGTGTTTTTTTTATTTTTAATGTACACTTGTCTATAACATATCCTTTGAATTAATCCACGAATTGTGTGCTGAATCGAGACCCAACCATTTAACATACGCCTTTGTTCCTTTCCTACGTAAAATTTTCTCCACTAAGAATACGTCTGGATACATTACTTTCTGTATTTCTTGTTCGTAAAATGCACCTTTTATTGGTTGTTTGTTAGAATCCTCCAAAAGGTAAGTAACTGGATTAGTCATTTTTACTTTATTTATTTTAAAAATCTCTGTAGTCCAATTTGGTGTATATCCTTTTGCAAATATATTTTTGTATTTGCTAATTCTAACATAATCTCCCTGCTTATAGCGACCACTTTTAGCAATTTTTAAATGAGAATATGCTGTTTTTAAAAGAAATGATTCATTTTTCCTATTGACACTGATGGGTTTTAAACCAATAGTACTGTGAACTGTGTTATTATACCTTTCCGTAACTTCATCCAAAATATCAAGCCACTTATATTTTCCACGTAAACTAAATTCCTTATATAACCAACTTTTTAGAGTTCTAATTACTCGCTCCGCAATACTTGCTTTTGTTGTACTATATGTAGAATATAAGTTGATGTTACGTTTTTTACAAAGTGCTATAAAGTTTTTATTGTAAAATTCGAGCCCCAAATCTGTTTGCAAATTATTTACTGGAGCCGAAATTTTTGCCAAAATTTTTAACATAGCTTCAGTAACATTCTGAGCGTTTTTAGATTTTAAGGGCCGAGTCCAAACAAATTTACTAAAGCAGTCAATAACTACCAGTATATATTTATGACCCCTGTTTTCTTTTGCAAAAGGAATCATTTCCATTAAATCTGCTTGAAGCAAATCAAATAGTCCTTTTACAATTGTTCTCCGTCTCGGAAAATGCTTCCGAGCGGGTTTATGTAGTTCATAAACTACCTGTCGTTTTTCCATCGAAATGTTCTACCTGACGTCTTTCAGGTGGATGTTTCTGCGTGTCTAGCGTTACCTTTAATTTTTGTAGATCTTGTTCAATCGATACTAGTCTTTGTTGAAATATTTGGGTCACATAATCCAAACTATTTTTAGTAACACAATCTGTTGTTGATGAGGGTTCACCAACATTAACTATCCTTTTATTTTGAGCATTCCAATTACCATTTGCATCTACTGTGAAGCTGCCCGAAGCCGCGACATGAGATGAATATCGACCGAATTTGTCAACAGTCATACTATAACATTTGCCTCGCGCAATTCTTCAATAATTGACACAATCTCGTTGTTCACCGAATTATTACCTGCCACCTTTGCAGCATACAAAAGCTTTAGTCTATCTACCAGCTCATTGACAGAATTCCAATATATATATTCTGGTTTGAATGAAACTTGTTTGTTTAATGCGGTCCCCCTTGTTGATCTCAATGTTCTAGGCTGATTTGTTACGGGAGATAGGTGTTTTGGAATGCTAGTTTGAGGAGGAAATAATTTACTTATTATGTTTTTATATTTAAATCCACCGCTTCGGTTAATTTGATTTCCTGCACCATATTGCCGTTTATGAGCGTTCGACAAACGCAAGATTCTTTTATAGTTTTCCAAATCATCGGCACTATACTTTTCAGGCTTATTCAGAAAAAGTAAATTATACAACCCCTCAGTCCCCTTAAATTTTGTGTTTTCAATGTACACATCATTATCAATAAAGTCGGGTGCCTTAATACCAATTTTCCAACAATTTGCTTCAGAGTCCCATCTGATGCCGTAAGTATAATCCATTTCTTTAGCATTTGTTAAAAGTAGATCAAAATATTTTGTTGCTAGGGGGCCTACGCCGGCCTCTCTAAAAGTATCGCTGATTGATTTGCGCCCACTTGTAGTAGAATACATGTCACGCAACTGATTCAACGATGTTTCGTGTCTTTCCTCTGGCAAATTTTCAACTTCAGCAACGTTTTCTGGTTGAGATTCAAAAACCTCATCTTCATCTTCCGATTCACCCCAATTTGCTGTTGACGCCCTAGGTTGTACATTTTGTGTATATTCAGACGAAATATCTGTTTCAGGTTTTTCAGTTTTAATTTCTTTTTTAAGCTCAACAACTGCTTTAAGAGGTTCAACAATAAATTTATACCCTCTCTGTAGCAATTCTTCAGATTGGAGGCGACTTCGGCGAATTGTTCTAGCTTTCTTGCGAATTATATTTCTTGCTTTAATTAATTCTCGTTTTAACCCAACATCGGGAACTTCAGGAGTCAAAGCCATCTTAATATGCACTGCAGGGGAACATAATAAATGTAATTATATATATATGAAATGATCTAAACCTTTTCGATAACGCCCATTTTTAATTTCCCTTTCTTTGTCTATCACAACAAATCCATATTTATCTTTCCAACATTGTGAACATAGTTCTACAAATTTTTGAAAAGACATATCGGTATTTACATGATCCTGATATACATGTTTCAAATTCAATTCATCTTGCTTGAATAAAATAATCAAATTTGCGTTGTCTCTCACCAATTGCTTAGGAATTCTGGTGTAAGTTTGACATAGGTAGAAACAGTCAACAGCTTGATGTCTTCCAAAAGAGAAGTAGTCTCGAATACTACTCTGCGGTGAACAGGAAACATCATCAAAAATGAAAATTGAGTTAGGTTTTGCTTCGGTGTACGGAACAATTTCATCAGTATCTTTAAACTCGTAATAGTTAACAATTTCACGTAACAATTGCTTTAAGTAGAGGTATTTTGGTTGGTGTAGCGATTTTGAATATACATAAATATTCTCAAAAAATAATCCATTTGCGTTTGCAATCATACCGAGCAAAAGATTGCTTTTTCCTGAATTGCTCGCCCCAGTTATTAAACATCTAATGTTATTCGGAAAAAGGTTTCCATGGCGTTTTTCCGCTTTGTCTTTTGTGAACACATAATCAAAATTTTTAATTTCAAATTGCTCAGTTTGCTGTACTACCCTCATGATGTAACTTTGAAAACTGAATAATATCTTTATATTCACATGTATTTAGATAATCTTGACTTCAAATGATTGCCAGCCAAAGTGTTATAAACATGCTAATCAACAAGCTGCCTTTTGAACTGCACCTGCCTGGATACCAATATTGTGGACCTGGTACAAAACTAAAAAGGCGTTTAGCACGAGGCGATCCGGGCATAAACAAACTCGATCAGGCTTGTAGGACACACGATATTGAGTATTCAGTGAGTGAGGATCCTCACAAGAGAAGAGTCGCAGATCAACAATTAGCAGATTTAGCTTGGGAAAGATTTAAAGCAAAAGATTCAGGAATGTCAGAAAAAATTGCCTCATATGCTGTTACGAATGCCATGAACGCCAAAACAAAACTTGGTATGGGTTCTAAAAAAATAACTCACAAGAAGTGTGGTGGTAAGCTTAAAAAACGCTTGCCATTTAGGAAAAACATTTTAAAGCCCATTCAAGAAGAAATAAGTAAACACTCTAAAAGTGGTTTGACTTCGGGAGAAAACATAAGACTTGCTTTGAGAGCGGCAAAGCGGGCATTAAAACGATCTGGAGGTAAGAAAAATGTCCAAATTCCGAGAATAATACCAATACCGAAAAGCGGAGGATTTCTTATACCGTTATTCGCGGGATTGTCAGCATTGGGTGCATTAATTGGTTAGTTGGTCCACTGACGTACGAAAACAATAGATAATTATTTAATTTGTAGGAGGCTCTGCATCTGTTGCATCAGCAGTAACTAAAGCTAAGGATGCCAAAAAACGGTTGGAGGAGGCAATGAGGCACAATAAGGCCATGGAAGCAATTCATGTAGATCGAGGTTTACGCTTTGAACGATTTAAAAAATCCGGCGTCGGTTTATACATTTCAAAAAACTAATATGTTTACCCCACCGGCCTCTTACCAACATAGATTTGGAAAAGTTTATTAAGAAAAATAAGCTTTCATATTTCAGAGGAATTTTTATGAGAAATGATCTTCCAATTAGAGGACCTTGGAAAAATGAATATGGCATTGTAAATTTGGATGATAAAGATGGGCCGGGCACTCACTGGTGTGCATATAAAAAGAGGGGTAATACAGTTTACTGGTTTGATAGTTTTGGAGATTTGTCTCCCCCGCTTGAAGTAATTAATTATTTTAAACAATGTTTAATTTTGTATAATCATCAAAGATATCAAACCTTCGGATCGTATATTTGTGGACATCTATGTTTAGAATTTTTGTATAAATAAAATTGAAATACATATTTGTGTGCAGAATGTCGTTAACATTTAGTCTGAGTGGTACTGGGCCTGTGCTCTCCGCCACATACCACCCTCCCATACATCTAAATCCTAGAAAAAGATATGCTTTGGGTCTTGTCAGTTTCAACACGTTTTTCACCGTGCCAAATTTGATCAATAAAAAGTTTTATTATAACAGCGGTACAGAGTTAGCAATTCCTAATGGATATTACGACATCACGGATCTCGAAAAGTTCTTAAAAGATAAAATAGGCGCACAAAATATTTTTCTAAAAGCGCATAATCCTAGCTCAAAGTGCGAACTATGGTCGAAATTTGATGTAGATTTTACTCCTGGTGATTCTTTACATAAGGAATTAGGTTTTAAACAACAAAAGTATGAGAAGGAAAATATATGTTTTGCAGATTTTCCCGTAGATTTAGTTAAAGTTAAACTTATACGAATAGAATGTAATATAACATCGGGTTCTTACCATAATCAACAAGATGTACATTCTTTACATCATTTTGCTCCTAATGTTGGGCATGCAGTATCTATAAATGAGCACCCTAGAAATATAATTTATTTACCAGTAAGTGTTCCAACTATTCACAACATTACTCTTAGAATAGTGGATCAAAATAGAGAGTTGCTAGATTTTCAAAAAGAGGACATTGAAATTAAATTGGAGCTAAAGCCATGGGACTAACGTATAAGCAGATACAAACAAAAATAAATAAAAGGGGCAGATTTGGTAGGGGAGCAATCACAACGTGGCGAGCAGCAGAACCATTAACACGTGAAAATTTAAAATTTCTACAGAGCTTGGGATTTACACTTAAAAGACATGTCGGAAAACATATTAAACATTTTTGAAGAAGTTAATTTCGATGATGTAGTCACTAAAAAAGAATATCATACTTATCAGCCGTATTCTACAGCAAGCTATAATAATAACGATGAAATTCGCATCCCTATCTTATCTCAAGAGATCTACACTTTACCCTGCGAGAGTTTCTTATACATAGAGGGCGAATTTGATGGTGGAGCTGGTGATACTGCATCCGTTTTAATCAACAATGCTTTTGCCTTTCTTTTTGACCAAATTCGTTACGAAATCAATGGTGTAGTTGTTGATTCGATTAAGGATGTAGGAATAACTTCCACTATGAAACAGCTGGTTTCTTTCACGCCTGCAGATGCTAGAGCATATGAAACCAGCGGATGGAATTTTGATAAGTCGCCGTCTACGTGGTACAAAGTTGAAAAATTATTTACTGCTTGTATTCCATTAAAATTATGGCTAGGATTTGCAGAAATGTATAAAAAAATATTAATTAATTGTAAACAAGAACTCATTCTCTTGCGATCACGGTCAGATGTAAATATTAGCAAAGGTCAGACGGACGGAAAACTAACCTTAACTAAAGTCGAATGGCACGTTCCCCATATTAATGTTAACGATGAGGTAAAATTGAAACTTTGGAAGTTTTTAAAAACTGATCGACCCATACAAATTCCTTTTCGTCGCTGGGAATTGCATGAACTGCCATCATTGCGACACAACACGTCAGATAAATGGGCAATTCGCACATCATCACATTTAGAAAGACCGAGATATATTCTTTTAGCGTTTCAAACAAACAAAAAAAACGTTAAAACTGAAGATGCCAGTAACTTTGATCACGTTACATTGTGCAACTTTAAGCTCTATTTAAATTCAGAGAGCTATCCATACGATAAACAAGAGTACGACTTTGGCGAGGGTAAATATAGTAAGGCGCACCAAGATTACAGCAACTTTCAAGGACATTATTATGATCGAGAATTTAATGACCCCCTCCTCTCATATAAGCAGTTTAAAAATTGCCCGCTCTTTATAATTGATTGTTCCAAGCAAATTGAGTCAGTTGTGGGAGGAAGCGTTGACGTGCAAGTCGAATTTGAATCGAAGACAAAGTTTCCAGAAAACACAATTGCCTATTGCCTAATTATCAGCGATTGTCTAGTCGAATATAGTCCAATAAGTGGTTTAGTGCGCAAAGTCCTCTAAGATGTTGGTGATTGATATTCAAGGATATACTCTGGATGGAAACAAATTTATACCGAAGGAATTGGCAGCATTTGATGGTGAAAAAATTACCCATATTTTATTTAAACCACCCTTCAATGAAGTATTTCTCACAACAAATGAAATACGACAACTTAGATGGTTAGAAAACAACTATCACGGTTTAAGATGGTGTTCTGGTTTTGCGGATTTGGATCAATTATGTCCGATTTTATTTGAAATATCTCAAGGACACGATGTCGTCTACGCTAAAGGAGTACCAAAAGTTAATTTGTTGAAAAAATATTTGGGTCCTCTTGTTCAAGAATTTCCGAGTGAAGAGCCATCCCTCAAAAATAATGTTTCGGAGCCCGGGTGTTTCTTTCACAATTCAATTTACTGCCACTGCGCTCTTTCAAATGTAAAATTATTATTTAAATATTTGGAAACGTATGAATAAATGTTTTTTCTAATTGTAACATGTGATTGGTTGGTTTATTGTATAAATAAAGATGTTTTCATATTTTTGATTAGTTGTTATTTATTTCGCGATGGCAAACCACGAGCAAGTAATTGATCTAGTCAGTGACGAAGGCAGCTGTTTCGAGTTTCTCGATGATATGTTAAATGATTTCAACCAAACTGTGCGCAATGAAAATAAATATATTAATGAAACCCGCTACAATATTAACAAAAGTGGAAATCTTTATGTGGCTGTTGGATTTAGTGCGGTAAGAGGATTTTATCCATCCATAAGACTATCTGGACCTAGAAAGGTGAATTTACATTTTTTACATAGTGAATGGTTACAATTTGTAAAGAAGAAAGATATAATTAATACATATTTAACGACTAAAATGAGACAATGCTGTAAATGTGCTACTGTAGATGAAGTTAAGCCATTTCTAAATATCTTTGATGAATGTGACGTATTTCTTGGAGCTAGATCGAAAACTCGCTATGCGTCTATCCGTAAAAATAGTGACAAACTAACTTTAGATTTGAAAACTTTTAATTCTTTGTGTAAAGTTTTCCCGCTCATTGAATCAAGAATCTCACGGTTGGAATCACTTCATTTTCTCGATTTTTATGACCAATGTCTGTCTCAAGTTCTAAATGTAAAGCGCGAATGTACTACGACTGAAGCACTTACTATACTCACGAACGCTACTTTTGATCAAGCCACCATACCCGTCGAGAATATTGAGTGTTTACTGGAAGTTGGTATTTATTGCGAAGAAAAATTTAAAATAGATTTAGAGTACAACCGCATTTTACATGAGCAACTAACTACAGATAAGCCGGAAATGGTATCTGATAAAGTTGATGCTGCGATAGCCGCATATTGCAACCATCAATTATCGTCAGAACATCTACAATACCTACCCAATTGTTATATGGAGCAAATTGAGGGTTTGCAATTGGAAAATATTTGGACACTGCTCTCAACATCAAAGCAGGCTGATGTAAAATACCAAAAAAGGTTACCTTGTCACAAACATTATAATATCGGAAAAACACACTGGGACGGGCCTCCTACTCCAATTTATAAATGTGCCCAATGCAACAGTGTAGCTTAATTTTACTTACACACATCGTGCAAAACCATAGTCCGTCGTAGTTGTTAAAATGGAACGTCTAGATTATTTCGATTCAATACAAACAAGTATTGAACCCTATATGAGAAAAATTATTGTTGAATGGATATTGGAGGTGTGCGAAGATTCTAGGAGCGAAGTTCCCGTCTTCTTTGTCGCCGTTAATTGTTTGGACAGATTTTTGTGTTTGAAAAATATCGAGAAACATACATTTCAACGCATTGCAGTTGCGTGTCTTTGGATCGCTTCAAAATTTGTGAGTGACTTTCATCTTTCGTTGGAATTATTAATATTGTATACGGCTAAGAGTGTAACAAAAAGTGATATAATTAGATGTGAAAAACAAATTTTGTCTGAACTAAATTGGGAAATACCGACAACGACAATTGTAGATTCTCTAAACTTGTTACTATTAAGGTTTGGACATGTAAAAGATAATACTGTTTCTCTAAATATGTGCGTTAAATTAGCAGAAAAGGTCGCGACCACCGATGAGTTTATATTAAAAACACCTTCTTTTAGCGCTACTGCCTGTTTCACATTTTTATCTAAGAAATGCGGTGTGCAGGACTTATCAATTGTAGGTATTTGCGAGTGTATGAAGGTTAATGTGGAACAAATACTACAAACATACCAAGCGTTAGATAAGGTCTGTACGTGAGAAAATAAATGTTTATAATGCATCGTTGTCTTTAAAAAAACCCGCCAAGCTCCCACCGCAGATCCGGTCCGGACCAGCTTGATCCGATCTGGATCTGATCCGACTCTGATCCGGATCTGGTCCAGATCTACCCAAGCTCAGCTTGATCAGCTCAGATCTGGTCCGGCTTTACCTAATCTCAGCTTGATCCCGCTCCTAGATGCCGACGTGCTGCCACCTCTTGCGCGAACCTTCCAATTGGCTGAGTATAGATTCCACCCAGGTACCAACTAGCGCCACCTATTGCGCGGACTTCCACTTAGCCGAGAACAGAACCCATCAGGTACCCTCTGGCGCCACCTATTGCCCGGAGGTCTGCAACACTTACAGAACACTAAGTCCGCCATTTTGTGGAGGGGGGTGTTTTATGACGTCTTATGGGAACTTTTACATGGGTGGGCGTAGAACCCGTGAATCCTATCTACTAACATTTCTTTATATTTTCCAATAAACAATAAATTCACCACACTTTGACATCTAAACCATCAAAATAAAACCAAGCCTTCGGAAGTTACGCAATTTTTCAAAATCAAAAACGCGATTTTGTTGTCTTCCAACTTGGAAAATTTCGAATTTTGGCAATTTTCGTTAACTTGACATAAACATTTCTTCATATTTTCCAATAAACAATAAATTCTCCACACTTTGACATTTAAACCATCAAAATCAAACCAAGCCTTCGGAAGTTACGCAATTTTTCAAAATCAAAAACGCGATTTTATTGTCTTCGAACTTGGAAAATTTCGAATTTTTTGCAATTTTCGTTTACTTGACATAAAAATTTCTTCATATTTTCTAATAAACACTAAATTCACCACAATTTGACATCCAAACTATCAAAATCAAACCGAGCCTTCGGAAGTTACGCAATTTTTCAAAATCAAAAACGCGATTTTGTTGTCTTCCAACTTGGAAAATTTTGAATTTTGGCAATTTTCGTTTACTTGACATAAACATATCTTCATATTTTCCAATAAACACTAAATTCACCACACTTTGACATTTAAACCATCAAAATCAAACCGAGCCTTCGGAAGTTACGCAATTTTTCAAAATCGAAAACGCGATTTTGTTGTCTTCGAACTTGGAAAATTTCGAATTTTGGCAATTTTCGTTTACTTGACTTGTTTAAATTTATGTTTATTAATATTTTATAATTTAATTTTTCATATAAATTAGCATTCTTTTGTTTTCTTCTAAATTCTTTTCGACATAAAAAATATGACAAAAACAAAATTATTTATTACTTTATTTCCAACTATTAAAAATCCATTTTTAGTAATTTTTTACAGAGCATCATATTTATTGCAGCTGTAAAAGGTAAATTACGACAATTTCGGCGATTAGGGTAATATTTCAGCGAAGTGCAAACACTTTGGGATTATTTCGACAATACCCAGAAATTCGGTGAAACGAGAGTCATTTTGGGGATTTGCATGAAATTAGCGTTGCAAATTTATTTGCCATTCGCACGCAATTTGTCGCACCAACAAACACACTTAATCACGTCCCGTCGCGACGATTTACTTGTGACACCATCGCACACAAGAAAATACTATAAATGTAAATCAAAATTTATTACCGCAGACAGTAACCGTCTATATTATTATATAACAATCAAACAGGTCGATTAGAAACATTATTTAATATAAAATTGCGCACATAAATTTTTCACACTGATTTTTCTGAAGTAGTACGTTGTTGGATTTTAATGACACAAATGCCAAAATTTGCCTTTGAGTATCGTCTTTCGAAACAAGTTAAGCCCGTCAACTGCAAAACGTCTGGAAGTTGGTAAAATTGTATATTTTCCAGAAACTCCACGAACATAATTTGTCCGTCGAGTAATTGGATGATTAAAAATGGTAATTACAAAAATTGAATAACAAGCGGATTGAATTAATGGCTCGGAATGTTTTCGTAAACAAGGGGGGCGCGGGGGGGGCGGAGGTTTTCCGAAGGGGTTAATTAGTTCTTTGAGCGTCCTCCGGAATCCGCGATTCAATTATTGCAACGACGGCGACCGACGGGAAGAATGCAAAACTCGTTATCCCCTTAAACGGGGATGGGAATTTAATCGTTCCTGCCTTGTTATTATTCGATTTGAGGAGAGTAATTAAAATGCACGATTAGCTTTACTTTAAGTAATCCTTGTGTCTCACTGATTGAGCCTTCGGATAAATTGTATTTTAATTGCCGAGGTGTTTGGAATTTGGAGAGGAAAGACGTTAAACTTTTATTTCAGAGAAAAAGAAAAGTGTCCATAATTGGGGGACATTATCTGACATTCGCCTGAAATGATTATCAAAAATGATTATTTTTTTAATACTTATTTGAAACTAGTTACGAATTTTTAACACCCGAGCGCAATAAATTAAAAATAAATTTGAAACGCAGGAATAAAATTCCAGAAAAATTCAATTCACTCCACAAGACGTCGATCTTTCAAAATAATTTTGGTTTTTGAGTTTGCAACAATTTTCAATTGAGTTACGAATTTTTGAAAATTTCCCTTTTTCAATGCCCAACACTCGAGCGCAAAAAATTAAAAATCAATTTGAAAAACAAGAATAAAATTCCAGAAAAATTCAATTCACTCCACAAGACGTCGATCTTTCAAAATAATTCAGGTTTTTGAGTTTGCAACAATTTTCAATCGAGTTACTATTTTTTTAAAATATCCCTTTTTCAATGTCCAACACTCGAGGGCAAAAAATTAAAAAATAATTTTAAACGCAAGAATAAAATTCCAGAAAAATTCAATTCACTCCACAAGACGTCGATCTTTCAAAATAATTTTAGTTTTTGAGTTTGCAACAATATTCAATCGAGTTACAAATTTTTGAAAATAACCATTTTTCAATGTCCAACACTTGAGAGCAAAAAATTAAAAATTAATTTTAAACGCAAGAATAAAATTCCAGAAAAATTCAATTCACTCCACAAGACGTCGATCTTTTAAAATAATTTTGGTTTTTCAGTTTGCAACAATTTTCAATCGAGTTACGAATTTTTGAAAATAACCATTTTTCAATGTTCAACACTCGAGCGCAAAAAATTAAAAAAATATTTAAAACGCAAGAATAACATCCTAAAAAAAAAATCAATTCACTTCACAAGCCATCGATCTTTCAAAATAATTTTGGTTTTTGAGTCCGCAACAATTTCCAATCGAGTTACGAATTTTTGAAAATATCCCTTTTTCAATGTTCAACACTCGAGCGCAAATAATTAAAAAATAATTTTAAACGCAAGAATTAAATTCCATAAAAATTCAATTCACTTCACAAGACGTCGATCTTTCAAAATAATTTAGGTTTTTGAGTTTGCAACAATTTTCAATCGAGTTACGAATTTTTGAAAATTTCCCTTTTTCAATCCAACACTCGAGCGCAAAAAATTAAAAAAATTATTTAAAACGCAAGAATAACATCCTAAAAAAAAATCAATCCACTTCACAAGCCATCGATCTTTCAAAATAATTTTGGTTTTTGAGTCCGCAACAATTTCCAATCGAGTTACGAATTTTTGAAAATATCCATTTTTCAATGTTCAACACTCGAGCGCAAAAAATTAAAAATCAATTTGAAACAAGAATAAAATTCCAGAAAAATTAAATTCACTCCACAAGACGCCGATCTTTTAAAATAATTTTAATTTTTGAGTTTGCAACAATTTTCAATCGAGTTACGAATTTTTAAATATTTCCCTTTTTCTATGTTCAACACTGGAGCGCAAAAAATTAAAAATTAATTTTAAACGCAAGAATTAAATTCTGTTAAAATTCAATTCACTCCACAAGACGTCGATCTTTCAAAATAATTTTGGTTTTTGAGTTTGCAACAATTTTCAATCGAATTACGAATTTTTGAAAATATCCCTTTTTCAATGTCCAACACTCGAGAGCAAAAAATTAAAAATAAATTTGAAACGCAGGAATAAAATTCCAGAAAAATTCAATTCACTCCACAAGAGGTCGATCTTTCAAAATAATTTTGGTTTTTGAGTTTGCAACAATTTTCAATCGAGTTACGAATTTTTGAAAATATCCCGTTTTCAATGTTCAACACTCGAGCACAAAAAATTAAAAATAAATTTTAAACGCAAGAATTAAATTCTGTACAAATTCAATTCACTCCACAAGACATCGATCTTTCAAAATAATTTTGGTTTTTGAGTCCGCAACAATTTCCAATTGAGTTACGAATTTTTGAAAATATCCCGTTTTCAATGTCCAACACTCGAGCGCAAAAAATTAAAAATAAATTTGAAACGCAGGAATAAAATTCCAGAAAAATTCAATTCACTCCACAAGAGGTCGATCTTTCAAAATAATTTCGGTTTTCGAGTTTGCAACAATTTTCAATCGAGTTACGAATTTTTAAATATTTCCCTTTTTCAATGTTCAACACTCGAGCGCAAAAAATTAAAAATTAATTTTAAACGCAAGAATTAAATTCTGTAAAAATTCAATTCACTCCACAAGACGTCGATCTTTCAAAATAATTTTGGTTTTTGAGTTTGCAACAATTTTCAATCGAGTTACGAATCTTTAAAAATATCCCTTTTTCAATGTCCAACACTCGAGCGCAATAAATTAACAAATAATTTTAAACGCAAGAATTAAATTCTAGAAAAATTCAATTCACTCCACAAGACGTCGATCTTTCAAAATAATTTTGGTTTTTGAGTTTGCAACAATTTCCAATCGAGTTACGAATTTTTGAAAATATCTCTTTTTCAACGTCCAACACTCGAGCGCAAAAAACTAAAAATTAATTTTAAACGAAAGAAATAAATTCTGTAAAAATTCAATTCACTCCACAAGACGTTGATCTTTCAAAATAATTTTGGTTTTTGAGTTTGCAACAATTTTTAATGGAGTTACGAATTTTTAAAAATATCCCTTTTTCAATTCCCAACACTCGAGCGCAAAAAGTTAAAAATTAATTTTAAACGCAAGAATTAAATTCTAGAAAAATTCAATTCACTCCACAAGACGTCGATCTTTCAAAATAATTTTGGTTTTTGAGTTTGCAACAATGTTCAATCGAGTTACAAATTTTTGAAAATAACCATTTTTCAATGTCCAACACTTGAGAGCAAAAAATTAAAAATTAATTTTAAACGCAAGAATAAATATCTGTAAAAATTCAATTCACTCCACAAGACGTCGATCTTTTAAAATAATTTTGGTTTTTCAGTTTGCAACAATTTTCAATCGAGTTACGAATTTTTGAAAATAACCATTTTTCAATGTTCAACACTCGAGCGCAAAAAATTAAAAAATAATTTAAAACTCAAGAATAACATCCTAAAAAAAATCAATTCACTTCACAAGCCATCGATCTTTCAAAATAATGTTGGTTTTTGAGTCCGCAACAATTTCCAGTCGAGTTACGAATTTTTGAAAATATCCCATTTTCAATGTTCAACACTCGAGCGCAAAAAAATAAAAATTAATTTTAAACGCAAGAATTAAATTCTGCAAAAATTGAATTCACTTCACAAGACGTCGATCTTTCAAAATAATTTTGGTTTTTGAGTTTGCAACAATTTCCAATCGAGTTACCAATTTTTGAAAATATCCTTTTTTCAATGTCCAACACTCGAGCGCAAAAAATTAAAAATTAATTTTAAACAAAAGATTTAAATTCTGCAAAAATTCAATTCACTCCACAAGACGTTGATCTTTCAAAATAATTTTGGTTTTTGAGTTTGCAACAATTTTCAATCGAGTTACGAATTTTTGAAAATATCCCGTTTTCAATGTTCAACACTCGAGCGCAAAAAATTAAAAATTAATTTTAAACGGAAGAATAAAATTCCACAAAAATCCAATTCACTTCACAAGACGTCGATCTTTCAAAATAATTTTGGTTTTTGAGTTTGCAACAATTTCCAATCGAGTTACGAATTTTTGAAAATATCCCTTTTTCAATGTTCAACACTCGAGCGCAAAAGTTAAAAAAATAATTTTAAACGCAAGAAACAATTCCTTAAAAAATTCAATTCACACCACAAGACGTCGATCTTTCAAAATAATTTTGGTTTTTGAATATGCAATAATTTTCAATCGAGTTACGAATTTTTGAAAATTTCCTTTTTTCAATGTCCAACACTCGAGCGCAAAAAATTAAAAATTAATTTTAAACGCTAGAATTAAATTCTAGAAAAATTCAATTCACTCCACAAGACGTCGATCTTTCAAAATAATTTTGGTTTTTGAGTTTGCAACAATTTTCAATCGAGTTACGAATTTTTGAAAATATCCCTTTTTCAATGTCCAACATTCGAGCGCAAAAAGTTAAAAATAAAGTTAAAACGCAAGAATTAAATTCTGTAAAAATTCAATTCCCTCCACAAGACGTCGATCTTTCAAAATAATTCAGGTTTTTGAGTTTGCAACAATTTTCAATCGAGTTACTAATTTTTTTAAATATCCTTTTTCAATATCCAACACTCGAGCGCAAAAAATGAAAAAATAATTTTAAACGCAAGAATAAAATTCCAAAAAAATTCAATTCACTCCACAAGACGTCGATCTTTCAAAATAATTTTAGTTTTTGAGTTTGCAACAATATTCAATCGAGTTACAAATTTTTGAAAATTTCCCGTTTTCAATGTTCAACACTCGAGCGCAGAAAATTAAAAATCAATTTGAAACCCACGAATAAAATTCTAGAAAAATTCAATACCTCCACAAGACGTCAATCTTTAAAAATAATTATGGTTTTTGAGTTTGCAACAATTTTCAATCGAGTTACGAATTTTTGAAAATATCCCGTTTTCAATGTTCAACACTCGAGCGCAGAAAATTAAAAATCAATTTGAAACCCACGAATAAAATTCTAGAAAAATTCAATACACTCCACAAGACGTTAATATTTAAAAATAATTATGGTTTTTGAGTTTGCAACAATTTTCAATCGAGTTACGAATTTTTGAAAATGTATTTTTTTCAATGATGAACACTCGAACTAGTTGATGATTTTAATTCCCAAAAATCCTTTTAGTAAAATTAGTTCGTACTCTAATTATTTCAAAAAGAGCGTGCATGTTAATAAATTATCTTATCTTCCCCTCTCAGGGAGAGTTGAATGTGTTTTTCACTTAAATCCATTATCGTTTTCTTATCGAATAACGGCGCCGGCGTCGGCCAAGGTAATTGATATTAAATCATAATCTATTTTTAATATTGCTTTTCCCTCGGCATTACGAAATTATAATACGTTAGAATTTCCACAAAGAAGCTTTCAAACTATCCATTATCCTCCCATCTGATAACGGAATGCTTTCATTAAACACACCCACATATCGACCTATTGAAATATTACTTAAATCTAATTTAGAAAATGGAAAATAATGCATTTAAAAATTTTATGTGGAAGAATTAAATTTCAAAACTGTAATCAACGAGAATTTGATTAAATAATTCAATGTCATATTAAAACGAAAAATTCCAAAAACTTACGTTTTCCAATTCTGAAGTCAAGAAATTGTGTTTTCCACTCTTGAAATTTGCAACCAAACACATTGTCCGATTTTCATAAATTAAACTTCAATTTTTTTTTATAAGTCTGTACATAGAAATTACGCCTAGTGTAATCTCATATTACCTGTTGGCATTGTTGTTAAATATAATACCTAAATCTGCAATAAAATTTAATGCTTCTGCCTCTAAGTGGAGAAGTATACCAAGAAATATGATAATAGCAATTGCTAAATTTGGGGTGTAATTAAGGGTGAACAATGCGGATCGGATTATCCGTGCAGATGGACGTAATGGTCCCTGATCACCATCGTTATTAATGGATATTACCCAGAAGTACGGGTGAGTTTTATTGGGGGCTAATCGGTCGCGTCTGGACGGGCCCTGGGTTCGACCCCCGTCGCCCGTCTAATGGCACGGAAAGTGAAAGTGGGGTGGGTCAAAATAATATATAACGAAGATTATCGGATTTTCAAAATCAGTTCAATTCGTTTCTGTCAAGTGAACAGATCAAGAATCAATTGGTGAAGTATCATTCTTTCTCCGCAAGTTGAATTTCCGTAGAAATGGCGTGTTTGATGAAAATTGTTATATTGGTAAGTTATTCCTTTTATTTATATTGATTAACTAAATTTTCAAATTTGTTTAGATTATTTTTATATTTTTTTCAAGTCATCGAAATTATTGTATTTTTCAACAATTCCACAATCTGTTCGAATGCGATTATTTTAAAGTTGAGTGATTGAGTGTTTCGGATTTTTCTAACATCATTATCACGAATGAATTCTGAATAGATTTGCGTAATTTCGAGTCGGTGGCAATTGTTTTTATATTTTTTTCAAGTCATCGAAATTATTGTATTTTTCAACAATTCCACACTCTGTTCGTATGCGATTATTTTAAAGTTGAGTGATTGAGTGTTTCGGATTTTTCTAACATCATTATCACGAATGAATTCTGAATAGATTTGCGTAATTTCGAGTCGGTGGCAATTGTTTTTATATTTTTTTCAAGTCGTCGAAATTATTGTATTTTTCAACAATTCCACACTCTGTTCGTATGCGATTATTTTAAAGTTGAGTGATTGAGTGTTTCGGATTTTTCTAACATCATTATCACGAATGAATTCTGAATAGATTTGCGTAATTTCGAGTCGGTGGCAATTGTTTTTATATTTTTTTCAAGTCATCGAAATTATTGTATTTTTCAACAATTCCACACTCTGTTCGTATGCGATTATTTTAAAGTTGAGTGATTGAGTGTTTCGGATTTTTCCAGTATCATAATCACGAATGAATTTTGAATAGATTTGCGTAATTTCAAGTCGGTGGCAATTGTTTTTATATTTTTTTCAAGTCATCGAAATTATTGTATTTTTCAACAATTCCACACTCTGTTCGAATGCGATTATTTTAAAGTTGAGTGATTGAGTGTTTCGGAATTTTCTATTATCATAATCACGAATGAATTCTGAATAGATTTGCGTAATTTCAAGTCGGTGGCAATTGTTTTTATATTTTTTTCAAGTCATCGAAATTATTGTATTTTTCAACAATTCCACACTCTGTTCGAATGCGATTATTTTCAAGTTGAGTGATTGAGTGTTTCGGATTTTTTTACTATCATAATCACGAATGAATTCTGAATAGATTTGCGTAATTTCAAGTCGGTGGCAATTGTTTTTATATTTTTTTTAAGTCGTCGAAATTATTGTATTTTTCAACAATTCCACACTCTGTTCGAATGCGATTATTTTAAAGTTGAGTGATTGAGTGTTTCGCATTTTTTTACTATCATAATCACGAATGAATTCTGAATAGATTTGCGTAATTTCGAGTCGGTGGCAATTGTTTTTATATTTTTTTCAAGTCATCGAAATTATTGTATTTTTCAACAATTCCACACTCTGTTCGAATGCGATTATTTTAAAGTTGAGTGATTGAGTGTTTCGGATTTTTCCAGTATCATAATCACGAATGAATTCTGAAAAGATTTGCGTAATTTCATGTCGGTGGCAATTGTTTTTATATTTTTTTCAAGTCATCGAAATTATTGTATTTTTCTACAATTCCACACTCCGTTCGTATGCGATTATTTTAAAGTTGAGTGATTGAGTGTTTCGGATTTTTCTAACATCATAATCACGAATGAATTCTGAATAGATTTGCGTAATTTCAAGTCGGTGGCAATTGTTTTTATATTTTTTTCAAGTCCTCGAAATTATTGCATTTTTCAACAATTCCACACTCTGTTCGAATGCGATTATTTTAAAGTTGAGTGATTGAGTGTTTCAGATTTTTCTAACATCATAATCTCGAATGAATTCTGAACAGATTTGCGTAATTTCAAGTCGGTGGCAATTGTTTTTATATTTTTTTCAAGCCATCGAAATTATTGTATTTTTCAACAATTCCACACTCTGTTCGAATGCGATTATTTTAAAGTTGAGTGATTGAATGTTTCGGATTTTTCTAGCATCATAATCACGAATGAATTCTGAATAGATTTGCGTAATTTCAAGTCGGTGGCAATTGTTTTTATATTTTTTTCAAGCCATCGAAATTATTGTATTTTTCAACAATTCCACACTCTGTTCGAATGCGATTATTTTAAAGTTGAGTGATTGAGTGTTTCGGATTTTTCTAGCATCATAATCACGAATGAATTCAGAATAGATTTGCGTAATTTCAAGTCGGTGGCAATTGTTTTTATATTTTTTTCAAGTCATCTAAATTATTGTATTTTTTCAACAATTCCACACTCTGTTCGAATGCAATTATTTTAAAGTTGAGTGATTGAGTGTTTCGGATTTTTCCAGTATCATAATCACGAATGAATTCTGAATAGATTTGCGTAATTTCAAGTCGGTGGCAATTGTTTTTATATTTTTTTTCAAGCCATCGAAATTATTGTATTGTTTCAACAATTCCACAATCTGTTCGAATGCGATTATTTTCAAGTTGAGTGATTGAGTGTTTCGGATTTTTCTAGCATCATAATCACGAATGAATTCTGAATAGATTTGCGTAATTTCAAGTCGGTGGCAATTGTTTTTATATTTTTTTCAAGCCATTGAAATTATTGTATTTTTCAACAATTCCACACGCTGTTCGAATGCGATTATTTTAAAGTTGAGTGATTGAGTGTTTCGGATTTTTCCAGTATCATAATTACGAATGAATTCTGAATAGATTTGCATAATTTCAAGTCGGTGGCAATTATTTTTATATTTTTTTCAAGTCATCGAAATTATTGTATTTTTCAACAATTCCACATTCTGTTCGAATGCGATTATTTTAAAGTTGAGCGATTGAGTGTTTCGGATTTTTTTAGGATCATAATCACGAATGAATTCTGAATAGATTTGCGTAATTTCAAGTCGGTGGCAATTGTTTTTATATTTTTTTCAAGTCATCGAAATTATTGCATTTTTCAACAATTCCACACTCTGTTCGAATGCGATTATTTTAAAGTTGAGTGATTGAGTGTTTCGGATATTTCCAGTATCATAACCACGAATGAATTCTGAATGGATTTGTGTAATTTTAAGTTGGTGGCAATTGTTTTTATATTTTTTTCAAGTCATCGAAATTATTGCATTTTTCAACAATTCCACACTCTGTTCGAATGCGATTATTTTAAAGTTGAGTGATTGAGTGTTTCGGATTTTTCCAATATCATAATCACGAATGAATTCTGAATAGATTTGCGTAATTTCAAGTCGGTGGCAATTGTTTTTATATTTTTTTCAAGTCATCGAAATTATTGTATTTTTTCAGCAATTCCACACTCCGTTCGTATGCGATTATTTTAAAGTTGAGTGATTGAGTGTTTCGGATTTTTGTAGGATCATAATCACGAATGAATTCTGAATAGATTTGAGTAATTTCAAGTCGGTGGCAGTTGTTTTTATATTTTTTTCAAGTCATCGAAATTATTGTATTTTTTCAGCAATTCCACACTCCGTTCGTATGCGATTATTTTAAAGTTGAGTGATTGAGTGTTTCGGATTTTTGTAGGATCATAATCACGAATGAATTCTGAATAGATTTGAGTAATTTCAAGTCGGTGGCAGTTGTTTTTATATTTTTTTCAAGTCATCGAAATTATTGTATTTTTTCAGCAATTCCACACTCCGTTCGTATGCGATTATTTTAAAGTTGAGTGATTGAGTGTTTCGGATTTTTGTAGGATCATAATCACGAATGAATTCTGAATAGATTTGCTTAATTTCAAGTCGGTGGCAATTGTTTTTATATTTTTTTCAAGTCATCGAAATTATTGCATTTTTCAACAATTCCACACTCTGTTCGAATGCGATTATTTTAAAGTTGAGTGATTGAGTGTTTCGGATATTTCCAGTATCATAACCACGAATGAATTCTGAATGGATTTGTGTAATTTTAAGTTGGTGGCAATTGTTTTTATATTTTTTTCAAGTCATCGAAATTATTGCATTTTTCAACAATTCCACACTCTGTTCGAATGCGATTATTTTAAAGTTGAGTGATTGAGTGTTTCGGATTTTTCCAATATCATAATCACGAATGAATTCTGAATAGATTTGCGTAATTTCAAGTCGGTGGGAATTGTTTTTATATTTTTTTCAAGCCATTGAAATTATTGTATTTTTCAACAATTCCACACGCTGTTCGAATGCGATTATTTTAAAGTTGAGTGATTGAGTGTTTCGGATTTTTCCAATATCATAATCACGAATGAATTCTGAATAGATTTGCGTAATTTCAAGTCGGTGGGAATTGTTTTTATATTTTTTTCAAGTCATCGAAATTATTGTATTTTTCAACAATTCCACACTCTGTTCGAATGCGATTATTTTAAAGTTGAGTGATTGAGTGTTTCGGATTTTTTTACTATCATAATCACGAATGAATTCTGAATAGATTTGCGTAATTTCAAGTCGGTGGAAATTGTTTTTATATTTTTTTTCAAGTCGTCGAAATTATTGTATTTTTCAACAATTCCACACTCTGTTCGAATGCGATTATTTTAAAGTTGAGTGATTGAGTGTTTCGGATTTTTCTAACATCATTATCACGAATGAATTCTGAATAGATTTGCGTAATTTCGAGTCGGTGGCAATTGTTTTTATTTTTTTTTCAAGTCGTCGAAATTATTGTATTTTTCAACAATTCCACACTCTGTTCGAATGCGATTATTTTAAAGTTGAGTGATTGAGTGTTTCGGATTTTTTTACTATCATAATCACGAATGAATTCTGAATAGATTTGCGTAATTTCAAGTCGGTGGGAATTGTTTTTATATTTTCTTCAAGTCATCGAAATTATTGTATTTTTCAACAATTCCACACTCTGTTCGAATGCGATTATTTTAAAGTTGAGTGATTGAGTGTTTCGGATTTTTGTAGGATCATAATCACGAATGAATTCTGAATGGATTTGTGTAATTTTAAGTTGGTGGCAATTGTTTTTATATTTTTTTCAAGTCATCGAAATTATTGCATTTTTCAACAATTCCACACTCTGTTCGAATGCGATTATTTTAAAGTTGAGTGATTGAGTGTTTCGGATTTTTCCAATATCATAATCACGAATGAATTCTGAATAGATTTGCGTAATTTCAAGTCGGTGGGAATTGTTTTTATATTTTTTTCAAGCCATTGAAATTATTGTATTTTTCAACAATTCCACACGCTGTTCGAATGCGATTATTTTAAAGTTGAGTGATTGAGTGTTTCGGATTTTTCCAATATCATAATCACGAATGAATTCTGAATAGATTTGCGTAATTTCAAGTCGGTGGGAATTGTTTTTATATTTTTTTCAAGTCATCGAAATTATTGTATTTTTTCAGCAATTCCACACTCCGTTCGTATGCGATTATTTTAAAGTTGAGTGATTGAGTGTTTCGGATTTTTGTAGGATCATAATCACGAATGAATTCTGAATAGATTTGCTTAATTTCAAGTCGGTGGCAATTGTTTTTATATTTTTTTCAAGTCATCGAAATTATTGCATTTTTCAACAATTCCACACTCTGTTCGAATGCGATTATTTTAAAGTTGAGTGATTGAGTGTTTCGGATATTTCCAGTATCATAACCACGAATGAATTCTGAATGGATTTGTGTAATTTTAAGTTGGTGGCAATTGTTTTTATATTTTTTTCAAGTCATCGAAATTATTGCATTTTTCAACAATTCCACACTCTGTTCGAATGCGATTATTTTAAAGTTGAGTGATTGAGTGTTTCGGATTTTTCCAATATCATAATCACGAATGAATTCTGAATAGATTTGCGTAATTTCAAGTCGGTGGGAATTGTTTTTATATTTTTTTCAAGCCATTGAAATTATTGTATTTTTCAACAATTCCACACGCTGTTCGAATGCGATTATTTTAAAGTTGAGTGATTGAGTGTTTCGGATTTTTCCAATATCATAATCACGAATGAATTCTGAATAGATTTGCGTAATTTCAAGTCGGTGGGAATTGTTTTTATATTTTTTTCAAGTCATCGAAATTATTGTATTTTTCAACAATTCCACACTCTGTTCGAATGCGATTATTTTAAAGTTGAGTGATTGAGTGTTTCGGATTTTTTTACTATCATAATCACGAATGAATTCTGAATAGATTTGCGTAATTTCAAGTCGGTGGAAATTGTTTTTATATTTTTTTTCAAGTCGTCGAAATTATTGTATTTTTCAACAATTCCACACTCTGTTCGAATGCGATTATTTTAAAGTTGAGTGATTGAGTGTTTCGGATTTTTCTAACATCATTATCACGAATGAATTCTGAATAGATTTGCGTAATTTCGAGTCGGTGGCAATTGTTTTTATTTTTTTTTCAAGTCGTCGAAATTATTGTATTTTTCAACAATTCCACAATCTGTTCGAATGCGATTATTTTAAAGTTGAGTGATTGAGTGTTTCGGATTTTTCTAGCATCATAATCACGAATGAATTCTGAATAGATTTGCGTAATTTCAAGTCGGTGGCAATTGTTTTTATATTTTTTTCAAGTCGTCGAAATTATTGTATTTTTTTTACAATTCCACGCTCGGTCCGAATGTTTGGGTTTTTCTGAAATCGTATAAATTTTCTAATTAAAAATTGTTAATTATTTTCGTTTATATTAATTAATTAATACAATTTTCACTTGCGCGATTACGAAACTAATTAATTTCGAGTGAAGGCTAGTTTTTTTTTATTTGCTTTCGTTCATTTTTTTAATGGGAAGACTCTCGGCTTCAGAAACTTAATCGAAACAGGAAAGTTTGTTAACTAATGTTAACTAACGAAAGCTTAAAGTTTTGAACCTGCGGAGCTCTCGTGCGAAAGGTGGTTCACTTTAATTTAAAGCTAATTTTACTTCAAGTAACTTTCCCGCGGAGTCAAACTGTACGCACGATTCAAAATATTTATCTTATTTATTATATTCATTATTGTTGATGGAAATTTATGCATTATTTACATTCAATCTAGATTTACATATAAATGTTTTATTTAACTAGAATTTCCGATGAAGCAATTTTTTTTATTATAAATTCATGTGTGCTTTTAATTAGTTTAATGCTGCATTGTTATAAAATATTTACAATCATAAAGTCATGTTAATGCTAATGCGGAAATCACTATTATTTGCATTTTGAATAATTATTGAAAATAATGTCCAATAATACGAACACACGGAGAGATATTTAGGGTTGGAAAAATTCATAAAAAAATACAAATATAGCCCAATAATACACGTACTGAGAGAGAAAGAGATATTTGGGGTTTATAGAAACAAAATGCAAATATTGTGATTTAATCAAATTATTTTTTGAATTAGATGTAATGTATAGGGGTTGCCTCATCTTGTTAAAAATAAATTTAATATGAGCTTTTGGTTGTTCAGAAGACCCGGAGCAGCTCGACGACGATGTTTAGCAAGAAACAATATTTTCAGCGATAAAACTATTAAAAATATAGCGTTTGAATAAATCCTAACTTTTTGTATAAGTATTCAGTATTGTTTACTTTAGCATATTTTATTTCTGTGCATCGCGTGCAACAAAAAATCGGCAAAACTCTCTTTTGTATTTTCCACTAATTGCAAATAATTTTTCTTCTGCAGTTTTCCATTTTTGGAATCACCCTACCAGCCCGCCTCAACATCGACGATCTCGACTACAACTCCCTGATGGAACTGCTGTCCGATTACGAAAACGACGATTCCGTCAAAGAAGTCCAGCAGCCCGTTTACCAAAGCGTCCTTGAAACGAAAAAGGATTTTGTACCCGCGCACCAAAACGTCGTCGTGGAAAAAGAGTTCGGAATCGAAAAACCTTTCGTCAGTTCTCTTCTCTCTCCCAACGTCGAAGTCCTCCGCTTGATCGAAGCCTTCATCAAGCTGAAGGGAGAGATGGCCAGCCGCGTCAGCCTGCTGATCACTGATAACTGGGAGCTCTTCAGGAGCGTCTACAAGTTGGTGCTGAGTCAGGTTGGATCGTTGCACACATTCACTTTGATGGGCATCAGTGTCATCAGGAAGATTCTGGAGTTCGCCGTTAACATGATCGGCACCTGGGAGATCGCAAAACCCGGGATTTCTTTTGCATTCGATGTTTAAAGTTAATTTAACTGTTGAGGAACTTAAGACGAAATTTATTGCTACGATTTTGACTGTTATGATTAATTATTTATTGTATATTGTTAGCAACTTAAAATAAAAGAAATATTTATGATTCAAATATTTTTATACCATATTTTCTTCCCGTACTATTGATCAGTATACAGGGTGTTCCATTAAAAAAAAAATAACTTGCGCAGCTCAAAAATGGAACATGAAAATATTATTACAACAAGCACTTAGACACGATCTATGATGATCTAGCAACAGTTTTTTTTTTCAAAATTTTCATACTAGTAGTAAGTATACAGGGTGTTCCATTTAAAAAATATATAACTTGTGTAGCTCAAAATGGAACATGAAAATATTACTAGAAAAAGCACTCGGACACGATTTATGATCATTTTTTTCAAAACTTTCAGTGCGAGTACAATCTTCCGTGGTCACCCTGTACACACACCATTTATACGATTCTATTTCATTTACATTTTTAAATAATAAACTTTTATGAGGTACCCTTTTGGGAAGGACGTTATTGTCGTCCTTTTCCCCTGCGGAGAAGGGGTTTGACGTTGTTATCATCGTTATTCCTTTATGGAAAGGTGGGGGAAGGGGGGGACGGTCCGCCCTTTCGCTCTGTATGCACGCGTGTGTGTGTTTATTTTTCTTTGCTTTCTTTCGGCGTTTTGTCCCCGGTTATGCGGGCGTCTGTGCCGTTATGTAAATTTTTATTTTTATAGTTTGTGTCTTCATGTTTATTCGGCTGCGTTGTTTTTTTTTTTTACGTCGGTGGGAATTTTATTGCGGCCGTTAAAACGCGTGTAAGGATTACGTTTTGCGACCCGTTTATTAAGAACAACTGTAATGATGATAATCGTAATGTTTTATACATCACAAGTGATAACAATAATTAGAATGGTTTTTAAAGGTATACAGAGTGACTAAAAAAGAACCATTTGAGAACCCATCACTGGATTAAAAGATAATCGCATAGGAACTGAATTTGTTGTAATTGTCAAGTCGCGCTCGTTATCAAGAGGTAAAAATAATGCGAAAACACGTGTTGGAAATTTGAAAATATCCAAATTTACTCAAAACTGCTTCTACTTTAAGATTCTGCAAAAACCCAAAACACCCCATCGCGAGATTAAAAGATAATCGCATGGGAACTGAATTTATTGTAATTCTCAAGTCGCGCTCGTTATCGAGAGGTAAAAATAATACAAAAACACGTGTTGGATATTTGAAAATTTCCAATTTTACTCAAAACTGCTTCTACTTTAAGATCCTGCAAAAACTCAAAACACCCCATCGCGAGATTAAAAGATAATCGCAAGGGAACTGAATTTGTTGTAATTCTCAAGTCGCGCTCGTTCCCGGGAGGTAAAAATAACACAAAAACACGTGTTGGGAATTTGAAAATTTCCAAATTTACTCAAAACTGCTTCTACTTTAAGATTCTGCAAAAACCCAAAACACACCATCGCGAGATTAAAAGATAATCGCAAGGGAACTGAATTTGTTGTAATTTTCAAGTCGCGCTCGTTCCCGGGAGGTAAAAATAACACAAAAACACGTGTTGGGAATTTGAAAATTTCCAAATTTACTCAAAACTGCTTCTACTTTAAGATTCCGCAAAAACCCAAAACACCCCATCGCGAGATTAAAAGATAATCGCAAGGGAACTGAATTTGTTGTAATTCTCAAGTCGCGCTCGTTCTCGGGAGGTAAAAATAATACAAAAACACGTGTTGGGAATTTGAAAATTTCCAAATTTACTCAAAACTGCTTCTACTTTAAGATTCCGCAAAAACCCAAAACACACCATCGCGAGATTAAAAGATAATCGCACGGGAACTGAATTTGTTGTAATTCTCAAGTCGCGCTCGTTCTCGGGAGGTAAAAATAATACAAAAACACGTGATGGGAATTTGAAAATTTCCAAATTTACTCAAAACTGCTTCTACTTTAAGATCCTGCAAAAACCCAAAACACCCCATCGCGAGATTAAAAGATAATCCCACGGGAACTGAATTTGTTGTAATTCTCAAGTCGCGCTCGTTATCGGGAGGTAAAAATAATACAAAAACACTTGTTGGAAATTTGAAAATTTCCAAATTTACTCAAAACTGCTTCTACTTTAAGATTCTGCAAAAACCCAAAACACCCCATCGCGAGATTAAAAGATAATCCCACGGGAACTGAATTTGTTGTAATTCTCAAGTCGCGCTCGTTATCGGGAGGTAAAAATAATACAAAAACACTTGTTGGAAATTTGAAAATTTCCAAATTTACTCAAAACTGCTTCTACTTTAAGATCCTGCAAAAACCCAAAACACCCCATCGCGAGATTAAAAGATAATCGCAAGGGAACTGAATTTGTTGTAATTCTCAAGTCGCGCTCGTTCTCGGGAGGTAAAAATAACACAAAAACACGTGTTGGGAATTTGAAAATTTCCAAATTTACTCAAAACTGCTTCTACTTTAAGATTCCGCAAAAACCCAAAACACCCCATCGCGAGATTAAAAGATAATCGCAAGGGAACTGAATTTGTTGTAATTTTCAAGTCGCGCTCGTTGTCGGGTGGTGAAAATAATACAAAAACACGTGTTGGGAATTTGAAAATTTCCAAATTTACTCAAAACTGCTTCTACTTTAAGATCCTGCAAAAACCCAAAACACCCCATCGCGAGATTAAAAGATAATCGCGCGGGAAATGAATTTGTTGTAATTCTCAAGTCGCGCTCGTTCTCGGGAGGTAAAAATAATACAAAAACACGTGTTGGAAATTTGAAAATTTCCAAATTTACTCAAAACTGCTTCTACTTTAAGATCCTGCAAAAACCCAAAACACCCCATCGCGAGATTAAAAGATAATCGCGCGGGAAATGAATTTGTTGTAATTCTCAAGTCGCGCTCGTTCTCGGGAGGTAAAAATAATACAAAAACACGTGTTGGAAATTTGAAAATTTCCAAATTTACTCAAAACTGCTTCTACTTTAAGATCCTGCAAAAACCCAAAACAACCCATCGCGAGATTAAAAGATAATCGCGCGGGAAATGAATTTGTTGTAATTCTCAAGTCGCGCTCGTTGCCGGGAGGTAAAAATAATACAAAAACACGTGTTGGAAATTTGAAAATCTCCAAATTTACTCAAAACTGCTCCTACTTTAAGATTCTGCCAAAACCCAAAACACCCCATCGCGAGATTAAAAGATAATCGCACGGTAACAATTAATTACAATAGTTCATTATTTAATAGAAAATATTCTTAATCTTAGCACTTACAATCCGTAAATAAATTCCCCCCCTCGGACTCCGAAGTTTGACAGCGTAAATCATATTTTAATAAAGATAATGTGCGTCGTCTCTCACTCACCTGAAACAAAGAGAAAGTAAAATTAATTACGGGGTAAGGCATAAATTTCAATCTCGGCGACGGTAACTCGCATAAATTTTACAAAAGGGGTTGGTTTAACAGGGAAGCAGAAATAGGGGGTGTTTATTAAAATGAATCAGAATTTAATTCAATTAACGGGTTTACGGTACAAACGAGATTTTTCGACAGGAAATGAATTAATGAAATTAGAATTTTTTTTACGGATATGTTGAAGATTTATTTGACTTTACGATGTTTTAAAAATGTATCAATTAAAACAATGCATATGACATTTTTTTCGGCGCAATTTTGAAAATTAATCAATTAAAACCCTGCATATGGCAATTTTTTCGAAGAAATTTAAAAAAAATACCGTGAGTGCATTATAAATAAAAGCGTCTTCACTATAAAATCTAATGAGTAAATGCAGTTCCTTGTAGAACTAAATTTAGAAGATGCTCCAAAGGCTTTACGTTGCTACACTTTCGGCATCTAGAGCCTTCCCAAAACGTGGTGACACCTGGGGGGTAAGGTGAGAAACGCGATAACAAATCAACGCGTGGCTGCATCGCCGAATTGAAGATGAATCATCACTTCGCGACCGATTCCGTGTCTATATTTCACTGAATCATCATCAGTTTCCAGAAGATTGATATTTAAGATGTTCTCTGCACAATGTGACACCAGATTTTGGGACGGGTCTACACAATATCTTCATTTAGCAACTTCTAAAAAAAAACGAATCCAACTAATACTTATGCCATAGCCTACTTAGCCTATAGGCAAATCCGCCTCCCTGGATATACGAGTAACTATTGGTAAAATGGTATCAGTAACACGTAACATCCTACAATATTGTGGGTATTGTAGGGAACAGACATGTGTTTATAGGTCCAATTTCCCTGGAAAATACACCCTTTCAAGGGATTTATCGATACGTGCGCCTCCTTTTCGCCCCCCTCGGGGTGGCGCGCTAATGCGGGCGGCAAAGTGAATAAAGCCGGCGCGCTCCCCCATCCCCCCCCCACTCCCATAAACAGGTTATCCCGGATTATCGCGTTACTCCAAGAAGTATTCCTTTTCCGATCACGTAAACACGTTGTGTGGAAAATCGCAGAAGTCTCGGCATATGCTCCGCACAGATGTTGTCTGCTGGAGGATGAGGAGGAGGAGGAAAAGAATGGGTAGTCACTTCTGCATACGACGTTTCGGGAGTTGGTCTGATTATGTGTGCATCCCTCCGAGGAGAAGCAGGAGGAGGATAAAATATCGTCCGGTTATCCAGAAACTTCCCGGACAGTAATTCCCGAACTTTGCTCTCTCTCCTGTTTCAGTTACAAATCATACGGTTTAGTTCGCAGATTGCATCTCTGACCCGCGCGCATACTTTGTTCGGATTGGGTCACGGGTCGTGGGTCCGGCGCTCCCAGAAGGGATTTCCTTCGTAAATTACTTTGTCCGCGATTGTATCTAGCGTTAATCAACAATTATATTTTTTATTACATATATAAGTCCCGCTTCTTATGGATGGGAAACTCATGAGTGAGTCGACTTGGAAGCGAGTCACGGAGTCACGTGACTGCTGTGCAAATTTTCAGCTCAATTTGAGACATGAAATTTTTTGAAATTTTTTTTCTTTTTGCAGAAATGCGATGAAAAACGAATCTTACAAATAATTCAAAAACTACTTGTTTTAGAAGGATGATTGTATAATACTTTTTTTTCCTCCTAATTGTCTTACGCAATAAAAATAGGTCATTTCATTAAATAAAAAATTAATTAGGAGTTCTTCAAGTGGGCACCTAGATATTGACATTTTAAGAACCCTTATTGTCAAAATTGACAGTTTCCAATTATTTTACTCATAGAAGCATCCTCTGGGTACAATTAAATAAATAAATCATACTTTTATCTTATTCTCAAGAGAAGTTACAGACAGATTTCCAGTTGGCTTTTTCAGTTCAAAATTTTAAAAATAATAATTTTCTTGAAAAATGTACGTGTACAGTCGAACTCGATCGGCGAGGGATGCTGCCGCATGTCGATGCTTAGTTCTGTCGAATACCGTTCCTGTTTAAAATCCATTTATGAGGTAATAAAAGGGTATCTCGAGATAAGATGGTCAAAATGCCAACCGACACAGATTTTTAAATAAATATGAAAATATCATTAGATATACCCTTAAATCAAAATACCAAAAACAAACCCTACATGAGCCGGGAAGCCACAAAATAAGATTCTTTCAAATATAATTTTTTTAACTACTAAAAAATTATTTTAAAAATCTGAAAAAATCACATATATTCACCCAATCAAAATTCAAATTCCCACCAATGTCTCCTTATGAATTCCTCAAAACCCTAAAAGACGGATCGGACTAAACAAGTCATCCTCAGACGAACGGACACGCCATACTTCAGATTCAATCATTCATGCTTACTAACCTCTTAAATTTTATTTTTTTTTTTGTAATTTTATGTACCATTATTGTTTATTATTGTACTAGGCTGAAAGACCTCTGGTCAATTGCCTGTTGAGGTCATTTGTAAAAGTGTCTCAATAAATGTATTGTCTCTCTCTCACATATATTATTGACCCAAATACCAAATTAGGTGAATTTTTTCAGTCATTGAACGTTATTTACAATTTTAAAAAAATGTTTGAAAATAAAAAAAGAAAATTTGCTCACAAAAATGCCAAAAGTAGTGTTGAAAAAAATTGTCCCGAAAAAAATGCCGAGTACTGGAAAAAATTGTCTTGAAAAAAAATACCAAAAAGAGTACTGAAAAAATTGTCCTGGAAAAAAAAGGTGATGTGGCCATCATGTTACTTTCTCCGACTTTATGGTAGTCATTTATATTTACGCTTTCATGGTTTATTTACAATTTAAATGTGCATCGAGCGTTTTGTCGACTCGGTTGAAACTGACGTTAAAAACTTCAAAGTTATGAAAGATGGAAAAATTATACTTTAAATTCAAAAACTCAGTTTACTTAAAAACCAACGAGATTTCGAAAAAACCTTATTCTTTATAAGTTGTTCATTTTATTATTCATAAATTTACTGTAACTATTATCGTTTTATAATTATAAACCAAAAATGAAAAACAAATTAATACATTTTTAAATAAATTCAAAAAACGAAATATAGCCTGAATATATAAATATTCAACCTGTTCGTAACTCTGCAAGGCTATATTTCGTTTTTTTAATTTATTTAATACTTTCTGCAACAAGTAAGGTTGTTTCTATTTTATTTTTTATTTAATAGATTTTTTCTCGAACAATATTTGTTTAAATAATTTTGTGACATTTTTCATATTTAAAAAAATATTGGCAAAAAACAAAAACAGTTAAGGTAAACACCCACTTCCGGTGTACGAAATTTTACCAAAAGCTTTTCAGTTATTCAGATTCTCAAATAAGACTTATGTTCAAAGTTTCATATCAATTGCTCTATTAGTTTTTGAGATATAGCGCGCACAGACAGACACACACACAGACACACAGCACAATTTTTGTTTCCAGAAATTGTTAAAACGGTATCTAGGGACCCCAAAACGGATATTTCCGTAAAAAAAAATTTTTCACGATCACAATACTTTCTCGTACTTCGTAACAGAGAAAGTAAAAATGCCAAAAAGAGTCTTGAAAAAAAGTACTGAAAAAAATGGTCTTGAAAAAAAAATGCCAAAAGTAGTCTTGAAAGAGTACTGAAAATAAATGCCAAAAAGAGTACCGGAAAAAATTGTCTAAAAAAAAGAGTCTTAAGAATAGAATATAATATAATTTTATTAGATCAATATATTGCCTTTACAATATTGGACACGTCAGGTATAAAATACATAAAGTTAAATTCAGACATGTATTCACGAAACAACTTAAAATAACTTGGTTAAAAGAGACCCTTATTCTTGGTGTTGCGTAATTATATAATTTTTGAATTATGTTATGCTATAGAAAGCCTGCTATAGAAGTAACGATTTTGTCTTGAGAAAGAGTACTAAAAAGATTGTCTTGAAAAAAAAATGCCAAAAAGAGTTTTGGAAAAGAATACTGAAGAAAATTGTCTTGAAAAAAAAATGCCGTAGTAGTCTTGAAAAAGAGTACTAAAAAATTGTCCTGAAAAAAATGCCAATTGAGCACTGAAAAAAATTGTTTAAAAAAAGTGTCTTGAAAAAAAATGCCAAAAAGAGTACTGGAAAAAATTGTCCTGAACAAAATGCCAAAAAGAGTACTGGAAAAAAATGTCTTGGAAAAAATGCCAAAGAGTCTTAAGAGTACTAAAAAAAATTGTCCCCAAAAAATGCTAAAAAGTCTTGAAAAAGTGAACTAAAAAAAAAATGCCAAAAAGAGTACTGGAAAAAATTGTCCTGAATAAAATTCCAAAATAATACTGGAAAAAATTGTCTTGGAAAAAATACCAAAGAGTCTTAAGAGTGCTAAAAAAATTGTCCCCAAAAAATGCTAAAAAGTCTTGAAAAAGTGAACTTAAAAAAAAATGCCAAAAAGAAGACTGGAAAAAATTGTCCTGAACAAAATGCCAAAAAGAGTACTGGAAAAAAATGTCTTTGAAAAAATGCCAAAGAATCTTAAGAGTACTAAAAAAAATTGTCCCCAAAAAATGCTAAAAAGTCTTGAAAAAGTGAACTTAAAAAAAAATGCCAAAAAGAGTACTGGAAAAAATTGTCCTGAACAAAATGCCAAAAAGAGTACTGAAAAAAATAGTCTTGGAAAAAATGCCAAAGAGTCTTAAGAGTACTAAAAAAAATTGTCCCAAAAAATGCTAAAAAGTCTTGAAAAAGTGAACTGAAAAATGGCAAAAAGAGTACTGAAAAAAATTGTCCTGAAAAATTGCCAAAAAGAGTACTGAAAAAAATTGTCTTGGAAAAAATGCCAAAGAGTATTAAGAGTACTAAAAAAAATTGTCCCAAAAAATGTTAAAAAGTCTTGAAAAAGTAAATTTAAAAAAATGCCAAAAAGAGTACCGGAAAAAATTGTCCTGAACAAAATACCAAAAAGAGTACTGAAAAAAATTGTCTTGGAAGAAATACCAAAGAGTATTAGGAGTACTAAAAAAATTGTCCCAAAAAATGCTAAAAAGTCTTGAAAAAGTGAACTGAAAAAATGCCAAAAAGAGTACTAGAAAAAATTGCCTTGAAAAAAATGCCAAAGAGTTTTAAAAGTACTAAAAAAATTGACCCGAAAAAAATGCTTAAAAGTCTTGAAAAAGTGTAATTTAAAATTTTATTTCGTCATATGATTGCTATCAATAAATATTCATCATCCAACGTTTGGTGCGACAACTTAAAAAATTCGAATAACTAATATTTTTACGATATTTTTACGATATTTATCAACAGTTGAACAGTCATTTTATGTATAATTATTATTAGTATTTCAGTATTAATTTTTTTTTCAGTTTCGTATAAACAACCCAATTTTTTGTTAAGATAAGACCATGAAACTCTCGAAAAATGGATTTTTGTTTTTAACCACTATAAAAATCTGAAAAAAATTATAAATATTTTTATAACAAATACCAAATTAAGTAAATTTTTTCAAGGTTAGAAAGGGCGAAAAAAAATGGTTAAACTTTAAAAAAAAATACCCTAAATAAACTTTTATTTGGGTAAAAAATTTATGTGAATTTTTCAGATTATTATAATAATTTTTAGTGATTAAAAAAATAAAATCATATTTTTCGAGGATTTCAAGGTCATTTCTTGGCAAAAATGGGGTAACATATTTATATGAAACTGAAAAGAAAATTACTACTAAAATATTACCAATAATTTTATATAAAATTACTATTATTAAAAATATATCAAAATAAACATTTTAATTATTCGAATTTTTGAAGATGACGCACCAAAAATTGGAAGATGAAAAAATCACAAATATGGTATTAACTGATAGAAATCATATAACGAAATAAAATTTTCCGTCAGTCAATCACTTAAGGGCGAGAAGTGAACAAGGCTTGTAAATTTTATTACCTCATAATTGTATTTTAAGCAGGAATTGGTTTCGACCGAACTAAGCAGCATTCCCTCGCCGAGCGAGTTTCGCATTTGTATTTTCTCCGACTGTGCAAACGTTCCTACAAAATATGTTGCAATTTAAACGAGGAATCCAAAAATATAATAATAGACACGGTGATCCATTTGAAATAACAAATTTTTTGCCACTTGCGGTGGAACTGGAAGCGATAGAAAGTTGAAAAAATTTCACATGAGGAGAACTGAGAACAATTTTTTAATACAACGGCAACCCCGTAAACCTTTAACGAACTGTTTAGCGTAGACACCCTGTATGTAAATATATATTTGTATACAGTATGTTGAGTTGCGAAGCGGGCCATAGGGATTTACGTATAAAATTTTAAATGTGTTAATATTGGCTCCCGTAATTATTTGACAGCATTGGTCTCCTTACATTATTTTTAAAGCTTTTTACGCTGAATCTTTTGATACTTTACTCAATGGTTTCTGTCGAGTATTTACCGAGATATTTGCAAAAAACTTGACCATTATTTTGAATTAAAAACAAAGGTTTGCCATGAAATCATAATGGCCGATATTTCATTTTGTTCTAAAAAGTGACGGTAGATGTCACTTTACGATTTACAACCGGCCATGTATTCTACATAAGAAAAAGTATTTATGATTAAAACGTTTTACTCAGGTACTATTTAAGAACTGTACGTGAATTTCCGGAGAATGCAAGTACAATTTAAAATGTGTTACAATTGGCTCCCTTAATTATTTTATATAGGTCTACTTACATTAATTTTAATACTCATTGAACAGTACTTTTAATGGGTATTGCCTTCCTCGGAAATTCAACACTAAACATCTACACTTCTTAAATAGTACCTGAGTAAAACCATTTAATTTTAAATACTTTTTCTTGTGTAGAATACACGGCCGGTTGTAAATCGGAATGTGACATCTACCGTCACTTTTTAGAACAAAATGAAATATCGGCCATTATGATTTCATGGCTAACCTGAATATATAGACGTTTCATATTGAAATGACGCCGATGTCAACGATATATTTTTATGTGTACCTTATAAGTTTAATTTTAGGCAGAATTCCGCTTTATAGCATCAAGGATTAACTGTTTGGTGTTGGTGGGAAAATTTCACCGAATTAGAATTTGAGTTATGAGTAAAGGGAGAGTCCCCGTGGAAACTGTTAATACATCAGACACTCTCTAATCCTGATTAATGGGTAAACTAGTCAGTTGCACTTTGCCCCCGCTGAAATTTATTGCTGACCCCTCCTGTACGAGGAAAATCCTAAAATCCTATGAATTTATTACCACATACAGTTGTTAATATTTAATTAAACTACAGTAAGGTATATTAAAACTTCCATGCCTAAGGAAGACTATTATTAATTCGCAATTTTTACTTTCTCCGTTACGAAGTATTGTGATCGTGATTTTCTTTTAAATTTTTTTTTTTTACGGAAATATCCGTTTTGGGGTCCCCAGATGCCATTTCAACAATTTCTGAGAAAAAAAAAATTGTGTCCGTGCGTGTGTCTGTCTGTCTGTGCGCGCTGTATCTCAAAAACTAATACAGCAATTGATATGAAACTTTGAACATATGTTTTATTTGATAATCCGAAGAACTGAAAAGCTTTTGGTAAAATTTCGTACACCGGAAGTGGGTGTTTACCTTAACTGTTTTTTGTTTTTTGCCAATATTTTCTTAAATATGAAAAATATCACAAAAACATTTAAACAAACATTGAAGACAACAAAAAAATGAACAACTTTTGCTTGAAAACATTTTTCATAAAATCGTTTTTATTCGATAAAAAAATTTATTATTTTTTTTAAATTTTTGGTTTTTAATTATAAAACGATAGTAGTTACAGCAAATTTATGTTAATAATAACTGTAGAGAATGCTAAAATGAACAACTTATAAAGAATAAGTTTTTTTCGAAATCCCTTTAGTTTTTGAATAAACTGAGTTTTTAAATTTGATGTACAATTTTTCCATCTTTCATAATTTTGACGTTTTAAACGTCAGTTTCATCCGAGTTTACAGAACGCTCGATGTACATTTAAAATATGATTACGCATGAAAGCGTAAATATAAATGATACCATCAAGTCGGAGAAAGTAACATGATGGCCACATCACCATTTTTTATTGTTATTGTTAAATGACGTCAGTTAAAATCGTAAATTCACGCAAATTGATATCTCGTCGCGAATTTGCATATAAAGTAGAGCAGTGGGTGTATAACGCGAAAGCTAATTATGGATGCTGCGGGCCTGTAATGAGGCACATTTAATTGAAAACACTATCGGCCCCCGATTTAATTAATGGGGCCCCCTTCTAATTTATAATCCTATATACACACACACGCCGCCACGCCCCCTTTTCATAGTTTATTGCCTTCCATTTTATCGCCTACATCCCTATTCCGCAGTTTATTGCACATAAACGATTGTACGTTATCAAAACATTCAAATTGAAATGTGTTAAAATTTCTAATGTTTTACCATTTGTCGATAAAAGCTTTTAATGACAAATTACCAGCGGAGATTTCTGTCCTCTGTTGACTCGTCTTAAATATTTGCACAACAACTGCTTGCCTGGCTAGCCCCCTGCTTACTTTATTAATAAGATTAGCTGGCAAGGAGCTAGCGAAAGCCGACTGCAAACACCCCCCGATTATTATTATTAATCGCCTTACCTATTTCCTTTGACCTCGGAATCATCGAAATTATTTTAAACAGTGCGGAAAATTTGAATTCATTTTCGTGTCGTCGGCGTCGTTCATTACATTTATGTCGGTCGAGGGAGAGGATGTAGGAAGTGAAATATGACTATCTGTGACAAATCAAGTCCCATGAAAGGCCTTCCGTGAGATGAGGGGCTTTTCCTTTTTGCCCTTAACACTTCTGCGATACGACAGACGGATTGACGAGTACAACGGGGGCCCTTTTGTCCCTTTGACCTCTCAGAAAATTGACCGATGGCAGATATACGAAACGTCACTAATAATACTAGACGGAATATTACATATTATGAATTTTTACTTTCTCCGTTACGAAGTACGAGAAAGTGTTGTGATCGTGATTTTTTTTTCAAAAATATTTTTTTTACGGAAATGTCCGTTTTGGGGTCCCTAGATGCCATTTCAACAATTTCTGGATTTTTTTTTGTGTCTACTTGTGTGTGTGTGTATGTGTGTCTGTGCGTGCTGTATCTCAAAAACTAATAGAGCAATTGATATGAGACTTTCAACATCCGTCTTATTCGATAATCCGAAGAACTGAAAAGCTTTTGGTGAAAGTTCGTACGTTTGCTCGTGAAATCAATGGCACGCCTCTTGAAAGGGCAATTTTTGGTCGTTTGTCTTGGCGTCTACGAAAATATATAATTATCTCGATTATGATTTCATTAAATTCTTTTCAATATTTTTTGACGTGTTTCCTTATGGATTCGAGAATGAAAATTGGGACAATCCCGATTAATCGGGACACCTGGCAAACTTATCTATAATCTGCTATTAATTATTGAGGAAATTTTATAAAGTCAAAACCCTTACTGTATTTAAAATATAAGAGGCGTGTTAAAATTATAAAATTAGTTATTAGATTACTAGCGATAATGAAGATTGTTATTTGCATGGAACAAGTTGACAATACGCTGGGGGTTGTGTGTGCATGTGCATGTGCATGTGCATGTGTGTGTGTATCGTCAACATCAATTATAACCTCAACGTTACATAACAATTAGTGGAGGCACCTGCTCCCTGCTCAATTTTCCCGTTACTACGAATCACTACAAGACACAACATTACCCGTTAAATCTGCGCAGATCATCACGAACATCAACATCATCAACTAAGCATGATATCCATAAATAAATAAAAACTACTTGCAAACAAAAAAAAACTTCTTGAAATAACTACTTCACTGGCTGATAATTTATACACACAAGAGATTACTACAATTAATATAACATTAGTTTAAGATCGCTTAGACTTTGTGGGATTTAATTTTGTAGATGTACGAACAGTTCGAAAATTCATATCACCTGGTAGAAAAAAAAAACAAGAAACATTGATAAATAAATTTTGCTTGCAGAGTTACGAACAGGTTGAACATTCATATATACAGACTATGTTTCGCTTTATTGAATTTATGAATTTGAGAAACATTGAAATTAGTGAAATTTTTACCATTTTCAAACCGTGTATTTTCAATCGATTTTGATGAATCTTTGAGAGCGAAAAACTTTGAAGTGTCTTCTTTAAAGTCATGCATGCGGACTTAAGCGTAACCCCTTCCGCCCTCTCTAGCACCCCTGTGAAAAAAATGTTTTTTCAGGAAACCATTTTCAACTTTGACGATGTGTACGGAATTGGAAAAATTTTGTCGACTCGATCCACCATAAAGGCATTAAAATTTGATCAATTCCCTATGCAGGACTCAAAGAACGAAGTTCCAACGACAAGTTATGAGTGTTTGAAAAAAAAATTCGCAAGATAAAACATTTCAGTTAAATAAAACACACTTTTACTTAATTAATATCACACTGTTTATTTATTAGTGACTGCAGTTTCGATCAAAAAATGATCATTATCAAACTATAAGTTAACTAAGTAAAAGCGTGTTTTATTTAATTAAAAATGTATCACGAAGTAAGTGCCGCCAACCTCGATCAGTTAAATTTCTTACTCAATCTAAAGTATAATTTTGTTCTAATTAACAAATTTTTAAGTGTCGTAAATATATTTCCCAGCCCTTACGTCTCTCCATGGATGCATTATTAACTAAAAGATTAGGAAAGCGCGCTTCGGTGCTTCGTGGCGAAACCAAAGTCAAGAACAACTCGGGAGGAAGTTCGTGTTGAGCCTCAATTCCATTATACCTGCAGTAATCCCAGAAGCGGGAGGATCGCGATTTACAAGAGGCTCGAAAAACTTTATACTCCATCTAATTAAAACGCTTACTTATTTACTTGTAATATCTTAACGCGGAATTCGCTTTCCCGGCGCATCCACCAATTATGTATTTTCTGATCTTAACCGTTTGCACTCGTATTTATTAGTGACAAAACGTATTTTGGCGACTATAAGGCGACATACCAGTTCAAAAGGTTAAAATATAAGTGGAAATAATTAATTAAATATTTGTTATACAGGAGGCTTCTACTTCGTTATACATGCTTTTATATAGAATAAAACACTTTTTACTTTGTTTATATAACACTTTAGGGGTTTAACCCCCCCTCCCTGTTTTAAGGGTGAGTTTCGGGGGACGCAATTTTCAAAATACTCCTCATATTTTTGAGCGAATTTTTTGTGCCGGTCTGCCGATGCCCCTTTATAGCGGTTTTTTCTCGGCGACTAAATTTTGTATAACACTTTGATTTATTTGTTTGGCTGCAGTTTCGGCAACTCAGCTTGACATTATCCAAAACAAAAGCTGAGTTGCCGAAACTGCAGCCAAACGATTTTCGATTTTTGCACGTTTTAAAAAAAAAAAAAAATATCTCCTCCGTAACCGCTGAAGCTGGACGATGCCGCTATACCTTAAAATAATCTTAAAGAAAATATCTAAACTTGATCGAGCCACTTTTTTGAATTTTTGCCCCGTTTCCGAGATATGATTTTTTTAAAACAGGGTGAAAAAAAAAATCTTCGTTTAAAGACGTATTTTTTTCTTTTCAAGTAGAAAAGCTGAAACCTTCAGGGATGGCAGAAGGGATAACTGGCTTTCATTGGGAATTTTTTTAAATTTTTGGAACCACCCCTACGCGCCAACCAACGCTACCAACCCAGGGGGTGGTTCGGTTTTTTACTTTTAAGGACGTATTTTTCTCTTTTGAAGTCGAAAAGCTGAAACTTTTAGGGATGACAGAAGCGATGACTGGCTTTCATTGGAAATTTTTTCAAAATTTTTGGAACCACCCCTACGCGCCATTTGCACGCTCTGGGTTCGTTTTTCTTCTTTTAGGGACGATTTTTTTTCTTTTAAGTCGGAAAACTGAAACTTTCAGGGATGGCGGAAGATATTTTGTCAAATTTTTTTGAACAACCCCTACGCTCCATTTGCATCCCCTGGGTTCGTTTTTCTTCTTTTAAGGACGTATTTTTTTCATTTAAAGTGGAAAAGCTGAAATTTTCAGGGATGGCAGAAGATATTTTTTCAAAAATTTTGGAACTACCCCTACGCGCCATTTGCATCCCCTGGGTTCGTTTTCCTTCTTTTAAGAACAAAGTTTGAAGATTGAAAAAGTTTGAAGTTTCAAAAAAAAAAAAATTAAAAATAAAAATTAAAAATTGAAAATGAAAAATAAAAATGAAAAATTGAAAATGAAAAAGAAAAATTAAAAATGCAAAATGAAAAGTGAAAAATTGAAAATGATCAATGAAAATGTAAATGAAAATGAAAAATGAAAAATAAAAAACGAAAAATTAAAATTAATTTAGAAATAAATTAGGTTTTTCATTGATGGCGCAGCGCAGCGGAACCGTCGATTTTCGATCTTCGATTACTTCGCTTAATTCATTATAATAGTTGCTATTAGACCCAAATCAACAATTAGTAGGCGGCCAAAATGTGATTTAAATGTCACCAGTTACTTTTCTTACATTTTTACATTTCACAATTTCACATAAAGAACACAATTTCACATACATCAAACTTTAGCCTAGGAAAAACTAGTTATTTCTAATTGAATTCTACTAAATTGACGAAATTTGAGCGAGTCAAAGATTCATGCAGCAATTATAAATCACTAATTTTATTTCAAAATCCTTTTGAGATTCTTGCCGACATTGATATAAACTAAAATTGATAAATTTGCAATCGGACAATAATTGAAAAACGAGTTTTCTGCAAATAATGTGTTGGGAATTGCGATAGGGTTGTAATAAGGAAAAATGTGTGTTTTTTTTTAAATTCCGCATGAAATGACATAAAAATAAACAGTGGCTCCAATTAAAAATTAGCAACATAAAGCGCTTTAAAGTTTGAAAAGTTTGACACTAAATTTTGGTCACCTTGTATAACTAATATCAATCAAACTTGGTTAGCTGGACTGTCAGACTTTAGTTAATAAGTACCCTGTACAATTTTATTAACGAGTCACTATGTTTATTTCTTATTAATTTTTTAAACCAATCCTGCAAAACTGTTTTTTTTAGCTTTTATTTCTTTGCTGATATTACTGAACCGATTTAAATAAAATTTTAGAGGTATCTGATGAATCGTAAAAGGCACCTAAATAAGCAAAATAGGCATCAAGTAACTTAAAAAATGGCGATGTGGCCATCATGTTACTTTCTCCGACTTGATGGTTTCATTTATATTTACGCTTCCATGGTTTATTTTCAATTTAAATCATATTTTAAGTGTGGATCGAACGTTTCGTAGACTCGGATAAAACTGACGTTTAAAACGTCAAAATTATGAAAAACTATACTTCAAATTAAAAAACTCAGTTTACTCAAAAACTAAAGAGATTTCGAAAAAAACTTATTCTTCATTAATTGTTCCTTTTTGCATTCTCTACAATTATTACTAACATAAATTTGCTGTAACTATTAGCGTTTCATAATTGTATACCAAATATAAAAAAAAATGTTCATTGTCTTCAATATTTGCTTAAATATTTTTGTGATATTTTTCATATTTAAGAAAATATTGGAAAAAAACAAAAAACAGTTAAGGTAAACACCCACTTCCGGTGTACGAAATTTTACCAAAAGCTTTTCAGTTCTTCGGATTATCAAATAAAACTTATGTTCAAAGTTTCATATCAATTGCTCCATTAGTTTTTGAGATACAGCGCGCACAGACACTAACACACACACACACACAGACACAATTTTTTTTACAGAAATTGTTGAAATGGCATCTAGGGACCCCAAAACGGATATTTCCGTAAAAAAAAATTTCGAAAAAAAAATCACGATCACAATATTTTCTCGTACTTCGTAACGGAGAAAGTAAAAATTGACGTCACACTGTAGGATCAAAAAACATTTTCTTAAATACGTCTAAGAATAAAGGTAAAGTCTGCAAAATATCAAAATTCTAGCTTAATTAATAACTGAGCTATAGAAGACGCTCCCCCAGAGTCCGCAAGAAAAATATAAAAAATTCAATTTTGCACCAAGTGTGTTTATTATTATTATTATGATAGAAGCTTTTTTGCGTCACTGTGTATTTTAGTATAAGCATGAAAAAAAAAACTTTGACGAGAAAATCTGGATACGCCGCAACGTGCTGAAGAAACTTCATTCTCCATGCACGTTTTAATGGGTTTCACTGGAAATATTAAATGTCTCAGAAATAAATGACCCTCGAAAGGAGATCATCCTTTTTAATGCCCTTAAATAGAATTAATCTCCCTTCCGGCGTTTAATCTGCAGAACGAGCACGCTTAAGCTAAAATGTAATGTTTATACAGTATCGTTCTTATAAATGATATAATTACGATAAAATAACTTTAGTTCTTAATTATTAAACTGTCCATAAAAACGAAAACGTTTTTACTTTCTCCGTTACGAAGCACGAGAAAGTATCGTGATCGTGAAAATTTTTTCAAATTTTTTTTAACGGAATTATCCGTTCTGGGGTCCCTAGATACCATTTCAACAATTTCTGGAAAAAAAATGTTTGTGTTTGTGCTGTGTGTGGCTGGCTGTGCGCGCTATATCTCAAAAACTAATAGAGCAATTGATATGAAACTTTGAACATCCGTCTTATTTGATAATCCGAAGAACTGAAAAGCTTTTGGTAAAATTTCGTACACCGGAAGTGAGTGTTTACCTTAACTGTTTTTTGTTTTTTGCCAATATTTTCTTAAATATGAAAAATATCACAAAAACATTTAAACAAATATTGAAGACAACAAAGAAATGAGCTTATTTTATTTGAAAATATTTTTCATAAAATCATTGTGATTCGAGAAAAAAAAATTATTATAATTTTTTTCATTTTTGGTTTATAATTATTAAACGATAATAGTTACAGCATATTTATGTGAATTATAATTGTAAAGAATTGCATAATGAACAACTTATAAATAATAACTTTTTTTCGAAATCCCTTTAGTTTTTGAGTAAACCGAGTTTTTGCATTTGAAGTATAACTTTTCCATCTTTCATAATTTTGACGTTTTAAACGTCAGTTTCATCCGAGTCCACAAAACGCTCGATGTACATTTAAAATATGATTTCAGTTGAAAATAAACCATGAAAACGTAAATATAAGTGGCTATGATACCATCAAGTCGGAGAAAGAAATATGATGTCCACATAAGCATCATGAATCCCCTCCCCCACCACCCTCAGACCACGTGATTTCCTCAACAGTTCGAAAGCGATAATTTATCTCTGTCTACCAGCGACTTAATTACACACAGACAGCCCCGACGCGCAAAGTGCACGCCATTGTTGAAATTTCCTCAAAACTCCCACCAACAATTTTTCACCCCGTCCACCACGCATTCGGGGCGCAAAGAAAAAGTTTTCGCATTTTCACGTAACGGGGAGGGATAGTTGGCTGTGCGGAGCGGAGCGGAAACTTGTTGCTTCTCGGAGTATTTCTTTACAGAATTTACGTACGCAAGGGTTCTCAGGGATCCGGGGGCGGCAGATTTTATTTACACACGTGTTGTGCTCGATGTCCGGATTCGAGTTTTAAATTCCCTTTGTTCGTAACGACGAACTGAATAAAGGAAACAAACTTCGAATCGATTGAACTGATTGGGGAGGATTTGATTTGTTTGCACTGGATGGGGAATGCACGTAATTTCCTAAGAAAATCACATCGATTGCTAAGAATGAGACTAAAACTGATTATCTCGGATCAAAAGGGGTGTTTTATTTTTCTGAAATCTGCACCGAAATAAAAGAAATTGTCTTTAAAATGAGCTAGAATAGGTACTAAAATTGCGCTCCATTACCTTCTCCAAACATCTTTTACAGAGAGATGAAGGTAATAAATTATAAGGAATAATTTTTCTATTTGGAAATTTCGGCAGTTCACTGACAAAAAACGAATCGTAACCATAGTAACAACTAAACTGTTGAGAAAGTAAAATCGTCGTCATGCCATTGGCTGAAACTTGTTGGGTAATGAAACCGCCGAAACGAATGCGTTCGTAACTTAAATAACAGCCCAACAAAATAAAATTTTCGGTTTGTTGCCCAAAAAGTAAGAACTGATTTTGAATATTTTTTTCCAAAACAGCCTCGTTATTTTTCGTAGCAGCGCTAGTTTTTGAAATACAGGCTAATTCATATATTTTTGATAAAAGGCAAAAATAATTATTCTATTATTATTACCATTTCAATAATATTATTTTACAGGGCGTCCCATTTTAAATAGCCACCCAAAATATCTACTTTGATTAGTGATGTATGCTTATGTTTTTCTTATTATGACGCACTTTCTTTCTTATTGTATATCTTATTATAATTTAAGAGAGAAATAAAGACTTATTATTATTATTATTATCTCGAAACCTGAACAACATGGCAAAAAATGTTTCAAATAAAAGTTGTAGGGTTCGGAGAGGGTCATATGCTGGTGACCTTGAAAATGACCTTCGGATCAATTTTCAAGGTCAAACGAAGATCAACTTTGATTTTTCAAATAGAACCCCCTATTTTTTATTGCGGGATCGTATTCTACGGGAAAAAATACAAACTTTTGGTAGGAAACATTTTTTTTTTAAATTTTTTTTACCACGAATTTTTTCCGTCATTTAAAAAAAAAAAACGTTCCCTACAAAAATTTTGTATTTTTTTTTTCCGTAGCATACGATTCCGCAATTAAAAATAGGGAGTTCTATTTAAAAAAAATCCCAGTTGACCTTCGTTTGACCTTGAAAATTATCGCCAGCATATGTCCCTAATAAAGATAAAATGGTAGGACATACTTTGTGACCATTCAGACTTTTTTTTCTTTTGGTAATCGGAAGGAACGTTAACGATCGAACGAATTCGAAAACTAATGAAAGCGTGCCAGTGTATCAATGGGTAAAACCATCCAATCCGCAATCCCGGGATCAATACCCCAACAGCAGGTTCGGAGTGCAACGATTCAATCCTGCGAGGCAATTCCTATCGTGCTTTACAAATCCCTAAATGCCCACACACTCGTACCGAAAAAATAAATAAAATAAGAGCACTCGGCCGCATTTACCTCCCCCACTCCTCCATTCCACACCGACCGGAATTTTCCATTTGCATAAAACAACAATAACCCTGAAACAAATTAATCATTTAAGTTGGTTGGTGGGATTTTTTTCTAAGCGGTACACGAGCCCAGATTAAAAATACCGATTGCACCGGCGGCCGCATTTATAATCATCCAATAAATTATAAGCACGAATGCCGGGGTATTTGAATATTAAGTGCGCATATTGCCAAGATTTAATTTTTATGAATTGCTTTGGAAAATATTATCATTCATGTTTTAGAGTGTCGCCATTTTGTTTCCAGCGCGGGGATATCAATTGTTTTGTGTTGTGTTGAAGATCTGTTATTCGCGAGTGGATTGAGGAAGTTTTCAAAGCAATTCAGCAAGTGATGATTTTTTTAGAATTTTTGTAATCGCGAGATGCAAATATTTCGTTTCTCCTGATTCATGTTTAGAGTGTCGCCATTTTGTTTTCAGCGCGGGGATATCAATTGTTTTGTGTTGTGTTGAAGATCTGTTATTCGCGAGTGGATTGAGGAAGTTTTCAAAGCAATTCAGCAAGTGATAATTTTTTTAGAATTTTTGTAATCGCGAGATGTAAATATTTCGTTTCTCCTGATTCATGTTTAGAGTGTCGCCATTTTGTTTTCAGCGCGGGGATATCAATTATTTTGTGTTGTGTTGAAGATCTGTTATTCGCGAGTGGATTGAGGAAGTTTTCAAAGCAATTCAGCAAGTGATGATTTTTTTAGAATTTTTGTAATCGCGAGATGCAAATATTTCGTTTCTCCTGATTCATGTTTAGAGTGTCGCCATTTTGTTTTCAGCGCGGGGATATCAATTGTTTTGTGTTGTGTTGAAGATCTGTTATTCGCGAGTGGATTGAGGAAGTTTTCAAAGCAATTCAGCAAGTGATGATTTTTTTAAAATTTTTGTAATCGCGAGATGCAAATATTTCGTTTCTCCTGATTCATGTTTAGAGTGTCGCCATTTTGTTTTCAGCGCGGGGATATCAATTGTTTTGTGTTGTGTTGAAGATCTGTTATTCGCGAGTGGATTGAGGAAGTTTTCAAAGCAATTCAGCAAGTGATAATTTTTTTAGAATTTTTGTAATCGCGAGATGATAATATTTAGTTCCTCCTGATTCATGTTTAGAGTGTCGCCATTTTGTTTTCAGCGCGGGGATATCAATTGTTTTGTGTTGTGTTGAAGATCTGTTATTCGCGAGTGGATTGAGGAAGTTTTCAAAGCAATTCAGCAAGTGATAATTTTTTTAGAATTTTTGTAATCGCGAGATGCAAATATTTCGTTTCTCTTGATTTATGTTTAGAGTGTCGCCATTTTGTTTCCAGTGCGGGGATATCAATTGTTTTGTGTTGTGCTGAAGATCTGTTATTCGCGAGTGGATTGAGGAAGTTTTCAAAGGAATTTAGCCAGTGATAATTTTTTTATCCGAAAAAAAACCTTCACACTATAGGCATGAGGATAACTCCACACATCGTACGCATTCCCTGAAGGTAAGGGATGATTCCCGGGGGATGCGGAAACCCTCTTCTCGTGTTTATATTAAACATATTGAACGCATTAGACGCGGGGCCGAACAAAAGGGTCGCAATATCACTTGTCCCCCGCATTATTTCCGCAAATATTTGCGCGGATAAAGAATAAAAGATAGACTGCGTATGGGGAGGGGGGGATCGAAGACGGAAAAAAAATTGGTGAGATGAGAGAGGGTCGTGTTTGTTTTCACTTTATTTCCGGTCGCCTCCGGAGCACATAAAGGAAGAGAAAGGGGAGGTTTTATTTAATTCCGTTTGCTTTCACGTACCTGCGTTGTTTTATTTTTCTTTCTTTCGATGGGCATGTGTGTGGTGATTCGGAAGAATCAACAAGGCCACTTGTTAATGGTTTCGTTAATCCGGTTTTCTTTTACTTTGATTATTTGGATGGATTTTTTTATAAGAAAAAAATCAAGGGGAAACTTGATTGAGTTTCAATTAGATTTGGTTTTGTTTTACAACATTCGTGTAGTGTTTGGGATAGATTTTACATTCAGTTTCTATTGCTGTTGTTATTACTATTTTAATTAACCAAAAAACTTAACCTAACTTTTTTTATGGGAACTGACGAATTTTGAAAAAAAAATTCTATTCGTGCAATCGTGTCATCTTTCTTATCTTCTATTTCTACAGTTGTATCATTACCGAAAACTTCTGTATTGTTAGACACCGTAAAAGATAGACGTACGCTCTAGATACATTATGCTCTGTGAAGAAGATACAAAGCACTATCCATCCTTTGGTCCATCTTCCAACTTTGAAGAGTTTAAGACACTGAAGTGCATTCCTTGCTAGGCAACGAAAAGATAAAGATATTTCCTAGTAAATTATTATATATTATGCTCTGTGAAGAAGTCCCAAGGCACTATCCACCCATTGGTTCGTCCGCCAACTCCGATGAAGAGTGTAAGACACCGAAGTGCATTTATTTCCTTGACACATTGGTAAAAGACAAGGAGATTTTCTAGTAAATTATTATATATTATGCTCTGTGAAGAAGTCCCAAGGCACTATCCACCCATTGGTTCGCCCACCAACTCCAATGAAGAGTTTAAGACTAAAAAAAAAATACCGAACTTATTAGCAGCTGTAATACCACCAGAAACGCTTGAACCGTTTAACCCCCTCTTGTGAATATTTCATGATTTCGTGGTGTCGGTGGCTCCAGCGGATTGATCGATGCGGGAGGGTCGGGTTCGGTTCCGGCTCGCTCCCTTGAGGAGTTAATGATATGTCTATTCAATTCTAATGTATGCAAGTTGCTTTGTTCCGTTCCGGCTACGGTTTACATTATCGTCGGTAATTTAATGCAAATAAGGAAGAAGGAGGAGAAGGTGGAGCGCCGACAGACACGTACACTTCTTGGAGGAATCGTGCCAGAGGGGGTGGTAATGGGTAGATACACCGGCACAATAAGCTCATCAGCGCGTACACACGCCTACACACAAGTTAACAACTCAACAGAAAGAGCTTGTGGTTGTGCATAAAGCCGGCACGTAAATTTCCATTAATCAGAATCTAAGAAACGATTCAAACAAATCATGCCTGATGATAATTCTGAATATATGCAACATAATTCGGGTAAGTGCAGTAGCGTCGTCTTGTTGAAACCATACGGTATGCGTAATTTCGGCCTTAATTTTAATTATTTTGGCTATTTCACATTCATTAACGCAATAACTGTAAGATAAACAAAAAACTGTTAAATAATTATTTGTGTGCTCTTCTACGCAGAATTCAGTGGCATGCTTATTTCTTTATTTCGACTTTTAATTTAAGAGTTATGACACAAAGTTGCTTTTTTTTAAATGGAACACCCTGTATATTTTTACGCCATTAAATAGAACTTTAAATCAGGTTCACATTGATATAACATGTTTAATTAAATCCACGTAAATTAACGCGAAAAAACGATATTTTGTTATCAAATTCATGTAAATTAACGAGAAAAAACAATGATAGATATTTTGTTTACTAACACTTAAAATAAAAATAGAAACGAAAAAAATAAGCTCGCCACCTATTTTTGGAAACTCTTCAGGTTACAGATAAACACAATAAAAATATCCACACCCGGTACATACATTTATTTTCTGTTGACGAAAACTTATGTTTATTTTCGCGTTCGGCTCGCGTCGCTAATTAGTGTAAATCGGGTTTCCACTTTCGGAAATCCGCACCGTGCGCTAATTAAGGATGAAAATAATGAATTCTGAGCTTAATTAATACTTTGATGTCTCAATTATTATTCATTTTGAGCAGCGGACGAGACGAACCTCTTGTTTTTCTTTAACGGCCCGGATAATTAATTAAATTTCCATTAGGGGGCGCTCCTCCCGCGAAAAATAATTCTGCATCGGCCGTACACAAAGCAGTACATCATTTTTAATGATGAGCCCGGCTTGCAAACAAAACAAAAAATATTATTGGGAAGAAAAAAAAAACATTTCTCTCGGCTTGTTTATGATTCTTGCGAAATAAATATCTTAAAAGAGAGGAAATTAATTAATTATTAAAAAATCATTATTTATTAAAAGAGTTTTCAATATCTTGTAAAAATCTTGCAAAAGAACAGCAACAATCGAAACTTTAAGAAAATGAAAAATTCATTCAACGATTTTAAAAATTGTAAAAAATTCATTCATCAAGGAATTTACTTGGAAATCTCAAGATCTATGAAGAAACGTTGCATTTGTCATTTCCTGTAAAAACAATTGCTATACCCTAAGAAGGAACAAAATAGCAACGAGATAAACTTGAACTTAAAAAACGAAAAATGCACTCAACGATTTTAAAAATTCTCAAAAAATCAATCCATCAAGGAATTTTCTTCAGAAAGGCAAGATCTATTGCGAAGCAATATATTTTTGATTGTCCTTGAAAACAATTGCCATAACCTAGCTGAAAAGGAAACCCCAACAATCTAAACTTTGAAAAAAATAAAAAATGCAACCAACGATTTTAAAAATTCTCAAAAAATCAATCCGTCAAGGAATTTTCTTCAGAAAGTCAAAATCTACGGTGAAGCAATGTATTTTTGATTTTCCATACAAACAATTGCCATAACCTAGCTGAAAAGGAAACACCAACAATCTAAACTTTGAAAAAAATAAAAAATGCAACCAACGATTTTAAAAATTCTCAAAAAATCAATCCAACAAGGAATTTTCTGCAGAAAGTCAAGATCTATGGTGAAGCAATATATTTTTGATTTTCCATTAAAACAATTGCCATAACCTAGTTGAAAAGGAAACACCAACAATCTAAACTTTGAAAAAAATAAAAAATGCAACCAACGATTTTAAAAATTCCCAAAAAATCAATCCGTCAAGGAATTTTCTTCAGAAAGTCAAGATCCATGATGAAGCAATATATGTTTGATTTTCCATAAAAACAATTGCCATAACCTAGCTGAAAAGGAAGCACCGACAATCTAAACTTTGAAAAAAATAAAAAATGCAACCAACGAATTTAAAAATTCTCAAAAAATCAATATATCAAGGAATTTTCTTCAGAAAGTCAAGATCTATGGTGAAGCAATATATGTTTGATTTTCCATAAAAACAATTGCCATAACCTAGCTGAAAAGGAAGCACCGACAATCTAAACTTTGAAAAAAATAAAAAATGCAACCAACGAATTTAAAAATTCTCAAAAAATCAATATATCAAGGAATTTTCTTCAGAAAGTCAAGATCTATGGTGAAGCAATATATTTTTGATTTTCCATCCAAACAATTGCTATAACTTAGCTGAAAAGGAAGCACCGACAATCTAAACTTTGAAAAAAATAAAAAATGCAACCAACGATTTTAAAAATTCTCAAAAAATCAATCCAACAAGGAATTTTCTGCAGAAAGTCAAGATCTATGGTGAAGCAATATATTTTTGATTTTCCATCCAAACAATTGCTATAACTTAGCTGAAAAGGAAGCACCGACAATCTAAACTTTGAAAAAAATAAAAAATGCAACCAACGAATTTAAAAATTCTCAAAAAATCAATATATCAAGGAATTTTCTTCAGAAAGTCAAGATCTATGGTGAAGCAATATATGTTTGATTTTCCATAAAAACAATTGCCATAACCTAGCTGAAAAGGAAGCACCGACAATCTAAACTTTGAAAAAAATAAAAAATGCAACCAACGATTTTAAAAATTCTCAAAAAATCAATCCAACAAGGAATTTTCTGCAGAAAGTCAAGATCTATGGTGAAGCAATATATTTTTGATTTTCCATCCAAACAATTGCTATAACTTAGCTGAAAAGGAAGCACCGACAATCTAAACTTTGAAAAAAATAAAAAATGCAACCAACGAATTTAAAAATTCTCAAAAAATCAATATATCAAGGAATTTTCTTCAGAAAGTCAAGATCTATGGTGAAGCAATATATGTTTGATTTTCCATAAAAACAATTGCCATAACCTAGCTGAAAAGGAAGCACCGACAATCTAAACTTTGAAAAAAATAAAAAATGCAACCAACGATTTTAAAAATTCTCAAAAAATCAATCCGTCAAGGAATTTTCTTCAGAAAGTCAAGATCTATGGTGAAGCAATATATTTTTGATTTTCCATATAAACAATTGCTATAACTTAGCTGAAAAGGAAGCACCGACAATCTAAACTTTGAAAAAAATAAAAAATGCAAACAACGATTTTAAAAATTCTCAAAAAATCAATCCGTCAAGGAATTTTCTTCAGAAAGTCAAGATCTATGGTGAAGCAATGTATTTTTGATTTTCCATACAAACAATTGCTATAACTTAGCTGAAAAGGAAGCACCGACAATCTAAACTTTGAAAAAAATAAAAAATGCAACCAACGAATTTAAAAATTCTCAAAAAATCAATATATCAAGGAATTTTCTTCAGAAAGTCAAGATCTATGGTGAAGCAATATATTTTTGATTTTCCATCCAAACAATTGCTATAACTTAGCTGAAAAGGAAGCACCGACAATCTAAACTTTGAAAAAAATAAAAAATGCAACCAACGATTTTAAAAATTCTCAAAAAATCAATCCATCAAGGAATTTTCTTCAGGAAGTCAAGATCTATGGTGAAGCAATATATTTTTGATTTTCCATACAAACAATTGCTATAACTTAGCTGAAAAGGAAGCACCGACAATCTAAACTTTGAAAAAAATAAAAAATGCAACCAACGATTTTAAAAATTCTCAAAAAATCAATCCGTCAAGGAATTTTCTTCAGAAAGTCAAGATCTATGGTGAAGCAATGTATTTTTGATTTTCCATACAAACAATTGCGATAACTTAGCTGAAAAGGAAGCACCGATAATCTAAACTTTGAAAAAAATAAAAAATGCAAGCAACGATTTCAAAAATTCTCAAAAAATCAATCCGTCAAGGAATTTTCTTCAGAAAGTCAAGATCTATGGTGAAGCAATATATTTTTGATTTTCCATCCGAACAATTGCTATAACTTAGCTGAAAAGGAAGCACCGATAATCTAAACTTTGAAAAAAGTAAAAAATGCAAGCAACGATTTTAAAAATTCTCAAAAAATCAGTCCATCAAGGAATTTTCTTCAGAAAGTCAAGATCTACGGTGAAGCAATATATTTTTGATTTTCCATAAAAACAATTGCCATAACTTAGCTGAAAAGGAAACACCAACAATCTAAACTTTGAAAAAATAAAAAATGCAACGAACGATTTTAAAAATTCTCAAAAAATCAATCCATCAAGGAATTTTCTTCAGAAAGTCAAGATCTACGGTGAAGCAATATATTTTTGATTTTCCATAAAAACAATTGCCATAACCTAGCTAAAAAGGAAACACCGACAATCTAAACTTTGAAAAAAATAAAAAATGCAAACAACGATTTTAAAAATTCCCAAAAAATCAATCCGTCAAGGAATTTTCTTCAGAAAGTCAAGATCTATGGTGAAGCAATATATGTTTGATTTTCCATAAAAACAATTGCCATAGCCTAGGTGAAAAGGAAACACCAACAATCTAAACTTTGAAAAAAATAAAAAATGCAACCAACGATTTTAAAAATTCTCAAAAAATCAATCCAACAAGGAATTTTCTTCAGGAAGTCAAGATCTATGGTGAAGCAATATATTTTTGATTTTCCATACAAACAATTGCTATAACTTAGCTGAAAAGGAAGCACCGACAATCTAAACTTTGAAAAAAATAAAAAATGCAACCAACGATTTTAAAAATTCTCAAAAAATCAATCCGTCAAGGAATTTTCTTCAGAAAGTCAAGATCTATGGTGAAGCAATGTATTTTTGATTTTCCATACAAACAATTGCTATAACTTAGCTGAAAAGGAAGCACCGATAATCTAAACTTTGAAAAAAATAAAAAATGCAAGCAACGATTTCAAAAATTCTCAAAAAATCAATCCAACAAGGAATTTTCTTCAGGAAGTCAAGATCTATGGTGAAGCAATATATTTTTGATTTTCCATACAAACAATTGCCATAACCTAGCTAAAAAGGAAACACCGACAATCTAAACTTTGAAAAAAATAAAAAATGCAAACAACGATTTTAAAAATTCCCAAAAAATCAATCCGTCAAGGAATTTTCTTCAGAAAGTCAAGATCTATGGTGAAGCAATGTATTTTTGATTTTCCATACAAACAATTGCTATAACTTAGCTGAAAAGGAAGCACCGACAATCTAAACTTTGAAAAAAATAAAAAATGCAAACAACGATTTTAAAAATTCCCAAAAAATCAATCCGTCAAGGAATTTTCTTCAGAAAGTCAAGATCTATGGTGAAGCAATGTATTTTTGATTTTCCATACAAACAATTGCTATAACTTAGCTGAAAAGGAAGCACCGATAATCTAAACTTTGAAAAAAATAAAAAATGCAAGCAACGATTTCAAAAATTCTCAAAAAATCAATCCAACAAGGAATTTTCTTCAGGAAGTCAAGATCTACGGTGAAGCAATATATTTTTGATTTTCCATAAAAACAATTGCCATAACCTAGCTAAAAAGGAAACACCGACAATCTAAACTTTGAAAAAAATAAAAAATGCAAACAACGATTTTAAAAATTCCCAAAAAATCAATCCGTCAAGGAATTTTCTTCAGAAAGTCAAGATCTATGGTGAAGCAATGTATTTTTGATTTTCCATACAAACAATTGCTATAACTTAGCTGAAAAGGAAGCACCGACAATCTAAACTTTGAAAAAAATAAAAAATGCAACCAACGATTTTAAAAATTCTCAAAAAATCAATCCAACAAGGAATTTTCTTCAGGAAGTCAAGATCTATGGTGAAGCAATATATTTTTGATTTTCCATACAAACAATTGCTATAACTTAGCTGAAAAGGAAGCACCGACAATCTAAACTTTGAAAAAAATAAAAAATGCAACCAACGATTTTAAAAATTCTCAAAAAATCAATCCGTCAAGGAATTTTCTTCAGAAAGTCAAGATCTATGGTGAAGCAATGTATTTTTGATTTTCCATACAAACAATTGCTATAACTTAGCTGAAAAGGAAGCACCGACAATCTAAACTTTGAAAAAAATAAAAAATGCAACCAACGATTTTAAAAATTCTCAAAAAATCAATCCGTCAAGGAATTTTCTTCAGAAAGTCAAGATCTATGGTGAAGCAATATATTTTTGATTTTCCATCCGAACAATTGCTATAACTTAGCTGAAAAGGAAGCACCGATAATCTAAACTTTGAAAAAAGTAAAAAATGCAAGCAACGATTTTAAAAATTCTCAAAAAATCAGTCCATCAAGGAATTTTCTTCAGAAAGTCAAGATCTACGGTGAAGCAATATATTTTTGATTTTCCATAAAAACAATTGCCATAACTTAGCTGAAAAGGAAACACCAACAATCTAAACTTTGAAAAAATAAAAAATGCAACGAACGATTTTAAAAATTCTCAAAAAATCAATCCATCAAGGAATTTTCTTCAGAAAGTCAAGATCTACGGTGAAGCAATATATTTTTGATTTTCCATAAAAACAATTGCCATAACCTAGCTAAAAAGGAAACACCGACAATCTAAACTTTGAAAAAAATAAAAAATGCAACCAACGATTTTAAAAATTCCCAAAAAATCAATCCGTCAAGGAATTTTCTTCAGAAAGTCAAGATCTATGGTGAAGCAATATATGTTTGATTTTCCATAAAAACAATTGCCATAGCCTAGGTGAAAAGGAAACACCAACAATCTAAACTTTGAAAAAAATAAAAAATGTAACCCACGATTTTAAAAATTCTCAAAAAATCAATCCATCAAGGAATTTTCTTCAGAAAGTCAAGATCTATGGTGAAGCAATATATTTTTGATTTTCCATCCAAACAATTGCTATAACTTAGCTGAAAAGGAAGCACCGACAATCTAAACTTTGAAAAAAAAAAAAATGCAACCAACGATTTTAAAAATTCTCAAAAAATCAATCCATCAAGGAATTTTCTTCAGAAAGTCAAGATCTATGGTGAAGCAATGTATTTTTGATTTTCCATACAAACAATTGCTATAACTTAGCTGAAAAGGAAGCATCGATAATCTAAAATTTGAAAAAAATAAAAAATGCAAACAACGATTTTAAAAATTCTCAAAAAATCAATCCGTCAAGGAATTTTCTTCAGAAAGTCAAGATCTATGGTGAAGCAATATATTTTTGATTTTCCATATAAACAATTGCTATAACTTAGCTGAAAAGGAAGCACCGACAATCTAAACTTTGAAAAAAATAAAAAATGCAAACAACGATTTTAAAAATTCCCAAAAAATCAATCCGTCAAGGAATTTTCTTCAGAAAGTCAAGATCTATGGTGAAGCAATATATGTTTGATTTTCCATAAAAACAATTGCCATAGCCTAGGTGAAAAGGAAACACCAACAATCTAAACTTTGAAAAAAATAAAAAATGCAACCAACGATTTTAAAAATTCTCAAAAAATCAATCCAACAAGGAATTTTCTTCAGGAAGTCAAGATCTATGGTGAAGCAATATATTTTTGATTTTCCATCCAAACAATTGCTATAACTTAGCTGAAAAGGAAGCACCGACAATCTAAACTTTGAAAAAAATAAAAAATGCAACCAACGATTTTAAAAATTCTCAAAAAATCAATCCATCAAGGAATTTTCTTCAGGAAGTCAAGATCTATGGTGAAGCAATATATTTTTGATTTTCCATACAAACAATTGCTATAACTTAGCTGAAAAGGAAGCACCGACAATCTAAACTTTGAAAAAAATAAAAAATGCAACCAACGATTTTAAAAATTCTCAAAAAATCAATCCGTCAAGGAATTTTCTTCAGAAAGTCAAGATCTATGGTGAAGCAATGTATTTTTGATTTTCCATACAAACAATTGCTATAACTTAGCTGAAAAGGAAGCACCGATAATCTAAACTTTGAAAAAAATAAAAAATGCAAGCAACGATTTCAAAAATTCTCAAAAAATCAATCCGTCAAGGAATTTTCTTCAGAAAGTCAAGATCTATGGTGAAGCAATATATTTTTGATTTTCCATCCGAACAATTGCTATAACTTAGCTGAAAAGGAAGCACCGATAATCTAAACTTTGAAAAAAGTAAAAAATGCAAGCAACGATTTTAAAAATTCTCAAAAAATCAGTCCATCAAGGAATTTTCTTCAGAAAGTCAAGATCTACGGTGAAGCAATATATTTTTGATTTTCCATAAAAACAATTGCCATAACTTAGCTGAAAAGGAAACACCAACAATCTAAACTTTGAAAAAATAAAAAATGCAACGAACGATTTTAAAAATTCTCAAAAAATCAATCCATCAAGGAATTTTCTTCAGAAAGTCAAGATCTACGGTGAAGCAATATATTTTTGATTTTCCATAAAAACAATTGCCATAACCTAGCTAAAAAGGAAACACCGACAATCTAAACTTTGAAAAAAATAAAAAATGCAACCAACGATTTTAAAAATTCCCAAAAAATCAATCCGTCAAGGAATTTTCTTCAGAAAGTCAAGATCTATGGTGAAGCAATATATGTTTGATTTTCCATAAAAACAATTGCCATAGCCTAGGTGAAAAGGAAACACCAACAATCTAAACTTTGAAAAAAATAAAAAATGCAACCAACGATTTTAAAAATTCTCAAAAAATCAATCCAACAAGGAATTTTCTGCAGAAAGTCAAGATCTATGGTGAAGCAATATATTTTTGATTTTCCATACAAACAATTGCTATAACTTAGCTGAAAAGGAAGCACCGACAATCTAAACTTTGAAAAAAATAAAAAATGCAACCAACGATTTTAAAAATTCTCAAAAAATCAATCCGTCAAGGAATTTTCTTCAGAAAGTCAAGATCTATGGTGAAGCAATGTATTTTTGATTTTCCATACAAACAATTGCTATAACTTAGCTGAAAAGGAAGCACCGATAATCTAAACTTTGAAAAAAATAAAAAATGCAAGCAACGATTTCAAAAATTCTCAAAAAATCAATCCGTCAAGGAATTTTCTTCAGAAAGTCAAGATCTATGGTGAAGCAATATATTTTTGATTTTCCATCCGAACAATTGCTATAACTTAGCTGAAAAGGAAGCACCGATAATCTAAACTTTGAAAAAAGTAAAAAATGCAAGCAACGATTTTAAAAATTCTCAAAATATCAGTCCATCAAGGAATTTTCTTCAGAAAGTCAAGATCTACGGTGAAGCAATATATTTTTGATTTTCCATAAAAACAATTGCCATAACTTAGCTGAAAAGGAAACACCAACAATCTAAACTTTGAAAAAATAAAAAATGCAACGAACGATTTTAAAAATTCTCAAAAAATCAATCCATCAAGGAATTTTCTTCAGAAAGTCAAGATCTACGGTGAAGCAATATATTTTTGATTTTCCATAAAAACAATTGCCATAACCTAGCTAAAAAGGAAACACCGACAATCTAAACTTTGAAAAAAATAAAAAATGCAACCAACGATTTTAAAAATTCCCAAAAAATCAATCCGTCAAGGAATTTTCTTCAGAAAGTCAAGATCTATGGTGAAGCAATATATGTTTGATTTTCCATAAAAACAATTGCCATAGCCTAGGTGAAAAGGAAACACCAACAATCTAAACTTTGAAAAAAATAAAAAATGTAACCCACGATTTTAAAAATTCTCAAAAAATCAATCCATCAAGGAATTTTCTTCAGAAAGTCAAGATCTATGGTGAAGCAATATATTTTTGATTTTCCATCCAAACAATTGCTATAACTTAGCTGAAAAGGAAGCACCGACAATCTAAACTTTGAAAAAAAAAAAAATGCAACCAACGATTTTAAAAATTCTCAAAAAATCAATCCATCAAGGAATTTTCTTCAGAAAGTCAAGATCTATGGTGAAGCAATGTATTTTTGATTTTCCATACAAACAATTGCTATAACTTAGCTGAAAAGGAAGCATCGATAATCTAAAATTTGAAAAAAATAAAAAATGCAAACAACGATTTTAAAAATTCTCAAAAAATCAATCCATCAAGGAATTTTCTTCAGAAAGTCAAGATCTATGGTGAAGCAATGTATTTTTGATTTTCCATACAAACAATTGCTATAACTTAGCTGAAAAGGAAGCATCGATAATCTAAAATTTGAAAAAAATAAAAAATGCAACCATCGATTTTAAAAATTCTCAAAAAATCAATCCGTCAAGGAATTTTCTTCAGAAAGTCAAGATCTATGGTGAAGCAATATATTTTTGATTTTCCATATAAACAATTGCTATAACTTAGCTGAAAAGGAAGCACCGACAATCTAAACTTTGAAAAAAATAAAAAATGCAAACAACGATTTTAAAAATTCTCAAAAAATCAATCCGTCAAGGAATTTTCTTCAGAAAGTCAAGATCTAAGGTAAAGCAATGTATTTTTGATTTTCCATTAAAACAATTGCTATAACTTAGCTGAAAAGGAAGTACCGACAATCTAAACTTTGAAAAAAATAAAAAATGCAACCAACGATTTTAAAAATTGTCAATTTTTATGCCTTGCGTTTTAGGAGCGCCATGGAGAGGTGCTCCATCTTGTTGAAACCATCAGGTGTATCTGGTTCATTTGTATTATGGTGTAAAGCTCAGTGATGGAATAAACTTGCGCCGGTCAAGTTGTCATAAAAAATACGGCTGCAAAATCTATTGAAAAAATTTGACGTTTATCGATTTTATTGTTTAACTAGATCAAACATTAAAATTTCAAGACCAACTTTATAGAACGAAAGACTGATGATATTATGCTTAACGCGTTGATGTTTTAAGAAAAACGCGAGGAACAGGACATTAATTAAGGGCGCGGATGAAAGGGGTATCGCGCTGAAAAAGCGTTTCCGCGACTCTCTCTTCTCGCGCCCCTTCGCCCCTAATTGAATTTATTTGAGCCATGCCTCAAGAACCCTCGTGTGACGTGGTGGCGTTGCATTAATTAAAAACCACCTGGAGCGTAACAGTTTCCTTCTTCCTGCTTCCTCTGCCGCCACCGCAACAAACGTGAGAAATGTTTTCGCGACCCATTATCCCTTAAAGCTGCAGTGGTGGTAACAACGTCAATACGGGCAAGAATTATGAGAAAAAAAATAAGAAAAAATATAAAAAGCTTGTACTTCATTATAGACAGTACAGGATTAGTCCATAATTTTTAAGGCCAGTTAATGTTTGCTGATTTAAGAGAAGCTGTAAATTTCTATTTTCCATGAGAGAGGCACATAAACCGAAAAGAAGGATGGATCTCTGTGACTGCTAAGTTTTCTCTAACTAGTGTAAAAATCCTTGTATACATCCGGAAGAATTTTAAATCAGCCGCCTGGGATTTTCCTTTCAAGGAAGCGAAAGAAAAAAACGCGAAGAACTAATTCCTCTTCCTCTGGACGCTGAATGTTGTATGCGCAGCAGGAATTAGTGCATCCCGCTCGGTTTAAATATTAAAGCAATTTACGGTTGCACACCTGCTGTCCGAGGGAAATGCTTGAGGGCTTGAGGGTCGGACGTGATGTACGCCGGAATTAACACCGGACGGAAAGATAATAAAATTGAAACTTTTTACTCGACTCAACTCGTCTGAAAACTGATACGCTGTTTTCTCTACACTCACAGATATTCTAGTAGCACTCTTTCTAACAAAGAGAGACAACTGTTTCAGTTACATTCATCTAATTAAAGTTTGAAACTCAATAATATTTGGTGTTAATATTACTCACCTCACCTGATTATTTTTTTGTCTGGCGTTTCCGGATGCATAAGTCCATCAAAGTGAGAAGGTAAATATTTAAAGAGTCCGAGGAGGGTTTAATAATAAAAGTTTCCATCTAATCCCGCCCGGTAAGCCGTTTCCGCTCTGAATTTATATCAACGATGAGGAGCTTTAAATATTAAAACTTCCACAAAATTCCACCCTCCCCACCCGCCGCGATTTTTTCTTTGCAAACTGTATAACACCTTCTTTACCTCCGTTCATAATAACTTCATAAAATTAAAAAGAAAAGTGGAGATAAATACATTTTTTATTGCCACTAAAAATGTGTAACTTCCGAATTAACACAAGCGAAGATTTGGGTTGATTGTTTGGAAATTTAGGGGTGGGATTTTTATGGAATCATAAAGAGGGATGCATTTTGAGTAAAATTGAAAAATTTTATTATTTCATATCAGTATTTATTTTTTTTTTAGATGTTTTTGTTCAAGTCTTCAACAACTTTAAATATTAATTTTTAAAAATTCATAACTCACGCAAAAAATGACGCATTTTCATAAATTTAAGTTAACTGTAAAGGCAGATGTTTTGAGATTATACTATAAATTTTAAGAAATTTTTTCGTATCAGTATTTATTTTTTTTTAGATTTTTTTGTTCAAGTGTTCAACAATTTTAAAAAATTCACAACTCACGCAAAAGTTGACACATTTTCAAAAATTGAAGTTAACTGTAGAGGCAGATGTTTTGAGATTATACTAAAAATTTTAAGAAATTTTTTCATATCAGTTTTTATTTTTTTTTTTTTTACTTTTTTTGTTCAAGTGTTCCACAATTTTAAATATTAATTTACAAAAATTCACAACTCACGCAAAAGTTGGCACATTTTCAAAAATTGAAGTTAACTGTAAGGGCAGATGTTTTGAGATTATAATAAAAATTTTAAGAAATATTTTCATATCAGTTTTTATTTTTTTTAGATTTTTTTGTTCGAGTGTTCAACAATTTTAAATATTAATTTTAAAAAATTCACAACTCACGCAAAAGTTGACACATTTTCGAAAATTGAAGTTAACCGTGGAGGCTGATGTTTTGAGATTATACTTAAAATTTTAAATATTTTTTTCACATCAGTATTAATTCTTTTTAGATTTTTTTGTTCAAGTGTTCAACAATTTTAAATATGAATTTTTAAAAATTCATAACTCACGCAAAAGTTGACACATTTTCGAAAATTGAAGTTAACCGTGGAGGCTGATGTTTTGAAATTATACTTAAAATTTAAAATATTTTTTTCACATCAGTATTAATTCTTTTTAGATTTTTTTGTTCAAGTGTTCAACAATTTTAAATATTAATTTTAAAAAATTCACAACTCACGCAAAAGTTGACACATTTTCGAAAATTGAAGTTAACCGTGGAGGCTGATGTTTTGAGATTATACTTAAAACTTTAAATAATTTTTTCACATCAGTATTAATTTTTTTTAGATTTTTTTGTTCAAGTGTTCAACAATTTTAAATATGAATTTTTAAAAATTCATAACTCACGCAAAAGTTGACACATTTTCAAAAATTGAAGTTAACTGCAGAGGCAGATGTTTTGAGATTATACTAAAAATTTTAAGAAATTTTTTCATACCAGTTTTTATTATTATTTTTAGATTTTTTTGTTCGAGTGTTCAACAATTTTAAATATTAATTTTTAAAAATTCACAACTCACGCAAAAATTGACACATTTTTAAAAATTGAAGTTACCTACAAAGGCAGATGTTTTGAGATTATACTAAAAATTTTAAATAATTTCTTCGCATCAGTATTTATTTTTTTTAGATTTTTTTGTTCGAATATTCAACAATTTTAAATACTAATTTTTAAAAATTCATAACTCACGCAAAAGTGGACACATTTTCAAAAATTGAAGTTAACCGTAGAGGCTGATGTTTTGAGATTATACTTAAAACTTTAAATAATTTTTTCACATCAGTATTAATTTTTTTTAGATTTTTTTGTTCAAGTGTTCAACAATTTTAAATATTAATTTTTAAAAATTCATAACTCACGCAAAAGTTGACGCATTTTCAAAAATTAAAGTTAACTGTAGAGACAGATGTTTTGAGATTATACTAAAAATTAAAAAAAAAAATCAGTTCAGTTTTTATTATTTTTTAGATTTTTTTGTTCAAGTGTTCCACAACTTTAAATATTAATTTTCAAAAATTCGTAACTCACGCAAAAGTTAACACATTTTCAAAAATTGAAGTTAACTGTAAAGGCAGATGTTTTGTGAATCAACTATAATTTTTGAGAAATTTTATCATCACAGTATTTATTTATTTTTTAGATTTTTTTGTCAGTGCGCGACAACTTTAAATGTTAATTTTTAAAAATTCATAACTCACGCAAAAATCGTCAAATTTTCAAAAATCGAAATTAACTGTAAAGGCAGATGTTTTGTGAATCAACTATAATTTTTGAGAAATTTTATCATCACAGTATTTATTTATTTTTTAGATTTTTTTGTCAGTGCGCGACAACTTTAAATGTTCATTTTTAAAAATTCATAACTCATGCAAAAATTGACACATTTTTAAAAATCGAAGTTAACTGTAAAGGCAGATGTTTTGTGAATCAACTATAATTTTTGAGAAATTTTATCATCACAGTATTTATTTATTTTTTAGATTTTTTTGTCAGTGCGCGACAACATTAAATGTTAATTTTTAAAAATTCATAACTCACGCAAAAATTGACACATTTTCAAAAATCGAAGTTAACTGTAAAGGCAGATGTTTTGTGAATCAACTATAATTTTTGAGAAATTTTATCATCACAGTATTTATTTATTTTTTAGATTTTTTTGTCAGTGCGCGACAACTTTAAATGTTCATTTTTAAAAATTCATAACTCACGCAAAAATTGACACATTTTTAAAAATCGAAGTTTACTGTAAAGGCAGATGTTTTGTGAATCAACTGTAATTTTTGAGAAATTTTATCATCACAGTATTTATTTATTTTTTAGATTTTTTTGTCAGCGCGCGACAACTTTAAATGTTAATTTTTAAAAATTCATAACTCACGCAAAAATCGTCAAATTTTCAAAAATCGAAATTAACTGTAAAGGCAGATGTTTTGTGACTCGAATATAATTTTTGAGAAATTTTATCATCACAGTATTTATTTATTTTTTAGATTTTTTTGTCAGCGCGCGACAACTTTAAATATTAATTTTTTAAAATTCATAACTCACGCAAAAATTGACACATTTTCAAAAATCGAAGTTAACTGTAAAGGCAGATGTCTTGTGAATCAACTATAATTTTTGAGAAATTTTATCATCACAGTATTTATTTATTTTTTAGATTTTTTCGTCAGCGCGCGACAACTTTAAATATTAATTTTTAAAAATTCATAACTCACGCAAAAATTGACACATTTTCAAAAATCGAAGTTAACTGTAAAGGCAGATGTTTTGTGAATCAACTGTAATTTTTGAGAAATTTTATCATCACAGTATTTATTTATTTTTTAGATTTTTTGTCAGCGCGCGACAACTTTAAATATTAATTTTTTAAAATTCATAACTCACGCAAAAATTGATACATTTTCAAAAATCGAAGTTAACTGTAAAGGCAGATGTTTTGTGAATCAACTGTAATTTTTGAGAAATTTTATCATCAGAGTATTTATTTATTTTTTAGATTTTTTTTTGTCAGTGCGCGACAACTTTTAAATATTGATTTTTAAAAATTCATAACTCACGCAAAAATTGACACATTTTCAAAAATCGAAGTTAACTGTAAAGGCAGGTGTTTTGTGAATCAACTATAATTTTTAAGAAATTTTATCATCACAGTATTTATTTATTTTTTAGATTTTTTCGTCAGTGCGCAACAACTTTAAATATTAATTTTCAAAAATTCATAACTCACGCAAAAATCGACACTTTTTCAAAAATCGAAGTTAGCTGTAAAGGCAGATGTTTTGTGAATCAACTAAAATTTTTGGGAAATTTTATCATCACAGTATTTATTTATTTTTTAGATATTTTTGTCAGTGCGCGACAACTTTAAATATTAATTTTCAAAAATTCATAACTCACGCAAAAATTGACACATTTTCAAAAATCGAAGTTAACTATAAAGGCAGGTGTTTTGTGAATCAAGTTTAGTTTTTGAGAAATTTTATCATCGCAGTATTTATTTATTTTTTAGATTTTTTCGTCAGTGCGCAACAACTTTAAATATTAATTTTCAAAAATTCATAACTCACGCAAAAATCGACACGATTTCAAAAATCGAAGTTAACTGTAAAGGCAGATGTTTAGTGAATCAACTGTAATTTTTGAGAAATTTTATCATCACAGTATTTATTTATTTTTTAGATTTTTTTGTCAGTGTGCGACAACTTTAAATATTAATTTTCAAAAATTCATAACTCACGCAAAAATCGACACATTTTCAATAATCGAAGTTAACTGTAAAGGCAGATGTTTTGTAAATCAACTGTAATTTTTGAGAAATTTTATCATCACAGTATTTATTTATTTTTTAGATTTTTTTGTCAGTGTGCGACAACTTTAAATATTAATTTTAAAAAAATCATAACTCACGCAAAAATCGACACATTTTCAAAAATCGAAGTTAACTGTAAAGGCAGATGTCTTGTGAATCAACTATAATTTTTGAGAAATTTTATCATCACAGTATTTATTTATTTTTTAGATTTTTTCGTCAGCGCGCGACAACTTTAAATATTAATTTTTAAAAATTCATAACTCACGCAAAAATTGACACATTTTCAAAAATCGAAGTTAACTGTAAAGGCAGATGTTTTGTGAATCAACTGTAATTTTTGAGAAATTTTATCATCACAGTATTTATTTATTTTTTAGATTTTTTTTTGTCAGTGCGCGACAACTTTAAATATTGATTTTTAAAAATTCATAACTCACGCAAAAATTGACACATTTTAAAAAATCGAAGTTAACTGTAAAGGCAGATGTTTTGTGAATCGACTAAAATTTTTGGGAAATTTTATCATCACAGTATTTATTTATTTTTTAGATTTTTTTGTAAGTGCGCGACAACTTTAAATATTATTTTTTTTTAATTTATAACTCACGCAAAAATTGACACATTTTCAAAAATCGAAGTTAACTGTAAAGGCAGATGTTTTGTGAATCAACTGTAATTTTTGAGAAATTTTATCATCACAGTATTTATTTATTTTTTAGATTTTTTCGTCAGTGCGCGACAACTTGAAATATTAATTTTCAAAAATTCATAACTCACGCAAAAATCGACACATTTTCAAAAATCGAAGTTAGCTGTAAAGGCAGATGTTTTGTGAATCAACTAAAATTTTTGGGAAATTTTATCATCACAGTATTTATTTATTTTTTAGATTTTTTTGTAAGTGCGCGACAACTTTAAATATTATTTTTTTGAAATTTATAACTCACGCAAAAATTGACACATTTTCAAAAATCGAAGTTAACTATAAAGGCAGGTGTTTTGTGAATCAAGTTTAGTTTTTGAGAAATTTTATCATCGCAGTATTTATTTATTTTTTAGATTTTTTCGTCAGTGCGCAACAACTTTAAATATTAATTTTCAAAAATTCATAACTCACGCAAAAATCGACACGATTTCAAAAATTGAAGTTAACTGTAAAGGCAGATGTTTAGTGAATCAACTGTAATTTTTGAGAAATTTTATCATCACAGTATTTATTTATTTTTTAGATTTTTTTGTCAGTGTGCGACAACTTTAAATATTAATTTTCAAAAATTCATAACTCACGCAAAAATCGACACATTTTCAATAATCGAAGTTAACTGTAAAGGCAGATGTTTTGTAAATCAACTGTAATTTTTGAGAAATTTTATCATCACAGTATTTATTTATTTTTTAGATTTTTTTGTCAGTGTGCGACAACTTTAAATATTAATTTTAAAAAAATCATAACTCACGCAAAAATCGACACATTTTCAAAAATCGAAGTTAACTGTAAAGGCAGGTGTTTTGTGAATCAAGTATAATTTTTGAGAAATTTTATCATCGCAGTATTTATTTATTTTTTAGATTTTTTCGTCAGTGCGCGACAACTTTAAATATTAATTTTCAAAAATTCATAACTCACGCAAAAATCGACACATTTTAAAAAATCGAAGTTAACTGTAAAGGTAGAAGTTTTGTGAATCAACTATAATTTTTGGGAAATTTTATCATCACAGTATTTATTTATTTTTTAGATTTTTTTGTCAGTGTGCGACAACTTTAAATTGTTTTTTATATTTTTTTATTGCCCCTGAAAATGTGAATATGATGGTATCTTGTATTTATTTTCATTTATTCATTAAAGAGAGAAAAACGGAGTAAAAAGAAGCAAATTGGATTAACTCGATAATAAGAACATTTGAGCGAGTCCGTGCCGCACTGAAATTAATCTTTTTGCGACATGAAGACCGGAATGTAATTGCGCTAATGGCCTTCTTTGTGGTGGCAAAATGAAATTTTCGAGAGATGAAAGCGGCACACGGGTTTTTGCAGGTTTTTTTTTTCCACAACCACCCCATCCCCCCACCGGTCCGCCCAATCCGAGGGATGCGTTTCATTAGAGACAAATGGGACTGATTAGAGGGACACGTTTTTCCCCCCATCCCAATCCCACGTTCTCTCTCTCTCTCTCTCTATGAAACGTACATAAAAGTCCTGAATACGCACACAGGTCTACACGTATATAAATTACGTGTATATATCCCGAGGGAATAAGATGTCTGCACGAGTATGACATTTATTAGCAGGGGCCGGCAAATCCCAGTACGTTAAGGACATAAGCCGGACTGTCGTCGTCGGTTCCTGTGGGAGCAGCCGGAGCCGAGACGAGCCTTTCGCCTTCGGGATATTAAAACACCGCCGAATATTTATATTTTCTTCTCGGCTCGCGATACGAGGTTGCAGAGGTGGTGTATAGATGGGTGTAGTGTCTGCCAGTTGTGCCACCTCGGCCGTACCATGAGTCACCCCGCGAGCCGTCACTGTGGATACAATATTCATTTATTCCCTTATTGTTTCCTTACCACTTCTGCTACCTCAGCCGTACCATGAGTGAGGTAGCAGAGGTGGTAATACAGATCTCTGCAACCGATCTGTATTAGCATCTCTGCTACCTCGGTCACCCTGCGGGCCGTCACTGTGGATACAATATTCATTTATTTCCTTATTGTTTCCTTAATTTATGAAAATATATTTTTACCCCCCATTATCCTGTTTGAAATGACAGGGAGCCAGATGCGCGCAGCGGTGTTCCCAACAGCAGAAAACACCTTCTGGTGTCAGACCATAACTCTTCACGGCACACACATTTGTCACAGGGGCGCCAACTAGACAAACAATGGGGAGTTCGCAGGAAACTTAAATGAGCCAATTACATTCGCTACGGTCCTACTTTATATTACATTAAAATAAAATTTAACACACACAGAATAAATTTCCAGATTTCAACCGTAATATTCCGCTCCATATTGCTCGCGGTACAAAAACAAAAATCCAAAGAACACGTCGATTCCGAATGCATCTCCTGTACGAGTCCAATGGACCGGATTTGCAGATATGACTTCGTGCGAGGCCCGAGAGTGTGAGTGGGATTCGGTGTAAGTGCACCGGAATTTAGAATATTCTCGAATCCCGACGACAGAGATAAAAATATTCGCGACACGTCAATTTGTGATTCGCAATTGGGGAATCGGGCGGGATGCAGATTGTACACTTTTATGCGAGAGATGGGGAAAAGGGAAGAAAAAGGGGCGAAAGTGTTATTCTGCTCGAGCCTTGAGGGATGGAAATCCTTCGAGTGCCCTTTTCCGACGCGCGGAAAAAAGCGGTCGCGTGCTCTCGAGGAAAGCGCGAGACGTGTCCTGGTTTTTCAAGTCGCAAGGTTACACTCGTTTTATGAGGCCTTATTGTTCTTTTCATATGGTGCGTTCTTAAATTACGAAAAAATGGTGATGCTGCCATCATGTTACTCTCTCCAATTTTGATAATACAACAGTCATTTATATTTAAATTAAATTAAATTAAATTAAATTAAATACGCTTTGGAATGTGGAAACCGTTGGTTCGATTCGGGGTTTCTACACACCATTGGAAAGATCCCTTCAAGACGCCTCGGAAAATGTACTTTTGCAAAAACAAATGCCAATTTAAAGCCCGTGACACGTCAGCAAAGAAAACTCGAAAATGGAAAAAATCGAAAAAATCAACTTTCTTAATAATCATCGTAGACTATTGAAGTATACCTTTTTTTTCATCAGAAAGACGAGAGAAATTGATCGCCGTTAAAAAATTTCAGCTCTCTTCAAAAGCAAAAAAATTAGTCAGCTACCATGAACATTTTAGAAAATTAAATAAATTAATTGATTTTTCGGAAGTTGATCGGCCGTAGCGGCCAAACGAAAACTCCAAATTGAACGCGGTTTGCAAATCTGAGCTCCTCGTACGTCAATTAGTCGGATTCAGTTAAAATTGGTGATTTTTAATTTTTGACGAAAACTTGAAAATCCACCCAAGGGTCCCCCCTTCTTACTTTTGCTCAAAAATTGGCTTTGAAATAATTTTCCGAAGAAACCACTGGTTCGATTCCGGGTTTCTACACATCACTGGAAATATCCCTTCCAGACGCTTCAGAAAATGTACTTTCGCAAGAACAAACGTCAATTTGAAGGCCGTGACGCGTCAGCAAAGAAAACTCGAAAATGGAAAAAATCGAAAAAATGCAACTTTGTTAATAATCATCGTAGACTATTGAAGTATACCTTTTTTTTCATCAGAATGGCGAGAGAAATTGATTGCCGTTAAAAAATTTCAGCCATCTTCAATAGCAAAAAAATTAGTCAGTCACCATGAACATTTTAGAAAATTAAATAAATTAATTGATTTTTCAGACTTTGATCGGCCGTAGCGGCTAAACGAAGACTCCAAATTGAACGCGGTTTGCAAATCTGAGCTCCTCGTACGTCAATTAGTCGGATTCAGTTAAAATTGGCGATTTTTAATTTTTGACGAAAACCTGAAAATCCACCCAAGGGTCCCCCCTTCTTACTTTTGCTCAAAAATTGGCTTTGAAATAATTTTCCGAAGAAACCACTGGTTCGATTCCGGATTTCTACACATCACTGGAAAGATCCCTTCAAGACGCTTCGGAAAATGTACTTTCGCAAGAACAAACGTCAATTTTAAGCCCGTGACGCGTCAGCAAAGAAAACTCGAAAATGGAAAAAATCGAAAAAATGCAACTTTCTTAATAATCATCGTAGACTACTGAAGTATACCTTTTTTTTCATCAGAAAGACGAGAGAAATTGATTGCCGTTAAAAAATTTCAGCCATCTTCAATAGCAAAAAAATTAGTCAGTCACCATGAACATTTTAGAAAGTTAAATAAATTAATTGATTTTTCAGACTTTGATCGGCCGTAGCGGCTAAACGAAAACTCCAAATTGAACGCGGTTTGCAAATCTGAGCTCCTCGTACGTCAATTAGTCGGATTCAGTTAAAATTGGCGATTTTTAATTTTTGACGAAAACCTGAAAATCCACCCAAGGGTCCCCCCTTCTTACTTTTGCTCAAAAATTGGCTTTGAAATAATTTTCCGAAGAAACCACTGGTTCGATTCCGGATTTCTACACATCACTGGAAAGATCCCTTCAAGACGCTTCGGAAAATGTACTTTCGCAAGAACAAACGTCAATTTTAAGCCCGTGACGCGTCAGCAAAGAAAACTCGAAAATGGAAAAAATCGAAAAAATGCAACTTTCTTAATAATCATCGTAGACTACTGAAGTATACCTTTTTTTTCATCAGAAAGACGAGAGAAATTGATTGCCGTTAAAAAATTTCAGCCATCTTCAATAGCAAAAAAATTAGTCAGTCACCATGAACATTTTAGAAAGTTAAATAAATTAATTGATTTTTCAGACTTTGATCGGCCGTAGCGGCTAAACGAAAACTCCAAATTGAACGCGGTTTGCAAATCTGAGCTCCTCGTACGTCAATTAGTCGGATTCAGTTAAAATTGGCGATTTTTAATTTTTGACGAAAACCTGAAAATCCACCCAAGGGTCCCCCCTTCTTACTTTTGCTCAAAAATTGGCTTTGAAATAATTTTCCGAGGAAACCACTGGTTCGATTCCGGGTTTCTACACATCACTGGAAAGATCCCTTCAAGACGCTTCGGAAAATGTACCTTCGCAAGAACAAACGTCAATTTGAAGGCCGTGACGCGTCAGCAAAGAAAACTCGAAAATGGAAAAAATCGAAAAAATGCAACTTTCTTAATAATCATCGTAGACTATTGAAGTATACATTTTTTTCATCAGAAAGACGAGAGAAATTGATTGCCGTTGAAAAATTTCAGCCATCTTCAATAGCAAAAAAAATAGTCAGTCACCATGAACATTTTAGAAAATTTTAAAAAATAATTGATTTTTCAGACTTTGATCGGCCGTAGCGGCCAAACGAAAACTCCAAATTGAACGCGGTTTGCAAATCTGAGCTCCTCGTACGTCAATTAGTCGGATCAGAGATAATTGTAAGAAAACTGTTTCGAGAACTTTCTTTCTTTTTTTTTCTCTGCTTTCACATAATAACAACTTTTTTGTAAAAAAAAATTGTCTGTTATTTATTATCTTTGAGAAAATAAATTATTTATTAACGTTTCTCTTATCTTATCTTAGTCATTGCAAAACGGTCGCGCAACGATTTAATTTTTTTAAATTTATTTTTAATTCCAATGAAATATCAACATTATTGCAGCGACAATTGTTAAAATTCATAACCATCATCACGGTCAGAATATTTTTAAATTGTTAACAGTTTTCGTAACTATACTTATACCAAAACATTCTTTAGTATTTGCAAAGCAATCGCGCAACGATTTCAATTTTTTAACAATTTTTTAATTTCCTAATGAAATTTCAACATTATTGTAGCGACAGTTTTGAAAACTCATAACTATCATCATGGTTTGAATTTTTTTAAATTGTAAACAAATTTCTTAACGTAAATGATGCCAAAGCATCCCTTAGCATTTGCAAAGCAATCGCGCAACGATTTCAATTTTTTAACAATTTTTTAATTTCCTAATGAAATTTCAACATTATTGCAGCGACAATTTTGAAAATTCATAACTATCATCACAGTCGGAATTTTTTTAAATTGTAAACAAATTTCGTAAATAAATTGATGCCAAAGCATCCCTTAGTATTTGCAAAGCAATTGTGCAAGGATTTAAATTTTTTACAATTTTTTTAAATCCTAATGAAATTTTTGCAGCGAGAGTTATAAAAATTCATTCCTATCATCACGGTCTCAATTTTTTTAAATTGTAAACCGTTTACGTAACTATACTGATACCAAGGCATTATATATACTAATTGCAAGACACGAACCTTTAATAACGGGCGAACGGAAAAAGGTAAAAGGGTGAAATTTTCAACAAACGTTCGGGATCACCAAAGGGGCAGGTTTTTATACATTTCAACCCCCGAAAACAACCCCCCGCGAAAATGGAAAAAACACCCTTTTCGAGGATTGCGGCTAGAGTTTATCAAATTTCAAAAAAAAAATTATGCTAAACTGTGCCTCTACCATTTACGCAACTGTCCGAATGCATAAAATCTTCTCAACTCACCCCCACCCCCCGGGGGAACCCATTTACCACTTTTTTCGCTGCAAAATCTATCTTCTTTTACAGTTTTCGAGTTGGAGGATCGGTTTGTATCTCAAAATACTCGCCAATACTTCCTACACAAAACTTGCTTATTTATATTTTGAAATTTTGCCCCTTTCTTGAGATATGATTTTTTCACCCCCGGGGTGCAAGCAAAATTTCTTGCAACGAAAAACTTTGGACCGCCATAGCGCGCTCAGTTTTGGAGATATCGCTAAATCGTATGAATGTTTATTGTAGGGAATTCTTTTCTCTACAATTATCTATTACCGTTATTTTCATAACTATTGCCCTTGCGGAGTTATTGGGGGTAAAACACCCTATTTTTTACATATTAACCCCTACGACGTCAACCGTTATCTCTAGGAGAAAATGTTGCTATAAAAAATTGTAGATAAATATATTTCAGATCATTTCGGTAACCGGTATTTTATACGTACGGCAAACCGTTTATAAAATATGACCGTTTTCCTTTGACCTTGCAGATTTTTTCATTTCAACCCTTCAAATAATTGAAAGTCAAGCGTCGAACGTGACATGTACGTCAAACGGGCCAATCGAAATTCGGGATTTCAGGTTATCATTGCTTGCTACCATCACTAATTCCAGGCAATTAATAAACGTCAGAATTAATAGTTCTCGATTAGGAGTGCATGTAACGTGGATCAATCTTGACTTTTCCCGGCCTCTTTCGTTGGAATTTTTACGAAATTTTTCGCATTGGCTTCTCCTTTTGTTTTGAAATCGGGTGAGTACTTTCAGAGTATTGCTTTATTAATAATGTTTGGTGTGTCGATCGCTGATTACACCGTCGGGAATCAGTTCTCAAGCCCAACAGAAAACCCAAATAAATTTATTTGATCAGACCCCTCCTTCTAATTTAAAAAAATCAATTAAACTTTTATTTATTTTGCCGGTAAATATTTTCGATCGTTTTTTAATATTTGTTTTATTTCTTCTTAAATCACGAATCCAACGACGAATTAGCATTGCCGCATAGCGTACACGCAAAACAAACTTTTAATTTTTAAAATCGCCCGGTTATTAACCGAGATTTGAATATTTGGATTATTGTCGTTTTTGAACGTTGAAAATTTTTCACCGGAAAATCAATTTCGAAAAAAAAAATATTTCCGGGAGGGTTAGAATAATGAAACTTTGAGAAATCATTGAGCGTTCCATTTGAAGTAGACCAACAAAGTTTGGTAACATTTCGGTCACCCCGTCAGCAGCCAAAGACCAAAACAACCCCCATCAGTACCGCCGCCCAAGTTTTGTTTGTTTGTCTGTCGGTCTGTAATGTGTATACGCTTCTCAGACGGCCCCTAAATAATTTTTAGAGGGCCAAAGTTGGTGAAAAAGAAATAATCTTCTTCCTGTTAACGTCCGAGTGCTCTCCAAACGGCAAATTAAGAAATGCATTGATGGTGCACCGTCACATTTGACAGATGTCAGATTCGAAAACTGGGGTTACCAGAAACTGGGGTTACCACCAGATTAGCATTCCTCGACGCGTGTGGTTTGAGCAGAACGATTTAAAATAATGTCTTTTTAATTTTTTTCACCCCCTTCTGCACGGATGAGAGAGGTGGCGCTTTCGGGCAATATGGTGCCTATCAATTGTCATCGAACGAGCAAATTTCATCGACTCCATGATCCTCCCCGTGGCCGTCGGGGCATTCTCAAGAAATTATACAAGAAAATTCGGCAAGACCTTCCGGGTACATCCTGGATAATTTAAAACCACTCCATCCTCTCCACAATAAACCCCTCTACAACATTTATTCTCATTATATTTTGATTTTTTCAATCGTTTGCGTGTTATGAATTTTTTTATGTGTCAAGGCACCAAATTTTTCATTTTTCATGAGTAAACCATCGGAAATTTGAGTGAAAATCGCATTACGCGGATTTGGCTGAAATTTTCACCAAAGATACCTTTCGCCTGAAGGGGCACCGCGTGACAAGTATTTTACCTCTGGGGGGCCCCTTACGCTTCATTTTCACCCCCCGAGTTCGTTTTTTTTTTTTCTTATGAGGACGTATTTTTTTTTATGGAAATTTAAGAGCTGAAACTTTTAGGGTCGGTGGGAGATGCTCTAGCCATGATCCGTAATTTTTTCAAAAATTTTCAAACACCCCCCACCTCTCCAGAGCGCATTATTTGGCCCACCCCAGAATTTTTTTTAATTTCTTTCAAGGACGTATTTTTTTCTATTTAAATTGAAGAGTTGAAACTTTTAGGGTAGGTTCGGGGTATAACTGGCTTTTGCTCCGTAATTTTTTTTAAATTTTTGAAACACCCGCTACCCTTCCGTAATTTTTTAATTCGACATTCTCGAAATATCTCAGCAGGGGTGTGGAAGGGAAAACATTGAATTCAACTCAAATGTCAGATTTTTCAATAAATATTAAAACCAAATCAAAAACATATACAAAATTTTTACATAAAGTGCATACTTTTCAAAATACCGATTTTCCTCAATTTCAAACTGCCTAAAGCGATTTAAAAACACATTTTATTTTTTTGTACCCTCTTCTGCACTGCCGATGGAGATGTCCTGTTTAGGCAATGTGGCAGCTATGGCGGGGCATGGATTGAGCAAATTTGATCGTACCAAACATCTTTCCTGTGGTCTTTATGGCCTTCTTTAGAAACCTTTAGAAATTAGAAGAAAAAAATTCGCACAGCCTTCCCTGTATATCCTGGACAGTTTAAAACTATCCAATCCTCTTCACAATAGACCCCTCTACAACATTTATTCTTTGAATATTTTCGATTTTTCTAATCGTTTGCGAGTTATGAATTTTTTTATGTATCAATGCACCAAATTTTTCATTTTTCTTGAGTAAACCATCGGAAATTTGAGTGAAAATCGCGTGAAACGAATTCGGCTGAAATTTTCACCAAAGATACCTTTCGCCTGAAGGAGCACCACGTGACAAGTATTTCATCTCTGGGGGCCCCCATTCCGGGGCCCCGGCCTTAAAAGTGAGCGATTTTAGATTATTTTTAGGTAGTCTGTGAAAGCTCCAGTATATTTACAAAGCTTTCCCCTCCTACATTATTTATGTTGGAACGTTTTTTTTATTTGTTGCTCCCTTAACGGGATACGATGTTTCAAAGATTGACCTCATTGTTTTCACCTGTTTTCAAGTTTCTTTTATATAAAATGACAGTTTTTGTCAGATTTAATGACATTGACATGTTTAAAGTCGCGGGTTTAGGTTAGGAACCTGTCAGCCGCGTCCCGGGGCCCCGGCTAAAAGTGAGCGATTCAAGATTATTTTTCGGGAGTCTTTATGCCTTCAGTTTTGACTTTGAAGAGTTTGTCGAAACTCCAGTATATTGACAAAGCATTACCCTACAATATTTATGGTTGAACATTTTTTGATTTGTTGTTGTTGTTCCCTTAACGGGATAAAATTTTTCAAAGATTGACCACATTGTTTCTACCTGTTTTCAAGTTTCTTTCAGGTGCGTATTTTTTCTATTTAACTTGAAGAGCTGATATGTTTAGAGTTTGTAAAGGTTACAACGATCTTTTATCTCTATTTTTTTCAAAATTTTTGGGACCACCTCTTCGCGCCATTTGCACCCCCAGGGTTCGTTTCGGAAAGTCAAAATTTTTAGGGATCGCAGAGGATATAAGTGGCTTAAAAAAAATAAATAAATAAAAATAAAAAATAAAAGAAAAAATGAAAAATGAAAAATAAAAAATGAAAAACGAAAAATAATTTAAAAATGTTCATCAACGGCGCAGCGCAGCAGAGCCGTCGTGCGTCACCAGTAACTTTGGTTAATTTTAATCGGATACGTTCGTCACCGGTTACTTTGGTCAATTTTAATGGCATACGCTTCGTCGCCGTCGTTCGTCACCGGTTACTTTACTCAATTTCAATAGGCTAAGCACGGACGATGGCTCCTCTGCGCTGCGCCGTCGTCCGTCACCGGTCACTTTGCTCTATTTTTATAGGTTACGCACGGACGACGGTGCAGCGCAGCGGAGCCGTCGTTCGTCACCAGCTGCTTTGGCCAATTTTAATGGCATACGCTCATTCGACGGCGCAGCGCAGCGGAGCCGTCGTTCGTCACCGGTTATTTCACTCAATTTCAATAGGCTAAGCACGGACGACGGCGCAGCGCAGCGGAGCCGTCGTCCGTCACCGGTCACTTTGCTCTATTTTTATAGGTTACGCACGGACGACGGCGCAGCGCAGCGGAGCCGTCGTTCGTTAACAGTTTCTTTGGTCAATTTTAATGGAATACGCTCAGGCGACGGCGCAGCCGTCGTTCGTCACCAATTAAAAAAATTAAAAATTAAAAATTGAAACTTAAAATTTAAAAATTAAAAATCAAAAATTAAAAATTAAAAATCAAAAATAAATAAAAATTGAAAATCAATTAAAATTAAAAAATAAAAAAAATTAAAAAAAAAATTTAAAAAAATTAAATTTTTTTTTTTTTTTTTATTTAAAAATTTATTAAAGAAGACAATTTTACCTAAAAGTAGCTTTAGCTTGAAAAACTAGTTCCTTACTATTTGCAAAACAATCACGCAACGATTTAAATTTTTTAACAATTTCCTAATGAAATGTCAACATTTTGACAATTTTGAAAATTCATAACCATCATCATGATCGAAATTTTTTTAAATGATTATTTTTTTATGAAAACGTGAAAAAAGACACGACCCCTTCGAAATTTTGTGAAAAAATGCAACTTTTTTAATAATCATCGTAGACTATTGAAGTATACCTTATTTTTCATCACAAAGACGAGAGAAATTGATTGCCGTTAAAAAATTATAGCTATCTTCAATAGAAAAAAAAATAGTCAGTCACAGTGAACATTTTAGAAAATTTAGAAAAAAAAATTGATTTTTCAGACTTTGATCGGCCGTAGCGGCTAAACGAAAACTCCAAATTTAACGCGGTTTGCAAATCTGAGCTCCTCGTGTGCTAATTAGTCGAATTTAAAATTGGCGATTAAAATTTTTTGACGAAAATCTGAAAAACTACCCAAGGGTCCCCCCTTCTTACTTTTTCTCAAAAATTGGCTTTCAAATAATTTTCCGAAGAAACCGCTGGTTCGATTCGGGGTTTCTACACATCATTGGAAAGATCCCTTCAAGACGCCTCGGAAAATGTACTTGCGCAAGAACAAATGTCAATTTGAAGCCCGTGACACGTCAGCAAAGAAAACTCGAAAATGGCAAAAATCGAAAAATGCAACTTTTTTAATAATTATCGTAGACCATTGAAGTAAACCTTCGTTTTCATCAGAAAAACGAGAGAAAATGATTGGCGTTAAAAAATTTCAGCCATCTTCAATAGCAAAAAAATTAGCGTGTCACCATGAACATTTTAAAAAAAAATCGAATTTTCAGAATTTTGGACACCCTGTATAATTCATATCAATCAAACTTGGTCAGCGCGACTGTCAGGCCTCATTTGCTCCCATATAACTGTAATTGAAATTTTATCCAGCTCACGCTGTATTAAAAACACTCGAAAGTCCGCACACACACACAATGAGATAAAAACCGTCGCGACCAAAGTCTGCGTCGCGACGCCATTCTGTCGCCGACCGGACGATATATAACCAATGATGGATTAGGCAAACATCCCCTTTTTATATATCCACCGCCGGAATTTATTTACTTATCTCTCGCAACTTTCCGACTCCATCCGTCCGTCCGTCTCTCTCTCCCGCGTGCACAAACTGTCTCGCGCGGCCCCGGTGTCAATGCTTGTGGGCCGGCCGGGACGCCGACGTAATTTATTATCGCCCCCTCCTCCCCGCACTCATATTTTATGACGGCTTTTTCGTGCGGACGGACATTTTCGAAATTAATTCCCAAAGTTTGTGCTGTAGTAGTTTTTGTCCCTCTGTGGAGAGGACGGACGGGCGGGCGGATGTGTGAACGTATGCGCTCTCGAGTGTGTAATTTAAATTTTAAATTGTCGCCCGTCGTTAATCAAATTGTTTAAAAATGTAACTTTAGTTTCAAACATTGTTTTCAAATCATTTATTGTGCGGTCCAGTAATGTTTTAAGAGTTTACGTTTTTGTGATTCACTTATTTATTGGTGGAAATGTCGGAGGGTGGTCAACAGGTTGGATTGTAGGATAGGGCCCACCCACCACCCACCGTATCAACTTCATTTTAACCTAAAAATGCTGTAGGGTTAAAGGAAATTCTTTGGCAAATAATTGAAAAAGTTGAAAGTTCACAAAACGCGATTTTGTAGTCAAAATTTAAGTGAAACGAGGGGCGGCTGGGTGGGCCCTATCCCACCCTCCAATTTACAGATGATAAACAAGAGTTTACATGCGGAAATTAAATTAATAACACAACAGCGAGAAAGACATTTCAAATTTTATGTTTTTATGATTCACTTATTTATTGATAGAAATATCGGCGCGTGAGCAACAGGTTAGATTTTAGGATAGGGCCCACCCACCACTGGGCCCACCCACCACTGGGCCCACCCACCACTGAGCCCACCCACCAAGGAAAAAAATCCAGAAATCTTTTCAATCTTCTCTAGGGACCTCAAAACGGATATTTCCGTAAAAAAAAATTTCAAAAAAATTTCAAAATAATTTCACGATCACAATACTTTCTAATACTTTGCGTAACGGCGAAAATAAAAAACATTAAATTTTTCAGCAATTACAAAACAAACTCCCTAACTCTACTCTATGACAATCGTACCATCGACGACACTGACTAAAGATATAAGGGAGGACCGTGTAATTAACGAATGAGAAATGGGCGGCAGCAGTTTTAATTCTGTTTAATTGCGAAAGGTGAACGCCGCCCCTGCACTAACTCACTTATCACCCAGGAGTGGAAGACTCGCAGGAATGGAATTATTTAAGTCGCCCACCGTCGTATAATTCCATCCATCCTCTTAAAAACTTTTGTGCGCGCCACTAACGACGCCATACCAGGTGCAGCGGAATTGCACCACCCTCCACAAAGCATTTTCGTCTCCGATATTAAGACCCATCTCTCATACTTAAGGTATTATAAAATAAACGCGACACTGCAGAAATGTCTGGACCGGCGGTACCCAAACTGTGTTTGAATTAAGTATCTCGATAAGCCGGAGAATATGAATTTGAAATATTTTTTTGATTATCTTCAACCGTTCGCGAGATATGCACCTATATGCCAAAAAACAGATGAAACCAAAAACTGTTTTATTGTTGAATTCGCAACTAGATAATCGGGAGAACATGAATTTTAAGTAATTTTTTGATTATCTTCAACCGTTCACGAGATATGCACCTATATGTTAAAAAACAAATGAAACCAAAAACTGTTTTATTACTGAATTCGCATCTCTATAAGCCAGAGAACAAGAATTTGAAATCATTTTTTGATTATCTTCAACCGTTCGCGAGATATTCACCTATATGTCAAAAAACAAATGAACCAAATACTGTTTTATTGTTAAATTAGCAACTCGATAAGCTAGAGAATACGAATTTGCAATCATTTTTTGATTATCTTGAAAGTTCTCGAGATATTCACCTATATGCCAAAAAACAAATGAAACCAAAAACTGTTTTATTGCTGAATTCGCATCTCTATAAGCCAGAGAACAAGAATTTGAAATCATTTTTTAATTATCTTCAACCGTTCGCGAGATATTCACCTATATGTCAAAAAACAAATAAACCAAATACTGTTTTATTGTTAAATTAGCAACTCGATAAGCTAGAGAATACGAATTTGCAATCATTTTTTGATTATCTTGTATGGTTCTCGAGATATTCACCTATATGCCAAAAAACAAATGAAACCAAACACTGTTTTATTGTTGAATTCGCATCTCTATAAATAGGAGAATATGAATTTGTAATTATTTTTTTATTATCTTCAACCGTTCGCGAGATATTCAACTATATGCAAAAAAACAAATGAAACCAAAAACTGTTTTATTATTGAATTGGCATCTATATAAGCCGGTGAATGAGAATTTGAAATCATTTTTCGATTACCTTCAACCGTTCGCGAGATATTCACCTATATGTCAAAAAACAAATGAACCCAAAAACTGTTTTATAGTTGAATTGACATCTCGATACACCAAAGAATACGAATTTGAAGTAATTTTTTGATTATCTTCTCCCGTTCACGAGATATGCACCTATATGTCAAAAAACAATTGAAACCAAAAACTGTTTTATTGATGAATTCGCAACTCGATAATTCAAAGAATATGAATTTGAAGTATTTTTTTTTATTATCTTCAACCGTTCACGAGATATGCACCTATATGCCAAAAAACAATTGAAACCAAATACTGTTTTATTGTTGAAATCGCGTCTCGATAAGTCGGAGAATACGAATTTGAAATTATTTTTTTATTATCTTCGACCGTTCGCGAGATATGAATCTATATGTTTTTGCTAAACATAAAAATAGCATTTTATTTGTTACAATCTTTGTAATTCCGAGAAAAATCTGAGGTCCTCACACCAAAAATGTTGGAAAAACAAGTGCGGTATAAAAATAACTGTCAAACAATGTAAATTTGACAGCTGTCACTTTGTATCTAACGTAGAAATAACGTTTTTTTTTTGCACATAAACAAAAATAGTTTTTTATTTGTTACAATCTTTGCAATTTCGAGAAAAATCTGAGCTCCTTGCGCCGAAAATGTTGAAAAAAAAAACAGATGCGGTATAAATATAACTGTCAAATAATGTAAATTTGACAGCTGTCACTTTGTATCTGACGTTGAAATAACGTTTTTTGCATAAACATAAAAATAGCATTTTATTTGTTACAATCATTGCGATTTCGAGAAAAATCTGAGCTCGCTACGCCGAATATGATGGAAAAATACAGATGCGGTATAAACATAACTGCCAAATAATGTAAATTTGACAGCTGTCACTTTGTTTCTAACATTGAAATAACGTTTTTTTTTGCACATAAACAAAAATTGTTTTTTATTTGTTACAATCTTTGCAATTTCGAGAAAAATCTGAGCTCCTTACGCCGAAAATGTTGAAAAAAAAACAGATGCGGTATAAATATAACTGTCAAATAATGAAAATTTGACGGGTGTCGCTTTGCATCCCTCGTATAAATAACGCCTTTTTGCAAAAAATGAGCTTTTCATTTTTTACATTCTTTGCAATTTCTGAAAAAAAAGCAATTTGAAAAACAAAGGGTTATTCAGTTTTTTAATTGATTTTAATTCCATGGCACAGATGATTTTTTATAAGTGCAAGACTGCCAATAAAAATGTTTTAAAAGATTATACGTTCAGTTATGAAATTAAATGTATTGTTGGCATCACAAAAAATTGAACATTCAGATTTAACAAAAAATAAATGTGGCGTCCATAAGAAATACGATGAGAAAGTTGATGATGGTTCGAAAGAAACGAAACACATTACAAAGACAAATCTTATGCCATCTATAAGATAATAGAAAAGTGCTACAAGAACGTCTTTACCGTTTTCTCCTCAATTAACTAAAAAAAATGCAAATCAGTTTTTTTTCAGTTTTTTTGACATAACTCAAAAACAAATTACGTGTAAAGTAAGGATTTTTTTTCAATGGATTATTAATCAGCATGAAATTCTGCAAAAGTGTCCAATTTAAATATACCCTCTATCCCTTCTCATAAGCGAGATGCCCGTGGTGAGCCTCGAATTCGAAACACCCTGTATATGTCAAAAAACAAATGAAACCAAAAACCGTTTTATTATTGAATTCACATCTCGATAAACCGGAGAATATGAATTTGAAATCATTTTTTGATTATCTTCAACCATTCACGAGATATTCACCTATATGTCAAAAAACAAATGAAAGCAAAAACTTGTTTTATTCTTGAATTAGCATCTCGATGTGCCGGAGAATACGAATTTGAATTAATTTTTTTGATTATCTTCAACCGTGCACGAGATATTCACCTATTTGTCAAAAAACAAAAGAAACCAAAAACTGTTTTATTGTTGAATTGGCATCTTGATAAGCAGGAGAATATGAATTTGAAGAATTTTTTTTATTATCTTTAACCGTTCAGGAGATATTCACCTATATGTCAAAAAACAAAAGAAACCAAAAACGGTTTTATTGTTGAATTTGCATCTCGATAAACGGGAGAATATGGATTTGAAATTATTTTGTGATTATCTTCAACCGTTCGCGAGATATTTACCTATATGCCAAAAAACAAATGAAACCAAAAACGGTTTTATTATTGAATTTGCATCTCAATACGCTAGAAAATACGAATTTGAATTTTTTTTTTATTATCTTCAACCGTTCGCGAGATATTCACCTATATGCCAGAAAACAAATGAAAGCAAAAACTGTATTTTTGTAGAATAAGCATCTCGATACGCCAGAGAATACGAATTTGAAATTATTTTTTTATTATCTTCAAGCGTTCGCGAGATATTCAACTATATGTCAAAAAATAAAAGAAACCAAAGCTGTTTTATTGTTGAATTCGCAACTCAATAATACGGAAAATATGAATTTGAAGTGTTTTTTTTAATATCTTCAACCGTTTGCGAGATATTCACCTATATGCCAAAAAACAAATGAAACCAAAAACTGTTTTATTGTTGAATTTACATCTCTATAAGTCGGAGAATATGAATTTGAAATCATGTTTTGATTATCTTCAACCGTTCGCGAGATATCTACCTATATGCCAAAAAACAAATGAAAGCAAAAACTGTTTTATTGTTGAATTAGCATCTAGATGTGCCGGAGAATACGAATTTGAAATAATTTTTTTATTATTTTCAACCGTTCACGAGATATGCACCTATATGCCAAAAAACAATTGAAACCAAAAACTGTTTTATTGTTGAATTCGCATCTCGATAAGCCGGAGAATATGAATTTGAAATTAATTTTTGATTATCATCAACCGTTCACGAAACATTCACCTATATGTCAAAAAACAAAAGAAACCAAAAACTGTTTTATTGTTGAATTGGCATCTTGATACGCCGGAGAATCTGAATTTAAAATTATTTTTTGATTATCTTCAACTGTTCGCGAGATATTCACCTATATGTCAAAAAACAAATGAAACCAAATACCGTTTTATTGCATATATTTGAGTTCATAAAGCGAAAATCAATGCGAATAAATGATGGATACGCCCTGTGGCGGCGGCGGCGGCGTTGTGCTATTTTTGATTTAAATAAATATTTTATACATTTCCGCGTGGATATATTTATCCCGGCAAAAATAAGTTCGGTTTATGTTATGTCGTGAATCGGGGGATTTATTTATTTGGAGAGGATGAGAGTGGAAGTCGTGAGCCGGGATCAAGTTGAACTTTCATCCCCAATCAAATCAATCGGCGAACTTCCGTTACCTTTGCAGCGCGTTATTTATTCCCCTGAAAAGGGGGCGGCGAAAATGCGAGGGGGTGGGGGGAGGCGAGATTTGATTCATTGCCGTCGCAAATTGGCAAACAAAAGAGCGTGATTTACGCCAACGACGACACCGGCCAACTATAACGAAGATTTACGGTGGGGTTTTTTTTTGTACGCGTTGTTTATACCTTGAAAGCTGAAAAGTTATTAGGAAAATGAGAAAAAGTGATTTGTGTTTACACATGTCTGCGTTTTATAGAAATGAAGTTGCGAGGTTTATTTTTGTTTTTTTTGGAAGCTGATGCTCTCCAGTTTTTACTAGAAACGAATTAAATGAATGTGATGTATTATACGGTTTTAACGTGGCCTGTGTAAAACCATTATTAATATTATTATTATTATTATCATATCATCATGTGTAAGTTATTCCTTCTTGTTTTCAATAAGTTTGTAAATATCAAATTAACAGAATAATCTTGAAATGCGTTAGTGGATTGGCTAATAGCAGCGTTCACACGTACGCGCACGGTTGGACTGTCCCATTCCAATCCAGAGCGATTGAATGTGCGTGTGAGCGCAAGAACATCGCGACGCTCTCGGCGCGCGGAATTAGTTCGCATATCGCCATCAACCGTACTAACTAATAAAAAAAATCACCGCATCTCGAACACTACGAAAATAATTAATTTGCACCCTCGCGCAACCAATACGTACGTGATTCGTCCATGTTGAGTTACGAGTTTGATGCTTATGAATTTCCTTAAAACGTGCTATTCAAAAGAAAACTCGACCGTGGAACGCGAAATTGTATATATCACCGAGGTGGAATGTCTGGCTTTTGTTAGAGTGTCGGGTATTGATTTTAATAACGGGAAGATCGTATCGTAACTTCTTATTTGAGATAAGCGCACATGCACAAAAGAGCTTTTCCACGGCCGTCTCCTTCATCCATCCGATTATTATGTAAGGGAGACGGCGATGGCCGGTCCATGCAAATTGCGAATTTTCGACTTCGCCGCCGCATCCACCGGAGAGCATTCTTGAAATATAAATTCAATCTGATAAAATTCCCATCAGAATTACAATTAGAGCGGCGAGAGCGAGAGTTTGTTCACCTTTTATGGTCGGATTCAATTAAAATGGGGGATTTTTAATTTTTGACTTCTTACTTTTGATCAAAAATTGGGTTTGAAATAATTTCCTGAAGAAACCACTGGTTCGATTGCGGGTTTCTACACATCACCGGAAAGATGCCTTCAAGACGCTTCAGAAAATGTACTTTCGCAAGAACAAATGTCAATTTGAAGGCCGTGACGCGTCAGCAAAGAAAACTCGAAAATGGAAAAAATCGAAAAAATCAACTTTTTTAATAATCATCGTAGACTATTGAAGTATACCTTTTTGTTCATCAGAAAGCTATTTTCAATAGCTAAAAAATTAGTCAGTCACCATGAACATTTCAGAAAATTTAGAAAAAAAATTGATTTTTCAGAATTTGATCGGCCGTAGCAGCCAAACGAAAACTCCAAATTGAACGCGGTTTGCAAATCTGAGCTCCTCGTACGTCAATTAGTCGGATTAGAGATTTTTAATTTTTGATGAAAACACGAAAAAAAGACATGAGTAAACCCCTTGGAAATTTGTTAAAAAATGCAACTTTCTTAAAAATCATCGTAGACTATTGAATTTAACTTTATTTTCATCAGAAAGACGAGAGAAATTTATTGCCGTTAAAAAAATTCAGCTAACTTCAATAGCAAAAAAAATAGTCAGTCACAGTGAACATTTTAGAAAATTTTTCAGACTTTGATCGGCCGTAGCGGCCAAACGAAAACTCCAAATTGAACGCGGTTTGCAAATCTGAGCTCCTCGTACGTCAATTAGTCGGATTAGAGACTTTTAATTTTTGATGAAAACACGAAAAAAAGACATGAGTAAACCCCTTGGAAATTTTGTTAAAAAATGCAACTTTCTTAAAAATCATCGTAGACTATTGAATTTAACTTTATTTTCATCAGAAAGACGAGAGAAATTTATTGCCGTTAAAAAAATTCAGCTAACTTCAATAGCAAAAAAAATAGTCAGTCACAGTGAACATTTTAGAAAATTTTTCAGACTTTGATCGGCCGTAGCGGCCAAACGAAAACTCCAAATTGAACGCGGTTTGCAAATCTGAGCTCCTCGTACGTCAATTAGTCGGATTAGAGATTTTTAATTTTTGATGAAAACACGAAAAAAAGACATGAGTAAACCCCTTGGAAATTTGTTAAAAAATGCAACTTTCTTAAAAATCATCGTAGACTTTTGAATTTAACTTTATTTTCATCAGAAAGACGTGAGAAATTGATTGCCGTTAAAAAAATTCAGCTAACTCCAATAGCAAAAAAAATAGTCAGTCACAGTGAATATTTTAGAAAATTTAGAAAAAAAAAATTGATTTTTCAGACTTTGATCGGCCGTAGCGGCTAAACAAAAACTCCAAATTGAACGCGGATTGCAAATCTGAGTTCCTGGTACGCCAATTAGTCGGATTCAGTTAAAATTGGTGATTTTTAATTTTTGACGAAAACCTGAAAATCCACCCAAGGGTCCCCCCTTCTTACTTTTGCTCAAAAATTGGCTTTGAAATAATTTTCCGAAGAAACCACTGGTTCGATTTCGCGTTTCTACACATCACTGGAAAGATCTCTTCAAGACGCTTCAGAAAATTTACTTTCGCAAAAATAAATGTCAATTTGAAGCCCGTGACGCGTCAGCAAAGAAAACTCGAAAATGAAAAAAATCGAAAAAATGCAACTTTCTTAATAATCACCGTAGACTATTGAAGTATACCTTTTTTTTCATCAGAAAGACGAGAGAAATTGATTGCCGTTAAAAAATATCAGCTATTTTCAATAGCAAAAAAATTAGTTAGTCACCATGAACATTTTAGAAAATTAAATAAATGAATTGATTTTTCAGACTTTGATCGGCCGTCGCGGCTAAACGAAAACTCCAAATTGAACGCGGTTTGCAAATCTAAGCTCCTCGTACGTCAATTAGTCGGATTAGAGATTTTTAATTTTTGATGAAATCGTGAAAAAAGACATGACTAACCCCCTTGGAAATTTTGTTAAAAAATGCAACTTTCTTAAAAATCATCGTAGACTATTGAATTTAACTTTATTTTCATCAGAAAGACGAGAGAAATTGATTGCCGTTAAAAACTTTCAGCCATCTTCAATAGCAAAAAAAATAGTCAGTCACAGTGAATATTTTAGAAAATTTAGAAAAAAAAATTGATTTTTCAGACTTTGATCGGCCGTAGCGGCTAAACAAAAACTCCAAATTGAACGCGGTTTGCAAATCTGAGCTCCTCGTACATCAATTAGTCGGCTTCAGTTAAAATTGGTGATTTTTAATTTTTGACGAAAACCTGAAAATCCACCCAAGGGTCCCCCCCCTTCTTACTTTTGCTCAAAAATTGGCTTTGAAATAATTTTCCGAAGAAACCACTGGTTCGATTTCGGGTTTCTACACATCACTGGAAAGATCCCTTCAAGACGCTTCAGAAAATGTACTTTCGCAGGAACAAACGTCAATTTAAAGGCCGTGACGCGTCAGCAAAGAAAACTCGAAAATGGAAAAAATCGAAAAAATGCAACTTTCTTAATAATCATCGTAGAGTATTGAAGTATATCTTCTTTTTTATCAGAAAGACGAGGGAAATTGATTGCCGTTAAAAAAATTCAGCCATCTTCAATAGCAAAAAAAATAGTCAGTCACCATGAACATTTTAGAAAATTAAATAAATTAATTGATTTTTCAGACTTTGAACGGCCGTAGCGGCTAAACGAAAACTCCAAATTGAACGCGGCTTTCAAATCTGTACTCCTCGTGTGCTAATTAGTCGGATTTAATTAAAATTGGCAATTAAAATTTTTTGACGAAAACCTGAAAAACCACCCAAGGGTCCCCCCTTCTTACTTTTTCTCAAAAATTGGCTTTGAAATAATTTCCTGAAAAAACCACTGGTTCGATTCGGGTTTTCTACACATCACTGGAAAGATCTCTTAAAGACGCCTCGGAAAATGTACTTTCGCAAGAACAAATGTCAATTTGAAGCCCGTGACGCGTTCACAAAGAAAACTCGGAAAAGGAAAAAATCGTAAAAATCAACTTTTTTAAAGACCTAAAGATGACAGACCCAAATTAATGATAATTAACATCCATTGCGAACTCAATTTAACTATTTCCATTGCAACTCTTGCGTAAAAACCAATCCAATTTCGAACGCACGCGCTCCAAAACATTTTCATTTGTCAAACGTACGAAACTGCTGTTTATAAATTGAAGGCAACCGTCTTTCACCTGACAATAACTTGTCCCTCGGCCGTGACAAGGGACCGATCCTCTTCTTGGGGGGATGACGCCACATTAAGGACGAGAGTAATCTCGGGAAAATGCCCCCGGGGGCCGTTATTAATAGTGATGAATGGAAAATAGTTATGGCACTTCGGGAAAACTTTTCTGCGAACTTGAGAGGAGACCGTGACGGCCCGATACAAACGAACATAAAAAAAATAAACTTTTTCCTTCCATGAATTTTGCAACGAAAATAATTCCGTCTCCTCGCCTCGAACGAATTGTGATTTTGTAACTTTCAGATCTTTATGATTTGATGGTAAGCAACAGAAAACATTGTAGTTATGTTAAATAAGTACATGTTGATTATGTTGTATGATTTATATTTATAAATATTTTTTTTGTAAATAGCTGCGTTTATTTTTATTTTTGATTATTATTTCATGTAAAAGGTGTATACCGTAAAATAAAGTAATTTAATTTAATTTAACTTATTGGTGGTGGGTGGGCTCTATCCTACAATTCAATCAATTAAACGAAGGGTCCGTCCACAAAATTGAATTTTCACAAAGAACTCGTATTTGCTTTCAGTTCTCTTGCAAAATGGATAATTTATCCCGCAATTTTAAAATTACCGACAGTTTCGTTGCCAAAGATTACGATCGTCTCCTCCATGTATATTCAACTCCATCTCTTCGTATCCTTTTTAAATTGATGCACCCTTTTAACACTGATGCTTTCTTTTATTTTTATCCCTCCTCGTAGGGAGCAAATGAAAGGGACTCTTCCCGTTTATTTTACGATCTGTTCGGTTCGGATTCCCCAAGTCTTTAGGTGCAATAGCTACGCCGAAGAAGAGGAGAAGGAGGAGGAGGAGGAGAGTTGATGCGAAATCCAAGCCAGAGCCGCCTCCACATAATAACAACTAAGTTTGCATACATAAACTCCCCCACACCCCACCCCTCCGGAGATCCCCGCGCTGATATTAAAGGGGAATGGAAACGTTTCCGCTGATAATTTCCATCATCGTTTAAATGATAAGTACTCGACGTTTCTCCCGCCGCTAATTCACCGGAGTCAAGGGGGTGAAAAGTTGGCGGAGTTTTCCCGATCGTCGATCATAAAACGGGATCCATGTCTGCGCGAGTTAGAGTCGTGGCGGAGCGGAAAAAAGTTGGCGATTCGTGAAGCCTCACCCCCTGGGGCGCGGAGGGTTAAAAATGATCCGAGGATTTAACTTTTCATCGTTCTCGTAAATAAGGGTGCACGCGCGAAAATCCGCAGATCATCCATAAAACCGGATTGGTGGCCAATTAAGCGTTCTCTGCTTTCCAAGCAAAAAGGTTTCACAAAAAAGTTTCTTCGGATGATAATTAACTACTTTAGACAAAACTGTCTAAATTCCAGTTTTTTTTTTATGGCGGCGCTTTGTTTAACTCAAAATGGTACATCAAGTGGAAGGGTGGATAACGTAATATTTGTTGGGCTCTTGAGTAATGATCTTGTGTGCATAAGATTTAATTTATGGAAAAAAAACCGATTTTCCAAAGTTTTAACAGTCGTAGCGGCTAAACGAAGAATCAAAACTGAACGCGGATTTCAAATCCGTGCTCCTCGTGTGCAAATTAGTCGGATTCCATTAAAATTGTCGATATTTAATTTTTGTCGAAAAGTGAAAAACTCACTTTTGCCCAAAAATTGCACTAAAAATTTCCTGAGGAATCCGTTGGTTCGATTCGGGGTTTCTACACACCACTGGAAAGATCCCTTCAAGACGCCTAGGAAAATGTACAATTACGCAACGATTTCAATTTTTCACAATTTTTTTAAATTCCAGCAAAAAAAATAATCTTCTTGCGGTGACAATTTTGAAAATTTATAACTTTTGACTTGATGGGAATTTTTCAAATGGGTAAACATTTTCAAGAAGTAAACACATGTAAAACTGTCTGTTAGTATTTGCAAAATAATTACATAACCATTTCAATTTTTTACGATTTTTTTTAATTCAAGCAAAAATTTTAATTTTATTGCGGTGATAATTTTGAAAATTTATAACTTTCGTCTTGGTGGGAATTTTTCAAAGAAGTAAACTGTTTTGGGAAGCAAACAGATGCAAAAGTGTCTGTTGGTATTTGCAAAACAATTACGCAACGACTTCAATTTTTTACGATTTTTTAAATTCCAGCAAAAATATAAATTTTATTGCGGTGACAATTTTGAAAATTTATAACTTTTGTCTTAGTGGGAATTTTCCAAAAAAGTGAACTGTTTCGGGAAGTTAACAGATGTAAAAGTGTCTGTTGGTCTTTGCAAAACAATTACATAACGATTTCAATTTTTTACGATTTTTTTTAATTCCAGCAAAAATTTTAATCTTAATGCGGTGACAATTTTGAAAATTTATAACTTTTATCTTGGTGGGAATTTTTCAAAAAAGTAAACTGTTTCGGGAAGTTAACAGATGCAAAAGTATCTGTTGGTATTTGCAAAACAATTACATAACGATTTCAATTTTTTACGATTTTTTTAAATTCCGGGAAAAAGTTTAATTTTATTGCGGTGACAATTTTGAAAATTTATAACTTTTGTCTTGGTGGGAATTTTTCAAAAAAGTAAACTGTTTCGGGAAGTTAACAGATGCAAAAGTGTCTGTTGGTATTTGCAAAACAATTACGCAACGATTTTAATTTTTTACGATTTTTTAAATTCCAGCAAAAAATTTAATCTTAATGCGGTGACAATTTTGAAAATTTATAACTTTCGTCTTGGTGGGAATTTTTCAAAGAAGTAAACTGTTTTGGGAAGTGAACAGATGCAAAAGTGTCTGTTGGTATTTGCAAAACAATTACATAGCGATTTCAATTTTTTACGATTTTTTTAAATTCCGGGAAAAAGTTTAATTTTATTGCGGTGACAATTTTGAAAATTTATAACTTTTGTCTTGGTGGGAATTTTTCAAAAAAGTAAACTGTTTCGGGAAGTTAACAGATGCAAAAGTGTCTGTTGGTATTTGCAAAACAATACATAACGATTTAAATTTTTACGATTTTTTTAAATTCCAGCAAAAAATTTAATCTTAATGCGGTGACAATTTTGAAAATTTATCACTTTTGTCTTGGTGGGAATTTTTCAAAAAAGTAAACTCTTTCGGGAAGTTAACAGATGCAAAAGTGTCTGTTGGTATTTGCAAAACAATTACGGAACGATTTCAATTTTTTACGATTTTTTAAATTCCAGCAAAAATTTTAATCTCGTTGCGGTGACAATTTTGAATATTTATAACTTTTATCTTGGTGGGAATTTTTCAAAAAAGTAAACTGTTTCGGGAAGTTAACAGATGCAAAAGTGTCTGTTGGTATTTGCAAAACAATACATAACGATTTAAATTTTTACGATTTTTTTAAATTCCAGCAAAAAATTTAATCTTAATGCGGTGACAATTTTGAAAATTTATCACTTTTGTCTTGGTGGGAATTTTTCAAAAAAGTAAACTGTTTCGGGAAGTTAACAGATGCAAAAGTGTCTGTTGGTATTTGCAAAACAATTACGCAACTGTTTTATTTTTTTACGATTTTTTAAATTCCAGCAAAAAATTTAATCTTAATGCGGTGACAATTTTGAAAATTTATAACTTTTGTCTTGGTGGGAATTTTTCGAAAAAGTAAACTGTTTCGGGAAGTTAACAGATGCAAAAGTGACTGTTGGTATTTGCAAAACAATTACGCAACGATTTTAATTTTTTACGATGTTTTAAATTCCAGCAAAAAATTTAATCTTAATGCGGTGACAATTTTGAAAATTTATAACTTTTGTCTTGGTGGGAATTTTTCAAAAAAGTAAACTGTTTCGGGAAGTTAACAGATGCAAAAGTGTCTGTTGGTATTTACAAAACAATTACGCAATGGTTTTATTTTTTTACGATTTTTTAAATTCCAGCAAAAAAATAATCTTAATGCGGTGACAATTTTGAAAATTTATAACTTTTATCTTGGTGGGAATTTTTCAGAAAAGTAAACTGTTTCGGGAAGTTAACAGATGCAAAAGTGTCTGTTGGTATTTGCAAAACAATTACGGAACGATTTCAATTTTATACGATTTTTTTAAATTCCAGCAAAAATTTTAATTTTATTGCGGTGACAATTTTGAAAATGTATAACTTTCGTCTTGGTGGGAATTTTTCAAAGAGGTGAACTGTTTCGGGAAGTTAACAGATGCAAAAGTGTCTGTTGGTATTTGCAAAACAATTACGCAACGATTTTATTTTTTTACGATTTTTTAAATTCCAGCAAAAAAATTAATCTTAATGCGGTGACAATTTTGAAAATTAATAACTTTTATCTTGGTGGGAATTTTTCAAAAAAGTAAACTCTTTCGGGAAGTTAACAGATGCAAAAGTGTCTGTTGGTATTTACAAAACAATTACGCAACGGTTTTATTTTTTTACGATTTTTTAAATTCCAGCAAAAAAATAATCTTAATGCGGTGACAATTTTGAAAATTTATAACTTTTGTCTTGGTGGAAATTTTTCAAAAAAGTAAACTGTTTCGGGAAGTTAACAGATGCAAAAGTGTCTGTTGGTAGTTGCAAAACAATACATAACGATTTAAATTTTTACGATATTTTAAATTCCAGCAAAAATTTTAATCTTGCGGTGGAAATTTTGAAAATTAATAACTTTCAAAATCCATTTCGAATGAAACTACCCTTAACACCTTATAAAACAAATGACATCCCATGGCCAGGAACGAAATGGCATCGATGTAAACACAAAAATTCAAGTAAAAACTACATTTGGTGATTTGAAAATTTGTAAAAAATTCATCTCCAGCAGAATCGGCTTAAAAAATTCAAAATCCGTTTAGAATCAAACTACCTTCAACACCTAATAAAAACAAATGATATTCCACTTCCGGGAACGAAATGGCATCGTTGTAAACACAAAAATTCAAGAAAAAACTGCATTTTGTGATTTGAAAATTTGTAAAAACTTCATCTCCAGCAGAATCGGCTTTAAAACTTCAAAATCCATTCAAAATGAAACTACCTTTAACACCTGATAAAAACAAATGACATCCCACTTCCGGGAACGAAATGGCATCGATGTAAACACAAAAACTCAAGAAAAAACTGCATTTTGTGATTTGAAAATTTGTAAAAAATTCATCTCCAGCAGAATCGGCTTTAAAAATTCAAAATGCATTTATGACAAGTGTGATCATCTTGAAATGGAGGGAGGAGGTGTTTTGTAAAATTGGTATTATTGTATCCACCAGTAGTCCTAGTTAATAACTTCTACCTGCAAAATTCCCGCGCGGAGAGTTCGTACTCCTGTGGGAGCGATAGAATTTCCTTTAATCATATCAGAGCCATAAATCAGACGCTTCTGAACGTTTAAACCGGATAACCGGATACGGAAACCGAGACACAATTTCATCCATAAACTTCACTTATCGTCTGCGCCCGAGAGTTGAACGCGATTATGCATGGATTTGTTTAATTAAAGCCTCTGCGGAATGGGGTGTGGGTGTTGTATGCGGAGGGGTGGATTTTCAACAGGTCGTCAAGTGTGAAAGACGTCTGGTAATTCGAGGATTTCCCCGGTGCCGATGAGCTCACCTTTATTTATCAATCATCTTCAGATTTAATGTTGGATTTGAAATTCCTCCAGGAGGGATGTCGCGTAAATTGAGCTCGTCAAATGATCATTTTATGGTGAAGGTAAATTAACCCTTGCCGTACCGAAAGATATATAATTTTAAATAATGCAACCTGTAATTCTTCTGATAAAACATTCATAATTTTAAACAGTTAAAGGGGTTATCCTGCTGTAAAATGTTCAAAAAATCGGCAAAAAAAAATTTGCTTCTAAAAATTCTTTCACATTTTAAACCACAAATAAGTCCTTTATTTACGTATTAAATAATAAATTTTACACGAACAATATTTCTTCATTTATTTTATTCCCTTTTATTTTGCATTTAAAACATATCGCAAAAGTCGGTATGTTTGGTTTTTCCGTTATATTTTACCGATTTTTATTTATTGTGAGTGGAAACAGATGCGTGTGGCGATAATGCAAATTGAGTTTTAAGCGTGACCGGGCGCAACAATCGAATAAATATTGTACGTGTGCTTTTTTTAAAATTATTTTAATTGAATTGAAAAACGCGTGTGTAATTGAATATGCATTATACTAATAGTTTATAACTAGTAATTTATAAGTTTATATTGAATTACATCGGTTTAAACATCGATCCCGCACGTATTATCATCACTGGTGTATTTCTGGTGAATGCGCCGGGAGAATGTTGTCGCGTAGATGAATTAAATTATGTCGGGTGTGCTTGACGTAAATTTATTTTTTGATTGAATATTATAAGATGGAATAAGTGCATTATTATTGATATAAAGGTTGCGACCGTTACTTTTGATTTTTTTAAATGTACCATGTTTTCGAATATTTCGCATTTCAGAAAAAAATTGTTTAAATAAAATGGAAGAAAAATGGTCGTCTAATTGTTGTTTGGTATTGTTAATAGGACCATAAAGAATATTTGTAGCCATCAAAATAATTTGGAAATGAGGCCAAACATTTACTTTTGATTTTTTTTAATTGACCGTGTCTTCGAAAATTATACATTTCAGGAAAAAAATTATTTAAACAAAATGAAAAAAAAAACGGCCGTCGATAGTTGTTAAATATTGTTAATAGGACTATGAAGAACATTTGTGGACATCAAAATAATTTCTAAATAAACTCAAACACCAACTTTAATTTTTTTTAAATTCACCATCTTTTTGAAAATGTTCAATTTCGGGAGTAAAATTATTTAAACAAATTGGAAGTAAAACGGTCGTCTATAATTGTTGTTAAATATTGTTATAAGAACTGTAAAGAACATTTGTGGTCATCAAAATAATTTCTAAATTAACTCAAACAGTAACTTTTATTTTTTTTAAATTTCCATCTTTTTTAAAATGTTGAATTTTGGGAAAAAATTATTTAAACAAATTGGAAGTTAAACGGTCGTCTGTAATTGTTGTTAAATATTGTTAATAGGACTGTGAAGAACATTTGTGGCCATCAGAATAATTTCTAAATGAACTCAAACAGTAACTTTTAATTTTTTTAAATTCACCATCTTTTTGAAAATGTTGAATTTCGGGAGAAAAATTATTTAAACAAATTGGAAGTTAAACGGTCGTCTGTAATTGTTGTTAAATATTGTTAATAGGACTGTGAAGAACATTTGTGGCCATCAAAATAATTTCTAAATGAACTCAAACACCAACTTTTAATTTTTTTAAATTTACCATCTTTTTGAAAATGTTGAATTTCGGGAGAAAAATTATTTAAACAAATTGGAAGTAAAACGGTCGTCTGTAATTGTTGTTAAATTTTGTTAATAGGATTGTGAAGAACATTTGTGGACATCAAAATAATTTCTAAATTAACTCAAACACCAACTTTTAATTTTTTTAAATTCACCATCTTTTTGAAAATGTTGAATTTCGGGAGAAAAATTATTTAAACAAATTGGAAGTAAAACGGTCGTCTGTAATTGTTGTTAAATTTTGTTAATAGGATTGTGAAGAACATTTGTGGCCATCAAAATCATTTCTAAATTAACTCAAACAGTAACTTTTAATTTTTTTAAATTCACCATCTTTTTGAAAATGTTGAATTTCGGGAGAAAAATTATTTAAACAAATTGGAAGTAAAACGGTCGTCTGTAATTGTTGTTAAATTTTGTTAATAGGATTGTGAAGAACATTTGTGGACATCAAAATAATTTCTAAATTAACTCAAACACCAACTTTTAATTTTTTTAAATTCACCATCTTTTTGAAAATGTTGAATTTGGGGAGAAAAATTATTTAAACAAATTGGAAGTAAAACGGTCGTCTGTAATTGTTGTTAAATATTGTTAATAGGACTATGAAGAACATTTGTGGCCATCAAAATAATTTCTAAATGAACTCAAACACCAACTTTTAATTTTTTTTAATTCACCATCTTTTTGAAAATGTTGAATTTCGGGAGAAAAATTATTTAAACAAATTGGAAGTAAAACGGTCGTTTATAATTGTTATTAAATATTGTTAATAGGACTGTGAAGAACATTTGTGGCCATCAAAATAATTTCTAAATGAACTCAAACACCAACTTTTAATTTTTTTTAATTCACCATCTTTTTGAAAATGTTGAATTTCAGGAGTAAAATTATTTAAACAAATTGAAAGTTAAACGGTCGTCTGTAATTATTGTTAAATATTGTTAATAGGACTGTGAAGAACATTTGTGGACATCAAAATAATTTCTAAATGAACTCAAACACCAACTTTTAATTTTTTTTAATTTACCATCCTTTTGAAAATGTTCAATTTCGGGAGTAAAATTATTTAAACAAATTGGAAGTTAAACGGTCGTCTGTAATTGTTGTTAAATATTGTTAATAGGACTGTGAGGAACATTTGTGGTCATCAAAATAATTTCTTAATGAACTCAAACACCAACTTTATTTTTTTTTTTAATTTACCATCTTTTTGAAAATGTTGAGTTTCGCGAGAAAAATTATTTAAACAAATTGGAAGTGAAACGGTCGTCTGTAATTGTTGTTAAATATTGTTAATAGGACTATGAAGAACATTTGTGGCCATCAAAATAATTTCTAAATTAACTCAAACACCAACTTTTAATTTCTTTAAATTCACCATCTTTTTGAAAATGTTGAATTTCGGGTGTAAAATTATTTAAACAAATTGAAAGTAAAACGGTCGTCTGTAATTGTTGTTAAATATTGTTAATAAGACTTTTAATATTTTGGGCTGTAATGGGAAACCGTAGCTGGAAATTCATGGATAATTTCTCGTCCGTCAAAAACTGTGTAATATTCCGAGAGTTCAAATTGTGAAACAGACAACACACAATAATAATTTTTATCGCCGACGTTTATCCTTTCTTTCGAATTCATGTTATGACGGTATAAACGTTCCTCGTTCGCTTGTTGACACACTAAATAATTTCGAAAGGTAATGTAATTCGAGTAAATGTAAACGGGCGCAAGATAAGGAAGAGAATGGGACACTCTTTAAATAATTCAGTAGATGTAGGGGGGGGGAGGGGGGCTGTTGGTAAATAGGCATTGTCGATGTAACAAACGGCCCCGTTTTCCCGTTTCCTCTCGGCGCGCATCCCTCAAGGATTTAACTCCTATGAAGATCTTATCTATTATGATGTTGAATAAGAGAGGCACGAGAAGGGCTCGGGGAGATGTCCTTGTCAGTTTCCGGAATCAGAAGTCGGCCCTTGAATCCTCCTCCTCCGCGTTCCCTTCCCTTCGGCTCGAAGCAGATTTTGCATTAACGGTTCGTCTTAATTAGGAATTGAATTACTCGTTGGTAATCCTGGATGTTCTACATTTTATACATTTAAGCTGCTTCGAAAAATTCGCTTTATTTTAACCGCTGATTAAAAAATAACTAAATTTGGCTTGCAATAAATTTACTGTTTTTTCTAAAAAAAAATTTCTTTTTTTATTGGGAAACCCTCATCTAATAGATGCCGCCATATACGCGACAACAAAAAATATTCTCCTAAGATCGAATCGTAGAGCGAGCGCGTGATTTATATTTTTAAGTTCCCGGCGCATGCACCATAAGTTAAATCCATAAATGAGCTTATTTTAGGTGTCTAAAGCGATTGTAGCGACTTTTTTAAACTCGTAGGCAAAGGATGAATTTTATAATGATGACACAAGCATAAAACTTTTTGGAACTGATATCAATTTTTTTCAAAAAACCTTTATAAACGCTAAATAAATAATACGAGATTAAATATTCTATAACATTTGAACACGTTAAATATCCCATCATCCCTCCCTCGGTGAATATTAAAGATACGCCTAAGAATCTCATCCTCTCTCTCCTGAGAATTTTACAGCCGAGGCAACGTAAAAACTTATGCATATTCATAGCGGCATGCATAGATTATGAGGGCTGAAAATGGCGGAACGGGAGGGGGGGGGGCGACAAAAGATTTCTTCCGATGTTGTTTTATGGATGACGGGGATTATGTCTAGTTACTTAATTAAACTAGTGTGTGCTGAGCGGGGTTTCGCAAACTTAAATAAAACTAATTCTGCTCGACGTCGGCGCTCAAGATCAAACTTTAGAATTTATTCGAAACTTAATACTTACATCCGGCGGGAATTGGAAAAGTTACAGAAGTAACGCTCAAAAAGTCGAAAAGTTGCGGTCGCGATAGACTTACCTGAAACAAAAAAAAATTAAAATTAATAACGCTATTAACGATAGGGGTGCACAAAATTTACAGTTGTTTCCTTCCAATAGGAAATTTTGTATTTTGCTCTTTTTATGACAATGTTTTCATGTATATATGAGTAGTACATAGAAAAATTTGATTATTATTATTATTATTATTACTTTCTTTCATATTAGTATCGACAGTTTGCGAGATTTTTTTTTTTCAAAGAAACTTAATTTTTAATAGCCGTTGGACATAATCCCAGATTTAAATAAATATACAAATTCGCTACAATAAATGAAATAATAATAATAATTTGAACCGTGCACTCCATAAAAAAAATAATCATAGGACAGCTCTCGCGGTTGCGACTTTAATCCTGCTTTATATTCATTTGTATTTATATTTTTTAAATATGTTTAAGCCGAATTTTCGTGACTCCCCATGACCCCCATCACTATATTATCTCGTGACCCCAATAATTACGCCCCCTGGGGGTCATAAAGCTCACGGCGCGAAACACTAAACTGGAGTAAAATAACTCTGTTAAACCGTTGATAATCATCAAACAAAAAAAATCATTAATTCAGTACTTTAACATGTTAATTACGCTCTAAATATGACAAGCACTAATTTTTCATTAAAAATAGAATTACACGTTTACGTGCAGTGAAATACAATGTAATTTTATTTGCGTTGAATTCCCCCGTTTGATCGTTTTCTTATCGGGTTATGCAGAGAGAGAGGGGGAGAGCGAACTAATTTCATCAAATCGCTATCGTTTTTTTCCCTTATCCCTTATTCTCGACCGAGCGTAGTTTGTGTGCGAAAAGGGGATGAAATGGGGGGAATCGATCTGCGCCCGCTCCCCTTTCCCCCCGGTCTTTTAAATGAAGCGCCGCTCATCAAACATTTGTAGAAAGAGTAAAATTTGCAGACGAATCCCCGAATCTGATCTGCAAATGATGTATTTACGGAAATTTGTACGCAAGGGGAGAATGTATGAATGCGAATTTTGTTCGGATTCAATTAAAATCGGCGATATTTGATTCTTGATGAAAAATTGTGTTCTTATTTTTGCTCGAAAATTGCATTTGAAATTATTTCCTGAAGAAACCACTGGTTCGATCCGGGGTTTCTACACGTCACCGTGACGATCCCTTCAAGACCTTTCAGAAAATGTATTTGCGCAACCACAAATGTCAATTTGAAGCCCGTGGCGCGTCAGCAAAGAAAATTCGAAAATGTAAAAAATCAAAAAAATCAACTTTCTTAATAATCATCGTAGGCCTTTATGTAATACATTTTTCTTCATCAGAATTTCGAGATAAATCAATTGGTGTTAAAAAATTTCATCCAGAAAAAATTGTAAAAAAGTCACTATGGAAAATTTTGAAAAAAGTCGATTTTTTCAGACTTTGAACAGCCATAGCGGCTAAACGAAGAATCCAAATCGAACGCGGTTTTCAAATCTGTGCTTCTTGGGTGCTAATTAGTCGGATTTCATTTAAAAAAAAAAATTATTTTGACGATAAATTTGCTCCAAAAGCTCAAAATCCGTAAATCAACAATGCATTTATGATATCCTGTAAAAACAATTGCAATAACTTAGGTAGAAACAGAATGGCAACAATCCAAACTTGAAGTGTGGGAAGGAAAAATGCATTCGGCGATTTGAAAATTTGTAAAAAATTAATTATTGAAGAAATTTACTCCAAAAGCTCAAAATCCGTAAATCAACAATGCATTTGTGATATCCTGTAAAAACAATTGCAATAACTTAGGTGGAAACAGAATGGCGACAATCCAAACTTGAAGTGTGGAGAGGAAAAATGCATTCAGCGATTTGAAAATTCGTAAAAAAATAATTATTGAAGAAATTTGCTCCAAAAGCTCAAAATCCGTAAATCAACAATGCATTTGTGATATCCTGTAAAAACAATTGCAATAACTTAGGTGGAAATAGAATGGCAACAATCCAAACTTGAAGTGTGGAGAGGAAAAATGCATTCAGCGATTTGAAAATTTGTAAAAAATTAATTATTGAAGAAATTTTCTCCAAAAGCTCAAAATCCGTAAATCAACAATGCATTTGTGATATCCTGTAAAAACAATTGCAATAACTTAGGTGGAAACAGGATGGCAACAATCCCAACTTGAAGTGTGAAAAGGAAAAATGCATTCGGCGATTTGAAAATTTGTAAAAAATTAATTATTGAAGAAATTTACTCCAAAAGCTCAAAATCCGTAAATTAATCATGCATTTGTGATATCCTGTAAAAACAATTGCAATAACTTAGGTGGAAACAGAATGGCGACAATCCAAACTTGAAGTGTGGGAAGGAAAAATGCATTCAGCGATTTAAAAATTTGCAAAAAATTAATTATTGAAGAAATTTGCTCCAAAAGCTCAAAATCCGTAAATCAACAATGCATTTGCGATATCCTGTAAAAACAATTGCAATAACTTAGGTGGAAATAGAATGGCAACAATCCAAACTTGAAGTGTGGAAAGGAAAAATGCATTCAGCGATTTGAAAATTTGCAAAAAATTAATTATTGAAGAAATTTGCTCCAAAAGCTCAAAATCCGTAAATCAACAATGCATTTGCGATATCCTGTAAAAACAATTGCAATAACTTAGGTGGAAATAGAATAAAAACAATCCAAACTTGAAGTGTGGAAAGAAAAAATGCATCATTTTGAAGATTCGAAAAAAATATAAAAATAATTGCCATCGACTTGAAAATTTCCAAAATTACTTAAAATACATTCAAGATTATAAATCCCTGAAAAAACATAGAACTTCCCTCTCTGGATTTTAATTTAGTTTCATGTGAATGGAGCGTAGAAATGTGAAAATTTTCAATCATTTTGACGGTTCGAAAAAAATATAAAAACAATTGCCATCGACTCGAAAATTTCCAAAATTACTTAAAATACATTCAAGATTAAAAATCCCTGAAAAAACATAGAACTTCCCTCTCTGGATTTTAATTTATTCACATGTGAATGGAGCGTAAAAATGTGAAAAATTTCAATCATTTTGACGACTCGAAAAAAATATAAAAACAATTGCCATCGACTTGAAAATTTTCAAAATTACTTAAAATACATTCAAGATTATAAATCCCTGAAAAAACATAGAACTTCCCTCTCTGGATTTTAATTTATTTTCATGTGAATCGAGCGTAGAAATGTGAAAATTTTCAATCATTTTGACGACTCGAAAAAATATAAAAACAATTGCCATCGACTTGAAAATTTCCAAAATTACTTAAAATACATTCAAGATTATAAATCCCTGAAAAAACATAGAACTTCCCTCTTAAGATTTTAATTTAATCTCATGTGAATGGAGCGTAAAAATGTGAAAATTTTCAATCATTTTGACGACTCGAAAAAAATATAAAAACAATTGCCATCGACTTGAAAATTTCCAAAATTACTTAAAATTAATTCAAGATTATAAATCCCTGAAAAAACATAGAACATCCCTCTCTGGATTTTAATTTATTTTCATGTGAATGGAGCGTAGAAATGTGAAAAATTTCAATCATTTTGACGACTCGAAAAAAAATATAAAAACAATTGCCATCGACTTGAAAATTTCCAAAATTACTTAAAATTAATTCAAGATTATAAATCCCTAAAAAAACATAGAACATCCCTCTCTGGATTTTAATTTATTTTCATGTGAATGGAGCGTAGAAATGTGAAAAATTTCAATCATTTTGACGACTCGAAAAAAAATATAAAAACAATTGCCATCGACTTGAAAATTTCCAAAATTACTTAAAATTAATTCAAGATTATAAATCCCTAAAAAAACATAGAACATCCCTCTCTGGATTTTAATTTATTTTCATGTGAATGGAGCGTAGAAATGTGAAAAATTTCAATCATTTTGACGACTCGAAAAAAAATATAAAAACAATTGCCATCGACTTGAAAATTTCCAAAATTACTTAAAATTAATTCAAGATTATAAATCCCTAAAAAAACATAGAACATCCCTCTCTGGATTTTAATTTATTTTCATGTGAATGGAGCGTAGAAATGTGAAAAATTTCAATCATTTTGACGACACGAAAAAAAATATAAAAACAATTGCCATCGACTTGAAAATTTCCAAAATTACTTAAAATTAATTCAAGATTATAAATCCCTGAAAAACATAGAGAACTTCCTTCTCAAGATTTTAATTTAATGTCATGCGAATAGAGCGTAGAAATGTGAAAATTTTCAATCATTTTGACGACTCGAAAAAAATATAAAAACAATTGCCATCGAGTCGAAAATTTTCAAAATTACTTCAAATACATTCAAGATTATAAATCCCTGAAAAAACATAGAACTTCCTCCTTAAGATTTTAATTTAATGTCATGTGAATGGAAAGTGAAAATGTGAAAATTTCCAATCATTTTGACGACTCGAAAAAAATATAAAAACAATTACCATCGACTTGAAAATTTCCAAAATTACTTAAAATACATTCAAAATTATAAATTCCTGAAAAAACATAGAACTCCCCTCTCTGGGTTTTAATTTATTTTCATGTGAAATGAGCGTAGAAATGTGAAAATTTTCAATCATTTTGATGACTCGAAAAAAATATAAAAACAATTGCCATCGACTTGAAAATTTCCAAAAATACTTAAAATACATTCAAGATTATAAATCCCTAAGAAAACATAGAAGTTCCCTCTCTGGATTTTAATTTATTTTCATGTGAATGGATCGTAGAAATGTGAAAATTTTCAATCATTTTGACGACTCGAAAAAAATATAAAAACAATTGCCATCGACTCGAAAATTTCCAAAATTACTTAAAATACATTCAAGATTATAAATCCCTGAAAAAACATAGAACTCCCCTCTCTGGGTTTTAATTTATTTTCATGTGAAATGAGCGTAGAAATGTGAAAAATTTCAATCATTTTGACGACTCGAAAAAAAATATAAAAACAATTGCCATCGACTTGAAAATTTCCAAAATTACTTAAAATTAATTCAAGATTATAAATCCCTAAAAAAACATAGAACATCCCTCTCTGGATTTTAATTTATTTTCATGTGAATGGAGCGTAGAAATGTGAAAAATTTCAATCATTTTGACGACTCGAAAAAAAATATAAAAACAATTGCCATCGACTTGAAAATTTCCAAAATTACTTAAAATTAATTCAAGATTATAAATCCCTAAAAAAACATAGAACATCCCTCTCTGGATTTTAATTTATTTTCATGTGAATGGAGCGTAGAAATGTGAAAAATTTCAATCATTTTGACGACTCGAAAAAAAATATAAAAACAATTGCCATCGACTTGAAAATTTCCAAAATTACTTAAAATTAATTCAAGATTATAAATCCCTAAAAAAACATAGAACATCCCTCTCTGGATTTTAATTTATTTTCATGTGAATGGAGCGTAGAAATGTGAAAATTTTCAATCATTTTGACGACTCGAAAAAAATATAAAAACAATTGCCATCGACTTGAAAATTTCCAAAAATACTTAAAATACATTCAAGATTATAAATCCCTAAGAAAACATAGAAGTTCCCTCTCTGGATTTTAATTTATTTTCATGTGAATGGATCGTAGAAATGTGAAAATTTTCAATCATTTTGACGACTCGAAAAAAATATAAAAACAATTGCCATCGACTCGAAAATTTCCAAAATTACTTAAAATACATTCAAGATTATAAATCCCTGAAAAAACATAGAACATCCTTCTCAAGATTTTAATTTAATGTCATGTGAATGGAGCGTTAAAATGTGAAAATTTTCAATCATTTTGACGACTCGAAAAAAAAATATAAAAACAATTGCCATCGACTTGAAAATTTCCAAAATTACTTAAAATACATTCAAGATTATAAATCCCTGAAAAAACATAGAACTTCCCTCTCTGGATTTTAATTTATTTTCATGTGAATAGAGCGTAAAAATGTGAAAATTTTCAATCATTTTGACGACTCGAAAAAAATATAAAAACAATTGCCATCGACTCGAAAATTTCCAAAATTACTTGAAATTCATTCAAGATTATAAATCCCTGAAAAAATATAAAACTTCCCTCTCTGGATTTTAATTTATTTTCATGTGAATCGAGCGTAGAAATGTGAACATTTTCAATCAATTTGACGACTCGAAAAAAATATAAAAACAATTGCCATCGACTTGAAAATTTCCAAAATTACTTAAAATACATTCAAGATTATAAATCCCTGAAAAAACATAGAACTTCCCTCTCTGGATTTTAATTTATTTTCATGTGAATGGAGCGTAGAAATGTGAAAATTTTCAATCATTTTGACGACTCGGAAAAAATATAAAAACAATTGCCATCGACTTGAAAATTTCCAAAATTACTTAGAATACATTCAAGATTAAAAATCCCTGAAAAAACATAGAACTTCCTTCTCAAGATTTTAATTTAATCTTATGTGAATAGAGTGAAGTTTGAAATTTTATCCAAATTTTAGCACAAAAATTGGCTTTGAAATGATTTCCTGAAGAAACCACTGGTTCGATTCGGGGTTTCTATACATCAATGGAAAGATCCCTTCAAGACGCTTCAGAAAATGTACTTTCGCAAGAACAATTGTCAATTTGAAGACCGTGGCGCGTTCGTAAAAGAATTAATGCATTCCGACGAATTTTAACGACGAAAAAGGCATACCGGCAGGACAATAAAACCGTCCGCAAATAAAAATGTCCCCTTTATCATCCCATCCACGGCGCGAATCAATTATTCGGGGGCTTGTTTTATTAGCGCCAGGAAAGAATCCGAGACCCTCATATACGCGATGATAAACTGTTTACACTCGCTCACTTCCTCCCCTATTTATCACCATCCCTTCCTCCGTGATAGGGAGATGCAAACACTGCACACCAGATGATAAATCCCTGCCCCCATTCAAATATTATTTTACGCACACCTGCAGCCCCTTTTGCGGCGACCTTCCCCCCTCTAAATTGAATTAACATCTCCAATTATTTATAACGTGCACGTTCTCGATTCGGGCTAATAATTCATGTAAATTCTGGATATATCTTCAGAAGGCAGTCACTCACAGATACCTTCATGCGGCAGTTCAAACAGCGCTTTGTAAGAGGAACCGGTTACATAAGTTGCCCGAGGTAACATAATCCAGCAATTCCAGATATTGAATGGGGACGCGACGTTTCTGGACGGAGAGAAGGTGAATAATTCCACCCCTGAACGCTATCTGTAACGTTGTTCCTTCCCTTTATTTATGCACGTCCGCCCTTAAAGGGAATATCTTGGCTTCGGCGTTCGGCTGTCTCTCGTTTTCACCGAAACGTCAATTCTCCCGGCGCACACACAAATTAATGTCGGAGCAAAAGGAAATTTTATACCTTGCCATGCAAAACGCCGATAACTTCAATCGGACCGTATCAAAGGAAATGCTGATGTTGGAATATAATTTTCAATAATGTTCAGCGCGGGTATCTTCGATTCTTTTAGAATTGAATTAGTTGACACAAGTTGAAGTGTGTTTAGAGGGGGACGTATCTCAAGGTCGCTAGAGCAGCCCTTTAAATTTTTGAAACAACAAGAAAAAGTTTGTAGCGTGAATATTATTAATATTAATATTATAATCATGTTTCGTCACGTGATCAATGAGGAACAAACCAAAAATACACTTATCTGTAACATTTGGAATATCGTAAAGACAAAATTGAATTCTACCACTTTAACCCCCTAATCTTCTTCAGTTTATCACACGAGCAATTAACCTGTTGAAATTTAATAACGCGGTGCTTTCGGCGAATAACTAATGAGCGTGTTCGATTCGGAATTTTTGCGACCGGTGGATGAGAGAGAGAGAGAGAGAGAGAGAGAGATGCGTAATAAAATTTTAATTATCGGCCGCGTTCCGCACAAAGGGCCTTTTGTTTCGGAGTACATCGGCAGAATCGGGAATTATTTGCGAGAGCATAATGCGATTTTGATTCGCTCTCTCACTAAAACTCGCCCTCCGCCTACTTCTATTAATTCGGCGTTATCAAATTTGACGATCCGCCAAAATCAGTTTTCTGCCTGGAATTTTAAACGCAATTAAAAAATGCACGTTTAACAACAAACAGTTATAACTCATTAAAACTTTGTTGTAATTTAAGAAGTTGATTATATTTTTAAAATATAATAATTTGGGAGTTGTGTGGAATTATTTCAGAATTTTTAAATAATTTTTAATATTTTTTATTTATTTTTGAAAATGCACAATTTTGACACGTTTAACAACAAACAGTTATAACTCATTAAAACATTGTTGGAATTTAAGAAGTTGATTATATTCTTTAAATATAATAATTTGGGAGTTGTGTGGAATTATTTCAGAATTTTTAAATAATTTTTAATATTTTTTATTTATTTTTGAAAATGCACAATTTTCACACGTTTAACAACAAACAGTTATAACTCATTAAAACATTGTTGGAATTTAAGAAGTTGATTATATTCTTTAAATATAATAATTTGGGAGTTGTGTGGAATTATTTCAGAATTTTTAAATAATTTTTAATATTTTTTATTTATTTTTGAAAATGCACAATTTTGACACGTTTAACAACAAACAGTTATAACACATTAAAACATTGTTGTAATTTAAGAAGTTGATTATATTCTTAAAATATAATAATTTGGGAGTTCTGTGGAATTATTTCAGAATTTTTAAACAATTTTTAATATTTTTTATTTATTTTTGAAAATGCACAATTTTGACACGTTTAACAACAAACAGTTATAACTCATTAAAACATTGTTGTAATTTAAGAAGTTGATTATATTCTTAAAATATAATAATTTGGGAGTTGTGTGGAATTATTTCAGAATTTTTTAAATAATTTTTAATATTTTGTATTTATTTTTGAAAATGCGCAATTTTGACACGTTTAACAACAAATAGTTATAACTCATTAAAACATTGTTGGCATTTAAGAAGTTGATTATATTCTTAAAATATAATAATTTGGGAGTTGTGTGGAATTGTTTCAGAATTTTTAAACAATTTTTAATATTTTTTATTAATTTTTGAAAATGCTCAATTTTGACACGTTTAACAACAAACAGTTATAACTCATTAAAACATTGTTGTAATTTAAGAAGTTGATTATATTCTTAAAATATAATAATTTGGGAGTTGTGTGGAATTATTTAAAAATTTTTAAATAATTTTTAATATTTTTTATTTATTTTTGAAAATGCACAATTTTGACACGTTTAACAACAAACAGTTATAACTCATTAAAACATTGTTGGGATTTAAGAAGTTGATTATATTTTTAAAATATAATAATTTGGGAGTTGTGTGGAATTATTTCAGAATTTTTTAAATAATTTTTATTTATATTACTGGTTGTTGAAATTAGGCACTTGGTAGGTTAGGTTAGGTTAGTGCCTAATTTCAACAACCAGTAATATTAAAAATGTTTCACCACGTGATAAACGAGAACCAAATTCAACAAATTTTTATTTATGTTTGAAAATGCTCAATTTTGAACGCAATTAAAAAATGCTCGCTTAACAACAAACAGTTATAACTCATTAAAACATTGTTGGAATTTAAGAAGTTGATTATATTCTTAAAATATTATAATTCGGGAGTTGTGTGGAATTATTTCAGAATTTTTAAATAATTTTTAATATTTTTTATTAATTTTAGAAAATGCTGAGTTTTGAACGCAATTAAAAAATGCATGTTTAACTACGAATTATAAACAGTGGCGACTCGTGAAGCATGTTGATGGTATAGCCACTTATACAATATACCCTACCTCCCTCCTTTTTTGAAGGAAGAAAGAACGATATATCTTCCTAGACCAAAGTAACTGGCGAAAAGTGTTTTAAGAATTAATTAAAAATTCTTGTTAAGCTTGAAACTACAGGTAGTGCCGTGGCTTTAAATGACGAGCCGCCCCTGGCTATATACAAACATCTCCCCATCCTTCCCTTCCTCACTTTTTTTCCCATCATTATTCTCCAATTTATCATCATCAGCTCGGGACAAATAACTGATACATCATTTTTAAGCACCAAACAAACTCCCCTTCGTTGTGCCGGCGTTGGGGGGAACGGGGGGAGGCCCATTAAAGCTTAGGGGAAAAGCTCCCCGCGACACAAAGATAATAACGTAATAATAAAGTTCTCGCACGCTTAACGTAATAACAAGAAGGTTCCTTTGTGCATTACATCCACACATTTTCATATCACGCCCACCGACAAATCCCGCAAAAGGTCCGCATCATCCCTTTATCCGAACAATCGCCCGTAGTTTCCACTAAATACGGGAACGAGAACCAGCGGGTATCTGGCGTGTCCCATCGGAGAAAAAGTGTCCCTTTTTATAATTGAAGGGAGAAGCGTTAGTTTTATCGGTTTTCCCTCGGGCGATTCCTTATTTGATCCAGACGGCTCAGACTCCATTTCCCGTTCCCGGTTTTGCCTGTACTCGGGCCTTGTTCCCGGATTACGCCAATTGCCGACATGAATTTGCTCTGCTTCCTACCTAATGGTCCTTTGTCTTTTTTTAACCTCCCCCCCACCATCCCCCAGGTCGCGCCGTTTAACTGCGTCCCCGAGTTGGCCCTTTTCGGGATTGAAATGTACAAAGGGCACTGCGGGAATTTTAAAATCGCCCGCTGTTATTCTTCGACGTTTCTGGATTTCCTTTAAAATATTTAAAGGGCGGAGAGTACAGAGAATTTTAAATTACCGCTAGTGGAGTTTGTATCACAGCTAGTTATCTGCCTTGGGGTCCCTTTGATATTTAGATTAAAGTGTTGCTGGTAGTGTTGAGATCATTCTGTCCTTTACTTTAACTAATGCATTTTTGTAGCAGCGAGATGCAAATTTCGCTTCAGTTCTAGCTTTAGGATTGATTACTTATTTCTAGCTAGAAGATGGCAAGTGCTCAAAATATTCGAACAAAAATTTTCAAAAATCCATATCTCCATTAAAATATGTTGAATTTACAAAAACCAAATTGATTTTGAATAAGCGATACTTCGGCCGTTGGGGATGATTTTTTACGGAATTTTGTCGGCGCGTTTTATATTTTCTTACGCGATGTTTTTGTTCAAGTGCCTAAAAAATTCAAACAAAAATTTTCAAAAATCCACATCTCTGTTGAAAATTGTTGAATTTGCAAAAACCAAATTGATTTTAAATAAGCGATACTTCGCCCGCTGAGGATGATTTTTTACAGAATTTTGTCTGCGCGTTTTATATTTTTTTTTCGCGATGTTTTTTAAAAAATTAAAACTAAAATTTTCAAAAATCCATATCTCTGTTAAAAATTGATGAATTTATAAAAACCAAACTGATTTTAAATAAGCGATACTTCGGCCGTTGAGGATGATTTTTTGCGGAATTTTGTCAGCGCGTTTTATATTATCTTTAGCGATGTTTTTGTACAAGTGCTTAAAAATTTCAAACGAAAATTTTCAAAAATCCATATCTCCGTTGAAAATTGTTGAATTTACAAAAACCAAATTGATTTTAGATAAGCGATACTTCAGCTATTGAGGATAATTTTTTACGGAATTTTGTTTGCGCGTTTTATATTTTCTTTCGCGATGTTTTCGTTCAAGTGCTTAAAAAATTCAAACGAAAATTTTCAAAAATCCAAATCTCTGTTGAAAATGGTTGAATTTACAAAAACCAAATTGATTTTAGATAAGCGATACTTCTGCTATTGAGGATGATTTTTTACGGAATTTTGTCGGCGCGTTTTATATTGTCTTTCGCGATGTTTTTGTTTAAGTGTTTAAAAAATTCAAACGAAAATTTTCAAAAATCCACATCTCTGTTGAAAATTGTTGAATTTACAAAAAACAAGTTGATTTTGAATAAGCAATACTTCGGGCGTTGAGGATGATTTTTTACGGAATTTTGTCTGCGCGTTTTATATTGTCTTTCGCGATGTTTTTGTTCAAGTGCTTAAAAAATTCAAACGAAAATTTTAAAAAATCCATATCTCTGTTGAAAATTGTTGAATTTACAAAAACCAAATTGATTTTGAATAAGCGATACTTCGGCCGTTGGGGATGATTTTTTACGGAATTTTGTCCGCGCGTTTTATATTTTCTTTCGCGATGTTTTTGTTGAAGTGCTTAAAAAATTCAAACTAAAATTTTCAAAAATTCATATCTCTGTTGAAAATTGTTGAATTTACAAAAACCGAATTGATTTTGAATAAGCGATACTTCGCCCGCTGAGGATGATTTTTTACGGAATTTTGTCTGCGCGTTTTATATTTTCTTTCGCGATGTTTTTGTTCAAGTGCCTAAAAAATTCAAACGAAAATTTGAAAAATCCACATCTCTGTTAAAAATTGATGAACTTACAAAAACCGAATTGATTTTGAATAAGTGATACTTCGTCCGTTGAGGATGATTTTTTACGGAATTTTGTCTACGCGTTTTGTATTTTCTTTCACGATGTTTTTAAAAAATTCAAACGAAAATGTTCAAAAATCCATATCTCTGTTGAAAATTGTTGAATTTGCAAAAACCAAATTGATTTTGGATAAGCGATACTTCGGCCGTTGATGATGATTTTTTACGGAATTTTGTTTGCGCGTCTTATATTTTCTTTCGCGATGTTTTCGTTCAAGTGCTTAAAAAATTCAAACGAAAATTTTCAAAAATCCACATCTCTGTTGAAAATTGTTGAATTTGCAAAAACCAAATTGATTTTGAATAAGCGATACTTCGGCCGTTGAGGATGATTTTTTACGGAATTTTGTCGGCGCGTTTTATATTGTCTTTCGCGATGTTTTTGTTCAAGTGTTTAAAAAATTCAAACGAAAATTTTCAAAAATCCACATCTCTGTTGAAAATTGTTGAATTTACAAAAAACAAGTTGATTTTGAATAAGCAATACTTCGGGCGTTGAGGATGATTTTTTACGGAATTTTGTCTGCGCGTTTTATATTGTCTTTCGCGATGTTTTTGTTCAAGTGCTTAAAAAATTCAAACGAAAATTTTTAAAAATCCACATCTCTGTTGAAAATTGTTGAATTTGCAAAAACCAAATTGATTTTGGATAAGCGATACTTCGCCCGTTAAGGATGATTTTTTCGGGAATTTTGTCTGCGCGTTTTAAATTTTCTTTCGCGATGTTTGTGTTCAAAATTCAAACGAAAATTTTCAAAAATCCACATCTCTGTTGAAAATTGTTGAATTTGCAAAAACCAAATTTATTTTAAATAAGCGATACTTCTGCTATTGAGGATGATTTTTGCGGAATTTTGTCTGCGCGTTTTATATTTTCTTTCGCGATGTTTTTGTTCAAGTGCTTAAAAAATTCAAACGAAAATTTTCAAAAATCCACATCTCTGTTGAAAATTGTTGAATTTACAAAAACCAAATTGATTTTGAATAAGCGATACTTCGGCCGTCGAGGATGATTTTTTACGGAATTTTGTCTGCGCGTTTTATATTTTCTTTCGCGATGTTTTTGTTCAAGTGCTTAAAAAATTCAAACGAAAATTTTCAAAAATCCATATCTCTGTTGAAAATTGTTCAATTTACAAAAACCAAATTGATTTTGAATAAGCGATACTTCGGCCGTTGAGGATGATTTTTTACGGAATTTTGTCAACGCGTTTTGTATTTTCTTTCACGATGTTTTTAAAAAATTCAAACTGAAATTTTCAAAAATCCATATCTCTGTTGAAAATTCTTGAATTTACAAAAACCAAATTTATTTTAAATAAGCGATACTTCTGCCGCTAAGGATGATTTTTTACGGAATTTTGTTTGCGCGTTTTATATTTTCTATCGCGATGTTTTTGTTCAAGTGCTTAAAACATTCAAACGAAAATTTTCAAAAATCCATATCTCTGTTGAAAATTGTTCAATTTACAAAAACCAAATTGATTTTGAATAAGCGATACTTCGGCCGTTGAGGATGATTTTTTACGGAATTTTGTCGGCGCGTTTTATATTTTCTATCGCGATGTTTTTGTTCAAGTGCTTAAAAAATTCAAACGAAAATTTTCAAAAATCCACATCTCTGTTAAAAATTGTTGAATTTGCAAAAACCAAACTGATTTTGAATAAGCGATACTTCTGCCCTTAAGGTTCATTTTTTACGGAATTTTGTCGGCGCGTTTTATATTTTCTTTCGCGATATTTTTGTTCAGGTGCTTAAAAAATTCAAACGAAAATTTTCAAAAATCCACATCTCTGTTGAAAATTGTTGAATTTACAAAAACCAAATTGATTTTGAATAAGCGATACTTCGGCCGTCGAGGATGATTTTTTACGGAATTTTGTCGGAGCGTTTTATATTTTCTTTCGCGATGTTTTTGTTCAAGTGCTTAAAAAATTCATACGAAAATATTCAAAAATCCATATCTCTGTTGAAAATTGTTGAATTTACAAAAACCAAATTGATTTTGAATAAGCGATAGTTCGGGCGTTGAGGATGATTTTTTGCGGAATTTTGTCTGCGCGTTTTATATTTTCTTTCACGATGTTTTTAAAAAATTCAAACTAAAATTTCCAAAAATCCACATCTCTGTTGAAAATTGTTGAATTTACAAAAACCAAATTGATTTTAAGTAAGCGATACTTCGGGCGTTGAAGATGATTTTTTACGGAATTTTATCTGCGCGTTTTATATTTTCTTTCGCGATGTTTTTGTTCAAGTGCTTAAAAAATTCAAACGAAAATTTTCAAAAATCCACATCTCTGTTGAAAATTGTTGAATTTACAAAAACCAAATTTATTTTAAATAAGCGATACTTCTCCCACTAAGGATGATTTTTTACGGAATTTTATCTGCGCGTTTTATATTTTCTTTCGCGATGTTTTTGTTCAAGGGCTTAAAAAATTCAAACGAAAATTTTCAAAAATCCACATCTCTGTTAAAAATTGTTGAATTTACAAAAACCAAATTGATTTTAAATAAGCGATACTTCGGCCGTTGAGGATGATTTTTTACGGAATTTTGTCAACGCGTTTTATATTTTCTTTCGCGATGTTTTTGTTCAGGTGCTTAAAAAAATTCAAACTAAAATTTTCAAAAATCCACATCTCTGTTGAAAATTGTTGAATTTACAAAAACCAAATTGATTTTAAATAAGCGATACTTCAGCCGCTGAGGATGGATTTTTACGGAATTTTGTCTGCGCGTTTTATATTTTCTTTCGCGATGTTTTTGTTCAAGTGCTTAAAAAATTCAAACGAAAATTTTCAAAAATCCACATCTCTGTTAAAAATTGTTGAATTTGCAAAAACCAAATTGACTTTAGATAAGCGATACTTCGGCCGTTGAGGGTGATTTTTTACGGAATTTTGTCTGCGCATTTTATATTTTCTTTCGCGGTGCTTAAAAAATTCAAAAAATCTGAAATGTACAATATCTTCCGGATTTGAGGAGGTGATGAAGGTGAGGGTAATCCTGTTAATCCTCGTTGGACTCGCCCATAAATTGCGTAATCTGAACAAACTGCGAAACGGAAACGAATTTAACATCCGGATGCGACACACACACACAACTTTGTTTGCCAAGTGGCAACTTGTTGATGTATTCATTACAGTATTTCACTGCGAGCCCGCCACGGACACTGCTGCCAACCTGTACGTGTTTAACTTCATGCTAACAAACGTTCGTTCCACGTAACACCAAATAAATTTATCTTATCGTCTCAACAGAATGTTGTGTGTTGACTCATAATTCCTAGGATTTTGCAACAATTGCAACGAAAAATAATTCTCTGGATACTAGATGAATGTGTTTAGCACCATTTGTCACAAGAATTATTCTGTTTTTATTACAGACCCAAAAACATCGATCCAAACGTAGAAATTGATTTTCCACAATCGTTGATTTTATTGTGCTACTGTGTGTTTCTGTCTCATAATTCCTAAGATTTTGCAACAATTGCAAAGAAAAATCGTTGCCTGGATACTCGATTAATGTATTTAGCACTATTTTGATTACACACCCAAAAAAATCGATGCAAACGTAGAAATTGATTTTATAGTGCAAACGGTGTGTGTGTAGCTGCCTCATAACTCCTAGGATTTTGCAACAATTGCTATAAATAATAGTTTTCCAGATACTAAATTAATAAGTTTCATTCACTTCTGCATGAAACACTCACAAGTTTATTGCCTATTACATTCTTATCCACTCAACACAAAGAAACTGTTTAGATACAGCTCCAGATAATTATCTTCCTAGATTTCCTTCAGGAGCAATAACAGCTGAAATCCCCACATAATCAAGACCTCAGTAATCAAAACAATGTTTCATCCCCATAACAACGATATAATGACAAGGAAACGGCAACACTTTTTCAAGTTAACTTGTTGCGCTCATAATCTATCCTTCCGGCAAAAACGACATTAAAATTATTAATTCACACCCCGGACCCTCACGGGGAGGTTCATAAGATGTTTTGCCGTGCGGACCGAATTAACAGTTTGCCGGGGTATTTCTTGCGCATCGTAGTTTGTTTGCCGTCGCTTCTTTTTTTTCAGTTTGAGCTCGGATGGTGCGATGAATTATGCACGCGACGTCCAGAACTTTGTAAATGCACCCGGGACAAAGTGGAACTTTCCAACTCATTAATATCCAGTGCATTCTGCGAGAGTTTAATGATGTCCATTCGAATCGTCGGATGCGCAATGTTTTTATTAATGGGGGATAATTCGGCGGCGGAAACCAATTACTAAGTAACGAGAGAGAGCCGGAAGGGCTGTTTTCAATTTTCTGTGAGCGTTCGCTGTGATGGATGATTATGTGGATTCTCCGGATTTGGGCGGCCGAGGGTTAAATAGACCGTTACTGATACACCGATTTGTGCCCTTTCATTCCCTCCGAAAGTTTCGCGGGCGCTTTTAATCACAAACTTTGCGGTAGCGTTTATTACATTCTTGTAAAACTAAAGATAAATAGTGGTTGACCTTGTGATGTTAGGTGAACTTGTTATTACATCGAAACAGTCTGAAAAATCTTGACTTGAATGGTCTACGATAATTATTAAAAAAGTTGATTTTATCGATTTTTTCCATTCTCGCATTTTCTTTGCTGACGCATCACGGGCTTCAAATTGACATTCGTTCTTGCGCAAGTACATTTTCCGAGGCGTCCTGAAGAGATCTTTCCAACGGTGTGTAGAAACCCCGAATCGAACCAGCGGTTTCTTCAGAAAATCATTTTAAACCCAATTTTTGAGCAAAAGTAAGAAGGGGGGACCCTTCTATCGAATTTCACATTTTCGACAAAAATTAAAAATCGCCAATTTTAATTGAAACCGACTAATATGCACCCAAGGAGTGCAGATTTAAAAATCGCGTTCAATTCGGATTTTTCGTTTAGCCGCTACGGCCGTTCAAAATCTGCTCCCGGCGTATTTTTATTTTCATTTTTCTCTGATTTCACTAAACCGATTTGAATAAAATTTTAGGGATGTGTAAAGAATCGTAAAAGGAATCTAATTACGCAACAAAAAATACATCATGTAGTTTAAAAAAATATATCATCATGACGTCACACTTTCTGGGGACACCCTGTATAATCAAAAAACATTTTTTTCAACACACCCTGGAATACAGGTAAAGTTTACAAAATTTCAAAAACATAACTCATGTGACACACCTTTTGCTTGTCGAGCTTGCGATTACATTACAACGTAACAAGAAGTTATTTATTTAAAGTAAATCTCGAGAGATTCTTATTTTATATTAATTTAAATGTTTTGCCGGGAAAATAATAGGTCGCGGCGTATTTGTATACATCTCGGTGTCTGCACAATTACATGAGGGGCCGTTGTCCCCGTTTCGCTATAAACACGAGACAAATAAAATTCCCCCGCGGATTCCGGCGAAGAGGAATTATGATATACGACTCCGGCGGGAACGGAACGAGGAATGGGGATGATGCCGGAGAAGTCGGCCAAGAGGGTACGCGAATTTGGGTCGACTCTTGACAAATGCCCCGTTCTTTTTGGATTTGATGCGACGTTATCCCTCAATTTTTATAAGACACAGACATACAGTGTGATACATCGCTACGGCATGGCTATAAGATCCTCAGTGACATTCATTTTAATTAGACAACAGATGAAAGAGTATTTGTTAGCATTTGCAAAACGATTACAATTTTTAACGATTTTTTGTTATTCTGACTTGAATTTTAATTTAAAAAAATTATAACTTTTGTCGCAGTCTGAATATTTAAAGTCGGTAAACTGTTTCGGTTAGTCAACAGATGCAAAAGTATTTGTTGGGAATTGCAAAACAATTTCGCATTGAATTCAATTTTTTACGATTTTTTGATTTTCTGACTGGAATTTAAATTTAAAAAAATTATAACTTTTGTCGCAGTCTGAATTTTTAAAGTCGGTAAACTGTTTAGGTTAGTCAACAGATGCAAAAGTATTTGTTAGCAATTGCAAAACAATTTCGCAACGAATTCAATTTTTTTCGATTTTTTGATATTCTGACTAGAATTTTAATTTAAAAAAATTATAACTTTCGTCGCAGTTTGAATTTTTAAAGTCGGTAAACTGTTTCTGTTAGTCAACAGATGCAAAAGTATTTGTTAGCAATTGCAAAACAATTTCGCAACGAATTCAATTTTTTCGATTTTTTTGATATTCTGACTGGAATTTTAATTTTAAAAAATTATAACTTTCGTCGCAGTCTGAATTTTTAAAGTCGGTAAACTGTTTCTGTTAGTCAACAGATGCAAAAGTATTTGTTGGCAATTGCAAAACAATTTCGCAACGAATTCAATTTTTTTAGATTTTTTTGATATTCTGACTGGAATTTTAATTTTAAAAAATTATAACTTTCGTCGCAGTCTGAATTTTTAAAGTCGGTAAACTGTTTCTGTTAGTCAACAGATGCAAAAGTATTTGTTAGCAATTGCAAAACAATTTCGCAACGAATTCAATTTTTTTAGATTTTTTGATATTCTGACTAGAATTTTAATTTTAAAAAATTATAACTTTCGTCGCAGTCTGAATTTTTAAAGTCGGTAAACTGTTTCTGTTAGTCAACAGATGCAAAAGTATTTGTTAGCAATTGCAAAACAATTTCGCAACGAATTCAATTTTTTCGATTTTTTTGATATTCTGACTGGAATTTTAATTTTAAAAAATTATAACTTTCGTCGCAGTCTGAATTTTTAAAGTCGGTAAACTGTTTCTGTTAGTCAACAGATGCAAAAGTATTTGTTGGCAATTGCAAAACAATTTCGCAACGAATTCAATTTTTTTAGATTTTTTTGATATTCTGACTGGAATTTTAATTTTAAAAAATTATAACTTTCGTCGCAGTCTGAATTTTTAAAGTCGGTAAACTGTTTCTGTTAGTCAACAGATGCAAAAGTATTTGTTAGCAATTGCAAAACAATTTCGCAACGAATTCAATTTTTTCGATTTTTTTGATATTCTGACTAGAATTTTAATTTAAAAAAATTATAACTTTCGTCGCAGTTTGAATTTTTAAAGTCGGTAAACTGTTTCTGTTAGTCAACAGATGCAAAAGTATTTGTTAGCAATTGCAAAACAATTTCGCAACGAATTCAATTTTTTCGATTTTTGTGATATTCTGACTGGAATTTTAATTTTAAAAAATTATAACTTTCGTCGCAGTCTGAATTTTTAAAGTCGGTAAACTGTTTCTGTTAGTCAACAGATGCAAAAGTATTTGTTAGCAATTGCAAAACAATTTCGCAACGAATTCAATTTTTTTCGATTTTTTGATATTCTGACTAGAATTTTAATTTTAAAAAATTATAACTTTCGTCGCAGTCTGAATTTTTAAAGTCGGTAAACTGTTTCTGTTAGTCAACAGATGTAAAAGTATTTGTTGGCAATTGCAAAACAATTTCGCAACGAATTCAATTTTTTTCGATTTTTTTGATATTCTGACTGGAATTTTAATTTAAAAAAATTATAACTTTTGTCGCAGTCTGAATTTTTAAAGTCGGTAATCTGTTTCGGTTAGTCAACAGATGCAAAAGTATTTGTTAGCAATTGCAAAACAATTGCGCAACGAATTCAATTTTTTTAGATTTTTTTGATATTCTGACCAGAATTTTAATTTAAAAAAATTATAACTTTTGTCGCAGTCTGAATTTTTAAAGTCGGTAAACTGTTGCGGTTAGTCAACAGATGCAAAACTATTTGTTAGCAATTGCAAAACAATTGCGCAACGAATTCAATTTTTAACGATTTTTTTGATTTTCTGACTGGAATTTTAATTTAAAAAAATTATAACTTTCGTCGCAGTCTGAATTTTTAAAGTCGGTAAACTGTTGCGGTTAGTCAACAGATGCAAAACTATTTGTTAGCAATTGCAAAACAATTGCGCAACGAATTCAATTTTTAACGATTTTTTTGATTTTCTGACTGGAATTTTAATTTAAAAAAATTATAACTTTCGTCGCAGTTTGAATTTTTAAAGTCGGTAAACTGTTTCGGTTAGTAAACAGTTGCAAAAGTATTTGTTAGCAATTGCAAAACAATTTCGCAACGAATTCAATTTTTTTAGATTTTTTTGATATTCTGACCAGAATTTTAATTTAAAAAAATTATAACTTTTGTCGCAGTCTGAATTTTTAAAGTCGGTAAACTGTTGCGGTTAGTCAACAGATGCAAAACTATTTGTTAGCAATTGCAAAACAATTGCGCAACGAATTCAATTTTTAACGATTTTTTTGATTTTCTGACTGGAATTTAATTTAAAAAAATTATAACTTTCGTCGCAGTCTGAATTTTTAAAGTCGGTAAACTGTTTCTGTTAGTCAACAGATGCAAAAGTATTTGTTGGGAATTGCAAAACAATTGCGCAACGAATTCAATTTTTTACGATTTTTTGATATTCTGACTGGAATTTTAATTTAAAAAAAAATATAACTTTTGTCGCAGTCTGAATTTTTAAAGTCGGTAAACTGTTTCGGTTAGTCAACAGATGCAAAAGTATTTGTTAGCAATTGCTAAACAATTGCGCAACGAATTCAATTTTTTACGATTTTTTGATATTCTGACTGGAATTTTAATTTAACAAAAGGAAAACTTTTGTCGCAGTCTGAATTTTTAAAGTCGGTAAACTGTTTCGGTTAGTCAACAGATGAAAACGTATTTGTTGGGAATTGCAAAACAATTGCGCAACGAATTCAATTTTTTACAATTTTTTGATATTCTGACTAGAATTTTAATTTAAAAAAATTATAACTTTTGTCGCAGTCTGAATTTTTAAAGTCGGTAAACTGTTTCGGTTAGTCAACAGATGCAAAAGTATTTGTTGGGAATTGCAAAACAATTGTGCAACGAATTCAATTTTTTACGATTTTTTAATATTCTGACGAATTTTAATTTAAAAAAATTATAACTTTTGTCGCAGTCTGAATTTTTAAAGTCGGTAAACTGTTTCGGTTAGTCAACAGATGCAAAAGTATTTGTTAGCAATTGCAAAACAATTGCGCAACGAATTCAATTTTTTACGATTTTTTGTTATTCTGACGAGAATTTTAATTTAAAAAAATTATAACTTTCGTCGTAGTCTGAATTTTTAAAGTCGGTAAACTGTTTCGGTTAGTAAACAGATGCAAAAGTATTTGTTAGCAATTGCAAAACAATTTCGCAACGAATTCAATTTTTAACGATTTTTTGATATTCTGAATAGAATTTTAATTTTAAAAAATTATAACTTTTGACGTGGTTAACATTCGTTATTTGTTATTCAAAGTACAATTTATCAATTTTTCCAAGCTTCGACGATGGACACGTAATAACGTAATGTACCAGGTAACGACAGGTAATAAATACAACATCGTCCGGTAATCGTAAAGAATGGACCTTGAGCGGGAATATAAAAAAAATAGATATAGATTTACGCCGGTGAAATTTGTTTATTATTTATTAGAACACATCGGTGGTCGCATGACGTCGAGACATAAAACCGCACGCGAACCTTATTATATATACAGTGCGTCGAAATAAATTTCTTATCGGAATCACCTTGGGGGGTAATGAAAAATTTGTACCGCGGATTAGAATGCGCGTTTAAACAAATGCGCCACCGAATTGGATCGCATGAATTATTTATGCCCGGGGGAAAATTTACATTTAATTAAGCGAAAAGAAAGGATCGCCGGAGGAAATCGGAAGTGCTATCAGATCTTTAAATAATCTACGATCGCAAAAATAAGAATCGTTTGTGATATTGTGGCGTGATTGTGTGAATTAAAGGGCTGCTATTACTTTTTCAATTTATTTTTGGGTTTTGGTTGCAGGAGATTTTGTGTGTTTTATAATTTTTATAACTTTGTTTATTTTACGCCGTCTCTTTTGTAATCGTGATTCGTCTAGATCTTAAATATTTACTCTTTGGAAAAAAGACCAAGTGCTGAAATAATTACGCTTTCGAGTTAACTTCCATTTTTGCTGAGTTTACTCAGCTTTTACATCCCCAGATGGCAGTTGCGTTCTTTTCTCTTATTTTTTTTTAAGAGCTGTGTTATACGGCGGAATATTGCAGGCACTTTGGTATCGCGAGAATTGCAAGAAATTATACTCCATGCCTTTTTTTGTAATGTAAGCTTAAATAAACTTCGAGCACCACCGAGAAATTAAATGTAATTTATATGAGTGGAGTGCATGCATTCAACTTTGTACAGTTATAACGTTCCTTATTAAAAAAATCCATTACATACAGACCCTCCATAAATATTTGTTAAGCATTTTGCCCAACAAGTCATCGATCGCCATCAAGGCTTGTGTATTCGCTTGTTCTTTAAAAAAAACTGAATAATTGTAATAAATGTGTTTATTTATACACGCTGTATATTTCACAGGGTGATTAACCCGACCCTCATTAAACAAAAAAAAAAGTTTTTTTTTGCCGCTGCAACCGGAAACGGGATTCATCCCCGGAGCGCTCGCCGCCGACGACGAGAGAGACCTGTTGAAAATTCAGGGATGGAAACACTTTAATCCGGGCATTATTACACAAACACATTAGTCAGAGGGGGGTGTGGGGGCGCGGCGGGTGCAGGTATTGTGCGCCGGTTACCCTAATTAATTTAATCAAATAATTTCCCTTCTGTAAAGCGCCTAAATATGAATTAACACACCATCCAATTTTAATTCGCTCGCTCGCTCTCAGTCTCTTTCGCCGTCATGATTTAGGTAATAAGTTTTATTGGGAAGTAAAAGTTTCATATTTTGAAATAATTTCCTGAAGAGACCGTTGGTTCGATTCGGGGTTTCTACACATCATTGGAAAGATCCCAAATGTCAATTTGAATCATGTGACGCGTCAGCAAAGAAAACGTGAAAAAAGACACGAGTAAACTTGGAAATTTTGTGAAAAAATGCAACTTTCTTAAAAATCATCGTAGACTATTGAATTTAACTTTATTTTCATCAGAAAGACGAGAGAAATTGATTGCCGTTAAAAAATGTTGGCTAACTTCAACAGGAAAAAAAATAGTCAGTCACAGTGAACATTTTAGAAGATTTTTCAGACTTTGATCGGCCGTAGCGGCCAAACGAAAACTCCAAATTGAACGCGGTTTGCAAATCTGAGCTCCTCGTACGTCAGTTAGTCGGATTAGAGATTTTTAATTTTTGATGAAAACACAAAAAAAGACACGAGTAAACCCCTTGGAAATTTTGTTAAAAAATGCAACTTTCTTAAAAATCATCGTAGACTATTGAATTTAACTTTATTTTCATCAGAAAGACGAGAGAAGTTGATTGCCGTTAAAAAAATTCAGCTAACTTCAATAGGAAAAAAAATAGTCAGTCACAGTGAACATTTTAGAAGATTTTTCAGACTTTGATCGGCCGTAGCGGCCAAACGAAAACTCCAAATTGAACGCGGTTTGCAAATCTGAGTTCTTCGTACGTCAATTAGTCGCATTAGAGATTTTTAATTTTTGATGAAAACACGAAAAAAAGACATGAGTAAACCCCTTGGAAATTTTGTTAAAAAATGCAACTTTCTTAAAAATCATCGTAGACTATTGAATTTAACTTTATTTTCATCAGAAAGACGAGAGAAATTGATTGCCGTTAAAAAAATTTCAGCTAACTTCAATAGGAAAAAAAATAGTCAGTCACAGTGAACATTTTAGAAGATTTTTCAGACTTTGATCGGCCGTAGCGGCCAAACGAAAACTCCAAATTGATCGCGGTTTGCAAATCTGAGCTCCTCGTACGTCAGTTAGTCGGATAAGAGATTTTTAATTTTTGATGAAAACACGAAAAAAAGACATGAATAAACCCCTTGGAAATTTGTTAAAAAATGCAACTTTCTTAAAAATCATCGTAGACTATTGAATTTAACTTTATTTTCATCAGAAAGACGAGAGAAATTGATTGCCGTTAAAAAATTTCAGCTAACTTCAATAGGAAAAAAATTAGTCAGTCACAGTGAACATTTTAGAAGATTTTTCAGACTTTGATCGGCCGTAGCGGCCAAACGAAAACTCCAAATTGAACGCGGTTTGCAAATCTGAGCTCCTCGTACGTCAATTAGTCGGATTAGATGTTTTTAATTTTTGATGAAAACACGAAAAAAAGACATGAGTAAACCCCTTGGAAATTTTGTTAAAAAATGCAACTTTCTTAAAAATCATCATAGACTATTGAATTTAACTTTATTTTCATCAGAAAGACGAGAGAAATTGATTGCCGTTAAAAAAATTCAGGTAACTTCAATAGGAAAAAAATTAGTCAGTCACAGTGAACATTTTAGAAGATTTTTCAGACTTTGATCGGCCGTAGCGGCCAAACGAAAACTCCAAATTGAACGTGGTTTGCAAATCTGAGCTCCTCGTACGTCAATTAGTCGGATTAGAGATTTTTAATTTTTGATGAAAACACGAAAAAAAGACATGAGTAAACCCCTTGGAAATTTTGTTAAAAATTGCAACTTTCTTAAAAATCATCGTAGACTATTGAATTTAACTTGATTTTCATCAGAAAGACGAGAGAAATTGATTGCCGTTGAAAAATTTCAGCTAACTTCAACAGGAAAAAAATTAGTCAGTCACAGTGAACATTTTAGAAGATTTTTCAGACTTTGATCGGCCGTAGCGGCCAAACGAAAACTCCAAATTGAACGTGGTTTGCAAATCTGAGCTCCTCGTACGTCAATTAGTCGGATTAGATGTTTTTAATTTTTGATGAAAACACGAAAAAAAGACATGAGTAAACCCCTTGGAAATTTTGTTAAAAATTGCAACTTTCTTAAAAATCATCGTAGACTATTGAATTTAACTTTATTTTCATCAGAAAGACGAGAGAAATTGATTGCCGTTGAAAAATTTCAGCTAACTTCAACAGGAAAAAAAAATAGTCAGTCACAGTGAACATTTTAGAAGATTTTTCAGACTTTGATCGGCCGTAGCGGCCAAACGAAAACTCCAAATTGAACGCGGTTTGCAAATCTGAGCTCCTCGTACGTCAATTAGTCGGATTAGATGTTTTTAATTTTTGATGAAAACACGAAAAAAAGACATGAGTAAACCCCTTGGAAATTTTGTTAAAAAATGCAACTTTCTTAAAAATCATCATAGACTATTGAATTTAACTTTATTTTCATCAGAAAGACGAGAGAAATTGATTGCCGTTAAAAAAATTCAGGTAACTTCAATAGGAAAAAAATTAGTCAGTCACAGTGAACATTTTAGAAGATTTTTCAGACTTTGATCGGCCGTAGCGGCCAAACGAAAACTCCAAATTGAACGTGGTTTGCAAATCTGAGCTCCTCGTACGTCAATTAGTCGGATTAGAGATTTTTAATTTTTGATGAAAACACGAAAAAAAGACATGAGTAAACCCCTTGGAAATTTTGTTAAAAAATGCAACTTTCTTAAAAATCATCGTAGACTATTGAATTTAACTTTATTTTCATCAGAAAGACGAGAGAAATTGATTGCCGTTGAAAAATTTCAGCTAACTTCAACAGGAAAAAAAATAGTCAGTCACAGTGAACATTTTAGAAGATTTTTCAGACTTTGATCGGCCGTAGCGGCCAAACGAAAACTCCAAATTGAACGTGGTTTGCAAATCTGAGCTCCTCGTACGTCAATTAGTCGGATTAGAGATTTTTAATTTTTGATGAAAACACGAAAAAAAGACATGAGTAAACCCCTTGGAAATTTTGTTAAAAATTGCAACTTTCTTAAAAATCATCGTAGACTATTGAATTTAACTTTATTTTCATCAGAAAGACGAGAGAAATTGATTGCCGTTGAAAAATTTCAGCTAACTTCAACAGGAAAAAAAATAGTCAGTCACAGTGAACATTTTAGAAGATTTTTCAGACTTTGATCGGCCGTAGCGGCCAAACGAAAACTCCAAATTGAACGCGGTTTGCAAATCTGAGCTCCTCGTACGTCAATTAGTCGGATTAGAGATTTTTAATTTTTGATGAAAACACGAAAAAAAGACATGAGTAAACCCCTTGGAAATTTTGTTAAAAAATGCAACTTTCTTAAAAATCATCGTAGACTATTGAATTTAACTTGATTTTCATCAGAAAGACGAGAGAAATTGATTGCCGTTGAAAAATTTCAGCTAACTTCAACAGGAAAAAAATTAGTCAGTCACAGTGAACATTTTAGAAGATTTTTCAGACTTTGATCGGCCGTAGCGGCCAAACGAAAACTCCAAATTGAACGTGGTTTGCAAATCTGAGCTCCTCGTACGTCAATTAGTCGGATTAGATGTTTTTAATTTTTGATGAAAACACGAAAAAAAGACATGAGTAAACCCCTTGGAAATTTTGTTAAAAAATGCAACTTTCTTAAAAATCATCATAGACTATTGAATTTAACTTTATTTTCATCAGAAAGACGAGAGAAATTGATTGCCGTTAAAAAAATTCAGGTAACTTCAATAGGAAAAAAATTAGTCAGTCACAGTGAACATTTTAGAAGATTTTTCAGACTTTGATCGGCCGTAGCGGCCAAACGAAAACTCCAAATTGAACGCGGTTTGCAAATCTGAGCTCCTCGTACGTCAATTAGTCGGATTAGAGATTTTTAATTTTTGATGAAAACACGAAAAAAAGACATGAGTAAACCCCTTGGAAATTTTGTTAAAAAATGCAACTTTCTTAAAAATCATCATAGACTATTGAATTTAACTTTATTTTCATCAGAAAGACGAGAGAAATTGATTGCCGTTAAAAAATTTCAGCTAACTTCAACAGGAAAAAAATTAGTCAGTCACAGTGAACATTTTAGAAGATTTTTCAGACTTTGATCGGCCGTAGCGGCCAAACGAAAACTCCAAATTGAACGCGGTTTGCAAATCTGAGCTCCTCGTACGTCAATTAGTCGGATTAGAGATTTTTAATTTTTGATGAAAACACGAAAAAAAGACATGAGTAAACCCCTTGGAAATTTTGTTAAAAAATGCAACTTTCTTAAAAATCATCGTAGACTATTGAATTTAACTTGATTTTCATCAGAAAGACGAGAGAAATTGATTGCCGTTGAAAAATTTCAGCTAACTTCAACAGGAAAAAAATTAGTCAGTCACAGTGAACATTTTAGAAGATTTTTCAGACTTTGATCGGCCGTAGCGGCCAAACGAAAACTCCAAATTGAACGTGGTTTGCAAATCTGAGCTCCTCGTACGTCAATTAGTCGGATTAGATGTTTTTAATTTTTGATGAAAACACGAAAAAAAGACATGAGTAAACCCCTTGGAAATTTTGTTAAAAATTGCAACTTTCTTAAAAATCATCGTAGACTATTGAATTTAACTTTATTTTCATCAGAAAGACGAGAGAAATTGATTGCCGTTGAAAAATTTCAGCTAACTTCAACAGGAAAAAAATTAGTCAGTCACAGTGAACATTTTAGAAGATTTTTCAGACTTTGATCGGCCGTAGCGGCCAAACGAAAACTCCAAATTGAACGCGGTTTGCAAATCTGAGCTCCTCGTACGTCAATTAGTCGGATTAGATGTTTTTAATTTTTGATGAAAACACGAAAAAAAGACATGAGTAAACCCCTTGGAAATTTTGTTAAAAAATGCAACTTTCTTAAAAATCATCATAGACTATTGAATTTAACTTTATTTTCATCAGAAAGACGAGAGAAATTGATTGCCGTTAAAAAAATTCAGGTAACTTCAATAGGAAAAAAATTAGTCAGTCACAGTGAACATTTTAGAAGATTTTTCAGACTTTGATCGGCCGTAGCGGCCAAACGAAAACTCCAAATTGAACGCGGTTTGCAAATCTGAGCTCCTCGTACGTCAATTAGTCGGATTAGAGATTTTTAATTTTTGATGAAAACACGAAAAAAAGACATGAGTAAACCCCTTGGAAATTTTGTTAAAAAATGCAACTTTCTTAAAAATCATCGTAGACTATTGAATTTAACTTGATTTTCATCAGAAAGACGAGAGAAATTGATTGCCGTTGAAAAATTTCAGCTAACTTCAACAGGAAAAAAAATAGTCAGTCACAGTGAACATTTTAGAAGATTTTTCAGACTTTGATCGGCCGTAGCGGCCAAACGAAAACTCCAAATTGAACGCGGTTTGCAAATCTGAGCTCCTCGTACGTCAATTAGTCGGATCAGATGTTTTTAATTTTTGATGAAAACACGAAAAAAAGACATGAGTAAACCCCTTGGAAATTTTGTTAAAAATTGCAACTTTCTTAAAAATCATCGTAGACTATTGAATTTAACTTTATTTTCATCAGAAAGACGAGAGAAATTGATTGCCGTTGAAAAATTTCAGCTAACTTCAACAGGAAAAAAATTAGTCAGTCACAGTGAACATTTTAGAAGATTTTTCAGACTTTGATCGGCCGTAGCGGCCAAACGAAAACTCCAAATTGAACGTGGTTTGCAAATCTGAGCTCCTCGTACGTCAATTAGTCGGATTAGATGTTTTTAATTTTTGATGAAAACACGAAAAAAAGACATGAGTAAACCCCTTGGAAATTTTGTTAAAAATTGCAACTTTCTTAAAAATCATCGTAGACTATTGAATTTAACTTTATTTTCATCAGAAAGACGAGAGAAATTGATTGCCGTTGAAAAATTTCAGCTAACTTCAACAGGAAAAAAAAATAGTCAGTCACAGTGAACATTTTAGAAGATTTTTCAGACTTTGATCGGCCGTAGCGGCCAAACGAAAACTCCAAATTGAACGCGGTTTGCAAATCTGAGCTCCTCGTACGTCAATTAGTCGGATTAGATGTTTTTAATTTTTGATGAAAACACGAAAAAAAGACATGAGTAAACCCCTTGGAAATTTTGTTAAAAAATGCAACTTTCTTAAAAATCATCATAGACTATTGAATTTAACTTTATTTTCATCAGAAAGACGAGAGAAATTGATTGCCGTTAAAAAAATTCAGGTAACTTCAATAGGAAAAAAATTAGTCAGTCACAGTGAACATTTTAGAAGATTTTTCAGACTTTGATCGGCCGTAGCGGCCAAACGAAAACTCCAAATTGAACGCGGTTTGCAAATCTGAGCTCCTCGTACGTCAATTAGTCGGATTAGAGATTTTTAATTTTTGATGAAAACACGAAAAAAAGACATGAGTAAACCCCTTGGAAATTTTGTTAAAAAATGCAACTTTCTTAAAAATCATCGTAGACTATTGAATTTAACTTGATTTTCATCAGAAAGACGAGAGAAATTGATTGCCGTTGAAAAATTTCAGCTAACTTCAACAGGAAAAAAAATAGTCAGTCACAGTGAACATTTTAGAAGATTTTTCAGACTTTGATCGGCCGTAGCGGCCAAACGAAAACTCCAAATTGAACGCGGTTTGCAAATCTGAGCTCCTCGTACGTCAATTAGTCGGATCAGATGTTTTTAATTTTTGATGAAAACACGAAAAAAAGACATGAGTAAACCCCTTGGAAATTTTGTTAAAAATTGCAACTTTCTTAAAAATCATCGTAGACTATTGAATTTAACTTTATTTTCATCAGAAAGACGAGAGAAATTGATTGCCGTTGAAAAATTTCAGCTAACTTCAACAGGAAAAAAATTAGTCAGTCACAGTGAACATTTTAGAAGATTTTTCAGACTTTGATCGGCCGTAGCGGCCAAACGAAAACTCCAAATTGAACGCGGTTTGCAAATCTGAGCTCCTCGTACGTCAATTAGTCGGATTAGATGTTTTTAATTTTTGATGAAAACACGAAAAAAAGACATGAGTAAACCCCTTGGAAATTTTGTTAAAAATTGCAACTTTCTTAAAAATCATCGTAGACTATTGAATTTAACTTTATTTTCATCAGAAAGACGAGAGAAATTGATTGCCGTTGAAAAATTTCAGCTAACTTCAACAGGAAAAAAAATAGTCAGTCACAGTGAACATTTTAGAAGATTTTTCAGACTTTGATCGGCCGTAGCGGCCAAACGAAAACTCCAAATTGAACGCGGTTTGCAAATCTGAGCTCCTCGTACGTCAATTAGTCGGATCAGATGTTTTTAATTTTTGATGAAAACACGAAAAAAAGACATGAGTAAACCCCTTGGAAATTTTGTTAAAAATTGCAACTTTCTTAAAAATCATCGTAGACTATTGAATTTAACTTTATTTTCATCAGAAAGACGAGAGAAATTGATTGCCGTTGAAAAATTTCAGCTAACTTCAACAGGAAAAAAATTAGTCAGTCACAGTGAACATTTTAGAAGATTTTTCAGACTTTGATCGGCCGTAGCGGCCAAACGAAAACTCCAAATTGAACGCGGTTTGCAAATCTGAGCTCCTCGTACGTCAATTAGTCGGATTAGATATTTTTAATTTTTGATGAAAACACGAAAAAAAGACATGACTAACCCCCTTGGAAATTTTGTTAAAAATTGCAACTTTCTTAAAAATCATCGTAGACTATTGAATTTAACTTTATTTTCATCAGAAAGACGAGAGAAATTGATTGCCGTTGAAAAATTTCAGCTAACTTCAACAGGAAAAAAATTAGTCAGTCACAGTGAACATTTTAGAAGATTTTTCAGACTTTGATCGGCCGTAGCGGCCAAACGAAAACTCCAAATTGAACGCGGTTTGCAAATCTGAGCTCCTCGTACGTCAATTAGTCGGATTAGATGTTTTTAATTTTTGATGAAAACACGAAAAAAAGACATGAGTAAACCCCTTGGAAATTTTGTTAAAAATTGCAACTTTCTTAAAAATCATCGTAGACTATTGAATTTAACTTTATTTTCATCAGAAAGACGAGAGAAGTTGATTGCCGTTAAAAAAATTCAGCTAACTTCAACAGGAAAAAAAATAGTCAGTCACAGTGAACATTTTAGAAGATTTTTCAGACTTTGATCGGCCGTAGCGGCCAAACGAAAACTCCAAATTGAACGTGGTTTGCAAATCTGAGCTCCTCGTACGTCAATTAGTCGGATTAGATGTTTTTAATTTTTGATGAAAACACGAAAAAAAGACATGAGTAAACCCCTTGGAAATTTTGTTAAAAATTGCAACTTTCTTAAAAATCATCGTAGACTATTGAATTTAACTTTATTTTCATCAGAAAGACGAGAGAAATTGATTGCCGTTGAAAAATTTCAGCTAACTTCAACAGGAAAAAAAAATAGTCAGTCACAGTGAACATTTTAGAAGATTTTTCAGACTTTGATCGGCCGTAGCGGCCAAACGAAAACTCCAAATTGAACGCGGTTTGCAAATCTGAGCTCCTCGTACGTCAATTAGTCGGATTAGAGATTTTTAATTTTTGATGAAAACACGAAAAAAAGACATGAGTAAACCCCTTGGAAATTTTGTTAAAAAATGCAACTTTCTTAAAAATCATCGTAGACTATTGAATTTAACTTTATTTTCATCAGAAAGACGAGAGAAATTGATTGCCGTTAAAAAATTTCAGCTAACTTCAACAGGAAAAAAATTAGTCAGTCACAGTGAACATTTTAGAAGATTTTTCAGACTTTGATCGGCCGTAGCGGCCAAACGAAAACTCCAAATTGAACGCGGTTTGCAAATCTGAGCTCCTCGTACGTCAATTAGTCGGATTAGATATTTTTAATTTTTGATGAAAACACGAAAAAAAGACATGACTAACCCCCTTGGAAATTTTGTTAAAAAATGCAACTTTCTTAAAAATCATCGTAGACTATTGAATTTAACTTTATTTTCATCAGAAAGACGAGAGAAATTGATTGCCGTTAAAAAATTTCAGCTAACTTCAATAGGAAAAAAATTAGTCAGTCACAGTGAACATTTTAGAAGATTTTTCAGACTTTGATCGGCCGTAGCGGCCAAACGAAAACTCCAAATTGAACGCGGTTTGCAAATCTAAGCTCCTCGTACGTCAATTTGTCGGATTAGAGATTTTTAATTTTTGATGAAAACACGAAAAAAAGACATGAGTAAACCCCTTGGAAATTTTGTTAAAAAATGCAACTTTCTTAATAATCATTGTAGACTATTGAATTTAACTTTATTTTCATCAGAAAGACGAGAGAAATTGATTGCCGTTGAAAAATTTCAGCTAACTTCAACAGGAAAAAAATTAGTCAGTCACAGTGAACATTTTAGAAGATTTTTCAGACTTTGATCGGCCGTAGCGGCCAAACGAAAACACGAAAAAAAGACATGAGTAAACCCCTTGGAAATTTTGTTAAAAAATGCAACTTTCTTAATAATCATTGTAGACTATTGAAGTATACCTTCCTTTTCATCAGAAAAACGAGAGAAATTGATTGATGTTAAAAAAGTCAGCTATCTTATGTCTTCAATATAACGAAGCAACACCGAATTCAATTACCTTGAATAAAATTCCTCCACGAAACCGACGAATTCCTCCATAAAAGCAAAATTTAACACTGCACCACACTTGATTTATACAAATCAACCATTTCGGTTTACGTTTGACGCCGGAAGGTAATCCGGACGCACCCACGCCTTACTGCACTTACTTTAAACCGATTTTCACCAATGGTAGAGTGTTTTCACGATCTACGAGTTTTCAAACAATTTTCGGCTGGGAAGTAACACACATTCGCGATTTTTCTTACGATGAAGTCTTGGACGCGATCACACACACACACCAACGCGACGACGGTGCATGGCGTACTGTCTCAACGTGCTGCAGTTAGTCTTCGTTATTCGGAATAAACAGACGCACGCGTCTCAGTCGCTAAGTAAGTGGACTTTAAGGTTGAGTTTTGTATGCGCTGATAAGATTTTTTTTTGCAACCACTGATTACATTTTTTTTCTAGCATTATTCTGAATCGAGCTGATAAACATTCACACTCAAAGATGTAATATTTTATAATTAAACATGAAGGTTATTTTGCTATAATAAGAAAAACAAAAATCGTACTCCAGCTAAAAACCGAATGGCGAGAATTGTAGTGGAAAAATTGCAACTCGCGATTTAAAAAATTAATAAAAAAATATTTCCCTGATGAGAATTAGCCTCAAAATCTCCAAATATACTGAGAATTAATGTGTTTTTGCTATAATGAAAGAACAAACGTCGTACCTCAGGTGGAAACAAAATGGCGAGAATTTTAGTGGAAAAATTGCAATTCGCGGTTTAAAAAATTAATAAAAAAATATTTCCCTGCTGAGAATTAGCCTCAAAATCTCCAAATATACTGAGAATTAATGTGTTTTTGCAATGATGAAAGAACAAACGTCGTACCTCAGGTGGAAACAAAATGGCGAGAATTTTAGTAGAAAAATTGCATCTCGCGGTTTAAAAAATTAATAAAAAAATATTTCCCTGCTGAGAATTAGCCTCAAAATCTCCAAATATACTGAGAATTAATGTGTTTTTGCTATAATGAAAGAACAAACGTCGTACCTCAGGTGGAAACAAAATGGCGAGAATTTTAGTGGAAAAATTGCAATTCGCGGTTTAAAAAATTAATAAAAAAATATTTCCCTGATGAGAATTAGCCTCAAAATCTCCAAATATACTGAGAATTAATGTGTTTTTGCTATAATGAAAGAACAAACGTCGTACCTCAGGTGGAAACAAAATGGCGAGAATTTTAGTGGAAAAATTGCAACTCGCGGTTTAAAAAATTAATAAAAAAATATTTCCCTGCTGAGAATTAGCCTCAAAATCTCCAAATATACTGAGAATTAATGTGTTTTTGCAATGATGAAAGAACAAACGTCGTACCTCAGGTGGAAACAAAATGGCGAGAATTTTAGTGGAAAAATTGCATCTCGCGGTTTAAAAAATTAATAAAAAAATATTTCCCTGCTGAGAATTAGCCTCAAAATCTCCAAATATACTCAAAATTAATGTGTTTTTGCTATAATGAAAGAACAAACGTCGTACCTCAGGTGGAAACAAAATGGCGAGAATTTTAGTGGAAAAATTGCATCTCGCGGTTTAAAAAATTAATAAAAAAATATTTCCCTGCTGAGAATTAGCCTCAAAATCTCCAAATATACTCAAAATTAATGTGTTTTTGCTATAATGAAAGAACAAACGTCGTACCTCAGGTGGAAACAAAATGGCGAGAATTTTAGTGGAAAAATTGCATCTCGCGGTTTAAAAAATTAATAAAAAAATATTTCCCTGCTGAGAATTAGCCTCAAAATCTCCAAATATACTGAGAATTAATGTGTTTTTGCAATGATGAAAGAACAAACGTCGTACCTCAGGTGGAAACAAAATGGCGAGAATTTTAGTGGAAAAATTGCATCTCGCGGTTTAAAAAATTAACAAAAAAATATTTCCCTGATGAGAATTAGCCTCAAAATCTCCAAATATACTGAGAATTAATGTGTTTTTGCAATAATGAAAGAACAAACGTCGTACCTCAGGTGGAAACAAAATGGCGAGAATTTTAGTGGAAAAATTGCATCTCGCGGTTTAAAAAATTAATAAAAAAATATTTCCCTGCTGAGAATTAGCCTCAAAATCTCCAAATATACTCAAAATTAATGTGTTTTTGCTATAATGAAAGAACAAACGTCGTACCTCAGGTGGAAACAAAATGGCGAGAATTTTAGTGGAAAAATTGCATCTCGCGGTTTAAAAAATTAATAAAAAAATATTTCCCTGCTGAGAATTAGCCTCAAAATCTCCAAATATACTGAGAATTAATGTGTTTATGCAATAATGAAAAAACAAACGTCGTACCTCAGGTGGAAACAAAATGGCGAGAATTTTAGTAGAGAAATTGCATCTCGCGGTTTGAAAAATTAATAAAAAAATATTTCCCTGCCGAGAATGATTAATTATGTTTTTTTGCCTTACCAGAAAATAATCGTAAAGTTGAAAACAAAATGGAAACACTCCAAAATTACAGTAGGTGAAATATATATTTTTTTTTTACTTAGGCTGAGCCTTTCAGTCACACACGGCTGTTATTAATGGATAATGTCGATATATAAACTCTTCAAATACCATCACTATTACCATTATTATTTTAATTAAAACCCACTATAACGAAATAATCTTGAATTAAAACATGTTACTTTCTCCGATTTGATGGGATTATGGGTATTCACTTTTATGCTTTCATGATTTATTTCAATGTAAATAATGTGTATTTCACCTATTCGTATTATTGTAAACGTGATTATTAAGTGCCCTGTACATTAATAATTATTACACATTGCATTTTAACAGCTTCACTAACCTCGGTGGTATTCCGTTTCCTGCATTTCTCCAATTTTGCTTTCGGGGTCGATGAATTGATCCGACGACGCTATAACTCTTGTTTGCAATTTCTTCATTTCCCAATGCATTATCGGCGGCGATTTTTGCACAGTGTTCCTCTTCCGTATTTACGCTACACGTTCACTAACACATGCACTGATTGTACTCGATGAAATACACGAAATTAACCGTAAATAGTGGAGGCCGCCCGTCAAACTAACACCGACGCGATTACTGAGGTGGTGAGAAACAAAAACGCCGATGACGTAGTTGTTTACACCTGATTGTGCAATGTTTTAGCATCACTCGCTCTCTCAACCCCACCAACGAAACAAATTTGCTCGTTCTCTCTCCCCTCTTAAAACCGACCGGGGGGCGCGGGAATCGACTCGGCGGGGTTCAGTACCGCTCTCCATCGAAACAATTTTTGTTTGTTTGCTTATTTATCGGTCAAATTGTAATGCGGGAGTGATAATTACGGGTGTTGGTTATTGTTAATATCAGTGCAAGTTATGTGTAATCGACATGTTGATACTACGCACAGAGAATTCACCGCTGGAAGCTGCAGTTACAAGTTTTAAGGTTAGTGATGTTTTATAATCATTTTCGCTGGTAAATCTATTAACCCCTTCGGGACGGCTGCCGTACATGTACGTTTTACATTCTCCCCGTACTTTTGCTTTCCAATTCCCAACGTTTTTGCTTTTTTCTTTTATGTATGATTTATTTATTTATTTCATGGATAGAGTCACAAAAAAGAGTCACTCGTCCACCTTCAGTTTTCTCGGCCGAGCGCCGTGATCATTCACATCCGCGCTCGTCTCGACAGGTTTAATGATTGTCGAAATACGAATACATTCGATTATGAGGAATACATTGTGTGGTTTTCTGGAGCAAAAAGTTTACATCCACCTGCCGGTCTTGTTTGAGGTACAAACACGTGTTTCCATCAGTGGCGGCTGCTGGCGTGCGGAGTGACGTATGGTACGCAGTGTCGTACCTGGCGGGGGGGGCAAAAGATACATTTATGTTGTGTATGTCGTAGAGAAAATAACAGGATATGTATGGTAAATACTTTTGCAACAACTAATGATTGTTAATTGTAATTAATTTTATTTATATCAGTTTAATGGTCTTAAAGGTTCTTAATTTGTAAAGTGCTAATACCGTAAATAAATAATTGTTTGGGTTTATTATTATAACGACGGTGTTTGTGCGAGTGTCTCGGTGTATAAATTGTGAATTATGGAAAGGGCGAGAGCGCACGACAGCGGCGGCGGCGCGAGGGTGCATGTGCGGGTGTGAATTTATGATTATATTTTTATGGGGGTGGAAATTTGAATTCTCCCACATCGCACGCCTGAATGCTAAAACGGGACGGTCTCGAGTTTTACTGCCTCGTGTCGTTCTGGGACACTTTTCGCGGTCTCGTGTATATTGTACATGTCTTTTATAAAAATGAAAACCGGAAAACTCACATGATTTTTGTATGTTATGTGCGGAATGTGTGACGAGCTTCCATATTTGAGTATTACACAATTCGAAAACTAAAATTTTCAAAAATTCACAACTCGCGAAATAATCGGTGGATTTTCAAATACTCAATTTAGTTTGATAAAACGATGATTTGCAAATCCTGTTTAATTTTTGTAGAATTTAGTCGACACGTTTTATATCTTTTTTTATTTTTTGCTCGAGTATTACACAATTCGAAAACTAAAATTTTCAAAAATTCACAACTCGCGAAATAATCGGTGGATTTTCAAATACTCGATTTAGTTTGATAAAACGATGATTTGCAAATCCTGTTTAATTTTTGTAGAATTTAGTCGACACGTTTTATATTTTTTTGAATTTTTTGCTCGAGTATTACACAATTCGAAAAGTAAAATTTTCAAAAATTCACAACTCGCGAAATAATCGCTGGATTTTCAAATACTCTATTTAGTTTGATAAAACGATAATTTGCAAATCCTGTTTAATTTTTGTAGAATTTAGTCGACACGTTTTATATTTTTTTTTTATTTTTTGCTCGAGTATTACACAATTCGAAAATTAAAATTTCCAACCTCTATTATTTCGTTGCTATGGCAATAATTAAAATTACAATTGTCCAATAGTCGCTAGTGATGGCATCCAATATTTTTTAGTCTTTATTGTTTCGTTGCTATGACAACAATTAAAGACTGTCTTATTATCGCCAACTGGCTGCTATTAATTGTCTGACTGCTAAAGTCTCTTCGATAATTAATTAAAGCTGACCTACTCTTGTATTAATCTCATGAATATTTGTTTTCGTTATAATTTTTGCAACGCAAACGTAACTTTTACGATGCAAATGTATTCAATTCTGTTCGCGAAACCCTTCCTTAAACAAAACTTTATCTTTCCGGATGTTTCCGCTTTTGAACTCCGAGTGACCCAATTTTTCAGTTTTCAGCCGTGGCATTATTTTGGTGAGCCTGAATTATTAAATAAGGGATGTAACCACGGCGGAATCAAATATTTACGCCGCCTTTGTTTATTGCTTTATTCATATTTCAAACGCCCCAGCTGCTCATTCACCTGAGGAGAGTACGAATACGAGAGTTATTCAACGGAAGTATGACGTAATTTGATGACTACGAGTCAAGTATTTATTTAATTAATTAATCATTAAAGCCTTGGCGTAAGCTGTGTAAATAAAAATCGGTTTCCTCTAGAAATTTCCCAATTGTCGGGACGAGGGTGGAAATTAATTATTTTCGTAGTGTTCGGGGTGAGGTGATACGAATTTTATTTTTTTAACGTTAATTTTCGAAAATTCATAACTCGCGAAAAAATTGACGCATTTTGAAAAATTTTAATTAATTTTAAAGAGACATATCTTGTGAATATATTAAACATTTTAAACAATTTATTCTAGTCTTTTTTCGATTTTTTTTTATTGAAGTCTTCGTCAAATCAAATTGTTAATTTTGAAAAATTCATAACTCACGAAAAAAATTACAAGGTGAATATATTAAACATTTTGAGCAATTCAAACATAAAAGTATTTAATTTTTTATTGGTGTTCAACAAATTACAATTGAAAATACCTCTCTCTCTCTCTCTCGAACACCGATATTATCGCGTGGGGGACGATACTGGATGAAGTCGCTTTTATACACTTAAGTGAATTTTGATGTGATAACCCGCCTCATAGGAAATCAATAAGGATCTCCGAAAACATTCCCACCGCCCCACCTCTCCGCCCCCCTTTCGCGCAAACAAGCAACTTTCTGCCATTCGAATACATTCGATACGTTTTAACGTGAACGATTTGATTTATGTAACTTATGATTTATGGCGGCGCAGAAGAAGTCGTGTTTCTGTTTACTTTTACAACTTTCCGAATCCATCAAAGTTTCTCCCGATTGAATTTTTATGCGCCTCGATATTCAAATGAACCGTGACTCCACCTGGGGGGAGAAAACTCCTTCGAGAACTATATTTTTATTTTAGGTTAATTAATTCCCTCTCCTCTAAACTTTTATTTGGGCATCGAAAGTTTTCCCGATTCCCAAGTTTGATGTAATTTATAGTATTCAATCCGTACCAGAGGGAAATGGTCATTATAATTTAGGAAGCGCTCCGTCAGAAGTGATAATCCTGCTTTATTCCAGTGAGTGTTTCCGGTAATATCTCAAGATATCCGTCGTTTCCGGTGCGCATCTGGGTGCAAACTGCAGTCTTGCAGAAGTTATAAACGTGCTGGATGGGGATGCATTAATAAAGATCCTTAACACAGCTTGCGTCTGTAATACATCCCGAAGTTGCATTCAACTACATTATTCTCGTATTAACGATCATTTCTGGAATTTACTTCTTGTTTAAAATAGAATTATGAACACTAGAATGAACGAACGTAATAGTGTATCTCAATTTTGAAATAATTGGTAGCAACAAAATGACAAACAATTAAAACTTGAACGCAAGAAACGGAAATTGCAATCGGAGATAAGAAAAATTGTAAAAAATCAATCTCTGCAGGAATTAGCTTCAAAATGTCAAAATACATCCAAAATGAAACTAATTTTGACATCCCTTTAAAACAATCGACATATCACAGCCGGTCACAAAATACCAACACTCGAAACTTGAACGCAGGAAATGGAAGTTGCAATCGGAGATAAGAAAAATTGTAAAAAATCAATCTCTCCAGGAATTAGCTTCAAAATGTCAAAATACATCCAAAATGAAACTAATTTTGACATCCCTTCAAAACAATCGACATATCACAGCTGGTCACAAAATACCAACACTCGAAACTTGAACGCAGGAAATGGAAATTGCAATCGGAGATAAGAAAAATTGTAAAAAATTAATCTCTGCAGGAATTAGCTTCAAATTGTCAAAATACATCCAAAATGAAACTAATTTTGACATCCCTTAAAAACAATCGACATATCACAGCAGGTGACAAAATACCAACACTCAGAACTTGAACGCAGGAAATGGAAATTGCAATCGGCGATGAGAAAAATTGTAAAAATTCAATCTCTGCAGGAATTGGCTTTACAATGTCAAAATACATCCAAAATGAAACTAATTTTGACATCCCTTCAAAACAATCGACATATCACAGCTAGTCACAAAATACCAACACTCAGAACTTGAACGCAGGAAATGGAAATTGCAATCGGCGATAATAAAAATTGTAAAAAATTAATCTCTGCAGGAATTAGCTTCAAAATGTCAAAATACATCCAAAATGAAACTAATTTTGACATCCCTTTAAAACAATCGACATATCACAGCTGGTAACAAAATACCAACACTCAGAACTTGAACGCAGGAAATGGAAATTGCAATCGGCGATAAGAAAATTTGTAAAAAGTTAATCTCTCCAGGAATTAGCTTCAAAATGTCAAAATACATCCAAAATGAAACTAATTTTGACATCCCTTTAAAACAATCGACATATCACAGCTGGTCACAAAATACCAACACTCGAAACTTGAACGCAGGAAATGGAAATTGCAATCGGAGATAAGAAAAATTGTAAAAAATTAACCTCTGCAGGAATTAGCTTCAAATTGTCAAAATACATCCAAAATGAAACTAATTTTGACATCCCTTAAAAACAATCGACATATCACAGCAGGTGACAAAATACCAACACTCAGAACTTGAACGCAGGAAATGGAAATTGCAATCGGCGATAATAAAAATTGTAAAAAATTAATCTCTGCAGGAATTAGCTTCAAAATGTCAAAATACATCCAAAATGAAACTAATTTTGACATCCCTTCAAAACAATCGACATATCACAGCTGGTCACAAAATACCAACACTCAGAACTTGAACGCAGGAAATGGAAATTGCAATCGGCGATAATAAAAATTGTAAAAAATTAATCTCTGCAGGAATTAGCTTCAAAATGTCAAAATACATCCAAAATGAAACTAATTTTGACTTCCCTTTAAAACAATCGACATATCACAGCTGGTCACAAAATACCAACACTCGAAACTTGAACGCAGGAAATTGAAATTGCAATCGGAGATAAGAAAATTGTCAAAAAATTAATCTCTGCAGGAATTAGCTTCAGGCAAAAATCTAGTTTTTTAATTTAAGAATTACGGATTTCGAACATTAGATTCCTAAATAAATTAGAAACAACTTTACATGTTGCAGAAAGCATTAAATAATTTATTAGATTCCTGTTTAAAAAATAATATTAGTTTTCTGTTACGACATTTCGTTTTTTAGATATCATCAACATAAAAAATTGAAATTTTAAATTTGTATATAATCATGTTAAAGGTTAATCCGTTAATAAATAAATTAAATTAAATTAAATCCTACTCTGATGGCTTCTACAACAAATTTTGAAAATTAGGTTTCATTGGCTTTTAATTATTTGGAGATGAAAAGGCTGCTTTTAAATTCGGTGCGAATTCGTGATTTTACTAAAAAAGGAGATTTCTATTTTTTTTTTTTAGGACCCAAATTAGATATTATAAACAATTTTATTATCCAAATATTTAATTTTAAGATCTGTTTATAGCATTTTACAAATTAACGTTCAATAATTAAACGTTCAAATTTTGGCCTTGGGGTCTCAAATTTTCTTGTTTTGGCACTCAAATTTTACGTTTTAGCGAATAACTTGACTCTTAGAGTAAAAATTCCTGATTTTTGAGCTTGTGTTAAACTTTGGGATTTTTTGCTCAAACGGGTCTAAAATCCGGACTTTTGACACTTAAATTCCAAGTTTCGGATTTTTTTATTTAAATATTGACCTTGATCGGAATTTTATTGATATCCATATATTGCGTTTTAGAGTCAAAATTCTTGGAACTTTTGGATTATACGAATTAAATTTATGATTTTAGGATAAAGTTTTACATCTCGAGGAATTTCGGATTTCGGAAATTAGGTCTAAATTTAATAATTTCGGAATAAAGGACATAAGTTTTGGGGTTTAGGTCTACATTTTTCGACGATGAAATGAAATTTCGGTTTTTAGGGCTTTGACTTTGAATTTTGGTATTTATATTTTGAGGCTTTTAGGACTTTAGCTTTGAATATTTGTATATATTTTCGGATTTAAAGTCCAAATTTAGGGTTTTGGGTCTTTGAATTAGAATATTGGTGCTTATATTTGGATTTCAAGTCCAATTTTAGGGTTTTAGGACATATTTTAGGGTTTTAGAGCTTTATCTTTGAACATCAGTATTTGTATTCGAATTTTTTAAGTCCAATTTTATGGTTTTAAGGCTTTTACTTTAAATATTGGTATTTATATTCAAACTTGAAGTCAAATTTTAGGGTTTTATGACATATTTTAGGGTTTTAGAGCTTTGACTTTGAATATCAGTATTTTCGGATTTGAAGTCCAATTTTATAGTTTTAGGACTTTAACTTTAAATATTGGTATTTATATTCGAATTTGAAGTCCAATTTTAGGGTTTTGGGACATTTTTTAGGGTTTTAGAGCTTTGATTTTGAATATCAGTATTTTCGAATTTGAAGTCCAATTTTATAGTTTTAGGACTTCAACTTTAAATATTGGTATTTACATCCGAATTAGAAGTCCAATTTTAGGGTTTCGGGACTTATTTTAGGGTTTTAGAGCTTTAACTTTAAATATTGGTATTTATATTCGAATTTGAAGTCCAATTTTAGGGTTTTGGGACATTTTTTAGGGTTTTAGAGCTTTGACTTTGAATATCTGTATTTTCGGATTTGAAGTCAAATTTTATAGTTTTAGGACTTTAACTTTAAATATTGGTATTTATATTCGAATTTGAAGTCTAATTTTGGGGTTTTATGACATATTTTAGGGTTTTAGAGCTTTGATTTTGAATATCAGTATTTGTATTCGAATTTTTTACGTCCAATTTTATGGTTTTAAAGCTTTTACTTTAAATACTGGTATTTATATTCGAATTTGAAGTCCAATTTTAGGGTTTCAGGACATATTTTAGGGTTTTAGAGCTTTGACTTTGAATATCAGTATTTTCGGATTTGAAGTCCAATTTCATAGCTTCAGGACTTTAACTTTAAATATTGGTATTTATATTCGAATTTGAAGTCCAATTTTAGAGTTTTAGGGTATATTTTAGGATTTTAAAGCTTTGATTTTAAATATCTGTATTTGTAATACTTTTTACAGCTGGTAAAAAAATACCAACACTCAAAACTTGAACGCAGGAAATGGAAATTGCAGTCGGCGATAAGAAAAATTAAAAAAAAATTAATCTCGGTTTGCTGGAAATAATGTCATGTAAAACAAAAACTTATGCACAAATGATTTGCTCCTTCTTTTGTTTATTAGAGGGAAATTTTGTGCACTAAAGCTTCGTACAGAAATAATAATTTTTGTTTTATTTCCCCTTGGAAATAATAGACATTTGCATTATTGTGTGCATTTCAACTCCGCGAGGAAAAATCGCGTAATAACGGGGGCGGGTTGTAAAATCCGGGCCTTCGCGCTTTAAATATAAACCTTTTAGCTTTACAAAGGGACGCTTAAGGTCCTAACACCGACACCGAAAAGGCGTCTAAATTACCTTTCATTAGACAACGTTGCGGATTTACAATTACCCGCCAAAAACACGAGAGATTAATTATGCATTCTATCTTAACTCTATAAACCCTTATTTGACGTCTATATTAAAGGTAGTTGATTAAGGGATAATCTCTAACTAAATCAGAAAGTTTAAAGTTAGAAAATGCCACTCGGATTGGGTTTAGTATAACATTCAGGCAATAGATGTCGCCCCTTTGGCGTTTCTAACTTTACTGGTGTTTGGAATATTTATATTCCAATAGTAATTTTCTCGGACCTTAAAATTTGAAAAAACCGATCCGTAGGTGTTGCGATTTGGAACTGCGAGTATAACATAAATTGATTCAATAATTAATGACAATACTGCATCAGATAATCAGATTTGCCCATTCAAAATATTATTTAAAAATTAATTGGATTTTGATTTTATTTTAAAAATTAAAAACTTTCTTCTGTAAATTTTGGAAAAATTAAGGCGCAAAGTTAAGAAAAGTCATTTTTGCAGCAAGAACACAAGATTGTAAAATATGCCAAAACTATGGCAGGTGCCGATTTTACCGCAACAATTCTATTTGCAGACGAAGAATTTACCAATAATAAAATTCAATGTTTTGTCTTATGGCTTAATATGCAGGGTGGAAACTTTAACTGGAACAAATTCGGTAATAATGAAATGAGAAGTTCTAGAAAAAAATCCTCGGACACGTCGATTTTTGTTTTTTATTACGAACTTTTAAGCATCTTTAAAAATAGTATGACGTCACAGTCTTTGCACTTAAATTTTTCGAAAATTTATCAAAGAATGTTTTTATTTTTTTTTTAGAGAACATGAAAATCAAATTAATTTCGAATAACTTTTCTCATGGGCAAATTTCCAGTTGCCATAGTTTTGACTATATTTATAATCTCTTGTTTCAAACACTAATACAAACATTACGAATCGATTTTCTTGGCCACGAAACAATTTCCAAGCGAAAATATCTTAGGAGCGCAGGAAGTGCATCTATAAATTTCTGCAATATTACCAAGGGGGTGTGAGGGCGTGTTGCTAATTTAATTAATAATATATAGTGTGGAGGCGGTCCCCCAGGACTCGTAACCTAAACTGGAGGTTTTGTCTCGCCGTTTCTGGTTTATGACGTAGCTAAGGTAGTCTAGTTTCGAGTCGATAAGGCGTTATTGATGGCTTTTACGGGGACGGAATTAAACTGGTAAATTTCCAGTTTAGTTTAACGCTCGAATTTATTGTTTATTTGAAACGCTCCGCACGAAATTCGCCATAGTTTGAAAACAATGGAGGTATACACAAATTAAAAAAAAAAAACTAGATTGCAAAATTATCATGAATAGATCCTACATTAACCGTACTAACTGATAAAAAAAATAAAATTCGCATCACCGCACCCCGAACACCATAAAATTAATTAATTTCCACGCTCGTGTTTCAAAAATGCGCTCATGCGGTAACTTCGTTTTACCGTCCTTGGTCCGTAAACGGCAATTTTCTACGGACGCTGAAAAGGGTTTAAAATTTTCGTATACATTAATTTTCACGTTTTGGTCAAATTAAACTGCCGATAATTCAAATTTATGGCCGTAAAGAGTTCTTTATTCGCGGGGTAATTGGGAAGTCGGTGCGTGTATGTACGCGCATCGAAGGGAGAGATTGAATAATTAACAGTTTCGGGACGGTAATGGGTTCTCGGTTGATTTGGTTTTAATGGGCGTTCGTTCGGTGGGCGATTACTCACATTTCGAAAATCGATGAGCTGCGTGACCAGCGTTCCGTCCGATCGCTGAAATTCCAGATTCACCGTGTCGTCACTGATGTTCGCCGAAATGTTCTCCTGCAGCACTTCACCACCCTGAAAAATAATCAGAAATAAAAAATAAATCACTTTATAACTTATTTAGAAATCTTTGATATTTTCAACACAAATCGTACTTGTTCGAACAACAAGTTACGGTTCAGCAGATTTTGTTATTGGCAGGGCGGAGGATTCTTTAGAAAGGGTTTTATGTACTATAGGGGTGCAGGTGTGGATCCGAGGGTGGCGCCTTTAAGTGCTCAACTTAGTGACAGGTTAAATACTCGGCAAACAAACTTCGGAATATTTCCGGCTTTAATGTCATTCAGTTCGTTGCGCCGAAAGTGCCATTCCGCATAAAACTTAAAAATTCAATGGCGACGAAAAATTATTTGAAACCATCCAGATTTACTCACAACACGTTCTTCTTCATGACAAGATAAAAATCCAAAAACACCCCTCCTTTAATTTTAAAGATAATCGCATGAGAATGCGTTTTATGGTCATGCTGGAGTTGCGCGATTCCGATGGTTTAAAAAAATATAAAAACAATTGCCACGGATTTGAAACCATCCAGATTTACTCACGACACGTTCTTCTTCATGACAAGATTAAAATCCAAAAACACCCCTCCTTTAATTTTAAAGATAATCGCATGAGAATGCGTTTTATGGTCATGCTGGAGTTGCGCGATTCCGATGGTTTAAAAAAATATAAAAACAATTGCCACGGATTTGAAACCATCCAGATTTACTCACAACACGTTCTTCTTCATGACAAGATAAAAATCCAAAAACACCGCTCCTTTAATTTTAAAGATAATAAAAGTTGAAAAACTGAAATGATATTTCTAATTTCTCCTGAATAATGGCGAACGTCCCTACCGCTGGCAGTATGCAGGGGTGCCATCATTCAGGAGTGGTGACTTTTATTAAACCGCAGTGGGGCCACCATTAAAAATGTATCGCCCCCACCCGATATAATACGGCCAAATGTATGTGACGTCTATTAAAAGGCCGGGGGGCTTCTGTGCCTGCACCGGACACATTTATTGCTGGACGTCAACAATTCGGGAATTCGCGTTATTTATACACATGTGCCATCGACAAACGAAACTTTTCTCCCACACAATCAATCCAAATAACTAAATTCAGGAATACAAACAAACGCACACACATAAAATATTTTTTTTCTATTTGTGAACGATCGATTCCGGTGATACGTAAATAGTTTTACCATAATAACAACAAGGCCTCCGGTGAATTATTGATGTTCGGCGATTGATGTGCCTCGAAAGCTACCGAATTATTATCATTCCCGTGTTTACATTACGCATCGCGTGCCAACACGATGAAAAAAAAGCTCTTATCCCACCGATTAAATTGAATGGGTTATGAGGGGTTTTCTTATCTGGGTGTACAATCTAATATTTATAAACAAAGCCCCATGGAACATTTGTGGCTGAAAATATTGAACCTAAACTGCGCTTAACGATGACTTTTGATTTTTAGAAAATAAACGAAATTTCGTAAAAGTGTCTGGGTAAATAATTATTTAAACAAAAATTAAGAATATCTGTCATTTTTTTAAGCCTAAATATTTTAAACAAAGCCCCATGGAACATTTGTGGCCGAAAATATCGAACCTAAACTACGCCTAACGATGACTTTTGATTTTTTGAAAATAAACGAAATTTCGTAAAAGTGTCTGGGTAAATAATTATTTAAACAAAAATGAAGAACATGTGTTATTTTCTTAAGCGTAAATATTGTAAACAAAGCCCCATGGAATATTTGTGGCCGAAAATATCGAACCTAAACTACGCCTAACGATGACTTTTGATTTTTTGAAAATAAACGAAATTTCGTAAAAGTGTCTGGGTAAATAATTATTTAAACAAAAATGAAGAACATGTGTTATTTTCTTAAGCCTAAATATTATAAACAAAGCCCCATGGAATATTTGTGACCGAAAATGTCGAACCTAAACTACGCCTAACGATGACTTTTGATTTTTTGAAAATAAACGAAATTTCGTAAAAGTGTTTGGGTAAATAATTATTTAAACAAAAATGAAGAACATGTGTTATTTTCTTAAGCCTAAATATTGTAAACAAAGCCCCATGGAATATTTGTGGCCGAAAATATCGAACCTAAACTACGCCTAATGATGACTTTTGATTTTTTTTAAATAAACGAAATTTCGTAAAAGTGTCTGGGTAAATAATTATTTAAACAAAAATTAAGAATATCTGTCATTTTCTTAAGCCTAAATATTTTAAACAAAGCCCCATGGAACATTTATGGCCGAAAATATCGAACCTAAACTACGCCTAACGATGACTTTTCATTTTTTGAAAATTGACGAAATTTCGTAAAAGTGTCTGGGTAATTAATTATTTAAACAAAAATTAAAAATATCTGTCATTTTCTTAAGCCTAAATATTGTAAACAAAGCCCCATGGAACATTTATGGCCGAAAATATCGAACCTAAACTACGCCTAACGGTGACTTTTGATTTTTTGAAAATAAACGAAATTTCGTAAAAGTGTCTGGGTAAATAATTATTTAAACAAAAATGAAGAACATGTGTTATTTTCTTAAGCCTAAATATTATAAACAAAGCCCCATGGAATATTTGTGACCGAAAATGTCGAACCTAAACTACGCCTAACGATGACTTTTGATTTTTTGAAAATAAACGAAATTTCGTAAAAGTGTTTGGGTAAATAATTATTTAAACAAAAATGAAGAACATGTGTTATTTTCTTAAGCCTAAATATTGTAAACAAAGCCCCATGGAATATTTGTGGCCGAAAATATCGAACCTAAACTACGCCTAATGATGACTTTTGATTTTTTTTAAATAAACGAAATTTCGTAAAAGTGTCTGGGTAAATAATTATTTAAACAAAAATTAAGAATATCTGTCATTTTCTTAAGCCTAAATATTTTAAACAAAGCCCCATGGAACATTTATGGCCGAAAATATCGAACCTAAACTACGCCTAACGGTGACTTTTGATTTTTTGAAAATAAACGAAATTTCGTAAAAGTGTCTGGGTAAATAATTATTTAAACAAAAATGAAGAACATTTGTCATTTTCTTAAGCCTAAATATTTTAAACAAAGCCCCATGGAACATTTATGGCCGAAAATATCGAACCTAAACTACGCCTAACGGTGACTTTTGATTTTTTGAAAATAAACGAAATTTCGTAAAAGTGTCTGGGTAAATAATTATTTAAATAAAAATGAAGAACATGTGTCATTTTCTTAAGCCTAAATATTTTAAACAAAGCCCCATGGAACATTTATGGCCGAAAATATCGAACCTAAACTACGCCTAACGGTGACTTTTGATTTTTTGAAAATAAACGAAATTTCGTAAAAGTGTCTGGGTAAATAATTATTTAAACAAAAATGAAGAACATGTGTCATTTTCTTAAGCCTAAATATTTTAAACAAAGCCCCATGGAACATTTATGGCCGAAAATATCGAACCTAAACTACGCCTAACGGTGACTTTTGATTTTTTGAAAATAAACGAAATTTCGTAAAAGTGTCTGGGTAAATAATTATTTAAACAAAAATGAAGAACATGTGTTATTTTCTTAAGCCTAAATATTTTAAACAAAGCCCCATGGAATATTTGTGGCCGAAAATATCGAACCTAAACTACGCCTAACGATGACTTGATTTTTTGAAAATAAACGAAATTTCGTAAAAGTGTCTGGGTAAATAATTATTTAAACAAAAATGAAGAACATGTGTCATTTTCTTAAGCCTAAATATTTTAAACAAAGCCCCATGGAACATTTATGGCCGAAAATATCGAACCTAAACTACGCCTAACGGTGACTTTTGATTTTTTGAAAATAAACGAAATTTCGTAAAAGTGTCTGGGTAAATAATTATTTAAACAAAAATGAAGAACATGTGTTATTTTCTTAAGCCTAAATATTTTAAACAAAGCCCCATGGAATATTTGTGGCCGAAAATATCGAACCTAAACTACGCCTAACGATGACTTGATTTTTTGAAAATAAACGAAATTTCGTAAAAGTGTCTGGGTAAATAATTATTTAAACAAAAATGAAGAACATGTGTCATTTTCTTAAGCCTAAATATTTTAAACAAAGCCCCATGGAACATTTATGGCCGAAAATATCGAACCTAAACTACGCCTAACGGTGACTTTTGATTTTTTGAAAATAAACGAAATTTCGTAAAAGTGTCTGGGTAAATAATTATTTAAACAAAAATGAAGAACATGTGTCATTTTCTTAAGCCTAAATATTTTAAACAAAGCCCCATGGAACATTTATGGCCGAAAATATCGAACCTAAACTACGCCTAACGGTGACTTTTGATTTTTTGAAAATAAACGAAATTTCGTAAAAGTGTTTGGGTAAATAATTATTTAAACAAAAATGAAGAACATGTGTTATTTTCTTAAGCCTAAATATTGTAAACAAAGCCCCATGGAATATTTGTGGCCGAAAATATCGAACCTAAACTGCGCCTAACGATGACTTTTGATTTTTTGAAAATAAACGAAATTTCATAATAAAAGTGTCTGGGTAAATAATTATTTAAACAAAAATGAAGAATATGTGTCATTTTCTTAAGCCTAAATATTGTAAACAAAGCCCCATGGAACATTTGTGGCGGAAAATATCGAACCTAAACTGCGCCTAACGATGACTTTTGATTTTTTGAAAATAAACGAAATTTCATAATAAAAGTGTCTGGGTAATTAATTATTTAAACAAAAATGAAGAATATGTGTCATTTTCTTAAGCCTAAATATTGTAAACAAAGCCCCATGGAATATTTGTGGCCGCAAATATCGAACCTAAACTGCGCCTAACGATGACTTTTGATTTTTTGAAAATAAACGAAATTTCGTAAAAGTGTCTGGGTAATTAATTATTTAAACAAAAATTAAAAATATCTGTCATTTTCTTAAGCCTAAATATTGTAAACAAAGCCCCATGGAACATTTGTGGCCGAAAATATCGAACCTAAACTGGGCCTAACGATGACTTTTGATTTTTTCAAAATAAACGAAATTTCATAAAAGTGTCTGGGTAAATAATTATTTAAACAAGAATGAAGAACATGTGTCATTTTCTTAAACCTAAATATTGTAAACAAAGCCCCATGGAACATTTGTGGCCGAAAATATCGAACCTAAACTGCGCCTAACGATGACTTGATTTTTTGAAAATAAACGAAATTTCGTAAAAGTGTCTGAGTAAATAATTATTTAAACAAAAATTAAAAATATCTGTCATTTTCTTAAGCCTAAATATTTTAAACAAAGCCCCATGGAACATTTGTGGCCGAAAATATCGAACCTAAACTGCGCCTAACGATGACAAAAATTAAGAAATTCTCTTTGAATCCTCGTGTTTTGAACGTTTGGTTGAAACAAAATTAAATTCCTAAATTTTAATGTTTCGAATTTTTAAATTAATTTTCAATTATTTTTATAATCAAGTATTAAAAATAAATGGTCGATACCTCGCGAACATTTTATATTTCCCAGCAGGGAAACCCACACCCTCGCAGCCCCGGGAGTATTTTAAATTTAAACAGCGCCCCTCCATCTTCAAACGAGTCCGCGAGATACCATCAAAGACACGGTTATTTTCATGTGCCATTGTAGCCTTTCTGTAATTCTTGTTGTTTTTTTTTCTCTCTCCCTGTTCTTTTTCCCATCTCTTCGCTGGAAATTAAGGCCGGGGTTTTTTTGCCCCCCTCCCCTCTCTCTCGTCGGGGCTCCATTATTAAAAACTTGAAAGAGAGCGCCGCCGAGACGAACGAAGGAACGAACTCTCCTATCTAATAAATATATTTCCGAAGAATTTCTAATATTACGGTTATTACAAAAGTTTGGTAGTGCTGCGCGAGGAGGGGGGCGCCGAAATTTACTTACGGATTAAATTGTAATATTTCCGCACCGAGGGGTTGTTTACGCCAGCCACCGCCCGCCCCCATTTTCCAATATCAAACTTTTTTTCCCGGCTCCGCGAACTCACCTCACGCGCGTTCTTATTATTATGCTTTATTAATTCGGTTCGAAATTATGAAAAAAAATCTGCATTGTGATTTAAATTAGAATTTTTAAAAGTTATTAAAGATTCTAATGAGATATATTTCCATCAAATAAATTAGAAACAACCTTACTTGTTGCAGAAAGCATTAAATAAATTTAACACAACAATACATTTCGTTGTATTTAATTTATTGAATTTATATTTCCATCAGTTCTTAATATCTCCAGAGCATAATGTACTTATTATTGTAAGAAATCAAGACAAGGAAAGACGCGATTTCGACTTTCCACTGACTTTTCTAATATGTATCACAACTGTTTATTATTTTTATTTATTATTATTTAATGCTGCAGCAAGAAACCAATTATAAGTCCGGCGCCTCCACCATAAGTACATTCACTACATTTTCAAGTGAATTTTCGGTTTGAGGCGCATCGATTTAAATTAATAATGTCATGAATCCGTAAATGAAAAAATATACAGGGTCCTTAAAAATTTCAAAATTGATGTGAAAGTGCAACCGGGAATTCTAGAGACTCGTAAACTTTAATTTTAGTATAACTCCACTAAGCATTAAAATGATATGTCAAATAATAATTAAAAAAAACTGTCGGTGGTAACTTGCTCTATATTTCACCCGGTATATCTGTAAAAACAGAAAGAAATTATCATTTTAGAAATGCTTTAAACGGATAAAAAATGTGAAATGACCCAAAAATACAACTGATATTTTAAACTATACAGTTTACACTTAAAGGAGGTGATTAATCATTCACGTATGTGTAATAAATTGTAGCAAATGTTAAACAATAAAAATCAGCTTTCGTGCGGCAACACACCCGAGGCGATTGAATAAATTATAAACTTCAGTTATTTCGTAACAACCAGCGGCGTGCACACATTACGCAAGCACTTTGCATCATCTCTAATAATTCCAACATAAACATTCTAAGCAAAACGTTCGTAAATGTATATTTATTTATTCCCAACTGAAAATTTTCCAATTACATGTAATAATAACGTAATGTAAGTATATAAGTTAAATAAGAAACATTTTCAGGAATACACTACCATCCCGTACTTCCAACGAATGAGCCAAAAAAAAAAAATTATAACGTGAGTTGGTGGTCAATTTATCAAAATATTTACAACTCTCGTTTCCACGTGTTACCGTCATTATTGTAGATTTTGTCTGAAATATTGAGGGACGCATCAGGTCGATTTTCAGTGCGACTGATAAATTAATTATAAAAAAAATACTTTCCAACATTTTCACGTCGTTTTGACAGTTTGTATTTGTTAAATGCACTTCCAGAAAGGCACTGCATTAACAAAATCAAAAATTTTTAGCGCCCTTTTGGACTTATAATTTTTTAATTGCCGGCAACAGATCAATAATTTGTTTGATATTTAAAAAAATATATTTCTCAACATTTCCACATTATTTTGACAGTTTGTATTTGTTAAATGCACTTCCAGAAAGGCACTACATTAATAAAATCAAAAAAATTTACCACCCTTTTGGACTTATAATTTTTTAAGCGCCGGCAACAGATCAATAATTTGTTCGATATTTAAAAAAAAATATTTCTCAACATTTTCACATTATTTTGAACGTTTGTATTTGTTAAATGCACTTCCAGAAAGGCACTGCATTAACAAAATCAAAAATTTTTAGCGCCCTTTTGGACTTATAATTTTTTAATTGCCGGCAACAGATCAATAATTTGTTTGATATTTAAAAAAATATATTTCTCAACATTTCCACATTATTTTGACAGTTTGTATTTGTTAAATGCACTTCCAGAAAGGCACTACATTAATAAAATCAAAAAAATTTACCACCCTTTTGGACTTATAATTTTTTAAGCGCCGGCAACAGATCAATAATTTGTTCGATATTTAAAAAAAAATATTTCTCAACATTTTCACATTATTTTGAACGTTTGTATTTGTTAAATGCACTTCCAGAAAGGCACTGCATTAATAAAATCAAAAAAATTTACCGCCCTTTTGGACTTATAATTTTTTAAGCGCCAGAAACAGATCAATAATTTGTTTGATATTTAAAAAAATATATTTCTCAACATTTCCACATTATTTTGACAGTTTGTATTTGTTAAATGAACTTCCTGAAAGGCACTGCATTAATAAAATCAAAAAAATTTACCACCCTTTTGGACTTATAATTTTTTAAGCGCCGGCAACAGATCAATAATTTGTTCGATATTTAAAAAAAAAATATTTCTCAACATTTTCACATTATTTTGAACGTTTGTATTTGTTAAATGCACTTCCAGAAAAGCACTGCATTAACAAAATCAAAAATTTTTAGCGCCCTTTTGGACTTATAATTTTTTAATTGCCGGCAACAGATCAATAATTTGTTCGATATTTAAAAAAAAATATTTCTCAACATTTTCACATTATTTTGAACGTTTGTATTTGTTAAATGCACTTCCAGAAAGGCACTGCATTAACAAAATCAAAAATTTTTAGCGCCCTTTTGGACTTATAATTTTTTAAGCGCCAGCAACAGATCAATAATTTGTTCGATATTTAAAAAAATATATTTCTCAACATTTCCACATTATTTTGACAGTTTTTATTTGTTAAATGCACTTCCAGAAACGCACTGCATTACCAAAATCAAAAAAATTTAACGCCCTTGTGGACTTATAATTTTTTAATTGCCAGCAACTGATCAATAATTTGTTCGATATTTAAAAAAATATATTTCTCAACATTTTCACGGCGTTTTGACAGTTTGTATTTGTTAAATGCACTTCCAGAAAGGCACTGCATTAACAAAATCAAAAAAATTTACCGTGCTTCCTTTAAAAAAAAAAAGAAAGTGATCTTTGAGACTAATTTACAATTTTCTTACTAAAATATTCTGAAATTTTTATTATTAGGCCAGTATTTTCCTTTTGAACCTTTGACCTAAATATTCTTTATTTTTACCTAAATTTTCGATTTAAATATTAAAATTTTCGACGTTTTGATTTTTCCCGCCGAATTTTAAATTTTTAGATTTTTGACCTGTGTTTTCAATTTCTTGGTCCAAATTTTGCGCTAAATATTCTTTATTTTGACCTAAATCTTCGATTTAATTGTTAAATTTTTTTATTTTTTTGGTCCGCATTTTTGATTTTTCGGGCCGAATTTTTAATTCTAGTTCCATTTATTTATTCATTTTTATTTGCCCATCAAGCCATTATAGTTGAACGAATTTTCGAATTGATTTTGGTTAAAACATCTACAACCTGAATTATTGATTTATATGCCTGATTTTTTTTTTATTCTTTCCGGTATTTTCGAGTTTTGTTTGTTGAAATTTTCGATTTTTTAGTCTGCATTTATTATCTTTAGGCCCGAGTTTTTGTCCAAATTTCCAACTTTATAGATTTTTTTAATCTTTTGCCCTAAATTTTTATTATTTTTTTTTTCATTTATCTGTTAAAAAAAATTTTCTCTTGGTCCACCATTTTTATTTTTAGGCCAGAATTTTAGATTTTTTGTCTAAATTTTTTATCGAATATTTTACATTTTTTGTCTATTTTTTTAACCTATATTTTAGATTTTTTAACTTGGATTATTGATTTTATTTCGTGATTTTTTTTATTTTTTCATTGGCTATTATTTTCGAACTTCTCGGCAGAAACTAATTTTTGGCGTTCGAAAGTGGCAAATTATTTTGCTTCTGACTAAATTTTTAATTTTTTTGTCTGCGTTTTTATTTTTAGATCAGGATTCTTGATTCTTTTGCCCATATTTTAGATTTCGGTATTTTTGATTTTTTTGTTCCAATATTTTTATACAGGGTGCCCGGATTTCGTAAGGACAACATGGGCAACTTCTGCATTTGAAGAGATAGAGAGATGGTCAAATTAGCAAAAAGGTGCAAGTTCGAGGGCTCGTTGAGAATGTACCCCCAAATCCCACTTGTCATGGCCCACTTGTTCGAAATTAAAATAAAAAGAAAATCTCCTCATTTCTTTCATTTGCCGTAGCTTCTCCGCTACCCAAAATACCGAGATGCGACTTAAACCAATTTGCATGACAATTTAAACACTTTCATTGGCACTTCACAAAACCAATGTTATCTGTGCAAATTTTTAGTAATCTAACAGAAGTTGCCCATGTTGTCCCTACGAAATCCGGGCGCCCTGTATATACAACATCTTTATTTACAGAAATAAAACTACAAGTGAGTAAAAGAATGATAGACAGTATAACAATTTTATTTTTCCTGTTCATTGGCTATCGACCCGCGGTCTTTCAGCCTCCAAGTTTTTTATTTTTGGTTTATGGGAATTTTCGATTTTTTTTGTCTACAATTTTTATCTTTACGCCCATTTTCGATGTTTTGTCAAATTTTCACGATTTTAGGCCCTATTGTAGATTTTTACTTTTTTGGCCTATATTTTGTATTTTCGATTATTTTGGTTTCCATTTTTGGCCGAAAGCGAATTTTCGAATTTCTCGAACTTATTTTAAGCTAAAAAGAGTTATTTTTGGGGCTGAAAATGGCAAATTATTTTTCTTTTGCTTGTATTTTCAATTTTTTGTCTGCATTTTTATTTTTAGACCAAATTTTTTATTTTTTTGCCGATATTTTAGATTTGTTCTAAATTTTTGATTCTTTGGCCAAAGTATTCAATTCGTTTGTTAAAATTTTAGATTTCTTGGTCTGCATTTTTTATTTTTAGACCTGAGTTGTTGACCTTTTGTCCTAAATTTAGACAAAATATCGAAAACTCGGGCCTAAAGATAAATAATGCAGACCAAAAAATCGAACATTTCAACAAACAAAACTCGAAAATACCGGAAAAAAATCTCGCTTATAAATCAATAATTATGGTGATGGTTGCGACCGTTACTACGTGGTAATTCATTATATCATCACTGAATAAATCTAAACACTTACTATGTTTATTACCAAAAAATTATAAATCAATAATTCTTTATTTTTACCTACATTTTTGATTGGTTTGTTAAAATTTTTGTTATTTCCGCATTTTCGATTTTCTGGCCCGACGTTTTGGTCAAAATTTTTGATTTTTTGTCCCCAATTTTAGATTTTTTTAAACCTGAATTATTTATTTTTACGCGGAAATTTTTGCGGATTTTTTTTGTGGTCAAAGTTTTTAATTTTTGTCCTTTATTTTCGGTTTTGTCACCTACATTTTTGATTTTTTTCACCTGTATTTTCAAGAGTTTTGTATTCATTTCAGGTTATTTATTTATTTTTATGTTTTTTTTTGTTTTCGTGGGTTTTAATTTAAAAATGGGGTTTATTTTTAGATAGAATTAATTTACTTTGATATTTATCTGGAAAATATAGCCTGCGGGATTTATGTTAAGGAATTATTCAATTTTCAAATATTTGTAGGAATTTTGGATTTTTGGCATCAAACAATTAAATGTCTAATTTAGGTTTTTCGTCTGATCTAAACTTATTTGCTAAGTACATCCTAAAGAAACCACTGGTTCGATTTGGGGTTTCTATACATCACTGTAAAGATCAGTTCAAGACCCTTCAGAAAATGTACTTGCACAACAACAAATGTCAATTTGAAGCCCGTGACGCGTCAGCAAAGAAAACTCGAAAATGAAAAAAATCGAAAAAACCAACTTTCTTAATAATCATAGAAGGCCTTTATGTAATACCTTTTTCTTCATCAGAAGAACGAAATACATCGATTGGCGTTAAAAATTTTCGTCTAGAAAAAATTGGAAAAAAGTTAGCAAGTCACCGTGAACTTTATTGAAAATTTTGAAAAATGTCGATTTTTTTATACTTTGAACGGCCGTAGCGGTTAAACGAAGAATCCAATTTGAACGCGGATTTAAAATCTGTGTTCCTCGTGTATCAATTAGTCGGATTTAATTAAAATTGGCGATTCAAATTTTTTGACGAAAACTTGAAAAATCATCCTTCTAACTGTTTCCCAAAAATTGCATTTTAAATGATATTCTGGAGAAACTACTGGTTCGATTCAGGGTTTCTATACGTCACTCGAAAGATCTCGTTAAGACGCATCAGAAAATTAACTTTCGAAAGAACAAATGTCAATTTCAAGCCCGTGAAACGTCAGCAAAAAAAACTCGAAAATGGAAAAATCGAAAAAAATCAACTTTCTTAATAATCATCGTAGACCTTTATGTAATACCTTTTTTTTCATCAGAGTAACGAGATAAATCGATTGGCGTAAAAAAATTTCATATGGAAAAATTTGGGAAAAAGTTAGCAATCATGTTTTTAAGTGAAAACAACAGATCAATGATCTGCGATATTAAAATAAAATATTTCATAATATTTTCATGGTTTTTTGAGAGATTGTATTTCTTAAATATAGTTTTAACGACGCAATGAAAAAATAAAATTCCAAATTTTCAGCGCCCTTTTGAACTTATAATTTTTTTAAGCGCGAACAACGGATCAATAATCTTTTCGATATTAAAAAAATATATTTCATAACATTCACGCGGGTTTTTGACAGCTTGTATTTGCCTAATATACTTTCAGCAAGGCACTGAAAAAATAAAATTCATAATTTTTAGCGCCCTTTTGGACTTATAATTTTTTTTACACGCGAACAACGGATCAATGATCTTTTCGATATAAAAAAAAATATATTTCATAACATTTCCACGTGTTTTTGACAGCCTGTATTTGTCTAATATACTTCAGCAAAGCACTGAAAAAATAAAATTCCAAATTTTTAGCGCCCTTTTGGACTTATAATTTTTTTAAGTGCGAACAACTGCTCGATGATCTTTTCGATATTAAAAAAAATATTTCATAACATTCCCACGGGTTTTTGACAGCTTGTATTTGCCTAATATACTTTCAGCAAGGCACTAAAAAAATAAGATTCGAAATTTTCAGCGCCCTTTTGGACTTATAATTTTTTTAAGTGCGAACAACTTCTCGATGATCTTTTCGATATTAAAAAAAAATATTTCATAACATTTCGACGGGTTTTTGACAGCTTGTATTTGTCTAATATACTTTCAGCAAGGCACTGAAAAAATAAAATTCAACATTTTTAGCGCCCTTTTGGATTTTTTTTAAGCGCGAACAACGGCTCGGTGATCTTTTTGATAATAAAAAAAAATATTTCATAACATTTCCACGTATTTTTGACAGTTTGTATTTGTTAAATAAACTTCCAGAAAGGCACTGCGTAAATAAAATCAAAATTTTCTAGTGCCCTTTTGGACTTTGTTTTTTTACCGTTTAAACGGAATCATTTACCAGAAAATTACCGCCATAATTCAAACGGATTGACATGTTAGGCGTTTAATTGTCAAATGTCAGAATGTATTCCATTTGCCTTATACGCCCTGTATAATTACACCAAAACGAATTTTCCTACAAGTCGTACTCAAATCGAAAATGATTGAATTATACCGAATCGAAACGGAAGCGCGCGGTTTTGTATTAATAAACAAAATTAAATTCCCGCTTATTTCCAATTTAATTAAACACTGCATTCTGTTTGAAACCGGATGATTAATGGTAATTAAATAAACACAAGCATTTTTAGAGTTTTTTTTTTTTGTATAGGTGAACTGAGAAATTGCTGATTTGATTACGGGTGAGTTAATGCAGGAAAGTTTCGATTGTTGCAGCGTTCCGCTTTGTGTTTAGCCGAGCTGGAAATTGACAATAACCTAAAATGTTTACCTCCGAAGCACTACCGGAGGGAATTGGAAGCAATTCAGTGTTTTCCAATTAAGCCGTGTTTCGGGGTCGGACTTTCATTAATGCTGATTGCGCCTACTTTAACTTATTGACTCGGGCATAAACATTTATTCCGTAATGTTTAAACGAAAATTAAACGCTCTTCCGCCAGGCTGCTTGCGTTGGTGCGCTTGATTTACCAGAAACAAGCAACAACGGAGAAGTTCTGAAGAGTGACTTGCGGCTGTGGTGGTGATTTCACTCAAAATCATACACGTGGTCGATATAAGGTTGGTTGTTCTAAACAAGTAAAGCATAACTAGTATAGAAATAATATATTTTTTAAAGTCTTTATTATTAATTAATTAATTATCTTTATTTGTAATTAAGTAAATGAGACCAGTTTGATGTCTCAGTGAAGCATCAAAATAACTTTTTGGCCTTAAATATTCAAGATAGAAAAATATGATTTAGATAAAAGTTGTAGATAATGATTTTCTCTATATTCGGAAAATATTTTTATGTATACAGGATGACCTTAACAGGCAATTGACCAGAGGTCTTGTAGCCTCACCCAGTATATTTAATAAAAATTTAAATTCCTTTTTCTTTCTTAAAATGCCCAGTTAGCTACGTTTATAAATAATACTTTGAAAGTTATTTTCAACAATTTCACAATTACTTTCTATATTATGCATATTAAATTATACATTTTTTAAGAATATAGAGAAGAAAGAAAAAATAGGTTTCCTTATTTCAATTATATTGTAACTTGATCAAATGTAAAATGTAACGTCTCGAAAAACGACACGACACGAAATTAAATGCTCGCGGAGAGGAAATATTTTTATTGTTCGCCGTTCGTTTTAATATGAAATGGAGAACGTAGAGGTGGGTGGAATTTAAGGGTTTGTTGGAGTGAGCCGCGCCGAGGAACTTATCTCTCCTCCGCATGTATAAAAGAAGAGGAGCGTAACATTAATTCAACTTAAACATATCTTTACGGCGATCCCTTGAATTATTTCCGCGCTATAAACCCCCGCCCGCGCGACTCTGAATTATTTATCTA